>OW028642.1:2532500-5032500 GCA_932294365.1 Diachrysia chrysitis
CCAGACCTTAAATCCAGGTTGATTAGGTTCAAATTTTAATCTGGTTTAAATTGGAGCGTTTTGTTTTAGAGACGTTAGAAAATAGATGTCTAATACAAAGTTTCGAAGTCAGTCGGCTAACCACCTCTATGCTGTTCTAAAGTATGTGACCACACAGCTACAAAGTCAGGAACAGCTACGCCTAACACAGTACCTATACAAATTATAGTTCGGTAAGATGATAGATTGGCTAAAGGGGTAGGGTACCTATAAATTCGTAGTATTCTCTTGTAAAGTCTTACCACTAGAGTAGCCGAATTACCATTAAATAATATTCTACTGGAAAATTTTCATTCTGTAAAAACGTTAGCAAATATTTAACAAAGTATGAAAACAATCAATTCTTTTGAAGACAGATGTGATTCGTAATTTGATACCAGTAATAATGATTACGATTGATGAATTACATCGTATTGCTTTTAAAGAGGAAAGAAAAAGGAAAAAATACGAAAACAAATTATATGAAACAAAAAATGTTGGTAATTAATTGTAATTGAAAGGAGATTACGGTATATTACGCTGCCTTCACGTGTGGTTCGTGTATAGGGAAAATAAAATGTTGCTCAAGATATATAAAAGATAAACGAAATAATGAGATAGATGACAACTTTTTGTGTTCGTCACAAATATTATTAAAAAGTATTAGACACGTATTACTTCTTATAACCAAGAACTCACGAAGATAAATCAATTTAAAATGTCGCATGACGACACAATTTCGTGCATTTTGTACGCAAGCATGTCGTGATTAGAGCCCACTTTGATTTTGAAATTTGAAGAACTTTGATTCACATTATTTATTTTCTTATTTTGAAATAGGAAAAAAAAACCATGTTTATTTTTTTTTTCTTATCTAACCGACGGACTAGTTACATTTTTAATAGACAGTAAAACTATACATGCCCAGTTATCACTCCTTACGGTGGTAATGATAAAATGAACCACGAACACAAAAATGCGTGATTCATTTCCAAGACCTGTGATGGTGGTGGTCCATATTTAAGTGTTAACATATCAGGAGAATCGCACCTTTTTGCCGGCCATTTCATGAATAAGATTTTTAATCCTAAGGTCGTCCGTACACGGAATGCTTGCCATGGTAAAGTATAGGCTATGTACACACATACACGGACAGCTCAAAGTAGTACGATTGCTTCGAGTGTTGTAGTGAAGCGTAAGAAGGGTGTAGACAGCTCGAGCCGTACATGTATACTGATCACTGGCTAACTGTTCGAGTTATCTGTACATCCCTACTTCCAAATTGACCATAAACAACGCTAAGAAAAATACGTGTTTAAAGTTTCTAACCTATTTCGATTCGTAAAACTAAATAAACGGCGGAAATTATAACCAAACTGATATCCAGTTGAAAGTGCAGAAACAACTAGTCTCGTTGCTTCCACGTAATTTAATTTCAACGTTTCAGCTTACTGAAATACCATCTCCGTTGAGATTCCCAGGCGGGCAGCTATTGTTTCGAATAGCGAAACTAAATAGAACGAAATTATTAATGTTTTTTATCTGATGGATGATTTAGTGGGATATTAGCTGGTAGGTATTTTTACAACGTATCGTTTTGCATCCTCGTCAAATACAAGGAAATAACTATGCTAATGATTCTCGACACGAATCAATAATAAAATAAGTACTTACTTAGGTATTATTTTTTTCTTATTTCTAATTTTCGGAAATCGGCATGTGTAAGACAAGCATTTTAAAACGCGACCCGTGTGGTATCGCACTATTACCACCGCGCATAAAGACACTGCCTACCCTATGCGCAATGGGTGATTCTGTTCTTTAAAAGTGGTGTATTCTGAAATACTACCAAACTTATATAACTAAATAAAACAATTATGTTTTAATTATTGAGCCGATATTGTAATACTTTACTTGATTAATCATGTCTTTTATATACGAAACAATTTATACATCAACCATAGAAGTATATATCTACATAGAATGTTTAAGGCATAGACCGCCTTATTATACTGTTTTTACTTAATTCTACCCATAAAATGAAAAAAAAATATATAAGGTACCTAAAACAGATTTCTTTATAGTAGATGCTTTACAAAATTTAAATAAAGAATCTTCGTAATGCAAACAATGCCTTTTATTATCCTTAGCTACTGTAATTCCAAATTTGAAAATTCCTAAGTATTTTTTATGTAAAAGAATGGCCAAGATAAAAATGTCTCAGCGCTCGTTTAAAAAACTAATTATTTAAAGCATTTAATCTTTTTTTGTTAAAAAATGTATAGTAGCTACAATATTGTTAAAGTTACCGTAAAATGACAGATTGTTAATTTATACTTTTTCTGTAAAGAAAAAGTGAGAAGACTTCGCCTTTTTATTTTATACATTTTAACTTTCTGTGGAATATAATTAAATTAGCAGGTAACATTTAAGAACAATACTTTAAAATATTTCTCAGTCAGTCCAAAGATAAGAGAAGATCCAAAGATGAAAAATTGTTTGGACGAGTTATCTTTGCCTTATAAAGGTAAAATTAGGGGCTGAACTGACATTTAATCTACCAGTACCTACCATAGGTATCACATCACAAAGTTCATTCACGTAAGTGTTATATATCAACTCCCACATTACCACAACTACATTACCTAAGCACAATACAGCGTAACAATTAAAAGACAAACTTTGGAACAACCGCCATCTTGTTTATAGCATGATAAATCAGACCGCCCATCTATTACGGACATTGGGGACAATAAAACAGTCTAATTTATAACCATCAATGTTACATTTAACGACTAGTTCTCTAACGAGTGATTTATAGAATTAGCGCCCGAACGCAAATTCATTGGAACTATTAGCACTGATCATTTTAGACATACCGAAAGAGCCCAGAATGTTTTATAAGCGACTCTGTATAAGCAGGTCGTTCGGTACGTAAAAAGTTATAGTAATGAAACTATATAATTGTTGTATAATAACTTTCAATCGAGTATTCATAATTATTTAAAACAAAACGGTCCCTAATCATGAGCTGACGCGGCGGCGCGGCGGTGGTGTCGCGAGTCGACTAGCGACACCATCGCCGCACACCGGGACTCCTATTGAGTCTGAAACTAGTCGGGCGATCCCGAGAATATGCGTGAGTAAACCGTTTTGTTTTAAATAATTATATATAATTGTTATGAATAGAAAAAAATCGAATGCAAGGATTTTTACACATTTTGACACCTTTCTCTGAAAATCTGAATAATATTTTATATTACCGAATGATTGGAACTATATGGAAAATCGGAATAGGAAGGTTTTGTAGAACAAAGGAAGATGGTAGAAAATGATGATGGTTGTTACTTTAACAGCTCTTAATTAAAAGCTTATAAAGAACCTTCTTACAAGTGACAAGAATAGATAAGTTGACCATACCTTTTACAAAATCTCTCGCACCAAAAATACGTAATGCATTTTTTATTCTATTTATTTGTGACCTTTCAAGTAAGACTCTTAAACTGTTTAAGAGTATTACATTGGAATGCGGCCCACAAAATCCTTTGCGAAGTAGTTAACCGTTTCTACTCGTCCGTGGAATGCATCGCCACCTAATGTGATACGTGCGAAATATCTGCTAACTTTATAAAAACTAGTATAGAAACATTACGTGGCTCTTTTATTTTCTTTTAACTTTTTCTTTATGTTGTAGTTGCATTTAAAGTTTGTAAATATTTATGATTTTACAGCCATCTTTTACAAAAACTACCTGTCTACTTTTGAAAGGTCGCTGAAATTGAAGATAACATGATTGGTTAAAGGGCTTCTAGACATATCGGTAACTCTAGATGTACTTCAAGTTACTGGTAGGACGCAATACAGAACCATATTAGTTCATAGTCGTTTGGAGTTTAAATATTTTTCATTTTTTTGTTTGCCAATTTATCGAATATATCTGAATCAATCAGTTTCAGCATAACTCGAGTACTTATATGTTTAAAGCGAGGACGAAGACGAAACTTGTAAATTATCTATAAACTTAATATATAAAACTGAATAGTTTGTTTCATTGTTTCTTTGTTTGAACGCGCTAATCTCAAGAACTACTACCTAGTCCGATTTGAAAAATGTTCAGTGTTGGATAGCCCATTTATTGAGAAAGGCTATAAGTTATATAACATTACGCTGAGGCCAAAAGGAGCGGAGCATAAATGAAAAATGTTAAAAAAATAAAAAACCGTTGAAACTAAAACACGCGGACAAAGTCGCGGGAGACAGCTAGTATATAAATAAGTAGAAGCTAAACATACCACAAAAAATATTTAATTACAATAAAATATAGGAGGACCTCGTAACACGATGTCCTCCTAAATTTTATATCTAGTCTAGTATATCGTATATCTAATGAGGGCAAATAAGAACCCAGACATAGTTAAAGTTCCACATTAAAATATCGACCTTAGTTTTCAAACGTTCATCCCTTGGGCCTAGCGGTCACATCACTTGACATAAGTTCACACACGCGGTCAGTAACAATTTAGCAAAGTTCATGAGTTGTATTAGTTTGAATCTAACTTTAACCTTTACAAATCACAAACTAAATGATACGTGTAAACCAGCCTGAATTGACATTCATTTATGCGTAATTGACATTCGGGAAAGCCATGTGTTACAAAGTTATTAAAAAATGGCTGAAGTGAATGTGAACTACGAAGGCTATTTGACACTATGAATATTTTTGTGATTATTTGCTTTAAATGCATAAAATGAGAGTTTTTCATGTGAATCACATCATTTTTATTAAAAATTAAAACAATTAATATATCCAAAAACACAAAAATATGTTTGGCTATTTGTTTCTCGCGCCACACATTGAGAAACGACCCGGATTGGCTAATGTTATAATGACGTCATCCGCGCGTAAACATATTGTCGGTGGTTGAAGTTTCTATTGTGTTTACAGATATTTTGGCGTTTCTAATTATATTTGCAGCGATTTGTGATATCTTTTGTTTCCCACTTTTGTTTTGCGAGTTTTTCTCGAAATGGACAGCAATTTTATTAAGCAATTTTTTCGGGGGTTTTTATAGATGTATTTGTACAACAGGGTACAGCACACCACTTGTAAGTCATTTTATTGGATTAATCAACAATAAATTACAAATATCCAAACACAAACACCACTGCGGAACCGAAAACCTTTATTGCTTACGCTTGTTTACGCGCTTGTGACGTCACTCACAAAGCACGACACCATATTGTTTGAATAAAGCGTTTCGGCGGCTTATTTGAATTTTGAATTTTTATTTGCAATTTTCTTACGAAATACGTAATTTCTTTTTGAAAAAATTTTATGGGTGAAATTCTTAACCGTAACCAAGTAATTCAAGATAGAAATTATAAATCTGTCAAATAGCCTATTGGTGAAGTTTGAAAAAGGAATAATTTGTGTTTCGAATGCTTTTGTTTTTGGATAAAGTGTGCAATTTGTGTTTTTCGATAAAAATTGTGATGTCAAAAAACTTGTAAAATAAATATCTGATAGAAAGAGTCCGTTAGCACAATTTTATCTCCCTAGTTGTGCACATGAAACACAAGCAATAAATTATTATTTTAAAAATATATATTATTACGTATGCACCCTAATTTACAAATATATTTTTATAATTATTTAAAACAAAACGGTTTACTCACGTATATTCTCGGGATCGCCCGACTAGTTTGAGTTCGACTCGCGACACCACCGCCGCCGCGTCAGCTCATGATTAGGGACTCCTATTGAGTCTGAAACTAGTCGGGCGATCCCGAGAATATACGTGAGTAAACCGTTTTGTTTTAAATAATTATGAATACTCCTCACGATAGTTACAAATATATTTTTAAATAAATAAAAACCGTATTTCGGAATTCAATTCAGTAAATTCGCTTTCCGAACAATAAAAAAGGAAAATAGGTAGATAAAAGAGGTGAGTTGGCAGGTACGTGACAGGAGTGCTTAAGAGACGTTACAAAGTGGGAGCTATTGTTTCTAGCGTTCCAAATAGACAGCCCTTAATCTCTTTTAGAATAACGCAAAACACGCAACTGCCAATATATTCAAATGATATAAAATATAAACACTTATAAAGAGATTACGCCGAATTTTCCTGCTTAAGCATGGTCTCATCCCAAAAAAAAACAACGTTAAAGAACGAAGTTCAGTCCACCTGCGCATAAAAAATTAAAAACCTTATTTTAACTTTATTGTATGAGTATCAAAATGTATGTACAGTCTTAAGACACACGTAATAATTAATCGTTTAAACATTTCAATCTTTTTTAGCAAAAATTTTGTAGTAATTTATTCATTGACTTAAAAAAAATTGTCCACGTAAAACGGATTCTGAATTTCTTAATGTTGAAAAAATACTTTTCGAAATTCTAAATTATTCGCGCCATCCGCCGCTATGCCTATCACTAAATTCGTCAGTGTTCGTACAAAGCACAGCTGACACGAGTGCGCTTCGTTTTTCTACCGACGTGACTCGGCCGTTCTATTTTCAAATAGTCGCCTCTTGTGTTGATTTTTCTTGGAACAGTTGAACAACGTCGAGTGCAGCCAGAGATGTCAGGCTTGTTTCTACTAGAATGGAGTTTTAGAATTGCTAAGTGACTGCGACAAGTTCTAAATGCGTTTCAGGTAGAATATTCTATAATGTTCTATTATATTAATAATGTAAAACAGAGATCTGTATGTATATGAGAGCCTGAGATAACATTTTATTCAGGCTTGAATTTCATAGAATATTAGATGGAAATTTTTGGTGTTCCAATTAATTTTAGGTACAAATTCGTAGATGGTTTGGCTTTAGGATTTAAAGTTATGCGTTTTGTATTGTTATTTGGTAAACTAGACTTACATATTTCTAAAGTTGCTCGATAATAAAAACATGCAGACATTTGGGAAACATACCTGAAACAAAAAATAAAAGTGACATCAGGACTCGTGTTTCCAAAACAATTTTGTGTTCTAAACCTTACATTAAATACACATAAATATCGAATATGTAATTTCACTAAAGATACAAAGCCAATATCCTAGACTAAGAGCTAACTATTTACCACTCATAGTCTGGTTGAAAGTTTTAGACTTAGGTTAATTTCAGTGACGTTTCGTTCTTTCCGGTTCCATCCGTTTCGTCCCGTTTTCGTTTGGTCTGACTGATGCAATAGTTTTAAAAATGTTTCTTAAAAAAGCTACTATGACGTAAACACGCCCATTTTTAGGAGCTCTATAACGTGTTGCAAGTGCAATTACAAACCAAGTACAGGGATTTTAGGGACAATTCTAGCTATTAGTATGACGTCGACGTAGCAATCCACAGCTCTCGGTCCATAATCGTATATCACATTAAATGATAATAATAATTTATTCAATAGCCGTAGTATTAGCAATGGGATTTGTATGTGTTGATGTTGTTAGTTAAATTGTTACGTAATTGACAACTAATGCTGAATTACCGGTAATTGAGTTACGATTTACGGCTCGGTAATTACCAAGCGTCCCTTTGATGGTAAATAATTTATACGTGTAATTTTGGATAGCTTAGCAAGGTTGAAGGATTTACGACGGAATTAGTTTAATCTGTGGTTTTTTCTAGAGATAAATAATTATGCTAAAAAATATCAAACTTCTACTTAGCTAGTTTTCCCTATTGGAGAAAGAATTTTGGCTTTAAAAGTGTAACATGTTTATCGTTGGTATGCCAATCTCTAGTACTTAGGTATTTCTATATCTTCATCTATATAAAGATTAATATTTATTGGCAATCTGCGTCAATTTTTTTTTTTTTTTTTTTTTTTTTTTAAATTAGGCTACAAAGTAGCACTTTTTAAACGTCAAAATAATAAAAAAAAATAGACAGCACCCGATTTGCCCACCCTACACCGCTTTTTATTCCTATCTCCGATAGGGAAAAGCACAGAGGTTGTGACCAGGCTAATAGCCTATTTTATATTTCCATTCAGAGATAATACCCACTAAATCGATACGTCAAGCGCAGTCCTGTATTTTTAGAGCATTTTAAAATCCTAACTGTGAATTCATAACACGGTTTTTTACTAACACTAAAAGGTTTTCGTTCTTTCAATATTTATATAACAATATTTTTATAAAAAATGAAAATATCATACCTACATTCTAAACTTAAAAAAAAAAAACTAAAAAACTATACAAACAACATTACAATAATATGCAAAGCAATGTAAGTCATAACGTTATAAAAATAAAGTATAAAATTGAAATATTTTTATAAAAATTGAAAATATGATACATTCTAATTTAAAAAAAAGCAGAAAAATATTACAAACAGAACATTATATGCAGAGCAATGTAAGTCATACGACTATAAAAATAAAGTTTAAAATTGAAATATCAGGTTTACAAAACATGTAGAATCAAAAATTTGATTGTAAGCTAACGTGATTGGATGGTCTGACCTCAGGCACTCAAAGGTAGTCGGGCCGTCGCGTCGGACAGAATCAACACAAGAGCGTCGGCCGATTTAAAATAGAACGCCCGAGTCACGTACTCTTAAAAAAAAATCGTAGGCAAAGGTATGTTTTAATTCAGAGGGTGGTTTTGTAAAACTTTTGATACAATTCATGAGTAAATAATTGAAAAGTAAAACGATTTTTCAAATTGTTTATTGCTTTTACAGTAGACCCGAATATTAGAATAGCAAAATATTTTAAGTTTTTCTTTCAACTCTTAGTATCTCCAGTTATTTACTGTAGCAACCCTAGGTAGATCATACTATACTATACCAATATCCATCCATTATTTTTTTCTTAGAATATACATAAAAGTCTTAATAAATAAATAATTCGAAACTTGTTATATCAATAATTGTAATTGACATTGGAGATTATTTCAGACATAGCAACATACGTAAAAAATAATTGATATTATTCTTTTGACATGGATTGTCGTTTAGAAAGTTTTAAAGTGTTAGTAATAAAATATAATTTATAGTGGAGAGCAACACAATGGAAACGAAATAATTTATAATACAGTGACACAAAATGCAAAAAGCTATGTTTCCGCCCGGGATCGAACCGGGGGCCTTCTGCGTGTTAGGCAGATGTGATAACCGCTACACCACGGAAACGATACAACATAATGCGAAAATAGTGAAGATAAGAAGAACGTTAGAAACCTGATAAGTATTAGTACAAACTGGTTTTAACAGCATTTTTTTTTATTAATTCTACTTTGATTAGATACTAAAGATATTTTATTAAGAGAACTTTACTGTGTGGATATTAATTAATACGTAATTCCATAATGAATCACATGAAATTCAGGCATTTCAAATCGCCTCAAAATGGCGTCGTACACAAAATGGAGTCCCATGATTTGTGACGTCATGCTCTGCCCGTGCTTCGATAGCGACATAAGCGCGCGCGCCCTCTGGACTGCGGTCGTGTAAATCACTCGCGCCAGCTTTAGCGGTTAAATGGAGTATTGATGGGGATATTAGACAGTTATATGGTAACAATTGACCGAATATTCAAATCAAATGGCGGGACGGAATAAAAATTCCTAGTTTTAAGTAAGTCGGTTTTATCAATTGTGTTTTTTTATTCCAGTGTCCAGAGCTAGATCCTATAAGGGTTCCAGTGTAGGTTATAGAAACTTTTTTTATCGTCCGTCTGTCTGACAAGATTTTTTTTCTCAGGAACGCGTGGTAGTATTAAACCATTGGTCGTATTGAAATTAATATAAAATTCTCAGGTCTATCAGGTAATATCAACGCAATTAAACAATACAGCCATTTATGTCGATTTATTATGCATTTCCGAAAACCTCGAAGCATAGGTACAGCGTACTTCCCGTCGACCTAGAATCACCAAATCTGGCATGATGTTAGGTCTAACGTCTCGTTAATTAAATACAAAATGTTAGAAAATTGGTAATTTGTAGTTTTGTAACTTAAAAAAACGGTTTTACGATTAAAATGTTATATTTACAGTTGGAGATTCGATATAATCATACATCGTTGTACTAGAGAAAAATTTTCAACAGCTCAGTTATTTTGTTTTGGAGAATTAACCGTAACGATCAGAAAGCTTTGTAAGGAACCCTTGGTGCGCGAGTCAGACTCGCACTTGCCTAATTTTCTTTTTTAAGTTGTATTAATAATTCAGCTGCGTCCTTTCATCAGATTAAACAAATACGAACAGCGAATGAGTATAGGCGAGAGCGTCTAGACGAGACGGTGGTTGAACTCTTCGTTCTTGAAAATGTTGATTAAAAGTAATTTCTCATAATTATGTACGTGCTAGAGATACCCAGTAATATAACCGCTTGTAATCTACATATTTTACACTAAATGATTAGATAGCTGCTATTTGCCGCCAACGAAGAGAAAGAGATAATCTAAAGTAATGATATCTCAGATTAGCTGTGCCCGCGACTTCGTCCGCGAAGAATTTAACAAAAAAGCAACATAACTTTTTTATAATAAGTTTAGATTAAATTATATTTTAAAATAGGAGTAGCCTAAGTTACTCCTTATTACGAGTACATCAGCTATATGTTAGTAAAAGTCCTGTCAAAATCGGTCCAGCCGTTCCAGAGATTAGCCGGAACCAACAGACAGAAAGACAAAAATTTAAAAAATATATATTTTGGTATATGTACCGTATATACATTCATATACATGTAGTAAAAAAATATTATTTATTTGTATGTATAGATAAGATCGGTGGTTTTAAAATTGGTGTTTCAAGTTTAACAGGTATCCATTCAATTAACTAAAAACAAAAACAATATTTTTATCAATATATTTACTTAGAAATAATGTGGTCATATCGTTAATAAATCATTAGTTTCTAAATCAGTCTAATTTTAAGTTCAAGTTACGAAGTATTAATTTTGAACTACTTTGTTAGTACACCTGTTACCCTATCTACCTATATTTTTCTATCTTTCCTGTCCATCCAAAGGTTGTCTGAAAGTTATTGCTATTAGCGATAAGACCGCCTTCATACCCTTACTAGCTGTCCCCCGCGACTTTGTCCGCGTGTTTTAGTTTCAACGGTTTTTCATTTTTGCAACATTTTTCATTTATGCTCCGCTCCTATTGGTCGTAGCGTGATGTTATTATAGGCTATAGCCTTCCTCATTAAACGGACTATCCAATACAAAAAGATTTTTTCAATTCGAACCAGAATTTCCTGAGATTAGCGCGTTCAAACAAACAAACAAACTCTTCAGCTTTATAATATTAGTATATTAGTATAGATACCGTTGTAAATTAATGTATATTATTTTAATTATGAAACTCAGTTAACAGAAACCACGTGGATGAGGGACGCGCAAGACAGACAAGAATGGCAGAAAAAAGGGGAGATCTATACTCAGCACTGGGTGATTAAGGGCTAAAATGATGATGATGAAACTCTCATGGTGTCTCGTGGTCTCAATACAGAATATTTTATTCATTCTATAAAGTGAATGAGATGATTTTTGTGGATCTAATTACTTATGGAAATTGAATGTGATTGGTCTAAAAATCAGGAAGGTATTACCTAATTTTTAGACCAACACTTATTTAAAAACATTGTTACTATTTCCTTCCATATGCTAAGAATTGCGCTTACGTCATCTCGTTATATTGTTCTCATACATGAACTAACCATATTTAATTAAACTTGCCTTAGTTAACGAACTTGTGGGCAGCGGTTTATATTTTAATGTTTAGACTATTGTCCCATTTAATTCTGCTAACTTCATAACACATGGTTTAGCAAAGGACTTAAATATTTGTTTAGCCAGTACGGAGGGGAATTTGGAATGCAAACTACGACGCTGAAATGTAGCGAGAGTTTTGAATACTACTTTATTATTTTATTATGTTATTGTATGATTTTTCTAGCGGAATATTTGTGTACTGCATTCCATGTACATGTAAGCAACGTTTAAAAATGAAATACTTCAAATATTTTTTTTCATAACTTTCAGTAGTTACGTCTACCACGTTTGTTCCTGCATCACTTAAAGGTTGACTGGTAGAGAATGCCTTCTGGCATTAAGTCCGCCTATGTACACTGTGCATGCAGTATTAAATAAATAAATAATAAATACTAAATATAGGCAGGTATTAGCATATATAAAAGTGAATTAATGAATGACTTATCTACTTACCATAATGAATGAATTCTACTATAGCAAATATCAGACATTCACACACAGGCACTTAATACTATAATTTTCGAGGAGTAAATAATCATAGCCCGTTTTACACAAGCACATCAAAGCTGAACAGATAATATTAAAAAACTTTTTAGTCGCGTTTCAGATCTCAAAAGCCTAATTTATCTTTGGTAAGTAAACAAAAGAGCGATGTTCGTGCTTCACAAAGAACTATCACCTGGAAAGACCTGGAAGATTCTCGAAGGCTTTATTCCAGTTCAATTAATCGTGGCACCAAATGAAGTTGGTCGCCACCTCCTTCGTAGGTATTTTTAATTAAAGCAAGCCTCGGCGCCCACTAAGCGCTTTAGAGCTAGGTCCAATTGATAAGCGGTAGCGGGTTATAATATGTGTAGTATATTGTCGAGTGTGATTGGCGGAATAATCAGTTTAAGAAAGATAACTTATAATATTGAAGTCTGTTTTTTTTTGACATGAGTAATGTTGTCGTGTCCTTATGTAAATGCTCATCGTTTCGACGATATAAACCACTTAGGTAGGTGCGAAAGTGTCGGATTGCGGCCGAGTTCCATGAGAGTGAGAAATTTTCATTAGGGAGCCAAAACTCTACTTAACATTAAAGTTTTCCATAGTTATTTTGCTATTATATGTATAGGTATGACAATTGACAAGAGATCACACAAATAATTTTATTATAGGTACCAATAACATAATCGCCCCGCTCCCTTTGCCACCGCTGCCTTACCCCAACGCATTCTTATACCTGCTCTAATGGGATAAAGTTTTATGGGCGGAAAAACTCCTTCAATGAGGCGTTGTAGGATCATATGCAGGCCTGGAGGAATGCTGCGAAATGCCTCCATGTTTACAGCAAGAAATTTCGCTAACTATTCGGATTAATAATGATTAATTAATGATGTACTCGTGAATTAGAGAGTTCAGAGTTTTGGATGAAAATAAGAAGAGAAAGCACATTTCGTTCTTGTTGTATGACATGCTTACTTAAAGTTTTTCTGTTGCTGATGAGATTGCACTAAAAAGTAAGATCCTACTGTAGTAATTAATAAAAACCTACTTGTAAAAGCAAAAGATTCTTTTCTACGGACAGGAAGTTAAACAAACTTATACACTAATTATTTATTAGTGTTAGCTTAAGTTAGTAATTTATAAAATTAATCCCACCTTCTAATGACTAATGAAGAAAATGTCACATATATATCCAGATATTTAATCTAGATAAAATAATAACATAGTACGTAGGTACAGTTATACTAAAGAAAATAAATGACTGAATACTCAAGCTTATTTACTCATATGGTCGTTACGTAAAATTAAATAATAAAGCGGTTTAACAAGTAAAAATCAGCGCTTGAAAGCGCCTCTGCATGCCTAACGACCTGACTCGACGTGCAGCGTGCAGACCTAACTTCATAGACTATTCAATAGTTTTCTACACTATGCATGTATTGCTTTTTCTAGTTCCTACTCGCATACAAGGGTATTTAAGGGGATCCTCTTTTGTTTTTAGATATTTTGTTATTTAATTCGCGAGAAAAACAATCGAAATATGCTCAGTTTACTGTTTATAATATTTTTTATTGAGAGCCGTTTTTACAATAATATAGGATTAAATGAACTATTATACTGAAATTAGCTATAACAATTTTGTGTAATCTCTACGGCATTTTAAAAAACCACCTAATATTATTATACTTATCTTGTTTTTATGAAAGAGCCTATGTAGTCCTGCAATAATTTAATAGTTATAGTTATTGCCTTGCGTATTCAATGTGTATGCAAGTTACCCACATAATTATGGGTATTAACTACCTATTATTCCTCTTAGGTACACAGATAACATAAGTAAAAAAAAAAAAAAAAACGGAAATACAAAAAATAAATCACATTTGAATTCATTTTAAGTGTAACTTTGATCAAAAGTAATTCTGGAATTAAATTTCAGCGCGAAGGCTATACAAATGCCATCGCCTCCACTGTGAGACACGACGCTCGCAATCAACGCTTCTAAGGAATTCAAAAGCTTTCATAAGACACTTATAAATAGTGACGTTCATTGCTGAATATTATATATTACATTTTATTTAAAAACCTCGTTAAGGCTATGTACAAACTAATTTAATCAATGACTTGTATTATGTGTTAAAAAATAAACAAAATCATAAAAAAAATAAGGGCTCACGTAGGATAATTTGTTTTTTAAATAGTATTATAATATTATAATATTTTCGTTATTTGATGTGGTGTATTTTTTATTAGTGATGTTTGTTTTTATTATTCATTTTTAATAATTAGATATTTTTGATAACTTTGTCGTTTAAGTATTATTGAGTACCTCGTATTATTTCGTCGCAACGCAACCAACTGATAAAACTTATCCCGTTGATTAACCCTTAGATTGTTAATCTAAATTACTAGGTGCCTTAAATAACGTCTATCATCACAACAATGCCTATTTACATTCCTAACACTCCAGACAGATTATTGGATATTAGGCAATTACCCATAATTATTCACCAATCGATTGCCATAATACTCAGTTGAATCATACAATCGCGCCTTAGATATTGCATAATCGGCCCACACATATGTATTACTAAACGTACCTTTGTAAGCGCTGATTGTAATTATACGGCGTTTAACGAAGCTGCTGTAATAACTTAGGAGTTATGCTAATTGACAATAGATCGATCCTCAAAGGAAACAGAAACTGCTATTACCTTTCATTAAGTATAATGTAAATACCACAGCTTGATTTAAAGCGATTGCAAAAACTTAGATACAGTAGGTATATTTTGTTTTTTGGAGTGACCTGTATATGTGTTAAGAAGCTTTAGCAAACGCATATACTTAGATGTTTATACTGGCTCGATAAAAACAAAAAGTAATAATAATAATATATGTAAAAACCATTATTTGGTTACTTATAGATTACATAAAAATGATGAATAGATGACAAATTAATATACAGTAGATTACAAACGCAAAACCGCGATACATAGAGGTTATCAACGACAACAATACTTACAACCAAAACAATCGATTGTATCAAATATCAGTTTGCACCAGCAGTCAGTGAATCCGATCAACGTAACTATCGGACCACAAACAAATCAATATTCTACCTAAAACATCATGGTAACCCTGACTACATCACCTTTATACCAAAGCCAGAAGGTTCATTTTCGTAAATCATTGTTGTACGATGGCCTATCGTGCAAAAAGTCAATACTTCAAAATTGAAAACCGGGGGCGGTCGACATGGAATTAAGCTTGCAATCAAATTGTTCCCGACGATTGGCGGTAGTAACGTCTAACCTGAAGGGACGAAATACGGACGAAATATTCATTTTAATTCATCCTACCTTTTGATAGTTTTTGAACGGCCCATTTAGGACGACTTGCAGACAATATAAATAAATAATATTTTCATTCTGCAACTCGTCCTACATTGCTTTTTGTGTAGAACTTTAAAGTTTATCAACGTTTGGTCACACACAGTTACAGTCAGTAAGACAATTCATTTTCTGCATTTTGTCCCAATTGGGCCGTAGTGTGCAATGCATGTACGACGAGTTGACGAATCACTCTTGGATACCAGTGTTAGTGATGTTTGTTTATGCGATAAGAGATAAACAGACTCGACGCAAAAAGCACCTTACCCATTATAGCATTTCTATTGATCGCTTGCCCAAATTATACGAAAGTGTTTTCACCTGAAAATTTACTCGTCAAGTAAAACCCAAAATTAATGGTGTCATATCGGTGGAATGGGAGTTAATTTGGCTTTCGGAGTCATGTTTATAAATAACTAGCTGTCCCCCGCGACTTTGTTCGCGTGTTTTAGTTTCAACGGTTTTTCATTTTTGCAACATTTTTCATTTATGCTCCGCTCCTATTGGTCGTAGCGTGATGTTATATAGCCTATAGCCTTCCTCAATAAACGGACTATCCAATACAAAAAGAATTTTTCAATTCGAACCAGTAGTTCCTGAGATTAGCGCGTTCAAACAAACAAATAAACAAACAAACAAACAAACTCTTCAGCTTTATAATATTAGTATAGATAACGAAGAATAATGCCGCGTTAAATACGCTGACATTTATGGATAGTGAAAGGGTTCTAATTTGCAACCACAGCTATTTTGATTTTTAATAGAGTTCCGTAATCAGCTTGAAAAATTATTCGGGACAGTTAAAATCACAATAACCAATAATGTGACGTTCTAACTTACCAATGAAGACCTTGTCTTGAAAGCCAAAACATTTTTTTTTGAGATTCACTTTTTATTGCGTTTAATTTAAAGTATATAAGACTTGACTGCACGGATAGCTGAGTGGTATAGTGTGGTGCGGGTTCGCAAATACTTGTTCCAAATCAGGGTATTCTTTGTGCAAGTGAATTGACTGTTTTTAAAACCCCCTGCGACACAAGGATTACATGGATTATTAAAAAAATAAATTCTAATATTGATTGCACATCAAGTTTCTACGTCCCATATGATGGGGCAAACAAAGTCATAACTCACAGGTCTATTTCAAGCGTTAAACTAAATTCATTTTAATGTACGCCTAAACTGTTAGAAGGGAATAATTGAAATGGTTTTTTTACTTTCATCTTAAGTTAATTACCCAACACAGACCCTTAATGTGGCCTTATACCTAAAAATATATGTTAGTTCTTATGTATTTTAAAATACGGCTAAGTATTTATTAATTTGTTCAAAGAAATAAAAAGAACCGTTGACTGTCGAGAAAATGTAAAAACTTAGGATTCGTTTAAATAATGTTCTAGTTTTAAAAAGCAATTAGTAGCTTGAATTTCTTTTTAAAATTTACACAAAATTTTGTTTTTGAATATATCTACCTAATTACATTTTTTACAAAAGTATTTTATTTTGAACTATCATAACCTAGGTATAAAATAATTATAGATATATTTCATTTTAAACCAAATGTAAGGTTGATCACTGAACTCAAAATCGGTTTTGCACATTAACCGCGTGTTATTTACATTTAACCGATTTGAACTTCGTATTTATGTTTCACTTAACAAGTAAATAAAACCTTTTTGTTTATAAAATACTGCTGAACGCGAAATTTGAACTTTTAAACACGATGTATTTTAACATGTTTTCTTATAATTAACTTTGTTTTCTTTACTGTTCAGGCATTTAAACGGTTTACAGAATATTATCTGTCAATAAACAAACAAATTTTCTTTAATTATGGACTTTCTGGCACTTATCAGAGATACCACATTACTTTGTGAAATAGTTGTGGCGATTATTCGATAGTCACTGATATATAGATCCATGAAAACAATGATATTAAGTTGCGTTCAGTGAGATTGGACTCGACCTTGAGTTTGAAAATAGGCAGAATATAATGTTAGTAAATTGTAGAAAATGGAGATCACATTAAACTAATCATGAGCTGACGCGGCGGCGGTGGTGTCGCGAGTCGAACTCACCGCCGCCGCCGCGTCAGCTCATGATTAGGGACTCCTATTAAGTCTGAAACTAGTCGGGCGATCCCGAGAATGTACGTGAGTAAACCGTTTTGTTTTACATAATTATGAATACTCCTCACATTTTTAAGTACACTTAACAAAATATTTTAGTTAGTTTCACCTTGCAGGAGTTTGGCACTTCATTCCTCCTTTCCCAGGACGGAAAAAGTTGCGGATTAATTTAACATTATTTACAACAATACTTTAAAAAACATTTTGGTTCGTCGAGTTGGAAAAAATATAGTTTTTAAAAATAACAACTTAAAAATAGAAATATCAAAAAATATAAAATAGTAACGAGTGTTTTTTCAACCGAAAAGTTAGATAAGCGCATCCCAGCGACAGAGGGATCTTTGTATTGCATCGTTACGTTCATTGCATATTCATGGATGTTTTTTACAAAATGGCCGCTGTTATTGTTACCATTTGTGATTCGTTAGCGATAGCCTACCTTTTTTAGGTAACTATGACGTACGAAAATGTGAGGTGAGGTTTATTAGACTGGAATATAGACTAAAATAAAATAAATAAATAATAAATGTGCAAAAGATTACTTGTTAAAAATGTATTTTTAAACACAAGCTTTTAAATCAGCTAGGGTTATATATGTAGCTAGCTAGTGAAGACAAATCAAACAAGACCACACAAGAAATAAATGAGTACTTTTGTTACAGAGTTCCTATAGCCTCCTAGTTCGATGATCAGACTAGCTCGAAAGTGCCCTGATATTGTATTGTCACCGAGCATACTTAAATGTGCATAATTCCGTCTCAATCGGATGTCGAGAAGTGGTTCTAATTTAGCTTGCTAGATTCAAACAAATATACATTGCAACTTATTTTTTTTTTAATATTAATCCACTTTTTCTCATTAAACTTAAGGTCCTCTTAACTATGATACAACCAAAATCGTTATTTGACAATACATAAAACGTTAACATTTACAATTACCGTTAATTGGCAGAAGAAGATTGTGTGACATTTAATATAGAGGTAGAATATAATAACCTGAATTTAGATAAAGCCTCCTCATCAAAAGGCTTTCACGCGGGCGCAGGTGGGCCGCGAGCTACCCATAATATAAAATCATTTAAAAGAGTAACCGTGGCGTTTCTTGCCGGGTTTTTGCGATAGAAATGACGATCTTAGTCTGAAGCAATTTCGAAAGATGTTGCCTATTTAAAGATGCTTTTATAGCTTACGGTTCAATGAACGGATTTGTATGCACAAGGTTGCAAGGTTCTAACCCATTACAGGAAAATACCAATGTGTCTTTTTCAAAGTTATTTGTACTTTCTTAATTATTCTAAGACATCATTGACAATTGGTGAAGGAACGCATCATGAGGAAACCTGGATTTAAAAATAGGAGTAACATTTTCATCTTCCATAATATTGTAATATTGCATATTATATTTAGGCGTGTAATTTTTAGTTGTAAGCTTACAATGTCGGTTTGGGAGTATTTTCTGTGATGATGTTGTAAAGGTTTTTAAATAAATAAATAATATGATCATACTCAGTATGTATGTATTTTTTGTGTTGAATAGTTTATTGCTTCAACCCATGGTGTGAGGATATGTCAGACTTTCACTGACTAAAACACCCAGGTCCCGTCTCTGCCCTTGGCCGGAGTCGCAGGATGCAAGCGCATTCTCTGCTCGACTCCGGCTTATACAATTTAGCTGTACGGGTCAGTCACTCTTGAAAAGATTACCCTTACTTGCATTAAGTAGGTACTTACCTATTATTGTCACAATATACGCTTATTTGCAACCAAAGTCAAAAAATTGTTAAAGCTTATTCTTAAAGCAAAACTCCTAAGTATACGAAGAAAATAATAAATAAAAACAGATAGAAATAGTTCTATATATAAAGGTTATCACTGAACGTTTTCAGAGTTTTGCTAACTAAAATCGGTAGACATTAAGAAAATGGTGCATTGTTTGCTTTTAATTAAACTTCGACAGCGACCGCCATTTTGTTTTCATACACCCACGTACCTGGAACAACAGAAAATTTATAAGTATACTTGCGTGTCGTATCTACCTATAAACAATTGTATACAAGAAGTTTTATCATGAAAACATTTATTTATTTGCTTTTTTAAATTTAATTTTGTTTTTATTATCGTATTGAAAAAAAAAAATATCCACATAAATATTTAATCGCCTTAATTCTAGATCCTTGAAAATCAACGAACTAATCGATCAAATTATTCATGTTCAATGCAAAAAATGTAATACCTATAATACCTACAGTTTTGGAGTCAACGACATTCTAACGACAGTCTATTCTATGCTTAGTTTTGACAAGTAAATACACAGAGAAACAAATAATATGTTGTCTTTTTATACAGCTATCAAGATAAAAGGAGCAAGTTTTAAAGTAACAAGTTGGTAATGTCCTAACTCTTGTTGTTAGAAGATCCCCGTGGGCGAATAACATCTTTCATTACAATATTAACTTAGATGAAACTCAACAGACTATTAAGAAACATGTCTGACGTTAAGGTATACGACCTGTAGTAATATTATAATTGAGAATAATAATATATGTGAAATATAAACCGATATTAAAGACGTATGTATTATTGTACAAAATGATAGAGATTTTTTTTAAATGGACTTCTATCCGTCGCCATTGTACACTTCAAAGTGACACAGATAGCTTTTTCTGATTTCTGAGGATGAGACTTAAAGGCGACTTATAACTGACTAGCTGTCCCCCGCGACTTTGTTCGCGTGTTTTAGTTTCAACGGTTTTTTATTTTTGCAACATTTTTCATTTATGCTCCGCTCCTATTGGTCGAAGCGTGATGTTATATAGCCTATAGCCTTCCTCAATAAACGGACTATCCAATACAAAAAGATTTTTTTAATTCTAACCAGTAGTTCCTGAGATTAGCGCGTTCAAACAAACAAACAAACAAACTCTGCAGCTTTATAATATCTAATAATATATAAAATTCTCGTGTCACAGTTTTCGTTGCCATACTCCTCCGAAACGGCTTGACCGATTTTGATGAAATTTTTTGTGCTTATCCGGTATCTATGAGAGTCGGCCAACATCTATTTTTTATCCCCCTAGGTGACTTCCACGCGGGCGGAGCTGCGGGCAACAGCTAGTTATAGTATAGATTTCCTGTATTTGGACAGCTTTCATCATCTTTTCTTGTAATCACAAACATTTTAACATAGCAACCTCATTGTATGCTAGATGGCTCGATACTAAAAATCAGTGTAAACACACAAGTGCACAGTGGTGAGTGGCACAAGCACTAGCTGAATATATTTACAGTCAGCAAGACCTGTAAATCTTGCCGGGGCTACCGCTGTCGTCGTCACTAACCGCAGTGGGCCACGGGCCATATCACACGCGGATACTTTGACGTCATACTTAACGCTTAAAGACTAAAGGCAGAAAGGAATATGAAAAGATTTGGCAAGATTTCAAATGGATGAAAATATTCCTACTGATATGAAGTACTGAGGAGGATTTTTGGATTTTTGAGTATTTATAACTCAATCCCTTAGTAAAGCCGCAATAGAGAATTCGGATTCGGATATTTTTTCTTTTCGAGAGGGTATTTTAGACTGACTAGTTCTATTTTTTAAGTTACTTGTCGAATATTTAAATAAACGCCAATATATGTGTATTGAAAATATGAAACTTGTGGCCGAATACAGCAACGTCAATATGTTTATAAAAAAAATCGCTGTAAAGCAGCGACATATAGACATTTAAGCAGGTTTTTAGAGAACTAGCAATGACTAATGAATAAGCCAAAAAAATTAAGATCATATACTTATCTACTTATTAGTATCGATTTAATAATATTTTACGTATCTTGATATCGTTCTTACATTACCCAATACAGAAAACAATAACGCATTTAATAAAATAATTATAACGAAATTGAGGTTAACCGCCCCAATTACACGGTTCATTTAACCAGTGACAATAAATTACGTAAACCATCATTAACTAAGGTAATTGGGTCAAACGTTTAGTCATGTTTAATATTAAATTTTTGTGTAAATCACTGCTACGCCCTTGTTTGTGGTTTTGGAGATAACAGTTGTGTAAAATTGAGGTTGGTTCGGTTTTGTTAAGAATCTAAGCATTTGCTGTTTAGAGAGGCGTGATGCATTTTAATTGTTATGTACTCACATAGTGGTAAAATTTTACTTTGTTAAATAAGTTAAAACACAATATTTACGTATACCGAAAAATATACATCAATTAATCTGTACTTATCAATTAACGTGTCAAACCCGCCATTTTCGTGGCCCATACAAATTGTTTATATCCTTGCTGCTGCGAGTTCTTGCGATCCAAAATTTATGGGCACCGACAGTCTCTATTTCGATGTCTTAAGACCTAAATTCGCATGTCAACTGCAAGTCTGCAGCTTTGTTTACTAATGTCTGCACTGAATTAGCGCTGAGTTCAGTTGGCGAATTTCTGAGTGGTTATTCATGAATGTTGCAGTAAGCGGAAAAGCGTGGTAAATCGTGGGGAACGCACCATATTATGAGGAAAGTTTCAGCCCATTGTTAATGCTTATAAGTGCTTGAAATGTGCAATATTCTGGTGGTGATTAACAAAATTCCGGGTTTGGATGTTGCCTGGTTATGAGTTTGTTGATTTACCTTCGAAAGGAGGTCACCAGGCTTGAGAGCAGCGTTTAACTGATTTCGGTGCGTAGAAATCTCAACTTAAATCATTAATCAATACAAACTCTGATGTAAATAAAAAGCTACGATATTGGCCAGCCAGCCACATTTATTTTGCTTTTAAATATAACTAAATGTGAACTTTGTTTCCATAAGTCATGTTGATTGCATTAAATACAATAAATACTATTGCTAAAATAACTTAACCTACATTTACATTATTTACCAATCAAAGTAATACCTTCGAATTACCAACTAAGAATTCCTCTAACAATAATCAATAGACCAACAATAGAGCCACAATCCCTTCAAAGGTAACTCTTAACAACATTACCCTAATCAGCTTCCATAGACAACACAACAGAGCCATTATAAGCCCACAAAGATTTCTGCAAACTTCTGGGAAGGATCCACTCATTCCAAGTTTCAGCACGTTCCCTTTATCTAATCACGGCTGGCCCTTAATTGAAACTTATTTAATAAAACCACTGCAACGACAAAAGCTAGTGACGGGATTTCTTACGAAAAAAGATAGTAGTTATTTGTTTTTATTTAGCAGTGACATTAAACCTTCATGCACAAACGTTATCGTTCTTTTTTTATTTCGGAATGTATTTTGAATGTTCCGAATTCAACTGTCAAAACGAATCGTTATTTTAATACAATATACCTATACATTATACAATATAACATAGATGATGATGACGCTTGGTTCTACATGTCGGTTTGATACCGTAAAATGGGGTAATTAAAATTATGATGCATGCGTATAATTTTACCTACAAAACCTCCTTCCTATATATTTGTAATAGCTGAAAATCCTCATAATCAATTCCTTTTATCTTTAAAATGTAAAAAAAAAAAAACACTAATCTCTATCCGACCCCTGTATTTCTATTCACCCCATTTTACCATGTCAGATTTTCAGAACAATGTAAGCCATAGCAAAAACCAGGACCCCTTTACAAGTAGGCAAAAAAGGTTTTATGTTTATTACTATCAGAATATAGATTGTTGAAGTAAGGATGATAGCTCAGCCAAGAATTTTAGCCCCAGCCTTAAAAATAAATTAATCATGCTTTTTCTTTTTACAGCTTTAAGATTTCCTTCAAAGATTATATAAAATAATCCGGTTTCTCATCTGCTCTGCTTCGTTAGTATGTTAGAAAATATTCAAATTAGTTCAGAATTTCTGACTTTAGTAAATAGATACAAGTTTGGATACTAAAAAAAAATCTGATTAGGATTTAAGACATCGTAAGCAAAGCTTTTAGAGACCACTACTAAAACCAAATCCCTCATAATTCTAAATGAAGAATTTAATTTAATTAGTTTGTTACCTTTTAAAATTATGAAATTCGGGTAATGGAAGCTTAAGTTGAAAATATTAATATTATATCAAAAACTAGCTTTAAAATAAAAGAAGCAATTATTATAAACTAATTTAACTTATCATAATTTCTATTTAAAATAATTGTACCCTAAAATTCTTAGCTTGTCTTTTAAAAAAATCTAAAACAGCACTGAAAAGTGATCGGATAATATAAACATAACATTTTATTTCTTAGCTAAACAAAATACAGACTTACAAAAATAATTTGTAGGCCGCCTTTGTTAGTGTATTATCAAAACACCGAAAAACGCAAATTGGTGTCTAAAAAGTTGACATCTGTCACTTTGACTGTCAGATAGGAAATAAGAAATTGGGGAGACGGGGGCAAAGTGTCAGTTTCATAGCTACCAAGTTTCATTATTACGCTTTCGTATCGTCCAAGTTGTGGGTGGCGTAACTTTTGACACCAAGCTTGCCCAGCACTGTTTGTTCGAAATATGAAAAGTTCGTGAATGATTGCGAGTTAATTGGACAGGGGAGACTGGGGTGATTTTGTTATTTTATTTAATATGTATTTTATGTTTTGTTAGAGTTAGACTTTTTTTTATTGATTTAATACAAGTTTTTACCGTTTATTATTAACCGTGTCCTGGTTCAGATAATTTAAAAAAAAAACTCATTCAAGTAATACAAAATAAGAAGTCTTGATAGTCATATAAAACAATGAAATTAAAAGAGACCTCGTGTGACATAGTGTTGTTAAAAATTATATTAATATAAATGTTAGTTTTTATTTACCGGCCCAAATTGCCTGTAATAACGATTATTGTTACAAGAAATACAAAAATAATGTAAGCAATCCTTTCAGAATTAATAATAATAAAAATAATGTTCGTGTTGAGGAAAACGAGTTAACTGAACTCCTTCGTTTTATTCGGTTTGTCTTGAAAGGGACAAGGCTTAATTAGAACAAACTACTTAATTGTTTCTTTTTGTTTATCTCTGTTCTCCTCAATTTTTATTATTTAATTGAATGAATGACAAATCTATTCCAAAAATTACAAGAATTTTAGAGTTTCCTTTACCCAAAATGTTAATGTAGTAAATTGAAGTTTAAGTGCTTTGATAAAAAGAAGTTGAGAAGTAAATGTTCACAGTGGCATTAGCCAGGCATATCAAGGTATTTAAACAGTTCATTGTAGCGTAAGAGTTGGGTGTTACTGACCGCCCACGTCGCCAGCAACTCGCTCCGATTAGAATGAACTGGTTTAAAGCGGATTTTTCAAGTTATTACCGGAGATTTATTAAGTACACGTGAACTTAATGCTTCGTTATACTTGCGGCTTTAGTTGTTTTTATGTATTCCTTTACTTACCTTAATCAATGTAGGTTCGTAATTATGAAAAGATTTTATTGGATTAAGTACCTATGCTAAAATTGAAATAACTTTATATACCAAACCTGTTTCACAAACTCAAGTCTAAGTAGTCCCTTTACTCTACAAATCTAGTAAAAAACATTTTGGGTTTGCTTCTAAAACAAACCGCTGTACCTGTAATTATTAAAAGCACTTAACAACATAAACCCTTAAAGTAACACTGTAAGAATGGACCAAACTAACCGAAACTCCGTCCAATCCAAACTCTTGTCTAAAACTACACTTTTCCTTGGTCCGGGGAGTTGATAATAATTTTTAATTTATCACAAAGTGGTTTCTCCAACCAATTAGTGTTGTGTCACAGTTAGTGGGGTGGTCCAAGTTTTAATGGCCTCGGAGCCGGCACGAGATAAGAGCCCCTAGGAAACTCAAGGAGCACTGTTTAATTTAATAAGTTCTGTTTTAAGGGGACACACAGTTAACGTACTTTAATTATGCTATATGTTGCTGGTTTTGTGGTGGTTATGAAATTTTGGCTTGTTTGTGTATTGGAGCGCCGTTTATAGATCGGTCGATATTGTTGGTTTCGATTATAGGAAAACTTGTAGCTTGAAATGAACATCACTAAGTTAAACAAGTCGTTTTTGCACATGGGAAAGCTTATAGGTTCTTATACCATTCGCCGTAGTATTAAAGGAGGTTTTACTATGATACTTTAATAATAAGCTACAATGGAAGAGGGTTTCTCTTTCATTGTAGCTCTTTCAATGATAGCTCAACCCGCAAAACATGGGGGATTATGATGAACTACTAAGCCTTATAATAGTTTGGATGACTGACATAAAGCTTTACCATACTCAAGGGTTACATAACACCAAGTTTAAGGCTTCTATGCCATAGTAAAACACAGTTATCTCTTAAAAAACTCGCAATATTTAAATCACCTCATCCACCAAACAAAATTTTGTCAGTACCACATAATTACTCCCGTGTGGAAAACGAAATTTTTATAATACCTCAAAAATGCAAATTAAGTGTCAAAGTTTAGATGAAAAATCATCGGGACGACGAAACGACAAACATAAATATGTAAATCAAAAACGAGGTTGCAGGATTACAAATTTCCTTTTAGTAGGTCAAGGATTCTACTATGAGCTCATAATTAACCGGGCACCCAGCTTTATTTGACAGTTGTGCATAAACCATTGCGTGACAGACACACATTCGTTTTTTCTCAAAGAGGTTACAGCGAGCAATGCACGAAAACATAAATGTTAAATCAAGTTTTTGGGCCTTCTTACTTTATTATGGTAAGGCAAGCACAATACTTATGTTCCACAATTACTCTCTGTCAGCATCTTAAACGCTTTTGTCTGTTTAAATGGAGATAGGTCAGGAAAGTGCGAAAAACAACGTTTTTTAGAATATTGTTCATATTGTTACAGTCTCTTTTTTTTTAAATGGCGTCATTTAACAAAATACGAAGGAGAATATTTTTTTTAAATTAAGTTTGATACGTAATATAATAACCGAATACGAAATCTACTGGTACATTGCTCTACTTATAAATTCTACAAAATATTAAGTTTAAAATACTGCCATCAAAAAATAAATTATAAAAAAAGTAAAAGCGCAAAGCATGCTTAAAATATTGCATAATATTTAAGAAGTTGTATTCTTACATTCTCGTAACTTTGTGAAAAACGGAGCAACACATGGCGAATTTACGTCTGTATTCTTCAGTCGTAGTACTTTCCCGCCATCTGTTCAAGCCACGTATAACCCATTTGAGTAATTTAGTCGTAACTCATTTCAAACTTTGGATGTGGAAATTAAATACCTACGTAAAGTACAGTCACGAGCAAACACGCAGTAAAACTTTCACAATAACAAAGCACTTATTTCAAACCAGCAAAGTTCATTTTCGTATTTCGTAGTTCCAAATTTCGTATGGTTGACTGTACACGGACTTATACGTGGTCGGTATTGTAAGGCGGGTAAATGTAGCTGAATATACCTGGATTAAGCTAGCTTCTCACTCGACCCTGGGCCCTAATTATATTATTTTAAATGAACTGTAATAACTAATTGAATTGTAATTGGATCTCGCTGTTATAAACCTCGTGCTACCCACAATTTAATCCGGGTAGTGATCTAATTAGGTATACCCCGTTTTAAAGGTTTTGGTTGAGAATGTCTAATAATTATGTGATATTAAAAGTTTTTATATTGGATTGGATGCGGCGGAGTCTTAACTAAGAAGCGGCTATAGGCTAAGTTGATTGATTGAAAGCTATAATTCTCAGTACTTCGAATTTCTACTTTAAGTATAATTCCACTCGTATTGTTTATTTTTTTCCCAAACTATATCATAATAATTAAATAATCATTATTTAACAAATGTGGATAATATCACACACATTGCTCTAATCACAAAGTAGCTAAAGCACTTGTGTTGTGGAGTCAAAGACAACGAAGTTAGCGTAAAAACTCTGACCCAAAACAATTAAGAAAAGGGGTTGTCTACATTGCCCCACCCGTCCGGGTTTCGAACCCAGGACCTCTGACCTGGCGAAACTTTAAAAACCGATGTGTACGTCACTCGAACACGGAAGTCGTCAATAAATAAATAACAAATACCATCTTAATATTTTCTGTTTTCTCGTCAGAAGCAAACAAATATTTTTTAGTCATAAACCTGCTTAAGAAAAAAATAAGTTCCAATATTCTATTACGTTACAAAATACACAAAAACACTTTAAGAACAGTTTGCCAATTAGCCGGGTCTTAAGTGTAAGTCGTTCTTAAGTCTATAACGTCAACATGGAGATCGCAGAAACAGCGTAATTTAATTGGAAGCGTAGAAGTGCCTCCTGAGATTCCCTTATATCATAACACGGTTTTATGCTCCCTCTAGCGCAAAGCGGGACACTTACAGAAATACTTCTTGAAACAGAATTATATTATTATATCTCTTCACTTTAAAAAAACATTTGAAAAACATCAGCTCGAAGAATCTTATTTACGTTTTTTGTTGTAATTGAACTGGACAGAAAGTCGAGTAGTAACCAATTATTCTCCACATCAACTATTTATGTGATTCACAATAAAGATTATGACTGGGTATTAAAAGTAAAAACATTTAACACGTATTTTTTACTTTTTCAAAATAATTAAATTAAGGTGATAAAGCAAATCAAAGTTCAGGAATGGAGGCAAATTACGTCACGATGTTACACAAAATGTACGACATCGTGACGTCACGTGACATTTCAAATCAATGTATCGTCGTCAGTTATTGGTTACTAAAAAAATACGTGTGTAATATTTGTTTTATTCTATCCGTCGGACATTACAAATATTTTAGACAACATTTCTATTGTTTGTTTTAAGTCTGGTTATTTTTTGTATAAGCGAATTCGTAGACAGAAAAAATCGAGTTCTTTTTTACTTGCTTTAAGTACAAATATCGTAAAGGTCCGAATAAGCTGACTAAACATTTTTATGAGAAAAGGAGAAAGTTTTTATGACTCAGTGAAGTGGTAAAGCGATTGTTGACTTCATTGACGATTAGTCAAACAAATATTTGGGAAGTCTACATCGTCGTCCTCAGTTTTATATCACTTTTATTTTGTGTTTGTATTAGTTTTAGTATTTGATTGGATAACTTTTTGATTCTAACAGTTTTTAGCTAACTGAACCAGAAGGAGTGTTATTTTTTCAAAGTACGTAATGAGAATTATTTTTATTGTAATACAAGGCCCTCCAAGAGCGGACGGAGCAGCGTTAATTCTCATTGCAAATGTATAAAAGACAATAATGTAGTGACATGCCCAATGAAAGAGTTATCCTTCGTACAGCGATCGTAGTAGTCATAATATTATTTGTAATTCATAATAAATTACAAAAAGTAGAAAGAAAAAATTAAACCTCAGGCAGGACTCGAACCTGCGACTACTGGCTTAACGCGCAGTATTTGTTATTTAGTAAACCGCACGGCACACCACATCATTTCGATACAAAAACAATAAATAAAAAATTAAAACTTCAAAATATTTCGGCGACATTTGGCTTGGTACAATGCGGGCATGCCTCGGGCAACAATTGGTAACTAACGAATAGTTAAATAAGTTGGCAGCATTAACCGGTAGCCGCATACGGCGACCCGCGGTGACCTTAAACTGGCTCAATTCCATGTTTTTGTGAGTTACACAACATACGATGGCCTGATTGGCGCAGAGTAAACTTACTCACATTAAGGATCAAGTTCATTCTAAAAGCTAAAATTATATTACACCCTTAGAGGAATAAATAAGTAAAAACTGAGTATGAACTGTTGCCACTAGTATGAACATGTAAAATCGAAAAATTTGTGTCAAAACAGAGCACACCGTTTTATTAAAACTATCTCAAAACCTAATATTACCCTAAAAATATCGGAACCGTCGATATTTTGCATAAATGTCTGTCGTTGCAAGGAACATCACATAAATCAGTAAACGAGCGTAGTATATTGAACTAAAAATGTGCTTACGCTTGACATAACTACTAGCGATGCGCACGTTTTATGTTTACTGTAAGGTTACACCACTGTGACCTAAAGCTATGAATACACTTCACTTACGACTCAACAATAGGCCAGTTTTTTTTACTGTTTATATCGTTGTAGTACATTTTGTTTCTCTGGAAAGTGGCAGTGTATCGCAATAAATGTATTAGAATGGAAATTCATTAAAGAATAACCCCCCTGATAACAAACATCTCATACATGGTACGTGTATGGTGTATAGTATCGTAGTGTGAAGGTAGCTGTAGTCTTGCAAAGCTTCATGCATACGAATGTCTGATGTTGTACGTCTTAAAGACTAGTGCCAAGACATTTAGCTCAATAGCACAATGCCCAGATACTGTGTAACTTTACATTTGTAGAATGACTGTTTAGTTTAGTAGACAGACCAAGTTTGTAAATGTTTTTGTTCTATATTTTTACACGTTTAATAATATTAAATCTATAATAAATATTGTTTGAAATAATATATGGATACAAGATACTGTAAAGCCTCTGAAACCCAAACTAGGTAACAACCTGTATGTCAGGAAAATTATAAGAACTGATCAGAAAAAACTAGAACATTTACCTACTGTAAATCAAATCTTACTTAAGGTTCATATTCTTTAATATACTCCAATCAATTCATACCGTACCGGACCACTGCTAAACAAAGGTCTCACAAAAAAAAAAAACTTAAAACAGTTGCAATCTCTTATACATGTTGCGTTGTAGCACGGTGCGGGAGATTTATAAACAAAACGTTCCTAACTAATGTATATTACTGTTATTGAAAATACGAAATTTATTTCTTCTCTGACCCGAATACTGCGTGCGAGAAATATAAAATCACCTACTCTAGTAATCTTATATACTAACATCTGTCTTGCGCACCATGCTAGAGCGCAAATACAATAATTACCTATACGCCTATTCAACAATAACTTATATATTTATCCTGTGTTATATAAGAAGAAAGCACCTAAGCCTTTACTGGATGTTTGTTGGATTACTATAAAGTTGAGTGAAACGTTATTGTCTGTACGTCATACTGAATGGATATCAAACAAAGATTATCCCTCTTCAAATACGCTTTTCATTTCTGACGAAGGTCCAACGATAGACAGACATTGCCCTGTCAATTGTCAAAATGTTATCCATACTTATCATGAGCCAAAAAATACTTGTTATTCCATTCAAATTAGCTATTGTCCTTTTACTTGGTAGGAAATGCGAAAAAAACATGGCTGGCAACAATCCATCATGGAACATTTAAACGTGATAAATATTCATAGAATATTCTGTCTTCGCTTATTTTAATTCGTCATAACGAATAATCTCGACGTTTTCATATTTTTTCTACGTCTTTATGATGTTATATGATCTATCTGTTGCATAATACATGAAGTTGTAATAAGTGAATCTGAATTTGCTTATTTTGCTCCAAATCTTAGTGTTTGGGTTAAGGGAGTTATGGGCAAAAGTACATTTTATTTTAGAAAAGGGTGTATGGGGGAAAGTTGGTACCCTACAACGGTTAATTATCAATTAGGTATACAGGTAGCTATTTTTTAAATTGAATTAAAATAAATTTTGAGTTTCTACTTATTGCCGATACTTTTATATCATCACATTGGTAACACAGTGAAAACAAGTACTAAGGTACAATCAAATTATTGTTAAATTAATAGACAGTTATTACTAGCGACCTGACAAAGCACTAATTGAATCACTTTTGAATGCACTCTATCCAATTGTGAAAACTGTATGAAAATCCGTTCGGTATTTTTTTATTTTGTCGTGTTCAGACACAGGCAGACGAGGAACCTTGTTTTCTAATAAGTATAGATAGAAGAAGATGTATTTAAAACCATTTAACAGAAACACTGGTTCTATCCTAATCAACCACCATTTGTCAACAATCCGGGGCTCGTAAGTCGTTTATTCGTGCGGGCCGCAAACAGTTCGAGCCCCATATATCTAGCTTTAACTCACACCCTCTGACAGGGTAAGTAAGTTTGTTTGTTTGTTACTCAATCACATCCTGACCTTCGCTAAAACATTCCATTATGTAAGCCCTAGTAATGGTCGGAACACTTTGTAAATGACGAATAAATGGCAGCTTTTCGAGGCTAAAGTTTATAAACAAAAATATTGGTAAGATAAAAAGGTTTTTTGGTCATTATTCGGTGGGATTTGAATATAGCAAAACTTGAATATAGCTTTAACTGGCATTATAGATTTATTTACAATTATTTTTAATATGTTAAGCATATAAATAAAATCTTAGATTTATTTACAATTTATTTTTTGTTAGGTTTAGAGTATAAATTTAAAATATGAAAAATAGCCTAATATGAGAAGTGTTGTTGAAGCTTAATTAACGTCACATATATTATCATTATTACACGGAAAACATTTTATGATTAATATTTACGCAGTTATAAGTGTTATGTGCCTACTTCCGTAATTGATGAAATTTATCGTTTAGCTTCTAAGACTTTGCAAATGCGTAAACACGCTTATAAAATAGCCATGTCGCTTTATAACAATACATTATTTACTATCGAAAATCAAAACTTTCTCGTCTCCATTGGATTGACCAATAAAATCGCTCATACTGTGTCATAGTGAGTGCTTATAAAAAACATATGGAGCGGAATGGTTCGAAACCGAATAATTTCCACGTTACTGAAGTTGTAATGGGAAAACTTTTATGTCAAGCGTTGAGTGTTCAATAAGTATTGGTGGAGTTCAAACTTTTTGTTTACCGCCAAAGTTAGTGCGTTTTAAACAAAGGTGAGGTTGAGTGCAGGTTGTGGGACGCTTTATTTATTGATATAAATAGAGTGCTGACGCCCCTTTCGTCTGGAGAGTAATGGGTAAGCCTTTTGGGTATTGCTCTGCAAAATCTTATTAGGTAAATACCTACTTGACATGGTTTTGAAATACATTTTATAGCATCAAGAATATGTAGGTATAATTACTGTTAATCTTGTTGTGCAAAACAGTGTTTTCAAAAGCTTAAATAAAATGACGAATTTCATGCGAGGATGTTGACTTGGTTTCTTTTTTAAAAAAAAATATAATAATAATAATATCTTGGTACATCTCACACACGGTCATCTGATCCCAAACAAGGCAGAGCCTGTGCTATGGCAACCAGACAACTGATAAACATACTTATATATTTCTAAATACATATTATAGATAAATTACACCCAGACACAGAACAAATGATCGTGCTCATCACACAAAGATTCGTCCTGGGTGGGAATCGAACCCACGACCTCCGGTTTAGCAGTCAGGGTCACTAACCACTAGACCAACAGGCCCGTCATTCGTCCTGGGTGGGAAAAAAAATTAAAGCTTTATCTGCTCAATTTTCATACCTAAGTAAAGAAACAAATTTTATTCGAAATTATTTCTTTGTTTATTCAGTACATAATCAATCACCGACCCTATATTTACCGAAGTCTATTCTGTAATGTTCATTCAACCGTTCCCGCTAAATCATTCGTTAATCACCAAAAAGTTCGTTCATTCGAAACTTGACGGCACAAAGTTCAGATGCAACTCGCGTCTCAGGTATTCCTGCTTTTAACATTATATTGTGCTGTTCGGGAATTCTCAGTTTGAAAATTCGAATGTTAAGTTGCCAGTTACAAAATAGCTTAGTTTATTCTTTTGCATTTTTGATTCTGGTCAGAAGAAATGAATATTTTTTTTATTGTTGTTTTAAACGATTTGAATATCTTCCTAAATATTTGACAGCTTTTTCTAATAAAAAATATTTAGGTAAAATATTTCACATATAACTTTCAAAATCAATTCTAGAGACAAACAAACAACGCCCTCGTTTAAAAAAGAACAAGTACAGTAAAACACCGTTGTAACGCCGCATATTGCGACGGGAATTTCACAAGTTGGCGAACAAAATTAAAAAGTTGACTTTGACCAATAAAACAGGGACACTGCCGAACATGTGTATTTCTAGATGAAATATTTTTTAATCGATCTTACATGTGGAAATCTCAACTGCCATTTTTGAGCGTTATTACTTTTCAGATACTTTGTCAAATTAAATTTCGCGTACAAGGGAATCGGCGCCTTTGGCAGGCACCGATTCCCTTGTACGCTAACTAAATCAACATTAAATAATGCTATCTTTTACTAACATACAGCGCGAAAAAAGGACGGCAACAGATAACAACTAACAACACAAACAGCAACGTCGCGGGTAAAAAAATGTAGGTATGTGTTTAATGTAATAGCTAGCATACGATAGAAGTTCTCATTAGTTAATCCAGTTTTATCAGAGCTGTACACACGCTGAGCAGATCGTTATTGTAATTTACATTCACAAAGCAATTGTAAATTGGATTGTTGATATACCCCTTCCCGTTCAAGTTCCGTTGCAAATGGTAATTGTCTGGCTTATGAAACAAATTTTAATAAAAAGTAAACAATTTAGACACTGATTAATTTATCCATGAGTATTTTAGACAATAAACAATTGTAATAGAATTAATAAAATAATACCTAACAAAATAAAAAATTCTCGCAATAATTTAGCACTATAGGAAGTAAACGGACGGCTCAAGCTCAGTGAGCTGTCAACTGCTCTCAAGCTTCACGTGCGCCTCACACCCGCTTGCTTTTTGTTTCGTCTACTGCTTGAAGCAAACTGCTGTTAAACTGCTTCAAGCACTGCTTGTGCGCGCGACCAATTAGGTATCTGCAACACCCTAACATCGACTGGTACAGAAAGCCTTTTAAGTCCACCACGCATAAAACATTAAACAAACAGGCAATGCCGCCAGCCTTTTGGGTACACTGCCAGTCGTAAGCGATGTGAATGATTTTTTTTAACGCTATTTTAAAGAGATTTTATTAATTAAGTTTAGTTTTGTTTTAAGTTTATATATAATTGTTAATAAAAGACACTCAAAAACAAACAGACATGATCAAACAATATAACTTAAATAAAATCATTTCTACTCCAACCGCACATTCCTCACAACTCGGTCATCAAATTCGAACAAAGCGAAACACTTATCTCCTCCCCTTCGATTCCTCTCTGTGAGTAGACCGGCGCTGCCTTCTCGCTTTCCACATCACTACTCCTTTCTTTTCCTCAAAGAACCTTCCTACCTATTTTAGTTTAAATATTTCTTAGACGAGATCTAATTTCTGCATAGTTTTGAATTTGCTTAAAGAAACTTAAATCCACTGTACTAACATTATAAATGCGAAAGAAACTGTTTGTCTGTCTGTTCCGCTTTCACAGCTTTACCGCTAAACAGATTTGGATGAAGCTTGGTATGGGGTAAGCTTGGATCCTAAGAAAGGACATAGGCTACTTTTATTCCAATAACCGACACACATGCGAGCGGAGCCACAAGCAACAACTAGTAAGATATAAGATAGAAAGAAGGATATCTCATTAGTCGACTTAACGGTGTGTTATATTATTAGCTATATTATTCCATGCACAGATCAAATATCAAGTTCGCATGTTTCCTTATACAACATGCGAATGGTTTGCACTTGCTTAAATATTTTGTAGTTGTAGTTTTGGGAAATTCGGTTGGCCTGCGAAAGTTATGCGAAATAACAAAAAAAAATTACTTACCTGGAGAAAAAAGAAAAAATTAGCTCAAACTGTAGCATTTGCCATTAATCAGGGATACTGAAGTTTAAATTTGTAGTAAAAGTGGCAAAATATTTGCATTATCATTATATTTGCATCGATATTAATGCATACTACACTGTTAGAAAGTTTACCTTGAAAACAACAAGTATTTAATTACCTGAAACATTGCAATGAATTATATCCTAAAGTTCAAGCACGTTGTCTCAAGACTCAGTTAAACTCAGAATTGGTCGTTGGAGAACACTAGATGCTTTTAAGATGCACTAAAGAGTTTGCCAAAGTTCAGAGTGCCTTAAAACCTCCGTAGTACATTTAAAACATTTCAGTAAAGCTTGCTACTTCGGTGTTTAGGTGCTAAGCGATAAATAGAATAAGTGGGGCGTAACGTGTTGATCTAGGAATATAAAGTGCTTTTGTTTCTATTTTCATCCACTTCGAAGTTAGTAGGAACTGTTGGCAGACATTGCTTCTTATTTTGTTTGTGCAAATGTCTTATGTTATAGAGTTAAACGCTGTGATTTAGACATTAGCGTTTATGTTTGCGATATTTTTAAATCAACGTCTGTTTTAAGGATGACAAAAATCACTAAATAAATAATTCATATAACAGTTTATTAGGACTGATACTGAAGCCTAAAAAACATGAGCTTTATACAAGCACTTTAGAAATTCTGGACGATAACGCGCCGAAATCATAGTGGACATCACACATAAAGGTGCGCTTACAAGGGAGTTATTTAGCCGTTTTAGCCTTATAAACGCAGGACTATCAGTCTGATGTGACATATACCAACAAAGTACAACAGTTACGTGACGCGGCGACACGCACGGCGATGTGACGTCACGACCGCATACTGTATATAATAATGTCTTCTATTTAGATAAAGGAAACGCAACACGTTTTATAAAAATGCGTACATGTTTACATAGAAGTGTACAAAATAAGAACCAAATCTGTCAAGAACATTGAATTTCGCGGAGCGCCGCGTTCGCCTGTAGTTCATAGCTATTCAAAGAGGGAAATACTAAATCTAGCTGCAGTAAACTGCCAAAAGCTAAATTACCTTTCTTAATTAAATTACCTATCTGCACTAATTCAATTAGCTATTAGCCAATCTAACTAAAACCAAAACCTTTACAAAATCAACGCCATAATTCGTTAATCATTCTAAATTTTCACCCAATAGGTACTAATTTAGTTCCAAATTAAAATTAATATATTCTAATTAATCATTCTCTTAACTGGGTTAAACAAACAGTGGCACGCACAAGTACTATTTAACCGTACAGTTTAAACAGCAGTCGGAAATGAGTTTAGCCAAGTAATTAACGCCGGGGACGCGTACGGCGCGGCGTACGCTTGTTTCGTTACTAAATATCAACATTCCTTTATATTATAAATTGTGAATGAGACCGCATCTAGGGTTTAGGATCTACTTAGAATTGTAATTTAGTTAGACCTTGCTAAAATTAATATAGTTGTATTGTAATAATGAAAAATATAGAGTTATCAGGCAGTCGTTAAAGTCAATACAATTGTGACCAACAGTCTTACCATGGGATACTGTATTACTTAGTAAAATGGATTGTGGAGGTCAGATAGGCAGCCGCTCCATGTAAAATACAGTATTCAGCTGAATCCGGATCCGAAAGACTGGAAGCCGACCCCAACGTAGCTTGGGAAAAGGCTAGGCAGAAGAAAATCAATCCGCAAATACTTTAATTAGTTTTAATTATACAATAATCTAGTAACTGCCTATAAATATGACTTCTGCCTTTGTTTAATTTAATTCTGTGTAAAACTTTTTTTTAACGCATCATTAGGTATCCAAATTACAAAACAACACATTTACCCAAGGGATTTATACAACGTGTCGTTTTGCATTTTCGTCAAATTCAAGGAGGTAACTATGCTAATGATGCTCGACACGAATCAATAATAACATAAGGTTTTTTTTCTTTTTTCTAAATCAATCCGCATTTGTGGAAAAGCATTTAAAAACGCGGCCTGTGTGATACCACACACATTAAGATACTGCCTACCGCATACGCAACGAGGCGATTATGTTCTTTAAAAGTGGTGTATTCTGAAATACTCTCAAGCTTAAATAACTAAAAAAACTTGTATGTATTCATTATTAACAGATATCGTAATTAAATTTGATTAATTATGAAATTCATAACAGCCTTCTGAAATTTGACGAGAATGCAAAACGACACGTTGTATACACAGTCCAGAAAACTTCAGAAATGAGTACGACTAACTAAATATTCAATAAAAGTCCCGTCAAAATCATAACCAAACATGTGCAATCACTCCGTCTATCAAAACTACAGGCAAACATCACACTTCTTCCCTTGTTTGCAGTTCGGCATTAAGTTCTGAAGTTTTTGAATGCCCTTTAAATGAGCTCGAGGAAGTTGGTACCACAATTATATCCTGAGGAAATCCATTTGCATAACATAGAGCTCGTAATATCACTGTTGGGTGACTTCGTAACGAGTTCGTCTTGTGTGATGTACAGGAAGTCGCGAAGTGATTTGTATTTTTGAGGTGTACCAGATTTTATTTTCTCGTTTAAGAAGCGGTTCTCCAATGTTGAAGAGCGTTTGGTTTTCGAAGAGATATATTATAGTATTTCTTTTTCAAGTGAAATGTTCTGTGGAGTTGCTAAGTCTGTGAATTGTTAGTCAGGAAACCAGATTGTTTAAAAATAAGGACAATAATTAAGTAGCCGAGAGTAAAGTTCTTGAAATATGTAATATATAAATATATTATGTCATAGTTTTATATATGGTGTTAGCGGTATGGAAGGGCATATTTGGAAACGTTAAGAGCATCACACAGCCTAAACAGAATAAAAAACCGATGGTGATGATAAGGATACCATCTTGGACATACCACGAAGGAAAACAAAACAAATAGATCATGAACTCATTATTTATGAGCAACAAAAAAGATAGTCTAAAGATATCAAAGTGTTCGCAATAGAAAAGCAACAATACCCACACTTACGTGTAATGGTACTTAGCGACAACTTGCGCAGAAACCCAGCACTTTTGCGAGGAAAAATATAAATTCGCTTAATGACGCCTGGGACAATCATTTTCATATTTACCCTCACAACTTGGTGCTTATTTGGTTTTTATTACAGAGAAGACTTCTTAATAAAGTTGCGAGCTAAGGAGATTTTTTATAGCTGTAAGTTGGAGTATAGTTTAATAAAAACTTCGTGGTCTGCTTTTAAAGATACAGAAGGGGGTGTTTCTTAAGTAAAACGGTACGTGAATAAAAATATTAAACGGACGACTGTGGCCATGGATGTAGAATTTATGACTAAAACATTCATGAGTTATAACTTTCTCTTGAATCAGTCTATCTATTGCTGAAAACTGTATTAAAATCCGTTGCGTAGTTTCAAACATCGAAGCGTACAAACAGCGCGAGCGACTGTATTTTATACTATGTAAAGATTCTAGTCTTGATGTTTAGGTAGGGATTTAATCTAAGGGACCCGAAATATTTGTAAATCATACAAAATATTACAGCAGTACAATTACTTGGCGAAAATCCTCTTGAAAAATAAAACAATACATGCGACAGTCTTTTTTTTTGTTATTTTACCCCGTCATCTTTTTTAGAAGCTGTCATTCTATCAACTTTTGTCTTTACACAGTATCCCGATATAACATAATAATCCACTTACGAAGGAGTGTCGTAAACATTTCATATACTTACACGTTTTACCAGTAAATGTTACACGTAGTGAATTGAGTGACATAGTCACGAGCATATCATTTATCGTGCATTTACCTCAAACTTTATCGGACGTCCAAAAAGGGTCCAAATCCTAAAATACTTTGTGAGTAAGCAAGCTTTGATGTTAGGACCGCTATTAAGAGTGTATTGAAGTTGTGAAACGGATTACAGTTAACTTTGTGTGCTTGTAGGCACTTGGATACCATATTTAGTTGAAAGTTTTCATTTAATTAACGACTTCAAAAAAAAATATTCTCTATTCGTAAAATTTTTGTTTTTCATGTTCTCCGATTAGTCAAAAATACCTGGACCGATTTGGAAACCACTTTGTCTGTTTGAAAGTTATATACTCCCAGGTGATCCCATGGTCAGGATCTGATGATGGAATCCCAAGAAAGTCTAGGGCAACGTTAAATTTTTATAGACATGAATTACGTCTTTCAATTTTTTTATTATTTCTCTTCTATATTGAAATGATTATCAATTACTTCAAAGTCGGTTTTTTTACATTAATGTGTAATCTTTTATTTTCTTTGTGTAGCTTTGAGAGATAGTATGTATGCGTTAGCATCTCTTAGTAGTCTGTGGTTGTAAGGGTAGAGGGAAGAGACAACTTTTTATGCACTGACTTTTTATGGATATTACAAAAAGCGTATTAAAAAAACTTGTTTAATCCATTTCTTCTAATTGTTAAAAGGTTAGCTAAGATGGTTTAAAAAACCTTAAAGATCCATTTAGCCGCTACGGCATTTAACTTCAAGTTTAAATGATCGCACTTGAAATAAAATGCCTTAGTAATGATAAGTTAATGGTTTGCTGTTTATATGTAGATTTAATCTCGACCTAACACTAGTGTGTATAATTTCATTTTCTAGATATCGCCTTTATATGTGACTAATAATGAACCGCCGAAATGTGGGTGTTCGATAGTACCTACATCATTGCTTTCCCTTAGAGAGATACAGGTAAGAATACATCCTATAATTTTAAATGAACTAATAAGATAACACACGACATAACCCTTTCCATTATAATAAGCTTTACAGCCATTGTAACTGGAGGTATTGTCGGGTACATCTACAATCGAATCATGTCCCTCTTGGGTCAATAGCTCTAAACGACCTCTATAACTGGATTGGATGTTGTTGTTCGATCTAATTTCATCTCTGTATTTGCTCCCAGAATCTACACTACTCCATTTAATATAGATTGATTTTCGTTTGTTTTTCTAGTCCAATTTAATCTTGGTTTTTGTGGTCGCGAACTACCCAGACAACAAGTCGTGTGAACTTTGATTCTTCAATAATATATAAAATTTTCAATCGTGGCATTATATAAGTTCAAACGCTGTAAAAATGTATCACTATATATCTTACTTTTAAAGAGCTTTTGGGTGATCCCATATACGAAGATGTACATAAGAAGTCACTGGATTACATACCTGCAACAAAACATGAAATATTAAGTATATTTAAATTATAATTAAGTAATAACGTACAAGACAGAAATATCAGTTTAACCTTAAAGTTATTGCTATCGACTTTCAAATATTTTGCCTATTGTAAATATCAAACTCACTTACTGAAAAACAACTGTAGCTGTATGTAGGTCAGGCTGTTACGATACTGTTAACTATGTATTCCTTAACTATGTAGGAATCATATAATCAAATTTCTACATATCAACAAAAACAATACCATCCCTAATTAAGACTATTGTCCACAAATCAATCCACGTTAGCATATTCCAATCACGTATTGTTATAAAGCATAGCCTTCGATATGAAGGTAATTAGGAGCCGCACGTGAGGTCCGGTGAATTGGGTTCTATTACTGCTCTTCTAATACCGACGTGAGATAGGTATCTGGGAACGGGATGAGCAAAAACTGAAGTACGGAGGGTAGATATAAATTCGATTTGGGTGTAAAATATTATTTCAATTTCAAGTAAATAATTAGTTTTCAAATTCATTATAGGTTAATAAATAATTTTATAAGATTTTTAGCTTTCCATACTAGAAGGATGCCAACGGGACCCCATTACTAAGCCTCCGCTATCCGTTTGTCTGTCAGCGGGCTGTATCTCATGAACCGAATGAATGAATAGCTAGAGATGTGAAAATTTCACGAAGTGTGAATTTCTGTTGCAGATTTAACAAAAAAAAAAAAAAAATTAAAGTAGGCTCCACAAATTTTATGGTTGATATGGTCCTTACGTTTACTCGCGCATGAAGAGTTCCGTACAATTTTACGGAACTCCTCACGCGCGAGTCTGACACGCACTAGACAAGTCGGCGTACTTTTCATAACTTTCTTCTCTCCAAAATATATATTCTTCTGCTTAGCCTTTCCTAACCTATGTCGGGGTCGGCTTCCAGTCTTACTGGATAAAGCTAAATACTTTACATGAAGCAACTGCCTATCTGACCTTCACAACCCATGTTACTGGGTAACATTGTATCCCAAACTAAGACTTTTTGTTAGGATTGTAACAAAACGCTATACCTACAATCCCATGTAAAAGCCCATTAATAAAATAGAAACGTCAGATCTTAAGACATTTACGAGGCAAACTCTAGTCGTAAACGGTCAAAAACTATCGAACGATCGTCAGACTAGGAAGTTCACACGCTGTTACGTTTCATGACTAGACCAGTCACTCGTAAGAGGTCAATAAAGTTACTGCTTTAGAACTTGATCTGTCTAACTGATCTGCGGCACTAAGTTTTATCGAGGTTGAAAACGTTAAGTTGATTTGCAAATGCTTTATTTAATAAATGGAAATATCTTCGTCATTTTTATGGCACGGAAACGTGGACAGTTTATAAAAGTGTGTTTTTTTTTTATTTTTGTTAAACTTAAACTTTACGTCCGTTTAGGTACTTATTAACTACTCGTTTCACACAGCTTTAATTGACTGGCCTGTTAGTCTAGTGGTTAGTGACCCTCACTGCTAAACCGGAGATTGTGGGTTCGATTTCCACCCAGGACAAATCTTTGTGCGATGAGCATGATCATTCGTTCTGTGCCTGGGTGTAATTTATCTATAATATGTATGTATTTAGATATATATAAATATGTTTATCAGTTGTCTGGTTGCCATAATACAGGTTCTGCCTAGTTTGGAACTAGATGGCCGTGTGTGAGTTTTCCCAATATATTAAAATATTATATTATTAAATAAAAAATGTACCTTTAAATTATTGCACACACGAAATTGTAAGTACGTTGCAAAATACGTTTCAGTTAGGCATAGCGCAGACCACAATCAAACCGAGTCGATTCAGCGAAATCGAGCAGCAGAATCGATTACAATAGGTAAACCGTGGCACCGCGGTCGCCGGGCGCCTGTCCACTACAAGCGACCACTCGATTTATTTCGTCTTAGCAATTGAAATCGATATGGACCGTTTCAGCTGTCGTTTCTGTTCAGCTTTAAATTTGTTGTGGGTTTTTTGTTTGTTTGTGTTGAAACTTTTATTAAGACAGCAATCCGGTTCGTGTTAGTGTAAAGAATTCTTTGAGTAGACTAATATGAATAGTACTGTAGAGAATATTAACAAAGTCACTTTGATAAGTTTTGGATGTTTTAATAAACTTAGGTAGAAAAAATGTCCCACTAAGTTCTCACTGTCCGGTAAACCACAAAAATAAACTAGATTATTATTAATTAATAATCTAGGTAAATTTACCTTTTTTACTCAATTAAGTAACCTATTGATCTGTTTGACGTCGGTGCTAAGCCCATAGGTATCCGATGATTTTAATTCAGCACTGAATTCAAAAAAATCAACCAAAAACTTCCTACCTAAGGTTAGAGGTAGGAGTTTTTGGTTGATGAGTTATTTTAGTCGATCCTATCAGTTCGTTAAATAATAAGTAAATAAATTCAATTCCAATAGAATTCTGAGTAAGATTTTGTTATTACTATAAAAACTTCTACAACACCTTTCTTCTAAGTAACTAATTTGTTTAGAAAAGCAAATTAAGCTAAGCTTCAGAAAACCAAAAATACATTTTTGGTTTTCAGATTAATACAAAACGTGTGTATTTCATTTTAAAACAACCTCATGCACTATATGCAGTTTCCTCGTCTTACAATATTTTAAATTCAAAGAACTGACTTGAACTTTTGAAAAACAGCACCAAAGGGAAAACAACGGTAGTGAGTGCATTTTTACAGAAACTTTGTGTTCTTTGCATTTCATATTTTCTATCTTTATAGATGTTATTACTCGTAGAACTATCTGTAGTGTTTCCTTGCGTGCGGCTTAGAAGTATGGAGTCAGTACTTATTTGTTAGGCGACATTGTTATTGTATTGTTATCACACGTTCTCTATTAATTAGTGTTTATTTCGGTGCCTAATAAATTGAACAAAGTTTACTGAATCTCCCTTGTAAGTGTCTGGCTAGTAACGTAACCACCCAGCTAAACAATATAGATTCCTTTAGTCGTATTATAAGAGACTTTCTGTTGTCTGTAAAATAAATAATTAAGTTCCAAATTATAATCAAATAATAACCTTGTCTAAAAAAAATACAAACATAGTACCAACAATAATAAATAGAGATGTAAAGACGCCTTTAAGAATATTCGTTTTAACTGTACCTACAGTGTACGTCCAACAGGGGTTCATTGCCCTCAAGAAAGTGTGTACTAGCAGAAATTAAAACACGTAATTGACAACCCTACGCAATTTGCCATAGCAACCAGCAATTAGATTCAATCATCTTTTCGCTACATTAACTCTTGAGTACAGTTCGTTCATGTAAGGTCAACGACAATACTTATTTATATAGCATCTTGACCTTTATTGTAAAGCACATAATTCTTAAAATGGCTTGTATATTTTATTGTGAAGACCGAAGGATTCCGATATTGGTTAATATATTAGGCTTTGTAGATATTTAAGGATGTTAGCACAATTTCTTCTACAAGCAAATTCAATAAATGTAAGATTCGGAGAACATTTTTTATGGATGTAACAATTGGGCCTTACTGAAACCTATTTTATTTGGATGACAGGTTCTGCTAAGGAAAATAGATGTAATAGGTATTTTCTTTAGCTTTTCTTCAGAATGTTTTACTATTATTGTTAGTAAAAATATTGTATGTTTGGTACGCCGTTTCTTCTAGACAGCCAGAGCACTTAGAAAGCGGTGAAACATGGGCGAATCAGGACGCTGTCCATTTTAATATTTACGTTTGAACTGTGCTACTTTGTAGCCTATTTTAAGGTAATCAGTTTTGAATGATTAATGTTTTAATAAACAAAATTCTTTTTTATATCATGTAGTTGCATTCAAATTATTCAGTCCGTAAGCGTTTATTTGAACGGACACAACTAAAAAAGCTGGTACAGTAGGACCAATTTTATTCGCACAGAAATGCGCAACCTAACGCCTAAAGCCAATTTATTTAATTTATATTGACAATATCAGTGAAATACACACTTATTGCATTGCGTTAAGATTTAAAATACAAGAATACCAAACACTTGTGCTATCTATCTCGATCGAAATCCCGCAAAACGCCGCTTAAGCAACAGCTAACAGCTGTCGGGTACAGTTTGCGCTATTCAAAAATAAGACGTCTACGCAGGTACATCGGGGTAACTTAGAAATTTGGTACTACTATTTTTGGTATTATTTATTATTTTTGTAGACAAAATCACATTAATTGCTATAGGCCCAAAGTGAGTAGCTAAAGCACTTGTGTTATAGAATCAAAGACAACGAAAGTACCACAACACCTAGCCTGAGACATAATATACAAAAAGTGCTTTTTTTACATTGACCCGTCTGAGGATCGAACCCGGGACCTCAGAGCTAGCGACACCTTGAAAACCGGCGTTTACGCCACTGGACCACAGAGATCGTCAAATAGCAGCACTCCGTATAATATTATACGTATATTGAGCCAGTAGGTAAGTAGGTAAATATATTTCAAATTTTTTCCATAAATACACGGACAAACTTGCGGGCTTTAGCAAGCATAAAATAAGATCTATTTATAACCACACGTCTTCCCCATAACATAACACGTAACCAAGTGTATGTAACACGAAACACCTCGGATTTTCCCTTAGGAAATCATTTATTTGTATTCGCGTGTGATCAAAGGCTTGTAGTTGTGTTATAATAATTATTATTCAACCCTCGCTTGAACAGATAAAGGGTGTATTGGATTACGCCGGTGAAATAAGCTGCGTGATTAGACAAAATTGTTGTGTACTAGCTGTGACCCGCGGTTTCACTCGCCTTACTTTTCTCCCAAGGCAAGCCAAATGTCTTTCACAACATGACTTCTTTATAATATTTATATAAATATACAAATATTATAAAGAAGTCAAGTTGTGTGTTTGATTTAAAAGTAATCTTTTAAACTAATGACGTGATTAAAAAAAAAAATACTAAAATAAATATGCGCTCTGTATTGCTGAGTGTCATTAGTGTGGTTGGGTTCTATAATGAAAATGTTAGAAGTTATTAACAAAAAATATTTGTTTAATGAAATAGTTTTAAGATACACCTATTTTAAAACTATTAACTATGCAAAACTTATTTAGAAACAAACTTTGAACTTAATTAAGACAAATGTTAGGAGCTGCACCGACAAGAGCTTAGCTCATAAATTGATGATAATGATGATGAATTATCTAAACACACATGCAATAAATAGTTTAATATATCCAAATATGAATTAATCATTTATAACTGTTAGAATCCTAAATAATGATTTGCCTATCTAGGCGGCACTAGGGAGTCACCTTTGCCCTGTCCTTAAAAAATAAGCAACACCAATTAATAACACACGTCTCTACAAAATGGATATATAATTCCTATTCTATTTTAAATATTTCTTTTAAATACCTTAAACACTATCACAGGGTCACTTCATTTCAGTTTTTCGAAATTTCAATTAGGTACAGTTGTTATTTTGATACAACTTAGATTAAGTAAGTAGAAGTAAATGTAACATTATCTACTTATTTTGCACGTAATAGTTCTGGTAATCCATGTGAAGCTAATGTAATAGTATTAAGCTCTCAATGAACGTCCAAAACTAGTATTTTGTTCGGATTACGTGCGAATACAGCGCGCGGCCTTAATCAAGATGTCCGATTATACTTACCACTAGGCAGTGTTAGATACAGAAGATCTTTTTATTTAAAGGGTCGTAACAAATATGGGACTTATAGGAATTGAGTATTTGACTACTATAGAACTATTTGTTTATTAGAAATATTTATAGTATTAAATTGAAGCAGAACTGCGAAATGCCATGAGAAGAAAATACACGAATACAAAAGTTATAAGCTTTTAAAGTTAGTAGGTGACGCATGTCCTATCTCTTTTTCGCAAAACGTTTGATTTGTACGGGGGTAGCTTCAGATTAGCATGGAGAAAACAATAGTGACGTCACATTATGTTATAGGTCTCTCTGTCTAATTAGCAATATTTAAATGCTTGTAACTACTTCAATATGAAAGTAATAAATCGCCGTTTTTACAACTCGTCATAGTACGTGATATATATTTTTTAAATGAAATAGTAAATCATCTTTTTCAAATACCCCATTGTACATTATTATGTATTTGCTTTTAGAGAAAAAAATGTTTCAGTTGTCGTCCTTTTTGTGATTCCAAAGTAACTTTAACTTCTCTTATGTGAATCGAAATTCATATTAACCTTAGTAGTTTGGATTACCGGTAAGTTTTATATATAGGTGTTGTCATACTGTAGATCCTGTTTGTATAAGTCATAAGTTTTAAGATTACTTTTATGCGTTTTTAGATACTTTAGGATAATTAGTAAAAAAATAAACTAAAGCAGAATTTAATACAGCATTCAGTCTATTTCATTAACAGTTTATATTGAAACTAGCTGTTTCCCGCAGCTTCGCCTGTGTGGGTGTCGGTTATCGCGGCAAAAAGTAGGCTATGTCCTTTCTCAGGCTCTAGACTATCTGTATACCAATTTTCATTTAAATCGGTTCAGTACTTTAGGTGTGAAAGCGCGACAGACAGACAGAGTAACTTTCACATTTATAATATTAAGTAAGGATTATTGAAGCGTGGTGTACAATGGAACTTCTGAAATTTGTATATAGTGTGTCTATACTCCAAACATTTGAGAGAGTAAAAGTCCTAAATAACCCGCAACTGTAAGTACCAGCAAATCTTGTTTGTTATTTGGTCCCTCTGTAATCAAGAGCTATGATCTAGATATAATTCGACGTGATAACGAAACCTGAGTATTTAGTTTCGTTTCGTGAATCTTCGTGATTAGTTTACTGATGCTTTTTGTACTTTATTATAACTTGTTGTTTATTTTTGACTGCACGGATAGCCGACTGGTATAAGTCACCACGCCAATTACCTCTGTGCGCGGCGTGCCACGGGTTCGATCCCCGCATGGGACAAGCATTTGTGTGATCCACAAATGCTTGTTCAAAGTCTGGGGGTTCTTTGTGCATGTGATTTGAATGTTTGTAAAACCCCCCGCGACACAAGGATTAAAATACTTACTGCGGGAGTCGTTCTTTTTAAATAAAAAAAATAAAAAAAATACTTAACTTGTGTAGACCTTATTTAGGTGCAGTAGAGTCCAGAGTTATTAGAACGTATCTTGATTAATATCTATTTTTTTCTGCCAACTCATATTTGTACGCCTCCACGGCAAAACATACTTTTTCTAATTTGTAATTAAGCCTGCATTTATAATACATATGTTTTACAACTAAATTTCTTTATGTATGTGCCCTGACTCTCCAGTTTGATTTTAATTCTAATACAATGTTAATGCAAAATTGTTATTCGTTTAGCAGGCACACAAAAAACACTCTCAATGTTTAGATTCCAGTCTATTAATAGATGTTGTATTGACAACAATAAATGTTAGCAAGACTAGAGTTGGAAGAACGCCCCGCACCAGACACTCGGGCATTATCACTGAGTACCGAGTGCAGTGCGGACGTGTCTAACACCAACTGCTGTGTGTGGTCAAAGGCCAATCGGTGTGTCACTTATTGTCCCTCTAACCCCAAGCATTACCTACCCCTGTGACTAATAATACAGGACGTCACAGGCGCCTCTCGCGGAAACTGGCACAAGTATGTCTTGTGTAACTACCTACTTGAAAATGTACTACTAAATTTAATTATCTACAACACAATACAAAATCCATTGTTTCTGTGTAGATTTTCAATCAACATAAACAAAATATGTTCATCCCTCTTTGTTAAATCAATTTGTGTCTCAGAAGAAATACAGCCACAACAAACTCGACCTAACCCGTTTTTAAGTTAAAACAACTTTAAAAGTTGTCACAAGAATTGAAAACGCAAATAAAAACGACGATCGGCACAAAGCACAACCCGCAACATAGACTCTGCATCGATTACAATGAACCGTCGCAACAACACTGCCCAACTTGTGTGAACTTGGGTAATAAGATTATAGAGAAATCACTTTGATAGTTTTTAAAGATCTGTACTAAAATGTTGGGGGTTAAAATTGGCGTTGATATATCGAATATCTTTTTATACTAAACTTAAGAAAAAAGGTACCTAGAGATTGTCTAACTAATATTGAATTGAAATTAGACAAGCTATTTGGATTTTTTGCGGATGTAACAGGTAAACAAAAGACTGTCTCATTTGGAATTGCTGATGATTAATAATAAGTTTAATCAATGTGGATGCGGAACAATTGAATTTGTTTTTTTTAGTTATACATAAGTTATAGGTACAGGGTGGGGTAAAGAGAACATTTGGTATAGAGTCAGTTTTAAAAATTTCATCTCAAAATGAGGTAATTAAATAATTGATATCGATTTTTGGTGTCAAATAGTTGATGCGAAAATTTTATTGACTCTTTTAAGCTGAAATTTTGCAAACTGACTATACCAAATGTAGTCTTTACCCCCTTTGGATAGATATACCCTTTCGATAACATCTTGTATATTATATATATTATATATTATTCCTCGTTAGTTCTTAATTAAAAAGAGTGATAATACACCTAGTTACATTGCTAATAAAGAATTGTCGTAAAACCCATTTAAATACTGGCCATTTATGTACAGAGCCATAGGAACACAATTCTGACTAGCCGGCCTATCTTTTTTACTTTATTGTACCTCTAATCGAAACATAATTGACAAGGCGGGGAAACGCTAATTGATTTCTATCAAACTGAGGTGCCGGCTTCGTAGAGATAAGGGCATTCAAGGAAAATAAATGGCATTAGAATTTAAGGACTCTCTTTATATTAAGAGCATGAGTAGTAATCTTACAATTCCAGTTTGTTCGTTGAAGATTTTGTCGATTCAAAATGTTTTATTGGCGTTTGTTCGATGATTTCTTTTGTTTTTTCGGTGCGAATGCTTATAGACTGCGTGCAATCGGGAAGAAAGGGGCATGCCAGACTCTTGTCAGCTAAAATAAAACCTTTACAATGAAATACAAACCTATGACAAGCATAAGTTGCCTTGCTATGTGTATTTCTTCTACAGGTATTCCGTATTGTACTGTGGTAAATTAGATTGTTACATTCAGATTGTATTACCTACACGATACTCGCATATACGCTCTTTATAATTTATTTTATACCTTACAGTTTATGTAGAGAAAAGGAACAAAAAATATTTTCCTATAATCTAAAATAGACAACTTCGAAATAATCCAAAACAAATAATTTCCTCTCTCTGCTTAATAAAATAGATTTTTCAAGGAGTTTCACTTAGTAAGTTAAAACGGACGATTCAACCGTGTATTATATACAATCTAGAACCAAAATACTCCAGAAAAAGTACGATAATATCAGCTTCTATCAGACTTAAAACACCCACTGTAATATCGGCTATCATTGAATAGAATGTCGGCAATAAGGCAGTCTACACACGTTTTTACAACGCGGCAAGTTAATTGGTCGCACCGCCATCTACCGTTACCGTCGCTACGGTCATTTGTGGCGCGTGTGTAGACTGCCTAATAGGGTAGGCGCTGAAAAGTTTCGGCGTAAAAATGTTTCGCCCCTTTCTCACGTTTAGGTCACATTTTTGGGACCTATTTAATGAGACACTTTATTAGAGGATTTTAGTCATTCACTAGACTTTAAATAAAAGACTTTTTTGAATGGAATTAATGGAAACGCTTTAATGGTTGTTCGTAAACCAACGTACAAAGTTGGTATAGTAAGCTTGGATTGTAGGAAAAGTCATAGACCACTTTTTGCCGCGATAACCAGTACCTGCGCGGGCTGGCTTGTCCAGTACATTATCAGGCTACAAGCGATGAAAAATGCCTTAAAAAATAAAGCGAATCTTTGAGTTTTATGTGTTTTTTTATAAAATATAATTATATAGCAGATGGTAATTACTGTTTGAGGCTTAAACCTTTTAGGCAAAATCAAATCGGTACTAATTAAAATTAATCTATTTTAATTGATTAACTATCTATGATCACATATTTAACGTTTAAAATAAAATTCCTGCCTTCAATTCAATCGCAATATAATTTTTTGTTTTTATTCTTTTTTTAAAGGGCTATATATCTAATCAAACACAATATTTAAAAAAGGAAACAATTCCGTAATACCACCTTAAGTTAAAAAGTCGAAACGTTCCAACAAAGGAAAAGAATAAATCCCGATTCTTATTTCAAATTCGTTCACGTTCGATATCACTAATCCCGCGACAGATCGTCTAATATCTGTTGCCGCAATCCCCGCTTGGAATAACCAGTTGATTCTTCAATACGTATTGCAAAGCCAAGTAACCCTAACCTACTCGTCTATAAGTGTACGTCGGTACCTAGGTGGGTGATACGAACCAGCAAAATACGGAACTTGGGTCAGACACTCAATTTGTCTGCAACTTCATTTGTTCGAGTTCGACCAGTTGCAGGGTTTTGATTTTAAACCTCCGAGTGATTGGGTTACAAGACACAGTGATGAGTGGGTTAACATGGAATGAACACTATTAGTATTACCTGTGCATATTTTTTAACAACTTTGCAAGTAATAATGTGAACTCTATATGATGAAGTTTTGCAAGTTTACAATGAAGAAAAACAATATTGAAACGGAAGTTACGCCGTGAACAACGTTTTTTTTTGTTTTATAATATATTTTATTTATCTTCTATTTATATAAAAATGATCCCGATTTCTTTCGTTCACGCCATAACTTCCGAACGACTCGGATAAGTATTTTTTTTGTTACATTTCTTTTTGTAAGGGCAGTGTTTTTATATAAAAAAACTTATAGAAATGTTTCGGAAATCTCACATTACCCGTGCAAAGCCGGGGCGGACAGCTAGTACACGTTCTTTATTTTGCATTTAGTTTTGTTTACATTTTAAAAATTTTGTGATTTTTTCAATGTTTATTTTTTTTTTACTTAAAGTTTGACTGGTGAAGAATGCCTAGTTGCATTAAGCCCGCCTATGTATCATTCTGGATATTTCGTTTTAAAAAATAAATGAATTATTAATATTACTTGCAAACAAACGCATTGAAACAGCTTAATAGGTTTCATTTCACACAGTTGATTAAAAAAAAATACAATGCAAACTCCAAATTGTCCACCTGAACCCGTAAATGACTTGCAAAAAAGGTCAAATTGTTGTCATGCAACATCTGTGCCCTATGCCGTGTAAACAAGCAGATTACTGCTGTACTGTGGATGTTTTAATTTGTGGTCACTGTTTGCATCTGTTATAGTATCCTGCGTTGTTAGGTAAAATAACTTTACTACATTAATAATTAAAAATACAAAGCGTGAGACATAAAAAAGAATAATCGGGGTAAAATGTTTTCGAGTAACGTATTTTTTTTTTAATTGCCTTGACATAGAAGGTTGATATTTTTTTCGCATCAATTTTTTTAGACCTGATTATTTGATATTAATTTCAACATGATACCATCACGCGTTTTGGAGTAAAAAATATTGTCAGACAGATAGACAGACAGACGGGCAACAAAGTAAGTACCTTTTCTTCAAGTTACAGAAGATTTTTTTGCATTAAGAGTTCATAGACCTAATTATATAATATTAAAGATGATACCACCACAATTTCCTGAGAAAAATTCTTGACAGGCGGACGGACGACAAAGTGATCTATATCTATACTTAATATTATAAAGCTGAAGAGTTTGTTTGTTTGTCTGAACGCGCTAATCTCAGGAACTACTGGTTCGAATTAAAAAATTCTTTTTGTATTGGATAGTCCGTTTATTGAGGAAGGCTATAGGCTATATAACATCACGCTACGACCAATAGGAGCGGAACGTAAATGAAAAATGTTGCAAAAATGCAAAACCGTTGAAACCAAAACACGCGAACAAAGTCGCGGGGGACAGCTAGTAAATAAAGGTTCCTTTTTTTATTACGTAGCCTTAAATATATGGCATTTTCACATTAAACAGTTTTCAACAAAATTAAACTAATCTTGAAGTCTCTTTTATGATCTTCGATCTTTTTAACATCAATTTTGTCTCCGTAACATATTAAAACCGTTACCGAAATCAATATTATTTGTACTCCATGGAATGGCAGCAAAGTTATCGCCACAACGGCTTTAACGAAGTTACTATACATCGTTAACACAATTATGTTCGAACAGAATAGTCCATCGTTGTATGAATATTCATTACAAGTAGATTTTGTGCTGCAAAAATCATTTCGCTGTCAGCAAATAGAAGTTAAAACTGAAAAAGGTGATTGGTGCTACTGTTTTATATACATAGATATATGTCAAATATTTCTCTGCTTTTTTGCGTTTCTTATCCGAAGGGTGCCAAAGGAACCATATTACTAAGCCTCTGCTGTCTGTCCGTCCATCCGTCCGGCCGTCCGTCCGTCCATCCGTCCATCCTTCCGTCCAACCGCCCGTCTGACCACCCGTCCGCCCGTCCGTCCGTCTGTCTGTCAGCGCGCTGTATCTTATGAACCGTAACAGCTAGAGTATTTTTTTTTACTGAGTGTGTATTTCTACTGCCGCTTTAACAACTACTATTAAAAAAAAATTAAAGGGGGCTACATAAAATTGTACGTTATCCATCATGCGCGAGTCCGACTCGCACTTGACCAGTTTTATAACTTGCGCAAACTATGTACGGTCGGCTTTCTAGATACAGTTGAACTGCTCGATCAGCATTTTACATAGAGCTAGTGCCTACCCGACCTTGACAATTATTTTACTAAAATATTTCATGATCGAATAGTACTTTTTTTAAATACTAGAAATGTAGGTGGAATTCACATTACTAGCAATCTTGACCCCTCCAACTAAGCTAAATAAATGCTTGTGTCTGGAGTGGGACACTCACAGCATTAGGTAATTTAAGTACAATATACAGCCATATTACATGTATTCAAATGTAATTTTAAGACCTATAAACCCAGATTTAAGTACATCTCTAAGCTTAGCTCTCCTTTATCAGATTTTATCACATTGCGGGTTTTAAAAGCCAGTATTAAATTCCAGCGATCTCGTAAATCCATTAAGAGCTCATCTTAATACGCTGATATGTAAATGTATGTACTAACATATATTATGTTTGGCTCGTATATCATTTTAAGTGCTTCTACTGAGCTGTGTCACTTTTGCGTACGGAATCATTTATCAGACTAGTCCCGTACTAGTACTAATGTATAATTAAATTATGTATTAGATGTGTTAAGCCTGTGCTGCCTATTGTTTTAAGGAGAATATTAAAAAGGTTTATATTACATTTCTATCATTGTACTTGTACTTCTGAAGAATAGAAGATAGGTAGCTAGAAAATTGTCTCATAATATTGGGACTTCGATATCGATGAAAATACGTTAGAGATATCGGTCGACTGGCGTACACACCGGTTTTCAAGGTATCGCTAGCTCTAAGGTGTCGGGTTTGATACCTGGACATAAAAAACTACTAAACTACAAAGGTACCTTAAACACCCAGACCCGCTCAGACAATGTAGAAAACCAATTTTGAGTTTAAAGGTACCTTCGTCGTTTCTGATTCCATAACACAAGTGCTTTAGCTACTTACTTTGGGTTCAGATCAATGCAAGTGATGTTGTAAAATAGCAAAAAAAATCTTGTCTACAACTCTAATGGGTATACTAAGGCGTCCTAATAAACGCGTCAGTTTTTTTCACCCTATGCTAGGCTCAATCAATGCAGCAACTACTTTACTGCTAATGCATAATGGCTCTCTGACATGTTTTTTGGACCAAACTATAGTAACGTAAATAGTCCATCTTATACTTACAACAATGAAGAAACTACGTGACAAATGACAATCACAATGACGTCTCTTATTAGGTATTTCTGTAAGGGTGTTTAATGTTATTTTGTCCCCCTTACACATGTACGAGTAAGACATTGTATACCTACGCACCCCATGCAGGGGTCAACACTAATGGGTTATTCATCAACGGTTCTAATAGGTTTTAACATGTGTTATGTCACGTGATTCCCAACTACTGATAACCTTAGACCCCATGGGAGTCATCACACGCAAACTAAACGTAATTAACGACTTGTTTTTGAGAATTATAGTTACTTAAATACCCATTCACAATAATGAGATGGTTACATGAAATTTACATATAGGGCCTTTTTTCTAAGTCGGTTGAAATTTACAGATTTATAGCAGTTGTTTTTTTAAGGTTACTAGTTAGTTAGCGGTGTGGGTTTAATTCACATTACTAGTAATCTTGTTGTCCCCTCCAACTAAGCTTGATATACTTGTGTCTGGAGTGGGTTTACGTCAATAGTGCAATGGGTGGGGTCCGAACCTGCGACCTCTCGATCACAAGGCCGTCACCCTAACCACTAGGCGTTCCAGTTATCAGTATTCAGTTCGGAAATGTCCACTCACAGCGAGCTCTAAAAAAAATGTCATGTAATAGTGATTGTAGGAGTATATCCTACTTGCATAATAAACAATTTCATTTTATTTCAGTTTTCTTTTGTTGGAGTAAATGTAAATGTCAGTTTTCACCATCTCTGTAAAATTTTTCAATATTTATGTTGTCAGAAACTCTCATTGTATAAAATTTCATCAGATGAGCGGATAATCGCACAGATATACATCGTCATATCTCCTGTATAGGTTTAGGGGTTGCTATCGCTTGTGGTTTACCATCTAAATATACCTATCAATGTATAGTATAGGCTAGCCACAATATTTATTAGTTAAGTTCTATCAGTGTAACAATTATTATTAGGTACAACAGCCAGTTTTGACGACCTCCGTGGTCGAGTGGCGTACACACCGGTTTTCAAGGTGTCGCCAGCTCCGAGGTCCCGGGTTCGATCCTCGGCCGGGTCAATGTAGAAAAAAAAGCACTTTTCTACATTGTCTCGGGTTTGGGTGTTTGTGGTACCTTCGTTGTCTCTGAATTCCATAACACAAGTGCTTTAGATACCTACTTACTTTGGGTTCAGAACAATGTATGTGATGTTGTCCACATCTATCATCTATCCATCTATCTAGTTTTATAAGTGTAATAATTATATTTATAACTGTCACGAATCCCTCACACTAGTACCCTAAGTAACCCTCATGGCTTCAAGTAATAGCCGTTAAATAAAATGAGTATTAATTATAATTACTTAATGTTATTGGCGGCAAGCACGGGTGAGGTACTGCATAATAGTGGTAGCATTTCGACCTTTAGTACAAAGTCGTAAATTACAAAACTAACCTTTAAATAATTTGTATTTACCACGCCTGCAGTGTAAGCAATTTTCCTTAAACTTTTGAGTTATAATATCCATTTTGTTATTAAAAACACACATCGCGAAAAGCTATTATATATATAACATACAAAAACGAGGCAGATAATGTATGTTACTAGCGCTCGCTTTTTGAAGACTCAAAAACCTCCTAATTAGGATATTTTCAAATGATCGTTTAGTTACATGCATATCCTATCTTTTATAATATTCATTAGTGCAACATGACAACATTTTGACATATCTGATTCCGATCAGAGTTTTAACGTCGTTAACTATGAAAAAAAACTTGTCTTGTGTATAATATAATTGGCGAAAAGTGTGAACCTTCCTGGTATGTGGATTACTGATTTTATAATTGTAATTGTATCTTAAAATCCTTTTCTAGCAAGATGAATTATGAATTTATATTACAGCATTATTCATTATTTACAACAATACAGAATAAACCAAAAATGTTCAGTACCAATTTCAACAACGTGACGCAAAACAAAGCCCAATCAGCGCACAAATTCAACTTCAAGTTTAGGGCCGAAAAGGGACAACATAAAACGCTATTATACTATCAAGCCTTCCAAAGTTGACCGAAGCAGATTCGGCAAAATGTAACTCAGTATTTACCTTCATTACTCAGTAATATTTCTGACGCCATGCCTATCATTTACACTTCAAAATTCACAGGCGGTTTCATAAAAAAATACGGCTGTTGCAGAAAATAATTTGATGCGAAAAGGTTAAAAAGTTACCCCAATTTGTTCTTTGAGAACACTTTGAGAAGTTGGGGGTTATTATCTGGTAGGGTTTTTATAAAGTCGAGTCTTCTCAGTAGTGAGAATAAGTTTCAGTTAGGTACAACAACAAGTTACTCCCCCGGCGACTTTAGAATGTATTAAATGAATGAGTTTGAATCTTTAGTACCGGCTTGTATCTGAAAAGGCACTTTGTTTTAAAAGGTAGTTTGTTTATGTACTGACTAAGCATTTTTTTATTTAGATCCTCGCTTTTAAAATGAAGATGTTGTGCACATGTATTTTATCACGCAAAATATAAATACGTACTATTTATTCTACACCTCTTATAATTAAAATAAAAAATAAACCTTACAATTTATCAAATAGTACATTTTTGTAACCAAAAACAAGCATCAGAAATAGAAGCCAACAGAATTTCCTACTAAATAAAGTTATCATACACTATACCTAGAGAATAGGAGATATCTTTATGGAAAATATTTGAACAAAAACGCATTTCTCTCAATCAAAACAACGACGCACTAAAACATCAATTTCCTTTGTTCAGATCTATGAAAGCCATGGAAAATGAACAAGGGAATCACAAAATCCAGTCCTAATTGACACGACCCGAGCTCTTACATAAAAGGCTGATACGATAGTGAAGTTTATGCAAATTCGTAAACTTTATGTGAGGTTGGGAGACGTAAATCCGATTATGACGGAGCCTTCAGATCCTCAGAAATTGGGACGGCCGACAAACGCCCGAATTAACTTTGCAGAGATGGGATCCTGCACGAATATTTTAATTACTTCGTTAATATGTAGATTATTATCTGTCCTTGTATTTTTCGTACAATCTTATCAATTTGCTGCTGTTGTGATTTCATTTAGAACTTAGATAATTAAATATCAAGATTTTCCGTCATCATCGATCCTCTTTTGTCAAACTCTTTAAGTTTTTATCCTTTTCACTCATCGGAAACTTAAAATACGTTTATTTACTTTTATTTAGTCGCTATTATTATTACTAAACAATATCTAGGCATCACACAGAACATGTTTTCCTTATTTAATTAGCCTAATGAGTTGTCTTAGACTACGCCTCTAGCTATTTGCAAGAAATATAGATTATTATCTGGTTTCAGCACATAACAAGTAGTAGGTAGGTTTGTATAAATTACGTGTAGGCAATTTCTACTTTAATCTTTAACGAACCCTGTTAATACCCCAGGCATAAGAATTTATGTAGATGACTACAATAGTTTTGTTAGATATAGTTATGATATTCATCGCGTAAATTGAAGCTCATAATCAGATAACTATTAATTAATATAGCAGTACCAATCCAAAACGTTACTGATGCCCGGTAATGTCCGGTGAAGCAGTCAAAGCCTGCGCTCAGGCTAACTGCGTAAATCTCATCCAAAAAAAAACTGATGCTCGGTTCCTATTTAAGAAACGATTTGTTTTGCTTAAGAACGGTAGAAAATTCTTTGTTTTGCTTATAAAATTCTACCGTCCAAGAGCAAAAATATAAGCAAAAAAAAACGAATCGTTATAAGGCTTATCGGGCATAAGTGACATAATTCTATAGTATCTCTGTATCCCTCTACAAACAAGTTACATGCGTACATCTTCTTACAACTTAGTAACAATAGTAATAAATATTTAAACAAGACCGAACTTGGGCTTACAGACAAAGTTTGAAAAACTACTTTATAGCATAAAATACTCAGTAGTCAGTGAATTATAAAGTTGGTAAAAAGTAAATAAAGTTAGAGAGTTGTTCACTGGACAGCGCTTCTATTTCAAGGCCGTAAGGTTCATATTCGTATAACTTTGTTACTACAGACGGTTGAGGTACATGGCTAAGAAGATATGCTTTGAGGTTGTGGTCGCTCGCTTGAAGTGAGCCAATGAATTTCTTCGCCTAGCCTGGCGCTTGAGGGATGACTTTAGAATACTTTAACGAATGGGTGAGCACCTGATATTCCGTGACCCTGATTCCCTTCGTAAGCTTGTGGTTTATCGCTTAAGCGGATAGTCTAAGTTCCGATTCAAATTCAATTGGTTGTATAAACTGTAGACAGACATTTACATACTAACATATAATTACAACAACTCACACATGGCCATCTGATCCGAAACTAGGCGGAGCTTGTATTATGGCAACCAGAAAACTGATAAACATACTTACATCATTCTAAATACATACATGGAATCGAACCCATGACCTTCGGTTTAGCAGACATGGTCACTTACCACTAGACCAACAGGCCAGTCAAGCTATCAGTCAATATGCTTACTACTAGCAAACAAATATATAATTTTCTTTTTTCTATACAAAACATGCCATTCGTAAGTATCAAACCATTACTAATAATAGACCCTTAGGGACCTAGACCCAATATATCTGGACGATAAGTTTAAAACGAGGTGGTATTCTGTTACGTAGGTATGTTAATCTTCTCCAACAACAGTTTCGAACTTAAAGTTAAGGCATTACTGAAGTGACTGGTGACTGTTAACTAAGCCTACGATAAACGCTCACGACTTACTTGCAGAGGAAGGTATATCACGATCATTAGCCTTAGCCCAGCACAAACTACAAGTTTATAACAACATTTAACAGATTTTGGTAACCTAAACTTAAAGACCCATAACTTCGGTGTCTAGCCAAAACGACGTCAATATAGACAAGTTAACAAATTATCCCAAAACACAATTACTGCAGAGTCCCCGTCTCATCAGACTTACCGAAAATCCACCTAAACTCACTTAAACTTGGCCAAAATCACAAACAATTTTATAACATCGGAGTGCCATTTATTAAGTTCTCAAAAGCATTTCCAAATCACGTCAGTAAGCTCTTCTTAAACTTGCCCAGACGTTCTTGTTTGTCTCCATAAAATTGTATAACACGTAAAAGTAGAAAGAACCGCCGAAGAACACAATTCCGCTGGCAATGTAGGACTGGTTGACGGCTGTCATGACGAAGGTGGCTCCGAGGAAGAGGCCCATGATGGCGATGTGGAAGAAGAAGTACCAGTAGTGGTACTTCATGGGTAGCGGTTGCTTTCGTTTCATGAAGCTGACGATAAATATAGCGGTGGCGACGAATAACTGGAAGTATAAAAGTCCGAACACGAACTCCACGATGAGCCCCGTCGTGAATTCCACTTGGATGTCCATCTCCCCGGTCACAGTGACGAGGAGTAGGGCAGTGAACACCACCATCGGTAGCACAGCAGTCAGAGCGATCAACATGAACGTCCGCCGCAGCTTGTCGCAGTGTGAACATGGTATTTCTTCTGAATCTTCTATTACAATCGTCATTGTGGAATCAATTTTGGCTAATTTATTTTACAAATTGAGTAGTTCAGTTCAGTTTTTGTTTTATATGGACAACTTTAGTAAATAAATTATTATATAAAACCGACCTCTGTTATGACGTATGACATTGAGAGTTATGAGGAGAATATTTTTCGGTGACAGGTAAAAGAAGTTCTTTAAACATTCAGAACTTTTATCAAAGAGGTTTTTCGTTACAATCATTAGATGCAATCCTACTACTTTGCCTTGGTGCGCGAGTTCGACTCGCACTTGGCCGGTTTTTTTTTAAAGGGCTGGCCGTTGTCTTATGCTTATTAGCAATGTTTAATAAATATAAAGGCACTACTTACAAATTAAATACATATAATAATACAGCTTAATCTGTACCACAAAAGTGCCAACCAAACTATTTCAAAACAACGGATATATTGGACTATATCCAAAACCCACGAAGACTGTCGGTCCTCTGTCAAGCTATTCAAAAACAGCCATCAAGACTGCATTACAAAAAGTCGAGTAAGTTATGAACTGTCTTACGACACACGCTTCAGGCTCCAGACGATCCATCAGGCATGCAGCGGTGCCGTGGCAGGACATTTATAATGCAGCATCAGACACCATCAATTTTGTTAGCATATGGCCCTGATAGGGTCCAATATGTTCAGACAAAGATTATGAAGCTAGCTAGAACGTATGAAACGCAATAATTGGATGGTGGTGTGTTATTATAGGAAGTGGTTAACGATATATTTGTATGATGTTAACTAAATCTATACTAATATTATAAAGCTGAAGAGTTTGTTTGTTTGTTTGTTTGTTTGTTCATTTGTTTGTTTGAACGCGCTAATCTCAGGAACTACTGGTTCGATTTTAAAAAATCTTTTTGTATTGTATAGTCCGTTTATTGAGGAAGGCTATAGGCTATATAATATCACGCTACGACCAATAGGAGCGGATCATAAATGAAAAATGTTGCAAAAATGGAAAACCGTTGAAACTAAAACACGCGAACAAAGTCGCGGGTGACAGCTAGTAATAAATAAATGTGGACAACATCACATACATTGCTCTGAACCAAAGTAAGTAGCTAAACACTAGTGTTATGAAATTCAGAGACAACGAAGGTACCACAAACATCCAGACCCGAGACAATGTAGAAAAGTGGTTTTCTACATTGATCCGGCCGGGGATCGAACCCGGGACCTCAGAGCTGGCGATACCTTGAAAACCGGTGTGTACGCCACTCGACCAAATGTCGTCAAAACTACAGTTTATTATGGATGAAAGAAATACCAAACTTTGCTGAGATACAGTTTTATTATTAAAGCATACTAAGCATGCATCTAAGGTATACTGCGGTCCTACACAAGTGCAAAAGTAACAAAAACTAACATTAAAAATTGTAACTTTACACAGAACACAAATAAAATGTTTATGACCTATTTCGTACTAACAGTGCCCATTAGTTCGCGTCAAATTAAAACTTTTTATAAATTAAGCTAAATAACCTAACTTTAGAACATAAATGTTACTATAAAAATATTTTAGGGTTTATGGCGACAATATTTTTAACGTTATTTAAAAGGGTATTATGAAATATACGAGAAAGGGAATATACGGTTATTGGCCGAAAAATATTGTAAAAAAGCTTTTTTTTTTTTCAAGTTTGCAGTATTTTTCTTTGGACACAACACTTTGAACGAAGTTTGGGTAATAAAAAGAATATTTATATTAAAATAGTTACTTATTAAATTTGCAAGGTCCCAGTAGTTATTACTAAACCTGTAACTTCTATGAGTATCGAAAAGCTCTTAGTATAAGTTGCTTACAGAATAAATAAATTAAATAATTTTTCATGTAAGAAACATGAAAATTAAATAAAAAAAAAGAAATTTTATTTATTTCGTTTCCTTTTTTGTTATTTAATTTATTTTATTGGTATTATTATTGCCATGAAATTCCAAAAATGCATACAGGGATTTTAAAAGCCTATATACCTATCTACATAATTATATACAAAGTACCTACTCTGTGCTACATAACTAAACGCAGCAAGAACAATTTTCTTTTTGACATTGACATTCTAACTACGTACATTATAATCTCAGAGCAATAACTAAAGGTTATAATATAGTCAATTCCTGTTATTTCTACATCGCTAGCACTAGGTACGTGAACTTTCCCAATATAGATTTTTTCTTAAAAAAATATAAATTCGTTCTAAAGTATTAAAACAAATGATAATAATTAATAGGTAACATTAAATATCGACGAACTTAATTATCGCTGAGTTAGAACAGATTGAAATTCCAATCATGTTTATGAAAATATTTATGGTTCGAACTCAGGACTGTAAAACGGGGTTTTATTACTTCGACTTTAAATTTTACAACTTTCAATATGCGTATCGTCGTAAAAAGAAGGGAGTAAAGGGTAAATGCAAAGGACGTGACTGCTTTCTCCTTAGCGAATAAGATTAGCATCTCGCGTTGGCTCTACTTATTGCGTATATATTTTTGTCAGGCGCTCTGATTTTATTTTTACTTGCTATACTGAATACAAGTTTCTCAGTAATCTTTATTCGTGTCCGTGAAAATGTTTTTACCAAAAACGTCGACCAATTTCAGAGCACGGTCAAAGATAAATGACCAGAACGCCTGCCTATTGTCCAAGTTAAAAGCTTACGTATCTACACTTTTATTTCTATGCGATCCGTGTTATTTTTTTCCAACCTTACATCTTCGTATCGGCACTTTTGACCCCTCTGCTCATATTTCCAGAGCATTTTTCTTAACCTGCGACACGCGAAGCAAACGCCTCTATCGACATTCTGTCACGTCGAGTGTTTAACAAAATAAATGACGTAATATCCCGTGACGTCACGAGTCGCATGTGCGCGTCGCTTACGAGATTGACCATAAAATATTTTACATGAAGCTGTTAATATTGATTGAAGAAAATGTATTCCTGGGAAATATTTACGATGTTAAACTAAATCTTTATTATCATGTTTTCTTTTAGGAGTTAACTTCTTATTATATAAAAATATGATAACTTAGTATTTACACTTTGATGTTTTGATGAACTCCAAGGTCATGAGCAGTTCTTAAGGGAATATTTTTCGCTGCGATATCTAAGTACAAGAAAACAATAGTATCAAAGAGCATCGCCGATAACTATAGATTAGATTTACTCTATAACCAGTAAATAAAAATCTAATCCGTTAAATTAGTGCGAATTCTTTGTGTTTTCATTTTATTGTTGCCATTCTACCATTGGACGTAACAGGAACAAATAAAGTAAGTAAAAAATATCGATTGAAATTCTCAAGGGACCACATCTATCAAGCGGTTGAGAGAAAAAAGGCATTTAAAGTATTCGACACAAGACTATTGAACAACATAAAAATATAGTTGTATACAAGGTGAGTTTTTGTCTTCGTACAAACGAAAACTATGAACTCTATATCTATACTTTAATATATAAAGCTGAAGAGTTTGTTTTTTTGAACGCGCTAATCTCAGGAACTACTGGTCCGACTTGAAAAATTCTTTCAGTGTTGGATAGTCCATTTATTGAGGAAGGCTATAAGCTATATAACATTACGCTGCGACCAAAAGGAACGGAGCATAAATGAAAAATGTTGCAAAAATGAAAAACCGTTAAAACTAAAATACGCGGGCAAAGTCGCGGGGGACAGCTAGTCGGTTATAAAAACCAATGGTATCATAATCGAATAAAAAAATCACGAATGTCAGTACTATTACCGTAAAACTCTTACGGCTACAGTATTGAAATTCGAGTATTTTTTCCGTTTTTTTTTTTTTTTAGTTTTTTGTACCAAGCTTTCTTTGTAACCGATATACTTAGAAGTGATAGATTTCGTTTGTACAATGACAAAAAACTCACCCAGTATATTCTTATTTTTTAACAAATCAATGGCGATCAAAATCCCTGTCTAGATTCACTTCAGCCAACCAGTCGCTCATTTTCTATCGCTTTTGTATAACAGACCAAAGTTTTATACTATTGATCGTTAATGGACTCCAGTGTCATATTAAGACACTTTTATCAAGCTTTACTTAAGTCCAACCTTCCTAATTATTGGACTTTACCTGACAGTTTAAAAACTAGATATAAAAGTAACGTTTTTATGATATAACAATAACATCAACACACGAATATGAACAAGCGACACATTATTATCATGATTTACAACCACAATTGTCTTAGGCAATATAGTCTGATAATGATGAAAAATATTTTGAACAAGAAAATTTTCCAAATAGAAGAAGTATGACTAATTAATGTTTGTGTGTATGTAAACTTTGCGGGAAATCTCGTCTATGGTCTTAAATATTCTAATTTCAAGATTCTTGTTATACCATGTTTAACATGCTTCCAATCTGAGCAACTTTCTTGTTGTGTCGTGTTTTGGAGAACATACCTGAAACAAAAGACAATGTAAATGAGTACAACTTATATTATACAAACTTAATATTATAAACTCAAAAGTAACACTGTCTGTCTGCAACGCTTTCTTAACGCTTTAAACCGCTGAACCGATTTTTATAAAACTTGGAATGGGGTTAGCTTGGATCCAAAGAATAAGAAAAAGAATAAGAATATTTTATTTTGTATAACAATGAGTACATAAGCTGGTATAAAAATAAAAAGTGTCCCTCATTGTTAACTAGAACATGGCGTACAAAATTTTAAACACATACAAAGAAAGGGCATTTAAGGGCAGGGAATAGGCTTTTTGCCGCGATAACCGACACTCACGCGAGCGGAGCCGCGGGTAACAGCTAGTATTTTATAATGAGAGTTATAGGCGATATAAGAATCGTTACCTATATCCTACTCAAGTAAACATCAGGCACATTGCAAAAAACTTAAACTACGTATTTTTATTTTTATTTCAAGACTTTTTGAATACGGCGTAAATAAAGAATCGACTGGGTTTTATCAAGAACTTAGTTTTGTTGTCTAATTAATCATTTTGATGATTGGTTTTATGGCATCGTGTACAATATCGTGTCGGAGTCGTATCGTATATTGTTAGTGTCTCGTTCACAATCAATCGGCCTACCGATGCTGTGAGTTATCGCGATGGCTATTCGTATTGAACTAGATTACACTAAAGTTCATATACGACTTTTGGTTTTGACTATCACGGCCATTTTCCAAGGTATTAGACTTGGCTGTAAATAGTCACCTTAATTCAAAAGCATATTATGTCAGAGCATACTGTAATCGCATTCAGCAAGATGAGATTACACTTGACTTCACTACATTTAAATAGGACTGAATTGAGAAGACTAATTTCAGCTAACCCCCAAATAGTGAAACGCAACTTAAATTTAAGACGTTCTTAAATATCTATCTGTCGCTACTTTACACCTTAAAGTTGCAGGGACAGCATGATACTTAACGGCTACTTAAAATTGATTAACGTTAAGTATTCAGCCATAAATGTAATAACACTAATAAAATCGCATAAGCAAAGGCAGGCTATTATTTAAAATATATTTACGTGACGTGACTCTTTTGTTTTTAATTTTTTTCTATAAATAAATACGTTTTTATTATCTGATGATTAATTCGATCTTTAAAACAAAAGCTAGCGTCTTGCAGGCGTTCAGCTTTCGATTATAATATCAAAGACAGTCCCTTAGAACAATGATTGTGGAATAACATACGTCCTATCTGAGTTGTTTATTGAATTCATGTTCAGTTGTAAAGATAATTTAAGTAGGTACATATCTTGTGTCCGGTAGTATCATCTTCGTCATAATATCCAGTGGATTGCTCGAGCTCACAAACAAGGTCAGTTGTTTTTATTGTCACGTCAAGCAAAGATTAGATAGGTACCTATATTTTCGTTCTTCATGCGCAAAAAAATAATCATTTCTACAAATCAAATTGACTGATTTGGTTGTTTGGTACACTCACATCTTAAAAACTACCGAACCGACGTTTATACGATTGCCATTATGTGATTATTTTGCACGCATACGCGACAAATGGATAAACTTCTTTTTTAAGTCGGTAATCAATGAATAATGTTATCACAATTCACGAAGATGAATATGGAACTGCAACAGCTAACAATAGGGCTTAGTGATGATCACGTACTTACACGTAATAGCCACATAAGTCACAGGTAGAGCTGCGAGTTGCCGGGACATTGCCAATTGCCGGGACGTCCCCGGCTCGGTCACGCCCTATCGCATTATGCACCGAACGTAAAATCCCACATATTCAATGCAGTTTCACGCTCGATTGCTTTGATCCAAATCTCTAATCGACGTTATTAACTTTTAAATTTCTGTTCAGCGAAATCCAAATTATATAACGCTATTGCATTGAAGTATGTAGCCTTATCTAGACTCCATACTAAATATATACATAAAAAAGAAATCCTGTATGTTTGTAAAAGTATATCATTTAAATGATTCCAATATTTTTCTGTGATAAATAGTGAATTTATTTCTGATTATGATATGGTTTATTTAAAATAAATATTTATATGGGCAAAGTCGCGAGCAAAAGCTAGTTCAAGAGTAAATTGTCTAGTTATATATTATAATGAACTTGTTTTGCTGAGTGTGGTCATAAATTACGTAAGCCCATAAATTTAGAGCAACACCTGTGCTATTTAGAATTTAAATCAGATTCATTACTTATATTAATGTTTTGTGATTACGATTATGGTAATATTTGAAAATTTCGTCGTTTCACTCACGTACCTACATATTAAATAAGTAAGCAGATTTGTGACATACCCATAATTATTTCTCCAGTAAATATAGGCCTAAAATCTTACTAATATTATAAATGCGAAAGTTTGGATGAATGGATGGATGTTTGTTACTCAATCCCAATAAAACTGCTCATCGGAATTGAATGAAATTTGGTACATATATAGAATAACGCATAGGCTACTTTTTATCATCATCATTATCACCATTTTTCAACATCACGCGGGTGAAACCGCGGGGCGCAGCTAATATATATTTTTTTTATAGTATACAATTTGAAACAACATATATTACAAGATCTTTTATGAGAGATATCTAATTACAGGTAGATAGTATATTTGCAGTTGTCATTATAAGTTCAAAAGGTATATATAATATAAATAGCGGCCATAAATAATTAATTTATGGCCAAAGGATAGCCGCCTACAAAATATTAAAAAGTCGTAAATAAAAGTAAATCTGCAAAGTGTCTCATTATAATCCCATTGAAGTACAAAAATACAACGTAAAACGGAGCCTGCGTAGGTGGTTTCATGTTAACATCTGTAGTCCTTTCAACATAGTAATGGTAAAAATATAAAATCCTAGCGGGCAAAAACAAAAAACAACCATCCTAATATAAATCAAAGGAGATCGCTAAATAATAAATTATAATTATACAAACATACATATTTCATGCTTACATATTACAATATTTAAAAGTATTTTCCGATCGGCGGACTTCCGCCGAATACTTATTTGTGCGGCACTATCCAATGTTTAACTATTCGTATTTAAGCACAATCCTCGATGCGGGAGTCAGACAAGCCAGGATCAGCGATACACGTTTCATGGCTGACTGACTATACTCATCAGTGGAACTTACAGATTACAGACCTACATTATGTCCTGAGAGTACGATAGTAGTATATTCTCTCAAATCTCAATCTATCAGTAACAGCACTATTAATCGCGATTTTTTCTAACAACTTTTTAGTTCTAATATAGTACTAGTAGTAGTTTTACCCGCGTTGGTAGTCCCGTTCCCGTGAGACTTTTTTAATTAACGTGACTTTTTCCAATGTTTTTTTATAGTTATTCTTCTATTCGCGGTGGAGATAAAGCCATAATATCAAAGATCATGAAAATCGGTCCACCCGTTTTAAATGGTGTAAGTTACCCCAGTAACACTGTGTAACTAAACCGACTTTGTTTTATTTATATAGATATGAACTATATTAATAGAGAACTCATCGGAAAATAATTTTTTTATACCAAAACCAACAAATTTCAAATTTGAAGATTTATATGGGAAACTGATAAAGCTGCAATCCTTTAGACTTTTAAAATGGGACTTCGCGATCGGTCGGAATCAGAGCCGAACGTGCTGAGAGCCGCTTTTGTGTGGACGTGACACTACATACCTTGGCTACCTGGATATATGCGCTGAAGTCTATCTAAACTGATTCGAGAAACCATTTCACAATATCTTTTTTTTTAATTTTACCATAGAAAACCTTCATTCATCATTAAACAGAAATAACAAAATATTAAAAATTGTAATTAAATACATTAAAATATTTTTTACGAAATTCTGTCTTGTCATTCACGAACAGATTTATTTCAAATGGAAATTTTAATTTAATAACAGAAAAATGCAGTTGCGAATGTTTCAAATTATGTAAAAGACTAAAAGTACCTACTGTACTAACTCAGTCTTTTATTCCGTTTATTTATATTCCAAGCTATTCATTCTCTACAAAAATTCAACAAATCGCTTAGTTCAACAACCTAATAGAAGTAAAATCCTTATAACTCCTTCAACTCGAGATTTGTTAAAGTTTTTACATCAAACGATGTCATCCAGACGTCTGAAAACCCACAGAAACTCATCAAGAAAACCGAAACGAGATCGAACTAAGTTATATACTTGCAAACTCCAAATTTTAACGTATCCTAGAACACGATTTAATAGTTTTAATAATAAAAATGTTGATTAATTGATTCTTATTTATAAAGTGGTCGATTAACATTATTACCACATCTAATGCTTGTATGTAACTCATGTTTGACAAATAAATATATTGATTGATTGATTAACACGTCGGCAATGGTGTTTTAGGGCGGATTTCACGGATGCATAATTATAAAAGTGATCTTAGTTAAAGCTAATTTCAATTCTCTCGATTAACTGAACTCAATTTACACAAAAAAAATAGAACGAATAAAAATGGTAGAATAGCTACGGAACGCTTTTTATTTGACAACTGAAAACCCCGCCGCATGTGTCTTAAGGCAAAAAATAAATGTTCTGTGGCAAAATCATTCAAGATTTGACGAAATGTGGAAGTATTTCCCATGACATTTGATAGCTTTAAAACTCGATTCGGGTTAACTTAGTTTCTAGGCACGCAGCTTTTAATGTAACTGGTGAAATCGCCCCTTAAGAGAGTCCCCATCAAAAAGTTTAGTCGTTACTCATTCGAGGAGTTTATTTATTTCACCCGTGTAGTCGGTGTAGTAAAAAGTACTTTTTCGTCGCCATTAAAAGTTTTGATTCATTTAGAAGTGTTACGCTTCACAATCCCCGATTTTGTTATCTTCGTCCAATTAAAGGGTTGGTTTACTTTGTTAAGATTTTAAGTAACGTGATCGAATTTTGTTAAGTAATTCTTATTTTATACTGGGAGATCTTTGATATAAATGAATAACACTATACATAGTATGAAGTTGTTTAAAATAGTAATATATAATAAATATTTAGATGCATACTGAAAACTTTTAAAAAATAAAGTTTTTTGTGCCTTTTATAAATTTTACTAAAATATTATCATAACATTATTTTATCATTATTAACAGGAATATAATTATATTTATAAACATAATATTGTGTATATACTATGGAATCGTTGTTAAAAGTCATTATTTATTGAGTATAATATGATAAGAGCATGACATGCATATCTTGAAAGATATCGTTCGATTTATAACAATTGATAATAGCATCCCTATATGACAATTAATATTGATAATTTTATAAGTAACACTAATGACACTTAATAAGTTAATGCCCACTTAATTTAAAACGCATTATTTTTAAGTAAGCTGTCCTTTTCACTACATGTGATTTGTTGATTTTTACGTAATAAAAAGCATGTCATTCTCTGTAGGATAAGACCGTATGAGAACACCTGTGATGCATAGAAACGCAAAGACCTGCAACAGTATCATCAAGTTAGACAGAAAGAATAAGTCGAGTGGTTACCACGACAATTACCAATGTGCGCGCCGTACTACGGGTTCAATCCCCGCATGAGACAAACATTTGTGAGTTCCACAAATACTCATTCCAAGTCTGGGTGTTCTTTGTGAATGTGTATTGAATGTTTGTGAAATCCCTGCGGTACAGGGAGTAAATTCTATACAGCGGGAATTAAAAAAAAACACTTAGATAATGTGCGTTGGCAATTTCAGTCTTATCGATCCAAATAACTTTAAATTCACTTTTTATCTCATATCCTTCAAACTAAAAAATAAATCTTTATAAAGTTAAAAAAAGGCTTTTCAATTGTCTCGCTTTGAACTAGCAATTAGTAAAAATTAGAGAAATTCCGCATGACTCCACAATAATCTTCATTAAAGCGAACGAAACATTAATTAAAAGCCATTTATCAAATAATTAAATGCAAATAAGAGCATCACGAGTCAAATTAAGGAGCAGTTAAATTTAAGAATAAATAAGTAAAATGGAGGAGCTTCGGCAACGCCCACATGTAGGGGTCGTAATGACAATGTCATAAATAATAACGTACAACAGGGTCCAATTCCAAAGGTCGGTGACGCATCTCAAAGATTTCTATTAAGTATGTTAGGTGCAATGTAATCACTAAGAATCGCGCAGCTCGTTTATCGGTAATTTCATTAAAAAATATCATTAAATTCTTTTAAATGTATACCAGCTTTATTATAATTAAGAAGAATGATCGGATGTTGCGCATCACTTCGGTGTCATCCATGTTCTCAATTTCCTAAAGACAACTTAGTAATTATACCTACTAGATTTATGTAATATGTATATAAATGCCAGACTCAACCATCTGTCTACGCAGAATACTGGAGTTTATCGGTCATAGCCAGAAAAGAAGGCCACAATCTTGAGAAACTTATCATTACTGGCAAGGTTGATGACCTAGACAAACGACCTAGAGGCCACAGACCAACAAGGTGGTCGGATCAGGTCTGTTCCACCCTGGACATCCTACACGTTGCAATACACAAAGCCAAGAACAGGCAAAATTGGCGGGCTAACGTCAAAAAAAGGCTGATTCCACGGAAGCAATGAGGAACACGACGCGAGGAGCATGTCTATAATGCCATTATGACGGTATAGTAGATTAGGGTCGTAAGTAATGGTTTAAGCAAAGTAAGTACTTTGACTTAGTATTATTCATGTCACTTTATTACCACTGTAAAATTAGATATTTAGTTCAGAGATAACAAAACTGCTAAGGCATACATATTAAGTTTATCTTGGCATTAGTGTCTTTACAATTATAATTTATATACGACTCCCGCACGTCGCGGGAGGTTTGACAAACATTCAAATGACTTGCACAAAGAACAACCAGACTCATTTCTGGATCACAAAAATGCTTGTCCCATGGGGGGATTGCGCCCGCAGCATGTCGCGCACAGTGGTAGTTAGCGTGGGGCTATATATCACTCGGCTATCTGTCAGTCAATTAGGCATTTGTTACATGTAATTGCACAATATTTCGTTATTTTCTCATTCTTACTTGTCGTTTAAAGAAGTACTTTTTTAACGTAATTTTGAATTTAATATAGTATTATTAGCGCGAATTAAGCCGACTCGGCGGCGATTGTTAAGTAGAGTACTTTTCTACAAGACAGTACTATAGATGTCTCGAATAAAGCGATATAAAGCAACAAATGCTCGCCCGCTTAGTAACACCGCGATATTATCTGCACATAACGGTAAAAGTCGCGCACGGTCGACAGCAACTCTACGATAAAAACCACTTACGAAAACCAACCTTAACCACTAGAATTTAAGGCACAGTCGATGTCAATGTGTAACTTATATTTTGCGGTCCTGTGTACAACGAGACGACGAATGTTTGTTACCATGTTGGCGATGGTAATGTTGGTTTAAATGTTAGTTAAACCAACCAAGTTTTAGTCGCGGATGCAGTTAGATGTTCACCTAAAAGATTATATACCACACAAAAGTTAAAGCAGATACTGAAAAAATTGTATAGATAATCGTCATAATGACATTTGATTTACTCCAGATTTGGTCCCATATCACGCGAAAACAAAAGTTTGGAATGGAAAAAGCCGTTTATTATTTAAGAATAGTAAATATGTATACTATTTACGTAGTATTTAACGTTTTATAATTATTTGTCGAGTGAAACAGGTTTATGAATGTTTTTATTGATAGCTCGCTGTTTTGTGCTCATTGAAGAGAAAAACAGTGATGGGATATTGTCGATAGAAAATGACATTAGGGTTTTCTGTTTCTTACAGCGCGTTATTTTAAACTTCTAAAAATAAAAGATAGATAGATATTAGATTAGATATTTTTTTCTGCATCACGACGAATACAAACATCTAGTCTAAACAAATTAGTAAATAAAAGGGAAAAAGGATTCTTTAAATGAATTCAAACTATCTACTGTCTGTGTGACGAAATTTTATCAAAATTAGTTTCGTCGTTTGCGAGTAAAGAGGGTACAAAAAAACAAGGATACAAGTTTCTCATTTATAACAGTGGTATGTTGGCTTAAAATTTGAGCCAACATGTGGCCGATCGGTAGGTTGGTGTCTTCGGCACGTGCTACCATTGCCCTGAGGTAATAGGCTGATATTATCAAATGTAACAGGATTACAGAGCGTGTCGGTTATTGACGCGTTTGGCGAAATTTTATGCTAATAACACCGCCTTATCAGATCTTCGAGGTAGCTTAACTTGCTCTCAGAGGCAGGGTCTAGTTTTAAGATATTTTTGAGGTTGGAGTATTTTTTGTTGAGTAACTCAAAAAGTGCTGTTAGATTCCTCTTAATTCTTTTATAATAAAAAAAATGAGGTTTTATGTTCAACGTTTTTTTTGTAGTCAATTATATTATTATTGGATGTGTTTTTATGTATATAAGAATCGCAACAATAGTGCGATTTGATCTTCTTAACGATATATACCAACGATAGATCGATAGTGATTATTATTACTTATATTTAAATTATTGTTATATTTTTTTTCTTTTGTGCTTCAGACATCAGACCATCTGTTAATGTGTCGACAATGTAATTTGAAGTAAAATGTACGATTTCTTATTATTTTTTTCTGCCATTTTGAATGTCATAATATATTATACATTTTGCTATTTACGTAGTTGTCGCATATATTAAGATAATTTTATTTTTTGTCAACATTGCATGTACCAACATATTACCCTATTTTTAAAAGAGTAACCTCCATAGGTTACTCTTTTAAAAATAGGGTAATATGTTGGTTCCAAAATGTCACGTTAACCGGCAAAACTCCATAGTTTTGCCGGTTCTTCTCCATAGGAGTGACATTTTGGAACCGCGCAACTAAAGTCATTTAACGTTTTGAAAGTGTCTGAAAAGGCCTACTCGAAATAAAAATATTTTAATTTTGAGTACAGAACACTATGTCTTACGTCTATGTCTACGATAAGTAAATAAATATATTATAATAAATATATATTTTAATTACGCAAACACAAAATTAATACTTTAAACTCCTCAAATATTTTACAACCAAGCAACGGTTGTATGAAACAATAAACTTGATACTATATAATCTAACTATAAACTTATTTACAGCACTAATAAACAAATTATTCAAATGAACCATATAAGTGATAAAGGCTAGATTATAAATAGTTGTGAACACTTGGCAGTTTAATAATGAAGCTAGAATTGTTTATAGTGAGTGTGCTGTGCGTCACTGCGTTCAGTGATGGGGAGGAAACATACAATATTTATCAAACTGTAAGTACAAAACGTCAGCTGCATATCGCGTTGCATGTTCATGATATAACATACGTGGGTACCGCTAAAAATGCACTTATTGACCTATAATGGGTTGCAATGGCCAGTCTGCTTGCCACCACGGCTTCTTTCGAGATATCTTAGTTAATTATATTCAGTGCAATACAAAAATAACTTTATTGCCAAAGCAATAAAATGCGAAATCGTTTGAACAGACAAATGCGTTTATTACGCCTCGAGTTAGCCTGAAATCACATCATCGATCAGTGTTCAACTGCACAGAATAGGAATGCAGTATGAGAAAAGTATTTAAACCAACAACTTACTAGCCTAAGACAGAAAGTGAAGATAGACTGATCTTAACACAGTTTTCAAAACCTGTGACACATGAACAACTTAATAAGATTAAAATAAATGTAAACAGAAGATTTAAATGCAAATATTTCGTTGGGTTTGTGAAGGAAATTACGTTCTAGATTCACGATTTAGTTAACTAGAAATCCGGTCTGATCGGCAATACTCTAAATGTTGGAGCAAAAACAGTCCTCGAATCTACGCTTACATTTAAAGGGCATTTGCAAATTGATTATGTGGCCTTATAAGGCAGTCGATATCTATGGTATAAGTTATTAGGATTTATGATTGTTTGGTTACCAAACCTATACTGGTAGCAATACATTAAGCCGAAAAGAATCTATAGAAGTCCTATTTCAAAAAATAAAAATAGTTTTCGCTTTGGAAAATTTAGGTCTTCAGATGACTTTTTATGTAACCCTGTTGCGTTATTTAAATTCTTAAATACAATTCCTAATCTCATCAGCTATAGAGGATGTTGGTTATAGTTACGATATCTACTATTTCAATCTTTCTACAGGCTGAAAAAATAATAGCAGATGGCTACCAATCAGAGACGCACCATGTCACCACAGCTGATGGGTACATCCTGGAGATGCACAGGATACCTTACAAGATCGGAGAAGTTGAACAGGTATCAAATGACAGGCCGGTGGTGTTCCTGATGCATGGCCTCCTATCTGCCTCCTTCAGCTTCATACATCTTGGAGCAGAATATGGTTTTGGTAAGATTTCCACCAGTTTTGAGATATTCTTCAAGTTTCGCGTTTTTGTTGAAATAGGTTTGGACTTACGATATTTGTTTAAATTTAAATGTATTTTAGATTCTATAGAATACATTCTGTAATTCAACTGCATAAACGGTGCAGTCATGCACATTTTTCCGAGATCATCCGACTACTTTTGTACCCGACCGCAGTTTTCAACCATGAGCTGAAGAGGCAGGGTTTCATCTCACAAAATATTTTAGAACGTACTAGAATTTAATTGCTCTTACGTTTTTTCTTTTACAGCCTATAATCTAGCAGACGCCGGCTTCGACGTTTGGATGGGAAATGCTCGAGGGAACAAGAACTCCCGTCACCACGTCTCTTTAGACCCTGATGATGATTTAGAGAAATACCAGTTCTTCGACTTCAGTTTCGAAGAGATTGGTATGCGCGACTTGCCAGCAATGATAGACTACGTACTTGAGTACACTAAGAGGGAACAGCTACACTATATTGGACATTCCCAGGTACTTTTATAATGGTTGTTTTTTTTTGAGTTAACATGTCCCTGGTCTGGTCTAAAACACCCACTCTCAAGTCATTCCACAAACCTTTCTGCGTTACCTCAAACCATCCCTTGCGGTATTCGCTTGATTTTCGGACTTATTTTCAAGAAGACCTCCAGCCGTTACTTCAATAAATTATTTCTGAATTTGGTTGTGGTTTACGTTGAAAACAGATCATATTCACCACAAAAATGAGTCTATGCGTAAGTTTCACGTACTTTCTACCTATTTAAAATATTGATGTACATCTTATGCCTTATTTTCAGGGTGGTACGGTATACTTGGTCCTAAGCTCAATGTTGCCGGAGTACAATAAGAAGATCAAGTCTACTCATCTATTAGCAGGAGTCGGGTACATGGAGCATTTCCCCAACGAGGACCTGAAGCCAATAGCATCAATGACGGACATGATTTACGTAAGTGATTAAATCCAAGATTAGTATTCAATTAAATAACCAGAAAAAAGTACAATATTTTTCCTTAAACTAGACAGATTTCAAAGTTCACAGAGAAAATTTTTTTTTAAAGCACCTAGATGTTGTTTGGAAAAACAGCTTTGCATTATGTAATATTAAAAATTATCTGAAAAAAAAAATATCCGATAAAAAAAATAACTGTAGTATTATTATTATGCATCTTCAATTAGGTTCACTTGCACGAAAAACCTAACTCAGAGTTAGTTGCTAACACGACTTTAATTGACAGTATTGTATGACAAACTGTCAATTTTACCTCGTGTTAGAATTTAACTCCAGAGTTAAAAAGATAACCCGGGCTGGAGCAAGCCCGCCTTACTTACTTAATAACTTGTTGAATAAGTAACTTAACCAAACATAGCTTGTTTCAGCATTCAATAAGAGTTTTTTATTTAGAAATACTACTACTGCATGCAGTACCTACCTAAATTGTTCCCATATTGAATTATCGACCAAATTTTAAAAAGCGCTGACGCGGGCGATTATCGCCCTAATGAGAACAGACATTATCATCTACCTGACTCGTTAAGCAGAAATATCCGCTGTATTATAATAAGGAATGTCATGCCGTGATATATTACTCAAAGAAAGAGGTACAGGTAGTGATATGTGATTAGGTAAATTAAACAAGTACAGAGCTATAACTAAGATAAATCTGACTATATATACGTGACGAACAGCAAATTACTGATAAGGATATGTTTTTCAAACGCGGTCTATTTATGTTTTGTAGAGAAACATTACATACATAAATAGGTAATTCACAATTTCTGTAAATTTTTTGGGTTTTATTTAAGACATTTATTTATTTAGGCACGTCAACAACATAAACACGAACATAAAAATAAACATTTCACGAGTCTTAAAACTAGTGTTTACATCAATTACAGACATGCACAACAACTAACAAAAAATAAAGTCTTTACAGTATTCAGACATCAGTCTCACATACATGAGATTAAGACAATAGTGTGACATACAAGTAGTCCTAGGTTATAATTAAATTTAGGACTACTTATAGGATATTTTGTGTACCATTATGTATATTAGTCATCACAAATTACCTCTCAATAATCATTCATTATTTGCTTGTCTTCCAGGGTCTAGCTTTACAGCTCGGCGTGGTAGAACTGTACCCGCCGAACTCCACAGAAATGTTCCCTGGTGACCTGTTTCCCTTCCCCTACAGGACTGCCGACTACTGCGCAGGCAGCATCAACCTGAGGCACTATTGTGAGCTCTTTGGTGTTCGACATATCTTGGTAAGTGTCTATTTAAATATGTTGTTTTTCTTTTCCCGGGAAAATATCATGGAAGACCGTTTTTTTTAAAGGCAATTGAATTCTCTTCAGCTTACCCCTCCGCATTTCCCAGGGCGGAGGAAGTCCACGAGGATTTCCCCGGGGGAAATAAAAAAGGGGAATCCTCTTGGACCCATTAGGGGAATGAGCGGGTAGAGTTAGACTCTTACTAACTAAACCTGAACCGCTGTACAACGTCATCCACGTGTCGTGTTGGAGTGTGGCAATGTGGAAAAACCTGAATTCCAAAATTGACAACCCGCATGTAAACAAGCGTGGTGATCAATGCTTGTTCGTTCTCTACAAGAGAAGAGGTCTTTACCCAGCAGTGGGTTAGCTATAGGCTATTTTATGCACTAAAACAATAGCATCTATTTTCATTAACTAAATCTTACATAAAATAAAATAGGAAGAAATTTAATTATTTTTAGGTAGTATAAATATAATTATCAGTTGTCGAGTCATTACGTTATAAGGAAGTCATTTGCAACGTCAGTTAAGTATATAAAAATTATCTTTATGATGCTAATGTACCGGGTCGCCCCCTAGTACGTAAAGTGAAAGATTAAAGTTAACATAGGTAGTTAACTAAATTAATAGTTAATAACGCGCAACTGCTTCATGATTAAGACCTCTCTCGCCCCCCATAATTTTAAAAGAATGAGACAGAATTCTTCCATTAAAGCAAGAATATAAGAATATTTTAATGATATTCTTTTTAAAAATACGAGATGATGATAAAAAACTAGAACATTTTTTTTCGTACTATACAGAAAAATCCGAACCAAATTCCACAATCATCTGATACAGATTTAAAGTATTGAAAAGTAATATTCCATTAGGCAATGCACTATTTAGTTCACAAAACTATTAAAACATTTATGTGCAATACCGGTTCAATAAACACCGCATTCATTATTACGTGGGTTTAATATCCAAAATATAAGCCTAAATATATTTAATTACACATCTGTACAGACACACCGAATATTAATCAACATGTAAATTATTAATGTTTTCACTTTTGAGCACGATTACACATGTTTTGTTTTTATTAGTACAGCTGTTAACGCTATTGGCACCATTATTGAGAACTATTTTTTATGACGAATCCATTTTACCGTGATACCCATTGTTTTAAAAAATAAAGGATTCTATTAAACTCGCAGTAATTCTTTTGTTGACTCCTTTCTTAGAACTGAATTTAGAATTCGCAGATACGACAGTTTTAAAGAATGTTTTGCATAATATGTAATAAGTAGTCGCAGTTATTTATTAATTATTTTATGTTTATTTTAACATGTTTTAGGCCCGTCTTCTCATTTAAAATAATTGAAAATCTTTTACATTTTTTTCAAATCCTATTTAAGGTAGTCATTCTGTAGCATAAACTATCTACATTAACATTTTCTTTTTCTCTAACTATTTCTGTCCCACTGTAGGGCAAAGGCTCCTTCATCTCTGCTACCTTCCTTCCTGTATCTGTCTATGGTTAGGGCCAATTAAATTTAAATTTTATCTGTCTGGGCGTAGGTACCTCGATATCTCTTGCCATTTAGGGACGCATTGGGTAGTTTGTTTGGCCTTTTGGTCTTCTGACATGCGGTAGATGTATCCAGTCCAGTACAATTTCAGCGTGGCAGCTTTTAGAGTGACGTCAGAGATTTTCGTGATGGAACGAATCTGAAAAAAATAAAATACAAAACGCTTTGTTTCAGAGAGAAACAGACGACTCTGACTTCACCGTTCAACCCGGATCAGCTCTCAAGCAAATCGCTCACTACGGCCAAAACATCAGAGACCAACTATTTCGTCGCTTCCACTACGGCGGCGAAGATAACCTCGAAGTTTACGGCTCAAGTACCCCACCGGCTTACGACTTAAGTCTCATCACTACCCACGTGACTATGCATTATACGGTAGCAGATAATTTGCTGGATGAAAGAGATGTTTTATCGATGGTAGCTGACATGCCGAACGCTATTTCCCGGAAGGTAGCGAGGGAAACATTCCAGCACGAAGATTTTGTAGCAGCTTTAGATGCTAAGGAGTTGGTTACGGATTATATTATTGCAGCTATTAAGAATGATGGGTGAGTGTCGGATTTTTTTAGCTAAGGTAGCTTCATTTGTCCGTAACATGAATTGAAAATATTCAAGTAAATTAATTGTGATTGTGATGCTGATTGATTTAAATAGTTCTTTAATCAGCGTCCTGTTACTTGAAAGTTCTTTGCCTTTGTTCATCTTATGTATAATTTACTTCTTTCTGGTTAAAGTTCAGATCTATGTTCATTCAGTTTACGAGAGTTGTGTGACAAAGACGTAACAGCTATAAGTAATTATATTATCATATTTCAGTGTACCACCAGCAACAGAAGCGACATCACCACCGTATTTAGCATCAACTCTATCAGTAGCGACATCACAACCGTCTTTAGGATCAACTGCATCACTAGCCAACGAGGGAGTACTAACGACACAAGCCAATGCGGCAGCATCGGTATCAGCTGATGAAACCACTACACCATCCCCTGGATCAGCACATATGTTCAGTGCAATGTCTTACACGTACATACTTCTAATCAGTTTATATGTTATGCTGAAGTAACTGTAAATAGATATTTTTCTTATATTATTTTTATGTTGGAAGACTTGCCATACACTTTTGGTACAGTAATCATGCTTTGTAACCAATCTGACCATCATGACAGTCGCCGTGATTTGTAAAATAAAGTATTTTTGTACTATTCCTTTGTTTTATATGCCGAGCCGATTTTCGGCCAATTAAAAAAAATACAGCATACAAAAGATACGGCATCGGCAAACATCATCCATTTATTTGACTGAATGTTATTGTACAAGTAAAAAACAAACACGATCCTTTAATCTAAACATGACTTAAATATAGGATACACGTACTATTTTCCTAAAGGTAAACCAACATGTAACATGTTAGGTAAAACATTTTCTTTTTCACGACACAAAATTTACCATCGCCTTCACAATATTTACCATATATTAGATTTGCGATAGCAGATATCGGCGCGGGGTAAATGGTAAAAGGAAATTAGTCTCCGTTGGTGTGGTGATAAGGGGTAAGTTAGGGGATGGAAGTAAGTTAAGTACATCGAAGTATGCTTATCGTAGTCTAGGAGCGAATGACATAGGGCGTATGCCATCAATTTGTTCCGGGAGCGGCCAAAATTGACGCTTAAATATGAATTTGACGCTGATGCGCTGAAATTATGTTCGGTGAACAATGTTTATCGAACTAATAGTTTATTGTGTTTACATACTGCTATTAGAGCATATTTCTTCTGCCTAGCCTTTTCCCAGGCTGCGTTGGAGTCGGTTTCCATATATTAGAGCAAATGTAATTAATATATTGGTATCGGCTTCCAGTCGCAACGGATTCAAGTAATTACCAGTATTTTACTATTGCTATTATAAAAAGATCCCTTAAAGTCCATGACATAAAATGTTAGACAGAAACAAATACATCAAAATACAGGTCAGGGTGAAAAACAACACGCATCTGTAAAAACAAATTATTCAACGTAAAAATTGTGACAAATGTGTGTGTGTGGTCTCCACTCATTAATTCTGCCTGACAAGGGTCCGTCAAACAGACCTCAGTGATTTATTCGTGTCCTCTTTGACACCTAACACTGACCGTAAAATCGTAAAACCGTAAAATACCGGTCTTCAATACGTCGTCTATCATTAGTCGATATGAAAAGGGTTGGATATTTTTGCTGGAAATGAAATGGAATGGTTTTTATGTCAACTTGGGTATATTAGTAATTTTATGTAGCGCTCTTCGTCTGGACTTTGTGTACGTATGTTATTCACTTTCTTAGTGTTAAATATTTATATAACACAAGCGGTTTCATCCGCGTAGGTAGTCCCCGTTCTCGTAAGACATCTTTTTTTCTACCAAATCAAAGATCATGAAAATCGGTCCACTCGTTCTTGAGTTATAAATAGTGTTACGAACCCGTCTTCGTTCTATATATTAAGATAAACTGTTCCTATGTAGTAGTAATTTACTGTATTTAAACTAAAATTACATTGAAAAGAATGCTTTTAATATTAATATATGTAACTGCAATTATGTAGTCTTTATTTAAAAATAATTTATTAACATTTAAATACAAGTAAATGACTGACGTCTAATCTAAAATGTAAGACGAATAAATATCACGAATCAAGTCAAATATATCGTGGATATTCCAATGATCGTACACGAAAGAGCAGTCAACTGTAACACTTACATGCGTATCAAACTCAAGCCAGTGAGCGTTACTGATTCTATTAATTAATCAAATCAACAGAGTAACAACCGTAAATACGTTATGGTATTCACTAACCGTGTCTTACCCTTTAACGACGAGGTAAGTATGGTATATGTAAACACGAAGACAGGAAAAAAATAACTAACTTTTAAAATATGTCGCTGCATTTCCATAATACCGGCCGTGGTCGCAAGCAGAATCTGCTTGCGAACCTGCTTGCTTGCGGTGTGTAGCCTGGTCGAAACGTCAAGAGTAAAGGTATTTATGCATGTTCGCGCTAATTCCCGATACATAATAAATTATTATAAGAAAAAAATAACAAACAAAAAGTCGAAAGAGAAATAAATAATTAAAAATATGTTAAAAACATTAAACCGGTGGTACGTCCCTATTCTTGCTGGGGGCTAGGAAATGGCCGACTAATGGAGCATTAGATCATGACCTCATGCTTCGTTTAATCCTCAGTGCATCGAGCTCCGTTTGTGGCTAAGATTAGTCAGGAAGCTGCGTTATTCTCAAGTGACTACCACATTTTTATTTTTCTAAATAGTAATTATGCCTCACAATAGTGAGAAGAAAAACTTCGTAAATGCCATAATTAATCTAAAACAGTAATTGTTACTTCGATACATCAGTTTCCACTTATTTATACTTGTATTAAATATAACCAACCTATAAATGTCCTACTGCTGGGCACAGGCCACTTCTCATATAGTGAAGGATCGAGCATTGATCACCACGCTTGCTCAATCATTTGGCATCAAGGTTTCCTCACGATGTTTTCTTTCACCTATTGTCAATGACTTACAATAATTAAAAGTACCTACACTTTGAAAAAGTCACATTGGTACTTGCCAGTAATGGGTTCGAACCTGGATCCTTGTGCACAAAAATCACGACACTCTCTCTTCATACTTGTAGTATAAGAAATAAAAAATCTCTAGTAATGTAGTAAAAAATCTTTAGTAACGTAGGGGATCGGGACTTTAAATCAAAAACCATAACTTTTAAATTAAAAACATAGAATTTTCCCTCAAAGCCACAAAGACACAATTCTAGCGAACATCAAGCAATAAAGCCAGTTATTAAGGCCACAGCATATTTGCTATCGGGTCATGATCGCAGTTGACGCCGCAATAAATTCCATTTATTTTGCCTTTAAATTACCGAGCGGTCAGTTTTAGGCTAGTTTTTAGGATCAGTTTGGGCTATTAGTTTAGGCGGTTAGTTAGTAAATAGGTAAGATTACAAACGAAATAAAAGTCTGTTAACTTTAGTTTTTTTTTTTTTTTTCAATTAATACGGGGAAGATGCTTATTGTTATTTTCAACTGAAATTTTATGTAATTATTTTCTATTAATACATACAGCTAGTAGGTTATAGACAAAAAAAACACAAAATAGTATTGCTTTTTCTCTCTTATCAGGCGTAATACCTTATTTAGAATAGAACCTGCGAAATATATTATTGCATTTATTAAAAAAGTTGCCATAGATGACGCTTTATGTAGCGTTTACCAAATCAATATTTTGGCAACGACATACAGTAAATAATATCAAACTTGTGAACCGACCAAAGAAACATTTAACATTATTTGATAAGAAATCAAACTGATTCGCAGTCAGATGCACAATAAACAGTTTTGAATATCCTTTGTGTCGAAAAGTTTCTGTTAGAGATAGACAATTCACGACTACTTTGCAATGTTTCCTGTTCATTGATCTTGATTGAATACGTCACACATTTGAATTTATGTGTGAAAGCTCCTCGAAAACTGGTTCTTATCAACCGATCATAAATAAAAGATATTTTTAAAACTTGCGCAGTAAATATTTTATACAATATCGTCACAAAATAACACATAAAATCGTTTCGGGACCCACCAGTCACTTAAACGACGATAAAACTTTGATACTCTCTAGCTCTTCAACGTAACGCCCGGCTATTTCACACAGCTCCCAAATTTTATGGACATTTAGAAAATTTCGCTTTAAAACGTCGCATTCACAGACTAGCGCCTTCGTCGTTCTCAAAGGACAATATTATGTCAATTCTCGCCTTCCCAAAGCTATATATCTCCTTCGAGCCAAAGCAGCTCCGTTCAAATGGAATTTCCACTTACATAAGCAATAAATACCTTATTTCGTAGCGTTAAAGTTTATATTTCTGTATTTGGTATTATAAACAAATCGGTGACGTATCAAGGTGAAAAAATGAGTCTCGGTAAGAATGGATCCATTCATTCGTTTCAAAGAAAGAAATCAAAATATGAAAATGATTTTTACGTTTCTTTTCGCGCAGGTGCGATTTTTCACTTTAATACCCACGACTGGTCCTCAATCATTTTAGCTCGGATTTTTTGTTAATGATCGTGTATTTCATATTTAGAATTTAAGAGGTATGATGAAGTAGATACTTTTTAGAGATACATTTTTATTATTTTATTCTACAAAATGCTTTGTAGCTGAGTAAATTACAAATTTAATGGCCTCGGTTGACTATTCCACTATTCATGAGCTTTGAATTTTTATAAAATATTTTAACAAACTAACATTTTGGGACATATTTCTATATAAATCTAATTCAACGTTTTATTTCTGCTATATCTATATACATAGTCGATATGTATGTAAATCTTATCAACAGGGTACATAATATATACACGGTAGGTGTACCTAAGGCCTACCTTACGTCGCCTTGCACAGGAGACGGTCTTCTTAGACTCATGTGTGACTCACGAAAATTATGATAATACATACCTGAAACAAAACAATACATAGTATTAAAAAAGAGCCATTTTGTTAATAAAAATACATAATTATAATGTTTACTCTTGACAAATATCGAAAAATATTTGTAATACTGCGGTGATTTGAACATAAAATAAAAAAGCAATGGCGCTCGGTGAGTGTCGATAGAAGTGAAAACTTGAACAATTACAATATAATATGTACAGGTGTCGGTAACTGTGTCGTGTTAAATGAATTTTTTCCGTTCTCAAATAAAGCCCAACATGCCTAAAGAAGTTTCACTGAAAAACAACATATGTTCTGCATTATTATTTTCTTTAAAAGAAATGTTCATTTTTCATACACATGAACAACAAAGTATTCATAAACATTAGACTGTCTAGACACCTTTTTAATAGACTATAAAGTAATAACACGCACGAGTTTTGAAACGTTAAAATTTTTGTACTTAGTGCAAAAAGCTACTAAATTGCATGCACGCAATACAAAAACATGTGCAAAAATAAAATAAAATCCAAGTAACTGACACAATGCAGTAATAAAAAAAAAATAAACGTCTAACGCAACCGCAGGCACTCGCGGTAAAGCAAATAGTATTGTTCCGAGAGAGTGGACGCACGAGTGACTTGGAGTGTCCACTGCGAATGCCTGGGGCCTGGGGACAAACGTAGTCCACATATACCAAGCGTCGACAGTAATGGAACTGCTATTTATGCAGTTCGATCCTATTGATCATGGTAGCCTGGTACTTTAGATTTATTTTGAGAATGTAAGTTTTGTTGTCTGTTTTCTTTACATTTTAAACCGCTAGGGGTGTTTTTCAATCATTGCCAAAGGTAATAAACTTAATTAATTAACATAATATTATAATATATTTTTAATTAAACTAAACTGCCTAAATCTATTAGTCATTCTTCAATATCACTGATTGCGGAGTATGGATCGATTTTCAACTATCTTTTTTAGTTAAGCATTGCTAGCTACAAATGTTCCAAACTTAGGGTGTTGTTTCAAACCGTCTGTTATTGTAAGTCTGTATGTTAACGTTAAGTCAGTATGAAATTCTCATACAAGCGGCAATATTTAACCTTAACAGACATGTCAATGTATGTTGAAGCAACTAAACCTTAGTAAGCTCTATATAGACATATCAATTCCTACTAGTCAAAGGAATTTGACATGACATCTTCTACTTTGTTTTGCCCGACAGGGTCCACAATCGTATCCTATATTTAAGTTTGAACCACCTAATAACTCACTTTATGGAATGCAATAAATAAAGTTTTATGTGTGTAGGAGTAATGGAGAATTGAGTATAGATATGGCGCTTAAGTCAAAATTCTATCTCCATCCAGAAAGGAAAACAGTATTTGTTATTAATTCCGCTCACAAATAGTACCAATTAAAGTCATCCTTAAAATCAGCATCCAATACGTTTCAAATTCAAATCAGTCACGTCACTCCACAGGTCAAACAGTTACAGTGTACACAGCTTTTCCACTAGATGAAGCTGGATACGTCTTTGATGGCTCGATCGTGTCCACCAGTCACTTAGGCAAATTTGACGCAGTCAGCCCACATGGTGCATTGAGTGCAAATCAAAACGCCTACTGTTGTGAGGTACAAAAGGGTATTGATTCGTTAAAGATTTAGTATGATAACTGCAGTTGGAATTAAACAGATCTAAAAGTCTAAGACGATATGTCTATATCCTTATTTAATATCCGATTTTTGGCTACTGTATCATATTTAGATAATATATTTTTATTAAATTTGAATTATGCAAAGTAATCTATACTTAATATATAAAGCTGAAGAGTTTGTTTGTTTGTTTGAACGCGATAATCTCAGGAACTACTGGTCCGGTTTGAAAAATTATTTTAGTGTTGGATAGCCCATTAATGAAAAACCGTTGAAACTAAAACACGCGGACAAAGTCGCGGGGGACAGCTAGTACCTGATAATAAGGTTAAAATAAAGTTTTTTTTATATCATTCCTCTTTTTACAAATTTAAATGCAAACGCATTCATTGTCATGAATTTCCAAGAATAATCTTTGTTCATGAAAAAGAAAAATCCCTTTTCCCCACAAACAATCTCACTGAAATTAGCCAAGAAACCAAGCAAGTGGTATTGTTCCGACCGGCTAAACAGACGAGTGTGCCAGAGCGGTCCGGTACGGTCCCGGTCCGGTTCGACGGCGGGGCCGGATGGCTCGAGGATCGACGGCGACCGCATCTGTGATTGCATTCGCAACGCTCCGTCAGGCAGCCGGAGCGTCAGACCTAATGACCGGAATGGGATGTCTCTTTTATAGCTCTATTTATGAGTAACACTTAGTATTTTTCTAGTTTATTGTAGGGGTTATGGAAAATGTTTTATGCGCGCAAAAAACGTCCTATCTATTTAGTGATGCGTATCTAGAATAATACAAACACGCACAGCTTGTTTTAGTACTGTTCACCCTATATAATACACGAAAGATCTTTAATTTCACGTAAAACGATTTCAGTATTAAGGTATATAATATCGACCCGTAAAAATGTTTTTATCAAAAAAACTTAAGTTTCTAAAAAAGTACGTGTGTTAGTTTCTATTTCAGTATGTTCCAACAGTATTTTAGATATTATCTTTCGTAATAAATTTTGCCAGGGCTTGCTACTTTTTATATGCCTAAGAATCCACCTACGTACCTAGTTCATTCACCTCAAATGCGTGTGATTTAAGAAAGGCATAATATATGCGAGTTATGTAAATTACACCTCTTCCCCGACCCCGAAGTAGGTTTAATACCGAATTATTTTTATCGAACTTTTTTTAGACTATCAATAAGATAGGTCTTGAGACAGCACAGCATGAGCTATGTATATTCTGTGACAGCTGACAGCACATGAAGATAAAATACTTTTAAAGATTACCGGAGCTTTAGCTTTTACGTCACAGACATGATATTATGCAGCAATATTGCCAAGTATTCGCAAATTTCACAAAGTTGCGGTCTCCCAAAGATTCTCAACTCAAACAATCTGTTGTGAGTCGAGGTGCAAATATTGAAAGGATCGCCGTTACTCGCCTGTTCGCGTCATAATAGAGCCTTAAAGAGCGTCAACAGAAGTTACCAGTCACCAGTATAAGAAGACATCTGGTTACATAGAATTTTTGGACTACCTCAAACATTTTGCGGGTCTTGTTCTCTGGTCGTGTTAAAATGTTAGTGGCTATCAGGGGCATTAAACGGATAAACAGCTACCGTTAAGGTAGCGCTCTAATGAAGGAAATGCTCGAAGATAATAGTTTTATGCTTAATTTTTGTGATAATCTTTTACGAGTAACTAAACGTGTGTTATAATGTCTGTTTTAACCAGGTTGAGTTTCCTATTTGTTTAATGTAGGTTATATATTATGTGGGGTCTAGTTATTTATTTATTATCTAAATATTAGAATAATTTTCCTAGCCTATATGCCTGTCCCAATTGGGAGGAGACGTACCTTGAGAATTCGTACGCTTTCTCGCTTTTTTATTCACACAAATATATTTAATTTCTTCATTAACATCAAATTAAAAACTTGCACAAGTACTTAAAACCTAAGATGTGTAATAAAAAAATGCTATAGGCTTTTATAGTCCAATATATACTTTTAATAAATTATGTTATAATAATATTTTTTTTTTATTTTCTTATTAGTTATTTAGTTGTCTAAAGAACCAATACGAAAATAAAAAAAAAATAATCAATAAAAAAGAGAGGCATAGGCATGATCATAATAAAAAAAAATACGTAACGTCAATGTCACACCAAAAAAAGTAATAAAATGTCAAAAGTAAACAATGAATATTTCGCGGCAGCTGTCGTTTCCCGCGCTCCGCTCGGTACGAGGCGCCATGTTGGTATAGTGACGCGTCGACCCGATGCTTCCGTTTTGTAAAATAACTCAATTGATTATATCACTAACACTTTTCCCTAATTGTATTGTAGCGTTGCCGTTGGTGGAAAATAACGCGACTTAAACTACAGTAATTTTATTGTTGTTATTTTTTGCGTTACATTCTGTACTAAAACATTTCTTACCATTATACAAAAAAAATAAAAAATAAATAAATACTAAATCTATTTTAATCTACAGTTTGGGGTATAAGAATGTTAAAAATATAGAGTTTTACGGAAAAACGATCGTAGAGCAAAAATAAACAACTACTAATTAAAACTTTTGAATAAATTAATTTTCAGAGCCTTACAAAAACACGTACGCAATCCATGTTATTAAAAGGGTATGATGAACTTAATGTATAAATATATATATGGTTTTTTTTACTTTAGGTTGAAGTCTGGACTAGATAAACATATATATATTTTCACAATTAAATGTGTAAATGCATAAAACAAAATTTGTGGAATTTATGCATTTAGTTTTTAATATCACATGAGGTACATTATCACAGTCCTACGTTTGTGTCATATTTTAGTACTACACACTTTTAACTAATTTTATTCTCTCAAAATATAAAATACTTAGTGAAATTAAAACAAAAATGCGACAGCATGACCAGTACCTGTACTATGAGCTCCTAAAGCAGGACTACTGGCGTCGTGGAAGCGAGACGCCGCTACACACAGTGTAGAGCGCCTTCTCGCTTCCACAACGGCAACAGTCCTGTTTTAAAGCTCAAAGTAAGCGCGCTGACGTCGAGACTGTCGAGAGGAAGGACACATTCACACATGAGTCCATTTTAACACTACCGTTGCGACGAGCCGTGAATCTGATTTAATATTGTTGCAGCTTCCAGCTGAAATTCAAGGTGTAACTTGCTGGTTTAATTTGATTCGACAAAAGACTTTATATGTCCAACGTTGTTAAAATTCCTGATTGTTTTTTGTTATTATGATTTCGTTTAATTGTTTTATTGTTGCCTCCTACGTATTCACATGGTATTATAAATGTATTTTTAAGTTTAAAAGTATTGTGTAGAAGTTGTATCCTACAAATGTATTTATTGCTTCTTTCAGCATTAGTTTTGTAAAGTGGTGATCTAATTAGGATATAATCTTGTCAGTACTTGGATTATAAATAAATTACTGGTTTTGCTTAATTTGCCGGTAAATTTTGGTTTATCTTTAAAATAAGCAATTGCTTACACTAAACTAATTAGTTTAAAACAAACTGACAAAGACATTATATAGCTGTAAACAACATAAAGAAAGAAAATGTAAAAAAAATTAAAAAATCAAGTCCTTATTTATGAAATTACTAGCGGTGCTTCGCGGTTTTACCCGCGTTCCCTTAAATCGTTTTGTTTTTATGTTTTATAGTTATTCTGCTATTCGGGATGGCGACGAATCCAACAAAACAAATATCATAAAAATCAGTTCACCTGTTCTTCAGTAATAAATGGTGTAACTAACCCAACTTTGTTTTAATTATATCTTGTCAGTGAATAAAAAAAATCCTTACTTTTTCAGTAGGTATCACAATTTTCACGAATTCAGTTTAGCGCAAAACAGTGTTAAAACTTCACTTATTTTATTGTACCTATTATAGTTCAAAATAGCTTTTGAAAAGAACCATGCACTATAAATTTTCGAGCGTGAAGTGCATTTACCGTCAGGCGCGTTGCCATGGTTACAGAAATAACATGATGGCCGACAAGTGCGTGAACACATCATTATTGCTCTCCTATTAGACACACATTACTTGTTCGATGTGATGTATTTATACCGTAGTTTAACGAGCAAAAATACCGGAGTGATGGAAAGAATTTGTTTTGACTTGGCAAGATCAATGTTCATGTCTTATGTCTTTTGAAAATCAATCAAGGTTTTTAAAAAAACACTTGTATTTCGTAGCGAGCGGGAAAAGACTGTAATTTGTGTAGGTATTGTAGTTGCTAGTGCAAAAAAGTTTTAACATTCTCATTTTAATACTAGCTATACCCCGCGACTTTGTCCGTGTGTTTTAGTTTTAACGGTTTTTCATTTTTTGCAACATTTATATCATTTATTCTCCGCTTCTTTTGGTCGCAGCATATTGTTATATAGCTTATAGCCTTCCTCAATAAATGGGCTATCCAACACTGAGAGAATTTTTCAAATCGGACCAGTTCCTGAGATTAGTGCGTTCAAACAAACAAACAAACTCTTCAGCTTTAAAAACTCGGTGATTGTAATTATATTAATAACAAAATATTTTAATATAATAACATAATAACTTATTACACTGCTAGTAGCTAGTACTGATAATGTTTGTTCCATATCTATATGCGCAGAGGTCTGTGCGCACCAGTGGGACAATTACAGGATGATATAATTATTCATCATCCTCATCGCAGCCGAAAGACGTCCACTGCTGACATTGGTCTCTCCCAAGGATTGCCACAACTCACGGTCCTGCATATAATTATTAATACTAGCTATTATTTAATTGCAGTAATTTATCATGATTTGATTGATAAAATTATTTTCCGAATCTCCGTTACTACCAAAACTAGTAGCTCTTTGCAAAAATGGAGTACAAAGCGCCACAATGTTCAATCCTTACTTTCTAGAACTTTTCCCAGATGTAATTTCTGTTCAATATTCCACAGTAAAAGCCTTAACCCTACCTATCCGTGTAGGACTGAGACACGATCTACAAAAGGTAAAAAGCGTTCGCTATCGTCCTTTCAATTTTATTTGAAAGCGCTTATTTCGAACCACTTCAGTATTGCTTTAGAAATACCCAATGCTCCACGAAGCAGGTTCTTCAGGTTTAGTAATCGAATTTAATACATAGGCTGTTCAAATACCGATGTTAATTTTAAATACGTTATATAAGGAATAATAATTAGGAAAATCTACGTAATTATTAATTTAATTTTGAGTTAAAAAAAACGAATTACGTAGAATGTAAGGATCTTTTTGTTGTACCCATGACCCATGCGAGGATAAAACCTCCATTACTTTGAAATTGGTATTTGGTGACACTTTCAAACAATGGTACTTAGACACACGCTAAAGAACATGTAAGTACAATAATAGTTCTAATAAAACTTTTTTTTAAAACGAGCTTAGGCTCTCTTACTTTTTTATATACATGTCCGTATAAATATGAAGCAAACTTATTTCCTAACCAATAATTGCAGCAACACACGAAACACTTTCGCCTTCAACTGTACAATTCATTCATTCGCTCATTCGACTCATGTTTGAACACAGTACAGTTAAGGTCAACTGCTCCCCCGGGATTTGATTCTCAACTAACGAACTCTAGAAGGTAAAGCCGGTGCTACACTTTAAGAGGAAGGTGGGGCGCAGTGAAACAGCAGAGCTATTTAATATTTTTTTAATAAAATTAACCTTAAATTATAGTACTAAACCTAGATAGTGGCTCGACTGCTCGATAAATTAATGTTACCAGTTCAATTTTATGGTTAGAAATTAGAAAAAATATTTTATAGCTGTTTTACTGTACCCCTTGTGTAACTGTGCCCCACCTCACCCTACACTTGAGCAGACAACGTGCGAGTGTCGCCTCAGGGTCGAGTGCAGCTCTTAGTGAGGTGAGACCTCATTAAGAAGATACGTGGCGCCAAAAAAGATTTAGATTTTTTTTGTACTAAAACCAATTTGTCTTATGTTATCTTAAATATTTTGTTTTTCTCATAAAAGTTAAATACTAGGCTAAACTGCTTAGGTACCTACATTAGATGTAAGCAGTACTTTTTCCAACAAATTCTTTTTAAATCAGTCAGTAGTAACAAAAGGGCTCCAATTTCTCTACTATAATCTTTTTTACTTATTTTATATACTAGCTGTTTCCTCCGGCTCCGCCCGCGTGGATGACGGTTATCGCGGCAAAAAGTAGCCTATATCCTTTCTCTGGCTCTAGACTATCAGTGTACTAAATTACATTTAAATTGGTTCATTCGTTTTGGCGTGAAAGCACAACAGACAGACAGATAGACAGAGTTACTTTCGCATTTATAATATTAGTAAGGATATTAATACATGTTTTGTTACTTAAAATATATCAATAACTAACTCTCTTAAAACAGACTTTTCTCGCTGTATACATTATAACGTTTCTCCAGTACTAGCAAATGTTCTAATTGATGTAGGGTGCCCTCGTCATTCACTGTATGTCATTCTTGTATTCATGTCATCATCGATTCTCATTTACATACTGATCCGTTTCTCGACAGACGTTAAAAAGTGTTTAGTGACAAAGCAAAAACGATTACTATTCGAGTTATTTTTTCAGTTGTTTTTGAAGACGTATCCATTTCATATCTATACTAATATTATAAAGAGCAAAATTTGTATGCATGCGTGTATGTATGTAACGAATAAATTCAAAAACTAATGGGACGATTTTAAAAATTCTTTCACCATTTGTATGCTACATTATTCTAGACTAGCTGCCCCCCCGCGACTTTGCCCGCGTGTTTTAGTTTCAACGGTTTTTCATTTTTGCATAATTTTTCATTTATACTCCGCTCCTTTTGGTCGCAGCGTAATGTTACATAGCTTATAACCTTCCTCAATAAATGGGCTATCTAACACTGAAAGAATTTTTCAAATCGGACCAATAGTTTCTGAGATTAGCGCGTTCATACAAACAAACAAATAAACAAACAAACTCTTCAGCTTTATATATTAGTAGTATAGATTAACATAGGCTACAGAATATTTTGTACTATAAATTGACATCTACCTCTTTACCTGCCAAACTATTTCATGCTCAAAAGAGTTTTTGCAGTGTCTCAGTTTTTCGCTAACAATATAAAACAAGCCTTAGCTTTCGGAGCCGATCGCGTGATGTGCTTATATATTACCGGTTAATTTGGGGAGCGCTGATGGCAGCAGTAATTTTGGGGTGATACTCCCGCGCGCCGCGTAATGCATCGATGTGTAACGATCTTTATGACTCTCTTAGGATCCTATGTTATTTAAGTTTCATTCTCTTGATGTATTAAGGAATAAATAACAGAGATGCCGAAAAAAATTAGATGATTAAATATATGATGTTTTTTTTTATGAATATTGTTAGGACTCCATTAAAGTTAAATTACTCTACACCTTGCCTTTAGCTTACTTTTTAACCAACTCTAAAAGGAGATGATTCTTAAATCGACGATTTTTTATGTTTGTTACGCGATATCTCAAGCAATCCGTTATTGCAAAAAATATTTTTGTGTTTTAGGGTATGCCTCGGAGGTGGTCCCATAATTATTTTTATCAAAATCAATTTAATTTTAAATTTAATAATATAACTTTTTTTTTTTAATATACGTCGGTGGTTTTTTCTACATTTCTGTGTAATTTATTATAACGTATCTTTTCATAGTCTTTATTAGTAAGTCATGCAGTAGGAGTTTTGCAAAACAAGAAATATACCGCACAACCGATTTTGATGAAATTAAGTATGAAGTTAGCTGAAGCCTAATAACCGACATCCACGCAGCCGGAGCCGTGGGCAAAAGCTAGTCTATCCATATTTTGATAACTTCCCTGCTCTTACAGCTCCTATCAACAATAATAATTAACAATTTAAACACGTTTTAGTACGAAACAAAGTTAATATTTAAACTATGTAATCTTCGTTGGCCAGGCAAAATAAATATCCATTCATATCTGGCTTATCGGTACAAACCAGACCATGTAGTTTTGTGTTTTTTTTTTTTTCGGTAATCATGTTACAGTCAATGTTTGGAATACGGCACTGAATTAAACTGCTACTTTCGGTTACTGTAATAAGCAGCTTTATTAAACTGATTAAAGTCAATTACAAGAAAGAAAGCGCATTTAGATTTATTATTTACCGCTTTTTAAGCGGAAGAAAAAATATATCTAAATTATTGGAGCGAACTGATTTATAAGTGGTACCTCGGTATACTTTTAATATTCATCACTATGATATCATCTCATGTTTAACATCCGTAATAAAATATAATCTTTATCTAATAATGTACTTACATATCTATACTTATAATAAATCTGTAGAGAGGTCAATTCTGTACATCAAATATATTTTCAAAATAACTATCAGGGGGTGATTAGTGATCGATACTGATGCCAAAAATGCAATCAGTAAAATTTTTGTCTGTCTGTCTGTCTGTCTGTCTGTCTGTCTGTCTGTCTGTATGTTCCTTATAGAAACGAAAACTACTCGACGGATTTTAACGAAACTTGGTACAATTATTCTTCATACTCCTGGGCAGGTTATAGTATACTTTTCATCACGCTACAATCAATAGGAGCAGAGCAGTGAAGGGAAATGTTGGGAAAACGGTATTTTTTAAGCTTCCGTCGCGTATGCAGCCTTAATGGTTAAAGCTACATAGAAATCATGTATGACGGAAATGTTCTACATAAAATTATCTAAAAAATATCCCACAACAGCATATGTCTATCTTTTATGGTTGACTCACAATAACACGTGTAACTCCCGATAGCTTAGCAGTTCGGAGATTTTTGATTATATTTGTTTACTCTTACGTTTATTATACTCTCACTCATCCCTAATTAAAAAAAGTTTACATTATTACCTATTCAATAAAAAAAGAATCATAGAAATAGGTATAGAAACACCAAACTTATACATGAAATACGATAATAAGCCATTGCGCCGTCGCGCGTGAATACTGAATCATGCTATAAGGATTATTTTTGTGTAACGTGATATATTATATTTCCCTACTAAAATACGAAAGTTAATCTGTCTGTTACATCAAAACCACTGAACAGTGAGGAAGGACATATGCTACTTTTTTACGAAAAACGACGGAAACGCGGACGAAGTCGCTGGCAAAAGCTAGTGTATAATAAATCTTATTTTTAAAAGAGTAACCTATGGAGTTTCTTGCCGGTTCTTCTCCATAGGAAGGACATTTTGGAACCGCGCACCTAGAGTCATTTAGTTCTGTAACTTTAACGTTTCTTAAGCGCCTTTTTGAGGTGGATAAACAAATGAAAAAAAATGATTTGATTATTAACGTAAAAGTAACATTGAGTAAGATATTAAATTACTTAAATGTATATTAATCTCATTGCGAGCATATTTTAAAATAATAAAATTACAAAAATACCCGAGCAATTGTACATAATACCTGAAAGCCGCACAATACCTGCAACATAGGAACACGCCACATGGACCGATACAAAACACTCAGCTGAAACCACGGCCGCAATCGAATGTTCTATAATCGGCATCGACAATTAACTCGAATATCGATTTATCGAATGAATGTCGCTTTAATTGATCTCGATAAGTGCACTTTAATTCGAATGATGAGGTTCGCATTCGATTCGAGGAGACATTGTCAATGGTTGCAGGTTTGTGACATAATTACAGTGCTGCTGAAGTGGCTGTGTCATCATCATCATCATCAGCCTATCTTCGTCCACTGCTGGACATAGGCCTCTCCTATGGCACGCCACTGAGCTCGATCTTCAGTGGCTGTGTAGTTGATGGAAATCTGTAACTGATGAGAAAGTACTAAAATGCTAACACATTTCTGGAACTCGTAGATTGTATTACATATGAACGAATTGGTTTACAAAATATAAGTGACTAGCTGTTTCCGCGGCTCCGCCCGCGTTGATCGCGAAAACCCTATGTCCTTCCTCAGGCTCTAGACCATCTGTACACCAAATTTAATTAAAATCGGTTCAGTAGTTTTGGCGTGAAAGCGCGACAGAGAGACAGAGTTACTTCCGCATTTATAATATTAGTAAGGATTAATTGTGACCCTTTTCACCGTATATTTTTCGTGTATCTGAAGTAATGGCGAATCTTTACTCATTGTAAACAAAATCTTCACTTATTATGTTCTTCAGGATACAAAAATACGATCAGCAATACATAATTCACAAATAAAAATACGTGATACATTCATTGAAACGATAAATATCAATATTATATCTTTGACAAACACGCAATGCTTGGTTTGGGATCCGTGAATAATATGTTGAATGTACAAACAAACATAACAGCGACGCCATTTGTATTAAAAATACATAGAAATTTATTTTGTAGTATTATTGATACGAGAAATATTTATTTTTTCTCAATTGAGTGTAAACATAGCAAAAACTATTATTATTATATTTTTGAATAACGAATACACATTTATGTTTCGAATAACATGCTGGTCATTTAAAGGAATAAATGATTCCAAATTTAATTCAAATGTTAATTTGTGGTTAATTTACTTTTTTAATAGTGTATATAATAACCTCCTTACAAGATTAATTTTAATGAAACAGTAATACCAGCCACTTTCTGTCCCATTGCAGAGTTTCGACCTCTTTTCATACAGCCTTCTTGAGAATTGCAATTCAAATATAACCGTAAAACGCAAATATTACTATATTAGTTAATAACGAATTCAAAGCAACAGGTTACATATATACACTAGATGAAAGCCGTCAAAAGTGAAGACTTAAATCAGCGGATTTTCACGATGCGATGTGTGGGTGTATGACCAGTGATATACGAGCCGGTAATCGCGTAGTAAGCTCGCCAGAACAAAGCCAGCGGCTAATCCGTCGTAGGAGGCCTGGATATAGGCTCGCTACACTATCAGACTAATATTGTAAATGTATGCTGTTTGTGAGTAGGGTTATCTGTTAAAATCAACCATGTGTGTTGTGTGATTTAAGCTAGAAGTACAAAGGTCTCGGAATACTTTTACTGGTATTACACGATACTGTTGTAGACAGGTTTTCGAGTCTAAAATTTATATTCTTCAGTACTTAATCAGTTTTTGCGTTTGACCGGCAAATATCAAAGTATTGTAAGTCTTAATTTTCGTTGGTAAAAGGGGTGAATATAAAAAACAAATGACATCTACAAAACCTATAACATTGGAACACTAGAAAAAATCATTTCATAAAATAAATCTAATTTGACAAATTCTACTAGAATATTTCGTCAACGTATTTAGGACTAGCTGTCCCCCGCGACTTTGTTCGCGTGTTTTAGTTTCAACGGTTTTTCATTTTTTGCAATATTTTTCATTTATGCTCCGCTCCTATTGGTCGTAGCGTGATGTTATATAGCCTATAGCCTCAAAAAAACGGACTATCCAATACAAAAAGAATTTTTCAATTCGAACCAGTAGTTCCTGAGATTAGCGCGTTCAAACAAACAAACAAACTCTTCAGCTTTATAATATTAGTATAGATTTTACCAATACCTTACTTGACGAACCTTTCAACCTATTGGTTTGTATGTAAGGAGGCTACATGCATTCTATTTCACAGCAACAAATTTCTTTCAATGTATCCTGAAAGCTTTCAATGGAGAGGCAAAAAGGTGCTAGAAGTAACTTATCGGCTGCCATAATGCACGAACTTGGCGTATCAATGCGTCGATACGACCGTGTGCGGTGTTGCCATGTTAAGTAAAACATTTTCCTTTTTTATCGAATTTGCCATTTAGAGTTAGAATTTATGATTTTAGAGTTTGTAAAATTATTGTAATTTTAGCATAAAAAGAGACGAATTGGTACCTTATATTGTTTAGAAAAAAAAAAAATGTACCTATATTTATTTTATTAAACTTTAAACATCTACCTTAAAACAGTCATAATATTTATCGAAATCTTATAAAGAAGAATTCATTATTTTAAAGTAAAAACAAACATACCAAAGAATACACTTCCAACATAAACCCTTGAAATTAAAGCACAAACGCTCTTAACATGGCAACACTGGCACGCAATATCTTGCCCTATACGTGACACGAATCCAAATATGTAACGAAAATAGTTTATGAAACCGATATAGTAAATTGGTTTCGTTTGCTACGATACGCGGTATATTACGAAACATCTTAAAATGTACATAAACATAACGTTATATTTATCGGCTGAGTTTCAAAAGGAGACGAAATTTCTAAAAGTCAAAACTATTTGAGTATTTTGGATTAAAATTAAAATATTTTTTATGGAGAATTACGTTTTGGTGTTTTTTTTATTGAGTAGGTACTAAGGGGAATTTGGATTATAAAATGTATTGACAACACTAAAGATAAAAATAAAACGGACTCGTTCGAGAATCGTTCCTAAGAAAAATAAATACTGACAGATAGACGGCGACCAAGTGATCTTGTAAGGGTTGCCTATTTCTTTTTGAGGTACATTTATATATTATATCATATATTTTTTTGAATTTGTTTTTGTCACTGACGAACATATTCTACCTACTACGTGTAGTAAATTATTATTAGCTACCAACAACTAACATAAATAATAAACAAATCCATTTACGTTGATGTACAACCCTGAACTTATTGTTAAAGCGAGCAGAAAACGGGAGCGATCGCAGAGATAAAGATAAATATATTTGAGTACATTACTCTTATACAAACACGTTCTCCAGACCATTACTTACTAAACCAGCCATGAACTTCGCGCTTACGTCAACACACTATCCGATAGCACTGGAAATTGATATCATAATGCCTAGAACAAAGGATACAACCAAATATTTTGTAAAAGCGAATTTAGTAATAAATTCTAAATGGAAATTATAAAAACAATCATAGAACATACAATGAATAAATACTTTTTAAGTTACAATATTGAAATACTAAATGTTTTAAATTACAATTTTGTAATTTAAATTGTTCTGTTTATTTTATTTTTATATATTACAATATTTTTTTAATAAGTATATTAGTAACCATTTATTTCATATTCAAATACATTATAGGTACTTACCAATATTTTGTTGTTCTAATATGATTACTCCATATGTAAGTATTATTATGCTACATTATCTATATAATATTATAAAGCTGAAGAGTTTGTTTGTTTGTTTGAACGCGCTAATCTCAGGAACTACAGGTTGAATTGAAAAATTCTTTTTTATTGGATAGTCCGTTTATTGAGGAAGGCTATAGGCTATATAACATCACGCTACGACCAATAGGAGCGGAGCATAAATGAAAAATGTTGCAAAAATGTAAAACCGTTAAAACTAAAACACGCGGACAAAGTCGCGGGGAACAGCTAGTACATTATACATATGAAAGTAACTTTCTCTGTCTATTACGCTTTCACGGCTAAACCACTGAACCGATATTCATGAAACTTCGTATGGCGTAAGCTTGGATTCCAAGAAAGGACATAGGCTACTTTTAGCCGGGATAACTAAAACCCACGAGCCGCGGGCAACAGCTAGTATACTGTATACTACTTATATGTATAGAACAGCTACCACACTGTGTTTGTCAGTCACACTTAAATCAGGATTATAAATATTTACTCTTTCAATCGATTAAAACCCAGTTTAAAAGGTTAATCTGTAAACAAATGCAATATTGACCAAAATTTCACTCACTTTATTAACAAACATTCAAATTCATTTATTCACTTTACATTCAGTATCATAGCACCATACTAAATATAAACCAACAACTCGGTGTCGGTGTTATGCTTACAAAACGTTAATATTCGTGGTTAATTCTCTCGAATGGTGATAAATCTAGTATGGTCCGGATAAAACCGGTATTTACCGGGTTATTCTCGCTTTGACTTGAAAAAGATAATTTTATATCGGGTCGATAGCACCTGAACGTTATCCCGCTCGGTCGGCTGGAAGCTGAATAAAAAAGGCTCGACTGACACTTTCCGTGTGAAATGATTCACTATGCATGTGTGTTAAGTATAAAAACAGAAATATACTGTAAAAAGTACTTTTTTTACTAATATTAGTCATGTTTTATTGAGCGTAGGAGAATTCTTAAGACTAGTAAAAATACCTAGTTGGCTAGGCTTGAAATTTATTTCATTTTCAAATAACAATAACTTTAATTGTTTATTTGTTTAGGTAATTTATTTTCCACAGCAACCCTGCCATATTAAAAAGAGATCAAACAACAGACAGGATTTAATAAAACTTTTAAATTACACAATGTAGTAACCACAAATTATGATAAACGGAGTACGTACAAAACGATCATTAATCTGTATTATCGCGGTCGAACAATTAAGTGTAGGGCGACAATCAAGCGCTTGTTTTAAGGGATTTTTTCCTTGTTTATTAGTTTTTATACCGCCGTGATTTATTATGGTCGAAATGATTAATTAAGTTGTAGTTGATATATTTGTTATTAATTTTTGTTTAATATCTTTTTAAAACAAATATAAGCACATTTTTGTGATTGAATTGTGTATTTTCATAAGGAAATTTAAATTTGTTATTACTTAAACTTTTTTTTGTTTGTATATTTTTAAGACGTTGTAAATTTAACATACAATTCTTATGATACAACAAAAATATTTAAGTACGGCGAAATACTTTAATATGGTCACAGTATCACACTATAGTAATGTAGTTAGCAGTTACTTTTAATAGGTAACGCTTCATAAAGCGCTAGTTACTAACTTAATATTTTGTATTCGTTCCCAACTAACTACTATACGCCGCACCACCGACCGTGGATGGAAAGGTACTCGTCTGTGATAGCACAGACGCGTCTGCCCCGATCCGTAGCAATCCACTGCAAGTCGAAAAATACCCTAAGTCGGTGAAAATAGAGTTTGATTCTCAACACAGTGCGGGACGCGGCTGTCCATGGTCGTCAGCCGTGCGGGGTGAATTTAAGGTTGATAAACGGCCAAGCAGCTTCTTGACAGTAAGTAAAAACTCCTGCCCAAGAACTTTTTCAACACCAGAGATCTTAGAGATGTGTTGTCGGCCTTTATATTGAGTTTGGCTTTGGGCTTCCAAATCTCCCACAAATTATTTCAGCGGAGTGCTATTTTGCGTTCGTAATAAGAGGATAGCACTTTCCTAGGTGTGCCGAATTCGGTTGTAACCTAACGACAGTTTAGCGTGGCACTACAACCACAAAAATGGAGATTTTTTATATTACGATTGTTTCCTGCACAATATGTCAGTTTTGTGGCTAACCACATAACTATCGCGGTAATACTCCCTTAATGGATAACGCTTCATCAAGCTCCCCACAAGTTGCCATCACCAATAAATACCTGAAACAAATAAGTACGCGTTAATTAAAACAATTATAGCTGGCAACAATTTGGTCAGCCTTTTAATATGTCGATCAGTTCAATTTCGGAAGAATAATATTGTTATCATTGTCATCAATTTGTGAATTCAAAACCGTAACTGATTCTGCTGGTTTTTGTACTCGGAATTGAAAAGTGGTTTAAAGTACAATTTTCACCAAACGGCACGCATCGCATCGGATCGGAAATCGATTCCTAATCGATGATCGGTATCCTAATCGTATAGATTCGTATTACGAACGGATACTGCGACGGTCGAACGCGGCCGGCAGGATGTCGAGGCATATTTTTGAAAATAGTTGAAGTTAATGTGGTATTGTTGGCTATTACGCACGTGACCACAGCTTAAAGGATTTAAACTGATACGACTGCACTCAAACAGAGCCGACCGCGCATCGCAGCATGCTTTCGGATCCGAACGCGTTTAACCCTGCTAGGTCTTTCAAACCTAGTTGACTAGGCCTACGACAGACAAAAAATACATTGAATTCCATTTTGTACACCCCAATAGTATTCCTCATTATACAGAACCACTAATGCTATATTACATTTGTAAAACAAACTATCTCCAATTATCGTGCGCCATATCATAAAGGCTTTCAATATTAGGTAGGTAAACACCAAGAGCAAAAGAACGCGGGAACAGTGTCCAATACATTTGGAACAAAGTGAGCGGAGGGCGTGCCCCGTCAAACGCACGCGCCCATTATGCCCCCGCCCTTAGTGATAGTGGGACCCGAGTTGTGAGCGATTAGCGGGGTATATAATATTATTTGGTCGACCACCAAACCAATTGAGTTGTTACTTAAGTTAAAATGAGCTCGTTTTTTTATTTCAAGTAATATTAAAGTATACGATATGACAAAGGCAGACTGGCTAATTATTGTGAAAAGATAGAGCTAAAGATAAAGTTTTAGTTCCAGCAGAAAAATGACATTGAATAAATAGGAAGGTTAGCCGGTTTTCAGGTTATAACAATCTACATAAGTATAAATTACCGTTAAAGAATAGTCGAGATGAAAGATATCTTTATCTAATAATGTACCTACACTGAATGTATCAAACTTATTTTTAAAAGAGTAACCTATGGAATTTCTTGCCGGTTCTTCTCCATAGGAAGGACACTTTTGAACCGCGCACCTAAAGTAATTTAGGTCTGTACTTTAACGTTTCTTAGGCGCCTTTTTGAGGTTCATCAGGAATAAAAAAAAAATGATTTTTTGATTCAAACAGACGTAAGGACATAGGAAAAGCTTCAAACAAATAAAATCTTTTTTAGTTTCATTTCATAAAAATATTATTCACACTCTAAAATTCTAATAAAATAGTAACAAAAAAATGTGTATAAAAGCTGCTACGTCTTACAACTTGGACCGCAACTTAAGTAATGCTTTACTAATGACTGTGTGTCGAGATTTTTCCCCCATTCATAAATATGCATTAATGATACCTTTACATTGTAAGTGTAATTTAAATTTCAACCCCTATACAGGATTACAATGGAATTTATGATAATAAACAAACCGACTGAAATTAAACAAACGTTCTCTATTAATAAAACACAGAATAAATTATGTTACGAAAATGAATTAATAAATAGAAGGAATTCTTAGAACTCTCCAATTATTTTATATCTCGTCATACAAAATAACGAACTACGTTTATTTTCCACACTGATTTTCAAGGTGGCGCTAGCTCTGAGCTCCCGGGTTAGATCCCCGGACGACTCAATATAGAAAACTACTTATCTACATTGTCTCGGGTCTGAGTGTATGTACCTAAGTTGTCTCTGATTCCATAGCACAATTGCTTTAGCTACTTACTTTGGGTTCAGAGCAATGTACGTGATGTCGTCCACATTTAATTATTTCTTTCTTTTTACAAACATTTTCATTACAAATCAGCAACACTTATTCAATAATCCGTAACACCGACAAACCAACCACTACATACTTATGACGTCACAGCTTAGTAATACGATCCGAAGCCGTAACAGGTCTGCGGCAAGGTCAAGCCGAAGCCCATCAGGGGTTCAAACCAACAGTTATTTGTTACCGAATACATTGGTAAATAACTATTTATTGAATTTAGTTGTATAGGGGCTAGATTTTGTTTGTACGAGTGTAAAATAAATAGAAATGACTGGTCTCTAAAACGCGTCTAGTGAGACCTGATATTAATTATTGCTGAAAAGAATACTAATTATGTAATAATAATATCTTCTCATCACTGGATATCTTTAATACCCCTCGCACCACATTCAAAAATAAGGTTAAACAAAATATATCATCTAACAAAACTACATTACACTTAAACACACACGAACACACTCAAACGCACACGCACTCATACGCAACGCACACATATAAACACACCCAAACGCACACACTATTTAATTATATGAAACCGTTGCTAATCTTCTTTTATTAGTTCACTATATAAACACTCTCTACTCCTGTTAGAATAATGATAAATTCTAAAGTGTTCTTCGTAATTGGAGTATCGTATAGTCTTAAGTATAATCTTTATTATTCTAAGCTGTGAAGAACCTTGAAATAAATAAATAAAGTATCGTGTTAAAACGAATTGTTTATTTTAGTGTTCTAAGATCATTTAAACGCCATGCATTGAGAAGAGGGTTAATAAAAAGAATAATTAGTAAGTAATACTAATGACGTTTAAATTAGAAAGGAAAAAACAACAAATAGAACATATTATCCAATTCTATAAATGTTTTAGATTCAACTTCAAAGCTGTTGTTATGATATAGCGAGATTAAGAGAAAAACAAACAAATCCATTTAGGATATAATTACAATACCCGTCAACATGAAAAAAAAATATCAAAACAAACAAAATCCCTCACGATACGCGACTCAAACAAGACAATTCAATTCCCTCCAATTTCACTCTCCTAACAAGTATATAAAAGAGATTACTTTTAAAAAAGTAAACACAATAAAGTGAAATTAATAAACATTGTAACAGCCAACGTAAACAGGTCAAACGTGCTATACAGGCCTTTAAAGGTATTACAGTTATTGACCATATCGTTTGATAGCTCCGCGCTCCAGAATTAAAATGTCGAATAATCCAATTAAGTTTAAATAAAATACTCGCCATAAACATTATTGCAGTCAGGTAATGGTGATGAAGTTATTTAATTAACCATACACAGGCTTGTATGTGCGAAAACAAAGTAGGTTTTTTAATAGTGACGTCACGTAATTACGGCTACATAGTAAATAATGTAGGAGTGCTAATGTAGGTGTGCTCTTTCAGTTGCTACGTAAGTGCTACGACTGTCGTAACACTTTTGCTACGGCTGTAAAGGCATTAATGTTTGTGTGCTACGTATCCGTAGCTCTAATTCATCGGATTACCTTGAGTTGTTTAAATAGTAAATGCTTTGTATTATTAGCAAAAAATACATTTTTTTTGTAAAAAAAACATTATATTTATAAACATCAAATTATTTATACCATTTATATATAAATTTAAAAAAAGAATCATTTTCAAACAAAGGGTCGGCTTCTCAAAACGCTTGACGCACGCCCTTATACAGAGTGTTGTCAGTGAGGGTTTGTGCTCCCCCTGTATTCAGAAGCCCCGGGGTAGTCTTTGTAGCCCCACCTTTATTGTTTTACGAGACTGGGGTACGTGTAAACATGTGACATTACCTTTATTCTACTTTTTTATTCGGTGAGGAATGTGTACAGAGATTTTTTTGTATCATGTAGGTATGGTGAAAAATTTTGTTTATCTCTCATGAACCAAATTTAATCTTATTTTTTAACCCGTTTTTTAGAAAAGGTTTATATATAGACAACATGTACAACGTATCCTTAGAACTACCCATTCATAATCACATATGCTCGACTTACTTGCGGGAGTCGGCAAAATTATATAGGCAAAGAAGTAGTGTTGTTTTAGGTAACTTTTTCTTCTTTCTCTAACAAAGCCAATTAACCGATCATAACCCTACACAAATCAAACACAATACACAATAGAAACCGTACACAAACATTTAATCAACAGTACCTAAGCTCGTCGCCGCACCTCCACTCAGTGAACAACCACACGAATAGTGATTGTTTCCAACTCATTAGTAAGATTGGTTGCGACTAACCTCCAATTATAACGATCATCTATTTAGATAGTAACTTAAATAAAAAGTATTTTTAGCTATGAGTTTAAAATATAAATCAGAACTTATCCAGTCAAACTTAAAATTTAAAATATCGTAGTACTATGTGTAGTATTTCGGTTAATTAAATTTTGTATTGTTTTATATAATTATGAACATTAAACAGTACTTGTTTTGGTCCGTGGCACCGCCCGCGTAAATTCGATTATTTCGGTAAAAAGTAGCCAATAACTATTCTTTCTTGAAGTCAAGTTAACTCCATGCGAAATTTTTTCAAAATCTTTTAAGTGGTTTTATCGGGAAAGCGTTACAAACAAACAGACATTAAATCAACAGTACGATAGCTCTTCGCCGCACCTTCACTCGAGTTAGTGAACAACCTCACGAATAGTGATTGTGCTTCCAACTCATTAGTAAGATTGTCTGCGACTACCCTCCAATGATAACGACCAACTATTAACTCAAGCCCTTTTCAAGGTAGGGGTATATTTTACCTTGACATGTAGGTTTTTTTTTTAATTTTTGAAACAACATTGCATATTAAAGTAAATATTTTTTTCGTTTTGTTAGGGAACAATGCATAACCTTCGTTTTTATATTTATTGCGGAGTTTTTATATAATAGTTTTTAAGTGTTATTTTTAACTAATCGTGGATCAATCGACTTTTTTAATAAATATTAGTATCTCTAGTTATTATAATATGTAAAAAAAAATATTGCCAAAAATCATTCTCCTTCAATTTCATCGTCATCATAATTTCATAAAATATAGAAGAAATAACATACTTAAGTATAAAAATATCCATTAAGCCATAAGCCATTCAACTCATTTGTATCAGTAATCAATGGAGCTCAAACCTCAGATTGTGGAAACTGTCTAAACTTAGATAAACAATAGATTATTGTTCAACAATCAGGAGTTAGGAAACAAGAATGTTAATGTTAGGATGAAACTATTAAACTGTTCAATGGTACCTACATTAACTTCGGATTTAGTCTTCAAAGTCTATAAAAAATAGATCGATATAAACTTGTATGATGATATAATAAACTGTAGACTACAGATAGTCATTTTTAACCTTGTTGTTGTGTTACCGAAAACCTGATGCAAAATATTAGATATTCATTCATTAATTATCTAATCACTAGCTGTCCCCCGCGACTTTGTCCGCGCGTTTTAGTTTCAACGGTTTTTAATTTTTGCAACATTTTTCAGTTATGCTCCGCTCCTATTGGGCGTAGCGTGATGTCATATAGCCTATAGCCTTCCTCAATAAACGGATTATCCAATACAAAAAGAATTTTTCAATTCGAACCTTTAGTTCCTGAGATTAGCGCGTTCAAACAAACAAACAAACTCTTCAGCTTTATAATATTATTAAGTATAGATTAATTTTAATTAACTCATTTGGAGCTGAAATTAAACTTACTCTATATCAGATGTACTCTTCACCCCTTTTGGATAGATATACCATTTTGGTAACAACATGTACATATGTTTTAAGTCAAATGTCTCTAAAGCCTATCATGAGTTATGACTAGCTGTTCCCTCAGCTAGAATAATATAATAGTGTGATCAATGATATTATCACATCATAGTGTGATTATTAAGTATGCTCATTAAAAATAACAACGTTGCTATAATTAAAACTGCGGAAGATCAAACAGGATGTGTAAGTAGATAATTGCTGACCTTTAGCTTTACTTCGAAATAAGCATCGGTGGTAAACATGTACTAGACGGATCACTTGTTGACTTGTATCAATTAATTCTTCGCAAAATAAACATGCTTATCTAATATTTGCACCAGTAGGCAGTTTTACCAAAAATATAAAAATCTAAACCAAGACTTTCTTATTTTAACACTTCTACATTATTAAATAATAAGGTATTAACGAACAACGAACATGACGAACACTGATATACTTAGGAGAGGCAAAACAAAAAGAAATATAAAAAAAAAAAAAAAAAGGAATCAACTCAATAATACGTTTCCAGTAAGGGTGGATTTTTCCAACGCCAGATAATGTTATCCGAGGAATAATTTTGATTTTTTTACAGTTCTTCCAGTCGTCATATATCTGTCAGTCGTCCATTTTATTCAACGAATAAAAATTAAATGGCGTTAGAAAAATCCGTCTAAGTCGTCTTGTGCCTTTGTCACTTTTAGATGTAAAGTAGCGATACATAGTCACTTTAGAACGCCTCAAAGTTAAGTTGCGTTTGAGTAATTAGGGGTACTTAACTTGAAACCCTTATCTAAAATTACTATATGTTTAAAAAAGACCTAGATTATTCCATTTGTGTCCTAATTACAATACTGTTCCATTATCTATCATGCGAGACGTTATTTACTTGTGTGACCACACAGAAGTTATCTCTTCTGTGTGGTCACACGAGTAAATAATCATTGACGATTAGCACATTGGCGCCAGACTTCAGTGGTGTCAGTGGCGATAACATTAAGATCTAAGAAATGTTGTCATTGGAATTAAGAGTCAGATGATTCAGTTACTTTATGATTTGACTAATGTTATTTCTAGGAACTGTTATTGATTATTAGCGAGTTTTAGTTTCATACACATGTGGCACATAACACGAGTCATATAAGTATGTGTAAAAAGAGCAGAAACTATACTTATTTACTATAAAAAACGGTAAGAAATGCTTCGAAGTTATTTTGAACAATACTAATATTATAATGTGAAATGAAAAAAAAAATGTTTTGTAAATTTGTAGAACAGCAATAAAGGCTTATTATTATTATTATATTATTATGTACTAGCTTTTGCCCGCGGCTCCGCCCGCGTGGGTATCGGTTGTAGCGGCAAAAAGTAGCGTATGAACTTTTTTTAGGGTTTAAGCGTGCCACGTTTCTTCCAAATAAATTCAGCGATTTAGCTGTAAAAGTGTAACAAACGACAGAGTTACTTTTGCATTTATAATTGTATATTTTTTTATTGCATTATTACAGTACACAACAGATTTACAGTATCTTGTAAATTTTACTACTTTTACTCCACAATAACTATGTAACTAGATATGATCCAATTTTCTTGATATAGTAACCTAAATACCTAATACTGTCCAGTATGATCTTATTTCCCTGTCTCCCTGGTCTTTATCAGTAGGTGTTTTGCATCCGTTGTAATCAGATTACTGCGATATCGGCATCGAAACATCCGGCAAACGGTAGGCCCTCCCTAGGGTAGGCCTCAAAGTAACCCCAGTTTAGAACACCACAACCACAGCTCTACATATTACTAATGTATGGCTTTGATAGTTAAGTTTGTACTAGTAAAGGTTTAGTCAAACTGAACGCGTAAATAGCTCGAATATGCGCTAGCAGTTAGTACGCAACGTTCTATCGCGGTGTTGGACATTTTGACGGGGCTCCAACATCATAGTAAAAACCAACATGGCGCTATAGCGGGGCGACAGGCTAGCGCTCTGACGCGCGCTAATTACGTCTTCCATTTGACGACATACTTAACTTGATATTGGGTATAAAGTTACACGAGATAAATAACTACGTATTATTTAAATTAAACAAATAACAGAACATAATAAGCACCTAATTAGGCCATTTTTAATAAATTCTTAGTAACGTAGGCTTAGTATCAGCAGGTCATAAGATCAAGTCACAAGGAAGTTGCCGCGATAATCTTATAAAAAAACAGCTTTTTTAATTAAAAATACGCTACTTAAATACTTTGAACATTAGCGCCAAGGGAATATCCATTTCATATACTTTGTATAATTTGAAGGTCAGAAAGATAACAAAAGCAAATAAAATAGTGGTTGATAATTCGGCTTCTTAAATTTATTTTATTTATCGGTTATTATATACCAGGAGTTTTTTTTTTATTAAAATGACATTTTTGCTACTAAAAATAAAAACACGGTACATATTATTAAATATCCTTACCGGGACGAGCAACTACATTTAAGATTCGGTTTGACGACCTCCGTGGTCGAGTGGCGTACACACCGGTTTCAAGGTGTCGCCAGCTCTGAGGTCCCGGGTTCGATCCCCGGCCGGGTCAATGTAGAAAACAACTTTTCTACATTGTCTCGGGTCTGGGTGTTTGTGGTACCTTCGTTGTCTCTGAATTCCATAACACAAGTTCTTTAGCTACTTACTTTCGGTTCAGAGCAATGTATGTGATGTTGTCCACATTTATTTATTATTATTATTTATTATATTTTATTTCTCATAAGAACTTACATACAGTTCACTTAAAATGAGATACAACGTACTTACTATTAAATTAATTCATTACACCTCCAGTTATATAATACATACATTATTTAGGTTTAGATTAGAGTGTGCATACATAATTCCTAAGTTTCTTTTTAAATATATTTAAGTTGTTACAATTTTTTTACATCATTACGTAAATTGTTGTACAGCTGTGCTCCCTCAAATAATATCGTTTTCTTCCCATAATTAGTTCGAACTTTAATTAGTTGTAGTTTATTTTTCTTTCTTAAATGATGTGTAGGTACTTGTTTTTGTAGGTAGTTGCAGGTCAGTTAAAACATAATTAGATTTAATTTTTTTGATTAGGATGCAAGTGTTATATATATAATTGCTTAAGATTTAACAATTTAGTTTTTTTGTATAATAATTTTGTTGGGGTAAGGTAGTGGTAACGGAACAATATTTTAATTAATTTATTTTGTATTCTCTGAAGTGGGCTTATATTGATTTCTTATACTTAACTGGAATCTCGCAATGACCCTGACTTATCAGTGAACATTAACGTAATAAGTAAAGACCCGAAGGACATCATTCATTCAAATATAAACACAATAGCCTGTATCAGTTGATATTCCACACAAAGTATTGTAATCTTTGACCCCCATATCATATCTTGAATACCGCATATTATTCCAATGTATGTAGTCTAGACTACCAAATATTCTACAAAACTACTCTTTCATATCGTCAAAATATTTAAAGAGCAAACTAAAAATGTCAGCAATTCAAAATCCTTAAGAATAACGGCCAAATAAAACAGCTTTTGTTTTAAAACAGACTCAAGGAGCTGAACGACCACAAGTCGTAAAATAAAATATCTTTATACGTACATACGTCACATCTGTACACTGTAGAGCAGAATGTTGGAACAGCAGAGGCTAACAGTGCACGGGAGATTTAGCTACATGTCAGCACAAATTACAAGTCGTGCAACTAACATTATACCAGCTAAAATAAGTACTAAAGTAGCAAAGATACAGTGCCGAGCGTGAAATTGCATTTTAGTCCTGCTTTCTTTGTGAACATTATACAAAAAAGATCCTATTTAGTGTTCTTAAGCGAAGCGAATAAACCCTGAAATTCTGGGGAAATAAAAGGTAAGAACCTACATAAACGAAATAAGGTAATGTGATCAATTGAGGTGTAGTAAAAAAGGTTGTAATGTAAAAAAAGTAGATACTGTTCATACACTAGAACATTTTACTGTTATTACCTAGCTTTAGAAATTCTCAGAAATCTAAGCGAATTTTTTTCTTATATAATATAGATATCCAAAATATTAATAAAATGTAAAAAAATAGTTACAGTAAACAATAAGAAAAACGTATCAAGCGGAACGCCTGAGAAACCTCCACCTGCAAATCTTCAACTATCAAATAAACTCGAGCCGAAAATTTTCAATAAGCGCAAGCATCCAGGTATGCGACAGTGCTTCGGGAATTCCTCAATGAAACTGCATCTAGCTTTCGAATGCACTGAATCACAATAACTCTGCAACAATTCCCGAGAGAGCGATCTAAACGTACATAATATACCACGGAACAAATTCACGCAATTACATTTTCAGACGTAAATTCTTTTATAAAATTTTTGGAGACTTGTTTTGTCATGCCATGCTATTTTTAACCGTATCGCAACAACAAAAGAAATATTTAATTAATTCCGTTTTGCAATTGAAATGTAATATAGGTAGATATCCTTTCAGTTGCTGCTTAATGAAACACATTGTTCGAAGCACTGGGCGTCGGAATTCAATTCGATTCACAATAGTTATTGTAATTAATTGCTATCAAATTAACCGTTGGATTGGTATTTATATGTATCTAAAGAATTACATTTTCAACTATTATGCCATGCAATTAATGAGGATATAGACGTTGCATTTATTATTGAGTCTATTAACTAGTCCGGTATCTCCGACTGCAAAGCGTGATTTCTTAACGACATTACAGGATGTTTTTTTTTTTTTCTATCTTTGTTTTTTGTTCTCTTATTTGATAATAATTGTAAATTCACAATATATTTGCTAAATTCATAATAATGAGGGGCTCGTGGCAAAGTGTAAGCCGGTATACTTACCGGCTTGACCGATAATACAGGTTAAGCCGCGCTCTCCGCGGTTGGTCCGTGGATGGGTGAGCATTTGTAATCACATCGAGAATCCGTGCCTCGGAAAGCACGTTACGACGCCGTTGGTCCCGACTGTCATACGTTGATCTTTGACAGTCGTTAAGTAATTACAATTCTGACAACCAGTCTTACTTTGGGATACTGTGTTACTCAGTAAAATGGGTTGTGGAAATCAGATAGGTAGTCGCTCCATGTAAAATACGGTATTCAGCTGAATCCGGTAAGACTGGAAGCCGACCCCAACATACCTTGGGAAAAAGCTAGCCAGAAGAATACATAATAATGAGCAAAAATTATTAAAATAACCTTAATTCAACTTATCCATGAAGACCAATGGATAATATAAATTGGCAACAACTCTCAAAATCTTTTGTTCTGAAATCTGTCAAACCATAACCTTTGTTATATCGCAATAGGGGAGGATGGGTACATGTGCCACATCTCTGGTCCCGTATATCAATCAGTTGCCGACAGCTGACGACTTTTTGAACGAGTTTCGATGCTCCCCCACTGTTGCCAATATCTTGCATCGTAAAATTCAAGAGTTATTTGAAAATGCATTTTGTGAGACAATAAAACGGGAGATAATATCGAGTATGAAAGGTGGGTTACGATGTTTGGGTATTCAGTGAGCTGATTGAACTAGAGGCAATTGCAGTAGAGATATTTCGGAGAGTCAAAATTTGCATACGTTTGCATTTTTGATTAGATTTTTTTAAGTCTAAAAGAAAGAAAAAGTTGTCGTTTTTAAGGAGAAAAAGTTAGCATTGTAAATGAGTGACATCTGTAACATGTCGAAATCGCACTAAAACTATAGATTTTGTGAGTGTAATAAAAGACGTAAGATCTAACAGAATTAAGTAAATAAATCAATCCTGTATTTACGAGTAATGTGAAAGCATTCCATATTTTTGCAACGGAACCACGTCTTCCAATATACAGCGTGTTCATAACCCCGATACACCCTCAATCAATCTCAAAAAACAAATCGCAGTATTCAAAAACTTGATTTAAGAGCTCACCTCTTTAGGGTCCGATTATCATCCCGATTGGACCCCGGGACTACTGTGCCGTGAACATCTTAGTCCCTTCCTGGTAGGGTCGTAATAAATGACTGAACCAATACGGTCAAACTAACTGAACCTACCCTTTATGGAATACATACAGGCTGATTCTTTGAATGGTCGAAAAATAAGAAATATATTTGGGATTTTTTGATTATTTTAATTTGTGTGATAATATAGATAGACGTTTCGAAACATATTTGTTTAATTCATGATAGTTATACGATTAAGATTGCTCTGTTTCAGATCCTTTCCAATTGATTACTTTTATTCTGAGTAATAACTTTGAAATATAAAATATCTTTTTTTAAGTTCTAGCTAATGAAATGTGAATCTAATGTGATTAATTTTCATATATAGACAATATGTAATTTTTCCTAATTTTATGAAGACAATTCCGAGTCACCCTGTACATATGGAAACCCCAACTAAAACTATTATTCTCAGTGTTACTAACTACAAATATTGAATCTTATCGATATTGGTTTTCTTGGCGAGTTGTAGCGGCATGAAAATTCATTTCGAACGTCTTCGGTAAGTTTATATCAGTTTCATAATATCTACTACTGTTGGGATTATTGTGCGAACTATTTGTACAGCATACTGTTGCAATACTGTAATGATGGGAAAACAATATTTCATGCCATAACAGTGTTTTCGAAAGAAATATTTACTGTGATATTTGGGAGACGAAAACTGTGAACAATGTAACAATTTGGAGATATATAAAATTGTTCAAATAAGACTATTTTAATCGGATGTAGCGATTTTGTTTTTTTATGTCATAATATATTGTTATAAATTAAAACAATATCAAGAATGACTCGTTGTTTTGAAAAAGATATGGTTTTGTTTTTACGCAATTGAGTCACATTTAAAGTTATCTTTTAATGACAAAGTGACCTACAGTTCCACTAATTCATTATAAGTGGGTTTTACGTTAAAAACATATTTTTCTCGCAATCACAGCAAACAGCAGACAGCACAGTCAACCAATCATAATGTGATAATTTTAAACTGGAGAGCGCTTTTATTTCAATGTATTAAGGTCGACTATTGCATTTTGTTTTTATAACTTATGCCGTTGACTGTATGTAAGTTATAACCGTGTAGATGAAGTATGAATCTCTTCAAAACATCTTTATCAACACTTGTTTTTGTAACGAGTTCGGAGTTCGGCTTCTAGTAAATAAGATTCTACTCATTCCAGCACATCAGTGTTATCAAATTAACATTCACAATGTCTTATTCCATCCTTACTAATATTATAAATGCGAAAGTAACTCTGTCTGTCTGTCGCGCTTTCACGCCAAAACTACTGAACGGATTTAAATGAAATTTGGTACACAGGTAGCCTAGAGCCTGAGAAAGAACATAGGCTACTTTGTGCTGTGATAACCAAAATTCACGCGGTCGGAGCCGCGGGAAACAGCTAGTTATTAAATAATACGTACCAGCTCCAAAATATTTGTAGCATAAATATATTATTGAATAGACAGGCATTCAGTTTCAACAGAAAAATACTACAAACGGTCAGACAAGAATAAAATCTGTAGATAATTCAATTATAACTTGCGCGTGTTTCGAACTTAATTTAACCTCGACATTTAACCTCGTAATCATAAAACGTCTACACGATTCATATTTACTGTACTCAAGACGTTTACGTATTTTAAAAAGTAAAACTTCTTTAAGCACTCTTGACTTGGGGAGTAAGCTGGTGAATGCATGACGAGGGTGTTACGTGATGATGATGATGATGATGTCCTCCCAGACGTATCCGTCGACGGCGACACCCTTAGCTCGTCTTCGCCTGGGCTCTTGCATGAGCGCGAGCATGACTCGCAAAACCAAATTTTGTTTTGAAGGTCCTAAGGCGTTACGTAAAGTTTGATCGGCCGAAGCGAATTAAAACATTTTTAGACAATACGATACATAAAATATTGTTTTAGTCTAATTTAAATGTTTTTAATGCTCCTACTTCCAGAGTGAAATGTCACTTTCATTTTCTTCTTGACTTATTCAAAGGAATTTGCACGAAAAACTTTTATTACTAATTTTACACATAGTTTTGTAAGTATGTATGTATTAACAACAAGTGCAGGAAGGCAGAAATGGCTTAATTTTTTACGTACTCAACGCACCTCCAGACTTCTCAGGTAAAAACAGGAATAGTTTAAAATTCCTGCTTTTAAAATTATTTCATTCGGCCCAGGACATACATTATTCCCATTTTTGTGTAAAATTTTGAGATTGAAATACGAAAATAGGAATTGAAAAATGTTTCTTTTAATTTTTATTCCTGTGTGTAGTAATTTACATATAAAAATAATTATTATTCAAACTTTATGGTATTAGAACAGGATGCACAATTACACATCCGTTAGATACCCGAAACCGTTCGACGTTCATTGCATTGTGATCACAATAAAGGTGCATTCTAAACGCTACTACATTAAATTGTTTGGCGCAGGTTGGCGCGGGTAACGCGTTTGACGCGCCTTCGATTATGCGTTTGCGTTTATGAGTTTATAGTGATAAACATACCGATTGAAGCATTTCGGTGTACGGTGTTTATTATCAATGAATATTGAGCATATCGAAATCCAGTATATGTAACACAGGGCGACATTTAAAGGGAATGTAGAAAACCTGTACAGGTTGATTATGAGAAATGGCGTCGTATGCAAATGTGTTCCTATTTGCTACTGATTTTATTAATTAAGTATATTACAATTAAGCTGCAAATAATAGTTTAACACTTAAGTAAAGAAAGTAGAAAGCAAATTAGCTATTGGAGAAATTACCTAAAACACATTTTTACGAGCATTTCATTACCAAACGCGCGTTATGTTTTACATTCGTCCACATCGCCTCTATGTAGGCGCACCTTTACTAACCCACGGCCCAGAAGTGTAACAATGAGCCATTACCATAAGTCGACTGTGACAACCTGGTTGGTTGATAAGCTTGGAGCGGACTGGTGGCTACAAGATAGAGTACCGTTGTACCGGTCGCCATGCGGCTCTACATTCAAATAAGGATTTGTTTCCAGGGTTTTACGAGAAGATCAACAGAGAAATTATTTTAAGTTATTTTTTTTTTCAAGTTAAAAAAATACATCAAATTATTTTGTATTTCGAAAAGATTATTTATTGAATGAATTTTAAATTAAGCACATCCAAAGGCAATGCCTGTATTCTAAATTCTAGTTACTTTGGCAATCACAGTGGTAGGTTCTACAGCAGTAGTGAAAATTTAAGGCATACTTAAAATTTTACTGCATTCCTAAATACAAAATAAACAGTGGGACTAGTCGAACTATTGGTGTCGCATTCATACTTTTTTTGCACCAGGGATCGTCTCATAGAATTCCTGCGCCGTGTAAAAGGCGGAGGGCGATATGCCCAACTTTTAGCCGCTAAAACCATCGGCCTAAAACCTTCTTCCTTCCTCCTTACTAGGCGGGAACGCGTAGCAAACTGCCAGCATATTGCAGCCATACTACTACTATCCCCTGTATCGCAGTATCGTTACACCGTGCAATACAAGTGAGTAGTAAGAATCAACTGTTGGAACAAATGACGGCAGTGATACGCAATGGTTCGGCAAACTGTGTCATTACCATACTTAAGCTCAAAACGAGCAGCACTGTAGTTCTAAAATATCATGTAGCCTACCCTAAGGGTTCGATAATATTTAAATTTTATATAAATAGATTTTTAGAACCTTTAATTTCAACATGTTTTGATACCAGCAGGTACTAAACATATTGAATTAAGTGCCCGTTAGCAGCTGCTGGCAGGACATTAAAACTTAAAAAAAATACATTAAAAACTAGGTTTATATATGCCAATGCTAACTTTAATAAAAAGTTGTGTCGAATAGTAATCAGATAACATCCAATTAATTGCAATGAGCTAGGTACTTGTTTACTAATGCTTATGAATGTTATGCAAACTCAGAATTGACTTTCTTAAAATATTCTTTAAACTTCAGGACACAAAATCTTTACCATCGCGACATGCAAACCGAGTGTCCAACAAAATTAAGTACTACACATAGACAAGAAAACCTCAGAGCAAGGAAATCTTATATCTTATTTACTACATAAAGGTTTACCCTTCAACACTGCGATGCCCTTTTGTTTAACTTCCCAAGATACACTTGAAGGGGTTGTATCGTAAATCAATCCATCTGACGTGGTGGGAATTGGTTTTTTACGAGTAACCCCTGTAACGAGAAACATAGTAAGACCAATCTATCGTAGCCGAGTGCAGTATATTATTTGAGGTCGTGTGAAAGCATCTACTATGATTTTTGCCATTTTCGACGCGATTTCAATTAAGCTTCCCGATGAGGAACAACACGTTGTTTCTATACTCTTATGATGCGTTGAGTGATTCGTCAACTCGTCCTTCATGCCTACGGCCCATTTAGGACGACTTGCAAAAAATAAAAATAAATAATATTTTCATTCTATAACGTTTGGCACAGCCAGTAAGACAGTTGATAAAGTTTAAAGTTCCACACAAAAAGCGACGTGGGACGAGTTGCCGAATGAAAATATTATTTATTTTGATTTTCTGCAAGTTGTCCTAAACGGGCCGTAGGTATGTACGATGAGTTGACGAATCACTCGGTACGTTCACTGGCCCAACAAAGACTGTTAAGTTTTACACAATTTTCCTTCTAAACTGCTTGACCACCGGCTTAAAGGTGTTTTCTCAGTACATATTAAAATTCTGCTAGAGTTCCAGTAAAATAGTTTTTCTTTAGAAATAGCTACGTTCTCAAATATATTCCTTTTTTTTTAGAATCAACGATGACCTATTTATGATGGGATTAAAAAATATTATCTGATATAAGTATGTAGACCGAAGTCTCATGGTAGAGGTGATCCATACAATTTTTACCACTGTCATATCTCCGTATGGTTCTCAGTATTTGAATGAGATTTGAGCGTTGGGGCCCATCCCACGTTTACTTGCAACCATTCCACAACTCTTCTATTATATTTTGTATGTTTTGTAATAAAAAGGTATTGCCAACTGCGTTGTTTCGCAATAGGTGTATAGCGTACTATTATGTTTTCGGCTTACAAGACAAAAAAAGGGTATTGTTATGGGAAATGTAAGATGGAGCATAGAATTTTTATTTTAAATTTCTAGGTATTGCTGTGACTATAAAAAAACAAATGATTAAAGACGTAAACCCTTAAGCATAGAGTGCGCGCATCGCTAGTAGCTCGTTGTGCCGATCGCAAGCAAATTTTTAACTTTAAGTACTACGCTCGTTTACTTATTTAAGTGATTTTTCCTGTAACGTCAGACGTTTATGCGAAAATGTCGATGGCTCCGATATTATTAGGGCAATATTAGGTTTAGAGATAGTTTTAATGAAACGGCGCGCTCTGTTTTTGCACTAATTTTACTAGTTTATTTGTTCATACTGCTGTTCACAGTTTATACTCTGTAAGGTGCTCTATAGTTTACTTATTTTTACTCTAAGCAAAAACCAAAATCTAGAGTATTTTACCGCTGCTCTCTCAAACTGAACTGACACCATTATTAAAGCTTTAGTTGTAAATAAAGAAACAAATTGGTTATTTTGTGCCTTTAAACTTTACTTTAAGTTTGTATATCTAATATAAACTTCTTAAAACCATACAAACTATATAAAATGTTGGTTTGATAACCCAAAACATGTATTCCCTTTATTTCTACGCTTCAATTTTAAATATTTAGGTCTAGTTCTTTGAGAACTGTGATAGACAGACAAGTAGACAGATGAGTGATCGTATAAGATATCTTTTTATCTTACATACTGAATATATACCACCTACTTTCATAACATAAATACTGCAGAAATACCGTATCAAAGAAACCGCAGAACTCGAAATAAATAAAAAATGTAGAGAAACGTTATACTTACCTTGAAAGGGTAAAACTGTTGTTTGATTTTTACCTTGCCAACATGCTTATTGTCAATTGTTGTATTGGTATAAGCAATATCTTAAAAAAGAAACTAAATGAGTTGATAGTAGACATGCATAATATTTACACTTATTTATTCAGCTCGTTAGGTTGTACCATGATATTAAACAGTGTACCCTCTTTAAGAATTAAGCTTTTTTTCATATCAGTTTGTTGATTTTAGAAGGAACAGAATTTAAATTTAATGTCGGTCATGTTGATGAATAAAATTATGAGACAAGTAATATTTCTTTTTTTTTTTACTTAACTAAAATCTCAGGACGGTACATTGATTTGAAATGTCGCATGACATAACGATGTCGTACGTTTCGTGCAAGATCATCGTCATTAGCCTTCTACTCCTAAACTTTTTCACCTTCATATCTAACTGACGGACTAAATAGATTTTTACTTTTCATACCCAGTCAACATCCCTATAAAATTCTTCTTATAATGTTGGTATAGATGAGCTGTTATATGTCGCTTTTATTAAAACAACAAAGATTAAATCACAGTATGTGGGTCAGATCTGCCTTCTCGAGTGACGATCTGTATTGAAACGACCATTAGTTTTTCTTTCTCCTTCCTATTTAATCACTACATCTACTCATACTTCTTAGCATAAAGTAGAATATAATTTGCCTACCTTGTCATTCTAAACTAAGAATTATTAAGATAAATAATATATTCGTAGACAACGACTAAGAAGTATCATTTGTCACCATTAGTGAGACGACCTTGCGAACCCACTATTAGAAACAACTGTTGTACTGTGTATTATTTAGATCAATATAAGCGTTAGCTCATGCTTTTTGCTAGCCTGTGGCTTTTGTAAAATTTTGTCTATAAAGTCTTACAAACTATTTGAACCTTTAAAGTGGAGTGTAGCAGGACATTTTTTAATTACCTGAAACAAAACAACATCAAATTAATTTATATTATACAATTAGACATTTCATTATGTAAACTTAACAGGCTTGCCTTGTTTGGTTATTGTAACGTTCTGCATAAATGGCATTTTGTTCACCTACTAGTTTGTCAATGCAAATATTCTATAGGTACAAATTTACCATACAATAACTTTTATAATAAAAATATTTCGAAACATTACTCAACTCAAACAAATCACCAAAATAAAAAAAAATATTTATACAAACTAGGCTACAAAGTCGCACTTTAAGAACATCAATACAATGGACAGCACCCTGATTCGCCCACCCTTCACCGTTTCCTAAGTGCTCTGGCTAACGAAACCAAACTTCCAAGACGATTCCTACTAACATTCAAATATATTATAACTAACTATATATTAACATAGACAGTCCTATATCTCCAAACGTGAACTATAAACAAACATTGTCGTAACACGAAAATCTTCGATGCATTAATGCAAACTCTGGTATCTACTTTCCTCTGAGAAAAGCAAAGTACAACGTAAACACTGGCGATTGATTTATGCGACCTTTTTTTTTTTTTTTTTTTTGCAGGTGAAACTCTTTTATGAGCCAGCCTTGCATCCCCACGGGGGTGGGGTTGCAAGAGTCCGGGCTTCCAGAGCCTTGACAAAGGCTCTGACTACTCCGGCAAAACACCTGGTGCCATCCTTCGCCTGAGTGGCGGCGTTACGGGTCCAACCGAAGTCTTAACACCATAACGCCCCCGGCGACTGCCCGCTTCGCGGCGGGCCCGACATGACCTCCCTCCTAGCTAGGAGGGAGGACAGCGAGGGCAGTGCATGGCACTACACCACCCCCACCCAGCACGGAAGGAGACGCGTGCAATGAAGGCTGAGGGACCCCCGTCCCCGCCCTCTGCGTCCCTCCCAGAGCAGGTCTGGCTACGGGATTCCTCGTCCGCGCCCTACCCACCCGCCGTCGGCGGAGCTGAGGAGCGGAAGGGTCAGCCTCCCGCTCGCGCTCCGAGGTCTCTTTCTGCGAAATGACGCTCTCGCAGAAATGAGACACTGCCCGCCAGACGCGATCGTCCGCGAGCATGGCATTGACCACGCCCGCGAGCGAAAGGTCCGGGCCAGCGACCCCACGCAGGACACGGCGCTCCGCCTCGAAGGCAGTGCAGGCCTCGAGGGTGTGCTGCGCTGTGTCTTCCGCCGCGCCACAGTGATGACACGACGGGGTTTCCTCTCGCCCTATTCGGTACAGGTACGATCCGAAACACCCGTGCCCAGACAGCACCTGCACCAAACGGTACGTGAGGATCCCGTGGCGTCGCTCCAGCCATGGGTTCAGGAGTGGACCAACAACTTCGGTGACGCGGCGTCCATAGCGGGCGTTGGCGAGGTCCAACCGCCAGCGGAGGACCATTTCCTCGCAGGCCTCACGCCACACAGCGCCGCGTTCCTCTGGGGCTAGGCGCTCTCCGAGCGCTTTCCGGGCCGCCGTCTGATGGTATACGGCGGCCAGGACCCCGGCCTCTAGCTCCCAGGGGGGAGTACCGGCGAGGGCGCATATAGCTGCGTGTCCCACCGTACAGTATGCCCTCCCAATGCGCTGTGCGATTGCCCGTTGGGGCCTTCGCAGGTGGGCCACGTTCTCCCGCCTATGGAGGGAGTCCGCCCATATTGGTGCCCCGTAAAGCGCCATGGAGCGCAGGACACCTGCGTAGAGGCGGCGACAGCTGAACTTTGGCCCCCCTAGGTTCGGAAGGAGCCACGAAAAGGCACCAGCTGCCTTTAGGAGGCGTGGGGCTAGTCCGCGAAAGTGTGGGCCGAACTCCCATTTGCCGTCTAGGATCAGACCCAGGTACCTCATTTGGGCCTTCACCTCAACCCTGACGCCGGCCACCATAATGTGTGCGTCAGGGGGCGCACGCTGACGAGGCCCCGGAAAATAAAGGGCCTCTGTCTTTTCTAGGGCCACCCTTAGCCCCAGACGTTGCATTCTGCCAGCAACCAAAGTGCCGCCGGCAGAAGCTAGGCGCGCCGCCTCCCCATATGTCTTCCCCCGGGCAGTGACTAGGGTGTCGTCAGCATAGCAAATGATAGCCATGCCCGGGAGAAGGACGCCCCGAAGGACCCAATTGTAGCCCACGTTCCACAGGAGAGGCCCAAGAACCGACCCCTGTGGAACTCCAGTTGTCACCTGGCGGCGCTTTAGGCCGCCGTCCTTACTTACGAACAGGACTTCGCGGTCCCGTAAGTAGTCGGACAAAAGCGCCGCCAGGTATTGTGGTACCCTGTGGTACCGCAGGGCCTCCAGTATGACGCAGTGGGGCAGGGAGTTAAACGCGTTGGCGATATCAAAAGATATGGCCAGCACTTCCTTCCCTCTTCTCTTGGCTTCTGCGCACAGAGCTTTTAAGCCCTGTATGGCGTCAATAGTGGACCGACCCTCCCGAAATCCGAATTGGGCTTCAGATAGATCGGGGCCGGTCCCAGCAAGATGGTCTTTGAGGCGGGCGGCAATGACCCGCTCAAAGGTCTTGCTCGCCTCGTCCAAAAGTACAATTGGCCGATATCCCGAAGGGGAATCGGCCGGGCGCCCATCCTTTCGTAGGAGGACTAGCAAGCCCTCCTTCCACGGTTTCGGGAACCTCCCGGAGGAAAAACACCGGTTAAAGAGATCCCGAAACCGTTCCTCCAAGTGGGAGGTGGCGATTGCCATTGCCCGCGCTGGTACCCCGTCGGGGCCGGGCGCCGTCTTTTTTTGTTGCAGGCAGAGCGTCGCAGCTGCAAATTCCTGCGAGGACACTAGGGGAATGTCCTCTGAAGGGCCCATCCCTGGAGGGGGATTCATTTTGGGAGGGGTTAAATTGGCGGCATTCGGAAACAACGCCGTAACCACCCCGTCCAGGAGACCAGTGGGAAGGGTCTGTGTCAGTGGGGGACCAATGGGGCGCAGCTTGTCACGCACCATTTTGTACGGTCTCCCCCACGGATCGGCGTTGAGACCCTCCAACATCTCCTCCCTTGCAGCATTCTTAGCTGCCCCTATGGCTGCCTTCAGCGCCTTCTTTGTCTCCTGCCATTGCAGGTGGAACCGGGCCTCCCCCTGAAGATCCCGGTTCTGGCGACGTCGACGAAGGCGCTGATAGCTCCTTCTGGCGGCCATGCAGGCTTTTCGTAGATCAGCCAGCTCTGCAGACCACCAGAAAACAGCCTTTCTTGGTGGGGGCCGGCGGGACCGAGGCATAGAAGAATCACATACCTCGGTCAAAATGTTCCGCATGTGTGAGGCCGCTGCGTCCACATCGGTACTGGGCGGAAGACCGAGCCAGTCCTGGACAAAGGCGGCCTCGCTCGCCATCTGCCGGTCTAGGTGGGTGATAGCCCACCTCGGGAAGAGCGAGTGCCCTGTTACGCCCTGTGGGAGCTGGGTAGAGAACCCTATCCTTATATATCGGTGGTCGGATAGGGTCTCCATTAGCTCGACCCGCCATGACGCAACGGTGGCGGCGAGTCTAGGGGTGGCAAAGCTGAGGTCAATCACGGACCCTCCCTGCAGCCGCACACACGTGTGCGTTGTCCCTCTGTTGAGGAGAGACAGGCTGGCCGAGACTGCCCACGCCTCCAGGGCACGGCCCCGCGCGTCGGTGCGAGGGTTGCCCCAAGCTATCGACTTAGCATTAAAGTCGCCGAGGACAACTACCTGCCTCGGCGCCAAGCGCAGCAAGACGCCCGAGAGGGCAACCAAAAACTGCTCAAACTCCCCCAGTGAGCGGTTAGGGGAGAAATACACTCCTAGGAGTGCATTCTCCCCCCAGGTGACGGCAACAAAGCCGGACCCCCTCTCCAAGGAGATAAGAGGAGGCGAGTCCATTGAGGGTCGTGGGATTATTGCTACCGTCCCGTCTAAATCCCCGAACCAGTTAGGGGGAATGAAGTAGGGCTCTGCGACCACCCCCGCGTCGGCACCCCATTCTGCAAAAGTCTGAGCGACTAGGTCTTGGGCCGCCCGACAGTGGTTGAGGTTCCCCTGGAGGAGTGTTTTCTTTGTCTGTGCAGACATCACTCCTCCATCGACCTGCCCTGCCGTAAAACAACGTCGCCAAGGTTCTCTATTGAATATACACTGTTATATACAGACACAAAGGTTTAAGCTGTCCAATAATCTATAAATGTCTGTCTAATAAATTGATAGCACTCACTTATTGAAGATCGTAATTAAAATCCTTACTAATATTATAAATGCGAAACAAACTCTGTCTGTCGCGCTTTCACGCAAAAACTAATGAACCGATTTAAATGAAATTTGGTACACAGATATTCTAGAGCCTGAGACAGGACATAGGTTAACGGAGCCGCGGGAAACAGCTAGTTATTTATGAAAGATTTTTGGCGATGTCTCTTACAGCTCTGAATGATCTCAAGTTATTAAATTCGGCACAATAAATATATTTTGTTTTATGTTAAATCCATCCACAGGTAAACAAATCTACATGTTAACGCTTATTATGTTATTTGAAGATCTAAAATAATCTAAATACTGATTCCTCAATAGACATGCAGGCTCGAGTCAATAACAAATGGTTGCCATCTTTCGCAATGGCAATCTGCCAACGACTAAAGGATTATGTCGGGAAGGTGGGCGAAGTGTCCGCGTGAACAGGCTGCTTAATATTTTGTTTAAACACAATTTAGCAGCACTTAACTTAACAATGTTTAGATAAAGAAAAATAGATTAGGATTATAATATTAGTTGGGCAATAAGTTTCTTAGAGAAAATCTATTTGGGTTAAATACGAAGAAAAACTTGGATTTTTACTGTTATGATTATTCGATAAGTAGATAACGAAAAAAAACTTTGGTGTTTGAAAATAGACTAAAATATGATCGGCAGATGTTCTAATCGGAATTTTCTAAAGAAAAGTTGTGTACATGTTTTATTTTTCTGACAGCCCTACAGAAGTTCAGTCAATACTTTGATTGTTTTAACAAACATTTGTTTCATACCTAACTATTCTCATCCTTATCAGAGTATCAATCAAAACAACGTAATTATACACTTCATTTTTCACTAACACGTGAACTTTACTCCAGTCATACCAACTGTACGGAACAGATCCACATTTCCATACTGCATTAAACTTACTACATTATTTCGAATGGGCCGAAAGACAAACATTGGTGCGCACATAAAACTTCAGTGGTTCGGCTTAACGGATATAACTTAGGTATGAATTTGATAGAGAGTTCTGCTTTCTAGAATATTCTGGAAGCCATGTTACATAAAGACACAGAAGTACCATTAAATAAAATCAAAACTTTAGTTATGAAATACATATTTATCCTTTCCTACTGTCACATTATTTATCGATTAGAGATGACGACCTCCGTGGTCAAGTGGCGTATACACCGATTTTCAATGTGTCCTCGGACAGATCAATGTAGAAAACCACTTTTCTACATTGTCTTAGGTCTGGGTATTACCTACTTATATATTATATGTGTTACTACTTATATGTGATGTTGTCCATATTTATTATTTATTTATTTATTATTATTATTTTATTGAACGTTTTTGTTGTGTTTAAATAAAGCAATTGAATCTATAACAAACTGTTTTTATAATATTTAAACATAAAATATGGATTAACAAATTGATCACGCGTCACGGAGCCGGTGAGAGAGAGCGCCATATTAGAACACCTACAACATAGAGTTCGTTGTTATGGTAGATTATAGATCAGACGTTGACACACATTATGCGTCCATACCAACAGTTTTGATTTAGAATTCAAAATATACGTTTGATTATAATAATAGAGTTCTGCGGTCAAGGCCGAGTCTAATAAGACTAGCCAACCAGCTACGTATTTTCATATATGCATGTGTAAACAAGAATAATTTGACAAAAGATAGTGTTCATGCTAAAATTTGTACCTAGATGTCTGATAGCCACGTTCATCACGATATCAAACCCTTACTAATATTATAAATGCGAAAGTAACTCTGTCTGTCACGCTTTCACACCAAAACTACTGAACCGATTTAAATGAAATTTGGTACACAGATAGTCAAGAGCCTGAGAAAGGACATGGCTACTTTTTGCTGCGATAACCGACATCCACGCGGGCGGAGCCGCGGGAAACAGCTAGTAGGTATGTTATATGTTTATTTTATTAAAAGGTACTTCTTTCATTAACAATTTGTATATACCTATTTTTATTACAGTATGACCTTAATATTAATTGTTACAGAACATGTTCAAGCTGATATGATCTGGCAACACTTGCTAACATTCTCACGGTGGTGAATTAATCAGAAATAGGGGAAGCCATCAAGGGTGGAATTACATATCTAGATGGAGGGAAAAACTGTCAATCAAACGACGTTATGTAAATAAAGACACTATTGCTGACAATTTTTTTGAGTTTTGAATGTTGATCACTTTTGTTTTTACATGAAAGCTATTGTTATCGAATGTCGTTGGTTTAATGGGTTTAACAAGTTCATTCTTTTTATTTAATTTAAAAAGAAAATTACCAGCCACGTCGAGTTGTAAAAACGGCAGATTAATTACTTTCATATTGAACTTATTACAAGCATTTTAATATTGCCTATTATACAGAGAGAGCTATCACATTAGGATAAATGTGACGTCACTATGGTATTTTTCCATACTAATCTGGGGCTGCCACGTACAAGTCGTCATTTTGCGAAAAAGAGATAGATATAGAACATGCGTCACCTACTAACTTTAAAAGCTTATTTATAGCTTTTGTATTCGTGTATATTTTTTGATGTTCTTTCGCAGTTCTGCTTCAATTTAATACTATTAATAGAAATATTTGTAATTAATAAATAATTGGATAGTAGTCAAATACCCAATTATAGTGAAAAGCTGTTTTATGTATCAAACGCAAATATTTACGTGGCTGTTGATCATTATGTATTTGAACCTTTGAGCTTGTAGGTTTGTTTGTAAAATACACAGTCCTAGTGTAACAAGTGTTGATACACTTGTTACACTAGGACTGTGTATTTTACATTTAAAGAATTTATATGAAAACAAAACAAACATAATTTAATCAATTCGATACACAAGAAAAGAAATACTTACTACGTAGTGTATCGCAATAATATTGCGTATATCTTTACAACATTTTACAAATCAATGATTCTTCCCATGGTATCAACACAAACCATTTTATCTAATACAAAAACAACCACCACGATTGGTTTTTGGTTTAAGATCTGCTCAAGCCGCAGTAAAAGGATTGGCGAGTCAGCAACTTGTGTTAGGGATGCCAAGGGACCGCGCCGACAGGCATGAGAAAATAACGAAAACATTTTTCTGCTAAATTATAGTAATACGACGGCGATATAACAATCTAATTATGTCTTACTGCCACGAATAAGATCTCTACACTTCTATACTTAATACTCCTTACTAATATTATAAATGCAAAGGTAACTCTGTCTGTTTGTCTGTTACGCTTTCACGGCAATAACGCTGAACTGATTGTGATAAAACTTAGTATAGGGTAAGCTTAGATGCCAAGAAAGGACATAGGGTACTTTTTGCCGCGATGACCGACACCCACGCGGGCGAAGCCCCGGGCATAAGCTGGTAATATTATAAATAATTGTATTTTTGTATATTTGTAATGAATAAACTCGAAAAAAACAGGGACGACTTCAAAAATCCTAGTACCTTTAGAATGCTATATTATCGCTCAATAACATATTGCTGTGCTACCAGCGCGAAGCCGGACCGGGTCGCTTGTGTTTTCACAAATACATAGGTATTAAATAAAAACACATACTTGTGGTTGCGGTGAGTTTCTATCTAAAACATTCAATTAAACCTTTTAAAACTCGTAAAGCTAAAACTTTTATACGCAACTGTACAAAAGTATCATCGCACACAAAAGCACCTGCTCCCAAATAAAAAGTAAGTCATATACAGTTCTTTGTATTTATACTCGTATTCAAAGCACAATAAAAACGTAAAAAGCGACATAAGGCAGCTTAAATAGACGACGACCGTAAACGTTACCCATAACTAAGAGAACGAAAACCATAAAAAAGTCACTCTAGGGTTGAACTGTGATCGAATTTAAAATGGATGTTGCAAAATTTCCTCCAATCAAACTGTCAACTTCAATAGTTTTATACAATAAATACGTACCTACTTACTTTTAAACAGAACACACTTAAATGATAATATCGTAAAAATAATAAAATTACATTTTAGCAAAAATAAAATAGTCCTAGATTTATATAAAGATTGTTAAATAAATTATATATCTCCATCAATGTCATATTTATTCGATTCGATTTGTGTTTGCCAACCCTAGCTTTGCGTAAACATCTTTACGGCGGCCATACAAAAGACGGAACGTAAATAAAATGTATAAAAAAGTCTTATTTTCGTAAAATGTGTGACAGAGTAACGGAAGATCAGGTGTTACAAAGATGCCCGATTATATCATCACGCTCGTATTACGTGAAGTAGTAACCAGAGGTTGTAGGCTTGTCAAAACAAAAGTCGTAGGATACAACCCGGTTAGTTGCTCCAGGGGTATAGTTGCCTCGATTGTAATTACTCTAGTTTCGCGGTTAAATCTCACATATTTATCCTAAGACTTCACAACTGTCATTAAGGTGGCCGTGTTGTATGACTCAATGCGATTGTATGGAAAGGCAAGGTGCGATCAAAGATTTTCGTTTTTTTTTTTTCTCGGCTAGTATAGTATCTATCCCAAATGTAATTTATATGGATTAGGCAACTATAATAATTATAAAGGGGTTATGGTATAGTTGTCCCAAAATTGAGAAGTCTGCAAAAATCGTCAATTCTCTGGAAATTAAAGATAATATTTTGTGCTTTCCTAAAGGTGAAAATAATAAACCAAGGTAAAAAAAAACATTTTACAAATAAAGTAGTTTGCTTTTTATATTGTGAGGTATAAAGTAATTTCAAAAAGTGTGGCAACTATCCGGATTTTACCCAATATGATTTATTACATAATTGTATAAATAGTTTGTAAAAAACATTGCATAGATCTAATTTGGCAACTTTTATACTTATTGTGATATTTAATTTACGCAATAAAATACAAGATAGTTGTACTTCTCAGTATTTTCAATTTTAGAATAATAGGATGTTGCCCTGTGTGCGTTTATTATTAGATTTTATGTTGTAACTGATAAGTTTTGAATGGATTCTCCTATATTTAGACGGCCATTACGAACCTGGCATAGGTACAGTAGACACGAGTATGTTTTTATTATTAACTAGTCGTTTGGCGATAAATAACATTTAACAACTTGTAGTTGTATCTTCTACCTTTACCTCGTACTAGTAGTAAGCAGGTTTTAAGGACAGTGCGAAGTACAGTGGGTATGTGTATGCATAAACGATTTCTGTGTTTATGTTCAAAATACTTTGCATGCGAAATTACTGTGTAGTATTGAATAGGGGAGCGGACTATTTCTTTTACTTACACGTCACATAGATATTAAAAAAATATTAGACATGTCTTTTTTTATTTAAGCAAACGATGAGGAAGATACAGTGAATAGAAAGGTCGCGTGACGTCACTTGTGCGTACAATTTTTACTCACAAGCCCCCACTCCAGGACTTTAAAGCGCTTTAACTTTGCCATTTTTCATTGATTTGATAAAATAAAAAATACGGGTTTTTTATTCTTTTTTTATCCATCTGGTGGACTAAATAGATACTTCCTTTTCATACCCAGTCTGATCCTCTATTGCACATAAGGTCGTTCGCACAACTGATATTTATTTTCTTTTGTATACTCGTGTCGCGTACACAAAATATAATATACTTCGATGTAATTAAACTTAATGTCATAGACATTTGCACAGGTGTGTTAGCTATTGTAGTATCTGTAGGCGTCTATTTCTACACCACACCTTATGTTAAAGACTGGGTGTAAATATCAAGTAAAGATGATATATTATCATCACGCTATTATTACTTACAGGTAGGCAGTTATGTTCTATTGCACTCTGATTTTGTTGTCTCTGTTTGTATTAGTCCCATATACTTTAAAGGGAAGTATGTACTGCATAGTTCAGTTAGTTTTAGCAGGCATCCATCTGACTCCTATCTTGTTTCGATCATCGCATCGATCTATTTTTGGTTATCCGGGATTTCGTCTAGCGAGTTTTGGAAAAACTAATCTGTGCCCTTACTCTCCAATTTAATTTTAATTAAAATACAATGCCGATGCAAAATTGACATTAGTTTAGCAGGCTCGAAATTAAGTTTTCTTAAAAAAAACGCTGTCATCGTAGGTACTGAATAAAATCTAAACATTGAGAGTATTTTTTTGTACTGTGTGATGTTTGTGTGCCTGCTCAATGAATAACAATTTCGCATTGGCATTAAAATAAAAATGAAATTGGAGAGTAAGGACACTGCTCCGTAAACTAGGAATCAGTATAATATATACAAAAAGGATAGCTATCCTTAAATATTCGTGTTTTCAATATTATTATAACACCTTCCCAATCTCATTACACATCTGGTAACAAATCCTAAGAGGCGGGAGAGTAAGCCGACAGCGGATAGAAGGCAGCCATTTTGCTGTTAAAAGCCAAGCCTCTTCCCCTGGGTTTTATTTGTATCAGATCAAGGTGCACGGTGACCATGAGACCTGTTAAATGACGTCACTTTCCATGCTTAGAACTAATTTTAAGTAATTTAATTGTATGACTGTACGACGAAACGACATGACGTGGTGGCTATATCTAATTTTATAAATAAAGATATATGTTATAAGTTATATGCATAGCTATCATCATAATAAAACAACATTTATATTTAGAAATTAGAAAAATTATAAACCGTGTATTAAGTTTTGCAATTTTCACAACAAATAATTGCGTAGTACTTAGTTCTTTTTTAGTTTTTTTTTTTTGCTGAAAATGACCATTAAAAATTTAAATAATGTTCTATCAAATAAAGATGAAAAAAAAAACAGATTTTCTTTCTCTCTCTAAACAGAATCAAAAGTAAATTAATCAAATATATTTGTTTGTTATTTTATATTAATGGCTTTAGCTTGATTTAAAAAACAAGTAAATTGTGTTTAGATGCAATAAGTATAAAATTGCTAATAAAATAGAAGTTACAAACCCTTATTTATTAGCAATACAGTGAGTCATAAATCAAATAATATTAGCGCGAGACTTTCCCGCCATCGCGGCAAAATGGCCGCACCTAGTTTCCTGCATGCAAACTATTTTCTGTTTACACGAAGATGGGGCGAAATATTTTTATATTTTCTTTTCATTGAGCAGTTTTATTCACAAGGAACGGCAATTTTGTGCCAAACACCGTGTTATTTCAATTTGAAGGCCAAGCAATAATTTAGTAAGATGGTGTTTGGTATTCTGATGGTTTAATGTGAAGGGAGAGAAATCTCTCTTCTGCAATGTAATCTCGTTTAACAAACATAAAAATCAAATATCCAATTTCAGTATGAGAAAAGAACGTAACAGTTTAGCCGTAAACAAACGACGATTTTGACTGGCCTTTTGGTCTAGCGGTTAGTGACCCTGACTGTTAAACTGGAGGTCGTGGGTTCGATTTACACCCATGAACACTTTGTGTGATGAGCATAATATTTTTTTCAGTGTCTGGATGTAATTTATCATAATAATTATGTATGTACTAGCTGGTTCCCGCGGCTCCACCTACATAGATGTCGGTTATCGCAGCAAAAAGACTATGTCCTTCCTTAGGCTCTAGACTATCTGTGTACTAAATTTCATTTAAATCGGTTCAGTAGTTTTGGCGTGAAAGCGCCCCAAAGTTACTTTCGCATATATAATATTAGTAAGGATTTTAGAAAACGGTAAATATGTTTATCATTCGTGTGGTTGCCATAATACAGTGTCTGTTTAGTTTGGGATCAGATGGCCGTTTGTGAGTTGTCCAAAATATTTTTTCATATTATATTTTTATTGTTTCTTGCAATATGCGAAAGCTGTATTTACAATACATTTCTGTGTAAAAATGATGTTCCCAGCTTATGAAATCTTGAACAAACCTCACCAATTTCCTCGCACGTAACGCAAAATGAGGTAAACGTCACATTTCCTACACATAGGAAGCTTTCATATCCTTATTCCGTGGGAGCTGATTACCTGTTAGCGTTCTCTATATACATATATTGTGACTTTTTGTATATTTTTGGTAAATCTCAGATGATCGATATAAGCCTGTTTACGGAGGTTTTGGTAAGAATATGGTATTTGCAGCAATACTCCAAGCTCAAAAGATTATTAACATGAACAATCCTTCTATAGGACAAATAATAACTTAATAACGACGTCTTATTTGTTTGTTGTGTACGTGTACATAAATAAATAAATAATATTGAAATACGATTTTAAATGTAGATATATTAATTTGATGTTTTGGAGTTTTCCTTAAAATACCTTCAAAAATATTCTGTTACTACAAAAAAGATGTTGTACCACTCCTATTTATTACAAGGTTTCTTTTTAACGAATCCATAAAAAATACCGCAAACATTTCTTTAGATTAATCCTAATATATATAAATATCCTTAAAAAATCTCAGCCAAGAAATTTTCCTACTTAAAAATCCGAGTAACAAAATGAATTCAAAAGGTGTAAGATCACTCTCAATACAGCGTCGTAGGTACTGGGCGAAGTGGAGTGGAAAATGAATAGCCATAACAGTTAGCGTTAAGTCCCAGATCCCTCCGACAGCTGCGGGGCTACGTCCGCATAAATCTATGGGACCCTGGTACCTTTGCTTCGTTCTACGGTGCAAGTCAACGGAAATAAAGTTTTTTAATTTTTAAAAGATGGCTCTGGTAAGCTGACCTCTTTTTCACGGTTATTAGATTTTTTTAAATAACTGCAGGATACACTTCCTTATTGCTATTCCAAAATCTATTCCAAATTTTGTATATAATAAAATAGGTTTCAAAAAAATTTCCAGAATTAAGTTTTAATGATCATATATAACAAAATTTCTTATTTTTAATGATATCTTTTATTTCCGGAAAACAATTAGAAAAAATATATATATATAAAAATCCATGACACATTATTTAAGATTTATTTTATGTACTTACAAAAAAACAAATTAATACCGCCAAAGTAATATTTTTTTAATTCAATAGTTTCTATGCGCACGCCAACATTATCAAAATCCTAAATTCTGAAGCCATTTTAAGCACCCATTGAGCACAGAGGTGTTGAGTTTTACGGAACGACACTTTAGATTATAACCTCCATTTACTTGTATCCTTGTATCTAACGGTTTCCAAGTGTTTATAAGAAGTTGTGTTGTTAAACTTACTACAAGTTCAGAAACTTCGTTTGCAGTGAAACAAACTCAATAGATAGTTTCTAGTTCATTTTTAACTATGACAGTACTATAAAAAAATACTGAGGTACAAAAAGAGTTTTGTTCTAAAATCATGCTACTTTTCAAAATGATAATGATAATGTTGAAGAATAAAACTACAAAAAAAAAAAAATTACTTTCCAAGACAAATTAATTGAAATGACAGATTTTTATTTTCATTTATTTATCTAAAAATAATGTAGCCGAGACTACTATACTTATATTTCTAACTAGTGAGAAACAAACCAAACTTTTCTGACTTAAACCATCACCAGGGTCGCAGGACACCGAAAGAGTAATAGCTATAAATACTCATGCAATGCGATTGGACGGAGAAAACAAATTCAGAGAGGGAACTGAATGCTAATTCACTACAACTGTCTATTTTGAAAGTAAAAGCTATGGTAATAGCAATATTTATTATACGGCGAATTGAAAGATCGTACCTTTTTATGGGCTACTTAATTTTAACTCGGCAGAAGTATGCTAATTTGGGTAACAGGTTTTTCTTCGCGGTCTCGCACTTTTTGTACAAACTTTTGTTTTAATTAAGAGTTTTTGAGGGTTGTCATGTTTTTCCAGCTTTGAGCTAAACAAACATATATTATTTGGCAACTTCGGTGGTTTGGAACACAGCCAATATAGAGAATCATCGAATGAAAGATGGGTTTATAGCCAATAATACCGTATGAGTAGTGCTCGCGAATCAAAGGATGCAGATATTGGATGATCTGAATCAACACTTAAGATTTGCACGTCTATTTACTGATATAAAGATGTTAATAGCAGGTTGCGTGTAAAATTGGCCTTCAGATGATTACTCCTGATAACAGATAGCAACGGTATTGACCGATGCACAGTGACATGAGATCATGGTCGCAATACGATGAAAATAGCAATTGTTATTTTTATTGTGTATAATGGCTAAGGGTATTGTTATAAGAAAACATATTAAGTGGATTTTCTAAATTAAATAATTTTTAATTATTCATTGTCTCTCTCTGATTTAAATTTCTTTAATTGATACACCTATCTACCAACAAGTCTTCTTTCTTCGTAAAGGCCCAAAGCCATATCAAGCATTACCTACCTATGTAAAATTTGATTCACTTTCTGTGTCCCTAAAGAACGTTTCATAAAAAAAAATACAAAATATATTACCAAAGAAAGGCAACAAAAGAGACTCCATTCAATACATTCACACCAATTTAGATATAACATTACCTAGACAAGAGAATGTCGCCACTGAATTGATAAGGCTCGTTTTTGTGAAGGCACTCCGGCTGAGTGAATGTTTACAGATTGCCACACCAAATGACGTCAATGGAACTAGATTGGCTCAGTAAATAAGTGCTTGGCTGTCTGTGGTTGTAGAAAACTGGGAAAAAGTAACGTATGAAAACGTATTAATTGCCAGCTGAGCCGCGAGGTTTTTTCCGGTCCCGTTAGATATAATTTCATCAAAATCAGAATTGTACCCATAATAATAATTTAATCGATTTGGTTTTCGAGGAAAATCCTAAACTTTTCCGCTAGAAAATTCTTCAGTTATGTTCCTTATTGTGATGGCAAGGTTTGTATAAAAGAAAATATAATAAAAGTTATGGAAATCTTTAGCAAATCTTACACCACCCGTGGGAAGAAGTGGCGGAAAGCTAGTGGGCAATTAAAAAAAACACATTTATTTGTTTGTTACTTGATTAATATATAAGTGCGTTAGACTTAACGACCCAAAAATACCAGATTATAATACTCTTGTAAACAGCAACGATTTTATCAGTGTCAAGTTGACTTTGACACGAGGGTAGATAGCACATTTAGGCCAGATACGCGCGGTCGGAGGTTATCAATCACCAGCCAGTGGCATGCCAGGGTTATAAGATCAGTCTGTTACTTGCCTCTGATCCGCAAGAAACAATAACAAAAAAAAAATATTGCGTACCGAGTTTTCCGTACAAATTTTAATGAACTTGAAGGGTAATTCTGCAAAAACGAACTTGAACTGTGAGGTTGGAAAAACACTCTCCATACATAGATCTATGACCCGATTAAATTCCCAAATGTAAATATAAGCTGGAAATTAAAAAATATATTAGATTTTAATATAATACCACCACGCTTTCCTGAGAAAAAAATCTTGACAGTCAGACGGACGGACAACAAAGTGATCCTATAAGGGTTCCTTTTTTCTCTTGAAGTTACGGAACCCTAAAAATAGCAAATACAAGGGTATAAGACCTGCTTGGAAACTGTCGAAGTAATAGGTAAGCACGAAATCTCCAATTTTAAGTCAAAGATATCTTTAATAAACTTCTTGATCGTTTTCGCAAGATAATAAAACTTAAAATAAATGCAATGGAGTTACCAACTCAAAAATAAAAGTAGGTAGTACTTTACTAAAGTATCAAAACTGATTCTGAAACTTAATTTATTGAATCCCAACACACAAATAATTCATAATAATCAATGACACTAAACCATACAACCAGTGTTTAATTTAATTATTACAGATTTAATAAAATTAATTGTGTGTGCGTATGCTATCGGAATAAATTCAACAAATATTTCAATGTGGATTTATAGACGATGATATAGCGGCTAAATATTGCCGGTAAATACTTGATAAGTGTTTAGTTTTTGGATTAGTGTTAGTTTATATTCGTCAGTAATCATGGGTGTAAGTAGAGATTTCCAGTACCTAACTGTGTTAGGCGCACCTCTAAGGCAGTTAAGTAACTCTGCTGTCATCCATACTGATTAGCCAACATCGAAGTCAAACACTGCTGCCTATACTAACTTTTTTTTTGCGTTCAAAATGATTCACTTATCCACCTGTAGTTTTCATGCTTGAGATAATCTTGACACGAGCACTTAATAAGTTATGTCAAATTCCTATCTCTGATAGAAGTAAAAAAACCGTTGATTTAATATTACATTTGTTTCGATTGATTTAGGCAGGTGTATGAACATTAGATCAGCAGTATACTTTGCGTTTTCATTTTTGTAAAATTAATTTTATAATGCGTTTTTAAACTAAATCACACAATGTCAAATAAATATATATTCCATCACAATTTACTCAAAGCTTAATTCAAATAAATAGTCCAAACATCACGTGAGCAATGCTTTGTATTCCGAAACATGGAAAGGACATCAGCGTCTGACCTATATCCGAAACAAGCCGGTCCATTGTAACGCCAGATTTTATTTACATATATTATACGACGTATGCCATCCTGAATGTTGGCGAACATCCAAATGGGAATTAGGCACTGATATCACGTAAAAACTGTTTGTGTAATATAAATTATGGATGTAATCTTAGGTGTTGGTGCACTTTCAAATTTTATCAGATAATGAGATTGTCATCGTGTCCTGCGATAACGTATGGCAGTCTTAAAGTCCATAAAATTCTGACTGACTGAATTTTAAAGGGTATTGTATTGCCCAGTAAATGGATTTTAGGTCAAATAGGCAGTAGATGCATGTAAAAACTAGGGATTTGAGGCGTGTTTTGAGACTGATATATCCTATATACTAAATATTTACTAATATAGTGAAATTTCTGTTCCATTTAATTTTGAGCAAAATTCAGTGATGATAAAATGAATAATGCCAAAATTGCAGAAAATATTGAAAAATTACGTTTTGTATTTTTCGGAATTTTGAGCAGCGGTCTAATAAAACTAGATGAAACTTCTGTAAAAAAAGAAAAAATACTATTTCCGAATAGCTATCGATAGCAAACGCTAGCAGTGACATAACCGTGCCATCATTCTCAGGGGATTACACTATCGGAATAAACGAGGATCGGCTTATTTTTGCGTGAAGTGCCCATTTTTTACAGTTTTATTGTTATGGCAACTTGTCTAATATTAGAGCGAAAGCTATCGCAGTAAGTGCCATAATGAATTCACTGTTATGTGTGTTGAATGTTCCTGCTTTTGTCGGATCGTTGCAATTTGTTTGGAGAAATATTTCTTGTTTTACGATTTCAGATTTGCTAAAATATATATTTAAATGAGATATCGTTTTTCGAAAACAATTTAATTAAGTTTTGTATTATTGTAATAATATGTAATGCAATAATGTTTATTATGGAAACGTGTAGTTCGTGTAGGAAACAATATGTACAGGAAAAATATCAAGATAATAAACGCAAGCAGTAGTTTGTAGACATATCATTTTAGAATTTCAGTTTGAATTATGTGATACACAAACACAACTAAGGTATTTATGAATAGAAATAATTATCATACAACTTCTAAATATATTTATAAAAATATTTTAACAGAATTATCGCAAAAGTTACATAAATATTTAATTTACTCTCGATGTAACGTACACAACCTTTGTCAAGAGTGTATACTTAACAAGATACTCCTCACTTCTTTGAGGACACAAAAACAAAAGAGGAATATAATATGCATCGTGAAGTCGTAATGCACGAATGAAAGGTCTCATAATTTGCTTTTCTATTCAATATTGTCGCGACTGAAATGTCACAAACGACGTTAAAATAATTCGCCGTCTCTTTTGATACTGAACGACTAGCGTATTACTTATGATAGTGAAAAAATGTTGCAGGTCTGGAATAAATGGCCTGGAATTGGAAACATGCTGTTTTCATTTTGAACAGGTTGAATTAATTTTGCTTGGTTTTTTATTTCTTGGAAACATCGTAAAGTCGGCTTCCTACGGTGCGCCATATTGCGGATCACCCCGCACCACGCACCGTGGAAAGAGAAACGTTCGTGTTAGCGCAGACGCGACTGCGCCAGTCCGTCGCAATCCACCGCGAATCGAAGTATACCCTAAGGCCTGATTTAGACGATTCGAGAAATGTCGTGCGAGTTGCAGTACACTGCGGGGCGGCGCGGATATGGTGTCTTAACTCTTAAGTGATCAATCATAGACGGCAATGTACTGCAACTTTCACGATATTTCTCGCACCGTCTAAGTAAGCCTTAAGTCGGATTGATTTTAAAGACTTATACGGATCAGTGAGCTAATGGGAGAGCCTCGGGGCGCGTTTCATGGTAGTCGGCAGTGCGTGGTGATCCGTGATATCGAGCACCGTCGGAAGCCGGATTAAAAGACCGGCTTAAACTATTAAATAAAAGTTTATACATTGGAGTTAAATTTAATCTTATTTTTGAAGCAAAAAACAAAAACCAGGAGTTGGTAAAAGTTTACAATGCTACATACTCGCTAAATGTTATGCCGATTTCATGTTTCATTATTCAAAAACACGCTTACTAAACCTTAAAGTATAAAAACATGATCAAATCAATTGTAATAAGTATTATATATACCTAAGTATAAAAACAAGTAAATGTTGGTCATATAAACCTCTTAAGGTGCTAACTGAATAGAATGAACCTCATTACACCAATCTTTGTATACAATAAATTTTGCTATTCATGGATTCAAAAGGTGGCTAGCCCATTACATGGATCCCGTTTGGAAGTCTATCTCTTTATGGAAAAAACGTAGGCGAAGTCCATTAAGACTAGATTTATAGCGATAGTTTCAAAGATGCTAATGTATAAGACCTGCTTTAAGTAAACAAGTGGTTACTTAGAATCGTCAGTGGCCTAATGGTTAGGGTGACAGCTTTGTGAACGACAGGTGTCAGGTTCGAACCCCACACATTGCACTATGGACGTGAACCCACTCCAGACACAAGCATTTTTAGCTTAGTTGGAGGGGTTAACAAGATTGCTAGTAATGTGAATTCCATCCACATTGCTAGTAACCTTTATAAAAAAAATATTTTCCAGTGGTTGATACAAACCTGAAGGTTGCTACATAGTTCTATTATGTAGATAAATGAGTATATAAATGTGATGTTCCCTTGGCATAACCGTAAGTGAAGTCATATGCTACGGTTAAATAACATGACGGAGCTAACTGTTTATCGGTACTTTTAAGATAATTTGTTTCATTGCTGTATCAATAGACCAAATTACATTACAGGTAATTTTTATACACATTACCGGAAATTTATAGCATCTAAATAAGTGTAACAATAATAATTTAACAATCTTTGTGGTCGAGTGGCGTATACACAGGTTCTCAAGGCGGCGCCAGCTTTGAGGTCCCAGGTTCGATCCCCGGACTGCTCAATGTAGAAATCTACTTATCTGCGTTGTCTAGAGTCTGAGTTTTTGTGGTTCCATAACATAAGTGCTTTAGCTACTTACTTTAAGTTCAGAGCAATTAATGTGATGTTTTCCCTTGTTTAATTCTTATTTATTAAATTTCTATTAAATTATACTAAAGAAAAGTTTCGAAACAAGAAAATACAAAAGATGAAACCGCACAAAAGTTCCGTCCACGGAATGAGCGAACAGTACGAATTATGAGGACAGCATGGCCGACTTCGGGCTAATTAGGAGCGACGAAGCCTGAAAACTTATCATTTTAAGATATTAATAACGTTTAATTAAGAAACAGAACTTCACAGAGATTCAGTTTTAATATAAAATGGTACATCGCAACTGCACTGTGAGACAGATGTTACGTTTGAAATTGTTAAAATTTATTATGAAGAAGACAGCTAAGTGCATGTCGTTGTGGATGTTAATAAATGGAAATTTTGTCCAATGTGCTATTTAAATTAGTAATAATGCTATCAATCATGATCATAAAGGTGGTACAGGGTACTTGGTCAATTTCATTTGCGTTTTTTTTATAAGCGATTGTTTAGATTGCTTCAAAAACTAAAAAGGAATAGGATAGGATACTAGCAAAAATGATATATAAATCTACGTTATGTGAAATCAGTTTTCAAACGTTAAATAATAATCACGAATCAACAACTCATATTAAACAAAGTCGACATTTTAATTACTTTATTATAAAACCTTACAAAGTTAAACAGCTTGGAACGGTATGACGACAATCTACGCTCATTCAAATTCTGGAAATATTCCAAAAATGTGACGCTCCCCTAGCAACAAGGAAATCTAATTTCACTCCCCAAAATCCCCCAAAGTACATTTTCCAAGTACATAGGATCCAAATCCCAGAGCACCAAGTGGGGTGTCGCTACATCAACGAAGAAGAAATTGCATTAAGTCAAAGATTTTTTTTTTAAATGATGAGATTTAGGAAAGCGGCATAAAACTGTCTTAATTATTAGGGCTGAGAAAAGAAAATGAGGATAGGACTGCAAAATACAAAGCGATATATATTAAAAATGCATTTTTTTAAAACAAGCTTTTAAAATCAGCTAGGCTCTAAGTACTAGTGAAGACACAACAAACAAGCCCAAACGCGATGGGATTACGTCATTTTCCATAGATCCTATGGCCACCTTTTAATTCCATCATCAGACCAGCTTGATAGTACCATAATATTGTATTGTCATCGAACTTACTTATGTAAGTTATGTATGCAAAATTTCATCTAAATAGGAAATCGAGAATTGTTTCTATTTAAGCTTGCACTATTTGACCTAAACAAACATCTTACTAATATTATAAATGCAAAACTTCGGATGAATGTTTGTTACTCAATTATATTATCGATAAAACGGCTGAACGGAGTTGAATCGAATTTTGTACATAGATAGTTTAACATGAAATAGCGCATAGTCTTTTTTTCATCATCAACACGCGGTTGAAACCGCGGGGCGCAGCTATACATACATAAATTGCAAATTAAAAAAAAAACTTGTAAAAAGGTCATATTATCATGAAAGTTGTCGGGAGTTAGTATACCCAACTCTATAGTCAGACAAAATTATAAATTTGATAATAGAAAATGCAAAATACATTTAAAAAAAAAATTAGCAATTCAGGAAACTGAATATTTATATTTGAAAATCACTAATGAACGTAAATAATGCAGACGACTTGAATAACAGTAAATTTATTGGTTGACGCTTGAAAAACCGAGTTGGCTTGTTTTTGTGGCGATCATAAACTGACCAATAAACTAGCAAATTACTAATCGTGCAACATGACAGTTTATAATTTATGAGTTTAGTCTTGATGTAGTGTTCAATGCCTTCCGTAACATTAAGTAATTTTGTGTCAAATACTAAAATCTTAATGCATTAAAATTTTCTTATGACGCAAATTCTTTTTTGCATTTCAATATTTGCTCAATTACCAACATCAACAATAGGGAAGCGGACAAACTTTTTTTATTTACACGTCACAAAGATTATATTAAAAATAATTAAACACGTATTTTTTTTTTATTTAATTAAACAAACAATGAAAAAGATACAGTAAATGGAAATGTCGCGTGACGTCACTTGTGGCTACAATTTTTACCCACAAATGACTTCAGAAGCCCTTGAACTTTAAAACGCTTTAACTTAGACATTTTGAATTGATTAATAAAAGAAAAAATACGAGTTGTTTTTTTTCTGCTGGACTAAATAGATATTTCCTTTTCATACCCACCCCTATTATGCTGATCGAGAAATCAATGTGTCAAACATTTGAAAATTCTGTTGCAGATACAATTCAAACCATTTCGTCTTAAGCCGGGCAAAGGTTCTGTGACCTTGTTTCCAGTGAACCATGACAAAGACCTCAACCCAACAATTAACTAAAACCAACGAAACGTAACGAAGCACCCTGATAAATGAGAATTACATTTTGTACAGCATCTTGTTCTATAGATGTGTCTGCCTTATGAATATTAACGGCTGTCTGTATAGAGAGCGCTCACAAATCTCCTAGCACTTTGTTACTCCCTTCTGCAAGTGACTACAGAGTTGTAATAATGAACTCTCAGACATAGTTGTTTCTGGAATGAATTAAAATAAATATCACTCCAGTGTCGTGAAAATGACAGAGGAATGTCGATGTTTTTGGTTGAAACAAAACAAAGGGACTAATGACTATTAGTGTTTGTGTGAAATTATAGAGAAATGTTCTTTCTAAATAATAAGTTTTCGTGTCTCTTTGACGGTTATCACATTATTTTTCTTATTTCACTCAGTAACCTCGTGCTTTTAAAATATTTAATTCACTACCTCATTATAACAATAATCTGAAAATATCTGCTTTCTAAAATAAAAAGGTGCTATTTAAACTACTAACAACGTTCATATTATTAACACATTTGAAAATGTCATGCATAAAAAACGGCTTGTAAAGGAAAACTCCTTAAGCACATAAATCATTTACCTATCTCACTGGCCGTGACCTGTCAACATTCATCATTATAACTGTCTTAAATGTCTCTAGAAGGCAAATAAGCATAACGATACCTATTTCAGTGACATTCTCGTATTTTTTGTCAACTGAAAGAAGCTATTCAGGTAGGTACATGGGTGAGTAGCTATAATGTTAAGACAATATACTTTTTTCTCTTCTTAAGCTTTTAAGATCGCGTAATTATCAAGTTAAATGATAAAAAAAATATAATTTAGTTTTTACACGGGCATACCAATAATTGAAAAAATACATTTTACACGAAATAATTAGGTATAAAGTTTGTGTATAAAACATCGAAGATGCTATAGCTACTTCTATCAAAACTATTAAAAAAATATTGATTATAGACATTTCAATGTTTAAAGTACCTAATTCGCTGAAAACAACGGAGTAATTAGATATACCCCTTACCAAGAACGAATTAACAGTTTATAATACTAAACAGTCAAGGGCAAGGTTAAAAAGCTTTTCGAACAAAGAAATACCAAGAATAACGAATAATAAACAATAATATTTTAGCTTTATTTCAGTAACAACATCAGTTTACACAAGTTATTTTAAAATAAACATGCATGCATTGCTGCGCACAATATACTTACTCCTTTTAGTTTTTTTTAACCCCTGGCGCAAAATAAGGGGTGTTTTAAGTTTGACGTGTCGGTCTGCCTGCCTGCCTGTCTGTATGTCTTTGTTTGGCATCGTAGCTTTAAACCAATGGACCGATTATAATGCGTTTTTTTTAGCTTTTTGATAAATATCAGAAATTTTATAAAATTTATCGGGGCTTTATAAATTGTTTAATCTTTAGTTATTTTCTTACACGGTATTGAAAAGGGACAATCTTTTTAGATCTCGTATCCGGCTAAGTATACTTAACCGAAGATCCCGAAATTAGTCGAGCATCTTCGACTGCACGAATAGCCGAGTGGTAAGGTCACCACGCCAATTACCACTGAGCGCGAAGTGCAGCGGGGGTTCGGTGCCCGCATGGGATAAACATTTCTGTGACATATATGTCTGTTCCAAGTCTAGGTGTTATTTGTGTACGTGAATTGAATATTTATGAAACCCCCGTGATACAGGGATTAAAGACCCTAGCGAGGGAGACGATTTTTATAAACCTCTGTTTGCTTTACTACAGTCGGTTTACTAGACAAGACAATTTAAATTTTATTATTAAATGAAAAATTAAGAATTATATCAATAAGAAATTAATTCATAGGTACAAGAAACAAATACACATGTCATTATGAATATAATTTCAATTTGTCTGTAATGTTTTAAAGTAATAAGTGATAATAAGTTTATTTTCAGTAAAGTACATACCAGAAAAAGGGTAATCAATAACACATATATCTTATATATATATCTTTTTGTAATTCTCAATCCCAATTTGATGTCTAAAGTGGAATGTTTTTTCATGTCACATGTTAGAAGTTAACACCGCTAACCATGGGTATGTTCAACACCGAGGTATTGAGTTGCGTTGAATGTCTTTAAATTAGGTTAAGTCTTATTGAAAATTATCATATCACTAGCTGACCCGGCGAACTTCGTACCGCCTAACCGTAGATTTTTTTTTCTCTCCGTAAGAACCATCCATCATACTTCAAAGAATATTCTAAAAAAAGAATTACAAAATCGGTTCAGCTGCTTTTGAGATTTGCGCTTAGCAACACATTCAACGATTCATTTTTATATTATAGATAGATATACCGAAATACTTAGCTGGTTCTAAACCTCAATTCTAAACATCTAACTAACTAGTCAACTACTATGAGCTAACTAAATTAGTTAGTTACGTTTGTAAACAGAAATAACACCCACGTTCCCCGAAACGCTATTTGTTATTAGTTCATTTCTCGAATATCGAGTTACTACATGGAAATACAAAACAAAGTTCCTTTAAATTCAACAATACTTCATAAAAATAAGTGAAGGATATCGGTTACCTTCAAAAATGACAAATACCAACTTCAAATTGAATGATTATTTATTAAATTTCATCTTAAGCGTGTTCCTTCTTCTTAATACGAAGAGAATCATCAAAATCGGTACATAAAAATGTAAACTCTCGAATTGAGATCCTTCTCCTTTTTGTAGGACGGTTGAAATGTATATTCCTTTAAATGAAACACGAGTAACATATAAATGTTCGGTGAAGGAAAGCTGGGAGAAACATAACCTTGTTTTGATATCATTTGAAGTCCAGAATAAGGTAAGCAGAGACGATCATGTTGTTAAAGATTCAACAGTATGCGCGGCAAGGTAGGAGATGATGCGAGTTTAAAAAAAAATTATAATGTAAAACGTAACATATTTGAGGTACCTACGAACTCATAGTTTTCTTTTTCATGCATTTAAGCCACGGGTTAATTGAACATACTACTTTTATCAAAGCTTTGCGTTTTTTCTACTAAAAAGTCATAAAATTTAAATTTATTTACCAACAACCCGATTTGACTTCGCAAGGATAGCACAGCAAAATAGTCTATGTTACTCAGCGATAATGTATCATTTTATAGAGAAATATTTTTTGAAAACGGCCTTTAGTTTTTGAGTTTACTCGTTACAAACATACAAAAATACAAATCTTTCCTCTTTATATTATGAAGTATAGCAGTATAGATATAGACAAGTGTCATTGTTTCTTATGTAAATTAAGACTTTTTTTAACGAACATAACCCTTGATAACCTTTTATAAATCAATGCTATAATTCTAAGAACTTAAAGAAAAACCCATCTTAAAAATACAAACAACGATAGAACATCGTCTAATTTTAATAAATCCCAAACGAAATATCTGTTGAAATAAAACCAAAAAGACAATGGAATTTCCACTCAGAGCACTAACCATATTAATATGTGAATAAAGAAGCTACCATACATTGACCTTGGCTATAAATTTCACTGTAGATATGTGTGGTTCAATGGACATGGCTTAACATACTTTACCAATGACAATTGTTGAAATAATGAAGACTTTGGTATGGGACATTCATTAACTAAAATTTTTGCACACAGCTGATGAAGTTGAAGATAGGGTCAGTGGATTTAAAGGCAGTAGGAATTAGCAGACATTTTTTTTACATCACATTATCTAAATATCAAGCACTAAACAGCTGAGCTGAACAATCAAAAGAAACACATGAACTTGAAGATGGAAATTTCCAGGTCTTAACAAACCGCTGCTTCGCATAGTATGCGCGCCAAACATTTTCAAGCACCGTTACCGTAAGATCCTGTGGTTCTGTATTAGCAACGTCCTAGCAGTCGAATCACGACCGCATCTAGACTAGACTGGCTGTCAGCTAGAGTCGTTGACACAGGTGTTTAGAACAGAATACGTATGCCTATCAAACCTAGTACATTTTGTTGACCATGAATTGTCGTTTTGAATAATGCCTTCTTCTTCATAATTTCTAATAGCATTAATTATATAAAAAAGTTTAATACGTATTGCACGACATTTTTTTTTGTTTAAGGTTCAATTCGGTTATAGACTTATTCATCACAAGCCGATTTAATGAATACTCATTAACACTATTTAAAATACTGTTTGGGACAGCATTTTAAATCACTTGTCAATTTAGTGTGGTAGTATTCTGCAGCCAGTATCTCACCTTTAGCAATGTTTTATTTAAACGTTCTTATTTGCTCATCGTACACCCACGAGGCACATACACAACCGAACAGTGACACCCAACCTGTATGACGCGGTTCCCGACGATATATTCATCAAACATGCATGGGTTCAAATAAATCGCATTATACCGAGCGTGAAGCGACCCGAACACCTATGAATAAATGAGAGCCCTTAAATTCAAGTTAACGTGTCCCACCTTACGGAATTATATGGGTTCCGTAATATTCTGTGTAATGTAATGCGAAGAGGCTCTGTATCGTCAGTGGCTGGTACTGAGTCATGGTGAACGGCTAATATTTCTACATAATGGCATGTTACCAGGGAATTGTTAGTCAAGCTCGCCTTTTTGGTAAGTTTGTTTGTTGTTTGTTAGTTGGTTCTCATTAGATGTAACATAAAAATGGAATGTTGGAAACCAACCTCCTTTTTATCAAAATTTACTTTTATATTTTATTTCCCAATTGTGCTTAAGTATGCTTGCAATATGAACAGATACACATCTGGTAAGACTGCAAGCATACTTTTTATATTACATTAATTATATTTTACATAATGCATGGCTCATATAGGCCTACAGCTCAGTTACTGAGAAACTAGGAACCTCTTACTTAAACTGTTTTTTTTAATTAGGGCCGCCTGACGAATCTGGAACCAGTTAAGGACATAAGAAATATAGAAGATTAAAAATATGTTTAAGAAGCTTTTTTGTTTTTGTGTAAAGCCTTAAAAACTTTAGTTTAACCGCCCATATAAATGGAGACTATAGATAAAGTCTCAAACTATAACCTGCTGAACTTAACCAATCCCCTAAGCCCAACGATTAAGGCGTAAACCTTCGGGATCGTTTTATTTCTCCCTTGGTTTTTCATCGGATATTTACCGGCTGTATGTAAGCTCGTAATACTTATCAACTATTTTTATAAGGTTTATTATTTTAGAAACTATGAAAGATGTTTATTTTACTTATCCTATGGAAGGTAGGTTGGAATTTGGATATTTTCTTTCAATGGAACATGATCATTGGTATTGCTTCGATTTATACAGTAATTGTACATACAAGTAAAGTCGCACAGAGAGCCATGGAGCGCGCTATGCTCGGCATCAAACTTCAAGGCTAAGTCCGTAATGTGGATATACGAAACCGAACAAAAGTTCGGGATGTCGGTACCGCAATCATGAGACTAAAATAGAGCTGGGCAGGACACTTGGCCAGACAAAGTGATAGCAGGTGGAGTAAGGCAGTCATCAAATGGTAGCGAATGTTAGGCAAAAGAAGCGTCGGTCGTCCGAAAGCAAGATGGGTCGACGACATTAGTAAAGTTTCGGGTCGAATCTGGATGAGTCTAGCGTAGGATTGGAGAGAATGGCACGTGAAAAGAGAGACCTATGCCTAGCATAAAGCAGTGGATGATGATGATGATGATACAGTATCGTAAAATGAGACAGCAATAACTGATAACATTTAAGCATTCCGAGGCACTAAGTACATCAAATTATTCTAAATATTTTACAGTTTTTTTTTCTTAAGAGATTTCGCTTCAATCAATTTGACTCGGAAGTTTTTGGATTGAAATTTTTTGTTTCTTGTAATCAAACAGCGCCTTTAAGACGGTCTAGTTTTAAGTTGAATGCAAAAGGATGATATTGTCTTTTATTCGTTCTCTATTTTGCTCCAAAATTTATCTATGAAGCTTGGTTTAAATGCTTTACACGTCCATGTTGATGTGTGGTCAGTTTCAAGACTAAGTTTCTTGTTTAGTTTATAAGTCGGTTTAGTTTGTCTTATGCACTTTGTTGATGTTAGTAAGCTGCATTTATTAGCAGAGGTTTTTGCGTCTGAAATTATATCCTTAGATGTAATTTATTTCCTTAGATATTATTTCAGTGTTTGAGAATAATTTGAGATAGCATAGAGATGCATACATTCATATGCAACTGTCCCTCGAAATACTGTTGAAGACTATCAGACCTAACCTCAATATTTACATTTATTTCCAAAAAAAATGAAATACTTAGAAGTTTTTAGAGTTTTTTGTAACCTAATTTTATTACTCTCTTTTACTAGTTCGTAGTTCATATATTTTCTTTCCGTATTCCGGTTTATAGAGGATTTTGAGCATCCAATACTAAAAGAGGTTTAAATAATTACCAACCATTAATAACTAGAGCTTTCTCATTTTTATGGCGAGATAAACGAAACAATATTGGGTGCTATCTTTTAACTTCTAACTTCTTGCCAATTTATCTGTCATACGCGAACCAGACTACAACTATAGAATTTATAAGTACTATATTTTGTCCTACAGTTTGTGTAGGTCAGACAAGGGCACTGCCACGGCTACCATTACAAATAATGCTATTCTTGTCATGTTACCACGTGGCGACGACGCGACGACATCGTACGACACTCGTTTGTTTTTTAATTAATTCATAACATGGCTCATTTTTATTGTGGATTCTGTTGGCATACCAGTAGAAAAAGGAATTACGAATTTAGACGTTAGTGCTTAGAAATTAGAGTTGCAAACAGTTGGTTAAATGTACTGGATACGTACTTAATTTTGTACATTACCTGTTAGTTTTTATTAATACATTGACATTTAAATACAACTACTTACTAAGAAAAAGTAACTTAAAACACAAACTGTGTTCTGTAATATTTTGAACAAATAATACTATTACTTTATTATTCAACAATCACTACATAGTATAAAACAAAGTCGCTTTCTCTGTCCCTATGTCCCTTTGTATGCTTAAATCTTTGAAACTACGCAACGGATTTTGATGCGGTTTTTTTTAATAGATAGAGTGATTCAAGAGGAAGGTTTATATGTATAATACATGCATAATATAGTAGAGAAACACTGATAATTTTAAAGGTTTTTAATGGAAGTCGTAAATAAACATATTTTTTTGCGCTTACATTGCAAACGCTGGCTTAACCCTACGAGATAGATCAAAATAATGTACTACTGTATTGTACACCTTAAAAAGGTCTACAAAAAAGTCCGCGATGGTATACGTCTATGTCTTAAGGAAAACATACTATATCCATTCTTATACTTTAAAAAATGAACAATTATAAAGCGGGAATTAAGAAGCTATTTACACAAATACGGTATTAATCCTTATAATTTTAAATAAGTTAGCATTTCATATTACATTATTTTGCACTCGCAAAAAAATTACGGACACGAGAATAAAATTCAAGCGCCGCTTGATGCAACAGGCTCTAACGGATGAACGGATCTGCCTACGTAAACGTACGTAAAGTTATGTAAGTTGACACAAGTCAAAGTGTAGTGACCAAATTATATCAATCTAAGTACCAATGTAATTGTTGGCTAAAATTTGGTACTTTGATATAGATTTTAAACTGGAATAAGACAAAGGCGTTTTATCTCTGGAATAGTTATACATGGGTTGCGGAAACAGGATCCAAATTTCATGATTAATTTTAGTCGCGACACCCGATATCCACGCGGGCGAAGCCGCGGGCATCAGCTAGTAAATTATAAGTTTTACATATACGTCATATAAAAAACATAAAATTCCATTCGTCGTTCATTCATCGCTAATGGGCGTTTAGCGTTACCTAGAGTCATTATCGCATGTTTACTATAATTACTCAAGAATAAATGAAAGCGACCGTCGTATACCGAGTGTTTTATCAATCTCAAATAATATTTAAAACATTTTTTCATAATTCAACATTTCAAATACACATCAAGACGATAGTTAGGAACATGGTACCACACTGTCTATTGATAAAATACTTTAATGTAAAACTCCAATTTATTAACGCTTCATTAGAAATTAAATTATACCGTCTAACTAATTAAAGCACGTTAAATAACTCGTCGTAAAAACACTCGCTATTGCTTATTTTTTTGGCTCTACAACTGCAATTGTAATCTCAAACCAATAAATTATAGAAACAAAAAAAAACACTCAATAAACATTAACAAAAACCTAATTCTCACAAAAAGAGTAAACATTATCTATTAATCCATCACCTATTATTGAAATATGGAATTGAATCGATTATCGATTCTAATGACAGGTGCAGTGTTATCGATTATACACAAGTCAGTCATTCGTTATGTCGCTTCGTGCGGCACGACACATCGATGAGCGCACTCGAGTTTTATTCGTCATACATTAACCGCTTTTACGACGTGAAAAGTGATTTCGCGAACACTCGGATACGTCAACTGGATTATGTAGTTTTATGTGACGAAAGTGAGAACTCTTTCGGATCTACGTATCGCTTACATTTTCGATGACTGAAATACTCGATTGAGATCTCGAGTATTTGATTTATCGATTTCGTTATCGAGTTAGGCAAATTGTGTTGAACAAAAACAGTGTTTCCCACTCAATTATTTTCTTGTGTTAGTTTCGTTATTAGACTGGAATCCCACGCTTACGCGGAAATATCTGTGGTAAATGCAAATAATTTTGTCGCGTGGGAATCTAATCGATGACGCAAAATACGTCGAATTGAAGTTATAGCTAGTGTTTCCTTTGTTTATTGTTACATAGGGCTTAGTACCTAATGTAGGTTATAGATTATTACCTTTTAACCCTTTTAAAGGAATTCGGGTTATATGAACTACTCGTACATTTAAAACTCATCATAGTTATTGTTTGTTGTTTTCGATGCATACAATTTAACGATGACATGACAAAAATGAGATCAACAAACTGAAGTTGTATGCAGTTGTCGACTGTATTTCCCATTAAAACTTTTGAGAAAGTCTTCCTATAACCTAGTCAGGTACATATTGTCGCTTATGTTTTATTTGTTTATATGTTCTTCTGGCGAGACGATATCGATCGCTATTTGCCGGATTGGTGGGAAGCGGCTTCAAACAGAAGATCCTAGTGCAAATTGGGGGAGTGCCCAGCAGTGGGACACCAAAAAGGTTATAAAAAAAAATGTTCTTTTTGTAGAGAGCAGAACTATGGTTAATTGTTGAAAATATTTTCGACAATTGAGTATATGTTTTTTCCTACTAAAGATTTTAATTAAGCGATATATAAAAATGATGTCAACTTCCTTTCTCCAGTTAAGCAAACCATTTAATATTTTTTTACGTAGAATGATGCGAATTTTTTTACTGTAATGTTACCAAAGCCTATGTCTGAAGAAATAACTATGTTTTTTTAAGCCTATATAAAACGGGGCCTATTTTTTCCTGAGTTGAGCAACATATAGTGTAGTGACATAGAATATAGAATCAGGAAGACAGTCGTAGAGTGCCGTCAGACTGTCTCCCCTACTTCCGGCATCTCGACATCACAGGATTAGTTCCGTCCCCCTCACGCATCCTAGTTCATATCATAGTACGGTGATGGATGTGTTAAATATAACATGTTTGTTTTTGTTGCGTGCGAAAGAGACGGGGATGGGTGAAATCAGTTTTGTTTAATCCCAGTTGTATGTGTTAGTGATTTATAATATACGTGTGTGTGTCGTAAAGGGCAATAATATAGGCTTTATCAGCTGCACCGCAGAAAATACATCTTTACGTAGGAAGAAAAATGCTACCTGAAATTGTTTAGAAAAAAGTACTTGATATAAGTTTATTCTTTTTTCCATCGACTGGCCTTTTGGTCTAGTGGTTAGTGACCCTGAATGCTAAACCGAGCTCGTGGGTTCGATTTCCGAAATAATCATAATCAATTCTGGATCATTTGTTCTGTGTCTGGCTGTAATTTTTCTTCAATATGTATGTGTTTAGAACTATACATTGGTATATGTATGAGAATTGGTTGCTGTGATCAGATGGCTGTGTGTGGGTTGTCCCAAGATATTATTATTATTTTTGGTGATCAGATTTATGTAAACAGTACATATGAAAATAAAATATTAATAACCCACAAATAAAAAATATATTTAAAACTACACATTGACATAAACTAATAAGGGAATATGTATTACAATTCTACAGTTGAGTTGTGAGTTTAATTACGCTTCTTGTAAGCCGGGCTAACAAAATATCTTACAAGTCACAAAGGGCGATGAGAAACATCCCAAAATAAAGCTCATTATAATAACAGTGCATGCAGCTTGACAAGACAGTGTTGACAGTCGTAAATCCTTGACATTACAATTAAATACTTCGAAGGAATTACACTGAAAACAAAAATAAATAAACACTGAGAATAGTCATTAAAGTACAAAAATTGTGAAACAAGAAATGTAAATCAATAGTTATTTAGGAAATATCTGCAAAACAAAATCTATCTTTATTTACATTACCTAATAAATGTTCCATAATGTATCGAAATAAAAAAAAAATCTACAACCCTATTGTTACAATATGGTTACCACTTTAATGAAAATTTTACTTATGACTTCTTTTTAATTTTACTTCTATATTTTATATCTTTATTTTTCTTATTAGGGTTGGGAAAATTCATAACTTGACAAAAAAAAATATCGTGAATCAGCATGGCTGCATAGTTCCTCTTAGTATATTCCTTCAAAGTTTACACCCGTTAATGACGTGCCAACCTTATGTCCCAGCTAGGGTTGTCAGTTGTTTCCTCCAAAGAACATTATGAGCAACACACGACACGCAGCGTTAGTGAATGTTTAATGTGTATTGTGAGCATGCTAGTGCGGTACACATTGTTTGTAAATAATGTATGTCAATGCGTTATAAAGGAGAATAATTAGGTTTCATTGTTCCTTGCACGCCATTGGGCTTGGTTTATATAAAATAATGATCAGATGCGGAAGGCAGAGTAGGTTGTATGGCACTTAAAAAAGGCTTATATCTCTTATTGAATCAGATTCATTATTTTAACTAACAACATACGTCATAATCTTTACTGGATATTGGTCGTTATTATGCAAACCATTCAGTTCTAAAGCTACCTACATTTTGTGATGATGAGGCAAATTCGTTGACCTATCGAGATTAAGTGACCTAATTGCCAAAATAGTGATCTGATGTTGACGTAATTTACAAATTGCGTGTAGCTTGTCAATTTTTAACTGGATACTTTATTGTAATCAGAGCAAAGGTCAATTATGCTGCAAAATAAATGTTATATTTGCATGTTATTTATTTGTTTTGTCTAGAGTCTAGACTGTAAAATGAAAACGTTTTACAACTTGGAATATTCTATTCGAAAAATTCCGGAAATATCTGTAGCGCACTTTCCTCACTTTTTTTTTCTGGATAAGAGTTATAAGCTTGTCTCAAAAACAAATAACCGTATTCATATCATATCCGATACTCAAGACAGAAGAAAATGATCTGTATAACCGTTTGTGTATGCATTTACATACACAAATACTTTCACACTCGCAATGCTTTTCAAAGGGTAAATGAAACCCAATTACTGTGTACTAACGAACAGTTTTACGTTTTTATGACTGGCCATGTTTTTTTTGTGCTGTTAATAGATGAATTGGTGTGTACGTAATTGGCAACACATTTCGAATTTTGAAAATGTATTCAATCATTTACAGGCTGCGTATGATTGAGTGAATTTTGTATACCTAGTTCATCATGTTTTTGAGAGATTTATTCAGAAAAAATGTATCAAACTTAATTCAGTTGGCATTAATGTTTAGCTGTTTTAAAGTGCTAGCGTTAGATTAGGCTACAGCCCAGTAAGGTAGTTTGCACCGCGTTCCCGTGATCCCCAGTATAAGGGAAGGGAGAAGCACTCCGGTGGTTTTAGCCGGTAAGAGTCCGGCATACCCCTCCGTCTTCCCCAGGGCGGAGGAAGTCCATGAGGATTTCCCCGGGTAAAAAAAAAAAAAAGGCTACAGCCCAGTGCCCTTAATCTCCAATTTCATTTTAATTCTAATACAATGCCAATGCAAAATTGTTATATATTTACAAACAACAGACAGTTCAAAAAAACTCAATCAAAAATACTAATACTAAAACCAAACATACTCTCAATGTTTAGATTCGTGTCAGTTCCTTACATTGAAAGATTTTTTTTTTCGAATGAATCTGAATCTCCTGCTATCTAAACTATATCAATTTTGCATTGGCATTGTATTAGAATAAAAATTAAATTGGCGAGTAAGGGCACAGACCACTAGGTTCACTACGAATTTAAAAATCTGTTTCAATCTTTGATTGACGACGACAAAGTTGTATTTATCAAATCGAATACGGGAAAATACCACTTTCTTGATAGTAAGGTGATTTAAAAACATTATTCCGGTCCCCAACCTAATTAAATCATTTAAAAAAAAAACAAAATTAAGACGCACGCAATTGTGTGGCACATAAAAAGTCTTATATATGACGATGTGGTGACGTTAATTGAATCACAAGATCAACATTGTAACCATCGATTGCGTGAGAGTAGCAAACTTCACTTTCAACTGTTGATAGACGCTTACACTTTTAACACTAATTATATAATATATATCATTTTAATTTAATTATGCACTTAATTGTGTTTACACAAATAAATAATAAAAAATTACATACAACAAAAAATTTACAATATTATGATATGCAATTACTATTTAGCCCTCTTCCTCTCTCCAATTTTTTGTTGTGCTAGACTGTGTCCATATTGATCTTTTGTGTTATACCACCTATTAAACACATATGAAATGCTATAAAGAATTGAATTGAATTGAATATTTGTCTAACAGATGAGTCAGAGGTTACCCAAAACAGATTTGAAGAAACTATCATGCTTCTTTTTATGATGTCAAAACGGTACAGTCAAGTTCTTCGCCAAAACATCTTTAGTTAGATCAAACTACTTTTGCTAAGACTGTCCTTGCCCGTCATTCATACTTTCTACAAGTCAAGCCAACTAAAACTGTATAACTAAAGTTTGCATGCAACATAGCTCACCATAGTTTTATAATAACGAGTACACGTGTCTTCGTGGAATGCATGTATTGTTTATTGCTGATTCATAGTTACAAGTATCTGTAGTAGGTGTACTGTAAACACTGCTAATTGATTTTGTTGAGAGTTGGGTTATAACTGAACGGGAACATGTTTAAAGAGAGGAGAGCATACTAATAATGTGTAGTTTAGGTTTTTCTTTGCAATGTTATTAAACCGGACATGTGCGAGTCTGACTTGCACAACGAGGTTTGCTCATCACACCATATCTTCACACACTTACATATTCATCCCTACATCTCGTCATCTCAGCATTTACTCCTTCCTTTCTCATTTCTTAGTTTTTCAATTACTATAACATTTTTTTCTTTAGTTCAGAATGATCAAAGTTCACGATCGCGCGATCACGCGGGGCGCAGCTAGTGCTTTATTATGATTATAATGATGAACAGTAGTGTTATAATATTGACAACACGTGCGTGCGTGCGAGCGTTCATAGTCAATGCTTACAAACATAACACTAATTATTTTAAAATCGTTTTAAGTATTCGATATTTTTTGTATTTTAAATGTATTGTCTCGGAAAAATGTGCAAGAAAACTCAATTGATTTATACGTATTCATTTGTCATGTTCGTGCATATTATGTCTGTTCAAACAAATAAATAAAGTTATAGCAGTAGGTAAAAGTCAAGCCTGCAAATGCATTTCCATACAGAGAAGAAAATAGCATTGATCATCGGGAAAGCTATATTCATTAAAATGTAATTCGTTATTAGGTAATATTTTCATTAAAAACGGCTGATTTAATTTTTATGTCTCAAAACTTTTTACCACGTAAACTAAATAGTACCTATTTAAAGTCCGGTGAAGCAGTCAACGCCTGCGCTCAGGCAAACTACGGTAGAGCTTTTCCAAAAAAACTAAATAGTATCTTTAGTCTGGGAATTGTTTCGTTTACCTACCTCATTAGTTGTATCATAAAAAATGTTGCAGAACTAAACTAACGATCGGATAAATTACATACTTGCGTTAAAATTCACTTTTAATAGTCACGCATTTTCGTCGAAAATGTATAAAGACGTGCGTACACGCATGACAGCACGCGGTTATTAAACTTCTCGCAAAAAAAATGTTTGTTAATGAACTGTTATTAAGTGGAGGAAGGCGTTGATGTTTACACTTTAGTTTTTTGTTGTGAGTTATGTCAAAAACAATATCACTTTTATTAGAAACTCAGGTTGTTGTATAATTGCTCTTATTAATTAGGTATGTCCTGTCAAGGTCATAGTTGCATGTAATATTAAACAAAATCTTAAGCCATTGGTGAATTTACTTTGTGTTGTATCACACTAAGAATAGAAAAAGCATACAGATTCTCTATGAAAATATGACAGAATAAACCTCAAATAAACTCAAAGAACAGACTTATCTACTATAAAAACATAGGAAAACGTAAAAAAAAAGTCGTCTTACGGGAATGGCGACTACCTAAGTGGATGACTCCGCGGGGCAGCGCTAGTACAAACAATATTTAATGAATCGAATACTCGAACTCAAAATGGAAGTTGACTGACGCCGACAGGTGTCACCAACCACGATGCGATGGTTTGAAGCCGCGTTTGAAGGTACCGTTCAGAGATATTGCATTCCGCGGATGTTGAGGCGACCGCCCACAAATTATTGATATCTGGTTGACGACCCCTGACATTGCCAGCATTCCAATGCTCTTGGCTAGCTGCTAAGTAGACTATATATCAGTTGAAGCTAGTTTTAGGTACGCTGTAAGTTCTTTAGTCATTCTGTATGGTATTTAAGCCAGTTTTAGCTGAAATTGGGCCCTGTTTTAAAAAGTATTCATCTTATATGTATTCAAACTAAAACCACTACTAGCTGATGTTGTAGTTTCACACAACATACCTACATAGTATAGGTAAATATAACAGGCTTTGAATAACACTACATATCGCATACTTCTGAAATACATTTTACGTAGGTAGGCTACATAAACTTATTTTAAATGTCAAAGTTAAATGCGAAGGCTGTGTCCTTTTTATATAACTTGCAAAGATTCTATATCGCTTTCTTTAACTTGTATTCGGCATAACTTTCGAAGCAAAAAGGTCACATAATATTATGGAACGATTGAGTATTAAGTACATAATAAAACCAATACTTTTAAGTCAAATAGGGAATGAAAACAATGCTTTAAGTGCAGACTTTAAAATAGACATATATACAACAGCAAGTAAATGCACAAAATGCAGTTCTTTACATATCTTGTACCATAATAAGTTAGCCTTGAATTAATCGCTAAATATCAAGAATTTTCTGACTTTATACTTCTGACACTGCAAGCAAAAATAGACTCAAAGGTTCTTAACCTTTCCTTTCGAGAGAGTTCACACAAAGATGTCGCCAATCCACACATTCAATCTGAATTGTGGGACTAAGACTGTTCAACCAAGAGAGGGATAGAGCTATACATATAGATAGTACCATCTCTTTCTTTATCTGGATATAATGGCTACAGACTTCACAGTACGGGTTTAATACTAAGAACTACGCTAGCCGTTAGCCAACGTGCCAATATCAATCAATGCGTTCATTTGCATGGGTGGATGTCATTGGTTGTTCTTTTAGTGACAAGAAATGAACGAAGGAATTAATGTACCGTTCTTTATACGTAGAAGCTGTTACGATGCACTCGGTATGCAAAATGGTTATTGTTTCGAATAAAATAGGATATCAAAGTTCTAGTATCTGAAGTAACTGTTATTGTGAAGGCGACAGAATCAAATCTGAAAAGTCTTTAAGATACAAAAAGTAAAGTTATTTAACACTAGCTGTCCCCCGCGACTTTGTTTGCGTGTTTTAGTTTCAACGGTTTTTCATTTTTGCATTTTTATTTATGCTTCGCTCCTATTGATCGTAGCGTGATGTTATATAGCCTATAGCCTTCCTCAATAAACGGACTATCCAATACATAAAGATTTTTTCAATTCGAACTAGTAGTTCCTGAGATTAGCGCGTTCAAACAAACAAACAAACAAACAAACTCATCAGCTTTATAATATTAGTATAGATTTTATTTATATACTAGCTGTCCCCCGCGACTTTGTTCGCGTGTTTTAGTTTCAAAGGTTCTTCATTTTTGCAACATTTTTCATTTATGCCGCTCCTATTGGTCGTAGCGTGATGTTATATAGCCTATAGCCTTCCTCAATAAACGGACTATCCAATACAAAAATATTTTTTTAATTCGATCCAGTAGTTCCTGAGATTAGCGCGTTCAAACAAACAAATAAACAAACAAACAAACTCTTCAGCTTTATAATATTAGTATAGATACATAGTTACATTTCATTTTATTCTTATTTATAGTTTGGCTATTTAACTCTGTTATGACCTTTTCTAAGATATGATTAAAACAAATCTGGAATTAAAAACCTAAGTCGAACAAAACAAAAGTCTGTTACTTCGTAAAGTGGTTCCGTAGTCATAAAACTGTGTAGTGGGTATGCTACTCAACACTTATTTACTAGCTAAAGATATTCAGGTTACTATTACATTTTAGAGTAAAATGCCTACCAAAATACCTTGCTCTACCGGCTAAGTACCAGCCGAGAGCTGTATCTGAATTTGCATAAATACTTGCAATACAAATTGCTAGTCAATCAATATTACCTAAGAGGCTTCGAACTATTTTAATTGGGATTTATATAAAAACTTACTTAAATAAATTTCTTGCTACATTTTTAAACTTAAGTGTGATTATTGGACTTACATTATTTTTTAAGTCACATATTGTCTAATTTTTATTTTGTGTCATCATAAAATATTTTAGTTTAGATGCACTCTAGTTTAAATTTAGTAAAAACGAACAATAAACCATAAACAAGACTTAATACGGGTGTGATAAATTAAAAATCTTTCGCGAAATAAATCAAATACAAATAAAACTAACCACCGGAACTATCACCCAACAGATACGCAAAAGAGAACAAAAACAACAATAAATAAATTTTTATTACCGAATAAAAATGCAAACGAAAAATTTTCAGCAAAAGCTGAACCCAAAAAAGCCGAAGCTTTACTTCATAACCGGCAAAAACCAGCTTCGGTCTAACTTCGTCAAATTTGTGTCGGGACACTAGTTTGTGAAATTCCATAGGATTTATTTCGCATGGCGTTACGTAAGTGGAGCATTGACCTAATAAATCGGCTGCCGTATAGCCCGAGGAGACTTGTCAGGACGCCAATGCACAAAAGAAGTTTTCGTTTACAGAAATTAAAGGAAGGATGCGGGATCTCGACTTGATCAAATAGAACGCTTTCAAAATCAACCGGCATTTTATGAATGGCAGGATATTGGATATGGTTATGATGTTGGAGATTTTACACGTTGAGGAAATATACAAACTTATATTAGTTTAATGATAATGTGAAATCTCTTGAGCATCGCAAGATACTTAAGAAAACGACGTGCGGAATTATTCCACCCTTTGTAGTTGCATACGTAGGCCACGAAAATATGGACTTTTGCAATTGATCAAAATGGACAAATTTCTTGGATGTCGAAAGAAGTCATGGCTGAAGAATATCGGACAACGGACTGGAGTTGCAAGTGCTGCAGAACTTTTTCCCCTCGTTAGAAATAAAACACAATATGCAGAGCTGACTGTCAACCTTGTCTAGTAGGAAAATCACATTAAGAAAATAGAAATACAAATAAATAGATTAGAACACATAGACTTCAATTGTTTCAATTTATCAACTTTACTATTGGTCGGCTTCCAGTCTCACCGGATTCATCTTAATTATTTATTTATTTATTTATCTGGTTATTTAGTTATAAATTTAAATTATTAATAAAAAATAATATCTATACTATTAATATATCTATACTAATATTATAAAGCTGAAGAGTTTGTTTGTTTGTTTGAACGCGCTAATCTCAGGAACTACTGGTTCGAATTGAAAAATTCTTTTTGTATTGGATAGTCCGTTTATTGAGGAAGGCTATAGGCTATATAACATCACGCTACGACCAATAGGAGCGGAGCATAAATGAAACATGTTGCAAAAATGAAAAACCGTTGAAACTAAAACACGCGAACAAAGTCGCGGGGGACAGCTAGTAATATTATAAAGCTGAAGAGTTTGTTTGTTTGTTTGTTTGAACGCGCTAATCTCAGGAACTACTGGTTCGAATTGAAAAATTCTTTTTGTATTGGATAGTCCGTTTATTGAGGAAGGCTATAGGCTATATAACATCACGCTACGACCAATAGGAGCGGAGCATAAATGAAAAACCGTTGAAACTAAAACACGCGAACAAAGTCGCGGGGGACAGCTAGTTAGTAATAAATCTGAATATCAGTCGTTTACACAGAGCTTTTAAAATGGCTGTATAAAATTTGAATCAAGCTCTTCAGCAGTGTTTTATAAAGAGGTCGTATGTCGAATTGTTTGTGAGGGTTATCCCGTAGCATGTCACACTCACGCCACTCGTTTTTGCCGGTTTTACGAATCTCTTTTGTTTAGTACATCACACAAAATAAGTCCGTTGGATGATACCAATGGCCGTTCATAGCGTTATGGGATCCGTCCTTTATATGAGACAACCTTTTTTGCAAGTTAAGTGATTGCGTGGTAAAGGAAACAAAGTATAAAATCATTTTATAGGATTGAATTGTGTTAAATTATACTAACAAATACCTATTATGTTTCAAAAGTTATCATTACATAGTCCTCGAGTACTGTTTTCTAGTATTACAACAGTCGTAACCTGAAATGTGAGTGGAGTGTATTCTCCATACAATGCTATGTCCAAGGTAAGCGGAGACACGGAATTCTATATCTATGACGTCACTATGTAAATGAATCTCCACTTACCTCTCTCCCACCAGATAATTATTTGCCATTGTAAACAACATCGAACATTTTATGTAAATTTTTTCTATTGATTGCTTTGTTGATAACGTACCTGAAATAACAGAATATAATCATTAGTATAATGTTGTATAAGTTTAATTAATTTCAATTCTGACAATCTTTTATTCAAAATTGTAAAGTGCCTCTTTTATTAATTTCCATTATTTTAAAACCAATTTATCATTTTGTGTTTATAAGATAAAACGAACAAAATTTTACATATTATTAAAATATCTTTATTAAATTTCCCATTATGAACTGTGACAGAACAAGAAATATATCTTCATGAAATATCGCTTTATTAAAAACCCCTTCACAAACCAACTCGTCTTCGTCGCCCTTGAAATAGAGCTGTATTGGGTCAATGAAGATAGATGGTAAGCCCATGTCAAAGCTATAAAACTGTAATAAAGTGTTTATGGACAACAGACACATACGCAATTGACACGAAAATGCCAGTAGGTACAGGAGAATTAAGGCTTGGAAATTAAAGGTTGGGTTTTGTAACAATTAATGGAACGTAAGTTACTGATGATGTTAGTGAAAGCAGCACTGCGAGACTTCAAGACACAGTTAACTCATATTGCGCAGGAAGGGCATACTTATATTTTACAATACAAATAATTAGTAAAAATATGAAGGTTGAACGAGCAACATCTACTGTCAATACGAGTACCACCTCAGTCTGCCCGTGACCATGACACCTGCAAAGGCGTCGAAACGTCGGGAACTAAAATCAAAATAATCCGCGATGGAATCCCTTCAAAAAGTAGTTTTATTTCGATATTAGTACAGGTCTATTTTAGGGTTAACTGTATATATAAAGAACTGATGACATCACACGGATTACAAACTTCCTTTTACCGTCCGCTTAGTCATCGTTTACTTAATTTAGAACTCGCATCAGTCACTGAGGATAACAAGTAAAACTACCTTGGTTCCAATTAGCAGTTCACCCTCAAAGATCGAACGAGCAACATACAGATAACTTAAAGTTAAAAAAGAAACCCTCGATAAGATTTCGCACAATGTTTATAATTAAACCAAAATGTATGAACCATCAAAAGACTGTGCTTTTTAAATTATTATAGCTAAAAAACCGTATCAATCTAATCAGCTTTCAAACAGAAAAAACGCATTAAAATCACCTCATTTGCAACTAACCGTTTGGGAGCTTGCCGCAGACAGACAAACACACACACACTTAAACTTATAACAGCACACTTTCTTTGAGGGGTTCAGAATCTGTTTAGTCGTACTGCTTACGCTATACTAATTTTTTTACAACTCCACAAAACAGTGATATAATTAATTGCTTACAAAGTTCGATTTCATATTTCCAACGAAAATTTACTGATGATTAATTATTAATTAATTAATTCTGTACGCCAGTAATTTGCACAGCTTTGTGATTGGAATCCAAAACAGTAGCAGTGTTTAATGAGCCGGTTATGCTCAAAGAACTTATTAATACGAACTGATAAATAATTCATTAGCAGTCACACTGAAAGCGGAGCGGTGACGACGAACGTTACATTACAGTTTATAAATTTATAAATAGCTATCAAATGTGTTCAGTCTATTATTTTGAGTGTCAACATATTAACTTTTTGACAGTGCGAGTCATATGGTCTCGACTTGGCAACATTTTACATTAAAAAGGTATATGAAGGGATTGTTTTTAGTGACAACATATTATTAATAGACCTTTAAATATTTCGAATATTCTTAAAAATAGGATAATTTAAAGTGTTTATTTCTGTTTGTTATAAGAAACTCCTCGTTAACTTGTTAAAAAAAACTTAGGCTGATATTATGATAGTTGAAATTTGGCGAAGTGCAAAGTTTTTGTTTGCATTTGTTTTTCCGTTTAGGTATAAAATAGGTAGCCAAATTGTATTTATCGCTTCCGGATCGCTTCTTCCCTGCTTGCACTATGGCTCGTGCCTTTTAGCAATACATTCCTAACTTTAATTTGCATCAGTATAAAAGCAGAATGTTAAGTAAATTATAATATCCAAGTCATTTTATTATTTTAAGAATTCGTATTAGTTAAGTCTTTTTCATACCATAACACTCTAGAAAACTGTTTTAATGTTGTCTATTATACTAGCAGATATCTAGTCTATTCCAGCAAAAACAAAGCAATAAAAGCAAGATTTAAGCTAATGGGTACTTCATACTTTCGCATATATACTCACTGTATATTAATGTAAAATTATTAAGGAAATAAATACGCAACGCATTTCCTTCATGCCACAAAAGGCGAAGCTAATACTTCCGCACACAATTCTTACACCCGCCATTATGCTCTTGAAAGGGAACAATATACTTGAGCATACAGAGTAAGTAGCTACCTAAGTACTGTTAAAGAATCGAAATAAGAAACGCACGTATGTTAATCCACATATTGTATTATATCCTTACCCCAGTCACTCACATGCGCGCAAACATGACAACAAAGTTTCGCGCGCTTTGATGTTCGTTAAAAAACCGACACAGCTTGGAAATGAAATCATTTGTGTATTGGTTTGCGTATTCGTGCGAATGTGAGTGACCGACATTAGAGTATAAATAAGTAAACTAGAGTGCGCCTAGAGTAGGAACTGGGAGCACCAGTATGGACAAGCGTCGTTATAAAATTAGTGTCCAAACAGAGCGCGCCGTTTTATCTGGGGGCACGGTAGTGCCCCCGCCAAGTCGAGCGCGAAGCATTAATATTATCTTAAAACCTAATATTACCCTAATAATACCAAAGCTAAAGCATAAATGTCTGTCGTCACACGGTAAATCACTTAAATCAGTAAACGAGCGTAGTACAAACAGTTAAAAATTTGCTTATAATCGTAAGTAAATTAATCGTAAGATCGGATCGTAAGCACAGCGGGCTACTAGCGAATCGCGCACTTTATGCTCGCCTTTGTATATTCTAAGATTATATCAGTTCTAAAGAAAAAGTACAACTGTGAAAATTCTAATTAGGTATTTACTCTTCATTGATAAAATTCACTATACAACTTTTTATTTTCACTTTTCTTCTCTTGATATTTTTTTACTACTGACCATAGACCAGCGTCTCTTGGCACGCATTCGTGGCGCAGCCGCAAGTTTAGTTTAATTTAGTAAATACGAATACACTTATGGCAATGACATAAATTTTTTGACAGCTCACACTACGTCTGTAATATTCATGCGTTAAGCAATAAATGTCCTACGTATTTCTCGGACTTTCATGATCTCACAGGTACACTCGCAGTCCATCACTATAGGTACACTTGACGTAGTTCACTGAGTGTATGACGTATATGAGTGTTATATTGCTGACGAAGTCTTACGAAATATATCGAACACTACATAATTATCATCTTGATCTTCAAGTGCTAAGTTATTGAAGCCGTTCAATTGGTCTACATTGCGTCTATAACTCGCGGCTAAAGCGACAGATGGCGTCGTTTATCACCGCATATTGAACCACGCATTCACACTCGACTGACAGTGGATTAAGTGCGCTCCACTCGAGTAAGATCCGATATTCTGCCCCTTATTACCTACCTAGAATAAGTCGAGTTTTTGATGAGTGCCCTTTTCGTATGAGCCGAGTTTTAACTTCGCCATTGGAGTAGAAATCTAATATTCAATAGTTACAGAGATTTTTGGTTAAATCTATATCTATATTAATATTATAAGGTGGAAAGATTTGTTTGTTTGCTTTGAATAGGCTCCGAAACCACCTGTACCTGTACCACCTGTAAGAAGCCGGGGAGGCCTGCTAGTAACAAATATATCAATAATACACCACTGTGATTGAAAAGTATACATAGACCAACTCACTACAAAAAATATCTTTCAAGTCTTGTGGTTAAAAAAATAAAATGCGAAATTCACGGTCTTGGGTTCGACCATGCATGTCCAGAAGATCAATTAATTATGAATGTGTACATATGTCTTTGTTAAAGTATGTCTCGTTTTTCAGGATTTTGAGGAATAAAATAACACTTAACTACTTTTTAGCGTTTCAGGGTAGTCATTAAAACTCAATAAACAGCTAAGCATCGCAACACGCATTTTCAACAACGCTATCGATTGTTATACAAACGATCGGCATTCGGAACGAAGTAATTTGTAAAGCGATACCATACTGTTGCTTTCCCTAATTCAATTAGATTCTATCGTTTTGTTTTGTATTTTATACACTCGTATTTCTTGTGATACGTGTTTTGTTCCTGAATAAACAGCGCCTGTTATATAATATCAACCTGTAATCGTCCCACTTTTGGGAAAACGCCTTTTCTCATATAGAACAAAAACGAGCATTGATCACCTCGCTTGCTCAATTACGCGTTGGAGATAACATTTTTTTTAATTATGGTTTCCTCGCGATGTCTGTCTTCGCCGATTGTCAATGGTGTCTTAAAATAATTAATAAAGTACATACGTATAACTTTAAAAAAGTCGCATTGGTTGCAAAGAAATCCGTTCATTGAACTGCTAGGCCACCACGACACAGCCAGGAAATAAAATAGTGCATTATTTTATCAATTTCAGCTCCTAAAGAGATGCACTATAATGTTATCTAAACTCATCTCAACAGACCGCTGGAATAAGCGTCGTACTTCAACACAGTCGACCTCACATCACTGATATATCAATTTAAGATTGACCATTATTTTAAAGCAGTAAGGTGTAGTTGACCGTACATCTATAACTAAGAGGGATAGATATGAAAGTGGCAATTTCGATTATCAGTTTCATGCATGAGAAAACAATAGATCTCCAGATTTTTTATCAGGAGTCATCATATAAATGTACGTAGTAAATAAACATCAGAATTGGCACCCAAGAATCTATCTTCAACTGTCAAAATACGTCTATTATACGTCATTCAATAACTAAAGCACTAGAAGCAATGCCACTTTGGTTCAGTCTCAGATCGTGCGATACTGTAATTGATGACGTCACACTATTGCCGTGGATGCATCTTGTTAGTGGCATTTACAATGCTTTGAGTTACAGATAACATTTTGTACTATTGATTCCGGGTTCGAATACCGCAGAATCATTATGAAATATTATTGTATATCGTGCGACAAAAGACCAAAAATTGGATGAGCACAGCATAAAATAAAAATTTACACTGATTCTCGACACCTTTTTACGCAAAAAAACATTGCCCAAAACTTGATATGTAAAACAAAATAAAGTAAAATAATATAAATGATAAACATGACACAGTTTGTCATAATAGCGAAATAAAATGATCTCTGTCACTATCTTGGGATGCAGTCTCCCAATGTGAATAATTGATAAAGTCAACCAAAGTTTCGTAGAACAAGGGGTAAGTGAATTAATTTTAGTTCCGATCCCCGTGACTTTCATAGAATTACCGTACAGAATATGGCCACAGACTAAATATTACAGAAGCAACGCTTCACACAAGCGCGCCACAATAAGTTGACTGCACGAATAGCCGAGTGATATAAGTCACCAGATCCAGAAATTTATGTTCCATGTCTGGGTGTTATTTTTGCATATGAATTGAATATTTTTAAACAAACCGCGATATAGGAATTTAATTCGCGGGTGCGAGGCCCTTCGCGAAACTGGCTTGGCCAATTGAAAACTCAGGGCGAGCGCGTACACGGCCTTTGCAGTATTTTACCTATTGTTGCTCAGCAGTATGAAGCTTTACCTCTGTGGTGTATTTAATCTATGATACGGCGTACATGGCGGTATTCTTGGTAATATTAATATTTTATTCACGAGCTAGCTCGAACAAGTTTATACTAGCTAAATTAACACACTAAGACCTTACTGAAATTGGTTCGAGTTATGTTGAAAATCTTTGCCAAATTAATTCAACTTGGTGAAATATTTGCTCAGTTTTATACACAAAGACTGCCATTAACACTATGAACTATGGGTGGATATTTAAGGGATAATACCGCGGTAGACTTCAATTCCTGATAAATGAAAGTAAGGGCGAACGAAGTACACTATTTTAGACAGTAAGATTCCAGCAGATCCAGGATCCTCATCTTTCCCAGGATCACTAATGTAGGTAAGGGCTAATGTGTTGTATTTCTTTTTTAATAAAAATATTGTTAACCTCTTTTAAAGGAATATAAGTAGACTGTCTTTTGCAAGCAATATGTTTGAAACGAAATAACTCTAGAATATAACAATACACTACATTTTTTTCTGATATGGATCCAGACTAACACAGTGGCCCATTTAAGAAAATACTATCCCTAAAAAAATAAATCTCCTTTCAAGAATACTAAAAAAAACCTTCACAAAACTAACATAGGTATTGTAAAAACAAGAGTCGAAATACTTTTTAGGGTTCCGTACACGAAGACTGCCAACTGGAACTAAGAGTCTGTTGTCCGTCCGTCCGTCTGTCAGCGGGCTGTAAGTATCTCAATGAAACTTAATAGATAGAGTTGAAATTTTAATTGTGTAAAAAAAATGTATAATATCTTTCGTGAGGAGTATTCATAATTATTTAGAAACAAAACGGTTTACTCACGCAAATTCTCGGGATCACCCGACTAGTTTCAGACTAGTCGAGTTCGACTCGCGACACCACCGCCGCCACGTCAGCTCATGATTAGGGACTCCTATTGAGTCTGAAACTAGTCGGACGATCCCGAGAATTTACGTGAGTAAACCGTTTTGTTTCTAAATAAAAATTAAAAATGAATAAAGAATTTAAAGGGGATGGCACGGTACTCTTTAGGCGCGAGTCTGACTCGTGCTTGGCCGGGTTATATCCAATCACGCAGTAATTGAGATAGGGAACGTTTTGGCTCTAGGAATTTAATAAAGAACAACACGTATACCGAATATTCGCAGAATTTATATTATTAACGGCTGAAATAGAAAACAAAAGACTGAACACTGAAAGCCCTTGTTAATTTGTAGGGTCGTGTGCTGTGTATTATACGTACTGGAAATAATTTATTATTATGACTAAAATATCTAAATTTGTTGTACATAAACCTCTCAATTTCCAGCTGTATTATGATATAAACTATGATCTTTCAAAGGTTTAATTTGACGACCTCCGTGGTCGGGTTTCGTACAAACCGGTTTTTAAGGTGTCGACAGCTCTGAGGTCCCGGGTTCGATCCCCGGACGGGAAAATGTAGAAAACCACTTTTCTTCATTGTCTCGGGTCTTGGTGATTGTGGTAGCTTCGCTGTCTCTGATTCCATAGCACAAGTTTTATAGCTACGTACTTTGGGTTCAGAGCAATGTATGTCATGCCACATTATTTATTTTATATTTTAAATAGCACGAAAAAAGAACCGAAAAATACGTAAGCGTTATATTTTAATAATATATTTATAAGTTACTAGTTGTCCCCCGCGACTTTGTCCGCGTGTTTAGGGTTTTTCATTATTGCAACATTTTTCATTTATGCTCCGCTCCTTTTGGTCGCAGCGTAATGTTATATAGCTTATAGCCTTCCTCAATAAATGGGCTATCCAACACTGAAAGATTTTTTTCAAATCGGACCCGTAGTTCCTGAGATTAGCGCGTTTAAACAAACATATTAGTATAGATAAATACAGACATTAAACTGTATCCGTTGAAACTAACGCCACTCCCAACACAGTTGATAAAAAGCTAACGGAAAATTGTAACAGAAAATATAAACGAAATAATAAGCTACTCTAATATGACAGACAAACAACTTTAATACAAAGCTCACATCTCCATTTTAACTAACCTATAAATCTTTACCCGGTGCGGGTGCTTTGTATGTAGTACACAAAGCAGCCGCAACAGCGATCGCTCTCAGGGGTTCCCTGACACCTGGCATCGGATTGATGATTGCAGTATCATTTTATTAGCAGTAACCTCGCGCACAAAAGTGCTACGAAAACTAATTAGAAATACTTTCTAGGGTATTGTGTAAAATAAGTTGTAGAACACGAAAAAAATATGTATTATATTTTAGAAATTTTTATTTTGTAGGACGTTGAGTCAAACAAAATTTTGCAATCGGCTCTTTTTAATGTGCATATAAACTAGATATGAATGAAATAGCTGTTAGCCACGGCTCTACCTACGTGAATGTCGGTTATCGCGGCAAAAAAACCTATCCTATACCATTCTTAGGAAACAAGCTTACCCCATACCAAGTTACATCCTAATCGTTTCAGCGGATTAGCCATAAAACCGTAACAGATAGACAGAGTTACTTCCGCATTTATAATATTAGAATCAATTACGCAAAAAAAAATTTAGTAGGACAGTAATAAAGAACGAATGACGATCAAAGTTGTAGACACAATGTTCAGCAATAGTTTCTTTTTAAATTTTAAATTTGGCTGAATTGCATTCAAGCACATGTCCATTTAAGTAGAAAAAAAATATTTGTCATTCCTACTAACTTATGAATTAAACGCAGATTATTACTGGCTGGGACCCTCTGCAAAGCAGCCGCCACAGCGATCGCTCTCAGGGGCTCCGTCACACCTTTTTTTTTTTTTTTTTTGTTTGGGCGGGGGAATCCTCATGGACACCCGCTCACTCGGGGGAGCGAACGGGTAGTGTCAGACTCTTACTGACTAAACCTGAACCGCCGTGCTACGTCATCCGCGTGTTGTGTTGGTGCGTGGCAATGCATAGCAATTCATCACGCACCAACCGCGGGTCCGCCGGCCAATAGGGGCCAGCGGATCACTATCGTGATGGTTTGGAGACCGACGTGTAAAGAGCGTCGGCCTCTCCGCCTCATACTGGAGCCACACCCGTAGCACGGAATGCGGCCCCCCGTCGTGGGTCCTATAGTCGGACGACAGACACCCCCGTGTCCATCGCCCAGGACCCTAGTTAGGGCGGGAGGGCGCGCTCATACGCGGCCCTGCGCCGCCCCACTCGACGTCGGCGTATTTGGGGCGCGTCGGGGTCGTCCTCCCGAGCGCGCTCCGCCGCCTCCTTCTGGGACATGACGGTCTCGCAGAAGGAGGACAGCGCATTCCACGCTGTGCGACTGCTGAGCGCAGCAGCGACAACAGCCGACAGCGCGGAGATGTCTACGCCTCCCAGCGCCGCCTGGAGAACGGCGCGAGGCGCGGCAAACGCAGGACATGCGGCCATAGTGTGCAGTGCGGTGTCATCACCGTCACCACACTGGTGGCACGCAGTCGTCTGCTCCCTCCGAGCGACCCGGCACAGGTAGTGGCCAAAGGCCCCGTGCCCGGTCAGTATTTGCGTGAGGCGGTAGGTTAAAACACCATACCGCCTCTCCACCCACGGTTGTAAGTGTGGGCGGATGGCCTCAATGGTTGCCCGTCCCGCCGTCGGTCTCGCGAGCCGAAGCTCCCAATTCCGCATCGTGACGAGACGGGCCTGTCTTCTCCAAAGTTCGCGTTGCCTTGGCAGGGGGTCGGTACCCCGGGACCGGAGCTCGGTGCAACGGGTGTAAAGGTCCGTTAGCACCTCTGCATCCAGATCCCAAGGCGGTGTCCCAGCCAAGACACACGCGGCTTCGTGCCCGACGGTCCGGTAGGCCCGGACGATCCTGTTGGCGACAGCACGCTGCGAACCAAGTAGAACCGCCCGGTTATCGGCCGTCATAGCGTCACTCCAAATGGGTGCGCCGTATAACGCCATCGATCGAATGACCGAGGCGTATAGACGGCGACACCCGATGTCAGGGCCCCCGACATTGGGCAGGAGCCTTCCGAGGGCTGCCGCGGCGGACCGAAGCCTCGGCGCCAACCGCTTAAAGTGTTCCCGGAAGCTCAACCGTCCGTCGAGGACCAGGCCAAGATATTTCATGGTGCCTGACAATGGGATCCTCACGTCCTCCACTGTCAGGCACGCACCGGTAGTGTGTCTGCTCCGGGGGCCGTACAGCACAAGTGCCTCGGTCTTCCCCAGAGCGACGTCAAGTCCAAGCATCCGGATGCGACCTACGACGAGATGGACGCCGCAGGTCGCACGCCGGATGCACTCCTCCTGGGTGGTCCCTCTGACCAACACCAGGGTGTCGTCTGCATAGCAGACGACCTGCGTCCGAGATAAGAGCGCACCGCGTAGCACCCAATCATACCCAATGTTCCACAGGAGAGGTCCTAAGACTGACCCCTGTGGAACACCGCGCCCAGTCTTTTGCCACTGCGGGCCGGTCAGGCCAGAGTAGGCGACGTACCTGTCGCGAAGGTAGTCCGCCACGATGTGCTGAAGGTAGAGCGGCACCCCGTGGTAGCGAAGCGCCGACTCTATGCACTGGTGCGGCAACGAGTTGAAGGCGTTGGCAATGTCGAGCGATACTGCCAACGCCAAACCACCCCGCGCCGCAGACCCCACGGCGAACTCCTTTACGTGGCTAAGGGCGTCCAAGGTGGACCGGCCCGCCCTAAACCCAAACTGGGAAGCCGACAGGTCGGGTCCCGTGCCAGTCAAGTGCCGGACGATACGAGCGGCGATGACGCGCTCGAAGAGCTTGCCCGCCTCGTCCAGCAGGACGATAGGCCGGTAACCCGACGGCGAGTCGGCTGGTCGTCCCTCCTTGCGAAGGAGGACGAGTTGCCCCGTCTTCCAGACTTTGGGGAATCTCCCCGCCACTAAACAGGCGTTGAAGAGACCCCGCAGCCGGTCCTTCAGGGGACCCACAGCCAAGGCAATAGCCCGAGCCGGTACCCCGTCAGGTCCAGGAGCAGTCGTCTTCGTCCGGAGGCGCTGGGTAGACGCCTCGAACTCTCCTTCGGTTATCTCCTCCAGCTGTCCGCGCGACTGTGCGGTACCCATGGCTGGAGGGATAAAATCAGTCCGGTGGGATGGGAACAGGGACGAAACGATGTTCCTGAGGAGCTGAGGCTCCATGGACTCCGTGAGCGGGGGCGCCGCAGCGCGAAGTTTGTTCCGCGCCGCCAGGTACGGACGACCCCACGGATCCCGGTTCAGCTCCTCGTACATCTCCTGCCTTGCTGCGGCCTTTGCCTGCAGAATGGCCAGGCGGAGATTCAATCTGGCCGCACGGTAGGCCTCGTAAAGAGGTACCGCCGCGGCCTCGTCCCTGCGCCTAGAGCGGTGGCGGGTATAATGGCGTTGCGCCTCAATACACGCCAGCCTAAGCCCTGCTATCTCTGGCGACCACCAGTAGACTGCCCGTTTATTGGGCCTTCTCCGGACGCGAGGCATCGCTGCGTCGCACACCGCTGTGATGGTGCTACGAAACAGCTCCGCCCCGTCGTCAATTGAGAGGCCCGACGGTGGTGCACACCAATCACTGATGATGGCCGCCTCGATAAGCAGTTCCCTGTCGAGTTTCTTCAGGGCCCATCGTGGGGAGCCTTGGTTCGACCGAACCCTGGGCCCCCCAGAAGGGGAGACGCTGAACCGAATGTACCTGTGATCGGACAGCGTCTCCGTACCCACAATGACACGCCAGTCGTTGATGCGCCCGGCAATGGCCGGGGAGCAGAACGACAGATCCACAATGGACCCGCCGTTATGCCGGACGCACGTCTGGGTGTTGCCCCGGTTCAGAAGGACGAGGTCCAAACCGAGGGCCCACTCCTCCAGCAGTTCCCCACGCCGGTTCGTTACCGGTCCTCCCCAAGCCGTGCTCTTGGCATTGAGGTCTCCGAGTAGAAGGACGGGGCGGGGTGCCAACGTTCGAACAAGGGTCTCCAGCTCGGCCACGAATGACTCGAACTCAGCGAGACCCCTGTTCGGGGAGAAGTAGGCACCGACAACTGCGTACGACCCCCATGACGCGGCGACGAATCCAGAGCCCCTACGGATGGTATGTAGGGGCTGGGAACGGGCGCCTGTTGCGGCGACGACGGCGACAGAACCGTCAAGGTCCCCCGCCCAGTTGGGCCGGGAGGGGACGAAATAGGGCTCCGCCACTGCCGCAACGTCGATCTCCCACTCCGCCAGTGACTGTAGGAACAAATCCTGAGCACCAGCGCAGTGGTTGGGCTCCGTCACACCTGGCACGGGATTGATGATTGCAGTATCATTTTATTAGCGCACGGGAGGATATTACATATACAGTAGTAATAGTAAGCTTCTTTGCAAAAGTGATTCAGAACATGAATTTGTTGTTTAAAGTTTTTTTTATGAAGAAATTTAACTGTTGTAATTTGAAAGTTTCTTAAATTCTTATTTAATATAATTTCATAGATGCCTAATAAATTCTGCAACAACGTAAACTTATATATGGGTAGGTACCACAAATATATTTATATCCTTTTTGGACATATTGACGGAACTAGATACTAAGTTATGGCAGACAGACAAAATTTAAATATTTTGATTAATTTTAATTGATTTTGACTGGTTGATAATGACTGATGACAGTGACATAACGGAATATTTTTTTTTAGTTTGCACTTTTGTACGCAACTGTACATTTATGGCAGTACATTTTGACAAGCAGTCGGGAGGTTAACCGTCCTAAGGGAATAATCGTGCACAACTAAACAACAACTGAGCAGATCGTATAAATCTCTTTTATTTTATTGTCTCTCTATAAAATAATCATATTATTATTTGGCATCGATTTTATCAATAAAAGAGTATTAAATATATTTATTGCTTGTCTATGAACGACAAATTATAATTATCTAAATAAAGCGATTTTCTAAGGTTATTATTATTAACTAGTGGTGCCCCGCGATTTTACCCGCGTAACTAATTAATTACCGTTCCCGTAAGACATTTCTTTTCCTTATTTTTCCTGTGTTTTTATATTTTGCTATTCGGGGAGGAGAATTAGTTTTATATTAATAAAGATATCATTACCTAATTATTGATAACCGAATTTTGTCGTTGATTGCTTCTTACTCAAAGGAAATGTAGAGACAAAACCAAACAAATCACACTACAAACAAAAATAAAACACAAAAACCAAAGCGGGCTCATTCATAGTAAAAGGTCATGATAAAAAGTTTTTTAATTCCCGCATGCGGCTCCAAACGAAACAACACTGAAAAAACAAAACACTGTAAAATTCGCTCTCCGACGTGACATTATCTAACCTTTTACTGGATAAACTGTTGAAGTCTCCATCGGAACGCGAACCACAAAGGAAACAGCCGGTAACGGAAAAGATAATTAATTCTGTGTGCATTTCTGCGGCGACATATCTAGGAACCAGCTTTTATAGACAACGAGCTTTCTTTGTCCATTTCTAATATCGAGAGAGCCTCTCCATTGCTTCCTTTCTTCTATATTGCTTTACGCACGATTTCCCATGTTTTTCTATTACATTGTCTCTTTGATTCGGTTAATGAATAATGGATTTTGTATCACAGTGATAATTAGATGAGCTTTGTTGATAAATTAATGATAAGTGGGAGTTACATTGTTTGAATTATTAATTGAAGCACTACCTATTTAGATTATGTACTTGATTATAAGTGGTGTTGACTAACATGACGATACATTACACACATAAGTACAGAAATGCTTAGATTATATTGCGCGCAAAAGCATTGTTTCCCTCGTAAAATAATTTACGTATTCGTTAGGTATCGATAAGATAATGTATATTTACACAAACAGCCGTTTAGCATTCCAGAAACACGAAAACAATTCATTCTAACGTCACCACCCAAAACGATTAATTGTTACAATAAAACAACAGCCTGCTATAAAACGAAAGAAAAAAAACCTAATAAAATCGAATTGTAAGCATTAAACATTTTAACGATACATTTCGTGGAACTCTAGAACTAGTGACGTACGTAATCGATAGTATTCGTACCGATTGTCATAATTTCAGTGACAATACAAGTCGAATGTCGACCTTGGCACTAGAGCCGCGCCTAAGGAGAGGTTTAGGTAATCGATACTCCGCCAGCTAGGGACAGCCATAAAATTTTAATCTTCTAAAAAGTTTTATCTGTAGTACGATTGGTATACCCTACCAATGTTCTGTAGCTATATGTAGTAAGTCGCTCTTTCAAATTAGTATTTTTTACTTAAAAAAATAATGTAAATTAAATACTTGACTTCTTTTCTTACTTCATGATTATCAACTTACAAAAACTTTCATTATATAATAAGCAATTGATTCCTTCTACATTTAGATACGAGACACACAAGAATGTTTACATAAAATAAACTAACCTCTGAATACTAAAACGCTACTTAACTTTAAGACTTTCTTAAATGTCTATGTGTCGCTACTTTACACTTATATGTGACAGAGACAACATTAGACTTAACGGCGACTTAAAACTGATTGACGTTTCCGTATTCGGCCATAAGTGAGTTAACTGCCATTTCACAAACTTTAGTATGATCAGTACAATACCCAGAACCTAGATCGATAAGTGGAAAGCTAGCAAATAAATTATAATTTCATCAATCATGTGATAATGACCTTGACATTTCAGCCGCTCCCCGCCATACGGTACACAAAGTACCTTTATCGTGGTCGATATTCTGGACAGGCAATTAGTAGTTGTACATCAAACAATTTCATTTGAGAGAATAGACTAGGTAGGTACTTTTTTGCGGAATCACTATTTCATTAATGTGGAGTTACGTATAATACTTGGGTGGAAAATTAAAACCGAGTTCGAATGAACAGCGAGCCATCTAATGTTTCATGTGGCATGATTCTTATATCGAAAAATATAAACATACCTAAAAGTTGTTAAACTTTTTGAACAAAATCCGTTTTGAAAAGTTAAATTGTTGCCGTCTCTGAATGGTCTTAGATTTTAAACACTCAAATAATAACATCTACCTATTAAAAAAAATCTGGATTAAACTAACCTTGTTAAGGAGTCCGTTATAGGTAATAAATCAATTTACTCTAATCACGCAACAGTTAACTATATGAACGTTATAAAGAGCGGTTCTTCATAACCTTATATACGAAGAAACCGTTCACTTTTACAGTAAAAATGCTATCTAAATTAAATAACATTATTGACAGTGTAATAAGAATACAAAACTGTAACTGTCAAAGAATAAGCATGGTACACTTACAACGAGCTCTTAAAGCAGGACTGTTGTCGTTGTGTAAGGGAGACGCTGCTACGTGCAGTGTAGTGCGCCGTCTCGCTCCCACAACGGCAACAGTCCTGCTTTAAGAGTTCATGGTACAGGCACTGCACACCTAGCCCATATTACTAAAAGGACCTTAATCTGATGTCACCTTATGTGGCTCGAACGACATTAATTGATTGTATCTCCTAATGATAATCAAATCGAAGATAACACTGATAAAATCTCTACCTACACGCCCCAAGAAAGTGCAAAACAACAAATACTATGAAACACTCGTATAATTTAATGTAACACTTTGGCAAGAAGCCTGAAACATTAAGTCAGATGAACACGGCGGTGCTCGCAATCGATTGATTAGATTAAGTACCCGATGTATGTCCACTGGCAATTTCAATAAATCGATTCCGTTCCGAATCTAGTCACGTTCAAGTGACAAGCCCGAGGTAAGGGGTGTTACAGGGGAGGGGCGATGCGGAATATTCCGTTTGGTACTTGTAATCAGAATAATGTATGTACCCCGTCTTACCACTTGGGTAAGCCGTTGCATGTATATGAGACTCCATTTTGTGAAATATTAAACGAATTCCGACGAAAATTTGATTGATCTTAAAACTCCTTTGCGTTCTTCGTCATATTTTATTTTTAACCAAATTTTGACGAAGCAAAATGAATAGTATAATAACTCAAAATATGTCAATTGTGATGATTTGGCAGGCTGAACGACAATTACAGAACCTACTTTGAATGAGTGGGCAATTATATTTAATACAGCCTTAAAATTTTCAAGAACATAATCGAGACCTTTGGAAAAGGCCATGAATATAATCAAAATAAGGACCGTAATCTGTATAAAAGTAAATATTAGAAAAGAAAAAAAATGCCAATCATGAAACTAAAACAAATACGACCTAAACTCATATTAGAAACGCCAGACAAAAAACGAACGCAACAAAATCTAGAATGTCATGGAGACTTTAGTTTTTATTAATAGTAGGTAAATTACATTTAATTTCCCTTCTAAACGGCACATCGGTAAATATAGCAGCATTTAGTGGGAAATATAAGAAACAAAAAAAATTGAGGGCCATTCAGACCTGCATCTGTATGAAAAACAGACAAAATGTGCGTTTTCCACATCTACTTGGCGCCGAGCCCAGAGTGTGACGGCAAGGATAAAGGACAACCAATCCTATTTGAACCAGCTAAAGTTTAATTTCGGTTGACAATGTTATCGCTGCAATGCCTTAGTATTCTCATGGCTGTTTTTTTGGCCTTTCCCGACTGGTCCTTATCAGAACGAGCGTTTCTAGAAATTTTCATAGCTTTTTGTCGCTTTGTTAATTATTTTCATTTTATTTTCTTCCATTAGCTCCTCGTAAACGGTTTACCCTTTACCTACATTGTTGTAGAAAAAAATGTTTGTTATAAACTGTAATATTCTAACAGCTGTTTTGCTTTAGTTCCTATTCTCCTTTTAACTGGAATACACCCTTTTATTTTCTTATACAATGTATCTTACTTCTGTAACATTAGTTTAAACAAGACCAGTGCCCTCACTCTCCAATTTAATTTTAATTCTAATCCAATGCCAATGCAAAATTGATATTAGTTTAACAATCAGAGTATTCAGTTTTCTTAAAAAAAGTGCTGTTATCGAAGAAACTGACTGGAAACTCTAAACATTGAGAGATATTTCTTTTGTACAGTGTGTTGTTTGTTTGCCTGCTAAATTAATAAAAAAATTGCATTAGCATTGAAGAATTAAAATTAAATTGGAGAGTAAGGACACTATTCAGATTAATTTAAAACTCAACAAATCATATTCATTTACAACATAAAAGTTAACTCCTAAAGATTCACATATTCTCTCCTGCATTGTGGTCAATTCTGCAGCTTGATCCGTATGCTAAACAAACATAATCAAAATAATAATAAACTTATAGCAAACCTGTTATGTTGCAACTTGTTTATTGCTAAATTCAAATTCTTTATTGCGGTCATATGTATATAACTGTGCACGACGTGCTACGGGTTCGATTCCCGCAGGGGACAATCAATCGTGTGATCTACAAATGCTTGTTCAAGTCTGGGTGTTTTTGTGCATGTGAATTTGTACAACCCCCCGTGACTCAAGGATTAAATCCCTTAGTGCGGGAGTCGTTTATAAACAAAAAAATATATAAACACTTTTTGCAATTAGCACCAAACACAAAATATCCTTTGACGCTATTTGTACAATCAAACGTAAGCCGCTCCCAATGCAATTACTAAAGAACTTATCTTCACAATCCATCTCAAAATTCAACATTTCATTACCATTTGAATGGACATCCTATCGATAAAAGCATCGATTTAATATCTTTAATGAAAAACGAATAATGAATTGCAATTAATCGAGTGATCGGACTTATGGATGTTAGAATGAGTTACACGATCACGGACTATTGAGATCTGACGTTATTGTAGGCGCTACTGATTGGGTCTCTTCGTCAACTTCGTAATGACCTTCATTATTCAGGAGTATTAATCCGAAGGCCTGTCTTCATCTTGTATATACGAATATTATTTAAGTCTTTCTTACCCTTAGAGGAATAAATAAGTAAACTATAGTGCGCGCCGAGTATGATCTGTTGGCACTAGTATGAACATGTAAAATCATTAAATTAGTATCAAAACAGAGCACACTGTTTTATTAAAACTATCTCAAAACCTAATATTACCCTAATAATAACGGAACGATATTTTTGCATAAACGTCTGTCGTAGCACGGAAAATCACATTAATCAAGTAAACGAGCTTAGTACATTTAGCTAAAAATATTATTTATTTTAAAAAAGCTGTTTTGCTTTTTGTTTTTGTCATGTCCACTGAGTCTTATCGCGTCTATTATGCCAGCCAGTATTTAAAAGTCATTTCCTTTATTACTGCTATAAAAAAAGTGTAGTTCTTAAAACTATATTGCTTTCAAATCTCATCAATTTTCCAATCAGTCAGCATAAAGTAATTCTACCGAGCTATAATAAAATTTTGCTTAAAAACCTCATTCGCGGCACATAAATGAAAAGCATGGTTCAAAACAACGCCATATTTGCGTTTCTAAAAATGAAATACTTTTCTGAAGTTTCGTAATTTTATTTTTTGTCTGAGGTCGTAATTAAACTCGACAAAGTCTTTTTAACGTTTGTTATTATAAAAACTTGGAAAGAAAACAATTTTGTTTATAAATAAACCTTTGTTTATTACTTGTTTGTTATGGAATTAGCAGGTAAACCATGAAATCTTGTAATATTCCATTTGTGTCGAATTACAGAATAAATTATTTATGAAAATATATAAGTATACAAGACTTTCAAATTTTGTTCGTATATAATTGCCCGCTGGATAAACGAAGCAGATACATACGTAGATACTAAGGTTGTTAGTGTTATATATTTTTTCTCAAGTTTTTTTTTAAGCACATTATTACCCTAAATTTAACACTATATTAGTACAAAATATTGAAAAGTAATCCCAAGCCTACCCTTCACATATACATAATACACAACAATACTTATCGTACATAACCCTTAATACATAGCCTAGTAATCCTCGTTGACATACGACGGGCTGTCCGGGCGAGATAAAAGTGGGTATTCGTCACTCGTACCAATGCTAGACAGATAGTAATAATACAATGTCATGTTTGTACATTTATTTCAAAGGGGTTTAGTTAGATATTTTTTGCTGGTAGGCGTATTATTTATTAGTTTTTTTAATACCGATATTTTCTCGGACAGGGTCAGCCCTATTAGCCCTTTCGGGAATAACATAGGTAAAATAATTTATCATTAGCTAACTACATCTTCCATATCTATACATATTAAAAAACTAAGTCGCCTGCCGCGTCTGTTTTTCTGAACGCGATGAACTCAAAAATAACTGAACGGATTTTCATGTTTTTTTTTTTTTTTTTTTATAAATATTACTAGCAATGTTGGTGGAATTCACATTACTAGCAATCTTGTTAACCCCTCCAACTAAGCTAAATATGCTTGTATCTGGAGTGGGTTCACGTCAATAGTGCAATGGGTGGGGATCGAACCTGCGACCTTTCGATCACAAGGCCGTCACCCTAGCCATTAGGCTATTGCCGTTTCTCGTTTCATTAATTAATAGAGTAATTCAAGACGAAGGTTTGTGTATATAATTCAACTAGCTGTCCCCCGCGACTTTGTTCGCGTGTTTTAGTTTTAACGCTTTTTCATTTTTGCAACATTTTTCATTTATGCTCCGCTCCTATTGGTCGTAGCGTGATGTTATATAGCCTATAGCCTTCCTCAATAAACGGACTATCCAACACAAAAAGAATTATTCAATTCGAATCAGTAGTTCCTGAGATTAGCGCGTTCAAACAAACAAATAAACAAACAAACAAACAAACTCTTCAGCTTTATAATATTAGTATAGAAGTATAGATAATGTATTGTCTACCCGGGCGGAGCCGGGGCGGTTCGCTAGTTTAATATAAAAGGAAGCTTAGATTATTTGACACCTGTATTAAATAAACCGATATTAAATTTTATAAAAAGTTCCTAATAAATTTGAATGGCCTCTTGGTCTAGTGGTTAGTGACTCTGACTCGTGGGTTCGATTGTCAACCCGGAACAAATGTATGTGCGATGAGCATGATCATTTGTTGGGTCTGTGTGTAATTTATCATAATATGCATGTATTTGCCATAATGCAGGCTCTGCCTAGTTTGGGATCAGATGGCCATTTGTGAATTATCCCAAGATATTATTATTATTCATTAAATTCAAGTAATTTATTTCATAAAGGAAGCACTTCCTGAATAAATAGGTAGTCTGTAATATATTCATATTTCGACGCCATACTTGTAAGCACTAAAACAATAGCTAATAGTTTCTCATGGAACAAATAATTAACCAAGTATAATAGAGGGTACATCACTAGTATTCTGTGCACGTCACTATGTATCTAACATCCTCTCAGATGCAATCAAACGACGCAGGATGCGCGTGCGATGAATTCCTAAGTTAATTGATGGACTTCAGAATAATTAATTTTAGATATCAAAGGAGAACTAGCGATGGTCAGTATGGTGTTTGTAAGGCTAAGTTAAATAGGCTAAGACGAACAACTTATAGAAATTCTTCAGTTTGTGTCTTAACCCGCTTATACAAATCTTACTTATGACACTGATGGGTGCTGATTTATTTATTTAATACTTCATGCACTGTATGGTACATAGGCGGACTTAATGCCAGAAGGCATCCTCTACCAGTTGACCTTTGGGTGATGCAGGGGAGGAACGTGGTAGAAGCACTGATCTGATAATACTACTATACTACTATACTACTAATCTTATCTATACTAATATTATAAAGCTGAAGAGTTTGTTTGTTTGTTTGTTTGTTTGTTTGAACGCGCTAATCTCAGGAACTACTGGTCCGATTTGAAAAATTCTTTCAGTGTTGGATAGCTCATTTATTGAGGAAGGCTATAGGCTATATAACATCACGCTACGACCAATAGACGCAGAGTATAAATGAAAAATGTCGCAAAAATGAAAAACCGTTGAAACTAAAACACGCGGACAAAGTCGCGGGGGACAGCTAGTAGTGTATAAAATCTAGCTAAGCACTAATTAAAAATTACTTTGAACAAACCCTGATACACTTACCTACTAACACGTTTACTCTGCAAAGCTAGGCACAGTTGGCTATAATACCGGCTCTCTTACCAATAGTCGGCGCCTTTACGGTAACAATGGCGTATGACTAAGGCAGACCATTATAAGCTTATATCGACAGAAAAAAACTCGATTTCGACCTATCACAAGACTTGATTATGGTGACGTTTTGGGCATAGACTGTTATTGACCAATGAAAGCTCTGAGTCCCGTAATTCTACAGGGAGTCGTAAGATGTCGATGGGTGGCTTTTAATATTTCTGGATGTTTCGAAATGCTAAATCACGTAAATTCTAGGTACAGGAATGCGGAATACAATAGTTTATATCGATAAATGTATCACATTTACTTACAAGTATATTGCCAGCTAAGTTAAAATACTAATACGGGATTTTCGCTTCAAAATATCTAAGTAAAATGTAGGTAAGTGCATCTACATAGTACATCTATAAAGGAGTAGATATAAATTGCACAGGAGTGCAATGCAAACTGTTTCGAGAATACACTACCGAATAAATAACTATTATAATATAAATACATATTAAGATATGATAACTCTAGACTTAATATAAATAAATAAAACAATATAAAAATAGTTATCTTTTTAAATAATCTATTTAAATTACGTAGGTATTAGTATTTTAAGTTAAGCTTGCTATATATTTCTAAGATGCGAATTTCTAATGCGAAACTATGTGTTTGATTATGGTACATTGATCGATATACCGCTAACAAACAAAATATAAAAAAATATGTTGACTTCGTAATGTCACAATAACCACTAATTCTTAAAATACGACCCGATACATGTTCACTATCTCCAGATATATTTCAACACCTGAAATACACGCTCTGATACTAACACGAGATCGATTAATATTACATGAAGTAACAATCCAATAAATCTGTATTTTAATTAGTCTTAACGATGTAACTTGCAAACAAACAGGTGAAAAAAATATTACAAAAAAACTTCACAAAAAGCAAAAACTATATGCACTATCTCGTTAGGTGCCACCTTTAGTTCTTATAAGAATTAATTTAAATTCCTCAATTGTAAATATCATTTCAATGTTTTAAACCATTTAACTATTAATATCTAATGTACATATGTTTAACAGTATACATATAGGTACTTACCATAGTCCAACATCAGTGCAAAAGTAGTTTAGTTCCCATGCATTACAAATTCAATGCGCAAATCTGATACCTACATAACATCAAGTCACTATTAATTCGGTTAGAAATAAAATCTAAAACATTTGAACCACGAGTATAAAACACGAAATATAAGTTAATACATTCGTGTTTCTATAATTTTTTTAAGTCATGAATTCAGAAGAAAAGTGACAGGGTTGACACGTTGACTTTCAATCGAGTTTACCACCCATAGTAGGGTCGGCGACAACGCAAAATTGCCGCGATTTTTCTTCTTAATTACAGCTGTGAAGCACTGAAGAGCATTTTGATGGAATCCGGCCTTTGCCAATTATCGCAGCCTCTTCGGATAAATGTCGGTTGTTTTGCCGACGGCTATTATTCTGCCAGAACTAATAGTTCCATTTGTAATAGTAGCATTTCTATTGTGATTACGATTATAATTATTGGCCTCTAAATGTCCCACTGCTGGGTACAGCAGCCATTGGCCTCTTCTCATGCAAAAATGCATGCCTGGTGATCACCACCACCAGCGGATTGGCGATTTCAGATTCCAATTTTTGGCTTTCAGGTTTCCACACTATGTTTTCCTTCACCGTTTGGCAATGGCGTCTTAGAATAATAAAGGCACAAAAGATTTTACCTATGCAGTATAATTTGACATTACTACTGAATACGTAAAATATTCTGTATATTCCATATTTTCCTTTTTTATATTATTTGTCTATGCTACAGTGATCAATCGTTAGACTAGTAAATACTGACTTTTACTTTTAGTTTCGATCATAAAAGGAGTATAATACATATATACCTTACAGCAAATACATCAATGTAATGTAACTAATGGCCCATCAACAGCCACAAATTACTATTTTACATTTCTTTCCTGTAGTTGCAACGCGATCGAAGCATATATCACGGCGACTATAGATCGCAAGCTAACTGACATTCGCTGAGTTATAACGTTATGGTAGAAAACAATTAGCTACATGAGGCGTTAACTTTTACTACACCACTGGAACCGGATTTTTTAGACATTTCTGCAAAAAAAAACTGATTTCCCCTTCCTTGGTTGGTTTTATGCGACTATCGTTAACAAATTAAATCGATTTCTGGTGCTTGTTTAGCCAGTTGGAATAAGCTTTAGAAGTGGAACAGAAAGCAAATTAATTAGTAAATAATTATGAAAATAATACTCGCAAACTATCGTTTGATATTCAAATAGTCTTACATTGAAACACAACATCTAGGTATGTTGTGTAAATAACCTATCCAATTTGAGACCATTTATGTATAACATAAAGGAAAAAAACTTTTCTAAAATGCGCCGCGCTATTTATTTCTAGAAGAATCCAGAAACCAACAAACGAAAATCTTCGTGCCAGCAATTTATGATGATAAATCGACGCGATGAGCCGTTTCATGTAAACAAAGATATGCGAATATATTCACATCAGCACATTAAAACCAATCCAATATGCAAGGAGTCAATCCGACGAGCAATATCAACAAATCAGTTCATACAAAAAACACCTTATTCACTTACAAATTAATGTATGGACGTGATCGCGTGACCAATCAAATAATATCCAATAAAAAATCGCACTGAAAAATTATAAACGTAGTTGAGACACGAAAAAAACGTGTAATTCGAAAACATTGAAAAAAGTAGAAATATTAAAAATTCCGGAAAACAATGAGGGAGAAAGTGAATTTTATGATACACCTCAATGCTCGCGTCTTTAGAATTTTATCGTTGATATGCGACAGTTAGCACATACGAAGTATAATTAACGATTTGTTGCGTACATAAGCATTAAAAAATATGAGGTGTACGAAAAAATCGTACGCTACTGATTTATTTGCATGTCCAACGAATCCGGGGAGTAAAACTCCTGTTAAAAACTTTTTGTAAATTTTTACACCCATATCAATTAGATTGCTTTTTGTTTCGTTATTTAATTATGCACAGTTCAATATGGATACGATGTATCGTATAACAAGCAAAAGTTATCTAGTAACAGCACACATTTTCAGTATTTATTAAGGATTAAGGACTTTTTATTTTTTTTTTTGTTCTAACCGACTCGCTCTATTGAATTTAATCCTTGTATCGCGGGGGGTTTTACAAACATTCAAATCATATGCCCAAAAAACACCCAGACTTAGAACAAGCATTTGTGGATCACATAAATGCTTGTCCCATGCGGGGATCGAACCCGCGGGGCAAGGCACACAGTGGAAATTAGCGTGGTGACCTATACCACTCGGCTATACTATTCGTGCCGACGATTTTATTTTGGAGACAGAGATCAAAATTACTATAAGTAGTTAAATACGAGCGTATAAGGGTTATATTGCAACAGCCTCTTCCCCTCAACGAGCATTGTTCACACTTCACTCTAAAACTAATAGGTTATAGAGAATAAGGCACACAATCAATATGGAACTAGGAAATAAATGACCAAACTTATTCACATAAAACTTAGTATCCTCTCGCTCGAAAACCTCCGATTCATTCTATAAGCACTTTTATTTCAAGATCAGCTTGAAAGCTGCCATTTTAATCCCGGCACTTTGCTATTGAGTAATACGAGAGCACTTATTGTTAAGCTCCGTTTAGACCTAACTTATATGGGAAAAAAGCCCGAAAATTGGAAGCATTTTTTTTGCATTCTCAGAATAGAACGACTTTCCTTTGCATTAAAAACTGTGGCCGAGAGACGGTGATAAAAAGAATTAATGTTCTAGCTCTGTAATCGCTTTGTGTGGACATATCTTTAGATGCAATCTGAATTCTCGCCCGAAGAGAAAAGAGCGCAGAGAATTTAATAATTTAAGTTAGTGCAACTTTTAACTAAGATATACGTTATTTTGAAACTTTATGGGTAAAAAACAACATGCATAATATTTTTAGAGTAAATAACTCAGTAAATATTCTAGTAACTAGATTTTGACATTTGAATCGGTCGTTAATTCTTAAACCAAACATTTATAAAATACAAGCGTTCTATTGTTTAATTGTTCAAGACTATAATGATAAAAGTCGTAATTAAATTTCTAGCCTGTATCAATTTCAAGTAAAACCTCTTTAAAGTTTCCCTGAGGAAGTTGGCTTCCAATTTAAGTTCCTTTCATGTTTTTGCTGAATATTTTCCCCGATAGGAGGAGTAGGGTCGCCATGATTAGTTATGTGAAGTACGAAACTTCCTTCGTTACATAATTGCGCCGCGCTGCAACGTTTTTTGTAACGTCTACCTTTTAAGTACAAAAGTTATTGCAAACATTAATTCATCCCACTATGTGGTATTATATATAGGGAATTTTCGTTACTCTTTAACTCGAAAATTGCTTCACTGATTTGATGAAATGTGACACACAGATAGCTTATAACCTGGATTAAGACAGGATATATTTTATTCCGATGACTCAACGAGAACGGAAACCACTCAGGATAATTAAAAAAATAACTGTTCTCTGTTTTATATTTACTAGCTACCTGCTCCGGATTCGCGCGGGCAGACTAAATATTAATCAATTATAGGTACACAAAAACCTTGCAATCACTCTAACTATTGTTAAAAACTGCATTAAAATCCGTTACGTAGTTTAAAAGATCAAAGCGTTCAGACAGCGGACGCGACTTTGTTTTATTAAATACTACTTATGTAAAGATTAAATTATCAAATATAAAGCACCATAAATATTTTATACTTTTTTAGCTAATCATTAAAAGTGTAGGGTCCACAATGGCCGTGCTACAATTTCAAGGGCCACTGATACACACTTTATCCAAGTGCTATAAGGGCAGAAAAACTGAGACAACTTTTTAATTGGTCGTAGGCATCATTAACAGAAGCCTTATTGAATATATCAAAATATAAACGATAAATATAGAAAGCTCTATCCAATCTCAATTTGAGTAGTAGGTATCTCAAATTAATAGTTTGACACTTAATGGCGGCATACAAATTCAGCATTTTCACATTTTTTTTTAATTTTCGATGTTATGGACTTTTGCACACTGATATACCCAGCCAGACACACGTTAAACATCCCTTTAAGAACACTTTATGGCGTCGGGCATTAAAAAAACAAGTAAAAAAACTAATAGAACCTAATATCAAAGTAACATATATCCATAGGGAACAGGAACACCTATTAATATTACATCGATACTTCATCTCGATTCGAGAGGTTTTAATCGATTACACCCGATACCCATAACCCTATTGTGCCGATCCACGGGCCTTTAGCGAAAGAAAAGTGCTTAATCTGCACTTTGTCGCCCTCCATTGTGAAGAAGGCACTCACTTGCCTATGTATGAGTATATCGGTAGGGCTGCCACGTTTTTTTCTAGACATATAATAACGTTGATCTTCTATTAGAGTTAAACATTGTAACTAAAACAATAGATAGCAGTACACACACAAACACAGTAGCTTCATTTTACTTTAATATTGTACTTAAAATAAAAACAAGATGATAGATCTACTACTTCTTCAATAACGTAAAAATTACATTTTCTAATTACCCTATTCTATTTGTTTTCAAATAAACAACGAAACGTCTTGTTGACATGATGATTATGTCGCCACGTAAATAGAAGCTTTTTTTCTAAAAAAATATGTTTGGATTGATAACAAATAAAAGTAGAAAAATCATGTGTGAATATTCAAATGAAATATCATGAGATGTAACTATGGTATTGGCAGCCCTAATGACCGTCAGCCCGCTATCTATGTAGGTAATGGAAATGGAGTGTTTATCACCTGTGTACATACATAATGTGCATAAAGTTGTATGGTAATTATGTCTAGTAGGTCTAGAGATATAATATTATGTACCTATTTAGATTAGGATTCGATACGGTGCTCTCAAATCAAACTAATGACTTGCATTGTGAACATATTTCAGCGATACCTTTTTAAATATTGCGCGTGTATTGACAAACAAATTTATGAAAGTAATCTATACTAATATATATAGCTGAAGAGTTTGTTTGATTGTTTGTTTGTTTGAACGCGCTAATCTCAGGAACTGGTCCGATTTAAAAAATTCTTTCTGTGCTAGATAGTCCATTTATTGAGGAAGGCTATAAGCTATATAACATTACGCTGCGACCAAAAGAAGCGAAATAAATGAAAAATGTTGCAAAATAAAAAACTGTTGAAACTAAAACACGCGGACTAAGTCGCGGGGGACAGCTAGTATTTGATATAATTCATTATACTACAATTACAACGCATGTAAAATCTGGCTAGTTCGTCTGCTTAGCATGAAAAGGCAATGATAAAACAAGCTTTGGGTTTGCCCATATGTTCAGGCAAAAGACTTTCGAATAACTAAAAATATTCACGCCAAATTATCATAAAAAAGGTCTTCTATTTATATGATTAATTAAAGAATAATGTTAATGCATAATATTTTACCTTAAACAATCCTCAATCCACTCTTCCAAAGCAAAATGATTGAAAACATACCTGAAACAAAAAAGATATTTATTAACAAAGCATCCCAATACATCAAACAAAAAGACAGACAGACAAATAGGCAAACGAAGCGACGCGAATAATCTTCACATCACTACTTTGACTAAAACCACTACATTTTACAACGAACCTGTAACTTACATTGATTAATTAAATTCAAAGCAATGTAGCAGAAGTAATGACTAATTGGTTTACTAATTAAGGCATCATTAAAATGCTAGATGTTTTCAAATTTATTGTAGACTGCGTAGAATTTATTGTATAGGGTAGATCGTGCCTCAAATGAATGCAAATGTGATTAATTAAGTTTGGTTTTAGCGATTTTCTGATCGAGTGATTCAGTGATTTTTTTATCAATTAATTAGCTCATATATGTAGTTGTCAGGATGCTTGACTGCGATTGTATAAAAGCTCATTAAGCTTATTCTTGCGCAAAAACTATCACAACACATTTTGCATTGTAATAGAATTGAAATAAAATTGGAGAGTAAGGGCACAGTCATCAAGGACAAATATTTTTACTAGGAAAATCTTATTTACGCCCTAAAGTAACACATAATTTATCTAGTATTTTACTTATCGTTAATTATTATTCTTATTTTGAATGATCGTGAATAAAAGATTTACCACAAAATGCTTCTTATACCGTTCTTATTTATATTTCAATAAATATAGATTCTCATATCATCCTCGTTTGTAGTCCAATTATAATCAATAAAGTTACCCCGATTTCCATAAAAACCACATAATTGGGTAATACTGTCCCTATTGTCAGTGGAGACCGACCATCTGAATCAACAATGTGCTTCTAAATCGATATTATTCTAATGTGCCTCATAAAAAGCCGTTTTAATTCGGAGCAAAGCAATAAAAAAACCTATACCTATTTGTGTCGCCTGCTTGTTTTTTTCGCTAGAATCACGTGAGATGACGTCATTGACAGCGTATGTAGTATATGTTCAAATCAGTATTTTTTTAAAACAGCCTATAAAGTCGAGGTGAATGCAAATCATTCTTGTTCTATAAACATGACCTTGCCCAGGGTATTTGAGACAAACGACGACAAAACATTAATAAAATGTACACAAAATCTTCCTCTTGAATCTCTCTATGTACCTATATAATTATTTAAAACAAAACGGTTTACTCTTGCATATTCTCGGGATCGTCCGACTAGTTCGACTCACGACACCACCGCCGCCGCGTCAGTTCATGATTAGGGACTTCTATTGAGTCTGAAACTAGTCGGGCGATCCCGAGAACATGCGTGAATACCTCTTTATGTATAGCTGTAAACTGCAATAACAAAAATCCGTTGCATAGTTTTAAAGATCTGCAAAATTATGTTTTATATGCCTCTCGTCAAAAAAACATGTGTTCATTAAAATTACATTATTATAACAACCTTTTAAGTTCACTCTAATATCTGTCTGACAACTGTCGCCATGGTCTTGTTGACGTTTCGTTAATGTAAATTTTACGTATTTAGCTAGATTTTAATGATCCCAAGGAAACCCTACTTTATTTCGGGATAAAAAGTAACCTATACGGTATTCCTGGTAATAAATACAAATGTGTGCCAAATTTTATCCAGATCTGATCAACCGGTCTGGCATAATTTAGTAACAAACATCCACCCATCCATCCGTCCATCCACCCTTCCATCCATCCATCCATCCATCCATCCGATACATCCAACCCAACTTTTGCATTTATAATATTAGTATAGAATATACATTTGTCTGTGACAGAGTGACATCAGAAGGGTAACGTAGGGTTGCGGGTTCCCGCGGGTCGTCTTTTAACCGCTTACTCCATAGTCATTTGTCACTGTCTGTAATATTAAATGCATTTTTCAGTAGAGTGTTATTTTCCATTTAATTCCTGTAATCCAGAGTAATGGTACTTGGAACTGGAACACACAAGAAATCTTTGGGACTACAATGATTCTATGTGTCGCGAATCACGAAAAAAAAAAAGTTAGGAGTCAACTTGAAATTTTTTTACTTATTACTACAATTATAAATTTATTCTTTTTAATTATGTTATTCTTTGTGCTATGTTGTTTCTTGTAATTTTTGTGTCTCTGTGCTTTAATCAATTAAAATGTTCTTTCTTTTCAATGTGATGTTTGGCTGGATGGATGTTTGCTAAATCACGAAACACTGCTTTACGGATTTAGACGAAATTTGGCACACAAAAAGTAAAAAGGACTATCCCAGAGCACAATTTCAATCCCGATAAATTTACGAGAACCAGATAAAACTACGCGGGTTAAACAGTGAGGCGCAGCTAGTTAAAAACAATTGCAAGTTATTTAGCTTGTGTAACAGTAACAGCTACACATACTAATTGACAGATAAACGATCATTTATTGAAACTAAATATGATCTATCTCTCAATTTCATAACTGTGCGTGCAATATTATGTTTGATTATCCGATGAGTGCAATAAAAACATGAGATTCTGTTTGTTAAGTGTTAATCTGACGAGGATTATACGCACGCTTGCATCAGATAACTATTAATGCTTATGAATTTTAGACTTTCGTGTACAATTCAAGATTTTAATTATCTTGAAAAACGATGATTAGTATTTCATTTTGACAATCCAGTCGTTAAGCTAATATATAATGATATTACGACGATGTTTTTTTATTGTAGTAAATATTTAAGTCGCGACAGATAAACATTTAAGAACGTCTTATAATTAAGTTGTATTTTATTCTATTAATTTAAACTCCTCAAAAAGGAACTACGCTATAAGAGGTCACCTTTAATATCATAAGAACTAATAAAACGACAGATATTAGTAAACTATGCCCTTACCCGTAAACTAAGCACCATAAAAAAGTAATTGGACCACATCTTTCTAATACGACGCTTTTATATTTGATTGCAGTTCATTACTTTTTATGCCATCACATAAGATAGTAATTTTTTACCTAAACAACTATACTTAAGTTAAATGGTTCACTCAAAGTGTATTACAGCAATCTAGGTTATATTTCTTTGGATTATAGTTTAGTTTAGTTCAATGCCAGTCTAAATGTTATCATTATTTTTGTCTTTATTAATTTATTATTTACATTTTTTTAATAATTACAAACTTAACTATACATATTTAACACTTAAAACAATACTAAACTCTTAACTAATAATAATCACTAAAAAATTGTGTCAAAAAATTCATCCACATCGCTGTCGACTGGAAGTGTACCCAAAAGACTGGCGGCATTGCCACGTATGCTTATTCTCTGACCAAGGTAAAATCCAGCCTTTGCGTCACGCGAGGTGTCAACACGACGTTTTGCCAGATCTTTAAATAAAAGTATATTTATTTAGTTTATAATACCACTCATACAAACGTTCCCTTTGCTTTTGCTCTATAGTTTCAATGGATACTGATAAAAGCAATTATTTTACATCTAGTGACTGCCTAACTGACCTCCACAAACCTTTTTATTTTATAAAAAAGAAATTTCGAAAGTTCATATTCCTCTTGTTCTAGGCTTTTTGCACAACCACAACCCAGATGTTTACAACTGCACTGCAATTTATTTAACCTCCGACAATGAGTCATGCCCCACAATTTGTAAATGAAGTCATTATGTATGTAATATGCGCCCACTTAAGGCTACGCCTATTTAAGGATGAATGCAGAAATCCACTGCGAAAGGACACCAAAAATGTTGCATACCATGTTTGTGACAACCGTGATTTAAAAAGAATATGCTCCTTTTTTAATTTAAAAAAATAATTGGTAGTTCTTAAAATTAAACAATACTAATGCTTCAATTGTTTTAGAGTTGAAAGTGCCACTGCTTGTTTATTTGAGGCAAGTTTCATACGATGACCTAAACTAAGTACAAAAAAGAAATAAGAATATTTGTATAATAACTTTCGTGAACTCCTCACGAAAGTTATTATACAAAATTCATAATTATTTAGAACAACGGTTTACTCACACATATTCTCGGGATCGCACGACTAGTTTCAGTCCAAAAGGAGTCCCTAATCTTGAGCTGACGCGGTGGCGGTGGTGTCTACCACCGGAGTTCGACTCGCGACTCATGATTAGGGTCTCCTATTGGACTGAAACTAGTCGAACTCAGTCAGTTCGACTCGCGACTATGTTTTAAATAAATAAGAATGTGTTAAAATTAAGTTATAAAAAAAACTTAATCTGCAGTTTTGACAGTTCAAAAAGCTTCACGATACATGACAAGTGTACCTACTGGAATATTTCTATACCTTTATTACTTAGAAATACCAGCCTAGGTGGACTAGAAAAAAAGTATAGATAACGCACAATAACCAGTAAAAAATGAATAAAAAGAGTAGGCTAGTACCTAAGTGGTTACTCGAAGCTAGTTACAGATAGTCAGAAATGGCAAGCAAAATAATAATGTTTACAATAGGATATTGATAACATAAGTGGAATACACTGAAGTAGTATAATTAACACTGAAAATTGCGTAGAACAATGGAAATAAATTGTTTAGGAGAAATCAAGTAATGGAGCCGTTCTGGTGGCTAAGGGATCTAGAAAAAGGTTTCTTATTTGTTTAATTAAATTCTGCAACTGGTGTTAATACTGATTACAACAGCTTGTAACCTCATACAAAGCCTACATCACAGGCTACTACACAACACAGTGGGTAGCAACTAGGTACAGTCAGCAACAAAAGTTGACGAACACAATCAGATTTATAAAACACCTAAATGCAATAAAATTCCATAAATCTATATTATTATCATAAATGCGAAAGTAACTGTCTGTCTGTCAGCTTTCACGGCTAAACCGCTGAACCTATTTAGATGAAACTTGGTCCTACCTATCTTGAATCCTAAGAAAGGACACCCACGCAGTCTAAGCCGCAGACAAAAGCTAGTTTACTAATAAGGATTTAATCCTTCGTATTATGGCTATTTTATTACCTAAACGCAACATCAATTTATGGACCATAAATTGTGTTTAAGGTGTTCTGTAAATCTGATTTTGTTTGTCAACTTTTGTTGCTGACTGTACCGACACCTATACAGCTTGACCATAAAGCGTCAGTTACAAAGCTTATCTCAGATCTACTGACCTTGCGGCTTATTTGGAATAAGTATACATAACGCATCTGTTTTAATGTTAATAAATGATAGGTAATGGATAATTGTGGATGTGTTGAGAACAGAGTTGAGGTTCTACGCCTCTTTTGTCGAGAATTGGCATTAGTTTGGGCAGATTATTTCACAGGAGCATGCGTTCTCATGACCGATCCAAGATTAATTAGATAAGTTTCAAGTTTCATCAACATTTATGATCTGGTTTACGGGGAAGTGTGCCTATTTTAAGTTATTTGTGGTAGATAGTACATTTTTTTTTTGTTTAGGATTTACCTTCAAAGGGCACCCGGCCTTATGGAGCTTTATAAGACCGGGGAGTGTGAGAATTTTTCCTTACTAGAACCACCTCGTTGGTCCCCATCAGCACATGAAGAGGAGCTTCTGTTACCTCTTAAAGATCAATCCAGAAGCCCTCCGAGGAGTACCAAATTAGAATTACCATACCATTCAAAAAAATTAAACGAATTTCAGTAATGTTCGTAGAATATAATGGAAGCAGTGAAAGCATTAATGCCAATACAGAAAATTGGATACAGGAGTGTTCAAGATTGGAAAATGGACAGTACTCTTGGGACACGAATGCTCAACGTCAAGCCTACTAGGATTTACAGCCTTATAGGGTACGTTTTTGTTTTGATCCATCGTCCGGCCCACATCCATATCATAAAGTTTGGAACTCCCTGTACATGTTTCAAAGGGGAATTTTGTAGCAGATCGATTACACTAGGTAAAAGAGTGTGAGGGTTCAACGACCCGTATAGTCGCGGATTTGATCCCCACACTCGAAACTTTGTTGTATTTTTATATTTGGAAGTGTTCCTGTACTTTTTTTTTTATAAATTGTTTTTTTTACTAGCTATTGAAAGCTTTTTTGTTAAGATTAAAAACTATTTAAACAAAACCAATATTTAATTAGTTTGAGTAAAGATAATGTTTTTATTAACTTATATATAAACTAATATAAGTATTCCAAACATAATTGTTGTAACAACTACGTTTCATTACTTGTTAATAATGGAAATACCATCAAATAATAAAGTTGACTATTAAATACATGAACAGAATAGAATAAACACATAAAACACCAAACACGAACGATATGTAAATAGAAACTGGAAGATTATCATTTAAACTATTTGTAATCAAAGCCTACAGACGCCTACGTAATACCATAATACAAGGGCTTGCGATTTCTGTGGTTTTAAAGTGATCCTCGAACTTATCATAGTTCAACAATTTTGAACACAAATAATCGAAATTATGACTTATTTTCAGTGCTGTACAGTTTATAATTACCAAATCGCTTTAGTAAATGTAATATTTTGTTAAGCAAAAACAAAGGCAATAAGCAAAGGCCATGTCAAAGTTAACTTTAAAATATTTTAATAAGCCATTCTTTATCAAATATTCACCTACTACCTTTCTGTTTCTGTTAGTAAACTTACAAATTGCGACAGAAAACACACAACATAAGACAGTAAATTTAATATCCACAAGTAAAAAATACTAATTTATATTCTTGCCTAGCAAGACCTGTCAATGATATGCAATAAAAACCTTATTTACATAAAACAATAAGTCCATCAATAACCTTAAACAATAAACTATACCGTGCATTGCAGAAAATGACTTCAAGCCATAACTCCTTCACAAGCAAAAAACAAGTGACAAATCGGTGACATCGATACATAAAAATTCTCTACAAGCGCATCAATCGTTCACAAACAAACGTTTCAGAATCACTCTAGTTTTCGAGAGAGATGGAACGACAAGCTCATATAGCGCCGTCCCTTTCTTAAAACGGTTGTTTTCTTTATGATACGGACAGTTAATCACGCCTCGGTACAAATTACCATAACACTTAGATTCAATGTGCAGTGCATATTGTATTAAATCATCATTAGGTGCGTTTTCCAGTCGACTGGTGGCTACCGCATACAGATGTTCAGCTCGTCACGCAATCGCAACGCAATGCATAATGAAGTATTAAATCAAAGGACCGTTTCGTAGAACAATGGACTTTGAATGCTATTGAAATAAGAATAAGGAATGCCGCCATATTGGGATATTTGAACTTTGAACTGTCAAAAAACTAAACACTTTTTTTACAGACTATGTATGTTTATTATTGTAAAAATATTTTAATTCCGTAAACAATTATGAATGCGACACACAAGTTTCTTAACGTAAAAATGGGCCTGTTTCCTATTTTTTTTTAATGTCCGTCTTGTTGATTAATGAATTGTATTGGACACGTATTTTTTCTTTTTTCCTGCAAACAAAAAATGATCAAAATACAGAGAACTGAAGTTACGCGTGACGTCACTCCTCGCTACGATTTTTAGCGAGGCGTAGCGTCATAAGCCCACACTCCGAAACTTTAAAGCGGTGTATCTTTGTATTTTTTTATTGTTTTGATAAAAGAAAAAATACGTGTCTAATATTTTTTTATTATCTAACTGACGGACTAAATAGATTTTAACTTTTCATACCCAGGAAACATCCCTATTCTGTTATAGTATCTAACCTCAACAATTATTTTTGGATTAGCAAAAAATATTTGTGACTTTAACCTAGTTAACCCACTCTAATGTAGATTAAAGAGTTTCAATTTATTTTCAGATTACGTACATTTAATGTTGATAGATTTATGTAAATCTATAGTTGTAAATATATATATAATATAAATACTTGAAATTTACGTCCAACATCGTAGATTTATTATAGTCATTTTCAAAGCACAACTTATGAGATATGACGTCCTCTAGTGATTTATAATTTTAGGGTATTTTAATACAAAAGGTCCTTGATTTATAAACTAGGCCGCGTTTAAAAATAGTAAGAGACCGTTTTAAATTCCTCTTCACGTTTTATGACAGACCGTTAACAATTTTATCACCGAAGTTAATCACTTTGTTAGCAAAATCACATAAAGAAATGCCAAACAAAACCGGATTCATCATGTAGTCTAAAATTGTAATTCAATGTTAAGGATAGAAGACATCGGAATCAATTGACTGTACTAATAGAACTTTTCTCTATCTTCGAAAGTCACTGCTACGCAATATTTCAATAGGAAGACAAGCCAATTTGACTGCGCAGATAGCAGAGTGGCATGGCCACCACGCCAATTACTACCACTGAGTGCGACGTGCTGCTGGTTCGATCCCCGCATGGGATAAGCATTTGTGTGATCCACAAATGCTTGTTCCAAGTCTGGGTGTTCTTTGTGTATGTGATTTGAATGTTTGTAAAACAAAAAGAAACTAATAAATACGAATAATAATACATTTACTACATGGATACTAACTTCAAATCCATATTAATCTTCCGTACATTAGGAAATAAAGAAAGAAAGGGCTTTATTTTGCAAATATGGGTACCTAATGTAGTTACAGATAAATAGAGTTCAGCCATATTTTACCAATCGGCATGAATCGGCAAGCAAAAATACTAATGATCCAGAATCACATCAAGCACATTATAAATAGAAAGATTACTGTGAGAAAGCTAAAATAAAAACAATATTACAACACACTTTATTTACTTAAGATATTAGCAGTCGGAAGAGAAATTAAAGTCCTTTTCGTTCAAGAAAATTAAAATATTTTAGTACGCTTTACAACTAGAAAATACTCATCAGAAATGTCTAAGCCGGTTTGCTTTACTCACATTGTGCGTTTGTGATTTCCCGACTAGTTAAGTCAACGAAAATTACCCAACGGCATCGAAGCCATAAAAGTATTGAAACAACAAAAGACGCCGCGGTTAACAGACACAAGTTACAAGACAATGTAGCGGAGATAAAATAACTACAAACCCACTCCAAGCCCTATGGATTATCTCATTTCCTCAATAAATGTTGTGGGCTTCGGACGAGTGCATCGAACTAGAAGAAACACGTTGCAGTGCAAGCGCATTTCCTATCTGACAGATAGGTACTTACTACATATTTATTCATATATATTATTTTTGTGGACAGTGTTTTTGAAATTATGTTATCAGTAGATCTGTCAGGGTCTTGAAAACTTCCTCATAAGCACATCACCTTCTGTATCTTTGCTTAGTTCTCCTACTAAATTAAAAAAAAAATGTTTTAATGTTATTTTTTTCGTCTTTTTTCTTGTCAACAAATCACCAATATAGAGGTATCAGGCATACATAAATCTGTGCTACTATACTGATACGAAGCATTACATGTGTGAAACACACAAGCTGCAAACGAAAACTTTCATAACCAATATGATTCAGTCTTTACTAATCCCTGATTCCTATATTCGACTAACTATTCGTTTTGCTAACGAATGGTAGAATTTTCTAAGCAAACGAAGAAAATTCTTGATTATATTAACCGGTCATTAGTGGTAATTTGCCATATGACTGCCGTCAGTAAAGGAAGACCAGTCGCATCAATGCTTATCCTTTTATGCCACGTTCCTGATATAATAGCCTAATGTTTATTTATCGTCTTTCCGAGTTTAGGATATTGTTCTTTCTCTGAAGGTCTGCCGAATATTCCTTGTGTTATTTTTGCCTTGATTACAGTTCGTATACCTGCACCTATACACAAACGGTAGCCAAAATAAATAAATAAACTATTTAAAAATAGTCTTAACACGACAAAATTTAAGCCAATCGTACCATTAGCTATTCGGGACTTAACACTGTGGATGCGACAGTCGGTAATGTTATGTGATTCCCGCGTAACGGGTCTTAAGTACCAACAGTGCTATAACCATTGCCCCACATTTATGTTCCTAATAATGAAGTCAACTAATCTTTATCGCACGCCATTGTATCTGTTATAAACGTTACTATTCTTTGAGAATATCAGCTTCATCAAGTTTTACCCGTAAATTTTTATATTAAAATACTCTACAAATTATTAATTTTGAATTTTTTTAATTTACAATTTCTAGCCATTAGGTGCCTTTGACATTAACATAAGTAGGAATAAGCTTAGTTCACACACGTTTGAAAGTATTAAAGCAAGGATAAACCACACAAGTTTGGCTGTTTATAGTTAACTTAAAATTTGTAACTATTTTCACAAAATGCACTACCAAATTATTTATTTTTTGTATCTTTGTATACAAACTTATTTTAATATGATTCAGTTAAATTGGAAAATATGGATGCAAAAGTTTAGTGTGGGATCAAATTAAAGCAAATTTCGCACTTTTGAGAACGACATTATAATAGCAAAACGTAAAAATCTCGATCATATGCTTAATTGCCTTTCAACGATAATACAATATCTAGGATAATTAGTGGGAAATTACGCGGAACGTTGTAAGAAAATTCTGAGAAGTTAATGTCTATAATTATTTGTTTCTTCCATTCACGAGAACATTGTATTGGTCAGTCGATAAGCATTCAGGCATCAATCACATGTATTCGTCATTAATGTTATTACGTGGGTGCGACTCGAACATTATTAAAGTAACAAGCATCATTTAACACTTGTGAAATCGATTATAACCTGTTCTATCAATCTCATTAAACGTTCGATATATTAAGAGAAATAATATTGAATAAAGATTTCCGGTTTTGTAATAAAAACCGTCAAAATTGAATTATACTTAATAGCCCCCTGTCACAATAAATTCGTCGCATGCCGAAGGTAAAAATTAATAATGAAACAATCGCCAGTAATTAAGGCACAAAGGCGAGTTCGGTTGACACTAAATTTCCATTAATATCGGTGGAGCGAGGTGACGTTGACAAATTACTGTGCAACGCACCACTGTGCATGCAGGCAAAACATCGGGTCATTACTGCACACACAGATTTCGTAGGGTTAAAATGTAGTTTGGCTTAGGACGAACGCTGTACACTTTGGTAATGATTAAACAACTACCTTTTCCTCACAGCACCGCTCGTGTATAGGTCGATTATCACGCCAAAAAGAAGCCTATATCCTTTCTTGGGATTCGAGCTTACCGCATAACAAGCTTCATCAAAATCAGTTCAGTGGTTTAGCCGTGAAAGCGTACCAGACAGACAGACAGTGTTCCTTTCGCATTTATAATATTAGGTAGTATGGATATAGGTAGTATGGAAGTGTTAACATTATTTACAGGATTAAACAGTAATTAGAGTGTTAAATTACCAATCATGTTGTATCACAGCAAATAATGCGTAGGTACTTTATTGTCTATTGTAAGCTGTGAATTATGATGTTGGTTTAAAAGCTTTTAATTTCAACTTGATAATATTCCTTATTATAATAATATCTTGCAACAACTCACACACGGTCATCTGATACCAAACTAGGCAGAGCCTGTATTATGGCAGCCAGACAACTGATAAACATACTTATATATTTCTAAAAACATACATATTATTGTAGATAAATTACACCCAAACACAGAACAAATTATCGTGTTCATCACACAAAGATTTGTCCTGGGTGGGAATCGAACCCACGACCTTGGGTATAGCAATCAGGGTCACTGACCACTAGACCAACAGACCCGTCCCGCCCGTGATACGATCGATGTAGTTAATTTTTTTTAAAATAGGTACAATTTTTCGTATAAAATTTAAATAAGTATTAATTATCCCTATCGGTGCGCGTGTGTGTGCCTTTTATTATTATTGATTAATATTACAGTTGTGATTACAGTGGTTAACATGATTTATAGTATTTTCCTTATAATTTTGTAGTTCAATTATTATGTTAATTTTATATTTATTATTTTACCTTAATTGTGGTGTTTACTTTTAAATATCTTTATTTGTACTCGTCATGTAAATAACTATTTTTTGTGGTATTTATCGTCTGATAGATAAATAAAAAAATTATAAAACATGTGCTTTTACCTTTTTTGCGTAACAAAAAACTCACGACAATACATTGAATTGAAATGTCGCAAGACGTCACGCTTTTACAAAAATGTACAAAAGCTAACGTCATTAGCACCCACTCCTGAACTTTGAGTCGCTTATTTACTTAATTTTTTGTCCTGTTTTTTTAATATCTAAAATAAAATATAAAATAGAATTAGCCCGTCAATTGACGGGTTAATTCCCATATTTATATCCATACCCATTATATTTATACCCACTCATCTACACTACACTATCATAGTCTCGATCTTAGATGTCGGTGGTTACAGTCAAATAACTCAATTTAACAGTTTTCAAAATCTTTCATTTTTATTTTAATCCGTACAATGTTTTGTTGTCACAAATCTAAAATTTATAGCACATAAATCACCAAACTTAGTCACTTAATCTGTCGATCAAAATACAACAATAAATCCGAATTTCGTCAACGTTACCGGCGGTAAAACGTTATCAAAATTCCTCGCTTCTATAACAATTAAATTTTACCATAATCATAATGTTTGATAAATTTTGATAACGTTAATTAATGTTACGGCGTTAGATGCAATTAAAATCTCTGTGTAACGCGTAGTTCGCGGGAATTACGCTCGTCACGCCTTAATTACGAGCGGTTACGGGTTTACGCTGCAAATCACGAGCTATAGCGTTTAGCGGGTGATCGACTTCATTCAGGCAGTTTTAACTTTTCGGAAGCGTTTTAAATAGCGTACGGATAGAGTAAACTGTAAGCTTAAACGTCATAGCTCATTAGACACCCGACACGACCGATAGGTACACACTTACACAGTTGGATGCCGCGTATCAACCAGTAAACGTCGAGTGGTTAAAGACATGGTTAAGGACAAGACATTAAAGACAGTGGACATTGCAAAGTCCGCAAATACATGAGCAGTTTGTCCTGTCATGTAGATCCATCGTACTCCGGGGGGAAACCACTCGCGGACAGCGCGCGATTCATTCGGGACCTGCGCATTGGCAACGCATTGCAAGTGTGCGAGCAACGGGCGGTCACCGAGTATTCACCGAGTGGTCCACTCGCCGTACCCGCGTGGTCCGCCCGCGGTTGAGGCGCTCCGGAGTTGATGTAGTGAGCGTATACCCATAGTACTCCATACAATGAATACTAACCGCTCGAGGCGAGGCGGTGCTAGCCGGGTGTCAGATGGCTCTAATGAGCTATGACCTGAATGTGGAAATTGTCAAAGGTAAGAATTTAGTTGATGATAGATTGCAATTTTCTACTTGGTTCCTGGGAATGGAAAGGGGAATTACCAAAAGAAGTGTGTTTCGCCCGTGAGACACACCCTCCTCCGCCTTACCCAGGATAGTGAAAGAACATAGGGATTTACCCGAGTTATGTATTAATTAATAACGATTACAATAAAGTTAAATATTTGGTGCATAAAAATATTAATCACCCATAAAATGCACCAAAAACCCATACGTTAATCAGATATTAAAAAGCCAACAGCAAAAAATAAAATATTTTACAAATTGTTTTTGAACACAGATAAAGCCATTAATTTTTCACGGATCAGTTCTCTGCGCAATTTAAACCCGCTACAGGTCTTAAATTAAGCTCGTGAAAACAAGTGACAAATTATAGCAATTCTAGATGAAACAAAACGTTCCAACTTAATATCGATTGTATACTAGGTGCTTTATTTATAAAAAAAAAAATATGGTGATTAGCAACTGATTAGCAGACTCCTGTTTTTTTTTATAGAGAGAAGTTAAATTCAGAACCTGTCAGTTGCTTAGCACCGTCGAGATTTTTATAAACAAGGCCCTATGTGTCACGATTGGGGCAACTCAGACATTCAGTCAATTCCAAGCCCGTTCTTAAATGATGATCTGTCGTCCATGTGGCAATTATTATTTATCTATATAGAAGATTACTTATCCTCACATTCATCACACATACTCGACTATCGCTTAACCTGACTTTTCTTCAGAACACCTCCTATTTGTTTAGAATTATATTCGCCATTACAATGACTCTAATTTTAAGTTCTTAGGGCAAGTATAAGGTGAAAACGTTTTGCTTCTAGGCACTATGTCTACACGAACTATAAAAAAACTATAATTTGATCGTATCGGTTTTGGATTAAGTCTGACAGCTTCCCTAGGATTGGATATTGTATTTTTATTTAAGAATATCTTATTTTGAAACGGTAATAGAACGTCAGAATTGAAGGAGGGCAACGAACAATTTATGTTCCGGAATGTGTCTGGATCAGAAGATGATGAATGTGATGATTTTTTACTGAAAAGAAGTAGGTTAACACTGGTTGTGAAGTTACTATTTTTTATGCGATGGTTTTGTATTCTAGTGTTGATAATAAAAGAAGAATTTATAAACACTCTTATTACCAATGATTTATCGTCTTTAAAAGCAGCTGCGGAAAGTTTAGACTATTAGAACTACCTATACATAATTACATAACTCAAACAGCACATGATTTTCCATGCATCAATTCCTAAACTAAACAAATTCTTAGTCAAACAAGACTAGCTGTCCCAAGCGGCAATGAAACTCACTACCCTACATAAATCGAACACCTACACAACTCCTACACATGTGTGAGTCAAAAGTCAAAACACAAGTGTACTACTAAAGGTTAACAAACTCTAACAATTCGTGTCAGCCATTTTTAATTTGATTCTCGAAATCATTGGGCATACTCCCGAATCAAATTATTGGACTGAACAAGATGTTTGAAGTTGTAGCAAAAAAGAATTATCTATTGCTGCCAATAAAGCAAAAAGAACTATTCTGAATGTAGGTATTAGCAATCATTGCTACAATTCATGATTTTTGTTCTCATTTGTTAGCTTTAGTATCAACGGGAAATTACTTATCTATTACTAGTTTTAAAGCACCTAGAAGTTTTTTAAATCGACTAAACAGAATTATATCTCTTAGGTTAATTTGCCCTAGAATTGTCATATTACAAAAATAAACTCGAACCCAATTCTGCTTATCAAAGAAAATACATTTAAGATTTGTCTTCCATCCATAAAAATCGTTACCTACTCACTACAGTTCAATGAAGTCCAATAACTTACCCAAAATTGGAGGAAAAATGGAGATTTTCGTATACAAATGCATGGAAAAATCATGTCTATTTCGGTCAAGATCAAGGTCAAAAGGATCAAGAAACACGCTAATAACATAGCATAGCAGATTAGTCATCTATTTACGAAGCATAGCAATTACCGTAATACTATTACACGGCCCAAGTGAAATGACAGACGGATCCGTCGACCGCAAAATGACGAGCTGTCAGCCGTCGAGCTAACAATTACTTAACATCGATCTTGAGTTACGGGAAAGGAAAAAACTAAGGAAACGTAACCCACGAGAATTAAGGCAACACGTAATTAGGAAGCATGTTTTCTATAGAATAGAGGATAATGAATGGAAAGGGATTAATACCAGCATTTGTTTACAAGATCAGGTACACAGGTTGACTGCTTTTAATTCAAAACAGAATTTATCACCACGCTCGCTTGTAGTGTAGATGTCTAGTCCATTTTTGACCATCAGTAAGACTTCAATATTGTAGATTAACATAAGAAAAAGTTAACATTGGTACCTACTTATTGCATGGATCCGATTTGTAACCGTTTTTGCCTCCACGACTGGATAAATGGAAAATAATTGGGAACAACCCCGGAAGACGAATTAAAATCACATGTTCGTCATCAAAATGTCAATTTTCGTAGATCGCTTCTTACATACGCTTCGGAAATTATGTGTAAGGAAGGGTTACGTAATCAGTTTAACGCCGAGCGATCTTCGACGGTGGGTAGTCGGTACTGGAATCGATCGAAAACCGTAGTCTGCAATATTAATCAGGCCTCAGCTACCCCGATCGGATTTACGTCCATCTTTAGATAACGTGAAATCATTTCGGTCCACCGCCGTCCAAATATTTTTGTACAATTATAATAGTAAAATAATGCACAAGACTAGAAAGCTACAAAGGCACTGCTTATTATTATAAATTATGGATAGTATTTATCTAAACATTAATGGTTAACGATTAGATAGACTTCTTTTTACAAAATTTTACGAAGGTCAATAATTAATCAAAGAACTATCTCGATAGATTAAAAAAATACATTTTGATCCAAATGTCATTAAGGTGCTTTTTCCATTTAATATTCATATACATACTTAGGTACTACATTGCAAGTCTCTTTGATGAGTACCAATCAAAGATTACTAAGTTCTTGATCTAACATCTCGCTTTGAAATGGTTCAAAGCAATCTGCAAGGAAGTAAGTGCATAGCACTTAAAACTTTGTGGTTAGTAACTGTTTTAATGTATCGATAACATTCTTATTAACGTATCTGAAATTATGCGTTAGTAATGAACTACAAATGAGTATCAAGTATTGAAAACAGTCTACAGAGTGGCAAGTGACAAGATTATGCGCAGAACAGCTGAAGGAGTCAGCACCCTCAGGTTATGTGAAACATCGTCAGTTTTCATTAGTATTGTGGCTTCATCTTCAGAACTATTTCCGTGGCTGTTGCAGACACATATTAAATATTCCATTTAAAAAAATATTTTTCTAAAGCTAAAAACTTGCTCAATTTCATTAGTTACCATAGAAAATAGTGTTAAATAAAGGAATTATTGGATATTCGCACATCGCAGCCATTATTGCAGCCATTAACAGGCAGTTTCCGTCAGAGCCGACCATAAACAACTTAACGCGTTCATCTGAACACCGCGGAAGTGGTCTCAAATAGAATTCTAGTATCCTCGCCTCCATATTTCTGGTAAATCGGGAATGGGGTAAATGACTGGGTATGAAACGTCAAAATCTAATTTGCTCGTCAGTTAGATAATAAAAAAATATTAGACGCATATTTTTTGCTTTTTCAAAGTAAGAAAAAGAAAAACTATGTAGTTTATTTTTTTAATCTTTATTTATTACTGAGGGTTTAATATAAATTATGCCACCCTCATCGTGGCCACATTAATACAATTGGCTTGACATAACTATGTAGTTATCTAATAGCTAATCAAAGCTTAGGAGTGGAGTCATGCTTGCGACGTCGTCGAATTGCGACGTCGTGCAACATTTCAAATCAATGTATCGTCGTAAGTTTTTGGTTACCTACGTAAAATAAGAAAAAAATACGTGTCGAATATTTTTTTAATAATCTATCGAACGGACATTTATAAATAAATCAGTTATCTACCCTATTATTATTATTTCATTTTCAAGACAGGATTGAACTACCTATAAACAGAAATTAGGCCTAGATTTGTCTTTTAATAGAAAATGTGCAGGCACGTAAAAAGCGGATAGTTTTTGTTAAGGAGAATAATCTGGTCGCTGATTAAATCTTTCAAGTAGATATTTAACTGACGCTTTTTGCGAGCTTTTCAGTTATTCAGAAAACACAGAGAAGAGATTATGTGTACTTATAACTGTGTACATATAGGAATACCTCATATGGTTACAACAATTTAATTCGACATAGATTGACCAAGGAAATAATAAACGGATAATTGAAGTATGTTTAAAGTATTTGTAATCAATATAACATTTGCTCTTGTTATTTTCACCATCAACAGTTTGAACATTTCCTAGTTATTTTCAATTGTAAAATTCTTAGTAGGATAATTTAAATTCCTGTACAGACAATAACGAAATCCCTTCTGGTAACTAAGAGAGGGTTACATATAGGATAGATTGTAAGTTAACCCCTACAACAGAGGGACTTCAAAGCATGGAGTTTCTATAATTATAAAACCTTTTTGCATATGAATTCCTATAACTACTGGTGACTCTTTGTAAATACTTCAGAAATGAAGACTATTATTATTTTAAAGATTTTGATTGAAGACACGATAGACAGTTTTCACGTTTGCGTTTTCGATTTCGACGCTCCATCATAGGTATGTATTTTCCGCGTTCAATAGGTATAATGCTGAAAAAGTTACGATCAACTATTAAAAAGTTATATTGATATTTTTTAGGTTAACTTCCGAACATTAATAAAAAAAGTTTAACAAAATGTCCTTAAAACTTAAGTCTATTTTATGACTGTGGCGCTTGTATAGAATAGAATATTCTTTATTGTACAACATGAGAGTTACAGCGTTAGATAATACAGAACAGTGAGAGACTACAATGGCTGTCTTATCGCTAATAGCGATATCTTCCAGACAACCTTTGGATGGACAAGAAAGATAGACAAATATAGGTAGAGAGGGTAACAGAGATGTACTTTTATTAATTAAACACAATATACAGGGTGTTACCGAAAGGGTATATCAATACAAAAGGGTGAAAACTTTTTATTAAGTCGTTTTACAAAATTTCAGCTCAAAATGAGTTAGTTAAATAATTGATATCCAATTTTCCGCATCAATTATTCGACACCAAAAATCATACCAAACTGGTCACCGCACTACGAGGGTCAATATCTTATTACGTCACACACTTAATGTTAAGATACATCGCTTCAGCGGTCCGGTTATGAAATTTGGTGTCGAATAATTGATGCAACAATTAAACCTTACTAATATTATAAATGCGAAAGTAACTCTGCCTGTCTGTTCTTTCATATTCTTTCACGCCAAAACTACAGACATAAGTGGAATTTGGTACACAGATAGTCTAGAGCCTGAGAAAGGCCATAGGCTACTTTGCTTTTGCCGCGATAATCGACATCCACGCGGTTACATATATATATTTGTATGTTCAAGGCGTTGCAGGAGTCATACTGTTGCTTATTAGTTTACTCACATGTCCAATACCTAAACATATAACTCATGAAACCTTACACAGGAGTCACGATAAAAACATAAAAAGCCACGTGACATCAAATAAACAAGTATGTGATCCTAATGAATAATTAATATATAATCATTAAACAATTATCTATTGTTCGTTAAGCATGACATCGCCGGCTTTAGCGTAGTCTGGTCACGAGAAGTAATAAATTGTGATCAGGAAGGGATCGCGTTAATAATAATAAATCTTACTAACTTGTTATACTAGCCTCATTAATATTGCTGATTTGCTAGGACGCGTCCGTCTCTAATACATACAAATTATTTAGCTTATAGGAATAAGAATAAAACTTCATTCGGGTTTCATTGTACAGGATGCGAACGATGAGTCATTTTAGCCTTAGTCATTTCGGTAATGTGCTTATTGGAACTGTGATAGCATTATCTAGGGTAAAATAATATAATTTTGACTTTGCTGTCGCGCATGAATAAAAATTTACAAATAATAGGTAAAAAGAGATTATTATTTAATATTTGTAAGGTTTTTTAATTATAATTATTTAATACTTCTCCTGTCGCGGGCCTACTGGCAGAGTTTTTCTTTTTACATCTGTTCTATTATGTTTTTTCTGTATGATTTTGAGTGTGTGTGTATATAATTAATTCAATAAATAAAATAAAAAGAGGTTGGTAAAAACAATGCCTAAATAAATAAATATTATATCCAGATGATCTTAATTAAATAAATCAAATTTGGTAGCATGTCTGATAATATTAATATATTATGGTGTTATTAACATTTTATTCACCACTAGCTGTCTCCCGCGACTTTGTCCGCGTGTTTTAGTTTCAAAGGTTTTTCATTTTTGCTACATTTTTCATTTATGCTCCGCTCATTTTGGTCGCAGCGTAATGTTATATAGCTTATAGCCTTCCTAAATAAATGGGCTATCCAACACTGAAATATTTTTTTTAATCGGACCGTTCCTGAGATTAGTGCGTTCAAACAAACAAACAAACAAACTCTTCAGCTTTATATATTAGTATATAGATTTGCAATGTGAAACACTAGCATCTTAATGTTTTTATTAATTTTAAAACAATTCAAACTTTTTTAATCGGACCGTTCCTGAGATTAGTGCGTTCAAACAAACAAACAAACAAACAAACTCTTCAGCTTTATAATATTAGTATAGATATAGATTTGTAATGTGAAACACTAGCATCTTAATGTTTTTATTAATTTTAAAACAATTCAAACATGTTATCAACTACTATCGATATAATTTAACACTAATTACTAACAACGATTAGCATCAAATACACAATGCAATAATCTATTTAGCACGATATAGGTAAACTTAATACAAACAAACAGAGAAGGACCTCATTTCAGTTGATGATTGATTGAATACGTATGATGACGTACAGGGCTTAGATGGTTAAAGGCATGGAGTAACTAACAATGGAAACTTATTAATTGATACAATTGTATTTATGAAGATACTAGCTTGTTTCTAACCACTAGAATTCGGCGGCGTAGAATTTCAACAAATAAAAATTAAAAATAAAACAAATAAGCATATCATAACAATTAAGTTAGGCTTTCAATATTGGGAAAATAAATAAATCTTCTTAAAAGTAGATTTATATTCTACATTTTGTTAGAAGACTAGCTTTTGCCCGCGGCTCCGCCCGTTGTTGGTTATCGCGGCAAAAAGTAGCCTCGTCTCCTCCTAATGTGCTTGACCAAGTTTTATCAAAATCGGTTCAGCGGTTTAGCCGTGAAAGTGCAACAGACAGATAGAGTTACTTTCGCATTTATAAAACATATTAGTTTGGAAGAATGAATATGGATAAGATCACCAATTCATGAAACTAAATCCAAATAATGCTATACATATTGGCACTTACGATACTACTCCTGCGTTCTCAGAATTTCACGCAGGCGTCTAGAGGTTGTGTGGCCGTGTCATGTCATGCGTATTATTGCTTATGAAAATGTTTCGCTACTGGCTCCTGGTCACCTTGCTATACCGAAATAGCAAAGCTACAGCAAAGCTTGTTATATTTTCAGGTCAAAAAACGACAAATTGAATTTGACAATTGTTGATGTCCGTTTGTAGATTAATAAAAAATATTAGACACATTATTCTTTCTTTTTTCACGTAAAAACTTACAATACATTGATTTAAAATGGCGCATGGCGTCCCACGTTTATATGTTTTATGCGAACATGTGACGTCATTAGCCCTTGAACTTTGATTCGCTTTATCTTCTTAGTTTTTACTTATTTTGAAATAGCAAAAAATGTGTCTAACATTTTGTTATTTTCTAACTTACAGACTATTTTTACTTTTTCTACCCAGTTAACAAGCTTCTGGATTTCATAGAGGGAAGTAAGATAAGGGGTTAAAGCCATTATGATTTCGTTTTGAAAATAGGAAAAATATATTATTATTTATATAGCTTTAGATTATCTATAGAGCTCTATCCCTTCCCATATTTCTAAACGCTAAGGTATGCCCATAATGAATTCTAGTAGGTACTACATAGTAATAACAGTTATCACGTAACATAGTGATTATCGGATGCGAAACCGTCCAGTGTTTGGGCCACAATGCATGGGAAGCTCATTACTGAGGCCAGTCGCATGCATAATGAATGATGTCCATAAAACTGTGACGCTATATCGATTCCTAGTACTGTGGAGTACGAAATACACGTGTTTGTTGGTTACATGTATTCAACATTTATACTTTTGTGAGTATTCCCTAAGGGGACAGGAAAAAATACTGTTCAATATTGTGATAGACTACGTTTAAAGTATAAAGATTGTTTTGTTGACAATTGAACGTTTTCATCTTATAAAGTACAGTTGAACTTTTTATGACAGTTAAGGGAATAGACTTAAATACAATTGTATCTAGCTGCTTTATATGTGACTAGCGGTCCGTCCCGGCATTGGTTTTATTAAACCTTTTTGGTTTAAAAATATAGCCTATGTTTTTTAAGGCATAATGTAGCAGTCTAATGACGAAAGAATTAAAAAAAACGGTCCATTAGCTTATTCGTTACAAACACACAAAAATTCCTATCTTTCCTCTTTATAATATTCGTGTAGATGACTGACGACGACTCCATTTTAATTCCCATAAACATTCTCCAAGAGTATCTTTAAAAAAAAATGATTCGTGAGTACCAAATGGAAGACACAACACGAACTTTAATTCCTAAACCAGAATAACTACATCAGGGGCTAATAAACCTTGCCTACAGCCATCTTATCAGACTATCTAAGTAGTATCGGAAACGCGTCCCAATAAATAACGCTTGCATCTAATTAACATAATGTTCTGTCATCCTTATCTTGTTAGACAAGAAGTTACGTTCCTACTTTATCTCTGAGAGCTTCATTGCTTGTAACCTTTACGAGAAAGGGTGTCTACTTTTTGAGCACGCAATATACATGTATAAATCTACAGGGTCCGAATTATGGAGTGTGCAAACCCATGACAGCAGCCGTAGACAAGTGACATGTGTCATAGAAATAACATTTCTCGATATGTCATGTGGTTTAGACTTGTCACACATATCTACATTTCCGACTGCATAACTTTATCCCTCTCTGAAACAATAATAGTTCTAAAACATCACACGGCCAACGCTGCCGCTGTTAATTAGGTATGACCCTCGAAATATTTTCTCACGGTTCTTTGACTAAATTGTTAAAATATTCGAAAATACGTCACATTTATAAGTGTTAACGTTTAAGTTTAGCCTCGAACTAAATAATTACGGGATAGGAGATAGCTCTACTGTAATTATTCAGAATTACGTTCAAGCACGTGTTTTTATTCACACAAGAGGTTAAATTACTATAAATGACATACTTATTACTCTAATTGAATAAATGGATAAAAATAACATAATTCTTAACTTGTTATTGTCTTGATTAAAAATAAAATTAATAATTTTCCACTTCCATTTTCAAGTCTTGGCCCACAACTGCCTTCGATTCTCTGAAAACGATCTCGTAGTTTCCTTCTTTCTTGCAGTTCTATTCTTTTCCTACCTAATAAACCAATAATCAACTTTGGATCAATAGAAGCCATGACAAAAATTTATCCTTAAAAAAAAAGAGTAGCTATCGACTATAAATTCAGAAGTGTAAGTACCTCTAAAGTAAACTCTATGCTGAATAGAGACTTCCACGTCAGACGTATGAAAACTTACTAAACATAAGTTTGAACATTCAGATCCTATCTTCAATGTTAGCCGAGCAGGCTGAAACTCAAAGAAAATCTAGAACTAATATTCATCCGACGATATTTGATGTAAGCTAAGGTTTAAATCGAGCGACCGAGATCCCGGGCGGCGATCCGAGTTAAGTACTGCAAAAACTTGAATTTTCACGGGGATTATAGTGGCAACGTAGCGTAGAAACACTGACGCCACGTTTTATAGTTTTACTATTGAAGGCAAGTGTTTTGTGCTTTTTCTGGTATGACTTCACACAAATAGTATCTAATTCTTAATGAATATTTAATATTATTTTTACTTATCGTCGGTAACAGTTTGTTTTCTACTAACTGTCAAAGATACAAAAATTTTAATGTTTAGATAATAAATACATAAAAACAAATTATGAATAAACAAACTAGGTTTGCTTTCATTTATTTGTTTTTATGTACACGTAATCAATTCAAAAAAGTAGTAAGTAAAAATAATCTCATCGTGCAACTAATTCAGCAATAGTAATATTCATTCTAACATATATTCGGTTTCAAACATAACAATTGGAAAACTTTTACAAATTCAAATGCAGTGGCATTTAAATACCGCCGACTGCATACCGGTAACGCACAGCATCCGACGAGTATTTGAAACTTAGAACTATAAGCATTGGATAGTAGTTCGATATCATTATAGTTTTAGTTCTACGCATGTATAGATAATATCTACTTAAATACTATTTATAATATTTAAGTAGACTATTTTACTATTTATATATATAAATATAGGTACATATTTACTTTATTCATATTTGCAATTACCGTAAGTAAATTAACGTAAGCAAATTTTTAGCTGTAAGTACTACACTCGCTTACTGATTTAAGAGATATTCCGTGTTACGATTATGCGAAAATTTCCATGGTTCCAATTATTAGGGTAATATTCAGTTTTGCGATAGTTTTAATAAAACGGCGCGCTCTGTTTTGACAAATTTTATAATTTTATTTATTTTTTTAATTGTTGTTTTTTTTTATATTTTTTATTTTTTTACTCTTAGATGCCTACATATCACTCCTAATTCTTGCAATAGAACGTACAAGAAATTAATTCCAACATCAACCAACATTTGCACTAAGAATTGAATCGTTTAGTGTTTATAGCGTCAATAGTGAGTAGTTAGCAACAAATACATTCCATTAGCAGGAGACAAGAGTCCTTGTGTGAAGCATTGAGCTAGACAAGACGGATGCGGCCAGTTAAGGCCCGGACCCGTATTGCGTCGTATTGTACGGCGAGGGCGTGTGCACACCGCTTTATGTCGCTATACTGCGAAATTGAGACCAAGAAGACGAAATTCGAGTACAATAATAACGATAATATCTTGGGATAACTCACTGACGGCCATCTGATCCCAAACTAGAAAGAGTCTGTATTATCGCAACCAGACAACTGATAAACATACTCATATATATTTCTTAATACTTACATTACATAGATAAATTACATCCAGATACAGAACAAATGATCATGCACATCACAGTTATCACACAAAGATTTGTCCTGAGTGTGATGATCCTATTCAAGCATGCTTGAATAGTGTGATATACAGACGACTACTTTAGGAGATTGGGCCACTAAATTCTGGAAAGAGTCATCAACGGGACGTTATAAGCAAAACAATTATGAGAGAACTCTTCCTAATATCAGTGCGGATAAGAAATCTATTAAAACCTTTGAGTTTAGTGTGCTTCTCTATAAAGGCAAATTGAATAAAAAAGAAGAGACACGAACACGGCGATACAAAAGGAGGTTCTCAATTTACAGTCCGTAATTTTTTTTTTATTTGTTACTCCATATAACAGGCAATTATGGATGGATTTAAAAAAATCAGAGATGTTCCCATATAAATTTTATTCATGTCGGATCCTTTTTACATTTGTTTAAACAATTATTATTAATATGTAGCGATAGCCATGATGTCTTTAGTTCCATTAATAACAGTTTATAGGTCAGGCAAAGACCAAAAATTGAAAATGTTATTTAGAGCAAAACTTTTGGCCTTGAATGGGAATTAGTCCCATTTAAAATATTATAATGGCAAATTTGAAGGTGGGAATCTCAGTCTTGTATGACAAGCACATAAACAACAGTGTCCCAACAGGAATGCGAGCGCACCAATGCGAGCAAACCCTAGCTAAATTGTTGAGAGCAATTTGCATTTAGATACAATTGGTCCAGCCTGCTGATGCTGATTGCTGAACTAGGTTATTAGAATTCATGTCACTGATCAATGTCTTCTAGTAAAACATTCGTTGGAATTGTTAAACGATTTGCGTCGGAAAGTTAATATTGTGAAGTTCTACACAAATGCCGTTAGATTAGGTAATAAAGAACTTTTGAACTGGTTGTAATTTAATCAACAAACGTTTGAATATAATTTGATTTAGCATTCAGTCTTTTTCTACTGCACATACGTTGGTATGTGCGTACTTTTAGATATATCTAGCGGCACTAGTGCACAACTCATATTGTGCCCTTACTCTCCAATTAAATTTTATTTCTAATACAACGCCAATGCAAAATTGTTATTCATTTAGCAGACACATTAACAACACACAGTACATAAAAATTACTGTCAATGTCCAGTCAGTTCATTAAATTAACAGCATTTTCTTTAAAACTAAATCACCTGCCTCCTAAATTAATATCAATTTTGAATTTGCATTGTATTAAAATTAAATTGGAGAGTAAGGGCACAGATGTCTGTTTATCTAAAAGTAACCTTAATCTGTTATTAAGGATAATTTTTAGTTTGGTATTTTTTATATACAGACAATCAGACGAAGTCGAATTTATGCGTTACTACATAGACATGCATTAGAATCTGTTTACCTACTAATAACGCAACATAATTTATGTTGCTGTAAAAAGTATTTTATTATAGATGATGATGACGCAATCCTATGTGAAGAACAATCCAGCAGATCTCAGAGAATCACGACTAAGTCAGATAAAACCTAGTTTATAATGCAAAACACATAGATTTTCTTAGGAACATTATTATTATTTAAATCTCTTTGATATACGTTTATGAATAGATTATAAATCATAGTCTATTAAGCACGAATCTAGGTACATACAGTCTTGAGTTCTAAGTGTCTATTTGTAAAGGTTTAAGTATCTTTATAGACTACTAGCTGTTTCCCGCGGCTCCGCCTCGTGGATGTCAGATATCGCAGCAAAAAGTAGCCTATGTCCTTTCTCAGGCTCTAGACTATCAGTGTACCAAATTTCATTTAAATGGGTTTAGCAGTTTTGGTGTGAAAGCGCGACAGACAGACAGACAGAGTTACTTTAATATTAGTAAGGATTATAGTAAAGACTTACTAACAATTTGATTAGTTAATCCAAGATCTATAAGTCGTGAAATTGGACACCTTGAGTCAACAACTATTAATTTATAAAGACGTTAACGCTTATTAACTTTTTTGTAAATAATTATATACGTTAACATTTGCTAATTACAAGCTTCAACTTATTATGTACACAGAAATAATGGTTTAAAATCGCTTGGTCGCATTGAATAAATCTGGTGATCATAATTCATTGGCTATTCTGTGGGTACTCAAGAAGATACCTTTGCCGACAAGAAGAACTGAAGTCTGATAGGTAGGTATTATTTCTAATTACACTTGTAAATAGACTAAATTCTGAGTGTAGAAAACCCTTTTCAAAACGTTCTAGGTTACGTTCTAGGTTACGACCTTAATTAATCTAGAAATCCTTAAGCACTATTTAAATAATTGAGAAATTATTTAAATAGTGCTTAAGGATTTCTAGATTAATTAAGGTCGTAGTAAAGTCGAAGAAAGTAAGGGTTTATGCCCAGCAGTGAACCAGCATAAAATGAATGGTATGATTAATTAAAAAAGAAATATTGTAACAGTTTTTAATGACAAACAACAGTGTTACGATATAAATCGATAAAAACCTCTAACGATTGATAAGGCATCATCTAATTCTGATGTTTGCACAACATAACAAAAACGTTCAAATCGCCACATGAAGAACTTCCTGAGTTGGAACAAACCTTTGAAGTTCTTGCAAATGTTTGTTTGTTTAGCCAGCAGCATGGTGCGCGCGTAGTGATTGTCTACTTCTTTGTTACAGTTACATTTAGAACGGAATCGCCCGCACAGTCAAAGACTAATATTATTATTAATCAGACTTGTAAATTGCCTACCAGCTTAGGTACTTGGCGAAATTGTCCGCTTCCTAATTGAGTTAAAAAATCGAGGCAATTTGAGGTTCATTCCGTTAGAATATTTTAACAGTTTCATTTGTGATCAGAATAAATTGGTTTAGACTTAGAAAAGAGGCGCAAAAGAATGAACTATTTAATCTTTTATTCATATTTTCCATATCATACGAAAATACACCTTACTGCAATTAAATAAAGACGCCATTTGTGTAAATGTAGCCACTAGGCACTAATTGCTATCTTATATTTTATAGTACCGCCCATAATTAGGTATATGGGCTTTATTGGACAAATGTTTTGTTAAAGAAATGTGTTCTTTTCAATGCTAAAACATAATCTTTACTATCTCAATAGAAATAAATAATGAATAAATAAATGTGGACAACATCACATACATTGCTCTAAACACAAAGTTTCTTTGCGTTACTATCGTTTGTGTGGTAAAGCACTTGTTGTACAAAAAACTGGTTTTCTACAGTACCCCGTCCGGGGATCGAACCCGGGACCTCAGAGCTGACGACACATTTAAAACCAGTGTGTACGCCACTCGACCACTAAGGTGGTTCTACTTGCATTTCACTAACTTGGTAGGGAAGACTTTGTTTTGCTACCTATATTCTTACATCGATAAAATTTGAGCCATGCTATATATTATAGTATTCTATTTCATCATATTCAAGCTATGAATATTAGGTATATCAAATTCGATTTATTTTGGTTTATCTACGTAATAGATAAACTTCTATAAAGGTTATCTAAAAGGCCTATAACGTTCACAAGTGGTAAATTACTTGACACTTAAGACTACTGTTCCTACACGATCTACATATAATGAGGTTTACTAGTAACACAACGAGATGTTTATTCATGAACGTCAAGAAGACAATAATAATCAAAGCTGATAAAAATAACTTTGAACATGATACTGAAACAATCGCCACAAAAAAGATGTAATACACTAAATAATAATAAAATATCAAGCTTGAAATGTAATCTAGCAAAATCTACATATTATCTACAACAATCAAAAATAAGATAAATTATTGACGATCTTTTGGGAAATCGATAATACAACACGTGGGTGGCTAGCGTGTGTTACATAATCCAAATGACATGCTAACACGCACACACACTAACACTAAGACAAATCAGAAATTCAATAAGTATGAATGCAACAAAATTAACTACAAAATGGAAAATCGAATACTTAATACAGACATTACCTACTTACTTAATAGGACCATCGCTAATGAATGTACATAAATTATATATTTAAGATAAACATTTAAAACTATTCGTGTTTACACATTTACTTAGACTCATTCACAACTTAAATACCTAGCATCAAATTAACACGGATTGGAGATCATTTTAGCATATACAATTTTACATAACAGGATTTTAAATGTTTATTATTATGAAATCATGAATGGATCGAGTCATGCTTGTTGAGGCCAGACGACAGATGTTTGGCAGATGCAGCAAAGATTCGTAATTTGTATGATTTATTGTTCAGTAACACTTTTGTCGCTTTGTATTTAAACTTAAGAACAGTGGAGTAGTTATGTTCGATTCTGTATCCAACATAACTTCCAAAAAACCTTTCTTGACAATTTTACATTTCAACATGATAGATTAATTTAGCGTCTTTTACCCATCAAAGTATAGTTTTGTGCATCCGATACTTTTATTATTATTATTTAGCCTGAACTGTCACACTGCCGGACAAAGGTCTTCCTTTCGCCTTTCCATGTTTTACTATTATTGGCTAACTGAGGCAACTCTTCGTTAAAGGCGTCCAGTTCGTCATCATGATCTTCTCCGCCTGGGTCTTCTGATAATTATAACGAAATTATCTTTATCTAAAATCAAAGTGCTAGACAATACAGTCCTATATTCTATCACACTGCTGTAGGAAAAATAAATATATTTATCGTAAGAACTATATTATTTTACGTATCATTTTTGACATAAATTAAGATCGATAATACATTACACGCAGCTGTAGATTTACGTAGCCTAACTTGGTTATATTTTAATTAGTGGATTAGTTTTGAAAGCCATTGAGTAATCCCGTAGGTAATCAACATTGGGCACAGCTGTTTCAGATATAATATAAATGAATGTGTAGTTAATTTGTAATGTCACATTTGTGGACTGAAATTTAATGTAAGTTCTGACATGTGTATAAAAATAATATTCGTATTTGTATGAGTAATTAGACACAAGTGATGAACTATTTTAACGTTCTATTTAGATTAAAAGTCAGGAGAAGTGTGATTAAATTACTGGTAAGGAAAACCTTGCATTTGTTGACACAATATAACTCGCAAATAATAATCAAGTGTGTGGAATTTAAAAAAGACTGTATAACCCCTAAGTCTGTATCGACAATTTCTTCTCAGGATCGAGCCCAAAGAAAATACATGTAAAAGTGATAAAATCGACTTCATACAGATAAATGATTTTGTAAGGATCCTAAAAGTAATCTCGTACTTAAAACTGATGATAAGCAAACCTTTCATCTGGTTTTATCAATATTCATAAGCACACCGACAATCTATGTCTTCGAATCTAAAGACTTTTCAATATAAATCTTGTTATATAATTTATTGTTGTGGTTGTGACAACTATTCGTTCCATTATGAATCATATACAAGTGCGACATTGTTTAACAGCGGAAGGATTAGACATAGCAAAACTGATTACTAATTTGACTCTCTTCTGCCTAACCATTCGGGTTTCCCCATTGCGTGTTGGAGTCAGTTTCCAGTCTTACTGGGTAAAGCTGAAAAGCTTTCCTGCCTTAAAGCCCTACGGACTTTACATGACTGACCTCAACGAAATCACTAGATTATTTCTGTACGGAAACCGTATCTCTTGGTGAGGCATCTTCATAGCAAGTATAGCTACTGGTACAAATAATAATATAAAATATCTTGAGACAATTCACACACGGCTATCAGATGCCAAATCTAGGCAGAACCCGTATTATGGCAACCAGAGAACTGATAAACATGCTTTTATATTTCTAAACACATAAATATTATAGAACAAAAATAATGATTATGCTCATCACACACAGATTTGTCCTGGGAGGGAATCGAACCCACGACCTACAGTTTAGCAGTCAGGGTCACTAACCAATAGACCAACAGGCCAATCAAATTTTTCTTTAATTTTATAACAAAATAAAAATAACAAAGAATCTTCCTATTTGGCATAGCGCCTAAACGAATGACTTTCTGGAGATCTATTCTTGAACAAATCAAATATTTCAATGACGTACAGGAATTTATGTCACGTCTTGCTGGCTGAAAATATTTTGTCAGCAAAACAAAATACAAACACAAAATGTTTTATTTAGTTTCACAATTTTTACATAAACTTAATTTGTGATTGTGACAAAACAGGTGTCTAACTTTGGACATTATTTAAATCTATTGCTGTTACCATTAATTTATATTAAAGACTAGCTATTTCCCGCGGCTCTACACGCGTGGATGTTGGTTATCACTGCAAAAAGAGCCTTTGTCCTTTCTCAGGCAGTAGACTATCTGTGTACCAAATTTCATTTAAATCGGTTTAGTAGTTATGGCGTGAAAGCGCAACAGACAGACAGAGTTAGTTTCGCATTTGTAATATTAGTATCGATTTAAAGGAAGGATTAAATTGTTTTATACCATGCTAGTCTGCACAGACGGATGACATTACAAGAAAGGATTAAAATAAGATAAAGGTTCATAAGCTGTCTTAAGTATGTTCATCGGAATTATTTTTACATATTAAAATGTAAAATATATATTATACATATTAAAATGTATAATATATAATGGTAATATCAGAGACATTCATCCTTAAACACCCGTTATTTAATAGAATTTTAGTTAAAATTATGACTTTCCAGTAACGAATATTCATTCTTGTACCTAAGCTTTACATCAATCAACCAAGATAATTCTAATGATTACCCCATAATCATTTTAGCAAACATCATAACCGATGTACTCCCTTCACAAGTAATAATGATAAATGAGGTTAAACCTAATTGCCTTTTACGAAATCGACAAGCAACTAACCTAGACCTAACCTAGTTAATCACAATAAAAAAGATAATACTAATCTCGTAAATCAACAAAGAAACTAAAACCGTACGAAACTTAATACGCATAAAAAGCAGTACAGTCGACATTATGCCAGTAGTAAAACTTTGACACTCAAAGCAACTTTATTTCAAAGATATAAAGATCATTTTCGCAATCCCTTATTACCACTACCGTGAGGTCCGCCCCTGACCTATTTAACTAGCCACGTCAAACAAACAAAAAAGTCGAACTTATCAAATAGGCCTAACATTAATGCTGATCCGGTCGGAGCTTGAAAGAAAACTAGATAGTTCGAAAGTTGAGGCACTAAAACACTCGTTTTATCTTCCTACTTAAGTACCTGCTACTTTTCTTTATGTAGTTCTTTCCAATCTTAAGCGAAAAACGTGAGAATTGGAGGATCAATAGCTCTATCTAGGTTTCAATGTGACTTTATAGCTAGATTTTGCATTGATTGCGTAACTTTCATATCAACTTTAAATATATTTTTATTAAGATATTTCATTTTTCAGTGAACATGTTAATATTTAAAATTTTGTAGCGATGTTTATATTGGCATAGAATTGAAATAAATAGTGCAAAGAATGCCTATGACTTATGATGATGATTTATACAATCTATTTGATCTGTGTATTATTTCCAGAACCATTTTGCACACGTCTACTCACAAAAGAAATAGTCCAGAGTTCTAGACTCCTGATTGCAAAAATAATAAAGTATAATTAAGACTCATTTACCATGATCCGCCGTACCCACAAATCACCCAGTCTCTCTTAAAACCGTACCCTTTTAAATTTAAACAGGCCTCCAAAAAGAGTTCAAAGAAAACTCGAAGGAACCAAACATTTATTAACCCCCTAATAACTTTCCTCGGTACAATAAACATTTCTTTTCAGCCAGCTAACCCATCAGGCAGCTCAAATGTTTGCTCAGGACCATTTAGCTTTGTACCAATTACTGCCGAGTTATGGCTGGCTATTTTAATTGGGAAAGTGATTAAATTCTGAGTAACGTTGAAATATTGCAGCCAGTTTATGGATAATTCTTTAATATACTTCATGCATTTTTGAACATCCACCGATCCTTTCCGCAAAGGTGGCATTTTCTTGCTCTGCGAACTTTACCAACAAAGTACAGTGTGTCGCAATGAACTCCGCCTATAAGGATCTCGGTCCGAAATCAGGTCTCTCCCAAGTTGCGCCGTAACAACACTCTGTTAAAGGTCCTTCGCCTTCTGCATCCCATCCAGCTGCCAGTCCATACAGGGCTAGGTCCATCCTACACTGCAGTTGCTGTTTTAGAAAGGATTATTTTTGACTCTAATAAATTTATAATTGTCTGTAAGTAAAGATTCCTGCGCATATTTAAATTATTTATTTGCATATTGTGTCCATTAACTGATATAAAAACAATTCACCAAAATAGCTCGAATAACAAATAGCAATGTTAATTGAACAAACTTAGGTTCTCGACACGCGAACTGAACTGGTAGCTTTTAATGTTTGTAATTCAAATTGTTGCAAAAGCTATCAGACTACCTGTAGCTATGAATATAGGTTTATTTTAATGTTTCATAATTATAAATTACATAGTTTTTACGAAGTTGAATTCTCATAACCTTTAAACCATTTCTTCTTCACCATTTTTTTATTCTATTTGGCATCGTAAATATTATTTTGCCTCTATATAGATTCAGTAAAAAAACTTCTAGTCAAACTAGATTATAATCAGTAGCAGGTTGTTTATCTGCCACCAATATTCTGAATCAATATAGGTACACATATCAGTGCATTATTAAACACAGTGGGTAGAAACCTATCAGAAGATCTCCTAAAAATGATTCTAAAATATAAAACGTAATATTATACATATTCGTTTGAAAATGTAACCGCAAAAAAAAATTGAAGGAAGTAATCAATATGCGATCACTTATCAAAATTAAATATAAACAAAATAAGAGGAAAACAAGCATGACCCAAAAACGGGGCCATGTGTTTATTAATTACATTAAAAGCTCATATCTATAGCGTCAGTCTGTCGATACCGATAACAGCGGCTAATCTCGCTAACCACTGGGTAAACGATACGGTCGAAATTGTATCAAAATTCTATATGTACCCAGAATCTAATAGATTAGACCAAATTTTGGACATCTGAAAAACTCGGTTGAGTTTGTTGTAACAAAAGGAGGTACCATAATCTGTGATATGCCCGTAGGTAGGTAACTATAGGTACCATCAGAATATTTATAAATTAATTTTATTGGTTGTTCCACTATATCTCAACTAAATATATTGTGAATATTCTTTCAGAGTCGTCAATGTTTCTCTACTGCCATTATGAGTGTTATTTTTAGTTTCCACTTTCATTTCTTCGATCCCTTTAAATCAGTATTAAAGACCCTAATTTACTGAATAATAAGAATCATCCTTTTACTATCATCCAAATTTTCTAGGAAGGACGTTTACATCTTCTAGTAAAATACAAATTTACTGTTCTATATAGCTCTTCCAAAAAACTTATACCACAAAGATGAAGCCAAATCTGCTGCTATTCAACGCTAGACAGTTGATGCGATTCCGTTATGTCTAAAGAAATACGACATCTGAATGCTAATTGAGATGTCATCGTCAGCTTGGACGAGTCGCTGCAATATTGATGTGATTCTAAAAACTGAGCCATATGCTCCTAATGAAACCTGTGCATGTGTGTGACTACGTCTCTAGATTGAATAATATCACGAACACTGGCTGGGCTTTAATGAAATTAGAAACTAGATTTTTTATTATAATTTTGGAAATATAAAATTAATCAACATGTAACTCCACTTCGGGGCAGAAGCTGTTTCTCAAACAGACTGAGCAGTAATCGGATCTGCAAAACTGTCAGAAATAGACCAAAAAATTTGAGCGGATTTTTCTGTTTTCTGCAATAACCTTCAATTTCAGCTTCGCCACTGTCGGGTTATAAGAAGTAACCTCAGTATTTAGGTTTTATATATTTTTTTTTACCTTATTTGCTACTGTTATTCATTAGCAAATAAGGGTAACAGGCTACTTAGGCGTATCATTTAAGTCCATATCTCTGTATTACCTAACACTTTTAATAAGTGGGAGTCGTTCAGGTGTATAGTAGGTATTTAATCAAGGTGGTTGCTGTGGGTAGTCAAGTAAGTAGCCTTGCATGAATCATAGTTAGAATGTCCCGTCAGACGTGAATGAGGTTTAAGTCATTAATGGCCAAATACTTAAGCGTCAATTAGTTTTAAAACGCCGTTAAGTCTCATGCTGTCTCTGTCACTTGAAGTAGCGACAAGTTAAGTTGCGTTTCAGTATTTCGGGATAAGAGTTTATTTGTTGTCACCGAGTTTCAAAAGATTGTTTTTTTTTTGCAATACCTAAATCTGGCATATCTTTATAACTAACTAATATTTTCTCTCATTCATTCTCTGATGTTACTCAACCAAGACTTATTTAAACAGTACTGGCTGTTCATACTGTTTATTACACTTAAAATTACCCCATTCTCCTCTTTGTTCCTAATTAGGGTAAAAGAGATAGCGCACCGCAATTAACGTTTAAAAAACAGACCACTTAATTGTTTTTAAATGGCCTTAGAAATTCATTTAACTAGAGTAAAAACAAATGTTACAAAAGTTTACACAAAATTATAATTAAATGTCATAAACAATTGGATTGGTTCGAATATTGTAATTGCTTTTTAACATAATTATGCCAACTAGTAGGTACGACTTATTAATTTACTATATTTCAAGAAGGTAAATAAAATAAATTTTATAATATACCTTCGCTAATTACCGAAATTGTTACAATAAATAAAAAAACAAAGCCTTCATGTTAATTTATTTAATATCAAAAATAATAAATATTATTTTTTGTCATTTGTTTGGTAGGTAACTATTGTACCTACCAACATAATTCCTGAAAAGACAAGGAGAATAGGCAACTTTCAAAACGAAATAAAAGATTTGATTTTCGAATATATTTTACGCACGGACAGCCATTTTGTTCCGTTGCTACGCGCTCCCAATGTCTGGTCAAAGTGGTAACAAAAACTTTTGAACACAATAGGGTGGTCTATTTTGTCGCACGGCCTATTTTGACACGTCTCGTCGCTGTAGGTAGATGGTGATTGAGTTGCTATGGCAACGAAAATATTAATTACAGTTTGTCGGTAAAGGTGCGTTGTATGGAAGTCATTATTTTGCGAGATGATATCGCATCTATGAAAAAAAATACAAAATGTGGCACTTTTAAAAGGCCAGACATATTTTATAAAGAATAACTCACTCAGATGCGTCCAACCTTTACCGTGCATCAGACAAATCCTCTACTTTGTAGATAGGTATTAGATCGGGTTTTTTTTTAATAATTAATTAAAATAACTATGTAGGTCCTCCTTAGTCTGCCTGTGACCATGACACCTGAAAAGGGGTCGAATGGTCTAAATAAACCGCGATAGAATAGCGCAGTTTATTTAGATTTGAAGCGTTTTATTTCAATGTCTAACAATCGCAAAAAATCTCAGAAAGCATGTTTTTTTAGTTTCTGTACAAACGGTACAGTCCAAACAAGAGTCTGAAGCTCAAACATTTGCCTTGTGCGAAACAATCTAGTTTCTTTAGCAGTATCCACGCGTATTGGGACATCAACTGATTTACTACTCAAGCTTTTCAAATAAAGAAATTCTCAAGGTCTGACATAACACGTGCCACTACGCAATAGAGACATAGGTAAGTATAACAAATAGTCATAATGCTTATGAACTGTTTTCATAACAGTATGCCTTTATTAACGGTTTCCGCCAAAGAAAATAAAAGTGAACAAGTCACTTGTGTTTATAAATGGTATCTGCGCAAGTGAAGAGCGTTTGCAAACGAGCTGTATTAGTCTGTTCGTTATTCTAATGAACAATATGGCTGCCGCTATTGTTTTTGTTTGAATACACACTGTTTCACATTATTTAATACGGTTGAAAATATTACAACGCAAGGCCCGAGTACCTATGCCTTAATAGTGTTCTAAATTTATAATAAGTTTATTTTAAAAATGTAGATTTAAAAATATTCTATACCGTTCACAAATTTATATAGCTATGAGATGTTAGTCATTTTACTTACTTAATAAATGAAAATTGTGGTTAGTACTTTCTGCTTTGGATAACATAGTTACTAGGCTAGGAACTAATGAGGCCTTTCAAAACGACTTAAAACTTAAAGGACGTCATATACCAAACATAGAACAGTGCCTATCAAATCCAGCATAGTTTTAGCTAATGAATGCAACACTAAAATAAGCATAGCAGTCACTAAATATTAGAGTAACCTAACATCTGTCTGGCGTGAAATTATCCCACTGACAAATTCCTTTGCCTTAAAAAAAGGAAAACAAAAATGGCGGCTAGTTACCAAGCGGCGTCAACTGCTCTCTGCAGCTCGTACCGTGCACTCTCTTTTATTTCTATTGACGAAGCTCCCTTTTTGTCCCGCTCACTGCGAGCTCTGACAAATTTCATTATTGCTTTGCAACTGGTTGGGAATTAAGCAATAACTGGATTCTATAGAGATGTTGAGAAATCAGGATTGACGGTATGAAGTGTTGTAGCAGTAGAGCAGATTAATGAGGGAAAAAATTACATGCTAATGAACACTTGAATGTCGATCAGTAGAAGTAATATGTACGTACCTGATACCTATTTAGGTATATTATTACCATTTTTGAAATCATCTTTTATCAGAAATTTCAGGTTTCAAGCTATAACCAAAATAAAAAAAAATAGAGGATAGGTAGGTATTATCAAAAATGTTAGTGTTTTTTTTTTTGTTTTTTAAAGAATTTAATCCTTGTGTTGCGGGGTTTCTTTTTACAAACATTCAAATCACATGCACAAATAACACCCAGACTTGGAACAAGCTTTTGTGGATCACACCAATGTTTGTCCTATGCGGGGATCGAACCCGCGGCACGTCGCGGACAGGGGTAACTAACATGGTGACCTATACCACTCGGATATCCGTGTAGTCTAGAGGTTAGGTAGGTACCTACCTATTTCAAAATACAGTTTGACTATCTACTCTTTTAGGTCACTAGCTGTCAGTTCAAAAACACGCGTCGTACTCGTAACAACAGCTAATCGAATCAATGAAACGATTCGTGCTTCAATTTTATAGTCAGAGCACTCACGACAGATAACATACCGATCGATACATTGCGTGTCACCTTCCATTAAAGACAAATACATTTTAAGACTAAGCAATGTATGCTAATGAAATGATAACAGTACTAAGATCGTGTATGTCATCGCAGTATTATTATACCGCTTTGACCTTTTCTGTGATATCGATTTCGTTTTGACGTATGTGCGTACAGTCGTCAACGAACATACCTAGTTTATTTTTTTTATTAAATCGCTCAGTCATGGCACGTGTAGTTTGGTTGCTAGCTGTACCTGAACGATCCAATACAATCCAAAGACCGTGGCTATGGTATGAAGAGATCTAATTACAAAGTTGTTTTGAACGTAGGTCACCTAAGACACCTACATTACATAATAATAGAAAATACATATAGGTACCATTTAATTTATAATAAGGTTTTTATAGAATCTGTTGTTTGATACAGTGAAGAAGGAAACTGAACGTACCTATGAAGACTAGAATATAGCTTTTAAAAATACTACCGTGGGTCTACATGTTTTGAATTCCAGTAACGTAAAAATCGTTACATGTTTGTACACCTGACAAAGATAAGAATTATTTGCATTGATAAAACAGGAATTTGCTATCTGACTGTCCAGTAGTTAAACAACATATCAAGGCACTAGACACCATAGTTATTGAGTTTGATGAATCTAATGTAATTCTGACAGTAGCACTATACTACTCCCATGTAATATGCCAACGCAAGAGTAAACATAGTATTATAGCCACTTTCCCACACTTTTGGTAGGCACGTAGGTATATGTACCTATATAGGTATTTAGAAAACGTAATTCGCAACACAATATTGTGGGACGATCTACTAATTTCTCAGAACCGTACTGAATTATAGTCTTGCAGCACCAAATTTTTCTGTCGAAATACCTAGGTAGGTATAATGTTACTACCTAGTAAGGCTTTTAATTTTTTGTTATTTGATTTTTACGTTTTGTTATTAGTTTAAAATCTTATGGAAGGATAATCCGAGTCAAATAGGTAGGTACCTAGTCTTCTTTTTGTTTATTTAGTGACACGACTGCCCTTAATGGGTACTAATTGAAGGTACCAAAAATCTATAAAAACGTGTGTAAGTAATACTAAGTATCCAATTAGGTACATAGTTAAGTACCTGTAAATAGAAGTTTTAACTGTAAATAGAAAATGTTACTGTTCGTCTATTTACAGATAAATTACCATTTTGATAATAATCGCGGTCATTTCAATAAATATATAGGTACCTAGCTAATTGGCGAAACAAATTTATAGATATCAAACCTTGTTGGGTATGCATAAGAAGGTTTGATAGGACCTAACGTTGTATAGGTACCTAAGTATTGATCTAACCGAGATGTCTCGTTATCAAAGAGCTATTGGACCTGCCAAAACCTTGTTGTCTTGAGACCTGGCTTTGTTTATTATGTGTTACTCGAATAGAGCACGTGTGAGTATTGTTTCTTATTTAATAGGTACCTACCTACCATTCCTCTGTTACGTAATAGAATAGGTAAGAAGGTAGATCTCGTCTCGCACAGATCTTGTCAATAACCATGTAAGAAGCTTAGAGTATGGGACCTGAGAGTAGAGGGAATTTTATCAGATAGGTACCTAGGTAGGTACCTGTATTTTTAAAAAGATTTAAGAAAAGTTAAATGAAGAAACTTGTGGATTTTCATATTTTAATTAAATCGAAATTAAAGTTAGAAGATGTAGGTACCTACCTAAGGTACCTTAATCCTTAACGATAGCATGATTGGTTCTGGAAACTTTTTTAGAAGGTAGGTAGGTATTAGAAGAGGTCTTTGGCTTTTAGTTTTAGTACCTAGGTAAGTAGTAACGACGTTGCGCAGGGTACCTACCAGTGCAATACAGACAGAATCATCAATTTTATTCGTCTTTAGCAATAGACTAGGTAGGTACCTAGGTGGGTAAAGTGCATTGAACAATCACAAACACGTTGTGAATTTGTCATGTAGGAGGTGGGTAATAGGTACCTACCTATTATGTTTGTGCCTGCAGTTGACGCAAGAATCTATTAGTTTTAATGATAGGCATGTTGTCTTGAGAAGCCACAAATTATTATTATATATTATTTTCTTAGCGTAATTGTTGTAGACTAGATCTTAGGTTTGAACTTTCTTTGTAATTCTAGTACGTATGTAGTAAAGACGGCCTAATTTAAAGCGGCAATAGCCTAATGGTCAGGGTGACCGCCTCGTGATCGAGAGGTCGCAGGTTCGATTCCCACCCATTACACTATTGACGTGAATCTACTCCAGATACAAGCATATTTAGCTTAGTTGGAGGGGTTAACAAGATTGCTAGTAGACTAACGATAGTAAGCAGTATTTAGGCATGGTAGGTACCTACCAAGGTAGGTTATCTCTATTTATCCTAATTTAAAACATTTTAATATTTTTTCATCCAAAAAATCTTTTTCGTCGTGTAGGGTGTACCTAGGTTTAAAATCGACTGCTGATAATATTCAATTCAGACTTAAAGGGTGTTATGGTCGCATTGACAGTACTTACTTATCTGTTAAAATAATAAAACCAAGTAAAATAATTTCAATCAAAATCATAGCCTAGGTACCTTCCTAACTACTCGTTTAATGAACTGCTTTCATAACACTTAACCGACCATAAATAAAGATAGGGTAGGAGCAATGACTCAGCTGATCTATCAATAGATTACATAGGTTTTACGTATTGTACTAACACACATGTTCCTTAGATGAGAAAGCAAATGAGTTCGTTCGTTAGTACGTACCTACTTCCTAATAAATAACACAAGTTAATAGGTTTACGGTAATCTATATTATGATCTCGCAGCCGATATGTACTTATGTAGGTGTGCGTGGACTCAGCTTTCTCCCAAAACGTGGGCGACACCGCGCTCTCATTCATGATCCGTCTGTGTTTACACCGCGCACACTATCCATACTTGCAAGCTGCCCGCTGCTACGAAAACAAAAATAACACTACACAAATCGCTGGGAAGGTATCGAGATAACGATTGTTTACCTGCGATTACCACATTCAAGGTAACCAACCTATAACATAACACACTACAACGTTACGTTTACACGTTAATTCACCGACTCACAAGTTTAATCTCGCATCGAAACTCTGTTGACATTGAAAACAGTTACGCAAGTTACTGCAATTTTCGTAAGAATCAAACTCAGCAAGTCAGCGTTAATGTTATGAGACTGAACCTACGTTCTCCGTCTTTCGACACAACAAAAAGCCGGGCGAGTGCCGTATTTAAGACGGTCCCCCTTACCTCTGTCGCTCGAACATATCCTGCGAGGACTACACAAGACAGCCATAGGTATATCCTCAAATGCATCACAACAATGTGAACCGGACCGGTCGCACCAGCAGTATGACACAATCACACAATATTAACACAGCACAAAACAATCTGCTGTTATGTTATTCCACTAACACCATACACACGGGTCGAAACAGCGCGCGAAACGACATGCGGCGTCGGTTTGCGATTGTAGTAAACTGAGTGGCGCTTGGAGCTCGGTTCAGTGCGTTGAGGGCGCGCGCCCCGCACGCGGCGCGCTCGTGGCCAACTTCAATCGTATAGGCCGCGTTCGGTCGTCGCCCGATGGTCGATGGAGCTGTATTTCGCGTCACGCACTCCTATTTATTACGTCGAAGAATAATGGCCTAGTAGTTGCGTTAAATAAAATTCAAGATACCAGCTACACAGCCGACTTTGTCTTATTGCGTTCCTACGGAGGAATTTGTTCTAAATTTGGTCATGGCCAAGACAGAACTATTATTTTCTGGGGCGACGACCGTCTGTATAACATTGAAGATACGTCAAAACAAACAACTCATGCGATAGCCATCTAAATGCGTCCAATACAAGTTATTCCCTGCCAAGACAATAAAACAAGATTAAGTCTGTTGTAGTGTTACCAAGAATAGGCTAATAATTATAACTAAATATATGACTTTAGTCATGGTTTACGAAAAAAAGGTACTTACACAAGTTAATTAAATAATTACACTAAGTAGGTATTTATTCATAAGGGTTTACGGGTACCTACAGTCTATAGACAATACCTATAAGAGTACGTACAACAACAGACAGCCAAAAGCAAGTGAACGTTGTACTATAGTACCGCCATCTGTCGGAATATAGAAAACTTGCTTACGAGAATACATAGCTATGGTCACTGACTCACCTATAATATATATACCATGCTGGACTGGCTAATCCTTACAAAATAACAGCTATTCTTTGTGCTAATGGGTTACACTTGAATGCATTTTAATTCTAATACAATGCTTAATTGGTCTTTATATCAGCAGACATACAACACACGGTAAAAATACTGTCAATGTTTAGATTACAGTTAATTCCTTCCATTTATTGAAAGTATTTTTTTCAAGACAACTGATACACTTATCTGCTAAACTAATATCAATTTTGCATTGGCATTGTATTGGAATTAAGATTAATTGAAGATTAAAGGGCACTGATTTGAAGCGCCACCAGTGAGTGTACAGTGAAGTAATTATATTTCAATTGACCGGCGTTTGTTTATTTTTTATATTCGTTTTAAATATAAAAAATCAACAAACCTATACTCACTACTGCTCTCAGCGCCAGCATGGCAATTTTCATTTCAAATAGGTTTCAACAAATAGATAGGTACTTCCTAAGTAAGGTGTATAGAACAAGTTGCTAGCGTCTTCCGTTAGATGTCTCTGTACAGGGTGATATGAGAAAGTCTTTCTCGGTGATGTGATTAAAGCCTTTATTTTTTGCTTAAGACCTTCTAAAAACAAATGAAATTGCACCGTCTCCAAGTCACCTCGTGTGTTTTCTCATTAAAGGTGTACTTTAAAAAAAAAAATACGTAATAAAACAAAAGACGTCGAATTCATCTAACCAACGGTAACAATTTCCTTATGGTCAGACTAATCTGACTCTTTGACTACGAATTGCCTGTCTCTCCAATGCCTTTGATCTCGGAAACCCCGACGTATCGTATGCACCATTGATAGGGAAAACCAAATAAAACAAACAGATCTTATAGAAAATGAGTAAGTACCCGACTGCGCCAGAAGGAGGGTTACGTTTTTGGAGTATATGTATAGAAAAGGAAGGAAGATATAGGAAATTGTTTCATTACTAATACCCAAACAAAACAAATACTAAATTCTAATGTAGGAAAACCTAGAAAATTTAAAGGGCCTATTAAAAATTTTGGACTGGATCAAATAATAAGCGTCAAGGACTGCAAAGATGTATGGCAAAGCAAGGAGCAACACGGACGCTCTTATCGGACCCATGATGGGCCCGACGTAGATTTCTTAGCGTCCGTGGTTTGGCTACGATTCGGGGAGCTCTTCGGAGAAACCGAAGGTTTTGTACTTATGTGCAATTATGGATGAAGTTATCATGACAAACAACTACCGAAAATATATCATAAAGGATGGTATAGTTGACATTTGTCGGGCATGTCCAGGCATGTCACTGTCCGGGTGAATCCTCAAAGCATATAGTTTCGGTTGTTCTCGTCTTGCTAACGGCGAATACTTCCATAGACATAACCAAGTGGCCAGGATTATCCATCAGCAGCTTAATTTAAAATACAAACTTATGGAATCTGAGGTACCGTGCTACAGGTATGTCCCCGTCCCAGTTCTTGAAAGTGGTCATGTAACATTGTACTGGGATCGATCTATCATCACTGATAGGACTTTTGTAGACAATAAGCCTGATATAGTGGTAATAGACCGATCAGAGCGTTGAACAATGATTGTTAATATCACCACCTCAGGAGTCTCTCGTTAGGCGGCTGGGTCACGGTTTGATTGATGAAAGCGATACTTCTCGTCACGGCGCGAATCGTGAGGAGGTTCTTTCTCTGGAGCCCTAACCACCGGCAGCTTGTGGCGAGCTGTTTGTAAGTAGCGACACAACGGACCTGAGTACTCTAGGGAGTCACTCTTTAGGAGGGCTCCCAGCTCTTTTTACCTACAAATATCTTCAAGGGCAGAGTGTAGAGTATCCATTTTCTCATTCTGGTTTCGATTCGATATCAGCAGTGATGTCGAGTGCAGTTGAACATGTCCTTGATCGTAGCTTAGGTAGGACATTCGTTGAACCAGTTTGTCGCATGTTCAAGTGCTTCGAGTGTCACGAGGATTCATACGCCACACACTTAATTACCACGTTACAATGTTCCTGGTAACAACCGTTTATGTTCTTTGTTTTCTTGGTGAAATTACAAACTGGTCTATTCAGTATGTGTCCTTGTAAATTGGCCACATACTGGCATACGTTATTTGTATAGTAATTAAATTTTAACTTCGTTTATGGTTTCGTTTACTTCCATAATAGGTCCTGATTAGATTTGAATATATTATTAATTTATTTAATTACTTAATAGAACACCATCTAACAGCCTAAACTAAACCTATCAGTTAGTACGGATAAAATTTCCCTTTGTTTAGAATCCTTGTGGATTGTAATATGGCATGAACATAATCATTTTTGTTACATTATTTATTTCCTGAGGTAGATACAATTAAACTCAATGTGTAATTCCTTCAGAAAATATATTAGAAGAACTAACTTAAACTAAGCAAAATAAAAGCAAGATGTTGACAATACTAAAACATAATGTCAAAAAAAACAGTATATCTTTACAGGCAGTATTTTATACAATAAACTCAAAAATAAAATTAAATCAAAACCTCGTCAAGGTATTTTCCTCCGCACTCAGGATCACACACACGTACACACACACACACACAACGCACACGCGCACGCACACACTTAAATTAATATTTTATCTCATTAATTACTCTGTATTTTTCTTAGTTATAAGTAAAGTTTTTATACTAAAGAATTTTATGTTGGAGCATTCCCCATCTCGGAGGTGGGCGCTAACAGTTGCGACACAGTTTTTTGTAACTAATGTGGCTGTTAACGCATAATTAATGTTACTTACTGGTTTTTGTTCCAATAAATGATTTTGATTTGTTTTTTTTGAATTAGTAACAAAATAATTATTGTTCCAATGGCCAGTTTTGAACTGTTTAAGTACAATAATTATTTAAGAATCTTTATGTTCTATGTTGGCCATCTTATCTTTGTGGCGGCGGATAGCTTCTTCGTGACGTTTGATCTGCTCCTCATGGAACGAAACCTCGTTGGCCAAATGGCTCTTCATGTTCTGGAGCTGTTCCTTTTGCTGGAAGACAGAAGATATTGTCAATAAATTTATATTTACATTGAAGTAATTGGCTAATTTTAATAAATTCAGAAAAAAGTATGCACTATATATGTGATCACCGGGAAGCTGCTAACACCTACTTCAAAAAACAATTTAGCTCGATGTATAAGGTATGTTAACGTCACTAACAATCATAAATTGTTTATTGGAATTGAATAGAATACCATCTAACAATTATGCACATTATACGTATGTATTCGGTTTATTGGTTACTTTATTCATAAATATGTACCAACATAATTGTATAATTATGTTGGTACATATGAATAAAGTAACCAATAAACCGAAAATTGAAATTTCCAGTGTGACCTATTATTGTTAATCCGACTCTTTCTTTATTAGAATATGCATAATAATTAATAATATCTGGAGGCTAATCAAAGAGCAATCGACGTGGCTATGGTTTGGTTTGGTCAGATCTGAAGATAACCATCGACACAAAAGAAGAATATCTAGAATAATTTCTATGTTGTACCATATTATGTTATAAAATCATATCACATAAATCTTTAGCCTTATGAGAGTGAGACTTATTTTCATCTATCTATTTAGAATTAGAATATAGATCACCACGGTGAGGATTTATTCATTAAGGTATAATATTGAGACTAAAGTAATCAACTTTATGTTTTATATGTGAAATAACTACCTTGTTGTAGAAGTATTCATCTTCCTTAGCTGCCTCCATTTTCCCGAAGGCACCACCTGCCTCGCGGATAGCGCCACCGCCACCGCCTCCCTTGCCGACACCGGAGCCAGGATCACCACTTGTCATCCTGAAATAGTTAGAAGTAAACTTGTAGACTTGTCTAATTTTTAAAATAGTTTTAACTACGAAGTTATAGAAGATGTTTTGAACTGATAAAATCCAATGTGCTCCTAGACAATGGAAAAGAAATTGTCTGGGTACATTATGTGACTGCTAAGGCATTAAGCTATTTTACTGTTACTTTTTTTTAAAACCAAAGGAATAAATTAGCTCTTTGGCTTACAATATCTTACATGATTATTTTGGTAAATTTGCATTTCAGAATAATATTAATTCCTTAGCAAGAAACCATTGTTGTGATGCAACATGTTGATCATGATCATTTGTTTATGTTATGAAGATGATGAAATAGTAATGCAATTTTATTGTCTGCATGGGAAGCTTAGTCATAAACGAAAAATTTGTTCTAGAAAAGTCGAAAATCATACTTTAACCTTTTAAAATATTATATTTTATTTATAAGTAAAATATATAGTATATATACTATAATTTATAGTAAAATATTATATTTTGAATAAGTATTTGTAATTAAATACAAATAATAAAAGGAAAAACTTAAATTATTACTAACTAAAAATATTATATTTTCATCATAGCTTCTTTACAGAATGGATGTAAAACTAGAATGTTCCCAATAGACATGGTCAATTTGATTGCAAAAAGTAAAAAAGTATTTGAAGTAAGTAAGTGCTAAATCTAAACATTGCTATTTATTGTAATCGTAACAATTATGATTGCATTATATAAACCGGCAGAATTAGCAGAACAGTAAAAACAAACCGATCAACATCTTTTAACCATAAACTTTAGACTTTTTAATAAAACTCTGTAGTCTTTTAAAAAAACTAAAGCTTTATATACACAGGGTGGGCCTTAACTGTATGCCTAGTTTGATATGCAATAACATTTTTTTTTACAAAAGTCATGAATATTTTATTTCTACTTTTATAAAAACTACATAAAATGGAAATTTTATGAACATCTAATTTAAAAAAATCCGTCGTCGAAATGATCCTACCAATTTGTTGAAATTCATGATACAAATTAAGATTTTCAAAACCAAAAATTGATTTCTCGTACAATCTCGTAAAATTCGTGTATAGTTGTCAAGTTGTCTTATCTTCGTAAACTTTAGATTTTAGATATCCCCACAAAAAATGACACAGATTAAGATCTGGGCTTCAAGGAGGCCACTAAATGTCTTCTCTTTGTGAGATGAGTTTTTACGGGATATCTGTTTCACAGTATCTGTGGAAACCATAATGGTATAGGAGGTTTCACGATCCTGCTGAGACCATGTCCTGGAGTTGTGGCCTTGAAAATCGTGAAGTGCTGGAACTAAAAAATTCTGTAACTTCTTGCAATAATTCTAAGCATTCGCTATTTCAGCGACTTTCCTTTCATTTTCGAAAATGTATGGGCCAACATATCCCCTTGAGATATTGCACTCCACACGACAACCTTCGGGCTGTGCACGGGACGTTACAGAATGATTGCCTCACAATCGTTACAGAATTATTGTTTGCATAATACGCGCCAACACACACTGCACGTTGATCTCCAGGAAACGGTTCCATGAAAACTAAATATTCCACAAAATTGCGCGTCGCCACATGCCCGTAACCGCACACACCTTTTTTTTTTTTTTTATTACTGGGTCAAAGCTAATGACTTCGACCCACGCCAAGGGCACGGCGTGGGGATATGTCGGACTCGTACCGACTAAAAACACCCCGGTCCCGTCCTTGCCTTAGCCAGAGCCGCGGGATCGCTTGTGCATTCTCAGCGCAGCTCCGGCAGGCCTCGATCCTTGAAGGACCCCTTCTAGAGAGGTGGGTGTAAATTGCCCACCCCTCGCATCTTCCGAGTACCCACGCGAGGGACTTCGCGTGCTTATCCTCCGTAACCGCACACACCTGCTTGTTTTTGGGATATAGATGAAACAAACCGAAAACACAGTTAGGGCCCACCTGTATAAGTATATTTACAATCTAAAATCCGATCTCAGACCTAAACAAAAACACACACAATGGAAAATTATTTATAATGTATAAAATATAATGATTTCACATAAAACGAATCAGCAGCAGGTAAAGGGAATTAGGATCTATAATTGAATACATAATTATATAAACGTTAACTAGCGTTTGTATACAAGTAGCAAATAAGAAATGCCTTGACTGATAATTGAAATATTGATGCATGAATTGCTTACCTAGCAGACAAACACAATATACCTAATATAAAACTTAAAATTGAATGTGTGAACAATACCGTGTACTTTTACAAACTGCGTAGCTTAGCTTGAAGAACAAATGGACAGCGCCAAGTACCTTTATTGTCTGACAATTCGAAAAAATAGACCAAAATATTTTTATATGACTAATTTATTGATGATCAAAGTATTCATGCATGCATGCATAATGATATAAGGAAAACTATTATAGACGAAAGTTTGAAGGTTATTTAGAGGTTTCTGAAGATTCTACAATAACAATATTGTGGATAACTTGTGAAGGCTGCGTAACGAAACGTGCCGGTAGAAGTTCTCTCACCTTACGCCAACAATAGCGCGGCGAGTAACTGCAATTCTTGATCTTGAGATGATGTTCATGATTAAATTGTTTAAATACAAATAATATAATCTTTACACTTTGATCAACTTCTTCGATTTACGTAGTATGATTTTAGTACTTTTGGTTGATTTTGATTGATTTGAATTTTTGACAAACCGGAAAATGTCAAGTCCAAATGCCATAGATAGTAAAAAACTTTTTTTAGTGTGAATATTTGGCCTACTGGAATCCAGTAGGGTAAATAACGAAGTGTAAATACTTAAGGTCTGGTTATGACATAGAAATCACCCGACTTGATAATAAAAGTTATGCAAATCAATACATACTTATTTGAAATATTTTGCCTAATACAATAATGACTTATGATCAGGTTAAATTGTTTAAAAAAATATGAAGGTTATTCTTAACTTAAAATGTTCCAGATAAATTATTTCCATGACGAATTTAACCAAAAATTTGATAAAAATCATGCGAAGAATTTAATAAATTTAGGCACCGATTCTAATAAATTTAACACGAAAAACTAGACTGCCTGCTCATTATGACTTGATAAGCCAGGGCTTTGAATTTTCAGCAATTCGCATTTCAAATACTTTTAAACATAAAAGTAAGTAGTATATATTTTTGTAAATAATTTATTTTGATAACCTACTCGATAGGTTTGAAATTTATTAACGAGTTACAATTCATTTAGCGCTGAAAATACGTCATTTTGTTTATTTTGGTTTGAAACACATAACTAAAGACACTTGTGGTTTTGAGACAAATCGAACTTCATTCAGCCGTTTGGAAGATACGAGGTATATAAATTTAAAAACAGAAACACAACTTAAAAAATTACGCGCGAAAAAACATAACCCTTCTAGTCGGGTTAAAAACATGATGAAGACTCAAATAATAAAAATCTTGTGAAAGACTAGAACTAAAAGTAGAAAAAAACACATTGTTATGCTTTTTTTTAGACACAATCAATAATACTAATTACTGTTCAAGGCCTGAGTAATATTATTAAAGGCGACCATGAAGCATCAGAACTATGAACAAATATATTATTAATTTGCCTAAGTCACCGATGTGCATATTTATAGTATGTAGGTACCTATTTAGTGCCTATTATAAATAGGCACTAAATAGTATCTATTTTAATAGGAATAAAAATAAAGAAAGCGCTAACTTGCCTGCTTCACGTTATCGTTGCACTCATTGTTCTAATTTTAATACAGATACAGTAATATTATCGTAACAGAAACTGTTTCTATTATTATTTACTAATATTTGATAGAATGACATACATAATATAGAATTGGTTATTTATGTTAACAAAAGGATTTTTTTAAAATCAGCCAGCAATGTAATGATTTAATTAAAACTTTTTAAAAAAATCTTCCAGCATTTTCTAGACATAGTTTTTAGCGGGAACGATGTTTTCAGTAACTGTGGTGATTCTAGGGATGATTTGCAACGAATTTTGCATATTTACTCTATTATTCAAGTCTTATAATGTACTTATAGTTGCGAATTGTTGTTTTATATTTATTAGATTAAATTGTTTTTACATGTATTCTCCTTCTATCTTATTAAAATCTGTTAAATATTATATTTCATTAGTTAGGACTTTCCAAACTTAACTGATCTAGATGGCTATTTTTACAGTAATACTGAATATTTGAATTAGATTAATGTGATTTTTATCGAAAAATTTATTTATTGCATCGAACTTTGAAACTTGGACGGCGATGCGCGAAATAAGGTCACTGTCAGTGAGAGAGTTCACTATACTCAATATTTTTCGGAATAAATATTTGAAAAGTAATAACGGCTAAACGTTTATTTAGATACAACATTTATTATTAGCTGTCTTAAACATATTATTATCGTGATTTCAGAATTCATAATAATAAAATTCATAAATATTTTAAAATGAAAAAAAACTTTTATTCTAAAGCTTCGAGGCTCATAGTGTGTTAGTAAAATTACCTAGAACTATGTTAGTAAAAACAAAATGGAATGTTAGACCTTATAAATACATACAAAATAATAATTTAAAATTATATAGTAATATCAGGCCCAGCATGTGTTAGTATTATAACAATGACTTAACAACTATGTTAGTAAACATAACAAAAATATAAAAAAATACCTATCACAGGGAGATTCATCCCGTTGCATTAATAACATGCATCTAATTAATCTACCTATGGTCGGTCCGTCCAGACTCTCAGCAAATACCTTGAGGATGCTGTTGGTGCTTACCCGTACTCTGCGCATTATTGACGCTACCTTCTTACGCATTATCGCGAAGTAATCATCAGTGTGTGCATCAGCGAACATGCCTGATGCACTACAATAGGGTGGAAGCCTCAAAGGCATTATTGTATTGTATTCGCAGGTTGTTATCTGTTTTTTGGGTATGACTAGCGCAAAGGCTGCTGGTGTAGAATGTTTGGTAGTAAGCTTTGAAACGGCAGGTTTTACAGGTACAGAACTACCAGCAAATCTTCGAACCACCATATTACCCCTAACAGCCAACGCCCTGCGTTCTCTTTCCATATCAGAGTCGTCTTTTAAATCTTCAGTAACAATGTGTCCCAGATATTTAAATTGAGATACTCGCTGTAAAATAGTAACATTAAGTTGGACAGGAGGGACGTGTACTGGACTTTTATTTTGCCCACTAAACACTAATAACTCACTTTTCTTGGGATTGTATTTCAGACCATGCTGCTGCGATGCATGCGAGAACTGACAGCTAAATATGTGCTTTTGTTCTGCACAAGGCTTAGCACGCACTGCGATTAAACGCGCGCGGTTCAGGAATAGCTGAAAACGCAAAAACGCGCTTCAACACGCACTGCGGCTAGCGTTTTGCTTAAATTTATTTCATTTCACCATGGATTTCTGGCGAGCAGCATGTGTTGTAGCTTTGATATTGAAATTAAAAAATAGAAAACGTACCTAAACAACGCCGCCGCCATAGGTACTGGGTACATCCACTAACTGATCAAAGACATTTGAAAGGATACTTTTGCAAAATGTACAACAACGTGCGTCAAAGCCAAAGCCGGGCTTTAATATTTCTGTCTATGTATTGATTTAACGATTTGTCATATAATGCCGGCCTTTTTTCCACTTCAATAATATAGGTTTTTTTTATACATTATCGTAGTCTACAGTCGATGTTTCTGAGTCGGATGACATTACTTAACCTCTGCAAAAACGTCTTTCCTCCGCACTCGCACAGTCACTGAAAAAAGTCACTAATGCGTGCGCTTGTATAGAAAGCTATGTGTTACATTTTTTTGCGGTTTCAGACCTGCGGTTAAACGCGGGCGTTTAATCGCAGTGCGTGCTAAGCCTAAGCGATACGCTTGCTCTAATTAACTCTATGGTTGTACTACATACTGGCATTCGTTATTTGTATAGTTATTTCGATTACCTACTTCCATAATAGGTCCTCATTAGATTTGAATATATTATTAACTAGCTTTTGCCCCCGGCTTCGCTCGCGTTAAGAAGTATTATTATTAATTAGGTATAGTTATTGCGGCTTGACTTTTGTTTAGCGTGTAAAATTTGTTAAATATCAAAATCCTATTTAAGCGGACGTCATAATAGTAGCTCCAATCTTTAATTTCAGTTCATCAGTTGAAAATCTAAGAAGATTTATACAAACTTTCATCCCCTATTTTATCCCCTTAGGGGTGGAATTTATCAAAATCCTTTCTTAGGGGATGCCTACGTCATAGTGGCTTTATGCATGCAAAGTGTCAGCCCAAACGGTTTAAAATTGACAAAGTATAATACAAACTTTCATCCCCTATTTTATCTCGTTGGGGGTAGAATTGATTAAAATCCTTTCTTAGCGTATGCCTACGTCATAACATCTACCTGCATGCCAAATTTCAGCCTGATCCCTCCAGTGGTTTGGGCTGTGCGTTGATGGATCACTATGTCAGTCAGTCACCTTTGAGTTATATATATTTAGATTTGTTTAATAACTTAAAAGAGAACACCATCTAACAGCCTAAACTAAACCTATCAGTTAGTACGGATAAAATTAAAATTAAATTATCCCTTTGTTTAGAATCCTTGTGGATTGTAATATGGCATGAACATAATCATTTTTGTTACATATTTTTTTCCTGAGGTAGATACAATTAAACTCAGTGTGTAATTCCTTCAGAAAATATATTAGAAGAACTAACTTAAACTAAGCAAAATAAAAGCAAGATGTTGACAATACTAAAACATAATTAGTAACAAATTAATTATTGTTCCAATGGCCAGTTTTGAACTGTTTAAGTACAATAATTATTTAAGAATCTTTATGTTCTATGTTGGCCATCTTATCTTTGTGGCGGCGGATAGCTTCTTCGTGACGTTTGATCTGCTCCTCATGGAAAGTAATCTCGCTGCCCAAATGGCTTTTCAAATTCTGGAGCTGTTCCTTTTGCTGGAAGACAGAAGATATTGTCAATAAGTTGATATGTATTACATTGAAGTACTTGGCTAATTCTAATAAATTCCGAAAAAAGTATGCACTATATGTGATCACCGGGAGGCTGCTAACACCTACTTCTAAAAACAATTTAGCTGGAAGTATAAGGTATGTTAACGTCACTAACAATCATAAATTGTTTATTGGAACTATAACATATGAAGAAAGTAATCAATAAACAGAAAATTTAAATTTCCAGTGTGACCTATTATTATAATTAATCTGACTCTTTTTCTATTAGAATATGCATAATAATATCTGGAGGCTAATCAAAGAGCAATCGATCTGGCTATGTTTTGGGCTGGTCACGAAAGAAGAAGAATATCTAGAATAATTTCTATGGTGTAGCATATGTAATACACATAATAAATTCACATCACATAAATCTTCAGCCTTATGAAAGTGAGACTTATTTTCATCTATCTATTTAGAATATAATCATGGTGTCATGGTTAAGATTTAGTCATTAACGGATAATATTGAGACTAGAGTGAACAACTTTATGTTTTATGTGAAATAACTACCTTGTTGTAGAAGTACTCATCTTCCCTTGCGGCCTGCATTTTCCCGAAGGCACCACCTGCCTCGCGGATAGCGCCACCGCCACCGCCTCCCTTGCCGACACCGGAGCCAGGCTCACCGCTTGTCATCCTGAAATAGTTTAAAGTAAACTTGTAGATATGTCTCATTTTTTAAAAAAACTTTGAACTATGAAGTTATAGAAGATCTTTTGAACTAATAAAAACTAATATGTACCTAGAAAAAGGAAAATGAATTGTCTGGGTACATATGTGACTGCTAAGGCAGTAAGCTATTTTATTATCATGTTACTTTTTTAAAAAACCACAGGAAGTTATTAGCTCTTTGGCTTACAATATCTTACATGATTATATTGGTAAATTTTCATTTCAGAATAATATTCATTCCTTGGCAAGAAACCATTATTGTGATGCAACAAGTTGATCATGATCTTTTGTTTATGTTATGAAGATGATGAAATAGTAATGCAATCATCTGCATGGGAAGCTTAGTCATAAAAAGGAAAGATTTATTCTAGAAAAGTCGATTATCATACTCAAGTTACTTTACCCTTTTAAAATATTATATTTATATCATAGCTTCTTTACAGAATGGATGTCAAACTAAAACATTTTATGTTAAAGAGAGGGAATAAAATTGTTTTAGAAATAAATATTACTTAGATATGCAATGTAGTTAACCTATTAAAAAGTGAAGGTACAAGTAAATATGTCTCGTCAAATGATTACTGCTAAATTTAAACATTCCTATTTATCGTAAACATGACAACTAATTATTGTAATATATAAACCGGAAAAATTAGCAGAATTGTAAAAAGAACGAGTGTGAACTAATAAAGTGTAGATCAATAAAATAATAATCAGACATGTAGTAACAAACCAATAAACATCTTTTAACATCAAGTTTATATTATAACTCTGTAGTCTTTTTTAAAAACTAAAGTTGTTTAACATTGTTTTTTACAAAAGTCATGAATGTTTCATTTCTACTTTTATAAAAACTACATAAAATGGAAATTTAATGAACATCTAATTTAAAAAAAATCAATCGTCTAAATGATCCTACCAATTTGTTCAAATTCATGATACAAATTCAAAGATTTTCAAAACCAATGGACTCTATAAATGCCATTGATTTTTCATACAATGTCTCTTTCTTCTCATACAATCTCGTAAAATTCGTGTATTGTTGTCAGGTTGTCTTCGAACACTTTCAATTTCAATTATCCCCACAAAAAAATCACAAATTTTGATATCTGAGCTTCGAGGAGGCCACTGAATGTCTTCTTTTTGTGAGATGAGTTTTTAAGTAGTCAGTATCTATGGCCACCATGGTGGAATGGGAGGTCGCCCCATCCTGCTGAGACCATGTCCTGGAATTGTGGCCTTGAAAATCTTGAAGTGCTGGAACTAAAAGTTTCTGCAACATCTTGCAATAGTTCTCAGCATACACTATTTCAGCAACTTTCCTTTCATTTTTGAGATATTGCACTCCACAACAAACCGAGAACACACTGTATAAGTATATTTACAAACTAAAATCCGATCTCAGACCTAAACAAAAACACACACAATAGAAAATGATTTATAATGTATATATAATGATTTCATATAAAACGAATCAGCAGCAGGTAAAGGGAATTGGGATCTTTAATTGAATACATAATTATATAAACGTTAACTAGCGTTTGTATACAAGTAGCAAATAAGAAATGCCTTGACTGATAATTGAAATAGCATGAATTGCTTACCTAGCAGACAAACACAATATCATATAAAACTTAAAATTGAATGTGTGAACAATACCGTGTACTTTTACAAACTGCGTAGCTTAGCTTGAACAACAAATGGACAGCGCCAAGTACCTTTATTGTCTGACAATTCGAAAGACTGTGTCATGCAAACTAAAAATAGACCAAAATATTTTTATACGACTAATTTATTGATGATCGTAGTATTCATGCATGCATGCATAGATGCAATATTATAGACGAAAGTTTTGAAAGGAATTGAAGGTTATTTAGAGGTTTCTAAAGATTCTACAATAACAATATTGTAGATAACTTGTGAAGGTTGCGTAACGAAACGTGCCGGTAGAAGTTCTCTTACCTTACGCCAACAATAGCGCGAGTAACTGCAATTCTTGATCTCGGGATGATGTTCATGATTTAATTGTGTAAATACAAATAATATAATCTCTAAACTTTGATCAACTGCTTCGATTTACGTAGTATGATTTTCGTATTTTTGGTTGATATGATTATGATCGATTTGAGAAACAGGAAAATGTCAAGACCAAATCCCATAGATAGTTAAAAACTTTTTTTTAGTGCGAATAGTTGGCTTTTGCCCTACTGGAATCTGGAACTGGGTTAATAACGAAGTGTAAATACTTAAGTTTATTTGTTTACAAAACACTGCTTATGACATAGAAATAACATGAATAGATAATTAAAGTTATGCAAATCAGGACTTATGAGTACATGAATGAAATATTTTGCCTAATACAATAATTATTACTCATCATCAGGTTTAATTTTTTCAAAAAGTATGATGCTTATCTTATAATGTTCCTAATAAATTATTTCCATTACGAATTTAACTACAGATTTGACAAAAATCATGTGAAGAATTTGATAAATTTAAGCGCGGATTCCAATAAATTACACGAAAAACTAGACTGCCCTGCTCAGAAACCTTATGACTTGGTAAGGCAGGACTTTGAGGTTTTTGCATTTCGCATTTCAAATAGTTTTAAACATAAAAGTTGTATAAGTTTTTGTAAATAATTTATTTTGTTAACCTACTCGATAGGTTTGAAATTTATTAAAGAGTTTAAGTTGTAAAAAAACACATGTTTTTTTAGGACACAATCAACAATACAATACTATTAATAATACTAACTGTTCAAGGGCTTATTTATATTATTAAAGGCGACCATGAACCATCAGAAACATGAACAGATATTATTAATTTGCCTAAGTCACCGATGTGCATATTTTATAGTATGTACTCAGTGCCTATTTATGGTATCTATTTTAATAGGAATAAAAATAAAGAAATCGCTTACTTGCCTGCTTCACGTTATCGTTGCACCCATTGTTTTAATTTTAATACGGAGACTGAGTAATAAAATTAAGCGGAAACTGTTTCTATTATTTAATAAAATTTGATAGAATGACATATAGAAATGGTTATTTTATTTTGTAATACAAGTTTTTTTTTTAAATCAGCCAGCAGTGTAATGTAATGATTTAAAAATTAAGACTTTTTATAAAAATCGTCCAGCATTTTAGAGACATAGGTTCCTATTAGCGGGAACTTACCGATGAACGATGTTTTCAGTGACTGTGGAGATTCTTGGGATAGTTTGCAACGACTTCTGCTTATTTACTCTATTATTAAAGACTTATAATATATAGTTGCCAAATTTTAAATAATATAATATAGTAATATTAATTAGATTAAATTGTTTCTACATGTATTTTTCTTTTATCTTATAAAAATCTGTTTATTATTATATTTGATTAGTTAGGGCTTTCCAAACTTAACTGATCTAGATGGCTATTTTTACAGTAATATTGAATATTTGAATTAGATACAAGTGTGATTTATATCGGAAAATTTATTTATTGCATCGAACTTTGAAACTTGGACGGCGATGCGCGAAATAAGGTCACTGTCAGTGAGCGAGTTCACTGAGTTCAGCGACACGTTAAATTTAAATTGGGCACACTGCCTTTTAATATTTTTGGAATAAACATTTGAAAAGTAATAACGGCTAAACGTTCATTTAGATACAACATTTATCATTAGCTATCTTAAACATGTTATTATAGTGATTTCAGAATTCATAATAATAGACAAAGATTTTAAGGCGGGAATTGTTACGTATTTAAAAGTAGAGCAATGGCCATGAGATTTTTTTTTTATTTATAACACGCATTACCTTTTCCTTTTATTACTCAATACAATTGTTTAAAACAACTTTAAAGTAACAAAATTATACGTACGACATCTCTTGCTTTTTTGCCCATAGAACATGTTTTAGTTTCTGCTCTGCAATTATTTTGTTAAGCTCAGCTGTTTCTCTCATCGCTCTTATAACTTGTCGTTCTTCTTTTAATGATTCCATTTTCATTTGCTTTTCTGCTGCAGTATACCTAGGAATAATTTTTTAACGGTATAAAATGTTGTAAAGGTATTGTAATTTGATAAAATAAATAAGAATATTTAGATAAAAACCTTGTTTCTACTTAATTAAAATATCAAACAGATTATAAAGATAATATCAAAACAAAAATAATATAATATAATAATACTCACTTAAAATATTCTTGTAATTCCCTATGAAAAGGATTTATTATCTTACTAATTTCTTCGTACGGTTTGTCTGTCATAGCTGAAACATTTCTTTTATTATTCGCAGGAGTTACTTCTTCTGGTGTATCAAAATCATTATTGTCAGAGTTTTGATCAGAAACTGAAGAAGCAGATGATTCTAACTGGCTTGTAGTATTTGTTTTATCCTGCTGAGTATCTGTATCCACAGAGGCCGATGTAGTGTTCATACCGCTACAACTTGGATCTGTTTCCCTAAATAACAAAAAAACAATAATGAAAAAGTTAAAACGTCAAAGTGCAAAACAATGATTTTTTCAATAAAATATTAAGTTTGTAAATTGTAATTTAATGACTCGTGTTCGTGAATTACTGATAATGTAACCGGTAGGCAAAAATAATTTTCCTTGATAATTGTAGCTATAACAATGAAATTAGAAAACAAAAACTTACTCATCAATGCACTCCGTTTTAATTTCAATATTAGCTGTAACCGATTCGTTTAAGTTTTCACTTTCTCCTTTTATAACACCATCTTTGACTAATTCTAGAATATTACACACTTCTAAAGACAACCGCGAGTAATTTTGTAACTGAGGTCCATTTAAAGCTATTTCCTCGCGGGCTATTCTTTTCATATTTTGCCATTGTGTCTTTACTTTCTTGATAGAGCTACCCGTAAACTTACAACCAAATTTTGCCGATAACTCTCTTAAAATCTCGTTCCATGCGACGTCTTTTTCTTCGTAATGGTTCGGACCATTATTTGTTTTAGTAACTACCACTTCTTTACGTTGTTTAATTAACTCAAGTAGGTACTGTTTTTCTTCGAGCGACCAGTTAGGCGTCCTCAGTCGACGATTGTTATTAAGTTTAATAATCTTTCCCATTTTCCGCGAAGCGTCTCGAGGAACGTGGTTGATCTTTTGCAACGATTTGTTGCAAACGATGCACTCGACGTCCAATATTATCGGTTTCCACATTTAAAAACAATTGAACAACGAAAAACGAGTGAAAATTTTGACAAGCTATAGACAGCGCTGCTAATTATGCACTGTTTAAAAAACAATTTCGGAATGAAGTTTGTAATGGACTATGTTTGAATCATAGAACCAGTATGAAATTATTAATTTAAAAATATTTTCAATGAGGCAATGAGTTATATGAGCTCAAGGGTCTTATAGATTTACCAATGCATACCTACTGGCCGTTTATAATGGGTGGTCATGGAAAACCATTTTTATTTTTCGCGGCTTTATACGTACCTACCTAACTACTTTTTTCTTTTTTTTTATGACTTAAACTATTATAATTTTGAAACAAATAGTAAAATAAATATGTAGGTAAAGTCAGTTTTATGTTTATACAAATATTATTTTCTTCAAATAGGTGCGTTAATTTAATTTCCACCTATTTGGTAATTGTTTCGTTAACGTCAAAATGATTGATGTATTAATTAATTTAACAACTATTTTATTTAAAACTGTGTCGAATAAAATGTGTGTGAATTATGTGTTATTTGAGTTAAAAAGCAAGCGTGGTCTATATGATTAGTTATGGATTAGGTATGTAAGTAGATATTATATATTAAAATATGCTATGTAGGCTGTAGGCGTATATCAAGAGGAGCCACTAATTTGTTGGTAAGTAATTCATGTGTTCAAACCCCTTTTCAAGTATACACGATTCATAAAAGTGCTTTAATGGTTTATGTCGCTTTTACCTAAATAATCATAGCAGCAAGGTTTTGGGGGATTTAATTAAAATTTTAATAATATGTAGGTACAAATAAAATGCGTACTTTCGAAAAGAAAATCTTCAGAAAATAAACACTTTGCGTAGAGCAAAAAGTTTCGTTATCCAACATTGCTAAGTTTAGTTTAGTTTTCCATACCTACGTTTTTACCGTTGATTTATAGAACCGGTCGATAGTCCAAATATATCCATATACCATAGGTAACTACAACTTGTTAGCACATTTTAATAGGAACATATTTGAACAATGAAGCCATATTTTCGATTCATTTTTGTCGTCTTTCATGTTTGAGTTTGTGCTGGTACCCACTAGATGGCGATAGTAGTTACTGATTTTGCTATATTCGGAACTTGGTTGATGTAGAAATTAGACTTAGAGTTATCTGAAGTTTTGTAGCATATCATCTTACCTACATAAGTACTGGTATCATGATTCAGCTCATCGTCACTTTTATACGATTAATGCGATATCTTGAGCTCAAGCTTTTTTTATTCATCCACCTTCCGTATGGTGATATTTACGCATTGCACATTTATTTTAGACGACCTCCGTGGTCGAGTGGCGGCCACACCAGTTTTCAAGGTGTTGCCAGCTCAGAGGTCCCGGATTCGATCCCCGGCCGGGTCATTGTAGAAAACCACTTTTCTACATTGTCACGGGTCTGAGTGGTTGTAGTACCTTCGTTGTCTTTGAATTTCATAACACAAGTGCTTTAGCTACTTACTTTGGGTTCAGAGCAATTTATGTGATGTTGTCCACATTTAAACATTTATTTATTTCATTTAGAATTAAGGCCAGAACTTATCATGACTTCGATCTTAGGTATTCGTCGTCAGGTTTACTTATTGTGACGACTTCATAATATTTGGATAGATAAGTAAAAATCTTCTGAAAACATTTTTTATTCTTATATGTCTGATGTCTTACCTACTTACTTACTTAGTAACCAAGCCTTTCTATAAAACAATTCTGTATAAGTCTCATTATAAATAGACATTGTATGTATGGCAAGGATTTCTTTTTGCAAGACTAAATAGCATTTAATTTATAACAAGGATACAAAACAGTAGCATTCACGAAACAAGGGGTTTTGACTGAATGTGAAAACTGAAAGAAAACACCTGATATCTAACGTATTTTTTTTTCAATATGTCACTTAAATACAATTTAACAGCCACCTTCGCCGATATTTCATTAATTCGTTTAGTTCGAGACATTTAACTTGAATCTAGGACCGGAAATATTTTTATAATAATCTGCAACTTAAAATTCGTGAAATACGAGTATCGTCTTAACCGCGCGAAATCGGTCTTTTGGTTAAAAAGTAACGCGTGCAATAAAAACGTGTTCTTAATCATTAGATATTAATTACACTAGAAAATGCATTAATTAATAAGATTATATATTGGATAATTGTTGTCACAATAGGTAGTTTAGTTTTTTAGTGAGGATTGAGCACTCTTGTGATTTAATAAAGACAGTCGTTCGTAGAGGCTCCGCGGTGAAACACGTTTGCCATCCACATTGATCAACAACATTTCCTTATATATTCAAGTGCATTCTTCATTTATTAGACAGTGTTACCTACTCAGTTTAGTGCAGTTTATTAGTACTATAGAATATTGCTCAGTGATTTAAACATTCTTTCTTTAAGAATAAATGTTGTGAAACTAACAGCTCTATTGGGTTTCTTACCGGTAAGTTTTGAAATAAAACCTCTTTGCTTCTACCTATGCAGTTCGGTGTTACCCAATTTGTTTTGAAAGCATGTGGGACATATAATACTTCTGCATTAATTATAATAACTTCAGTGTTATTAATTACATGAAAGTTTGAGTGTACAATTTTCATTTTGGTAATTATGTGCTGATCTTGATTTACATGTCATGTTTATACTTACATAATATTTAGATATAGTATGTAGAGTGTCTGAAACAACTATTATTCTTATATAGTTCTATGACCTAATGACCATTTTGCGACTTCCGTTCTGAATGTAACGATGTACTAGGTAGATCTAGCATTGAAGGACTATTCAGTAGTGTATTGCTGTACGATATTTTTATCAGATTCTCTATAGTAGTAGTCGTATAATGCTTTAGTTCTCTTTATTTATTCCTGTGTATTTTTAGAAAACACGTATATCTTGACACAAAAAAAATCATATTTTCATCTTTTATAGAGATAATTTACATTAAACTGTAACGTTAAAGCATGGTATTTAGGCTATCGTTTGTAAATTTTCCGTTGTTGATCTGTGTCTCGCCTTCTACCATGGTAACCCGTACTTAAATGTTGTGCAATAAGCCATAAGATCTGATTATATTATTGCACAACATTTACGGAACAACGCAATGAAAAAAAAGAGACGTTTTTTAGAGTATAATGTTGCGAGGCAAATTAAAAAGATCATTAAGTTCATAACGGAATCAATAATTTATGAGTTGATTGACAATTGTCGATTTCAATGGAATTTAAAAGATACATAACAAGATTTAGACATTCTAAAATAATCATATTCGGCAAGGTTTGTACCCAAACCTATAAAAGTATTATAGGTACCTATGGTGCAGTCGAAAGCAGTGTCTAGTGCTAAAAAAGTTTTTAAATCTACTACTGTCACTTTTACAATAATAAAGAAAGCTAATGCCTTTAGGCGGCTTTAACAACTTTGACATCAGGTTTAAACGCTATCAACTTACCTACATGTGGTAATAAAGTGAACTTTTTATCTGGATTGTCCTGCCCAAATACGAGGAAACATATGTACTTAAAACTGATTAGGTTTTCGGCATTCCGAATGAAACAGGCTTGAAACTAACTGGTATTGGAATGCTTAATAAACTTAACTTATTATAATGAATATACTTTATTTAATGAATAATTAAAAGTTATTAATTACGTATTCATATATAATTAAAGTATCCAATAAGCCGACACGAGTATAAAAAATATTAATAAATCTTTCGATTTTGTTATCGTGCGATCAATTTATAAAATTTAATAGCTCTAGTTTTACGTAAAACATAGGATCTATTGATACAGAATTTCCTAATTCATTTACTTTTACCATAAATGAATGATATCTAGCTACCTACCTCAAACATTCCTATTTGAAAATATATATTTTTTTATATAAATATAAATGTGGACAACATCACATACATTGCTCTGAACACAAAGTAAGTAACTAAAGCACTTGTGTTATCGAATTCAGAGACAACGAAGGTACCACAAACACCCGGACCCGAGACAATGTAGAAAAGGCTTGTTTTACATTGATCCGACCGGGGATCGAACCCGGGACCTCAGAGCTGGCGACACCTTGAAAACCGGTGCATACGCCACTCGACCACGGAGGTCGTCATATATTATGTATCTATATTAATATTATAAAGCTGAAGAGTTTGTTTGTTTGTTTGTTTGTTTGTTTATTTGTTTGTTTGAACGCGCTAATCTCAGGAACTACTGGTTCGAATTGAAAAATTCTTTTTGTATTGGATAGTCCGTTTATTGAGGAAGGCTATAGGCTATATAACATCACGCTACGACCAATAGGAGCGGAGCATATATGAAAAATGTTGCAAAAATGAAAAACCGTTGAAACTAAAACACGCGAACAAAGTCGCGGGGGACAGCTAGTAAATTATAAAATATAAGCAATCGTCGCTTCTGATATTTAAGTCAAAACGATATTTTAATTTATTCACAGTGAACTCTGACGAGTAGGTAGGTAAGCTAGCTGGGGTAATCTGACACCGAAGCCGGTGGTAAAGTTACCAGCCGTGGAAAGCGGCCCCGTTCTCCCTAATAGATTCTCTCACTTCCTTCTAGTTATGTAGTATTGACGGGTTCATAGTTGTAGAAATCAAATTCTTGCTCTGATAATTATTGTAATAATTGCGTCAGACAGAAGCTTTCATAACTAACTGAAAAACAATAAAATAATTTACATAAACGCATTAAGTCTGTAGGTACAACAATGTAAAGTTTTAAGAGACGATCTCTATCAATAGATTTTGACAAACATATAATACATAGGTAATTTTAAGATTTTCATTAAACCAACAAAGGGATCGTTTTTTAGGGGTTTTAAATAAGAGTCGTAATTAATTTAGTTCTTAAGAGTATACCTACTCAATTGCATATTCTTGTAAGCTTCTAAAGTACTATCGTTTACATCTGCAACTCTACCCTTGAAATCTAAGCAAAAACTTTGTTCATTAACTACTTTCAAACACCGCAAGGTAGTCTACGACAAATACCTACAAGTCTATGCTAAATTTAACCACAAAATATAAAACAAACTAGTTTTGTCTTAATACTGGCCTTGCGTGCACCGCGTGCGTTGTCCATTTGTATACGGAATACAGATAATGACTTCACATCATAAACAGGCAATTAGGATACCCTGATGATGGATCATCGAGTCATAAATAATAATATTATACTTTTTTATCTTATGTGTTTTTTTTCGCGGTTGTTTTCTTTAGGTGACTTATATGTTAGTTATAAAATTATTTTTGAATTTTAATATTAGTGTAATATTTTAAAATAATTATGTTGTCTGTATGTGCTCACACAGACTCACAAATGCAGTTCTAAATTCTACCATCTATTCGTTCATTAAAATAATTGCATGTGATTTTTAGTACATATATTTTGAGAATTATATTAATTCAATAACTACGTGTTTTAATATGACCTACAATCATCCAATTTAATTCAGTTACTCGAGCTTTATTCAAGGTCTTAAAAACTACATAATTCATTGATATAGCATCTAATGATGTAGTAGGCTGATTACATTTGCAAAAACGGTTAACAACATGTAATAAATGTTTGTGCATTAAATAAATGTTTTTTCTTTCTTCTTCTTTCTAATAAAAAGCAAATCTTTGATAAATATGTAATATTTTATGTAGTTCCTTGTTGCTACGTCTATAATGTTTTGGGTGACGAAATAGATTCAATTTGTATCAATTGATATGAGAAACCGACAGGATATCCATTATAAGCAATTTCGTCGGACATTTGAGTGTGAAATATTAGTAGGATGTGTGGTCCTAAGAGGTGTACATTAAGTTTCTATATCTAGAACATTAATGGATCCCTGGAAAAGGCTTAAATTGAAATTGTAGCAATTCTGATGCTAATGATGTTCGTATATTTATTCTGAATAGAGTAGCCACAAATTATTATTTCGTCATGTGTCAATCATGGTGTACGCTTATAAAATGTTGCTATTTAACAATAGGACATCATTCAGAATTTTACGTCCTTTTAACATAGTGTAAAAAAGTCGCTTCCGTTGTCTGTACGCTTAGATCTTTAAAACTACGCAATGGATTTAAATGCAGTTTTCAGCAATAGATAGAGTGATTCAAGAGGAAGGTTTATATAATACATTGCACCCGTGCGAAGCCAGGGTGGTTCGCTAGTTATACACATAACATATTATACGTTTGTTATAAGCAGTGTGATTCTGTAAGGCCTCATTCTAAACTTCGAATAATAATATCTATAATATCTTAGGACCACTTACACAAGGCCATCTGATCCCAAACTAGGCAGAGCCTGTATTATGGCAACCAGACAACTGATAAACATACTTATATATTTCTAAATACATACATATTATAGATAAATTACACTCAGACACAGAACAAATGATATGCTCATCACACAAAGATTTGTCCTGGGTGGGAATCGAACCCACGACCTACGGTTTAGCAGTCAGGGTCACTAACCACTAGACCAACATGCCAGTCAAACTAAATTGACGTGAGATTTTGACAGGTAAAGTGTGAGATGGGAATCAGTAAAGGTAACTCCCCCGTCACTTCGACGCTCACTTCGAACACGAACCCGATCGAAATCAAGGTTATTTTGAACTTTATGCGAAGTGAGAGTGAATAGCGAAGTGAGATGCGAGTTGTTGTTTGAATTTTACAGAATCGACTTGCTGTAATCTGTTTTACTTATGTGTGTGTGTTCTACTGTTTTTGCTTTTAAAGTGTTTATTTTTAAGTTGAGGCATTGGTTTTTTTTTAACTGAAAGCTTCAGGTACTTTATTACAGTTGCGCAAAACTTTTTCTATAACACTTAACACGTACACATACCTTTTATATTACATTCTATTTCAAATCAATTAGGTTAGTTTTGGTAAATAATTTTTGATAATACGTAATTGCACAATTATATATGAGAGAGGTACCTAATAAAAATAAGTTATACCCACAAGCGCTAACGGGTAATGATGTTATAAGCATTATTAATGAATTGATTGGATAAAAGTAGAATACTCGAATGGGTTATTAATTTTATTTGTTTGATAACACAAACAAAGTGCATAGCAATGAAATTCGTTGTCTCCATGATATAAATAATCTTTAATCAAAATACACATAAATGATCGTTATTTATTATATAATTATTAAGTAACTACTCTCATTGAGTAATCTCATAAAATATTAATGTATGATGAATGTCTATAACAGTTATGTGGTTGATTTAAATTAAGTTCTTTCTTAGCATTTGACCTGTAAAAAGACCGGGTCATACTTTTTCTACCAATGACGTTTGTAGCATGGCTAGGCTGGGATAAATTACTTACTCAAATATTTTTATAATGCCTAATCTTCCTTTAAACTTCGACATTTCCTGAATAAAACGTAAGACAATCAGTTTGCTTTATCATTGTCCAAATAAATAAGAATCTTTCAAAACTACTGATAACCTTTGACTCTTTTAAATATTTTAATTGTAGTAAGCTTACCGGAATAAGTGGTTGCTTATGGCAATGACATCTGTTTTGACATATAACAGAGCCACTGTCTGTTAACATTTAAATTTTAGATTACATTTATCACTATCTTACAGGAAGGTAATGAATCTTAGTCATTTGTAGTATTAACACATCAAAGATATCCGACAAGCTCTTTATAATATATTCATTGAACACAAGAGAACGTGATCACTTATTCTTTCGTCCGATAGGGATTTTTTTGCTGTACAAAAAATGTTTTCTACCGACAGTTTAAATTACCCTTTATAACTTAATCTCTAAAGCCCTGCCTGAGGTTTAAGTTTTTCCTTCTATTATTTGTATTTAATTACAAATATTCGCTCCGCATGCGTTAATGCGTAACAAATAATTAAAATAATAATCTCTAAAGATCTAAAATATGAATACCTACATGGATCAACTGTCAAATTAGACTTTGTAGAGTAAGGTTGTGATGACATTTTCGCCTAGGCACCGGTAAAGGGGAGGATCGTAGGCGAGGGGTAGGAAGCACTTCGGTGGTTATGACCGGTGAGAGTGAACCTAGAGTATCCCTAGATCAAGTCGGCCAAACTAGCAATTAAAATATGTCCTTAAATAGTAAAAACTTAGATCTGGATCTAAGTTTTTACCCTCCCTTGCTGTTTTGCCTTATTAAGATTGTTAGCAACGCACTAAGTCGAGATCCGATCTCCACAGGGAGTGCCCTTAGTGAACTTTGCTGACGTATTTAGTCAAAGCCCGCTCCCCGAGCCCCGTTACGTGACAATTTTCATCCGGAAAACGTATGTCTATTTTAATATACAATTTTATTCCAACAGTGCCAATGACGTAACACCAAAATGAAGGACTTGGATCTGAAGTTGCCTACGCGCAATGTGCTGACCGGTACAGTTGTGAACTGGGAGGATGACGAAATCGGCCTGGGTGACACACCGGGCAACCTCACACTGGCCTGGAAAGACCTCTCTGTATATAGAAAGAAGAAAACACAGACCAGTATATGGAAGTCGCCGGTTTATGAAGAAGTTAGAGTTTTACATGGAGGTATGTATTTCACTAGCTGTTCCCCGCGACTTTGTTCGCGTGTTTTAGTTTTAACGGTTTTTCATTTTTGCAACATTTTTCATTTATGCTCCGCTCCTATTGGTCGTAGCGTGATGTTATATAGCCTATAGCCTTCCTTAATAAACGGACTATCCAATACAAAAAGATTTTTTCAATTCGAACCAGTAGTTCCTGAGATTAGCGCGTTCAAACAAACAAATAAACAAACAAACAAACAAACTCTTCAGCTTTATAATATTAGTATAGATAATATAAATAATACTAGCTATGCCCGCGACTTCGTCCACGTGGAGTTTAACAAGAAAGTTATTTAGTATTTTTAGTTTTCGAAGTTGCCTAAGTCTCTCTTTATTACATCAGCTTTATTCAAGTCCCGTTAAAATCGGTCCAGCTGTTCCAGAGATTATCCATAACAAACAGACAGACAGACAAAAATTGTAAAAAATGTTATTTTAGTACATGTACCGTATATATACATTCATGCATGTAGTAAAAAGCAGTTATTTTAATATTATAAACAGGTACTTCAATTTTATTTATTTGTATTGTATAGATGTATAGATATTGATATATATATAGATATTTAGTAATATTTGTAGGGTAAAAAGATTCTTTGAGAGCTCTTAGAACATAATTGGGTATAAGCCGCTATTTCTCGTTGAGTTTTAGTTATAATTACATAATACTACTAACGGTAAACATATATATTTAAATTTGTATTTTGTAATTATTTTACGGTCCATCGCTTAATAGATTAGAATCAAAATCAATACCTATAAATCGTAAGTAGATACAGGGGATAATATAGTAAACTCTTAAATTAATAATTTTAGTATTCACAAAAAGTCGTTAAATAAATTAAATGTTAGAGAGCCATGTTGCGGATAGATATGTGTCATAGATTTTCTTCGTTTAAGTTGGTGTAAAGCTTAGGTAGTTAAAATAATATGTTTTATGTAAAAAACATGCACTAAGATAGCCTTGACGTTTGTAACTAATACGTTGACTTTTATAACTAATAGATTTTGTTTTATAAATAACTAGCTGTGACCGCGACTCGAACTTTGGAAATTACGGATTTCCCATATAAACTTCCAACAATTTAACCCTTTTGGAGGGTAGATTTAAAAAAAGCTGAAATACGTTCCTATGTATTATTTCTAACCAGGAGCTTGTATAATAAATTTCATGATTCTAACTTTGAAAATGACGGACGTTCCCTATGAACTTTCAACCCCTATTCCACCTTTTTTAGAGGGTAAATTGAAAAAAAAGTCTATGAAATATGGTTTTTATTTTTAACCAGAAGCTTGTATACAAAATGTCATGCTTCAAACTTAGAAAATATGACGATATTCTCGTGTAAACTTTCTTTTAAAAGCCCTTTAAGGGTTGAATTTTGAAAAATTTCTAATTACTAGTCTGTGTATTAAAAACAAAATCTGTGTAAAAATAAAAAACAACTTTCCAGGTCCAAGGGTTTAGGCTGGGCGAATATGAGTCAGTGATTCAGGCCTTTCCTTTCATATATATATATTATATATATACATGAGAAATTCGAATAGATTCTTAAAATAGTTTTACATAGTATTACAAAAGTTTAATTATGTAATATTAAATTAGTAGTTAATTGCTTTATTTACATAAAACGTATCGTGTGTAAACGTTTTTTAAAATAAAACGAGTTTGTTTGAAATATTAGGAATTTAATACATTTACATGAAAGTCACGACAAGGACGTGATCAAGGCCATTTCTATTCTAATTTTAACTAAATGTTAAATAATAAACATAAATATTTATTGCATTATTAGAATAAAAGTAAAAGAATTTGTGGTTTATGTAGGTAACTGACATTCATTTATTTATCTTTATTGTATACTAGCTGTCCCCCGCGACTTTCAACGGTTTTTCATTTTTGCAACATTTTTCATTTATGCTCCGTTCCTTTCCGTCGCAGCGTAATTTTATATAGCTTGTAGCCTTCCTCAATAAATGGGATATCCAACACTGAAAGAATTTTTCAAATAGGACCAGTAGTTCCTGAGATTAGCGCGTTCAAACAAACAAACAAACAAACTTCAGCTTTCTATATTAGTATAGATATTTTCCTATAAATTTGTTATAAATATAAGTAATATTTAATATTTATTTATTATATAAAATGTTAAACATCATTTAAATTCATATTTAAATCATATAAAACAAGATAAAATCTTTACTTGTGACACCTGTTCATGAATTTTGAATTCGTTTTAAGATAGTATTAATTTGATTTATTTGATATAGTATATTCATATAAACTTACGTGGGCCATATTGCTTAATTATACAATAAGTTTGTAACAAGAAGAAACATAACAAATTTTGTGTCGTAGCAAAAGTCGTAGCTACTACGAAAAAATATTTTTAATTTAGTAAACACTAAATCAATATGTTAATTAGTTTTTTTGTTACAGTAAATGGAATTGTATCTTCGGGTAACTTAGTAGCTTTAATGGGATCTAGGTGAGTATCTTTATCTGCACTACTAATTAACATAGTCGTCCAAATATTTTTATCTATACAAAAGCCTAATGTACATGTATGTATATTTATATTCTTGATGATATCAGCTTTGCTGTCTCGTCAGCAGATATTGAGTTCATTTAAATGAGTCACGAGACAAAAGTTGAAACGAAAGCATTTGCGTTCAAAGAAATGGGTAGTCTATTTTTATTTAAAGTGATCATGATTAAAGTACAACAGTAAACGCTTACGTTTTGTGACAATAATTCTTACAAAGGGATACTTCAACAACTTAGTAAAGTCGGTTGTGGAGTTAAGATTGGCAGTCGCTTTATGAAAAATACTGGTAGCCGAATCCAGTGAGGGTGGGAGCCAATCCCAATATATAACATGTTGGCTTGAGAAAAGGCTACACATATATTTATAAAAGAAAGTACTTTTTATCCCATAACTAATATTATTTATTTCAAATAAATTAAACTATATATACATACACAAAAGGAATAATAAAAAAAACTAATCTAATTAAACATAAACCTAAAATATGGCATCAAAAAATTCGTCCACATCGCTTTCCACTGGGAGTGTTCCCTAAAGGCTGGCGGCGATGCCACGTTGTATGGCAATGCTTATCCTCTGTCCAAGGTAAAAGCCAGCCCTTGGGTCGCGCGAAGTACTTATTTAAATCAGAATTTTATATTCAACGTCATTTGTTTTGAACAATCAGTGGTGCCGGCAAGACCACGTTGCTGGCCGCCATAAGTCGTCGTGACAAGAGCGCGATGACGGGCTACCTGATGCTCAACGGCAGGTTAGCTGGAGCCGACCTCATATCCAGGATATCAGGCTTCGTGCCTCAGGAAGACTTGGCTATTGAAGACTTAACTGTGGCAGAGCATATGGAGTTTATGGTAAGTGGGGGTTTATAGTATTGTGCTTATTAAATTATCACTTTCTGTCATAATTGCCTAAAAACGTGTTTCGTTCTTTTTCGTGTTACCTCAGTATTGTTGGTGATGTGCATTTTTTTAACAATTTGTGAAACAGTATTTATAAAACAGTCTCTTCAATCACCAGGCTCGTATGATGATGGATAAGCGAGCGACAAAAATGGTGAGGGCCAGACGCGTTCAGCTGATGCTGAGTGAGCTAGGCGTGAACAACTGTGATAAAACGAAGCTAAAGGATCTGTCTGGAGGCGAGAGGAAGAGGGTTGCTTTGGCTGTACAGGTTTGTCTAAAATTATTTTATTTAATAGGTAAATTTACACTTATCTTACACTAAGATAACATGTGAAATAAATTGGTTACAATGTAACACCTTAGACACAAGAATAAATCTATAAATAAGGTTAGTTCCCAGGCAACAGTAACACCGCATATGGTTACGACAATTAAAATAATTATGTATTATATACTTTAGTATGACGATAAGTCGATGATAATGCACGTCGCACACTGCTAGTTGGGGTAGAAATTAGATTTCGGGACTCCTAGATGTTTTCGTTTCGACCTCGGTCAATGTAAATTGATCAAAACATTGATATTCATAATAATACATATATTAAATAGATCTTGCACGAATTCAAATTAAATTGTTTAGGGAAAATATGTACACATATTTAAGTATTTATTCGGTTTTTTTCTATTTTAGCTACTGAACGACCCTCCGATCCTGTTCTGCGATGAGCCCACAACAGGTCTGGATAGTTGGGGTGCTGCAGCCGTAGTATCTCGTCTCAGGAAGTTAGCTATAGGAGGGAAGCTGGTGGTGTGTTCCGTACACCAGCCGGCTTCGGGCGTCTTCGAGCTGTTCCACCAGGTCGTGCTACTGGCTAACGGCAGGACAGCTTTCCATGGGACCATAGAACAGGCTGACGAGTTCTTTGCATCGTAAGTATTTAAGTAAATTTCAAATTATCGTCGGTAGAAAGACTTTTAAACTAGAACTTTACCATCAAAATTTAACCTGGAATTTGTCATTGAATTTCAGTAAAATATTCAAATTGTTTGATAAACTGTTCAATTTATGGTTGGTATTTATAAGATAAATATCTAATCTCTTAGATGACTTAACAAAAAACAAATATATAGTACATAAAGTTATAAATTATCAAGATTCCATAGAACACGCTGACCTTGTTCATCTTGATATAATTTTTAATTTCAAGTTTTTTAATCGATGGTATTTTGTATGTAGATCGTAGTCTTTTTAATTATATAATGTTACTTAACCGGCCCTTAATAGGCCTGTATTCTAAAATATTTATAATTAAATATATTTGTATAATGTGTTGCTATAATGAGGAATACGTATACTAATTCTTTTAAACTTGTAACACTAAGAGCTTATCTCATAATAAAAACCTGTAAATTCTCTAGTACTGAGGTCAACCCTCGCAAGGTAATCATAACAAGAATTTATAATCTAGAATCATTACCAGCTACATCTATTTACATACATGTTTAAAACACACGCATTACACTAACTCAGACTAACTCCCGGTTTTTAAAAAGCTGATCATCGCAAAAATTAGTTTATCACTAATTGTTAAACCACATGTTAAACGCTGTGATTGGTTGTTAGTCTTTTGGACAATCGCAGTCGTGATCTGTTGGTTTGACAACAGATTAAGTCGATCAGCCATTCAGAAACCGGGGTAGCCTACTAGATTTAATTATTAGCAATTGAATAATATTGAAATTTAAATCAAAATGTGTTCAAGAGGTGCTTGCACATCTTCACAGTCAAAGATATCTATAATAAATCTCCACAATGCGTTTATTAAAAGCCTATTAATTGACATAACTTTAATGTTAACGCTTTTGTAAATCTAAAGGCAATCGGTTCAGGTTAGGAAGAGGGCTATGTTCGGAACAAATATAATTATTTTTTAATGTTCCTAACCTAACCAGCTACTGGGTTAGGATTTCGGGTCAGGTTCGGAATAATCCACTAAAATTGGGCAATTTTTGGAAAATTATGTACAATTTTTGTATTGCACATTGCTAGGTGTTGCCGGGACATAATTTTTAACCAAAATTGCCAATAATCGCGTAAATTGTTAATAATATTGATTGACTGCACGCCAATTACCTCTGTGAGCGACGTGCCGCGGGTTCGATCCCCGCATGGGACAAGCATTTGTGTGATCCACAAATGCTTGTTCCAAGTCTGGGTGTTCTTTATGCATGTGATTTGAATGTTTGTAAAACCCCCGCGACATGATTAAATTTATTAATGCGGGAGTCGTATTTAAAAAAAAAAAAATTGCACGTGTAAGCACACTGTAAGGTAAATAACAAATTGCATATGATTACCAACGGATGTCGGTGACATTGACACTATACTTAAGTCTTGTTTACAACTTACTGTTGGAACGCCTACCTAATTCTGAGTGGAAAGCTTCTGATTATTGTTTTTAAATCTTACGTTGTTATTATATGCGTCTTGTCAATATTTTCTAGTCCACACGAAGTGATGTAAAAAAATTAGTCGTTTAGATATTTAAATTCTAAGCGTACCTAAGTTTATTGCTAATAAATACGACTTTTTGGAAGACATTGTTAATGTTTTTTAATACTCCGAGACTCAAAGTCCATACCTACTTAGTTGTGATTGTCTTGTGGAAATCAAAACTGAATGTGGGCGACGTATTAGCAATTTAAATGTCTTAAAAAAGTAAATATAAACATTTCGCACGGTCTAAAAATGTCGAAGTCATTACAATTACAAAGCTATTAGGAAACCGGCAATAAAAATCACGTTGATACCAAATACAAGATTCCAAAGCTGATACAAACGCGATAGACGCATTAAGTCATTAACATGTGTAGTTGATATATTGAAATATCGAAATCAGTTATCTAGACTATGATAACAATAAACGAAATGTCAAAGTTCGAAAATCCGAACGTCTAACAGTTTTGAAGTTCAAGGTGAAAATAATCTAAATATATTTCATATGAAACCGGTCAATTGGGATGAAAAATATACAAAGCGAGGATAAGACTTTTTTTTTGTTTTTTTAGTATGGTTCATATAAAAACTAGCCTCCAACTCCGGTTTCTCACGGGTGGAATGCATGTATTATTCATTTAAGCCTTCCTCTTGAATCACTCAATCTATTGCTGAAAACTTAAAAATCCATTGCATAGTATAAACGATCAAACAGCGGGCGAACTTTGTTCATACTATCTAAAGATATGTCCAACACAGATAACAAACAAAGGAAATAATAATTAAGTATACATACCTGTTGTCTTGATATTCTATAAGATGTTCTATCTTTTCTAGCACAAATAAAAGAGTGTTTTGTGTTTGTGTGTCACCAAAAATGTTTTCTATTATGCTGCTTACATACAATTAAAACGTAACACTCTCAAAAAACAATCGTCCCTTAGCGCTAGGGGCTGAAAATTTAAGACCCTAAATCTAAGGAGTCACTTACGACCTTAAGTGTCCTTTAAAGCTTGGTGAAAACGAAATTTTGGTAAGGTGTCTCCTAAAATAGCTTAACCCTACTTTAGTAGTAACAACTCTTGGTGAAAACGGCCTTAACATTATATATTTATTATCATTTCAATGCCCGTTTAATTAATTTTATTTTTCGGTGTCTGTAGTATATGCAAATTTGCGTTTTGGTAGGCAACTTAATTGGATTTTTAATGACTAATTTTGATAACGGAATTAAATTTCAAATTAAAGCTAATAAAACGTGTTAATTGATCAGACATCGTTTTTTGTTTATTAGGTTTTATCATTTTTATAGGTACGAACGTCTGAAATGGCTAGCTAAGGTATTGTTCACCACTTTGTTGACAGTTCTAATTTTTCTTTCTTTATTTTTCTTAAAAAAAACGACTCTCTCACTAAGGAATTTAATCCTTGTGTCGCGGGGTGTTTCATAAACATTCAAATCGCATGCACAAAGAACAAGCAGACTTGAAACAAACATTTGTGGTGTCCCATGCGGGGATCGAACCCGCGGCATGTCGCGCACAGGGGTAATTGGCGTGGTGACCATACCACTCGGCTATCCATGCAGCCTCTATCTGTGCAGTCAAAAAAATTACTGAGTCTTCATCTGTCTAGCCTTTTCCCAAGCTATATTGGTCGGTTTCCAGTCTTACTGGTTTTGGCTGAATGGTTTTGCCTATTTGACCTCAAAAACCCACTTTAATGTGCAAGAATAAATATAGTAAAAAGTTCAACTTTTACTAATGTCCAAACATAAACGACTGTCAAAGATCGACGTATGACAGTCGAACTAAAGGCTTACCGTTCTTTCCGAGGCACGGAGCATAGACTAAAGTGTATATGGCACAGAGAGGTCTCGGTATGTTAACAAATGGTAAAATCTTTATTATTGGTCAAACCGTACGGCTTATACTTAGCTACGAGCCCCTAGTATTACTACTATTAATATTCGAATCAAATATGTATTTTGTATTTCTAAAAAAAGAAACGAATTGTGCTTCTAAGCTTTTAACCGGATCCTTCAAAATAATAAAATCAAATTCCGTTAAATATTGTTTATTTATGTCAAGGACAGCATCAATGCACCCGTTATGCAAACCCTCTATAATATGACAATACTGCAATTCTCTAATAACGTTAAGATAAGTATTTATTCAAAATCATAAAGCATTAAAACAGACGAAATTCTTCAGATAACAATACTCAGCTTTAGTTTAGAAGAAAGTTTGACATACAGACGAAAAACGTATGATATAGATACGATCAATAAATAAATAGACCATTATAATTATGTTTGTAGAAACAACTGCCAATCGAATTTTCTCACAGCATCATATCCTTGGTAAATAATTGACATTTACAATTTTTATGACAATTCTAGTTTAAAAATAAAGCTTTTGTATCTGATGAAACGTTCGATAGTAATAAAATGTAGGAACATAATTTATAGTTCAGCTCGTAAAAATCAGAGCGAGTGTTAACCAGACTGTGTCTATTGGCATCACATTCCAGCGGCATTAAGAAACAGTCGTTTGCAATGCACATGCAACTAGGAACTATAATATTATCTGATATGTCATGATGTTTGTCAACCCAACACATTTTACAATTTTATAAAACAATCGATTAATTATTATTCGCTTTCAAAAAGTGACTTCTAAATCGTGAAGACCACGCTCATAGAATATTGTTACTCAGAGTAAAAGCGTTTGGAGTCAAATCTGGATGTTCAGGTTTTGTCCTTCGGAAATAGGGTATTTGAATACTATCGAATTATTTATTTATTACAAATATTTCTAATAATAGTATTGCATATTATATATAATGTAATAAGCAGAACTGCGAAATAACATAAAAAAATATACACGAATACAAAAGTTATAAGTTTTTAAAGTTAGTAGGTGACGCATATTCTATCTTTTTTTCGCATTGGAATAAACGTCATGGACTTACGGGTAAACTCATGATACCTGAAAAGGTGACGGATCGTCAGGAACGTAAATCTTGAAATACACCGCGATATAATATTTTATTCATAAATTTAACGACATCATGTAAATTAAAGTTGATACTGTATAGGTTCGCAGTTATTTGTTTGGTAGTTAGATATTTTAGTTTTTATAGTGTTTCAGTTATGTTTGTTGTATGTATTTATTATAGAATTTTATAGAACGGTATATTGAAGATGGTGGTGATGCCAAGCGACATTCTGAAAAATAATAAAAAAACGAGTATGCCACACGACCGAAGTAAAACTTCTCTATATACGAAACGTAACTGGCTACGAGAGAAAGACAGAAAGAAAAGGTGTGTTCGCACCTCTCTCTCTCTTGCCCATACAGTAAAGTAATATACGAAACATAACTCTCTTTCTTATTGTCTTCACTAACATATATCTCTCTGTCATCTTCCGTTCGCCTCGTCCGATCACACTTTTCGTAACGCTCTCGGTACTCATTCGCCAGGTTACTCCCCAAGTAACCCCCCGTTCACACTAGTCGTAAGTCGCATACGACTAAAAGTCGAAAGTCTGATTTTATATGTAAATCGCGTCTCATCCAATGTGAACAGCTCCATATAAAGTGTATGGTGACCAGAGCATTCGACTTTTAGTCGTATGCGACTTACGACTAGTGTGAACGGGGGGTAAGGCGTGCTTCAAGAAGTTTTACTTCAAAAATATCTAAATGCCGTTAAAATTTGTCAGTTGACCTGATATCATTTGATACCACATCTAGATGTACGAAAATTCAATATTCTATGATTCAATTTTTCAAAGACAACATCGTATTTGCTCTGAATCCAAAGTAAGTAGCTATAGCACTGTTATGGAATCAAAGGAAGGACTACGAAGCTATGGATGGTCCACCACATTAAAGAGCTTTTTCTTCCACAGTCTCAACTACAAGTGTCCCCTTGGTTTCAACGCAGCCGAGTACTACATATCCATACTTGGTGTCAAAGTAGACCAGGAGGCGGAAAGCCGGCTTCGCATCAGACGCATATGCGACGAATACTCGCGGTCAGACATAGCCGCGGAGATAGATGGCCGAGTCGGCATTGTTAGGGACGAAACTGAATACTTTAATGGTACTGCGAATGAAAAGGTAAGTGGACTCCTATTTTTGGATTAGAATAGATAGTTTGGAATTTTGCTGAACAACAACTTAGATGACATTTAACAATAAACAAAAAAAAAAATTTTTTTTGCGCTGTCACGAAATTATGAAGTCAACTTATAATTTATTTGTTTAATATCAATAAATACCATAAATGGTTGCTCATAAGACATGCAAATGATCGAAACTTTGCTACCTACTTAAAATTTAATCGAATCATTAAAAGTTATTAAAAGAAATGTCAAATGCAACATCCATGTTTCAAGCTTTTGGCATCCTTTTAGCAATGTTATGCCCAAAATAATATTCATTTATTCATTTTTTTATTACTTAGCTATAATGTTTATTATTCGACTTCGAAATTAAAATGTTTAGCCAATAATTAATAGTTTGCATCTAGTTCCATAATGCTCATAAGAGAATAACAATACATATATTTACTAAAGTCATATATTATGATCATCGATTTGAATATAAATATCGGTATTATATCCACATTAGTATGTATCTTAAACATGTATATCACAGATAAACATTTGAGTGACAAATTCTAATGGCTTAATTACTTACTTAATCTTAATATATTATATATTTGTTTCAGGAACAATATTTCGAAAGATATTTAACTCTGTAAGTATACATTTATTTACATATTGTATGCTAAAACTTGTTTTGTACCAAGTTCGGAACATCCATTAAACAATAAATAATGAAACAAAAAAAGTATAAAGATTTTTGACTGTAGAATCTAGTAAGTGAAATTAATTTCTCAAATAAGTTGCACAATTGCAATCTTATTGCCGTACAAAGAACTTAATAGTTAAGTCGGAGAGTTATTTACTTAATTCGATTTGGGAGTCCTTAGTATCGATTCAAGGATCGAGATCGAAGTCTGAGAGGTTGCTTATTCTTTAAGTACGCATTAACATCTCTGAGTTCGGTGGTTAATATCTTAAAGAACTTTAATTTATTCTTAAACGCTTCTTTTACGACATATAGGAAGGACCTTTTTTAAATGAATTTTATATTGCAGAGTCAAAGTGAATTACTTCGTACAATTCTACTGGTTGATGTGGAGAAACGTGCAAGCACTTAAAAGGAACTACAGTATATGGGTCGCAGAGTTTGTACTGCTCATGGTAAGTTAGATTTACTTGTAATGTTGATCTTGATTTTCTTTGTATATATATTTTTATTCTTCGTATTTTCTATGTGTTTGTATATAAACCGGAAAAGTTGTATTTGCCAATATAGTGTCGAGCTCTCTATTGAAAGCTCAACTTCTTTAAGTTTTATAAAACTTTATATCAAATTGCTACTAATACTTACTTACTAGGGCCAGGAGATCTTTTCTATTTGCAACAACTGCTCCAATGTGTCCAATAAATAATTATATATTATTATTAACTTGACGCTAAAAGGCTGTTTAATTTAGTTTATTTTCAAATTAATATTTTATTATATGTATAGATGAAATACCAATGAATATAATTGACCAACTAACGACCAATAACAGCAATTCACTTAAAGTTTGACACTGATGATCATATCGATTTTTCAGAAAATCGAGGGTAAAACATTATTCAATAAAAAATCTTCAAAAAACACATTTTGACCTTAGCACTCAGTCAAATTTTTTTTACATTATTTTTTGTAAAAGCCTTTCTTTTCTCTATCATAAACTCTCTCTCCACAGTTCGTCGGCATAATAATCTCGGTACCCTACCACGGCCATTTCGAAGACTTGGACCAGCGCGACATACAGAACGTGGAAGGTCTCCTCTACCTGACGATAGCCGAGACGATATTCCTGTTCTTATACGCAGTCTTCATAACGTTCCCTAGTGAAGTGCCCATATTACTTAGAGAGACAGCCAGCGGATTGTATTCGCCGCTACCGTATTACTTGTCAAAGATGGTGTTTTGGGTGAGTACTTAGAGATAAATTAGTAAACTACAGAGTGCGCATATCGAGTATGCACTGTTGGCACTAGTATAAACAAGTGCAATCGTAAAAGTTGAGTCAAAAAAAGCTCTAAATATTAACCTAATAATATAAAAACATCGATATTTTCTCATATCCTACGTCTGTCGTCGCACGGAAAATCACCGAGTAACCGTTGCACCGTTGTAATTACTGCTAAAAGTATTAAGTATTAGGAATTCTTGGAGTTCTCCTAATTTTTTCGCTTGCTTTCATTATTGTATAATTAACTACAACTGTTGACCCAAAATGGTCATTGGGTCTTAGCTCGTACCTATTTGGTGAATTCAGATGATTCTGATTGAAAAATAAAATAATTGATAATACGCAGGTACGTCAATATTCCCAGAAAACTATACCACAATCAAAGTGCGTTTTTAGAGTTCCGTACCTCAAAAGATAAAAACGGAACACTTATAGGAACACTCGTGTCTGTCTGTGCGTCAATCACAGTAAATTTTCTCGAAAACGACTGGACCGATTGAGTACATTTACGGTTCAACGAAATGCCAAGAATTTTGATCACTCTTTCGAAATGATTAATACAATTTAAATGTAGATTTAACGAGCGCCGTATCATAACAGAATAAAGTCCCTTAACAGTTATGTGTTACATTCCAAACCTGTTTTATTTATAGTTACGATCATTAACTGCGTTGGTTGCTGAGCTAGTTTTTTAATTAATTCATGTAAAATAAGTTTTTTTTATACTTGTTCCCTGTGGGATTCAGTCAGACAGACCTATTCTAGCAAGTCTTATCAGAATTAATAAAAACAAAACATGTAATCATTAATCCCAATGTCACATTTGAAAATAATTACATCCTTACTAATATTATAAATGCGAAAGTAACTCTGTCTGTCTGTCGCGCATTCACGCCAAAACTACAGAACCGATTTAAATGAAATTTGGTACACAGATAGTCTAGAGCCTGAGAAAGGACATAAGCTTTTTGCCGCGATAACCGACATCCACGCGGGCGGGGCCGCGGAAAACAGCTAGTAAATTATATGTAGTATTAGTATACTACCTGTAATGCATATAATTATTCACAATACCTACACATTTCTATGGAATTAAATTACTACTAACTGACCGAACATAATATTAAATACGTTATAACACCTATGACTTTTGTTATTCGTAACATCGTCCGTATATGAACGAAATTGTCAATAGAACTATGGGCATAACATATAAAAAAAAACTATTTATTATTCATAAAAAAAATTGTTGTGCAAAGAGGAAACTGACATTCTCAGAGCTTTACAGAATATTTTTACGTAAAATATTTCTTTTTTAATTCTAGATACCCCGAGCAGTAATAGAGCCTACAGTCTATACCGCTCTTATCTTCACTGTGGCCGGTTTACGAGGCGGGTTCATGGGCTGGCTCGGCTTCAACTTCGTCTGCATATTATGTGCCAACTACGCCAATGCTTACGGTAAGAAAAGTTTTGTTTAGTAGTTAGAGGATTGAAGTAGATCAAGTATCCCCCTTTCTAACTGTTTGTGACCCTAATTTCATAATCTGTGGTATAGTGTAGCTAGTATTTTAGTACACAGCACATAATAAAAACAAAATCACAAGTATGAAGTACGGTTATCATTACGGTATGATTGATTAAGACTGAAACAATGTTTCGGGACAACGTCACTAATTAAAAAAAAACAAATAAATAATTGTTAGAAAAAAAATAAGGTCCCATTATTATTTCGTTTTCCAAATTCAAAAATCAATTTGAAACACATTTATTAGATTAAATAAATAACAAATTAATAATGGAAACAATTCGAACCATCGTAATTCAAAATTCAACGATTCGGTACATAAGTTGGAATGTACACTAATAATTGGCATTGCATTTCGTTTTTCAAAATTCTAGGCTCGTTCCTGTCATCGACGTTCAACTCAATGGAGACCGCTGCTCTCGTGTCCGTACCATTCGACCTTATTGGTACAATGTTCTCTGGTATTTACATGAATTTAGCAAGCGTATCGCCTTATTTATCATGGCTAAGATATGTCTCAGGGTTCTATTACGGTGTAGAAAGCATTTCTATACTCCAGTGGGTTTCCATAGAAACAATAGATTGCGTGAAAATCAAAGGAATACCATGCATAAAGACAGGGCCAGAAGTGTTAAAACGATTTGGTTACACCGAGGAACATTTTTGGCGTAACTGCTTATGTTTGATCACCATGTATTGTGTAGCTAATTTGATCGCTTTCCTTATGGTAGTAAAAAGAAGTAGAGGCACACCTGTATATTAGAATAAAGTACCATAGTTTAACTGTACATAGTTTTAGCAATAGTACAATGGTCACTGCTTGGTATCCTGCAACCAATATAGAAAACAGGCTAACTTTAAATAAAAATAATAAATCGATTTGTAAGTAATAAATAAAAAGTTATACATTCCTAAATTCATGTTATAAATAAAATTTCATATTGAATGATTATAAAAAGTGAATTGACATGAATTTTATACATAATATTATTTTTAATTGGCAATAAGACATTTTTAAAAGTATGATTAAACCTTATGAAGTTTTAATGTGTTTTCATTTTGCTTTTCCCGCTATCCCAATTAACATTATTATTTAGAACAATACTAAAACTTTTTTTTAAACGACACTAGCTACTATGGAATTTAATGCTTGTGTTGCCGGGCGTTTTAAAATTTTCAAATCACATTCTTAAAACAAGCATTTGTGGATCACACAAATGTTTGTAATCATGTTATTCGTCCGCAACACTTACAGTGCTAGTTAGCGTTTTTTTAGGTTTTTGTTAATTTAGATAATTATATTGGTACTTAATTTGGGAATAAATAAGTGTTTTTTGCACGCTTTTTAGTTGCATGTTCCTTGTTAGTAAGTAATTTTGCACACTATAGTAATGAAAAAGAATGATAACTCATTTCGTCCTAATGAGTTCCTGGATAAAAAGTTACCGAGTTTTTCATCTAATTACAATGGAAATTCCATTCTATGTTATAATTTGCACTCGACAATCTGCACAGTCATAATAAGTGTCTATAAATAGATTTCATTATATAAAATTAACTTCCATAAAATTGTAAGCGGCTTATAGGTCAGTATACCTATACTATATACCTCATTCTATTTTGCAAATTACATTATGTGCCTAACCACAAACAATACCTATAGGTACAAAGACTTTAGATTTAAGATCCGAAGTTATACTTAAAAAAATACATTTGAAAACGGAACAACTTCATTTTAAAATTCCAGGCTCATTTTTATCAGCGACGTTCGACAAAATGGAGACTGCTGCGTTGATATCAGTTCCGCATGATTTAATAGGGCTAATGTTCTCCGGAATCTACCTGAACTTGGCCACAGCACCGCCATACTTCTCCTGGCTACGATACATTTCTGGTTTTTACTACGGAACTGAGTGCATCTCTGTATTACAGTGGAACTTTGTTGATAATATAAATTGTACTAATTCTGAAGGTGTGCCGTGTATCAGAACTGGTGCGGGGGTTTTGACGCGTTTTGGGTACGATGAGGAGAATTTCTGGAGGAATTGTGGATGTTTGATGTGCTTGTATTGCGTGGGGAATACTGTAGCTTACTTTATGGTTGTTAAACGAAGTAGAGGGACGCCTGTTTATTGATTTTTGATTACTGTGGATGTTGACTAGGTAGTATGAAAAGTAAAAATCTATTTAGTCCGTAATTTAGATAATAAAAAATATTAGACACGAATTTTTTGCTTCTAGAAATAACAAAAACTAAATAAAGCGAATTAAAGTTATGGAGTGAGTGCTCGCTACGTTACAAACCGGTACATTTTGTAACGGTTAGTAACGTGCGACATTTCAAATAAATATTTCGCGTAAATTTTTGATAAAATAAAAAAGGAAAAGACTGACGAACATTAAAAAAAAAACTTGTCAACGTCCCTATTGCCTTAAGTTAAAGGTGTTTTTTTTTCAGTAGTTACCTAAGTATGATGGTATCTATTACAAATTCGTATGTTATTCGATAGGCCGCTTGTCAGTGGCAACAACTAATTAAGAAAATATCAAAGTGTCAACAATATCAAAGTATAACCACTGATATGCGGTTGCCGGTACCGAAATCTAATTACACGTATTTTTTTTTTGAGACTGGCCTACTAATTTTCTATATTTAAATCTGTTAAAAAAAAAATGAAATACTTGTATTAATGTATCAAGTTTCATTAGAAACATGATTAAGCGACCTTCGTTATAATTTTACTGTGTAGAGTTCAGTCACCATAAGAAACTTAACTTGTAAAAAAAGGTTTTTTAATATCAGTCTCACGGTAATTTCGTAGGCGGAGAACGCGGAAGTTTTTATCACTATACCTGACCATGGTCAAGCCGGTTTAAAAAAACGTATTTCTAAAAATTAAGGTAGGTAAGTATAGACGTAAGGCTAATATCATTATGATGGTAAAACAGTCTTTAATCTCATACACAAAAGCTTTTTTGCTGGCTATAAATAACTGCTATCTTTGTATACATGTGCATTAATGTCTTAAATATATCTGTTTAATAAAATGTGTTACAAGAAAATCACAAATCAATCATCTTTATTATGTAAGAAACGAGATAAATAATTTTGAAATCTGTAAATCGTAGACTGTAGACGGTCCATCAGGCGGGGGCACACGAGACAACGTTTCTCTATTTCTGCGAGGTTATTCTACAGACATAAAACTTATTTTTATTTAGACCATAAGTCAACTTGAATACTATGCCAACTACAAATATAAATCCAACATCAAAGTACCTATAACTTGGCAGTTAATTATCTGTTAAGAGTAAAATCCTTATTGGTCCTATTCATCCTGGGGGAGTTGAATCGCCGCGATTACTTTTTAGGTACTAGGCCAAAATAAAAAAAATAGCATTATTATTATAAACTTACTTTTAGTTCTTTCTTAGATAAAGTTAATCATTACTGTTTGATGCTAATATAATCTCTACTAGTGCGTAAGATCATCCTTATAAAAAAAAGTAACTGCAAATATTGGTAACTGGTCTCTTCTGGTGGACTCTTCTCTTATTGCTATCATGTTAAAACTAATATAATTTAGAATTTCGACAGCGTGTTCGGCGATGAATGTTTACAGAAACACACACAAAGTACTAGCTTAATTATTCATGTAAAGGTATGTATATTAAGCACATCATTAAGAAATCCACAGATGGTATTAAGAACTGTAAGTTTTATTTAATAAATAACCATTTGTCTTACTTAACTTCAAATGGCGTCAAAGTGTCGGAATATAATAGCGAGTAGAGATAATTATGTAATTTATAGAAATAAGGCCTTTTTTGTAACTAGTTTTATAAGTAGCTTAAATAGATGTTATTATGTTTGATAATGTACGATTGCTTAATTTGGTTTACGTAAATATAATGACGAATTATGGAGCAAATGAAGATTTCTATAAATAAGTACTTGAAATTTACAGATTTTCTTACCATTTTTGATACCGATATTAAATCGATCCCGGAACCTGGTAAATGGTAAATGTAAATAAATAGTACTGTTTATTGTAAAGTAAAATGTAAGTTAAATAAATAGCTTCTTACTCATTTCTGATGTGATTCCTCTTGGTTTCTGTGCACACAAACTATGTTATCCAAAGAAGGTACCTACAAGCATATTCAAAATTTCAAACCCGATATACATTTCGTTACACGAAGTTACGCCATCCATAAAATGCGGTATAACTAAACGAAACTTCTTTACATCCAACATATTTATAAATTGGTTCAACTAATTAAATGTCACGCTATGTTAATTACACCATGATTAACGAGCGTAGTCACGTCAAAGCACATCAAACTCTTGCGTAGGAGGCTTTACAACGGAAAGTTCCCGAACGTAATCTGAAGAAATAAAACCTACATAGTTAAGTGGAACCGGCCGACGATTAACATAGACAATAAAAAGTTCGACAAACAAAAACTAGACGTCCATATTTTTTTTAATGATTATGCTGTAATATAATTTTAGCACTTTAGGAAGTTATTATTTTAGGCTGTATTATTAGTTTAGTATAAAATTAGGATAAATTTATATTTGTAAATAAATGGGTTCGAGTCAAATTTTTTTTATAGTTCTTACTTGTCCGACGTTTAAATAAACTTACGATTGAATATTATTATTGAAGTAGGCACCTAGACATCAAAGATATAACATACTTCAATAGGCGATGATCAACTTTATATCCAAAGCTCACGAAAACACTTACTAAACTGTTTGTTTAAAAAATAAAAGCAACCAAATAAATTAACTTATTTATATAATTAAAACCTTATTCTAATAAGCATAGCCTTTCTTTTCCTCTCTCTTCAATCCTAGATATCCTAAAACACACCAGAACATAGTAATTAGAAGGAAACCTAATAAATCTTGGAGGATGAAATCACCAGCGTAACCATTTTCCATCAAGACCGCTGCTCCATCTTTGACACACGTTGATGTCTCATTTAAGGGGCAATCTGTAAAACAAGGCCTTGTTTTAATGATGATTATTTTCTGATGAGTTTTAAATTATAATTGAAATTACGTCTTAAAATTTGTAAGTTCGGGCAAGATTCGTTCTAAGATCTTAATTTGGTAAGTCTGATATGTGTAAAAAGTTATTATTAATTATAAATTTTGTTAACTAATAAATCACCCAAAACTGACACATTTGTATAATAATATTTAAATTAATCCTATTTCTTAGAAATATGTAGGTATCTCAGCTGTTCGGTCTACACAAAGGTTTCTATATAAGACTCATGTCTATTAAATTAACAAATACCAGTTCATTAAGCATTGTGTCTAGCAGGCGAATAATCCAAAGATTTCAACGGTTATAAAACTAACGAATTCCAAGTAGAAAATTGATTTGTTACCGGCCTGTCTTAATTGATATATATGGCAAAATAATTTACGAGTGGCCTTGTAATATTGTTTTAAACAAATTTTCTATAAGTTGTAGTTAAACTCTATTAGTCACAGTCATCAATGAATTACGGCCCTTAAAGCGTGCATGTTAAAGGTTTTGAAATTCAATGGTATTCCAATGTTTTTTACCGGTGCTATATCTTCATCATTAATCTTAAAGTTTCCGGGAATTGTAGTGGGAGGCATAGAGTGCTTTATTCATAGTTTGAATTTTATAGTTTGGAAGTGTTATACACTTTATGTTCTCAGAACCTATTTCTTATACCTACCTATTCGTGTCAAGGTAATTTTTTGTTGATTTGTTGTTTTGGCTTTTTACAATTCATTTTACATAATGATACAGTAAATTTATAAGAGCTTTATAGTTGCTGAGTGGATTAAGTGCAGTTATCGAAAATAAATGTTAAAGAAATACAGATTGTTGATCGTAGTAGTGTTCAAGATAAAGCAAATTATAAATTATAGAAATTGTACATCCACTCGACATGGAATTAGTAGATATTGTATGATGAGGTAGATCGATTTCGAGAAAACTATAGAATTCACCTATGTAATCGATCTGTCTCCAATAAATATTGCTGACGGCGTCCATAGCATAGAAGAAGTGCGATATGTATTTGACAGGGTACATCCAGGTTGGCAGCGATGATATCCTCAGAAAGGCTCCGGACATGAGGAATAGAGGTAGGTCGATGCAGGGCATCACGTCTCCCATTATACCTGTTGATGTGAAGAGGGCAGCCATGCCGAGACCTGTGGAACAAAGGTTTATAATAAAGGCGCAGAGCCATAATCAACAAAAAATTAATGAAATAATAAAGGTGATAATTTCTTGGTCCTTTTTTGAGGGACCTGCCGCTGTAGCCTAGCCTAGTGGCATGTCTACATCCGTTAAAGTTGATAGAAATCTTCTTAATCTATGCTCATAAATGACACTTTATTTCGATAATTCTGGTCACTTCCATACATTTGAGCGATTCGATCAGCGTTAACGCTAATGTAGAAATGTCACTTGGTTAGAGGCATTGGGTAAAAAGAATGGGTTTATAGCATAGTAAGTAGTAAAGAGAGAGTGGTTTTAAAGAGTTTCAGAAGGAAGTTATCCCTGAGATTGGTTGATAAATGAAAGGAAATTAAGAAATATTATACGTAATGTTAAAAATTGGGACGATGCCTTGATGCTATGGAAGATTCATAAGAATCCTAAGTACAGTTATTACAAAGCACGCATAATGCAGCCCAGAAACGTATAGGTGTCATATTGAAAAGCTTCGTTCTTGTTGACTTAAATAGGCACCATTACATTCAAAGCATGTGTATGGTGTATCTAAAAATTAAATATACAAAATACTTACCATAAGCAACAGATGGTATCGCACCAAGAATCAAAGTGACGCAGAACTGCACAGCTGTCAGGATGTGGTTGGGAAGGTCTACTGCGAGCGTCGAGACCGACACTAGAGCGATAGGCCATATCACGCAGCGAGGAATCTTTGGAGACATATTTGCTAATCAAAAATAATATGAAAATAACGGAATTTATGTATCAAGAGTGTGATTTGATTTTATTTATATGAATGAAGGTTCTATTATTGTAGTCCATCAGAGATGTTAATTTTTAGTGTGGTGTAGCTTCATTAAATCAAGCGTTTTAACGATCCTTAGTGATTATTAAATAAGACCTTGGGTTACGAGATAGAGAGATAGAGAAGAGATATTGATTACGGCGATCAGATAATTTTAATTGAAATGGAAAAAAATTGTTTATAGGTATCGCGAGAATTACAAAGTTGATATTTGAATAATAATCAGAAGTTTTAATCTACTTACTTTTCTTGTAGTGTGTATTGTTAAAATTCAAATTTATGGAATATTATACTTACAAAACTCAAAAACCTCGAAACAAAATAAGCCGAACACTTATACATCCCGACTTCCCTCTTAAACAGAGTAATTTCGTATTCGAAAGCGTAGAGGGCGCTGTACGACACTCCGAAGGCTACCTCACTGGTGATTAACCAGAGGAACCCTCTTATATCCTGGACCCCCCGCTGAGTGGTCCCTGTGGCACCCACGTAGGAGACCGTCAGAACTAGTGATGTTACTATCTGTGGGATATAGATGTTGACATTTTGAGGTAATGTTAGTTTAAATTCGTGTCAGCTGTAAAAATTCTAACATAACATTTATTAGAAAACTCGACTGTTTTATTCGGCATAACGTTTAGGCTACACCCCTAATTATTTTTTTTCTAACAATGTTAACTTTAATTAGTTCAAAATCAAAACCTGCCTCAGCTGACCCGGCCATATGGAATTCTTTTTTAATGTTTGGTTAGAGTAAAACAATTCGCTAGCTTTTTGCTAAACCACCACCCCCAAGGTTCAACAAAAAGCCTGCTAAAGTTTGAGGTGTCGTAAGAAGAGGAAGAGCTGAAATTATTGAATGTCGACTGAGACAGAATGTAGAGGCATCGAGAAGAAAAACAAATGACTAAGCATTTAAGATAATGACGATCTTATTGTCCTTTACCATAAGGTACTTTTTTCATTCCTACCCTGCTACAATAACAAGAGCTTAGCACATAAAGAAGAAATATCGATTGAAACTCTTACCACAGTTACAAACAACTGTATGAGATGATTCCTGGCATTCCTCTTCATTGTTAAAGACAATCTCCATAGCAATAGATATACTTGTTTGAACCAATTACGTTGGATGCTGGAAATACGTTTTGCATTATTAGCTATAATTTATAATAATATTTATTAATTAAAACATGAGTATTGTGTGTAAATGCGAAGAAGCTTCATAATCAGTCGATAAGCTTTTTTTTTCAAGTTCTAGTATACTGCAAATCAATACTAATTGTTTTCTAATCAAGTAAAAGTAAATCAGCGGTAAAAAGATCAGCAGCAAAACAGACAAATATTTATCAAAGAATCTTTCTAAGTATGTTTCTATCATCGTCATTAGGTACAAAAAAAACTCCAGATATTTGAAACCGGTTGTGTAAAATTTAATCGAATAGATGGATGGACTTACATTTTACTATAGGTGAATACCGGATCAGGCCGGATCGGACTAGTTCCGTCAAACTCCAACCGGTTTTCGGAAATTTCCACAAGTTTCTGGATATTGGTGTTCGAATTAGATACCGATCTTATGTAAAATTCTGCCGGGTTGTAATTTATTGGGCAGTGGAGACCAATGCTGCGGACAAAAAATTATATTACATGTTTACTGAATTCATTATGTTTTAATTTTTTTTTTTGATTAAATTTGAGAACATCGGTTTTTAGGGCATATCTTTAATTGTTTTATTAATTTATACCATACGCAATGTAATTTCAACTTCTTAGTTATTCCAGTTTTTGGTAAAAATACCTTCAAATAAAAGTTTAATGATTTCATTTATCATACAACTGCAAGGATAGCCGAGTGGTAGGTATAGGTTTTGTTAGGTTACCACACCAATTATCCACTGTGCGCGACGTACTGCGGGTCCGATCCCCGTATGGAATTTGTGTTTCACAATTGCTTGTTCCAAGTCTGAATGTTCTTTATGCATGCGATTTTTTGTAAAACCAGAAAAAGAAAAGAAACTTAATTTACAAATGTTTGGTACGAATAGCAATTTAAAATCTTGATTTATTTATATAGTGCCACTAGATCAAATAATAAAATACTTATTTATTATGGAATTCCAAATAAATAATGAAACTATAAAAAATCCTGACATTTACAAATCACATAATTAATCGGTATCGTAAATCGATTAAGTAGCTTTGGTGATGCGTGTCAACTTAACAGATGCATAAAATCACGTTTAGCTAATTTTGAATGAAATTTGATATCGCGGAAGTAGGCATTCTTAATTCGCAAATGAATGATCTATGGATATAAAATAAGAATAATGAAATTATTTAATTTCAGTCAGCAAAGGCCAAAGGAAATTTGGAATACAGGGAACTCGAAAATAAAAGTGACATGGTAGCATGTAGGTAAAAGCGATGATGAGCAGGAAACAAGATAAGTACTTTACGTTCGTTGAATATTAAAAAGAAAATATACATTTTCGCGTATTTTGCTAAATATAGAACGGATCGGTAAACTATTTTTTTTTTTTTTTGAAGATGAAGGACTTGTAATTGAGAATATATTGGACATGACATGTGTCGAGTCTCTTTAAACACTTAATTACTGACCACACTGCGTCATGAAAAAATTGAAGAATTTATGTTTAATACCTAAAATTCGGCCTTGTCAGCTTCAAATGTAATAAAAAAAATGGTTTGACAAGCGAAAATGCGCGGCGCGTTCTTTTTTTATATGACATATGTTTTATTATAGAAACCAGTTACTAAAATTCTAGAAACCGCTACTGACTAATATTATTTATTACATAAATTACATATTAATACAGCATTATTTAAACGATCCATAATGACTTACTTTTTTAATAAGTTGTCATAGAATGTAATGGCACAAGTGGCTTAACATGCATAATAAATATAAAGGTTTAAAATAATTTTATTTGACGTAAATACATTTGAAACTATGTAAAAGATGTGAAATTTAAATAAAAAACACATTTTTATAGAATAAAATAATACTTATACATGCCTATAACCGAAACTATCATATCATTTAATGTCGTGTTTTTCTTTAAGCAAAATATTCCTTATCCAAAACATTGCTGACCGAAAAAAAAAATTGTAATTATCTAAATAAAAACATGGATTCGCATTTTGAAGTATTGTCGCCTTGTTAAAGCAACATCGTAATATCACTAATAACATGTTCAACATCCACTTTGATAATCTACATCATCTACATGCCATAAAAAAACACAATTGTATCGAAATATAATAGACATATCGCCATAAAATAATAATCAATATAAAACTTTTATATTGACGCTACCTGCGGATGGGATCTGAAATATTATTTTATTAACACGGCTATAAATTTTATTGTTATGATCGGTTTAAATAACTTAATATTGACTAACGTCCAACGAACCGTTTTGACGGAACCGTAACAAATTATGTATAGATTATACCCAATTTATTTGATAGTTTTGACCGTCGCCGATAAGTAGGTAGGCGATTACTAAAAATGATATTCTGAATTAATTTTTGGGGTTTTTCTATTTTTAAACTTCGTTGCGTGGAGTTACCAAACTAAATAATGAGCAGTCCTTTTTTGAATGTTATAGGTATCTCTGTATTTAGTTTGATGTTTATTTATAGTGTCGTAAAATATTATTTAAGTATGGTAACTGTTAATAGTTTTGTTGATCGAAGCTGTCATTTGCACTGATTCTTTTTAGACTTTTCAATTTATTTTATGTCTGTGCTTTTCCTAACTAAGTAGGTATTTGGGTTGTTGTTTGATTGAAGTTCATTATCTTTTGAATCAAACTGCGTATGTAATTAATTCGATTGCTAATATACTTTAAAAACTACATTAACATACAGTGTACCTTGTTTTATATAACTTAAAATTACTGCCGAATAACTAAGACAGTTTATTTTACATAAACTGATAACATTCTTAGCAAGTGCAATTACTTATTGGTCGTAATATTTTTATCGTCTTTTAAGTACCTAGATTATTTAAATAAAATATCGTTTATTGTTTTCATTTTACGACTACTGCCTATTTTTATGTCAAGCTTTTAATTGTCATGCAATCTGTGTACCGTATGTATGTTTGGTTAAATCAAATCTTGCAGACTATATTAGAACCACTTCTAGACATCCGATTGATATGTAATTTTGCAAGAAATTAGGTGATAAATACAATACTATATTACTTTCAAGCCGGACTGACGTTGAAGCCAGAAGGTGACCATAGGCTTTTTTTTTTTCTGCAGTTAGCCTGAGCGCAGGCTTTGACTGCTTCACCGGACTTTTGGCGAGAACCGTAAGGCCTCCAGCCAGAGCAAGTAAAATAAACTAACTACGTCAGCAACGTTCACTAAGGGCACCCCCTGCGGGGTTCGGACCTCGACTTAGTGCGTTGCTGACTATCTTAATAAGGCAAGAACAGCAAGGGATGGCTGGATCTGAGTTATTAGTGACCATAGGCACTCTGTAATTAAACGACGCCATCTCATCATGTTTTAGCTTCTTTCATTTGTCTTTTCTAGTCATGTGAACTTAGTTGATTTAAAAGCTTGTGATTAAAAATGCATTTTTAATAATAAATACCTACGTTTATTATATCTTTCCACGAAATGTTGATAAGTCTCTAAATGGACATACATAATTATTACTTTAATCTTGATAAACAACGTCAACAGCGTGGGAACCTAATACTAACCTATTAGATAAAGATAATATTTATTCACTCCACTTAGTCATAAATGTTAACTACCTATTAGTGTAAGTTTCATCAAAATTACCAAGAACGATTTTTCTCAACTAAGTATATTTGTATAATTGAAATGTAAGGAAAAATTAGCTGTAGGTACTATATATTTAGTAATTTAAGTAGAAATACGGTAAGGATATATGAAACTACACAGAGTCCGCAGATGCAAAAAAATCGTTTTTAAGTGGTTCATAATGAAAACTACTTTTTGAGCAAGACAAGGCATATTTCGATATTTTTTTCAATATCGACAATAAAAACGAAAACAAAACAAAAGACAAATATGTGGCAATTTTATGTACCAAGAAAAAAAAAGAAAAATGCAATAAAATAGCTAATTTAGCCGTTAACTTATGCACACCAAAAACCTACGGAATCTTTCCTTCTTTATGAATTTAGTTAAATCATTGTAAAACTTCTTACAACCCAAATAACACATACCTTTCAAAAGCATCCATACACTCATCTTTAGGACCATGGAACAGTAACCTTCCCTCAGCCATCAGAAGCACCGAGTTGAACTCCTTGAACAGGTCACATGAAGGCTGGTGGACGGAACAGATCACCACCCTGCCAGCTGCCGACAGCTTCTTTAAGACTCCAATGACCAGGAGAGCGTTGTAACTGTCTAGTCCTGTTGTTGGCTCGTCGCAGATAAGGATTTGTGGGTCTGACAGCAGCTGAGGATAGAAGAGAAGATATAAGTTGGTACAGAAGAATAGGACGAAAAATAAAGGCAGACCCACCTCACAAACTAGTAGGGCTATTCGCTATCTCCAGTTGACAACTCAAGCGATGTTTACTAGATAAAAACGCAAATTTGGTATTGGTTAAAGTCGGTGACCAACTACGTTGTAGTAGATCTAGTTGGTCAACGACGTAAGACGATACTGTGTTTTCAAAGTGTTTTTATAAAGCAATTATCGCTTTGGTTGACAACCACCACAGCGAATAACCCTGCTGATCCCATCATAAGGACTAACAGTAGGATGGAGATAGAAAACAGGACGCAATCAAGATCGTGAACTTAGTAAATTTCCTTTCTGACGCGTAATGTTAAGAAACTATTTTACCGTTTATTAATCAACAAGTGAGTGCCCTGAATAACAAAGAAAAAAAATATGACGTCCACCGAGCCATGAGTAAAATTGGTTAACCCCAAAATGTTTGTAATTAAATACAAATAGTAGAAAAGAAAAATTTAAATCTCAGGCAGGTCTCGAATCCCCGATTACGGGTTAAACGCATTCATCCAAAATATTTGTTTTACCATATTTTTGTACAACTTCGCACACTTACCGTAGTACCCAGTGATAGCAATCGTTTCTCTCCACCCGACAGCGCGTTTATGGGAGTATCTCTGTGGGCTCTCAGGTGGAACTCGTCCATTAAACTGTCCAACATCGTCCGATTCCTCAGGTCTCTATAGCTGCCCAGTTTTATTTCAGTCTATAAAAATAATGAAAAGGATTATGCAAATATTGGTAGCCCTGTAATACGTTCATAATAAATTTACGACTTACATTGCATAGATTTACAAGTCAAACTTTTAAAGTTTAAATTTATGGGCCCAAGTTTCATATATTAGTCAGGTCAGAGTTTAGCTTTTGTAAAAATAGCAGTTTAAGCAATAGTTAAATAATGCTCAAGACATTTTGTTTATGTACCTACTTCCTGATTAATGCCATTATGATTAATAGATTATGGAAGCTTGCGAATATTAAATTAACGACATATGCACAGGAAACACCAAAAATATAATAAAAATAGTAACATAATTTGAGTCATAATTATTTAATGTAGGCTGCACTTTATTGGCAATAAAAACATTGTCCAATCGTTTACTAAGTATATTGAAATTAATCCTAAACTTGACATTTACACTATCCTAGAGATAAATCCATTTATTACCTAAACTTGTTTAGCTTTATCTTTTTCGCACCAAATAATACTTGATAGATATGTAAATAAACATATAACGTACTCGTATATTATTGATTTTTAATCCCGATAGACAATAGCGTGGGAACTTAATGCTTTTTATCGGATTAGCCAAGATAGTAATCTATTCTAAAACTTATAAATGTCATCTATTTTACATAGATTGTCTCGAGACTGAATCAGATTAATAATTGATTCGAGACGATAGAATTAAACATCGGGTGAGCGAACAAACTGATCCTTTTCTTGATACTTGAGTGCAAGATTGGACGTGTGATTAACAGGTAAACCTGACCATGTTAATCTTTATTTGTTAATTTGTTCTTAAAATTCTATTTTTAATTGTTTTCTTATAGAGATAGAACTATGTAATTTGGTTATTAATTATTGTTTTTTTTACTCTTTATATTAGTAATCAGATATTGTGATGCTCTGTGTGCCTATGTATGGCATGTATATAAGAAATATTATTATAAATAAATTTAGCCTATAGATCGATATGTAATGCTGTTGGTATACCTTAATAAATAAATAAATAAAAGTAATTAGATTTGCTTTTTCAAATAATATACATAATCTTTTTTTCTAATTGTTACAAATTAAAATAAAAAAATAAATAGGTATTATCGACTATTGCGTGGTATAATAATTGCAGATACTCGACTAAATTGAAGCCCGACTGGGACCTTTAATATCGGTTTTATAACTGGAACGTCAAACTGGTGAGTATTTTTAGCATGTGTTCGTTAAAAAGGTGCAAACATACCAATTAGTACCCATATCTTGTATATATTTTTTTGAGGTTATCTACGCAGTTAACCTGAGCGCAGGCTATGGCTGGTTAACCGGACTTTAAATTTCCTGTAATATTGAACTTGGAAATTGTGTATAATTTAACCATAATAGTCGCATTGGTTACATATCCAGTGTAGGTATAATACGCGGTAACTTTATTGCTACAAAGATTTGTTAACGCTTCTGTTTCTCTATAATAACTTTCTTGTACGCATCATCAGACAAGAAAACGCGTCATGCGAAAAGCATGCCCCAAATTCCTGACATTTAAACCAGGACCCAATAAAGGTAAACTGACCATGAACACCAAATGTTCTAAGACACTCAGTCCACCCATGAACACCTCGTGCTGCGGGACGATCTCCACGGCTCCCTGGCAGGCCCTGACATTTCTGCACCCCAGGGTTACTGAGCCCTCTGAAGGCAGGGTACATTTCCCTGCCAGGGAAACAAGGAACGTTGTTTTTCCGGCGCCACTGCGAAAAAGTAACAAAATTATTCAAAAATATTAGGTCCTAAATATTTTACTGCTCTTTGTTCAATACTTATTTATTTTTTTCATAGTTACTTATATTTTTTGTATGGATATTTGAGTGTCGTGGGATTGGTGGGAAGGCTTTTGATAACTATCTTTCTGTCACCATCACGATTTATAATATATCAAAACAACCAATAAAAATATTAGACTTTAAAATTAATGGAATAATTTTACTATCAGTAAAATCAGCGATAAAGAATTCGGCACGGATCTCGCATTATCTTATTCTAAACCAATTTATACATTATTTTTTTAATATTATACCATAGTCTTGTTCCATAGTGTTTAGATAACGCCATAATAGTTTTATAATAGGAAATTTATGCGAAATAAAAATAGGAATAACAGATAACCAATCGCTAAAGATAGCTTCAATGATAACACCTGCTTGCTGGGCTTTGGTATTGACATTTTAAGCGTTTTAATTCAACATATTCGCCAGATATCAGATAAGATAGAACTCTTATACTCTTAGTTTGGCTATAAAATAGATACATATTTAACGTATTGAATAATTCTGGAAATTACTGACCTCGGTCCAATGATAGCAGCGAATTCGTTCCGTCGTAAACATCCTGAAACTGTTTTCAATTATTAAAAGAAATATTTTAGATACTTGGAACGTTATGGCTTTGAGAAAACATACACACATTTATAGTTAAAGTATATAATATAAATTAATAATAGGGAAGTAGACTGGGTATGAAGTCAAAATCTAATTAGACGTCAGTAAGATAATAAAAAAATATTAGACACAGGTATTTTTTTGCTTTATCAGAATAAGAAAAGGTTAGGAGTGACGGCTAATAACGTCGTGCTTGCGCACAAAATTCACGAAATTGTGACATCATGCGACATTTTTAAATCAATGTATCGTCGTTAGTATTTGGTTACGAAATATAGGAAGATATTATATGATATTTTTACTATCTCAGTTAGAGTCACGGATATTAAATGAAATTGGCATCTTCCCCATTATAATTAAATGGAAACAAAGTTGTGAAGAAAATTTGTCAAACAAACTATATGTTTGTGTTTGTAGAACTAAAATCGCATAGCCGTTGAACTTATCGCTTTTGGCGACCTCAGCCCATCGTTACTCATTAGTAAGTATAGATAGTAATTTTTTCTATATTTATGTACACATACAAAATTATACTGTAGTAACAAAAAAAAAATGAAGAACTTACCATTATTAAGTATCAAAGTTCTACATTTTGTAGGCTTTCTTCTCCACCAGGACTTTTCTTCAGGCGTCCAAACCTTAAGGTTCTTTATTCTTATCACTACATCGTTGTCTATTTTGTCGTACTGAAAATATTTGTATTATTTCTAATTGCAATTATAAAAGCTCAAGAGACATAGTTCAGAAAATCAAAAAGTTTAATTCATGGACAAATGTTTGTTTAGTTGTGTCACAAACTGCTCTAGCGAAATGCGTCCACCTTACATTACGCCTTGGCTGAATAGAGGAAAATTACATACTCTTTTAAAGGCTGATTAGGTTTTTTTTATTAACTAAACTAAACTAAACTAAACTAAAAACTAAACTACAAAAATATACATGTATGTACAACTAAAAACTAAAAACTAAACTATTAACTAAACTAAAAAATTATATATAGATTACGGTGCGAAAAAGATGATGCAAGTCCGGTACATGGCCGGCAATAATCGTTCATTAGGGACTCCTATTGAGTCCGTAACTAGTCGGGTGATCCCGTGAATATGCGTGAGTAAACCGTTTTGTTTTAAATAATTAATAATCGATCACTTATGACACCATAGCAGCGCGGCCCCGCAATGTGCACGTTATTTTCCGCATCGTCTAAAGAATATTGTCTTTCTTGACTGATATTAAGTAATACTACTATTATACACATAACTACGTCATCACGTCAACGACGGCCATCGCTGAAAACCAGCGCTGGTATCCTAATCTTAGCACATGCTGAGCGATGACTGTACAGGTACAGATGTGACGCATATTTCGTCGAACCTTCTAGTAATTTTTTATGTTTTATAATTTTATGGGTCGCATTTGACGCGAATAAACGCTTTTTGAAGTGGAAACTTCTTTAGTCGCGTTGGACAGTTTTTGGTAGGGGAAAATCTTATGGATTCGCGTCACCGACATGCTTATGAAAGTTTTCACTTCTAACGGCAGTCTATTACTGGCATATTTTTTTGTTTGTTTCTTTCTATAACAATTGAATATCTACTAATTAAAATGTATACGTTCAACATAACGCAAAATCACCAGCTTAAGATATCCGTATTTTAAATCAAGAATCTCAACCTGCATTGTCCATATAAAACTCAGGAGTAATTAATTAGTAGATTAATTGCAAATAAAATGACGTAACTCTTATGAACTTTTATACTATAAAATCACTTACCGTATCCAACTCCATTTAAACCAAAATATCAGCACAATTTATGTAACAACACAACGAACAACATTTTCAAAGTTAACCTCACAAATTATAACAACAATTAACGAGAAAGAAAGATACTAGTTGGACCGCTAGTGTAAATACAGCAATCATTACTTAAATAGATAAAACTCTGATAAAAGTAAGTTATGAGTCTATTTGTAGAGATGTCATGTGTCCTCTAACTACGACTTTTGTATATAAACATGTTGTGTTGCAGTAACGCATAATATCTGCTTTAGAAAGATAGATAGTTAATATGTACTAGGGATGCTGTTCCTCTTATCTGAAGATTGACGCAAGACATAATACTTGCACATGATTGTATTACCGCTTGTAGGCCGCAACTTTGATTGAAATTCTCTAACGTAGGTTTAAAATTAAAATTAATAAAACTTGACATCATTAAAAAAAAATGACATGGTGGCCTAGCGGTTCAACGAACGGATTTGTATGCACAAGGTTGCAGGTTCCAAACCACTATGGACAAGTACCAATGTGACTTTTTTAAAGTTATATGTACTTTCTTAATTATTCTAAGACACCATTGGTAAACGTTGAAGGAAAACATCGTTAGGAAACCTGGATTCCAATAATTGGAATCTGAAATCGCCAACTCGCAATGAACAAGCGTGGTGCTCAATGCTCGCCTTCTATACATGAGAAGAGGCCTGCGCCCAGCAGTGGGATATTAATAGGCTGGTATTATTATTATTATTTTAAAACCGGCCAAGTGCGAGTCAATGCAAGGACTCGCGCGCGGTTCCGTACCATTATCTATAAAAACGGCAAAAAAACATCACGTTTGTTGTGTGGGAACCCCCTTCAATATTTATTTTATTCTGTTTCTTAGTATTTATTGTGTTAGTAGCAACAGAAATACATCATCTGTAAAAAATTCTGTCTAACTATCACGGTTCATGAGATTCAGCCTAGTGATAGACGGACAGACGGACGGACAGCGGAGTCGTAGTAATAAGGTCACAGTTTACCCTTTGGGTACGGATCCCTCAAAATGAAGTTAAAGGTTATTCACCTGTGCTAAGATGATTGGGGACACAAAAATTAGTCAAAAACATTTTTCGAAGCCTTACATAAAGTAAAATGTATTCAGCTATGAATTTGTCAATTTCAATATGAAATAAAAAAACGCACAAAATTATTTCAATATTTATGCGTTTTTTTATCATAATTATATGTTTTATAATTATTTTAATTATCGTAATTCTACACCAATTACTTAGCATTAAGTCCATTTTAGAAGTCCAAAGTCTATTTTATACTCGTAACTAAAACATTCTTCTTCTACTTACCTTTTTTCCCAAGCTATGTTGGGGTCGGCTTTCAGTCTTACCGGGTTCAGCTGAATACAGTATTTTACATGGAGCGACTGCCTATCTTGCCTCCACAACCCATTTTACAGGGTTACACAGTATCCCATAGTAAGACAAGTTGACAGAATTTTAATGACTATCTGATTCACTTTATTAATCTCTTATTGTGCATGGACTTAGTAACTGTTAGCAATAAGATCTGTATTATAAAATATATAAATCACTTAACGAGTGTCAAAGATCAAAGTATAACAGTCGGGATCAACGGCTTATCGTGCTTTCCGAGGCACGGAGGGTCTCGGTATGTTCACGAACGGTCCCATCCACGGACCAACCGCGGTGAGCGCGGCTTAACCTTTATTACCTATACACTAATTAGCGTATACCTTATTAGCCACGACCCCGCACTCTAAAACAGAGATCGCAAGTTATCAGTAATTAAATACAAAAATTAGAAGGAAAAACTTAAACCTCAGGCAAGACTCGAACCTGCGACCACTGGCTGATCGCAAATTATTAACTAATTTTGGACAGAATATTAGAGTTAATATTACCAACAAAAGTCTTGGTTGTACATTTTTTTTGTATATAAGTGTACGTAAAAACAAAAGTAATTTGTTAATCCTCCTGTTACATGCAAGACAAGCTCGTCACCGGTTATCTCAGAGCAAATATGCTGCACTTATTGTTTTCTAGTGTTTTATTTGTCTACGTAAAATAGTTGGTAGACATTTTCATTGTATTTTGGATAGACGTAATATATAATTTGATAAGATCCCTTAATTATATTTTTTCGAGAGCGAGTACTACGAAATAGACTTTAATTTTATTACACGAATAAAAATTATCTGGCGGTGGTTCAGCCCTTAATAATTGAACTTACTTTTTACATTACAATAATTATAAAGCAATAAATCAGAAGCTTTTGAACTATTTTGAAGACAGTTAAATGGATTCTCTTGATTAATTATGACCTTAAATAAAAAAACTCGACGGTGTTAAGCAATTGCTAAGAAATTTCTAAATTCAAATTATCTATAGAAATATTGAAATAAGAACCTGCGTATCAATTGCTAACCATCGCCGATTTTTTTAGAAATAAGGTCATTAATAATTACTGTTGCACCGATATACAGATATAAAATATGCATGGAGGTATGTTAAAATAAAACATTACTCATTCTAGACTTTTAAGGTGTCCACTTTTTGTAATAATGTTACCTCGGGCTGTCATCTCAATGCTGGCAAAACACAAACCCAAATAACGGAAGCTGTATTAAAAATAGATATCATTAATTTAATATTAAACCGGTTTAGTATTTTTACCTTCAAGAAACAATTCTAATTCTTCATCGCCTACGTCTCGTGTCAGTCGATATTAATTTTAACACGGAACATCAATTCTCAAATGTATGAACATGCAGCTAGCTGCGACCTTTAAAATAAAAAGTAAATCTATGTACTGTGGGCCAGAAAAGTTAATTGCAAGGTAGTTGCCAGATTTTTAAAACCAGTTTTTGTCTAACATCGAAGGTTAAAACTGGTATACAGTATATACATATTATACTAGGTGTCCCCCGCGACTTGTATCGCGTGTTTTAGTTTCAATGGTTTTTCATTTTTGCAACATTTTTCATTTATGCTCCGCTCCTATTGGTCGTAGCGTGATGTTATATAGCCTTTAGCCTTCCTCAATAAACGGACTATCCAATACAAAAAGAATTTTTCAATTCGAACCAGTAGTTCCTGAGATTAGCGCGTTCAAACAAACAAACAAACTCTTCAGCTTTATAATATTAGTATAGATTTAGGTCATAATAGGTTAGAAAAAGCGTTGTCTCAGGGTTTAGACTCTCATAGAGTTAATAAATTGAACCTAAAGATGTAGGTTTTATTACATGGTATGATCTTTATTAGAATAAAAATACAGTACATGGATATAAAGAAATGCCCTACAATACCATAATATGAACGGTTTGACTGTAGGAACTATTCACTAACAATTCAAGTTCTAACTTAGACAGTGAGATGCGGACAGTTTTATTATGTTTTAACATTATATACACATACTTATATATAGTATTAGGTTACTACTACTATTTGAGTCTAGATCTACGCTAAACTTTGTTTCTTTTTTTCAAATATACAATAGACCATCCTCGAAATTAGTAGCATTACTAGCCGCAGCACGCGAAAGGTCAGAACTTGTAAACTATTTTGAACATCTACACGTACCTACTTATTCATTGACTTTTGTTGCTATCTCTACCTGTACGCCATGTAGTAAAATGAAAAAAAGTAACCGTACTTAGACACCGTTAAGCACTTTGCTTATCAATAGATTACTGTCATTTATTTTGTCATTAGATTAATTTTAACCCAAAAAAGCTATTCAAACTGGTTTTAAGTTGTGTAGAGATTACGAACGCTTGGAATTCTTAGTTTACAGTTAAATGAAACGTCACTGTTAAATTCCATTTATTGAACTAGTGTTTCTATTTATGTATCATAGCATCTTCTAAAATTATGTTAAAAGTATAAATTGGTTGGTAATTATTGACGGAAAGTAACAGTCGGAAAAACCACTAATAAGGTCCTTAGTTCCTTGCAGTAATAATAATAATTTATCAGAAAGTAGTAGTTTATTAAATATAAATATTTCCTTATTTCAATTTAAAGTAGAGTCTTGCCCCACAATTGAAAAATTTGTAGATAGTACAAGATTTTAGACAACAAGGACCAGGTCCTTTTTGTCTGATTAAGGTTCGTCTGATTAAGGTTACTAAAAGCATTCAATTAAAAATGAAACAAGGTTTCCATCATTAAACATTTTATTTTACAATAACAACTCTCACACTTTCATACAATAAGTAGATAATACTTACTACAATAACCGTATATCGTGATATACCATTTATGACTCTAGCCCTTACAGGCAACAATGACCTTACATCTTCAAGTCAAATATATAAGCAACAATAATCATAAATTCGATCAGTATAGGCACTTTGTTCCTTCTCTAAATAAATAACAAGGAATCAGCCTATTAAAGAAATAATATCTATTTGTTACAGTATACATATTAAGTTTGTAAAAAAGCTTAGTAGGAAGACAAATCCTAAAAGGATTTAACGGATAAATATAGATTCTATAACAAAAAAGTTCGCGACATTAGTCAAGTCAACAGAATTGAGATTATTGAAATAATTTCGGTACATTAAATATTACGTCCTAAAGCAATTCTAATTCTTAATTTAAATCAAACATGTCAATTACAAAACGCCAATCAAACCAAAAGTGCATTTAAGAATAGAGAGTTTTAAATTTTGTACCAATCGCGATTGGTCCTTTAGTACGGAGCGTTCGTGACGCGTTGTGATTGGGCCATTCCACCGATGGCGGCCGCTGATTGGTCAGCACGAGCACGACTTAGTGCTTCCGTCCCGGCTGTTCTCGCCGTTAGCGATCTTGTGGTCGAGCGCGAATCTCTCACCATCCCGGTTGTCGTTGCTTTGCAGTAGTTTATCGTTTAATAGGATCTGTAAATAAAGGTTAGCTATTAGACTTACTTCATTAGGGTTTCCTAATTTAGCTGGACATAAGTACTTATGCTTCACAATTAGAATTTTAAGAGTTTAGTTTTCATGGAAATGAAGCCTTCGTTTATTTTTATTCTTTATTGCATACGTGACATAATAATTTTACAAATACATACAATAATAACTCAAAATTGGGTGGTAGATATATGCTGAGGAAGAAAGAAATATACAAATACTGTTTGTATAATGTACATACATAAAATAGTACTTATAATATAAGAATATATACAAAATGTTCCCTTATTTTTATTCTGAAAACATTCAGTGAACAGATTTCAAGCAAGAAAAAAGGAAGCAAGTTCCAGTGGCGCGCAGCACGAAAAATTATAGAATCATCACAGCGACTAGAAGAGATGGAGAAGACAGGAAGAAGTACGACAAGGCTACTAAGTATTCAAAACTTTTCTGCGGCAAGCCGGATATTTGGGGTTATGCCAAACGGAGAAAAGAAGAGAGAATGTCGCGACATTGCCGAATAGGCGACCAAAAATTATGCGGCTGTACAAATTTTGCAAATTTTTGGGCTTGTTTAGAAGTTCCTCCATAACACTAACAACAGAAGAACTTTTTGACTCTACATGTTCACCAAAAGTTATTATAAGAACTAAATAACGAAAACTTTAATATCTCGTTTACAGATTAAATCTCACTTATAAAACTTGCAATAACATGAATTTATCCTAAAGACAAAAAATATTATTGACATGACATAATGTATACCTAATAGTTTGAGAAAAAAAAAATGCTACGCGCTGTGATTGCTTTGAATTTAAAATCGTTCTCACGCAATATGGTAATAGATATTTAACTATAGACATTACTTCCACAACAAGACTATTAAAAAAACATGACAACCTAACTAATTGTATTATCCGACGCAATTAACTATTGAACACTAATGATATTATAACGACATCACAGTTAAAAAACCTACCTAGTTACACAAAAAATAACTTTTAAATAAAGTTGCTCAACATTCGATGACGTATCGTCATAATTATTTGAAACATGATTATTAAGTATGTATAATTAAGTAGTCTATCCTTAATTTATAATATTTGGTAACGTAGGTCTGTGAGTGTGACTTATTTTTAGAACAATATTGCACAATATTAAAACATAAGCAACAGTGGTGTAAACCACATGGTCTTTAGAAATTAGATTTTTGAAACATATCGTTAAACCGACTTTGAGTAAACTTGAATAAGTCGCTCGATTTCTCCAGGATCCCATTATCAAATACTGCCGACCATGGGACCACCTGAAAAGTATACCCTTTCTAGAAAAAATATAATTTTCTAAATCGTTCCACGTATCTTCGAGTAATCTGGGAACATACATAAAACTTGCAACGAATTGAGAACCTACTCCAAGAAGATCAGAATTTTGCTGGCTCTGGCTGGTCTTTGGAAACGAGAATTATAATTTAAGTATGTACTCATCGTCATATTTTAAAGATCAATATGGTGTCTTATTTCTGACCTATGAATGTAAGAATTTTAATTAAATTAATGAGTTTAGGAATTTGTAACAATTGATCAGACAATTTGCTTCAAATACTCAATATTAGGAACATTATTATCTTAGACAAATTTGTCCAAGGCTTCTAAGCTTAAACAAATCTTTGCGCAACTTTAACACTTACAAAAAACCCACCAACGAGTCCTACGATTTGTCTACCCATGCTACAATAAAAAAGGCGACATTTTCAACCGCCTACTGTCGTTGGCATCTAGAAAAACTACGCTCCATCGTGTTACACCTTATTGCACAACATTTAAAACTAACCAGACCTCTACAACAAATGGCTAGAACATTCCATAAGGTTACGTCCGTGTTTAATAATATACATAAGTATATATTATATATACAGGTTTAACTAGAAGGCGATAGTTTCGTGTATAACTAAGTAAGTTGTGAAGGTTCAAGGTTTGATAGCTTTTAGGCGTAAATTAAGTTTCGTAAAATCAATTACGTACAATGAAAAGCTATAGTTATAGTATTCTGTAACGAATAAAGAAGTAAGGAATGTGTATGAAATATTCAATACTTTTGTAATAATGAACTCGTTTGATTAAAAAAAATTACACTAATGATATAGAGGAAAGATGTGTATTCTATTATGTTTGTAACGAATAAACTCAAAAAATACTGGTTCGATTTCAAAAATTATTTTAACATTAGAATGCTACATTATTTCTGAGAACAAATATTTTTTTTTATCCCAAAATGTTTTAAAAATTATTGTGCAACGGTGCGCAGCCAAGACGGGTCACTGTATAGAATATTTGTATAAAGCAAAAGCTTGCAAACTTATGTTTACACTCGCATGAGAAAAACAGTAGAATATGTAGAATTTGCCGCATTAATTCCAGTCATCATTTAACATCTTTAAACATTAAAAGCACGAAACAGTTGCCACAAAATTACATTTTCTCAGAATTGTTTTGTGTACATGAAATTTTGCAGCATCACCAACTTTAAACTTTTATCTGGGATTAATAAATTCTCCCTCTCAAAACCCAGCTAATCTTTATTGTATACACCATTTATAATTCAAGAATCGGTGGACTGATTTTCATGACCTTTGATTTGTTGGATTCGTCTCCACTCCGAATAGCAGAATATAAATAGATCGGAAAAAGTTACAAATAAAATGTTGATGTCTTACAGAAACGGGGACTACTAAACATACTATATAATGAAGGTTAGTGTTAAGGTTTGGGTATGTTAAATACACTAAGTATTAACTGCTCAACAGTTTTTATTGACCAGCGATGGCTGGTCCGAAGTGGCGTGGGAAAAGGATTTATGGATTGCCTAGGGGGACGTCTTTGTCCAGCAGTGGGAAAATACGAGAAGACTATGTACTGGATGAACAATAGTTTACACAAAACATTACAAGTAACAAGGCAGTAGTCTGGACCCGTATGCTAAGTAAAGCAGATAAAATTTCAACTTTACCTAACATCTTATAAATAAAAACAACTAACTAAGTATATCGCAGTAAAAAGTAGCCTATTTCCTTTCTTATATTGTATAATCGTTTCAGCAGTTTAGCCTTGAAAGCATTACAGACAGAGTTATTTTCGCATTTATATTATTACATAGATAGTATGGATTAAGCCACAACAGGTACTTGTACCCTTACCTTATTAACTAGTGACCTGGCCGCTTCCTCGATGTTGATGTTCTCCTTGGCCGACGTCTCGAACCAACCCGCAAAGCCTTTCTCACGACAGTACTCCTCCATCTTAGCCTGAGAGTTCACTATTCCCTCCTTCTGTTGATCGCACTGAAGGAAAAACAAACATTTTTTAATGGGAACATGTATTTTAGAAAATTTACCTAACTTAAGATCTTCGTTGTTGGAACATAATATTTTCAATATAGCATACAAATTTCATTTTCAAATATGGCAACTTTTTGCACCAAAAACTTAATCAGCTTCTTCAATACAGACGATAAACTCCTACCTTATTAGCCAACAGTATGCAGGGTATCGGACTTCCATCGGGCAGCTGCACCTTCGCGTCAAGGTCGTTCTTCCACTTGACGACCGCGTCGAAAGTGGCCACCCTCGACACGTCGAACACTATGAACGCGCCCACCGCCTCCTTGTAGTACACTCGCGTCATGTTGCCAAAACGCTCTTGACCTGGTGACAAAACAAATACTTCTTTTAAACTATATAGTACCTTTAAAGTATTTTCACAGTACTGAATTTAGTCCCTGTGTAGCGGACGTTTTACAACCACTCAAAGTCCGGTGAAGCAGTCAAAGCCTGCGTTCAGGTTAACTGCGTAAATCTCTTCCAAAAAAAACCACCACTCAAATCCAAAGAACACCTAGAATAAAGATTTGTAGATTACATATAATTGTCCCACGCAAGGACCGGAGGAGAAGAAAGTAGTTGTCGTGTTCAATAAACTATCTCAGTAGCGACTATCTTAAAGACAAGAAATTGACGATAACGATATGAAAATTCTTCCAGATTACTGTACCTAAGCTTCAATTTAAAAAAGAGTGTTGAATACCAGGAATACTACTTATGTATCAAAGAATATGTTGGTATAGTTTGTGTATTTGACACACCTGCAGAAAGATTACTCCACGTATTGTTTTCAGCTGAACTCTACGCTCGTCTTATTAATAACTAGCTGTTTCCCGCAGCTCCGCCCGCGTGGATGTCGGTTAGCGCGGCAATAGCCTATGTCCTTTCTCAGGCTCTAGCTAGACTATCTGTGTAAATCGGTTTAGTAGTGTTGGCGTGAAAGCGGGACAGACAGACAGACGGACAGACAGAGTTACTTTCGCATTTATAATATTCGGAAGGATTAATACTTTACAAAAAAAAAAAATGTACATACTGCTTTTGTTTATCCGGGTTCCTTTTACGATTTGCTTCAATAATGAAACTATACATTATATAATTAATAAGGGACACTAATTAGTAACGAAAAGAATAACAAACCCATAATTATCATACACATAACAAAAATTAAATTAAATCCACTTCCCTCTTCGTCCATTTTGTGTACCTTTGAAATTGTTTTGAAACATCTCACAGCTGTCACAATTTAGAAGAAAATTTATCTTTAAATTCTAAATAAAACCTTTTTCATATCGAAATAATGTTTTTCCTGTTTTTTTATGCCAAAACAAGTTTCTACCTCTCCTTAAAAATCCACTCTTTCTTCAATCTGTTACTGATACAAATATAAATATGGCAGATGCACAGACGTGCAAGCCAAAATATCATGCTCCCATGCCAAATTGGAGAGCAGAAAAAAAAGAATATTAAAAAAAAAACGCAAACTAGAGCGTAACTGCAAATAAACCTAATGAGGCTTTAACTATTTTTTTATCTTAATAACAATATCCATTCTGAGTTCCAAATTCTGCAGAAAGCTTTGATGGATGATTGATGGCTAGCGACATTAAATTTAAGAATTATTTTACTGCAGATCGTCAATACCCATAAATTATAAGCTGACAGACATTATTACTATGTCCCTGATAAAAATAATGTATTAAAAGTCTTCTTTGACCCGCTGATAAGAAATATCATTGGAACATTCTCATGGAAACTAAATAAGTCAATAATCCAAAATGAAATGTCGTTTCTTTATAAGAACTTATTGTGGTGTAAAAACATAATTATATTGAAGATAGCGAGGACATTCATAAGTGTGCCTATATAGCTAAGTTGAACTGTTACTTGAAACGAAGACCCTGATAAAAATGTTATGTATCTCTCAATGATCAGACACACAAATTAGAAAACCTTGACCATTAATTTAAATTTATTAAAATCTTTGATATTGGTATATGCATATACAAATTTGAAATGTACTAATTATTTAAACAAATTTGACCTACTTTATTTAGAGGAATTAACATAGAAAATAAGCCAATAAATATTGTACAGCATCTTGATAAAGTACTTTTGTTTTGGTTAGCTAAGGTATATTAGTGTTATACCGTCGTAATTTTGAGGCCAACAAATATAGTTCCAATGTCGATTATCTCGTTGAAGTTCTAAATTGATCTCATAGGCCAAGGTCCATTGTCGGTTAACAGACGGAAGTTTCTAGATGGAGGGTTGGAGAATTCCATATTTATAACGGCCTAAGAACGATCCCTGCATGTAGCGACGTCTTTGCGTAGGCTAAGGTAGTGTTTACAAAGACATTGAATATTAAGATTGTTTTAATCTGAATAAGATTATGACATATATCTCTGTTTATCCCATGAAATACATATAAATTGATGAACAAAAAAAAGCAAAGAAAATGAACACCATATTAGTGGCTGTTAAAACCCGCGAAGCTAAAGAAGTCATGTAAGAAGACCAGATGATTTAATTTAAAAATTATCTATTTTATTCCAAGCAAAGAAAAGTCAGTCAAAGAACTGGCAAAGGTCTATAAAATCTGTAAAGACGTTTTGGCGCAAAGACATAACAACGCAACTTTGGCATTAATAATATGTATGAAATCTCTCAGTGATATGTGTCTATATATTAGTTCGAAAAACGACTGCGCAACAATATTGCTCACCTGCAATATCCCATAGCTGCAAGCGAATGATAGTATTCGAGTCCCAATTGAGTACTTTCAGTGCGAAATCCACGCCAATCGTAGCTCTGTAGTGTTGGCTGAAGAACTGGTGCACATATCGCTTGATGATGGACGTCTTCCCCGTGCCGAGCTCTCCGATCACCAGGATCTTGTACAAGTGCTCCCTGCGCTCCGAACTAGGAGAGGCGTGGGACTGGAACATAAATATGATGTTAGTTAGATTTTGTCACAACTGTGGGATACTGAGCGCGCTTAGTACGAGTTCTTAAAGCAGGACTGTTGCTGTTGTGGAATATAGTTGGAGTGTAGTATGCGCGTAGTTAACCATAATGCACCTAGATCAATAAATTCAAAAGATAGAAGTTACGCCACGCTCTTAGATAGAAGCAGAAAAAGGAATTTTAAAAGTCCAAAAAGAATCCAATTGTTCCTACTTTTAAAAATGTCTTATACAGGTGGGTTCAAACCAAACGAGCGATTGCTCATTCTATCTTCACTCTATCAAAATATTCTTGTGCTAAAACAGAACATTCATTTGTTTTCTATCCTTGTTCGAGAATATTCTATGGAATGTCTAAGACTTCTCGCTCCCTTAATGTAAACGAAGCATGAACAATTTCAGCGGTTTTTAAAAGCGTTCTTGTTCGCATTGGCATTCTTTTGATGTAAATGATAAAATGGACCTGGCGTTTACACCAGAAAGAAAAACCAACCAAGGCTTTTGTTCTAGCTCCAGCTCTTTGTTCGTCTGGTGTAAACCCACTATAAGAGAATCACATTTGATGCTATCCTTCAATTAACGCATTTATTAACGATTATTTGATAAAACTTTTGGCTTTTTCTTGGCGGGTTGTTGCAAACACAATTGCCACAGTAAAGTCTAATAGTTTCCTAAGACAAAGAGGATATTTCCACTACGTCGCTACGCTATTAGTAGTGCATTCATCAGTTCAATTACTAATTAATTATAGTTATGCCTGATCTATGACAACACAGTTTCAAACGCTCAACTTGAGTAGAGATATTCAATAACTCGCATTTACAAGACTGCCTTTTCCCAGTAGTAAATTAAAAAAAAAACTGTTTGAAATACGGTAACCTGTTTTTATCAGTGTTCACTGGTATCTACCGTGGAATTACAATATATTTGTAATATAATTTAAATAATTGAACAAATGACGTCAATACCTATGTAATATTCTTTGCTTGAAGTTGAAGCAGTGTTTAGAGATTTTTTAGACTTACCATTCCAACTTGTTCTAACTTAGATTACTATATTGGATTCGAGTTTTGAGTATACAACCATTTTGAGGCAACTTATAACATTGTATACAGTTCTGTTTTGAATATATGGTAATATAACTTTCTCTAGCCTAAGAAATATTATACCTAATGCTAATATTATAACCTACTTAGATTCTATGAGAGAAAGTCCCCTTATTGACGTACGTAGTCAAACAAACACTGATTACAATAACGTTTTATCAGTTTTTGCGCTAATATAATAATGAGGTGAATTGAATTCCTTGAATTTGATCTACAGTTTACTTGGATTAATATATGAATAACATCGTAGAGATGCAATATTATCTGCGTAGTACCTACCTACCTGTATTTCTGATGTTGGTTTTCATTGATATAGTAGAAACATCGAGACTTATTAATGAAGCCAATTGAGTAATTTTAGCCTCGTTTTAGATTAATTTATGTTAATTTTAATATCTTAGATGGAGATCTTTCTTCAGCATTCTTAATGTTTTGATTTCGTTTCATTAAGTGTAAGATTTTTATTAAAGCACATAATATAAAATAAATACCTTTAAAATAAAACCTAAGTCCGTCCCTACGCATTTACCTACTCATTACAATATTTATGTTGTATTTTAGTTATATTCATTGAGTTTAATATTAGTTTAATATTCCTTAATTGTGTTGAGCGCCGTTTAAGTCAAACATCAGTTGTCCTATATATTTAATAGGTACAAACTCTAAAAACAATACGTGTATTACTAGATCTAAAATCTATCAATCTCGTATTATTGTAATAGCAATTGATTTGTAATAGGTTTACAGTAGTTAACACTGAATAACTGCGGTATTAAATAAATTGACCGTGGGTGAGCTTCAAGCCCACGATTTGCAGGAACCCCGCCAAAGCTTTGCAATAGCCATTCGTCGCGCAGCATATGTATGTCAGTTTTATCCTATAATCTATACCTACTTATTATATGAAGATACAATGTGACTGACTAAGTTATACCGCAGAGACGAAACCGCTTAACCTAGATTCATGAAATTTGGACGCTAGGTACCTTTTATTTATTATTATCTGTATCTCTCTTTTTTCACGGGTTACCCTCAGTATCGAGAATACCCGGTCCTTTGAAAGGCTTACGTGGGGACACAGGTACAACACGCAGTGGCCTTGTTGAGAACTTTACTCTAAACTGGGATAGGGCATCTACTAGGGCCCATCCACCTCTGCTCTATGGAAGAACAGATATGAACGGTCCAAAGTAGATGCAAAGCTATTGTAAATTATGAATGAAAAATAAAAATTTAGGCTATGTGTAGGTAAATGTTAGTGGATTGGTTATAAGAATTAAATCGGAAAACTATGGCACCTGCCTTCTAATACATGTTAATGCAATCAAATAGGCAGGTGGTGACTCGCCAGCTCACCGGATGGGCCCGCCAACATAACCGCCACGGTAGGCAGCAGGAGGCAACACCAGTGCGAGCGGCTAGGGGTGTCGAGCGGTGCGGCCCCGATTTCGCCATCGCGGGTCACAGTAGCGGACCCGGAGCGGGTTTCCTCGCTATTACGCCATTAGACACTTCCACCCCCGAGCATGTAGCTCTAGCGACCCCTCTCTAGCCAGCCAGTTAAGGCAAGAAAGAGCTGAGAGCCCTCCTAAGAAGTGACTCCCTGGGGCACTCAGGTCCGTTGTGTCGCTACTCACAAACAGCTCGCCACAAGCTGCCCTGCGGATTTATTATTATTATTATTATAATATATTTATGGAATAATTTGAATAGAGTAAAGTAAACGATTTGCTCTGGAAATCATCGACCCACTTTTTTAGGTCAGTCTCATCCACGCTTGGCATTCATGTTTCATGCGTTGTCAAACTTTACAGGAAAGATGAAATAATCATGATTTCTAATTGTGCGTAAAATTATTTCAATTCCTTAAAACAATACTATCTCTTGCTAAGATAAGAAAACACGGCGCAACTGTTACCGGTAATGAGAGCGTAAACAATATACATATAATGTTTTGTTTGCAATATTGATAAAGTAATGATGTGAAAAATAAGCGATGAATCATTTGTAATAATACAAACGGATATAAAAAATATGTGATTCAGTGATGCGTGTTAAAAAAGCAATTTAGTTTCAAAAATTCACAAACAAAAAACAAATGATGAGCGCTTTAAAAAATCAAAATATACCAGGGGTATTAGGTACCAGACGACTGAGACAACGCAGATTGTGCATTTAATAAAAAGTCGTTGGTCAAAAGTTGTCGAGACAGGCATCTGTTGTTTTGCTTATGGTATTTTTCTTTTGCCTTTTCCCAAGCTATGTTATTGTCGAATGTTATGTTACATTATTAACAGAGGATTATAATACAGGATTTCTTTTAAAAGAAATATCTGCTTAGCTGTCGCACAGAAGGCTAGTAATGATAGTAATCCCACTCCAAAGCATGTAGATTAAAGAGGCTACACTAAAGACTCGATTACCTACTCAAAGTTCTAATGAGCCCGTAGCATGAACACTATTGTAAGTCGAAATTGTTATGTAGATTTTGAATTTTTGACACCGCTCTCCATACAAATTATGACACTTCGACACAAATACTTTTTTGATAGCGTTTGTGGTACGGACTCAGATATGCTAGATGTGGTATCTACTCTAATGTCACAAGATATAAAGCTGTCGATAATGATATCAAAATGTCATCATACACTAAGTCATAGCTAAAATATTCGATGATTTAACGAATATAAGGATTCTATTCTTATCGTCTTTTATTTGTTTTTGTATATTTTCGTTTATAGTATAAGAAAAAATATAAAAGATACTATTAAGATAATTTAACAATAATACTTCTGTTAAATTATCTTATTAGTAACTACTTCAATTTTAATTGATTGGTCATCAATGAGCTTACAATTAGTATAGTTATTGTTGGCAACTGGTAATTATTTAAGTGCATATTCATTATAAAGTTTAAATTGGTACTTCATATTCGTAGGGTCAGACAAGGGGTCAATTTTGACAGTTTTTATTAATATACGATAACGATGTTTTATTATATAATTGTGTTTATGTACGATTAAATCCGGTATCGACACAGGCGCCATGCGAAGACAGTTACTATCGACAACTGACTATTATTTTTAACTGGCTGTCCCCCGTGACTTTGACCGCGTGTTTTCGTTTCAACGGTTTTTCATTTATGCAACATTTATCGTTTATGCTCCGCTCCTTTTGGTCGTGGCGTAATATTTTATAGCCTATAGCCTTCCTCAATAAATGGGCTATCCAACACTAAATTTTTCAAATCGGACTAGTAGTTCCTGAGATTAGCGCGTTCAAATAAACAAACAAGCAAACAAACTCTTCAGCTTTATATATTAGTATATTATAGATTTACTCATTTAAGGTTAAATTTATAAAAATATAGACGGTGTTAAGTAATTGCTAAGAAAGTTTGAAATTCAAATACTCTATAGAAAAATTGAAATAAGAATAAGATTCTGCTTATCAAATTGCTAACCATTGTCGAGTTTTTTTATAAATATTCCATTAGAGACCAATCCGACCGTGATAAACTGTTAAGAAACGTCAAAACAACAGATATTTAAATATTTCTTCCTCAACTTTAATATTTAGTGGTTAAAGCCAAAAGGAAGACAGCCACACTACAGGAACTAAGACTTTGTTTACTAGTTTAAAATCGAAACGTTATATATTATGTCAGTTAATTTTTAGATCATATAGATACAATAAAGCTCACTGATTAAGTATTGAGTTTTTTTTATGTGGTCTATCGCCGTTAGCATGAGCGCAGGCTTTGACTGCTTTACAGGACTTTTTGGTAAAACCATAAGGGGCTCCAGCCAGAGCAATAGGAAAACTAACTACGCTAGCAAAGTTCCCCATGTGGGTTTTGGACCTCGACTTAGTGCGTTGCTCACAATCTTAATAAGGCAAACACTTTTAAAGCCCAAAAACCTTAGTAAAAGTTTTAATTTACATTTTTAACGTCAAGTAAGTTTTCAAGTTAACGAAATACCTTTTCGTGACCAGCAATTTTGGTTTTAGTTATCGCAATCATACATAATATTATGATCTCTCAAGTCTATAAAATACTTAAATACCATAGTTTTTTAAATGTTTATTTTTTTTAACAGTCGATTACACGCGCAACAAAAGCGGTTACAACTATTCTAAATATTATTATGCATAAATTGTAATCTACAAATGATTTATTATGTTTCTAAGATTTTTTTTTTAACTGTCGGGATCAATAAGATTTTTTTACTAATTCCCATAAATCACGTTTAATATTCTAATTGATAAAAAGGACCATTAACGTATCTAAACGTGTTTTTAATGAGATAATCTATGTTAATTGTTAAGGTAATACAAAGTACGTGAGCAGCGCCACCTAATTAGTAACTAGCTATATGTACGTATGTATATTCTATGGTCGCGCGCGCCGCTGTTGCTAACATGTCGTTGTGCAGTATTATTAAAATAAACCATGTTAAAGCTATAAAATACTTTTAATTATCCTATAGCCCTTCATTAATATTAAAGAATATACTAGAAAACTTTAATATTACTGATTTATTATACTAATTATAGGTTAGTAATTACCTTGTTTAATATATTATGTTGATGTGGATTCCTTATTAGGTACTTAATAAATAAAAATATTAGTATGTATTTAGCTAAAATCTAAATAGATTAACAATTAATAAAGATTAAGTTACCTACTTGCTAATGTATAAAAAAATATAAAATAACTTAGGTTAGTAATTGCAGACTGAAAAATGCAATGTAGCACCATCTAAATGTTTCTTATTAGATAAAAATATTTTGATTCGTTTATAATTTATGTGACTCAAACCTAATTAGGCCAGGTAACTAGTTTGGCAAGGTTTACACTAACAAAAAAAAAGAGAGTTAAACATCTTATCGAGATAACCAGACACAAAAAAAAGGAATTTAAATGGCGCCTGCTTATCTGGTGTTGAAAAAAATTAAGTCAATATTTATTAAAGATACTCGTAACTTTTAACCCAAAGTTAAAATCCATTCATTACTGTAATATTTTACGCAGTCGAGGAACATGTCAAGATCTACAATAACACGAGTCATTTTAACTTAAATATTTTAATGATGGTAACACTTATATTTATAAAATTAAAAACAAACAACTCACACCACTGCTTGGCTTCTGTTTAGGAGACATATTGACTCAAGTCAGTAACTCCTAAGAACTTGCAAGCCGTCAAGAAACACAACAATAAGTCCAGTAAAGTAAATCACTCAAACGATACAGAATATTCTCGATTTTGTTATTGTTATAACACATTTCACTTTATAAAACTTTATCTATCTTCGCACATCCTCCATTTAATAATAATATAACCTCAAAATGTCTATTTAGCGTGGGATTGGAGTAGGATTTGCGCGCTTTTTATTTGAATTTGGAAAGGAGCTGAAATAAACTTTTTTATTATTAGTTTTTTATAAGCTCGAGTACTTTATCGTTCAGCCTTTGAATACAAACTATCGAATCGGTCCGATGACCAGCTATTTATGAAGTAGCGTCGAGTGTAAAGATAGCGCTTATCGGGCACCTGATAACACCAAGTATTTGTCATTTACACTCCTTAGGCAGTAACCGATTCAATATTTGTGTCGAACTGATAATTATGAAACCCTTTTTTATTTTTCCGGTTATTTTCCCTTGACCCTACAAGGACATCAATCCTACCTTGAGGGTATTTATAATAATATCTATAATTTTAAATTAAAGTTCAATTTTACCTAAATATGTTTTATATGGCAATATATATATTATATTAGGTAGTTACCTAATTTATTTGCAAAATTTAGGTAACGTATGATATTATTTTAAATTAATTAAATAAAGAAATGAATAATTGTAATTGAATACTAACTACTTAATGATGAAAATGAAACATAGTTATTGGAACAATCTAGAATCGTATTATGATTTTCGTTTAAATGTGTGTTAGTTGAAAATAATCGCTTTGAATGGCCCTATTTTGTTGACATTTTAAGGGTACTCCATTCGGCCTAACCGCAAGCCTCTAGAGAGTTTCCTATAACATCGATAGATATTTACAATACCGTATTCGAACCCGATACCGTGCAGTCACATATTGTCAGCGACTGGACATTGCACAACCGTTGGAACCGCGACTCGGCCGCGGTTACTCTAGCCAGAGTATTAAGTTACGTACACGCATCAGCGACGACCTCCGACCGACTGGCACTGGCATGCCAGAATGACATAATATCTATATGGCTAAACAGTTTTAAGCAATGAGGTTGTATTTATTTGAGCATAGAAGACCTAAAGTAGAGCAGTACTCGACTTTTATGTAGAGCAACATTTGCAAGTATTTGTAGTTCTATTTTCGAAACGATCAGTGTATTTAATAATATGCAATTAAAAATAATACTTATTCAGTTACTATCTAACTATGAAAAACTTATGCCTACATCCTATATTAAAAAAAAGTTGTTTTAAGCAAAACGAACAAAATTTTATCGTCCGTAAGCAAAACGAATTGTTTCTTTAATAGGTACAGGAACCGGCCATTAATGGTCAGGTAGTTACGAGTAGTTAAATAACTATGCTCTTGAACTGTTTTTTACTAATCGAATAAATTCTTTTTACAGTACCTTTTTCCCCTTATTTTGATTCATCACCTTACATTACAAAACGACTTCCGAACTAATCCTTAAAAAAGTTACGTTTGTCATTAGCAGGAAACATTAGATAGGTAGATCTAAGTATTTAAAACGTATAAATGCTCTTAATTCATGGTTATTTTTTTGCAGTATAAGAAAATTTAAATATATAATAATTATGAAATGACAAAAAGTGGTCCAAAATAATCACATAAATATTACCTGTACAGAGACTTTTATGACCGCGTCACTATAACCAGCTTTACCTACTGTTTTTTGTCCTTGCAAGGCATTGGTAATGACATAATGCCAGTCCCCCAAACAACTGCTAACTTTCTGATAGTAACAGTATCGATATCAAGAAGCCATATCACCTCACTAATTGAACTATCAAATTTTCCGATCCATTAATTCATACTTTCCCCACGTTTATATGGTTTCATTACGCACCACTTGACTTTATTTGACGTTACGTCATTTCAATTGTCAATTACCTTTTTTTAAGAATTTAGGTACTTAATTGTAGTAATTAATACCTATTAGTAACGAATAACACAAATTCTTGCTTAATTACTTTACTAAAACTTGTTTTTTTATTTAAAAACTAAACGTTTAGTTCGATCACAACATAATTTGTCAAAATAATACGTTTAGTTACATCGCTAACTATTAGATTATGTATGTTACCTAATTAAAATTCATTTGAGAGTAACCCACTCTCTAATGTTTTTTTTTATTTAGCATGCAGGAAAACAACACACGGTACAAAAAATACCGTCAATCTGGAGAGTCAAGCCAGTTAGGTCCTTCTAATGACAACATTTTTTTTTTCATGTAAACTGAATCACGAGACCTCTAAACTAATATCAATTGTGCATTGGCATTGTATAGGAATTAAAATTAATTGAATAGTAAGGCACTTGAACATACCATTAATAACGGTATTAAAATAGCATTATGCACCTTTATGCATTAGCATAACGGTCGCAACGAACTTAGGTTTGCCGTTTAGTTCATAGAGCTTGTAAACCAAAGAATAAGTTAATCACATTTCTTCTGCGTACACAGAAATGTGCTGAAACAAAAAAAATGGCGTGACGAAAACTGGCACAAATCTAACATAGATTGGCGAATCAATCGCTCGCTTGTTACACAAGGACAGTTGGTATAGGTCAAGTAGTGTTAAGTAATGATGACAAAGCCGTTTATAATCTTGGCTGTATAGAAGTATTACCATAACCCGTTGGCATCTTATTAAAAAGTTAAGTTTGATTATCTGTGTAGTTTTATCTGTGACATTATGGTTTAACGTTTCTTTCTTTAAAACATTTGACACGTTTCAGTTTGTGGCTAAAGTTACAAAACAAGTGTTTATAAGAATTATTATCAAATTTAGGTGTATTGGAAGCAAGCAGACATTCGGCCTATCTAGATATCTTCAATAAAATTAACAAGGTATGTATGTTACTAAACTTTTATGTAGGTAGTTAAATAACATTGAAATCTTAGCTGGGTTATGTTATGGCCGAAGGAGAATTGAAATGTAAATAAAGTTTCAAGCCGACGATGAGTCTGTCACTTTAAGTTGTAATTTACAGTTTGTAAACTAGCGATATATAGACATTTGAGAACGTCTTATAGTTAATTTGCGTTTTAGTATAAGGGGGTAAGTTGGTCAATGGGAGCAGAAATTAAGAAGGTCAAATATAAACTTTTAAGGGCGAACAGCACACTGTCACTAGAACTTTCTAGACTCGTTAATATCCATTATAAAATAGTGGATATGCCGTTAGCAAAGTTCTATGCAGAAAGGAAAGTCAAAACATTCAGATGTACAAGGTAACTACTAGTACTTTATAATTTACAAGCCGTGCCTCGCGGTTTCCCCCTGCGTAATTAGTCCCCGTTCCCGAATTATTCCGATGTTTTATAGTTATTCTGCTATTCGGGGTGGACGCGAATCCATCAAATCAAAAATCATGAATATAGGTCCTCCCGTTTTTGAGTTATACATGTCATAACTAAACCGACTTTGTTTTATATACCTATAGAGATTTAGAATTTAGTTAGCTATAAGGTTAATATACTGCCATATACCTACGAGTCTAAATACCTACTACTCTTATATACAACAGGCACAATCGCCTCTCAACTGTTACTGTGGTAACAAACTCTTTGACAGAAACAATGCCTTATCGAGATAAGTTACGAGTAACAGGAAGGTTGATTTTCGTGGCCGGTTGTTGCTACCTAATGTACGATCATGCATTCTCTTATCAACAATCAGCCATTCATGTAAACTTGATATCGATGATGTCAAAATGTTGTGTCCTTTCCAACACTAAAATATAATAATGCCTTTTGCTTTAAGTATTCATTTCTTTAACAAAAGGAACATGTAAAAAACAAGAACTGTTTCATTCTTTATAAGACAGCAATTACTATTACAGCAATCAAATTACGAAAGAACAACGGAAGTGTGACAAAACGAACTCGACAAACCAGATTATAGCTATCGAACAAGAACGTTTAAAAGAAAATAAAATAATAGTACGTGCTTCAAAAAAAAAACAAATATAAAGTTTAAACGCAAAATAAAACTTTAAGGTTAGACTTGTTATTATAATGGAATGTACTAACGCTATCGGTACTAATTATTATTACGTAATCAATTAGGTAAATCATTCTATATACCAACAAGTTAATGATAGCATGTTAATAACGTAAAAATAAAAATTATTCAAACTTAAAAAAGAAAAATAAACTCATGTCATCTGTACTTTTAGAATTGATTACTTACTAAATGTAAAAAGGAACCGATCTCAATGAAATTAATAAGCGAACACCAAGGTATACCCAATATATGACATAAATATTTTTGATACCGATCCACAATTGCCGGAGATTATCGCGTAGCAAACATACAAAAAAAAGTACCGTTGAATTGAGCACCTCCTACTTTTGAAGGTTAAAAAGGCAGATAAACTACCTTTGTGATATTATGAAATATACATAAAAGTATGAATAACATAAAAGTATGAATAACATAAAAGTGTGAATAACATAAAATATGAAATGTTCATAAAAGTATTCCGTTTTAGTTATATTTAAGACGTTTGATATTTTAATCTACAAATATGTGACTCGTAATCAGAATCCGTATCTACTTTCAAATCAAACTAAGGTAGGTTATTTACATTCGACCAACGTCATTATAGCAGGTTATGATCCTCGATTACTATGCAGGTACCTATTGAGAATGCATTCCAAAATATATATGTCATAAATAATGGCCATAGATTACGATTTAATTATACTTTAAATGTCAATCACTACTTATAATAAAACTATTAAGTATTAAATTTAAATATTAATATTATTTAGCCAGTATTTTCGAGTTTATTTAGTAGCCAATATAGCAAAAAGAATCATTGTTACGACTTCAACAGCATGGAATTACCATAAGTCGTAATTAATGGAAAATGTTCTAAGCGTCGTCGTTTAGTACTCGTTTAGTCCAATTTAATAGTCTACGATTTCGATGAATTAACAATTATTATGTAATCTTCAAAATGTATCATTGTAGAAACGCTGTTTATAAATAATTTCTACAACAGCTATGTTTTTTCAGTCACTAAGTGCATATAAATGTTAATTTATTTGTTTTAAACTGACTGTAACTAGCGTAGTGCAGCATAACGATATGCGTGCACTTGTACAAACAAAACAAACGTAAGAAGGATTATAATATTTAGTGAAAGCCAAGCGCACATGAGCAAGCGAGTCGTACTCACGAAGGGCATCGCGCCGCGTGACGTCCGCTGTAAACTATCGTGAAACTTAACGTACTGGGAACAACACGGCCGTCTCGGCGCTGAAGCCGCAGCACTCGCACACCGTTAGATAGGAGTCGTCACCCGCCTCCTCGAAGGTCATGGCGCGCGCGCATCGCTTGGAGACCCTTCGGCCACTGAGGCAGGTCGCGAGCGCCGCGCACGCGCCGCCGCCTTGCGCTACACTCACCGGGGCGCCGTCTCCGCCAGCGCTGTGCTCGGGCTCGATGAGGTCTCCGTACGCGGGCATCGCGTCTGTGTACCCCTCCTCTTCCGTGTCGTCGTCGCGCGACAGTGTCGGCGAGGGCGGCGCGGGCACGGCGAGCCGCACGCGCGCTAGCGCCACCGCCTCTTCCAGCGACCCCACCTCGGCGCCTCCCCTCTCTCCGTCCTCGTGGTCCTCCGACAAGCACGCCGAGGCTTGCGCCACAAACGCGATCCGTCTTCGAAGAGCGTTTTCCGGGCTGGGCTCCTCTACGGGCTTTTCCATTTCCGGTTCGCTGTTTCGCTTCCAAGCGGCCTTGGTAAAAGGGCGCGTAGCGACCGGATGTTCCACTGCAATGGGACTCGCTGGTTCAGGAGTCACCGGTTCTATCACAAGAGGTGGTGTCGGCGTTGGAGTCGGAGGGCTCTCTATGGTTGACTCAGCAGTTCCTGGCTGAGAATGCGATGTTGTTTGTGACATTGTTTGTGACGATGTTTGTGACGGTGGTTGAAGGGACTCACTGGCTCGCTTTTTACCAAAACTACCCATCCTGCGAATGAAGCTTCCCCCCTCTTTCTTTTTCTTGTCGACACTGGGCGAACTGTCGGTGCTGCGGGATGCGTCGCTGGCCGCGTCGCGTTGTTTCTTGTTACGTTTACGCATCGTGCGTTCGTCTCGGGCGATCTCGCCGTCTGAGGCAACCGATTTGGAGGAGCCTGTGCGCTTGATCAAGCCGATGTGGAAGGGCGAACCGGGGCGGAACGGTGTTCGTAGCGTGTGTAGTGTGCGACGGAGGCGCGAGGGCGCGGAGCTGGAGGGCGAGGGGGGCGGCAGAGGGGATGCCTCGTCCCGCATGCTGGTGGCCGGGCCGCGTCGCGACGACTGCCGCGGGCCTGCGAGTCCAGCCCGCCGGTGCCGCTGCGGCCTTGTTCCCAGATACCTAACTATAACGACACACGTTACGCACTAACGAACTTCTGTTAAGCTACGACGTGATTATTTACCTAATTAAATTATACACTGATTATTTTGACAATTTTTAAATTATTTTATATTTTGCCACTTTTCGCTCGCGTTTCCACGTTTCGTCAGTTGCTGATTGAGTTGCGAAATGAGAAACAAAGTTTGCACTATTCTGTAATCTTAATAATTGATAAATTGAGTCATCTCACCCAGCGCATATCGGCGGTCCGTGAACTACAGCCGCGTAGACCTTGCTCCAACAAAATACGATATAGATATTGAATGTGTGTGTCAAAGCGTCTAAAGAATCGAAAGGCGAATAGTCTACTAATTTAATATGTACATATGGGAGCGAAATTAGATACCAAGAGACCGTTCGTTTTCTGGTTTGTGAACTTATCTTGAAGGCCGTATGTTTTATCTTTAGCATTCAAAACATATCAAGCTACATGCACAATCATATAACTACGCAGGTAACATAATTATTTAAAATCAATGAAAAAATTGTTATGATGCTTGTATACGGGAAATATTACTTGCATTTTTTTCTTGTTATACAAAATACGAACGAACGATCCTCTCACAGTGCAAACAGGCAATCATAAAAAAAACATCCAAGCAACGCCTCCATTTCAAGAAGTCCCCAATCTAATCGCCAAGTAATTCATGACTTATGACGTAACGTTTGAATGTCGCAAGTCGATTTCAAAAGTAACAGTGTTGTGGGGTTTCTCTTCCGTTTACTAGGAGTCCATAGAAATGCCGTAGTTGTCTCGTACACGGTTCATCAACTGGGGACAGGGTCAGCAGTGAAGACCGGCAGACACTGCCTAATGTTTAATGGAAAATTCGGGGATTAGACGCCTTCAACTAGAAATGAGCAGTTTATAGCGTAAACAAAAGAAACTGTAGTTATAGATAGCGCTTGTTTCGACAGCCTTAAGGTTGCCCTTAAGCCTGATCGACTTGCAGAACAGTCAGAATTAATGATATTCGACCTTCACAGCCCAATGACGAAGGAACACTGATATCCTACGGTTGACACCTCAAAGTATCGGTTTCACACATTGTCATATAATAGATAATTCAATAACATTTAATGCGTCGCTCCGAGTACTACATTTTTTGTCATTCATACAATCTACTTCCTTTGCGATTTCTATCTTATAATAGATAGAATAATTTATTGTAAAAAACTTACTTAGTTTCTTTAATATTATTTATTGTCCTATTTTCTCTCTTTTTACGCTTTGCCAGATACAAATATTTCTTATTCTCGGCTACAAAATTGTAAATTAAAATATAAAAAAAAATATAGTTTTCAAAGTATTATGAAAATTTACCTGTATGTTTCAATGAAAGGTTTTTGCAGTAGGCAATGCTATATCAAAACCAGGTTTTTTTTATTTTACGCCTATTGCATGCATGCAAAAACATAGGTACCTACTTACAATATAACAATAAAATTTGCAATAGATACATTTCGTCGTGAGTAGGTAGTCAAGATTGCATAAAACGAGTTGTAAAGCACTTTTTGTGACTACGAAAAAGTCGGTTTCATCAGTTTAATGGTTGACTTTTTTGGTTTCATAGTTTCTGATGTAAATTGAACCTATTCTATTTGTAAACCAGTTTTCAATTTATAGACAAGGCTAATAAAATTAAAAGTAAGTATTTCTTTTTTAAGTGTTAATGCTATGTTGTAGACTGTACTGTCTTTTTATTAATAACTACGTCATTTATAAAGTCAAAAATTAATTTGTCCCAAGTATAAAATCTAATAACTAATCTGGCAATGTGCAAAAACTAAAACGACATTAAAGCAAAAATACTTTAGATATTTAAGCATCTTTCTAAAAGTTTCTAGGTTTACAATCAACAGTTGAATAGGTTGTACTTTAGGTATGATCAAAGATGGTGAAATAGCCCAATGATGGGTACAGGAAGTATCAATGATCTTTAACGATGTTTAATGTACCGCCACTGCCGTAGAGTTCCATGATGAATGGGAGTTTTATATAAGTATATACACGCATGAATAGAAATCCTTGTATGTATGCCTGTGTAAAAATGTTCTAAAATTATTAGAGATTAGCTAGGCTTATACACAGTAGTATAGTTACTAAATTGACATAGCAGGAGAGGAATAGAAGCATAGTTAAATTCGATGTTTCTATGACCAAGATGGGACATATTGCTTTTCATAAAAGTTAAAAGTATTCCTTTACAATAATAAAAAAGACTTTATATTTAAAAATTTCGATCGATAATACACCGAACACCGAATATACGTGTCATAGTTAATAAATGCAGAATGTTTTAAACCACAGAACTAAAAGTAAAAAACGATACTAAAGTCAATTTTAATCTTTTCATTGTATAAACTGGCTGATATTAAAGAAATTACAATTTCAATTAACAAGTACTGTGAATTTAGCTGCAGCTTTGTACGCAGTTAGTGGGGCTAAGTTAAGTGGGCGTTAGCTAAGGTTAGGTGGGCGTTAAGTCAAGTTAAAAAAAACATTCGGTATTTTATTTTTAACTAATAACTAGTGTAGCTACATATTCGTAGCAGCTATAATATTACCTATCTATATAATTTATACCTTATCTGAATGATAAATATAATCCATAATCATATCCACACATTTAAAAAAGTATTGTTTCCTATCAGTTTTGCTACAGAACTAAATGACACTTTAGTATTTAAAACTGGGACTGTTTTGTTAGGATTCCGTACCAAAAGCGTGCCAACGATTTTACTAAGTCTCCGCTGTCCGTCCGTGTATCACGAACCGTAATAGCTAGAGTTGAAATTAAAAAAAAAACAGTGTGTATTTAATTTCATTTGCCAAAAAAAAAAAAACAAAAACTTGTTTTTTTTTTAACAAATTGAAAAGAAAAGGTACTTGCTATTATTATGTATTGTACGGATCTTTTTATGTGCGCGTTCGATTCGCACTTGACTGGTTTATGTAACTTTAATTGGCCTTCCATTTTAATAAAACCTTCAGCTGTGAACTAATTTAATAAAGCTGTAATCGTTTTTCAACTGTCTAATCCATAATTCCCCAAATTAATTGAGTCATAACATCAAAAGGTGTGCGATACTATTCACGCTACCTATATAGTTTATCTATTTCTACACTAAAACTATAAAGAGGACAGATTTGTATTTTTATTTTTATTTTATCTAGTTAGTAATAAAACTGTATCACCTCAATCAGGAAGTTACTTACAATATGACTTTCTATTATCCTTTCCCCAAGTTCCGCGACATAAGCTTCTTCAGCATACATAATTATCCAATTAAATAGTCAATTAGTCAAATACGTCACAAATTCATTTCTACACCTTACTTTTTAGTAAACTTTTTCACATCACTAATTTATTTCATGAACACTCCTTTTTTGTTTAATACCTAACTTAAGTTACTGTACGCACTTAACTACACTTTATAATGAGGTCGATGACCTTAAATATTATCTGTCTAAGATGCTGTTATTGGCATTGAAATGTCTTTATTTATTTCATATTTATCGCTTTAGACGGATATGAACCGATATATTATTTTTATAGTTGTAATAAATTGTACTAATATTACAATATTATGACTATTTCATACAAAGTATAACGTAATACTAATCGGTATTGCACGTGTATCAACCTAACTATCGCGTTTTTATCAGCATCGATAAGGAGTTTGCATATTGTATATGATACCGAGTCCAAATTACTTGTACCTACCGATAAACTGAAATGTTTGTATTGACAATCTAGTAATTTTAAAATTAAATCCAATAACAAAACGAAGGTACTAGGCTACGAATTATTAAAAGGGTAGACATAAAAACGCACCTGTGACAGCCATCTCCCATTCCTAGTTGTCGACATATTGCCACTGTATTTCGGCTTAGTTTTCGATTCAAGCAATTTCTCTTGTTGCAACAAATGCTCGTGTACTTTGTGTTTATCCAATTGCTTTATCATTATACTATGTTTCTTATTATTATTTAAAACATCACAAATATATCACTACCATTATTTACGCGTATCCAATGCACTCATAAAAAACTACAGCGCAGTTGTTTTTTATCTTGAAATGCCAACACTACAGATCTCGTTTAGAAAAAAAAAATAAACGTCAAACATTGGCGCGAAAAGGAAAATAAAATTTATAATAGAGCACGCACAAGTGTCTTTATCAATCGAACGCAGTGAAATAAAATTAAACGTACATCATTGTCTGCGTCTTAAGATAAAACTGGGAATAAATTTATATGCCTATTTGCATGTTATATTAATTTTCAGTTTGTTTGTCGCGGGTAGTAACGACGGGTCAACGTGCAGTTAACAATATCAACATCGTTATATATCGTTATAAATCACTCATTGATTTAAATCGCGTGTCTTACACTGGGTGGGCTTCTGACGAAATTATTCGATAGTGGTTGTAGGGTAGTAACTGTTACACGCATATAGTATTTAGACGACAGACAAAATTATCTTTAAGTATTATTTAATTAGAATACTTGGGTTCTGGCCTTGCGCTAAACGTTTGGAAGCAAATAAATACTATATTCTTTAAATAACTCTTCAAAACATTTATTTTTGCATTATGGCCGGTACTTTTTTACCTACACTCCTCATAAATCTCATTATTTTCACAGTTACATATTTGCACTGTCTGATTCAAACTGATCTCTATCACAACGAGCCAATCTCTAAACCGCTGTACCTATTGGGGTGTTCCAATGATTCAGTTTTAAAAGTTTTTATGCATCGATGCATACATTAGGTATTATTAATTATCAGACACTGACTCCATAGTAAGTATTTTTATTTCAGTTCAATGATCTCTACAACACTTTACAATAAGCGAAATGATATCTTTATAACTTTTCTTAGTAGAAGAGTAACATTCCGGCAACTCTTCTTTTGCCTAGTTTTTCTCAAGCTATGTTAACTTCGACTTCCAGTCTTACTGGATGCAGCTGAATACCGTATTTTACATAGAGCGACAGTCTATCTGACCTCCATAACCCTTTTTACCGGGTAAAGCTTATGCTTTAGAGATAGAGATAGAGATTAGATACTGCGTTTATACGCAGTATCTCACAATAAGACTGGCTGTCAGATAATGACTACGACTGCCCAACATCGACGTATGACAATCAGGACCAACGGCTTAACATGCCATTCTGACTACTGAGGGAAATTTAAAAGCTTTGTACGCACATGCATCTACATGACTTCCGTCAAAAATACCTTCTTGTGCAAGTAAATTTGTGACTACATGGGTCACCGAGACCGATAAACAATAAATTTCCTGTTAGGTCTTCCTACTAGTAGTGTTCAAAGTGACTTTAAAAATACCTACTAAGAAACAGCGCCATTGATCGACTGATGAATGAATGAAACTCACGATGGTATAGTACGCCTCTATGCAAATCGACTTATCATGTCTCACAGTGTATTAGTAGGCGCAAGAAAAAAATCCAAGATAATATTTTTTTAATTAGATAACTGGTAAATTTTAAATTAACGCATGGATTCCATAATTTGTAAGACTCGTCCTCACCTCACCTTTTATTTTTTACTAGCCATGTCCCGCGACTTTGTCCGCGTGTTTTAGTTTCAACGGTTTTTCATTTTTGCAATTTTTTTATTTATGCTCCGCTCCTTTTAGTCGCATCGTAATGTTATATAGCTTACCGACTTCCTCAATAAATGGGCTATCCAACACTGAAAGAATTTTTCAAATCGGACCAGTAGTTCCTGAGATTAGCGCGTTCAAACAAACAAACAAACTCTTTAGCTTTATATAGATTGTATCATTCTATTATTATACTTTGTTTTTAATCGACATACAATCAAACAAACCCTCGTGCCTACCGCGAAACTAGGCGATATTTACAAGTGGTCAATTATCTTTCAATCCCACTAAAGCCGGTTATTTTCCACATTTTCATTATGTAGATATTGATTATTTTATCTATGAACGTATTAAGTGCGGTGTAATAACCAGTTGATGACCCGTAAACACGTTCGTGTATTCCCGATCGTCCAATAATTTTGTCCCATTAAGGGGCGAATCGGAATTCATTATTTTTCTTCCCGATCATCCTACTGTCTTGTTGGTGGGATGTCTTGTTCCGATGTCTTGTTGGTGGGATGATAAATTGAGACGACTTGCAATCGTCTTAAAATATATCCGTTCGTCCCCTTAATATGCAAATACATAAAGTAATTTTGCTAATTGGCATCTTAACTATGTGAAACTTCACGTGAGTAGGCCTAACTGTGAAATATGCTAAATAAGATTATAATAAGCTTGAATATACAAGAAAACCTTGATTATATACATATGCATATAATGATAAAATTATCATGTCGATTAAAGATTCTAATTATTATGTATGTCTAACATAAGATAGTTTAGCCTATTACTTTGTCCTATAGATGTACCTACCTACATGAATGTATTTACAGCAATTAATTGGCCCTGTCGTGACAAATTAATATAAGCGGTGACCCGCGGAAACCTACCGAGAATCTATAATGACGCATCTTAATTAAACGAGAGTATTAAGCTAATTAATCTCCCAAGAAAATGAATTTCATTTGGAACTGTAAATATATCGATTTTAAACCACTTCTTATGCCACGTTTTCATAATAAACATTAAAAACATACTTACAAACGAACTTTTATTCTCCTCTATGGTGAACTTTTGTGTGCACGCTTACATGTGATATTCAAAAAATGATTCTCGGAAACTCGTCTTGTACCTATTTGCATTTACTAAACCAAATCATGAAAAGTTCTATTTTTTTTTTAACCCTGGGAAAGACGTGGTCGAGGCTCACCCGTTTTTCAATTTTCAAGAAGAAAGATTAGAAACTTCTGGGTTCTTACCGGCTATAACCAACGACATTCTTCATGGGGCCCAGGCTAGAAAGCATTATACAAATTTTTTCAACAGTCACACTTTTTTTATAATTTTATAGTTAAAATAAATAGTCACAGTATCCATCTTGCACTTAGCAACAAGTTTACGTTTTCTGTGGAATATTTCTAGACTGTTACCTAACTAATCCTAAAATCAACAGTCATTGTAATGTTGATTAAGTATATACAAGAGTCATTATATCTAATAATGAGAGACACTAACGCAAATATAATTTATGCACACAGTGTATGCAGTTAGAGTGCTAATACTTTAATGGTGTAGGTCAAGAATATGTTATAAAAGAAAAGGTGTGTAGGTAAATGTAGTTCTTTAAAAAAGTAAAATCTAAGTAAAATTATTCATATACCTAACTAACTTTTAAATATTTTAAACTACTAAAGTATGTACGAAAGTAGGACGAGTACGATTTAAAGTAGGTGTTTACAGATTGGTGTATCATAATAGATGCACCAGATCAGTGCTTTAAGAAAATTTGTACCTACCTACAATTAATTTCGGATGCAGCATCGAAGTTTCAAAAATTAGAAGCATTCGACTGGACCGGAACTTTCTAGGTTGGTGAAGATCGAATATTTAATTTATTTTTTTGGCAATTAGTGTTGCTCCGTTTTCCAAAAGACAATAGATATCTATTATATTTTTTTCTTCTTCAAAGGTTTAAAAACATGAGTCCATAGCTAACGCAGAAATGCTCTGTCTCTGACCAAAATATTTACAGAGCGGGGATAGAACATTTACCACAAACAAGGTAACTACCTAATCATATCTAGGTACCATGTGTTTTAAATATCTTTCTTTTAACCTAGGGCGGCTGTTGTAAAATCAAATCGGTTATTAATAACACGATCTACGTCACGATAAGGCCATGTTTATTATCAGTAGGTATCACGCATATGAATGACAAGATAACATCTACAATGTAAAAGATACCTAGGTAAATAGTTACATGTTTAATCCAAACCAAGTACCTATTTAGAACAAGATAATTAACACACGAGACAACGTTTATCAACACTGAAAACTATAACTAAAGGCAAGGAAATCATAATAATAAAAAAGGTAGCCGCATCTTGATAAAACAAAGGGTAATTAGGTACATCCTTTCGCATAAAAGATGTCACATTTCTGCAGCGCAATCACCGCGAAAAGAAAACAAAAATTGGTTTCTGCGCCATCTATGGCCTGAATACGTAACTAAAACAAACAAAACGAACAAAAGACAGCTACTTTTACTTACCATATCGGAAAAGCGTATTTTCTTTGTTGAACGGTGTTTGGGGCAGTGCGTTGAGTGTTTTTTCACTGGAATCGGAACGGGAGGGTCTTGCCTACGTAGGCATCTCTCGGTTTCCCGCGAGGTTACTGCCGCGATGCGAGCGACCGCGGTGCACATGTTTGGTGCGTAGATAACGTTATGATTATGTTTATGTTTCTAATTACTTACAGGGCTTAGGGCTTGCGACGTTCTATCGCGGCTACTGTAAATCTTATCGTCTCACTTGTTTTTACTTCCTATTTTTTTAGTAGGTAAACATATTTAGGATATAATTAGGTATATTTTTAGGATAGGAGGATTGAGGCAGAACGCAAAATAACGAAGTTAATCAGTTCGAATTTAATTTGCGACGTTTAATTACTTTTTAATAGCTGACTAATTATTAGTTACTGTAACAGGGTTTTTTTCGGTTGTAACACAGTTCGACAAACTGACTGACTTAGGCACTCGCGAGATTAGTGTAGGTACCTACCTACTTGCAAAATATGAGATTACGAAAAGGAAATAAATTTCTAAAAAAACGGTCTGAGCGTATCAGACGGAGTAAGATTAGAACACAAGGGAGCATTGTATTTATACTCTATTATGAAGAACCACTTCATGAAGAAAGGACATAGCAACAACATACGCAGAACGCATAAACAAAGACTCAATACAATTTGAACTTTAGATTGATGCGTTTAAAGTACTAAATTGCCCTAACACGCTCAATAAATAGTTGCAACAATAGATAGTACTGTAGATACAAAGATTAATTTGCTCGCAATAAGTCAGTGGGTTGATTGTTATGACAATTTCCATTTTGAGTTGTCGAACGAGTTCAAATGTTAAGGATGAATGGAGATAGAAACAATGTTTGATAATATGGTTATATATTTATGGCTATGCCTGCATGATCAACTTTATTCAGCCATTTTTAGGTACATTCTTAGTTTACTCTGTTATAATCATACATATCTAGATACTATGCCATATACCCCATACAAGAACTAATTAATAAAAATCCCAAGATTCGTACCGGTGATTTTTTGCTCAGCAATCGTATTAATCCATAACTGTGCACTTACTCTCCTATTTAAATTTAATTCTAATACAATGCCAATGTAAAATTATTCATTTAGCAGGCTTACGAACAACACACGGTACAAAAAATACTCTCAATGTTTAGATTTTTTCCATTGACAGCATTTTTGATAAGAAAATTGAACCTCCAGTCTGTTAAACTAATATCAATTTTGCATTGGCATTGTATTAGAATTAAAATTAAATTAGAGAGTAAGGGCCAGTGCCCTCGATCCAGTAATTGTTTTCGATCAGGACACAATATATTTGCCACACTTTTTACACAAATTATGTTCTTAAAAGTTATATAAGAGAATATTCTTAGTTTGATACGACTTGAATACGACATCATTGATTGTACCTAGTTGTAATAATTTTTTAACGCATAAGTAGTCAGTAGATAATTTAAAGAGTAATAAAACAGCAAATAAAGTTTAATTTATTTATTAAAAACAAAACTAAATGGTAACAATTATATTCAATAGTAAATTGTGATATTTTATTTTATATGTGTGATAAGTTATTTTATAGGATGCATGCAATTCACGCACAACTATAATAGGTAGGTACACTTTCTTAGTGTAGGTAGTACTTGTCTTAGGTATGGTGAAAGTAGTTGGTCAGATAAATCAAAGAGTTGGTACTTATCTATTTAAATTAACGGCCAATTTTAATAACTTATCCCTAGATCGATTTTCCTGCAAGAGATAGAATTTTGACATAAGCATCATACAAATTCTTATCTCTAGTAGGAAAAACAATCTACAGATATGTTATAAATATTACCGCAGTCAACAGTCACTAGTCAAGTAGTCACCTACTTTAATAACATTAATTTTGTCATAAAATTAGTTTACACGATTATGCACTACATTTCTTTTGTGTAATTGTCTTCATTATCTTCCCCGTCTTGATCTATTCAAAGCTCGGTTTGTCTTGATATAATAAAAATATAATGTTATAGCAATAGGTACCTAACCTACTTACCTACGTAAAAGTTTCCTTCAAATTTCTGATTGAATTGACAAAATATCCTACCTTCTAAAGTTAATACGCATAAAATATCCGTGTACCTACCTACATGTACCTAAAGTTAAGGTTTAACTAAAATAGGTCGGAATACTTTAACTCATCTACATGATATAGGTACCCACACAAAATAACTTGGTCCAATTAAATACGCAATTTTGTTTGTTGTAATATCAATTAATTCGAATAATATACAAAAAAAAGTAAAGATTATAGAATACTTAAGTAAATTTAAGTTCCTTGTAGTATGTATACCTACAAGAAAATATATTACAGGAAATTGTGACCTTCAAAATCGGAGAGAAATTCAAAGCTTTTTCTTTTTCAGGCAGACCACTTTGAAAACAGTCATCTAAATCTAACAACCCATTAAATTAAGAATATATGAACTAAGAAAAACAAATGGAAACATTGAAAAGAACTTAAATAATAAATCGAGTCCGATTTCAAGAATATTAGGGGTTTTGAGATAATAATAATAAAACGGCGCGCTCTGCTTTGACACAAATTTTACGACGCCGCATGTTCATACTGGTGTTTACAGTTCATGCTCTGTAAGGCGCACTCTATAGTTCAATTATTTATACTCTAAGGCCTGGTCACTCACATGCGCGCGATCTTTCGTACACTTCGCATGCATGTTCATTTGCGGCCTTTCGCAACACCGCATGGAAATCACGAATATCGCGAAATCATTTGCAAATGTTGGTCAACTCATTTGGTGCCTATTGGTGCAAATGTAGAAACTAGAGGAGTTTGACTACTGTATACCTACAGTTCTCAAACTATGAACGTTAAACAGTTTTTGTTATAAACTAAACCTATTGTTCTACAAAGAATATTACATGTATGTTTACACTAAATATTTCTTTGGGTATAATTATATAATAATGCAATCATTTAAGGAACTAGGTGTGGACACAGCCTGAATTAACCTTATAACTAGCAAAAAATTGTTTTACACAGGAAGATATTTCTAAAAAAACCATTAAATAAATAAATGTGGCCAACATCACATATAGTTGCCGGAAAGTAACTTGGCCAAGTTTCAGCGTAGTGATAGCGCATTTAAGTACAACAAAAAAAAACAATTTTATTACTCGTCATTTTTCAAACTTAAGTAATAATTATGATATTGTCATAATTCTTTTTTAATATTTCTGTTTAATATTATTATATGTATTTTATGTACTATTTTTATGTATGTTTATTTTATAAATACATACTAAGTTGTACACTTCTTTCTTCCTCAACTTTTATCAAATCTCTCCATCACTCAAAGGTTTGCTGGTAGAAAACTCAATTATGAGTTAAGGTACAGTACTTTAGTACATCAAATTATAAATTATTGTATTTCTGTAAATTGTGTATGTGTGTACAATAAAGAATAAGAATAAAAGAACGTTAAAAAAGAAGAACCCTTAAAGCACGTAACTTTTGGCCAAGTTACGTTCCGGCAATAATACATTGCTCTGAACCCAAAGTAGGTAAAGTACTGGTGTTATGGAATCAAAGACACTGAAGGTACCATAAACCAATTACATGAACAATTTTAACTCATATGGCCGCAGGCAGACTAACCTTATTAAAAATTGAAATAACCTATTCTATTCTCAATACTAATCTTCACAATAAAATAATAATAAGGCACAAGTATCTTTTGTAGGTATGGAAGCACTTCCTTACTGTGTAGGCAATGAGTAATGATATACCATCAAACTGTAGCTTCGCATATTATTCCTATCAAGAAATAATAAGTATAGCCATCAGTCTATTTTTGTACAAGTGTTCTCCAAGAGTAACGCGATTATACAACAAGAAATTTACATACAAGTCGCTTCCGCTGTCTAAAGCTTAGATCTTTTAAACTACGCAACGGATTTTAATGCTGTTTTCAGCAAGTGTTATTTTTAATTATTTTTTACGCATTAACGCATGCCGAGCGAATATTTGTGATTAAATACAAATAGTAGAAAGAAAAACTTAACCCTCAGGCAGGACTCGAATTTGCGACCACTGGCTCACCGCGACAGTCGCTTTACCAACTAAGCTACCGAGGTCACTCTTGCCTGGGAGTCAAAATTTCTACTATTATTATTCTTAATAACTTGAACCTGCGACCACTGGCTCCTGCCTGAGGTTTAAGTTACGAACTTCAACAAATTCTAAACTACATCGAAAGTCATGCATTGCTTCGTAATACCTCTGATGGAGTAGGACTCATTAGTCAAACCGTATAATTACCAAAATCACCTTCACCACTATCCACTTAATAAAACCAATCTTACCTAAAATATTAATTCATACGTTCTTCTACTAGAATTTCACTAATTATAATTTAATTTGCATTTGTGACCATTATCGCAAGTTTGCTAACCACTTCCTGCATTGAAGGCTTATTATAACTTAAAATTATTCCTAAATTATTATTATTAAATACGGTAAAAGCAAATTCGGCAGAATGTCTACAAACAAAAATAGACAGGTATAGACATTAGGACATTTAATAAAGAATTAGAACTAACTACTGTAAGAACATTATCCTATGATTAATTGTAGCAATTAATAGCTTAACTGGGCGTGAATTTAAGCATTTAAAAAAAGTTTATTAATAAATTTGTAATAATTAACTTTAAAAACTGATATCTGTATTGGTGGATTGAAGACATAAAACTCCCAAATACTCAACGCCACTTAACATTAAGACCGTCTTAAATGTCTTTCTGTCGCTATGATACATGAGACAGCATGAGACTTACTTAACGGAAACTTAAAATCAGCTTTTAAGAAAATTAAAAAAAAACATTAGTTCAAATAAACGCCCAGTAGAATGAACGACTCCCAAAGAAATAATTGATTAGGAAGGCAGCTTCATTTCTCGAGACCTGTTCAGCATGTAGTGCGAGACGTTCTCGTACGTCAGGAAAGTGACCATCGTCGCGGGCACGACGCGAGCGAGGTTCGGCTTCAGACCCTTGTAGAAACCCCGCCAGCCTTCGTATCTGGAAACGTCGAGATTATCATTAGTTTGGTGAAGGGGAATGCTGTATGAAATGTATGGAACTTACCTTGTTTCTGTGTAACTTTGTATTTATATATCACTTACTGACGTCATTCAAAGCAATAGAATTTAGGTAATTCACTACTATATAAAAAATCGCAGTAGAATTAATCAAATTGTAATGTTTTATTGAACTTTTTCTTTTATAAATTACTTACTTTGATCATTTTGTTGGAGCTAAATGAAAAGCGAGGTCTCAATTAAAAAATCCAGACCAAAATAAGTTCAATGAAATAACATACTCATGATCAATTTGCTATCATTTATTGATTACACAAATTGAAAAGACGAATTGAAACAATTGAACTTCAAGTGATTATATAAAAATATAATAATAATTGATTATTTATATGTCTTACAAATTGCTATGTGGCCAGCCACCGTACAAGACAATAATCATAACAGATCGGTTACAACGCTAGAGATACGGTGAGCGATTAGTAGACATTTGTTAAATTAATCATTATTGTATATTAAATATATTGTTGCCACTGTGTAAACTCAAACATTGGTTATTTCTTAGGCTGATGTAAATATACGACATGTTATACTTGGTTATATTCTTATCATAATTGCACTACTGTCAAACATGCGCAATATTATAGAATAATGCTAAGTTAGAACATACAGAAACGTAGATTTAAAGTACTATTTCTATAAAACTAATAGCAGGTTCCTGTACGGTTGTAAAATTTTCTTTGTTTTGTTTAGAAAATTCTACTGTCCATAAGAAAAACAAATCGTTTCTTGGATATAGGACCCAGGAATTAAAGGCCAAGTACTAAATCCGTGTCTTACACTTATGAAGACATAACCTTATTCTAAAGGGCGGTGAACCACCTTTAAAATGACCAATATGTGTAAGTATGTTTTGGTCCCTCAAAATATATTTACATAACTCACACAAAGGATACTCCGCGTGGGTTTATTGAGTTATTTAATTTAAGGGGCTCAAATACACCATGATCTGTACAAATAAAACGATGTGTACTAAAGAAGTCTGTTAATAGAGTAACAACATGCGTTTTAATCTTAAGTTATTTATTAAATTGGTTAATTATTTGTAACTGCGATGTGTTGATTTTCTTCACTACAATCGACAACCACTGTTTGAGTTCATACAGTAAAATACATTCACATAACCTAATAAACACAGTCTTCAAAATATATGCACTTAACAAAACAAAAACATCAATAAACTGACTTAAGTAGACAGTCAATAAAAAATAAAATAATAATAAATACATTGCATACAAATTGATAGACTCCACAAATACATAGCAAGAGACAAACTGTAATAGACAAACAATAAAGCAACAAATATTATATTATTTTACGTACTTTTAATTTTGATAATTACGTACTTAACGCATTTTGCAGTATGGAACCCTTTTCCGCACACCAGACCAGAGAAAAAAATAGGACTCGTATTTTTTTAAACGTTCTTACGTTATCTCAGAAGAATATACGATCGACACCCGCGTTATGGATTTTTTTTAAATTCACTGCTTAGCCTATTTTTTTTCTGGTCTGCAGAACATGGGGTAGATAACTGGGTATGAAAAGTTAAAATCTAATTAGTCCGTCAGTTAGATAATAAAAAAATATTAAACTCGTATTTTTCTTTTTCTTTTTCAAAATAAGAAAACACTAAGGGCTGATTTTTCCAACGCCAGATAATGTTATTTGACGAATAATTTTGCATTTTTGACGGTTCTTCCATACGAAATCTGTCACACGTCAATTTTATTCAACGAATAAAAATTATCTGGCGTTGGAAAAATCAGCCCTAAGTAGATAAAGCTCATCAAAGTTCAGGAGTGGGGGCTAGTGACGTCACGCTTGCGTACAACATGCACGAAATTCACGTCAAGCAACATTTCAAATCAATGTATCGTCGTAAGTTTTTGGCTACGTAAAATAATAGAAAATACGTGTTTAAGGGCTGATTTTTCCAGCGCCAGATAATGTTATTTGACGAATAATTTTCAATTTTTGACAGTTCTTCCAAACAAAATCTGTCAGACGTCAATTTTATTCACCGAATTATCTGGCGTTGGAAAAATCAGCCCTAATACTTTTAATAACCTATCTGTCGGACATCTACCCCACTATTGTACGATTTTTTTTTTAGACTGCATAGCGTTACTTACTAATTGATAATACAACTACATATCACAAATCGCACCTTTAGCGTTGAAACCGTAAATTAAAACAAAAATGATTTCAGATTACTTACTTAATCACATGTTATTTGGTGTAATGTATTCTTTTTATCGATTCACATAAGGCAATCAATTATTTTTTATGTTTTTCTAACTAACTTATTTAAAAGTCGTGAAATTATTACGTTCTAGTCGATACAGAGTGAATCGTGTAATATATAAAGTATTTTAATATTAAATGTCCCTACTTATGGGAAATCTTTAGCGAGCTATTGTTGGGCGTGATTGTACTACAGTTTACTATGACGAAAAAGGGGTGATATATATATATATATTGTATATCTTTTATATTATAATAAGAGATGAAAATGATTTCGACTTACAACAAAGGCGGGTTACATTTAATATTTTATTTAAAGACAGATTAGCTTCATACTTGCGTATCATGTTTTGCGAAATAGTACATTTATATATCTTTTTTTCTATTTTTTTTATTGTTTTTTATTTTATTTTTTTATGAGCAAGCTGAAACGAAACTATCTTACAATTAAGAACCTAACGTCGTCTCACCACACATGTAACGTTATATCAAAGAGAAAATTCTTGTCTTTTACTTTTAATCGTTAAATACTTCGGGAAACGCGACAGTTATTAAGTACATACCCTATTATCACAAAAAATTGATAAATTAAAACTAAATTGTGCTACACCTGGCAACCTTTTACTTTAAATGTTACCAGCTTTAAAATTAAAAACCATTATGATCTGATGGGAAAGAGTACGACTACTATTTACTAGAGATTACTACATTGTTAGAGAAATAAATAAATAAAAACAAAAAAAACAACATATGTCGTGAGACAGATTTCACAATTCATCAAAAAATTATATCATTGTACAGTCAGTAACATCATCTCATAAAACGTCAAATTATTTTTTCACAGATTTCTTTTGTTTAAGTTAAATACATACACATCCCTGTAATAACAACAAAGACAATATTACTGGCTGTAAAATAACATCGACCTTCTTTCATAACTTCTATACACAGGATTACAATTTCTCAGAACATTTTCACATTCACAATATTATTTTAAAATACATATCAATATCTATTAAAATTATGAAATTCGCTTTGATGTAGTGCCAACTACTATCCATGTACCGGCAACTATGCCAAAAACTTTTAAAGTCATCACTATTAATAAAAGTGAATCGTCAACTAGGATGCGAGAAAACTATAATAACCATTTAAAATGTCTTAGTTACGTCAAAAGTTTGTTTTATCAGATAGGTACAATACAAACGAAAAAATGCATTATTATACAAATATGAATTATACTAGACAATAAATTATCCCGCTTAATACTAAACGCTTACCTTAAACACTCCATAGACAAACGAAAAAAATAAATAAGATTTATGATCAGCGGTAAACCCTGCGAGCGAACTGTCAAACTGTCAAAATCAATAAAAAAATCAAACAAAAAAAAACATGAAAATATAAATAGTCGTGTACGTAATTTCCCATCAGACTAAGATTTAGAGTGTATCGTTATTGGTAAATTTCTCCCAAATGAGCATGACGAGGCAGATGTTAGGCGTTACATGTAGGAGGTACGGCGTGAGGCCCTTGTAGAAGCCGCGCAGGCGTTCGTACCTCCACGTGTCGGCCACGCAGTGCCACGCGCCGCGGTACGCGCGGTGCTGGTCCTGCAGGCGCGCGCGCACCACCTGGTACGGGTACGTGGCGCCCGCCGCCAGCAGCTTCGAGATGGCCGCGAACGTCAGGTACTCCACCGACGTCTGCGAATGCAAAACCACATACTTAATAACGCATTCATAAATAGTTAGTATCATATCACATATCACCAATTATATTTCATGATACATTTTTTAGCCATATCATGATAAAGTATGGGTTTTATCATCATATCAGGAATATGGTGGAAAAAAAAAATGTTAAAGGTAGGTATATACTACATAATCATATTTACCTTGCTAAACAATTGAAGCAAATTTTGATTTGTCTATATTAGATGCTATATTTTCCCTATTTACCAGCAAATAATCCAATTTTGCCTACATAGCTCCACTCCTGAGCAAAGAGTTCACACCAAAGCTTTAATTATTATCAATAAATTTACTAGCAGTAATTAAAGCAAAATTTATTCTAACATGACAGCTATGACTATTATAACATGTGCTATATACGATCATAAAATGTTGTCGGTAACCTTAGGCTGTCTATAAAAAATATGAAGTTAAGGAAATTGTCAGTTGTAAGTAATAGATTACTAAGAGCACCGGAAGTAGTTTGTAAGTGACTTAATGTCATTTGTGCAATTAATTAGTAATTCATACTAGGTTCTCATATATTATGAAACTTTAATGCTTAAAAAAACCTTTTTTTATTTTTAGTCTGCTGGAGTCTACCATTGACTTATTTATTTCAATAATTCAATAAAATATACTCGGTATTTATAGATTATCAAAACTCAACACCATTGGCCGGACCTATTTTGACGTCAATTTCCATGTTTTATGTCAAATGAATGGCAGAGAAGATGGCGCGTGTTTAAAATGCTATAATTTTTGTGTGAAAACTAATGGTTATTTTAACATCGTATATATGTATATTTTTTGTGTTTTGTCTAGTGTTATAACAATTAAGTTAATAAAATATAATAAATATTTTCAATATTAAGTAACAAAATGAATAGAAACTCTTTTAACTGTGAGAAAACGAAACATTACTCCATATCATGCTCAATATGTAACAATGCGATACAATAATTTTATAACAAATAATATGCAATAGAGCTTATAACAATAGCCAGATGTTGTAATATAGAAATATCATAGTAAACCATTGGCATTGACCTTGCGATTGTACATGTGGCGGGTAATTTTGTTATAGATTTTATAATATTATGAGCAATGTATTGTAATTGTCTTCAATGGACAAAGAGAGCATTGTCGTGTGTTAATAGGTCAATCAGTAGGGTAGGGTCAGTAGGGTAGGTAGTGTAGGTAGGGTAGGTAGTGTAGGTAGTGTAGGTAGGGTAGGTAGGGTAGGTAGTGTAGGTACGGTAGGTAGGGTAGGTAGGGTAGGTAGGGTAGGGTAGGTAGGGTAGGGGTAGGTAGGGTAGGTAGGGTAGGGTAGGGTAGGTAGGGTAGGTAGGGTAGGGTAGGTAGGCGGTTGACGGGAGCGAAGCCGCGAAAACAGCTAGTAATATATAAATGGTAGACACCTGCCAAAAATGAGGAAAACTACACGTAAATAATAACTTCTACATACGTATATGTTAATCGTTACACACGATTTAGGTGATTTGGCTCGAACACGATATAGATAACTGTATCTACGTTATCCTTGGCAGATTTAAATCTATATACATTATACATACAACGATAGTCTAGGGCGTCTAGGCCATCAGTATGGATTTTTCCCAAATTACGTATTTCAGATTGCAGGGAAACAACAAGGCTAAATTTGAAGACTTCAATGATTCAAACTATATATATATATATATATATATATATATATATATATATATATATATATATATATATATATATTGTAAGTATTAAAATTGTATTGATTTGTTTTCGTTGATAGTGTATTGATGCTAAAAGAAAAGACATTCCACATGAACTGTACGAGATACAAAAAAATATGTGATGAAAATTAAATAAATGACTGAATTTCTAAAGAGTTTTGAATTTATTTGAAACGATACAAGCCCTCACATGTTGATTATCATTTCTACATCTTTATTTTAAAGCGTTTAAAAATACCAAACATTTGAAAGCTATGCATAAACACTGCAATATGTCTATTCTTCCTAATATTATTTCCTTTATAGGTAGGTACTAATAATGTACGTACACATAACACAATCAAGCTTTTAGAGGATTTCTGGTTTCTAACTCAAAAAGTTTTCATTTAACCCTTAACATAGATGTTATTTGAAATCGTTCATTGATAATGAATTGACTTACCAATTTGATATCAATCGGCAGATTCCTGTACTGGTTGTACCTGTTCTTCATTTCCTCGTACGTCATGAACTGGAGCGCGCCGTGAGACACGCCGAACATGCCGGGAACGAAGCCCTGGAACGTGACAAGTACTGGTTTAATTAACATATTTTACTCTGCTGAACACAACCCTGTGAGCATATATATTTTTTTTTCTTGACAAAAAATCTCAACGACATGATGCATTAAAAATGTACTGCTGTCTCGGGGTCGACTATGATAAAAACTAACACTGTTTTATTTTCATTAAAACTGATTCTGCAGAAATCTAAATACTAAATAGCAGTCTAGTAGTAGGATACATGACCTGCAACATATTTTTAGAATACAAGAATATTGTCTGTTTTTAAATGAATGAATAATTTGGACAGCTACCTATTCCAAAAACCATTAAAATTTGTATTTCGACCGCCATAAAAGGTTTGGGTTTAAACCTTTTATGTTTTGTTTCAGTCATGCATACGAGTCTCATCCAGCTGTTACGAGTATTGATCGAGCCCCTATCCCAGACAGAATCTGGAACATTGCGGACCGCAGTCTGTGTTGTAACATCTGCTTGCTACATTTAATATTAAACGAGTTGCTATGTAAAGAACAAAGGACAATGTTGTATGCCTATTACGTAAACAAAGATTTAAAAAAAAAAAAACTTTCCTCAAACACTTGATCTAATCATATCCATAATATATTTGTATTGAAATAAATTGCGGTTAATTTAGATTTTATTTCCAGACGTTTCAACGCCTTTGCAGGTGGTACATTTGTAATGTTTGTGACGAACCTGAAAACAATTTCTTATTTTCAGTTTCCATCTTATTTAAAGCATTGCCATAATCTCCTTCTGAGATAGGAATACAGCGTTTGCAGAAACAAGCTTATGACGTGTCCATAATAAGTTTTGAATATACATTATATTTAACGTAAATTCGTGTCAGTGGTCTTCTAAAATGTATTCTGTAAATGCGTCGCCAAGGTTACATCAATCATTTGTCATCTGTACGTTATGTACCTACTTTTGTTTTAAATACTGTAATGTACTGTATTCTTAATACATAATTAACATTGATAGTGCTTTAGAACTTTAATGTGAATAATTTCAAAGAACATGTAATTTTAGTGACGCTTTTCAAATATCATCGAACTGGGTTACACTAGAATGAATTTCAATATTAATACAATACCAATACAAAATTGTTATTCATTTAGGAAACAAACAAACAAAACAGTACTAAAAAATACTGTGCTTAGATTTCAGTTAGTGACCGTAATATTTTTTTCTTTTTTAATCATTCTGTTTCACTTGTCCCCTAAACTAATGAAATGGCAACGTATCAAAATTAAAATTAATTAAAAAGTAGAGGTACTAATATTATAAAAGTGAAAGTAACTGTCTGTCTGTTACGCTTTTGGGGCTAAACTGCTAAACCGAGTTTGATGATAACTTGGTATAGGGTAGCTTAAATCCCAAGAGAGGACATAGGCTCCTATTTGCCGCGATAACTGATATAGATGCGAGCGGAGCCGCAAGCAAAAGCTGTTCTAAATAATAATTTATTGCTAGAAACATGGGCCTCGCAGATGTAATTTTTGGCATGATTTGTAGTCTGTCTAAAAGTAAAAAAGCAGGACTGCCTTTCATATTACTATCTTTTTTGTGGTTAGTAAAGTTATTATCAGTAAAAGTTACTATTTTGATGATACAAAGAAATATGTAATAATGTTTACTAAGAGTTGCTGTTGACGTTATATAAGTATTGCAAAACCAATGTTTACATAATAATAATGTTGCAATATGGCGTCATATTCAAATTCCCGTTGATTTTCATGTAAATATTTGTGAAAACGTAACATTTATCAATGATATCATGGTCCATAACAGATAAAAAAAATGATTTTCAACGCCGAGATTAAAACTTTCTCATTGCAATTTGTAAATGGAATAGGTATAGATATTTAACTAGAAGCCAACAATCAACATGCAAAAGCAGTTTTTTTAATCGGCCAAATGCGAGTTGAACTCGCGCATAAATGGTTCCGTATGATCCCAGCTGCTTCTCCATTTAACCCAAAGGTTGACTGGTAGATAATGCCTTGCGGCATTAAGTCCGCCTTATGTACCACAATTGTACATGGAAGTTTAAATAAATAAATAAATAAATACCGTTAAAATCGAGCCAGAAAAAACTCCAAAATACACTTCTCTTGTATGTGAGTCCTTTTTAATTTTTAATTTATTTTTATTATTCGTTGTTATAGCAACAGAAAGACACTCTGTGATAATTTAAACTGTCCACCTATTACGATTCATAATATACAGGCCACTGACAGACAGATGGACGGACGAACGGACGGATGAACGGACGGACTGACCACGGAGGCCGAGAGACATTATGGCCCCGTTGACATCTTTTGGGTACGTAACTCTATAAAGCGTAATAAAAATAGTTCGGATTTAGATAAAACATACTATGATTTACTATTTATACTTTTATTATTTCTTTGTAACTTATGTGTTTTTAACAAAAATCAATGAACTCTTGTGGGAACGAAATATTCAAGTCTAGACGTCAAATTAAGTATAATAGCTGCTTCGATCGTATTGACCTTTATCAGTTGGACAAATTACAATAAGACGCGATGATTTAATGGATATTATGTCTCATGTATTATGGAATAAACTACTGCCTGTTATTTTAATCAGTACTATTTCTATTTGACTAGATATCTAATTATTACATTTCAAGTACTTTTTTAATTATTCTAAGACAACTTTGACAATTGGTGAAGGAAAACATCGTGAGGAAACCTGGATCCCAAAAATTGGAATCTGAAATCGCCAACCCGCAATGAGCAAGCGTGGTGAACAATGCTCGTTCCTTATCTATATGAGAAGAGGCCTGTGCCCAGCAATGGGACTTTATTATAGACTTTACTATATTATAGGCTGGTATTATATTATATATGTATATAAATATATTCTATCCTAACACTATTCTAAAATAAATTAAAGTACTCGAAGTACTTACAGGTTCCCTAAAACTAAGTCTTAGCATATCATAATTTATTCTTAACATATCGTACCTACTACAGCATAGATACAGTAAGTTTAGCAACTGGAATTTGGCCACGTAACCACTAAGGCAGGCGCGGTATTGAGAGCAAACAGCCTTCAGGATGGAAAGGCCACTAAGTAACTATCTATCTATGTTCTAAATAGAAATTAGACTAGTTTCGGGCATTTCGTAGGAGTGAATACATAGGACGAACGCTGATATTAAAAATGAGAACCGAATTCAATAGCATCCATCATAAATCATAAGACATGGATTTATAAAAAAAAAATATGAAAATCCATCATGATAAAACCTCTGCAATATTGCAGTTACATTTTCATGCGCTTAAGCTTACGTAGGTGTACTATCAAGTCACTCAGAGACTTAAACAACGTAACTCTTTTAATGTTATTTTCGATCAATATCAGCCTTCGATAATTATGTATAAACTAAACATAATGCATAAAACTAATAGCATAATATAACGCAACCATAGACAGGAATATTAATGACGATATTGCACCATGCGCGTGGGCAACTCTTCACAATTAATTCACGATACGTAGCTATCGCATGTCAATCAATCAATTCCAGACATCTTTGTGATGATGATTTCCGTATTTATTTTACATTATGAGAACAGATTTGTTTGATATCACACGGTACATTTAAAATTGATTGCATGAATAAACAAAAAGATTGATCAAATACTGATTGATTGAATTTCTGAGCATGCGAATTTAAAGAACAAAAACAAACACGAACTCTAGAGTAGCAAGTCTATACCTACATTAAATTATATGTAAGAACCATTAATTTAAAGAATAAAGTCCTATATTAGCATAGTTTTATTGTATCTTGTGCAACGTAGACTAAAGTTTCATCATTACAGACATATATTTCGCGAGGATTCGTTTATTCGAATCCAGTTTCCCGGCCAAAAACATTGCCTTCCAAGAAGGATCTCATGTGTCCTTGATAATCAAATCTAAAGCTTATCTTTTAGTAGTTAGAACACATTTTGCAATTGGGTCACTGCATTAGTCAATATACTGAATATATTACTAATTCGTATCGCAATCCGAATTCCATATCTGGTGAACTCTGAACGGGCTTCAATAACATCTGTCCGGTTTGAACCGGTAAGAACATTTGGTATTCAAAACAGTCCCAATTAATATTATCACATTGTGATATAACGATGTATTACAAAGCATTGGAAATGCATAATAAAACGATCAACTTGGTTTGCAGAACTTTCTACAATCTTCTCTGAAATTCTTTGTTCCACTCATATGTTTTTATGGACTGGACGATATTTTATTTTATTTTTTATTTAATCGTGCACACCGTGTTAAATATATAGGTTTTAACCTTGAAGCTAATAGAGCAATGACCTAAAACTTAACGAACAATTTCAATAAAATCAAAAATAGCCTGCGATTAATCTAAACACACAAATTTTCAATACGACGCGTCAAAACTTTCTATTTAGTTGTGCGTGTGTGTGATGCCTTAAACGACCTCGGATAAAGATACGAAGGTCTTATTTTAGCCTTCCAACAATGTAACAAGCAATAAAGTGTAGATACGGCAATGTGACCTTTCTAACATACGAAGGGAGACGTGTTGCATGGCCTTAAGTAATAGAGACATTTCAATTTGTTTTCGTGCAAAAAAAGATAAAAATCAATTTACAGAGCCTGTTGTATATCTTTTTATAGTCGCAGAGTGTGCACCGGATATACTCGAAAATATTACAACAATACGTTGCATCCAATGCGTTGAGGATGCTATTGAGATTGCCTCGATTTTTTAGTGTGTCCTGGATATCGGCTGAGGTGCGAGTGGACTGTTTCCTCACCATAATGCGACAACGGTGTGCATCCCTAGTGCGCAGGGTTCGGGCTAGTTTACACAGCCTCATGGCCATGATCAAGGACAGGCTAGACTGCGTGTCCATAAATCACTGCTGTGCCATCTCCTATGAAGTCATGGTACAGTAGTGATTCATGTACATTAATATATATATTAAGTTGTGCTGTGTGCTACTAAGATATATTTAAGTTTCATGGATTACTAACAATACGAGTCTTTGTTACTTGTGATTAAATGAATTTTATTATTATTACCCTTATGTACAGTAAATACGTACCTACGGTATGTGTGCTCATCTTTTCGCAAACCTAAGCTAATTGGCATAATTATCGAGACAGTTCAGTAGGTAACTTCCTTACATTGATCAGTCTAATCTCCGAATACTGAAACACAAATTAACTTCAAGACAATCTTAAATGTCTAGCTGACGTTGTTAAATGTCTAGTTAGAGTAACAGAGACAGAATGAGACTTAACGGCAACTTACAACTCAATGATGTTTCAGTATTCGGAGAGAGATATCAGTCTCCTTGAAGACAACCTTTTCTTTAGAAAGAAGCTTCATTAGCTCAACGGGCTGACTCAAAAGCGCAAACAACCAATAGGTAATTTAATGCTACCATGACCAATCTAACGTTATGACGTCAAACATTCTAATGTCCTTGAACTCCGTTTTTGTCCGAGGTAAAATTAAAGCAGCCATCTATATCATGATAGGTACTGGCATTTATATTCTGCCTCGAGGTTTTTCTATCGTGACTTACGCATATAAAAAAGATGGTTCTTATATAAACGTTTATTTGGTTGTGTAACTTATTGTAAAAGATTAACAAATTATGGATATTGTATCGTATTTAGACATCCGTTATCTGTGAAAGTTATAGCTATATTCAAATCGTTATAATCCTGTACAATCTTGCTTCAAATCACAAATCACGTGCGAATTACGTTAAATAATAATCTGATTACGAAAAACATTCTGAATTAACTTGTGGGTGATGAAAACTTTTTTTTTCTTTTCATTAAATATGGCCTTTGGCTAGTATCTAATCTTAAATCGATCGCAGTTATCACTCACTAGCCAGCCTGTCGTTAGTACCGGTACAAGCGATTGGAACGGGATGCGGAAATCCTACCTTGGAACACAATATTACGTAGCCATTATCAAGATTGTAAGATAATGAACGTTTATCTGGAAAAACGAAGTACATAAATTATGTTTTTTCTAGGTATCTCATATCCGTGGTAGTTTGGTGTCATATCCCGGTGAAAGTCGGTTATATGGCAAATTGGAGAGCCACTCATTTAAAAGGAAATGATTTAAGGGAAAAAAATCGCTCACGTAAATTCTTACTAATATTATAAATGCGAAAGTAACTCTGTCTGTCGCGCTTTCACGCCAAAACTACAGAACAGTTTTAATTGAAATTTGGCACATATATAGTCTAGAGCCTGAGAAAGGCCATAGGCTGTTTTTGCCGCGATAACCGATAACCGATCCACGTGGGAAGCCGCAGGAAACACCTAGTACTAAATAACTTTTTTAATGCGAATTTGATGAACAGTATGGATTCAATGTCAACACTGTATTATGGTTTACAAAATATAAAAGTATACGATGTGCGCGATATCTACAACTGCAGTTGTTTACTGGTCGTGACAATAGTTATTACATATCACACTATGTATTTAATGTTTGCGTCAATTATTTAATAATATAATAATAATTCATGGTCAATTTATAAAACACTAGCTGTTACCCGCGGCTCCGCCAGCGTGAATGTCGGTTATTGCGGAAAAAAGTAGCCTATGCCCTTTCTCAGACTGTAGACTATCTGTGTATCAAATTTCATTTAAATCGGTTCAGTTGTTTTGGCGTAAAAACGCGACAAACAGACATAATTACTTATACATTTATAATATTAGTAAGGATAATAATATCTATGCCTCTATACAAATTTCAAGGTTTATTATTCTTTTTCTTTTTTGGTAATCGCTTAGCGATGGAATTCCTATAACTAAAACCTATAAAAAAAAATCAGTTACTTAATAATATCAATCTGTTTCTACGTATTTCCATTCAAAATATCGTATCTGTGCGATAAAGAAACAAATCAGTCGACATCACGTGTCTATGGAATCATTAAAGGACCAATCTACAACATCAATCTTCTTTAATATCAATATAGTATCGATGGTTACGTAAATTATGTCAAAACATACAAACAGGATATTAAATACTGTTTCCATTGAAACTAGTGTTTATCGTTCGCGTTGAGATTTATAACAAAGGAAAGTATAAATCAATACATTTTAAACAGGATAACACATAAAAAATCCTTTTTACAAGCTTTTTATTAAGTTGTAATGTATGTGTTTGTTCGGGTTAAATCTTGCAAGCTAAATCAGAACCATTTCCTGACATCCGATTGAGATGAAATTTTGCATACTTATATAAGTTAGGCGAGTTTACAATATTATAGTGCTTTCGAGCTAGTCTAAAGATAGAGACAGAAGGTGGCCATAGGGACTCTAACGGAACGAGGCAATCCCATCGTATTCGGGGTTGTTTCGATTTTTCTTCACTCAGAATTAGAACCTAGCTGATTTATTTTAATAAAAACTTATTTTAGGTAGGTATAAAATATCAAAGGTTTTCACCTAAAGGAAAGCGAAAAGCAGGTTTGAGATTATATCCAGTAAGAGACTGGTTTAACTTTTCAGCCCACCCCAGGGCGAATAAATTCCATAATGACTCTTCTGCTGCCTAGCCTTCTCTCAAAACAATTTTGAGGTCGGATTCCAGTCTTACCGAATATATATATTTATGAAATTAAATATGGATGAATGCTCAATTTATCTCTCAAAATAGTAACGCTTACTGAGATACAGAAAATATATCTTAGTTTGTAATAAACATACGTTTAGTTCGAAATAGCTTAGCTATTTATTAATTATCTGCGGATACAAAGAGATTATGAGTTTCAATAATCCCTTGCACTCTTTAATACATTTTATCATCAGTATTCACAACTTCGATAATCCCTATTAAAAGCTATTGTCGTCATGTCACAATTAAGTTGCGTAAATAATATTAACAAGCCCTATCCTGTATTAACATGTATAATATATATTCATACCATTAGTGATGACATCAACACTATATCGAGTACACCATATAATGGACAATATGTGTACAATAGATATTTTTATAGTGCTGACAATGTTACGGTTTAATTTAACATTTGACGCACACAAAACGTTTTGGAAAACAGATGAATATCTCAAAAGTATTCCCTAGAGTTAAATATAAGAATACAGATAGGTACATATGTTCATAAGGACATTTCATTTCACATTCATCTGAGTAAGTTATCGGCAGAAAATGAGAAGGGCCTATTGCTTTTTATCAGGCCCGAGTTCATAATTTATATTGACGCATAATATGACCTGAATACTTCAGACTAACACATAATATTGGTTGCGTTTAAACAAATTAATCAAAGTATGATTAATGCACACAGCTGGGACACAACATAACTACAATACTTCGTTTAAAACCTGATGACATAACTAACCTCTTTGTTTAAATATGAATTTTAGGATTCTGGACTGCATTTAATAGATATTGGAGTGGATATTTTTTTTACGGAATTATTTTCGAGTGCAATGTAATTTAAAAGTTGGTACTCTCTTTCCAAAAAAATATATATTATGTAGAACAAAATAAAAATCATATCCCCTTTGCCAAACCGTTCTTGTACTTCTGTAAAACAAAATAATAGTACTAAATGATAAACTTACCCTATAGAGACCCCTAATCCCTTCAGTCCTATAAATTTTCATGAGGCCGTCGATCATGCCCTTGTACCGCTTGTTGTCCGTCAGAACCTCGTCGCTGTACTGGAGACAGAGGCGGGTCTTCACCACCCAGATGGGATTCGTCATGACGAGGGACAGCACGCCGGCCTCGGCTGCCGCCAGCATGTGCAGGCCTGGACCAAGCGGGGTGCGCGCGTTCCCGCCTTGTATCCATGTTTTTATTGCGTTGTAGCTGTGGATGAATGGACAGTTTTAGACTGTAAATTTTGATGTTTGGTGAGATAGATAACTAATCGATTTTACAGGAAGCGTAAAAAAGGAGTCTTGAAAGGAACGGTGTGTACTAATTTCGCAATTAGAAATCTTTTCCAAAAAGCTCTGGATGGAAATCGACAAAGCAAAAGAAGATTGATATATGATTCCAAGAACTTTGAAAGAATGTAAAATGTAGAGATTTTGGAAACCATGGATTTGATGCTTAAAATAAATCCAGTTTCAAAATCAGATCCTGAACCAAAATCGTCGAGGAAAGAAACATAAAGAATCTCTTCAAAGTCAACAAACAACCTTAAGAGAGCTCTTTTATTGTGCTTATAATTACGACTTAGCACGAGTCATAAACAGATTTATTACGCGACGAATGAGACTGCTTTTAATCCAGATTTCAAAGATATATATTTAGCTAAGTTTAAACAGTAACGTAGTAAACGATGTTTATTCACAATGTGCAGAGAGACAGTAATTTATTCATAGAGCTGACAGATACTAATTACGAAGTAGAAGATTAGTATTTTAAGACCAACCTATGTGTCTGTTACACGCGAAAATAAGAACTAAAGCTCCATAGAACATAATGAATGTCAGAAATACCCCGGTTTCTTAAAAGCACATCAATTAATCCTGTTGTTAAATCAACTGATCACGGCTGCGATTGGTTGATCAAAAGACTGACAACCAATCACAGCGCTTAACATGAGGTTTGACAGCCGGTCTGACAGATCACCGTTTTAGAAACCGGTGGTGACATTTTTTTAACGGAATCACATCTATAAATAGTGACACATTACTAGCATAAATTACTCTGTAACGTTGTTCATGCTTTAATGGTGAGAAATAATCGTTTTAATCGCTTCATTTTAAGTTAGGATATGTAAAATGTATTTCGTGGTAGACTGCTTGGGTATTAGTAGCAATATCGGTCAAATAAACAACATTCAAATTTCGAGACTGAGTTTTAAATGTTGTTCGCCGTTGAGGAAAACAGCGCCTCAAATATTAATTGATTGAAACGAATGCATGCATGGTAATTTCGTCAGTACCATTCATAATTGTTTATGTATCTACGTTTATGGTTTATGCATTCCCGAAAACGCGCAAGTAAACTGAGGTGTATTAATAGCGATGACGGGTGTTTTTGATGATAGAATGGGTAACTATTCCTTTGAAGTGTGGTAAGTATAATACTCTTAAATATAAATAAAAGAGAAATCAGAGCTTAGCCAGTGGCCCTGATTCTAAACACCAACTAAAGTTAAATTAGGCTTTATTGGTTTATTTTTCTATTGTGTAAAGGACAGATACTTCAAAGTTTTTATTTTGGTTTTGTTTGTGTACCTACTATAGAATCAGCGCGATTGTTACCTTATTATTTACGTAGGTAGGCCCAATATAACCTTAAATAATTTTATATTTTTTACAACAAATATTGAATCAAAAACAATCGTATCGTACATAATTCTAGTTGCAAATTTTAAAACAATATTCCTATGGAAAAGAACCGGCAAGAAGTCAACGAATATTAATAAGTATCGATCGAATTTGTATCAGGTTTATATTAAAAGATCACATGGATGTCTATACAATACTGTTGTTTATAAAGCAATAGATTGGTCAGAAACTGGAGACATTCAGCGAAACAATTGACTCGAGCTCGGGAAAACGTGATTCTGATTCTGAAGTCACGTTTACACGCGCACAGCCCATTTGCATGACGATAATACCAATATTTTACATTTCGTATTATTTATAATAATTAATTTTCTTTTTATTACAAAATATTAAAATAAATCTTCGTTGTTTCTATAACTTATCTTAACAAGTAATCTACATAAAATATTCGATAAGCAATTGCTATGTTGTAGAATACAGCTGTAATATCTAGTAAGACCGTAATACACAACATCGAGTTCAACATAATTTGGGAAAACGCGAGGCAGAAAAACGGAATCTGTTATACCTAATTATTCGTAAATATAAGTTACTCATTAGTTATTTATATGGATATAAAATTATTAATATTATAAGTTATCAAGTTTTTATACTTGATAAAAATACTATATTATGAATTAATAATAATATTGCCATTTAAAAAGCAAGTCATTGTAAACTCTGACAAACACATTATGTAATAATAAATATGATGTATGTATGATTATTTTCTTATCAAAGTGTATTTTACTTTAAACTTTTCCAAGATTATCTTACTAGAAACTACAAAACATCAGCATTCATTAAAATGAATATGTCATTAAATTAAATTGTGGTCAATAAAATATTCATACTTAAATTATCATGAAACAAAGTAAACAAAGATGAAAACATATATTATTAGATTCATCTATTTACATATTGGTATATTCTCGGACTCAGCTTAATCGACCCACGGAGATTTATTACATATGTCTGTTCCCAGTCATTCTCCCACAAGATGGCGCTGAAGTCAACATTTCTAGTTTATTTTGTTTTTTATGTAATTGGTATATTAATAAGTCGCAGGAGTTGTGGACGCATGTGGACCATCTAGCATCCCAATGTGTAAACTACGCTTTTGGTTTGCGTGTCAAAAGTCACGCTTACTACTAAAGTGTCATATTTTTCCGGGATTTTATATATTCCGGATTGTTTCTCTTAGAAAATAATAAAGTTCAGCATAAATAGAGATAGAAAAATGTATGGACGGACGATCAGAACATCTACCTTAAATAGACCATTTTGACTTATTTTCGTTTGAATCGTGAAACAATAGGAATTTGATATAAGACTACTACTAAACGCTGTATTTATTGTCTTTATACCACTACTTTTTGCGCCCTGGGGTTTTACCCGCGACATTCCCGTTCCAGACTTCTCGGAACAACTTTATAACTTTATTATCATTTTAGTCACCGTCTGTCTGTATTAATCAAGGCATGCGACGAAAGAGTTCAGCATGAAAACGTATATAAGTTCGGAGATAACAGTAACACATATTGGCGCCTAATTATTACTATACTTGACTTGTTATGGTTAAAAGCCAAGGTTCATAAAACAAATTTTGAGAAAATCGAAACAATGACTTTGACCATTCATCGTAAATCCATGTTATTATCAAACAACAAAGTTCTGTAAAATACGAAAATAAAAGCTGCGGACACACGGTCGACGTGATGACGACATTATGCGTAACTCGGTCACACGTGAGCCGAACAATAACAGTTTTCTCAGTAATATTCATTTGTAATAGAAGACTGTCGCCTAGCAACCGTTATAAAGGAATGGAGGAGAGGGAAGTGTGTTTACAGCTTTATACCCCATTTACACTATGCAAGTTTCTAGTATGTTCAAGATCAATATATGAAGCACAATAATTGACCTTCAATAATTGCAGCAAGTGTTTACACACGGATATTATTTCTAAAATTGAAAGCGGTTATTGAATGTAAAATTAGACAGTAAATAGTTTGACAGCAATATCTAGTGTCGTTTGTTTACACCAAATTCAATTCGGTATGATTAGGACATTATTGCTTTCAAGTCTTGTCTCGTCTAAACACTGAGCTGTCCCATTTTTGATAAAAATTGGGTCTGCTGAAATATTAAAATTTATTAAGATCTATCGTAGCCATGATTGTTTATAGGATACCGAGCCTAACATATAATTATAAAAATCGCGACGCCAGTTTTGCTTTGCACTAGCAGCAATTGGTTAGGAATTAAACGATGAAGGTTTTGGTCCCAAAGAAATAACAACAAAATAAAAAACAACCTTTACAGTGTCCAGTATGAATGGGAAAAAAAAAGATAAGAGAGCAAATGGTTACAGGTTCTGTTGCTGCGAATATCACTTTAACGATAAATTTAAAAATCCCCACAACATTACACCCATTAATACCCACGAGGTTTGAAATTCCCCGCAATTTGGGGAATTCCCCACTAATCGGCAACACTGAATGGAATACAAGAATGGCATGAGAAATTATTGTATATGCTGTTTACACAAAGAACAGTATTGAATGCAAAACTTGCCCTGTAAACAAGAATGTGACAAGTTGTTTATAGGATGCAAATCAATTATTGCTATGATATTATTGTATGCCACAGGCAACAAACTTGCATCGTGTAATTGGAACTTTATTTGCTACTATCAACGTAGTCATAGCTTCAAGTGTGTCTAGATATTTCACAGTAGCGTCTAGACTGTTTTAATAAATGTTTTATTCAAAGACCCGAAATAAAAGATTAGAAATTTACACGGCAGAGTCATGACATTTCACGATAATATTAGATTGATTTATCAAAAATTACTCACTAACGCTATCAAATGTAATGTTAAATATCTTAGCGAAATGAACAAATAATTGCCACTAACGGAAACCACACAATACAACTTATTTATATCCGTAAAGTAGGAAACATGCCAATTAAAAAAACCGTCTACAGTCATTCATAAAAGCAAAATTCTAAATAAATACTCCTCAGGTTCGTAGAAAACATTACGCAAAATATATCTTATAAAATAAGAGAAAATATTTTCAAATGATATAATTAATGCACTGATAGCCGAGTGGTATAGGTCACCAAGCCAATTACCTCTGTGCGCGACGTGCCGCGGGTTCGATCCCCGCATGGGACAAGCATTTGTGTGACCCACAAATGCTTGTTCCAAGTCTGGGTGTTCTTTGTGCATGTGATTTGAATGTTTGTGAAACCCCCCGCGACACAAGGATTAAATTCCTTAGTGCGGGAGTCCTAATAATACTAAAAGATTCAGTCCTGAACCATATTGTTGTTTGCTTGTTTCCGAATATAGTATAGTAACTTGGTGAATGCGATGACACCTTCCTAAATTCAGGAACGATTTCATTTGGGATCCAAAATATAGGATAGTGTGATAAGCGTTTACCGTTCCAACAAAACATAAGGTGAGAGGTTTTTAAATAAACATTGACGCACAATGAAACAATGGCATACACGTGCCACTTAATTATGACAACAGTTTTTTCTCGAAAATTCAGTATATACTAAGCTTTATTAGGCTAATGTTATATAGAACTTTGAACTGAACATTGGTCGTGTCTTGAGTGAAATTTCATTAAGATCTCTTTACTGCGCGGAACTAGAATTATCTGGAATAGTGCCCGGTAGCGTATGTACGGGTACGGTGCGGTATCGGGCACAATTCCAGTTTTCAATGTAAGTCTAGTTGACGTACAAAAACTGCAAGGTTTATTTTCTGTTCTTAATGAGTGTCCGTGAAAGACTGGAGGACCGACTGAGCATACGATTCAGCAAGTCAGGAATAACTAAGTCACAATTAATTCCACTTGTCCCTTTGTTGCTAATTTGTATGAACATATGGATGCAATTAAGTGACGTAATGATCCCGGGAATTTCTCTTGCGTCATAATTTCAAACACAATCGTCTTCGTAATGCTACAAGCTACAATACCAAGACAAGATTTGATATTTTTGTAAATAACAGACGTAATTGTGACTCGTGAGTGAAATCCTTACTAATATTAAAAATGTGAAAGTAACTCTGTCTGTCTGTCGCGCTTTCACGCCAAAACTACTGAACCGCTTTAAATGAAATTTTGTACACAGATAGTCTAGAAGAGAGCCTGACAAAGGACATGGACTACTTTTTGCCGCGATAGCCGACATCCACGCGGGCGGAGTCGTGGGAAACAGCTAGTAATGCTATATAGTGCAAATATTGAAACATTGCAGGTAAAGTACCGTTGCAGCACTAAACTAGAAATAGAATGCCATAACATGGCATATTTGCATAGCCGGTAATCGGCTATTGGCTCGCCCCCACTATTTAAGGGCCAAATAGCGTCATAACCGTGTTGTGAGCGTATGATAAGTGTGATAACATTGATAACATACATGCTTATAATCAGATCGACATAAGTATATTTACATACTATATATATAAGATTTTGTTTCTTATTTGGTAAAGTTTTATATTAAAAAAAAAATCTAAAATTAGATCTGTGATAATTGGCTTTTTAATCAAAAAGCTAACTATTATAAATCTAATTTTAGATAGATTTTCATTAAGACAGCAATAAAACGCACAGTTATTAAGACGCAGTAATTGTCAATTTAATCAAGCATAATTAATAGTTTGATATGGTTAGCTTTTTTCCCGGAGAATCGATTTTTATAAATCAGTATAGGTATTGGCATCGTAACTTACTACTCTCAATGAAAATATATTTTTACCCTCATCGGCTAAACGTTTCTATAATGAAACACTGCATTTTTGCAATGACTTACCGTTCATAGTTAACTTCTAACAGCAAGTGACCCGTCCGTCAAACGTGGTAATTAATACTGCGCGTGCGCTCATCGAAACCCCCGTGTTTTGCAAATGACGCTACTTCCGATAAGAGGTAACAGCGCACATGGCAACAGCGCGTAGTCTATATTACCTAATTTAATTAATCTAACAAGTTATACTAATACTAGCTGACCCGTGCCCACTTCGTTGGGCATAATGTTAATAATCCTTTTTTAGTACATATGACCTAACGATTTAAATTATTTTTTAATATTAAAAATTAAATTATCTATACTAATATTAAAAAAACTACTTTTTGTAACTTAAATATAAAAGTTAGACATATGCTGTCGTTGACTTTTTTGTAGGCATTTTCAAGCTCCACATCTTTTCTCTAGAACTCAAAAATATATCTTTCATAGTTAAGGCAGCGTTCGTAAGAAACGATTTCATTCGACCGTTTCTTCTCCGATTCACTTTGCAAAACGGACTACCACGTAAAAGCCTTTTTATTTTTCGGTTTTTTATATAACCTATGACACTCAGCAATAATGTGGCTTTCTATTGGTGAAAGAATTTTTAAAATCGGTTCAGTAGATCCCGAGCTTACCCCTTACAATTTAACAAACACACAAACTTTACTTCTTTATAATATTAGTATAGATATAATATTAGTATAGATAAGATATTTAAAACCCGACTGCCCTGCTAAGCAACATTAAGTTCTGCTACGGTAGAGCTTTTAATGATAATTAATTATTTATTTCAGCATTTCTCATTCCAAATTACATTTAAACATACAAGTTGAATATATTTTTGTAAATTTTAAAACCCTTTATTTTGATACGCTACTCGACAGGATTAGTTAAAAGAAAAATATTAACGAATTAAAAATGTATCGCAAATATTCCGCAATTATTAATCTAGTTTTTTTTTTTTAATCGCTCTAAAGACACTTGGGTTTTAGAGACAAATCTAACGATATCATAAACCTCGAAATACCTTCCGCCATTTAGAAGATACGATATGCGCGAAAAACATAACCCTTCCTTGGCAGTCAGGCAAAAATGATTAGGCCTCATAATTTATTCTGAATACGATCATTTTTCAAAAGGCTCTTTCTTACTTTTGCCCAAACTCTGTTAGGGTTAGCTTCCAGTCTCAGGATGCAGCTAAATATCGTGTTTTAAATGGAGCGATGGCCATTCCATTTAACCTCCTCAACCCAGTTACCGGGTTAACGGCATAACCAGGTAACTGAGTAAATGAGGGGTATTGAATACACACGCGTCAAATCGTAGACGCGTTTCCGAGCGTCATATATTTCTATGCAAGTTTTATTGGTTATGAATATTTTATAGTAATTTTCGTGCATGCCGTGCCTATTTGACTATATGTTGTAAATGTAAAGACTAAGGCCGCTTTCCCGTATCTCTTCGCTCCTGCACACCGAGCTAATCAGGATACGCTCATTGAAACATAGGCGCTCGGTAATCCCTCGGCACCGCGTAACTATACAAAGCATACCAATTCCGCAAATCTACCAGAATGACTTCAGATTAAAAAAAAAAGATTATAATTTTCTGTGATCATTATATTAAAGTTATAAAGAATACTTACAATAAAAAGTAGAAGCCCCAAGCGGAGCCCGAGCCCCAAACATTAGGTGTAACTCCTCTGTATAGTCCTTTGACTCCCTCCTTCTTTACAATGGTGACAAACGCACTGCCAAGTCCATCGTACCTAGGAACTGTTGCGGTCCTGCCGTCGTTTACTGAAATACACTGGATTGGTTAGCACATACATACATAGTAAAATGTTTAATATAAATTTTCATTCTGAACAGTCTCGGTCTTAAATACAAGGATACAAGTACAATTAATTATTATATCTTAGGACAACCCACATACAGCCATCTGATCCTAAACTAGGCAGAGACTGTATTATGGCAGCCAAACAACTGATAAACATACATATTACATATGTCAAAATATATAGGTACATATTGTAAATTACATACAATTAAAATCAAATTGATGTTACAGTTTGAGTTATAAAACACCAATAACAAGGAAAACAGTGATAAAACCCTCATTGTCTCTATGATAAATGATTAATTCTTATGGCTATTTGAATAATATTGGTATTATCCTTTACTTACAATGAAAGGTAGTCTTAAGTTAAATAATAACCAATTTATAGGTACTGATATGATTCTCTATCTCTATAAAAGCTACTTCTACTTTTACTATACCTTTACAATTAAATAGAAAGGTCTGTTTAGTTTGATTTGGTATTTTTGTAATGGATTACAGAGCTGATAGAATATATTTCTCATGACTGTATATAATTTATCACAAATGTGAAACTTAGGTGCTATTTTACTGTAGAAATATTTAGACTAATTTTATAACACTTTTAAAACAATTTTATTCTACCACTTTACAAATCTTTAATTAGTACTGTGGTTTCTAGAAACTTTATTTAATATAGACAGTATGAGAATCAAATAAGCTGGTGTACTATACATAATTATTAGAACTACCTGCTTTTTAAAATACTTTATGGTTGAACAGTATTTGCAAGTCAATTTGTTCTTTGTCTTTATTAACAAAGAATGCATCCATTTTAATGTTATTACATTTGTAAACAAATGGTGTTTGCTGCATGTGGTGTTTGCATAGACAGAATATTCATACTGCTTGCAGAATAATAAACCTATTAACTAATAGAGAAAGTAGGTATAGGTACATTGGGTTCATCAGAGGCCTTTAAGTTACAATATTTGCTACCTAGATAAGTAAATTAACTTAAAGTGGTATTCAGTGCTGTACCCATTTTAATGTTTCGAAATTGTGAAGGGTATAACTTTACCTTGCCATTGATTTTTAACATAATTATTAAAAAAGAAGTGAGGCAACAGGTCCACGATAAACATGTTTTACATTGCATCATTAGGGAAGATATCTGTACAATGTAAACAAAGCAGACTTGTCTTACTTTCACTGCAGGAAGTTCAAGGCTGACACTAATTATAAAGGGCACTGCTAATTACCTCATTGACTAACTGTCACTACACTCACTACTTTCTAAGACTGACGTCAAGGAGTCAATCGATGATAATAATTAACCTTATAAAATCACGAGATCTCACATGGTAATTACGTGAATACATAGTGCAACACTCACCAGCGAATCTGATTTTGATTAAATCCAACGGGTGCAATATGAGTGTGGAAGTCACGCCACCTGATATACCAGCTACCAGGTGCTCGTACTTAATGTGGCTAAATAATGCCTTTGTAGACGACGAATTAGGGTTCTTCATTGTAGACATGATGAATTTACTAAATCACAGATAAAACTTTTGATAGCATCTTGCGGAGACCCTGTTGACACCTATGTCTACCGGCACACACTTTCCCAGAAATCTTTAACAAAACTGAATATAATACAATCTACACTAAACATCGTTGCTCTCGTAATAATCCCACGAATTACGTGCGATAAAAAATGAACGATTTCCAAAGTAATTGGACATACCGTTCCTTTCTGCAGAATGATAAGCGACTTTATAATTTTACCTGATAAGTTGATAAATCTACGGCCATAGAATAGATATGAGATATGACATTGACGTGCTTGTCATTTAAAAAAATATTTTAGCCTAATATGTAGTTATGAAGCACAAAAAAGTTTTATTACACACTGAAATGAATAGCTTTATTCTTAATTTTAGGATACATTAAGAACATAGCTTACTAAAAAAATGAAAGTAAAACGGAACGTCAGAATATGACGTAAGAAGTACGTTTCTTACCACTTAATAATATATTTTCTGGTAAAAATACATATTTTAGCACACACGCAAAACAGCTTTATTTGTTTAAACAATTAAATCATTTATTTAAAAAAACATTGTAAAATTATAAATCTGTTGATAAAAATCAATTTTATTTCTTTAGAAACTATGTTTTTTTTTTTCGGATGTAGCAACCACAGACGGACTGGTCGATAGGATATTAGTTGCAAGTGCTAAAATATTTAAATTAGTAGAAAATTTAATTGTTGGACATTCATATCCCAAATATGTAAAAAATCATATCCATTTTCCGGTACTCATTTATCACACTTGAATTATAACTTTCTGTAAAAATTTAAATTATAGAATCTCTTTTTAAATAAACAGAGAAAAATATTTGTGTATTAAGCCCTTATCAGGTAGCTTTTAAAACTTTTCGCGTAGCAACATTCCACTTCACCCTTTTTGACATCTTGGAACTATTGCCCATTTATTACGTAAATCTGCAAGCAAATATTCGTATAAAAAAGGATCAGAAACACGGCAAAAATGTTGAAGGTGGCGACTACTTTGAGATTAATCTCAAAACAGGGCAATCAGGTGCGTTGTTTTGCCACTTCTGTCGGTTACAAAGAGGCTTTAGTAAACGTCCCACCAACAAAACTTTCGGTGTTAGATAATGGAATCCGCGTTGCTTCTGAAGATTCCGGTTCTGCGACAGCCACCGTAGGATTGTGGATTGACGCCGGATCCAGGTACGAGAACTCTAAAAACAATGGAGTCGCCCATTTCCTAGAACACATGGCTTTCAAAGGTACCAGCAAGAGGTCACAAACTGACTTAGAACTTCTTGTAGAAAACATGGGTGCCCATTTGAATGCTTACACATCCCGGGAGCAAACCGTGTTCTACGCGAAATGCCTCGCCAACGATGTCTCTGCCGCTGTGGAGATCCTTGCTGACATCATCCAGAACTCATCGCTCGCAGAGCCCGAAATCGAACGAGAACGAGGTGTCATTCTACGTGAAATGCAGGACGTCGAAAGTAACCTGCAAGAAGTAGTATTCGACCACTTACACGCCACTGCCTTCCAAGGTACACCCCTAGGCCAGACAATTCTTGGACCCACCAAAAACATAAAGAAAATCTCCAAGGCTGATCTTCAGAACTACATTAAGACCCACTACCAGCCTGCACGCATTGTCCTTGCTGGAGCAGGTGGAGTAGACCATCAAAAATTGGTTGACCTCGCCAATAAGAACTTCAGTGGTCTGAAAAATACAGTTACTGATGTGCAATTAACCCCTTGCCGTTATACTGGTTCAGAAATCAGAGTGCGAGACGACTCCATGCCTCTTGCTCATGTTGCAATTGCCGTTGAAGGTGCAGGGTGGACTGACCAGGACAACATTCCTTTGATGGTTGCTAACACTCTAATTGGAGCTTGGGACCGCTCTCAGGGTGGTGGAGTAAACAATGCTTCATTCCTCGCCCGTGCTGCGTCTGCTGGCAACCTGTGCCACAGCTTCCAGTCTTTCAACACTTGCTACAAAGACACCGGACTGTGGGGCATTTACTTTGTAGCCGAGCCTTTGCAGTTGGATGACATGGTGTACAATATCCAAAAGGAATGGATGAAGCTTTGTACATCAGTCACTGAAGGCGAGGTTGAGCGTGCCAAGAACCTGCTGAAGACCAACATGCTCCTGCAACTTGATGGTACCACCCCTGTGTGCGAGGACATTGGTCGCCAGATGCTGTGCTACAACCGTCGTATCCCCGTCCATGAGTTAGATGCCCGTATTGAAGCTGTATCTGTACAAAATGTTCGTGATGTGTGCTATAAATACTTGTACGACCGCTGCCCTGCTGTCGCCGCCGTCGGTCCTACCGAGGGTCTACCAGACTACACCAGGATTCGCTCGGGAATGTACTGGCTTAGGGTGTAAACAATTGTAGTGTACATTTTAGAAACATTATTTAAATCAGTTAAGATCGGAACAGAATACATTAAACATTTTTCTCCCAATGTCTGTCGTTTTATTGTAATAAAACACAATGTCTTGGTTGAATTTGTATTTATTATAGGAGAATAAGTAAAATAAATATGTAAATATACATTGTTTTTTTTATAAATGTTATGTGCTTTATTTCCATGAGCTTACCTAAAATTTAATAGCTAAAATATATTTAGATTATACTAGACGAGTAATATAATATGTACATAGTTACACGGTAATAAATAATGTAACCTACAGATAACAGAATACACTTCTTACCAAATAAAGTATTGAAGGCTTCAAGAAAACTCTTCAACATGTAGTGGACTTCAGTCTGTGAAAATTATTTGTTTCTATGGGCATGACGACGTCGCAGGCAACGTATCTAAACAGTTTATATTCAAATGTATGGTTGCCAAGTGAGTTTGGTGGTACCATACATTTCAATATAAACTGGTCCGATAAGGTAGCTGGCGACGTAGCCATGGCGCCCATGAGGCGAGGCTCTAAATTATACAAAACTAATTTGTTAAGTAGAAAGTACCAGTAAGAAAGTTATATGTAAAGTATAAGTTGTGTATAAATCTTTGAGTGAAAAGTATTAACGGTAGAAAAATTTAAGCTTCTATCATCATAAGATCACACAGACTGGGTATTAGAAAATCCCTCAACTTAACTATTGAGGTTTTTTAATCCACTCCAACGTAAGTTGGACTTACTCAGCAATAGCTTGAAATACCAATCGATATTCGGCCTATTTTCATTGATGACGTAAGTAGGGCTGATGCAACAATCACATCTCTAGTGTATTCTGTGTATCTAATTACTAAACTAAATCTAGACTGTAATAGTGCCAGTGTCTTTACCAGTAGTTTCCTCTTTCTCTGGCACGCTTGTAACGCTGGGCTTCCTTATAACTCCTGGTTTGGCTTTACTGCCGTACGGCTGGACTGGTTCGCTGTGACTGATGAGACTTGCGGAGGATATGAAGACGGAGACCTGTTCTGGTGTAGGACAGGCCACGATGAGGGTGTCTTCGTAGGAGTAGCCCGCGTTTGTGATTAGCTGTTCTATTTGCACGAAGTAACCGACTACGTTATTCTGTAAAGGGTAAAGTTAGATGGTGAATTTTATGTAGGACTAGCGACCCGGCTGTCGTCGCACGGGTAGACAATTCATTAATGAATTATACACACAAACCTTCCTCTTGAATCACTGTACCCATTGGTGCTATATGAAGATCTGTTCATTAGTTTTTGAGTTTATCGCGTTAAGACAATATAGAAATCGTTAACCAATGTGTGAGTGTCCAATAGAGAAATACCGACTTTAAAAGACTGTTCACTATTACAGTCCACCGAATCTAAGAAGTACTGTTTATTTTTCAAGTGTACTCACACAATTTCCTTTTCCAATAACCTTTTCTGTAAATGGAATTATGTAGCATTTTTTTTTAATCATAAGATGAATGATGAAGATCCTTTATAAACAAAGCAAGATAATAATATATTTAGCAAAATACCCAACTGTCAAACGGTACTTCTTAGATTTGGTGGACTATAGTAACGCTAGTAAAATATATTTTTTGCCATACATACCCTAATAGGCCTAAATAGTATGAACTCTGTCTCCTTATTGGCTAGATATAACTGCATGGAGCGCTGCAGCGGGGCGAGGTGCGCTCGAATCCTCTTCTGCGCTTCTTTCACCACCACCGCTAACTCCTCAGGCGTCGCCCACGGTTGGGATTTGAGCTGCTCTATTGGAGTAAACGCTTGGGCCTGTAAAATAAACGATTAGAAATTAATATGGGACCACCTCTGAGGTCGAGGACTAAGCATTTTTGAAATCGATCCACAATTTCCGGAATTATCACGTAACAAACAAAAAAAATTGTTGAATTGAGAACCTCCTCCTCCTTTTAAAGTCGGTTTAAAATAAATAGAGTTCTTGAGGATATGAATACCGCAATGCAACTTGTGTATGTGCTAGTTTCTGAACTTATGAATCAAATCAATTTATTTATTTTTGTACCTAGGAAAAAAATCATTACTTTTAAAAGTCACATAAAAACATATTTTTTGAGCGTTATAGCATTTTTAACATTTTTATAGCATTTTTTTATCTGGGTACCCTGAAAAGAATTGTCGAAACAAAGTCAGGGGTTAACTCTTGTTTTTTAAAACACCTATAAGTGTGTAATTATTTTACAGTTCAATGATTTCTACTCACCTTCTCAATAAACGTGATCATCGGCCCAGCTAGGATCTCCGTAGAATCTTTAATGAACATCTCACAGCAAAACTTCAACTGCCGATCCACCTCCTTCCTCGAATCCAGGAGGTGTTCCCTCACCAACAACGTACCATCCAACAAGAACTCTAGCAAGGCATTATTACTGTTCAAGGAAAATATCTGTCTTGGTTTCTGCATCAATCCGTAAGCCGCGTTCTTCATATTAGTGAAGTCTAAAGTCGTCTCTTTGACTATAAAATCCACTTGGAAAGGAGCAATCTGTTCTCTCAGGATCAACAGATGTTTTATCTGGAAGAGTTCGCCATCAATGCTGGTTGTGTTGGCTGAAATTTGTTTAGCGGCATTGTCGACGCTTTGGATGCATAGTGATATTGCTTCTTGAGCTAATCCTTGGAAAACTTTCTTTTCTAAGCATCGGTAGAGGCGTGAGAGTGCTGCTAAGGTTCGCCTGACGCCAGGGTACCACATGCCGTGTAGGTCGGCTGGTGAGGCCTGAGGTCTTCTCTGAGCTTCCACGTTGATGTTGGCCACTTCTTGTGACGTCGCCGATATGTCAGACACCATGGAGTTGCGGGAATCGCTCCGTTTTAGTGACTGCTCTTGGATGGACATCGCGATTTGCTGTGAAAAAAGAAGAACAGCAATATAGTATGGTAACAAGTCCTTATGTAGGTATTGGGTTGCCAAACAGTCAATTTTAAATAGAAATGGACTCCACTTGACAAATTATGAATTTCGGTACCTGTAATTTATGTTGTGGTCTGCTCGCAGTCAGTCATATATAAAAGTGCACGTACCTCCATCATGAGCAGCTTTTGCGGGTAGGCGAGGTCCCCGTGCGCAGGCCGGTACATGAGCACGTCGGCGCGCAGGTGCACCTAGTGCAGTATGTACTACGACGTACCTCCATCATGAGCAGCTTTTGCGGGTAGGCGAGGTCCCCGTGCGCGGGCCGGTACATGAGCACGTCGGCGCGCAGGTGCACCTAGTGCAGTATGTACTACGACGTACCTCCATCATGAGCAGCTTTTGCGGGTAGGCGAGGTCCCCGTGCGCGGGCCGGTACATGAGCACGTCGGCGCGCAGGTGCACCTAGTGCAGTATGTACTACGACGTACCTCCATCATGAGCAGCTTTTGCGGGTAGGCGAGGTCCCCGTGCGCGGGCCGGTACATGAGCACGTCGGCGCGCAGGTGCACCTAGTGCAGTATGTACTACGACGTACCTCCATCATGAGCAGCTTTTGCGGGTAGGCGAGGTCCCCGTGCGCGGGCCGGTACAAGAGCACGTCGGCGCGCAGGTGCACGTGCGCGCGGAACACCAGTCGCTCCTGCGCGTCCTGCAGCAGGGCGCGGGCACAATCACCTAATGCTGCCAGGCGGACCGCTGTAAAACATTAATCATTTCATTATTGAACCCTTTTTTTTTTAATTAAACACAAATATGTAACATCAAGAACATTAAACCTAACAGACTGCCGAAGCACTATTCAGTAGCAAAAAATAATTACAATACTTACGATCATTATTGACCTGTTCTTCGATGACTTCTACCCTCAGTATAACACAGAGCTCTGCGAGCGTCTCCAGGTGATTGATATGTATGATGTGAGGCCGGAGGGTTTCGTACAGGCCGGTACACAGGGACTGCAGGTACTCTCTGTAATGTATGAAATACTATGTAAATATACACTTCATAAAAGATTAGTAAATATAGTAATTTAGTAATAGTATGGATTCTATTTTAGTAATAGAAATCGAGATCGAAATCGGGATCGATTCAAAGTCAAAATCGAAATCGAGCGGTGGCGTAAAGAGGTGGCTCGTTATGCATTATGCTATCGGTCTTGTTTAATCGTCGAACTCAATTATGCCAAAACCAATTAGACCAAAAATTATAGTTATGCTAAACTTTTCATTATATCCAAGTATTATTATGCTAAACAAGTTATGCAGAAAAGTTATGCCAAATAATATTATGTCTTAAAATTGAATACCATAAAATAAAGGTGCTTAATGAAAAAGCTCATAAGAACATATTTTTTCCTAACAAGCTAGGAAACGCGTACCAAAATGCTTTTATAGAAAAGTACTGACTCTAAAGCGGGCGAGGTGTTGGAGAAGAAGTGGTTGTAGAGCGCGCACTCGTCCCGGCAGGCGTGCGCCAGCAGCGAGCAGGCGGCGCGCGCCAGCGAGCAGTGGTCGCGCGGCGCCCGCGCCCCCGCCGCCGCCAGCGCGCCGCGCGCCGCCGCGCCCGCCACGCGCCAGCGCCGCTGCCCGTACTCGCGCTGCACGTCGCCCAGCAGCGACTGGTAGCTGACACACGACTTCCTCACTCACAACCAGTTCACACTACTACATTATAACATCATCATCAATGTGTTATGCAATGTCAAAATATCTATTCGTTCTCACATAACAATTATAGCATTTGAAACAGGCGCCATCTACATTAGGGCGTCTGACGTCAAAATTACGTCAGAGTCGATGTCAACAGGAACAATAACACTATTACGCACTTATACAGTAATGCATTTGCAGTCATATTAGGTCAGGACAAGACCGCCGAGGACAGGAATACGTGGAGAAGCATAGTGCATCGAGTGATCAACACTTCAAGCTAGTCAGGACCTTCAGCAATGAAGATACCGACTAAGAATAAGAAGACCAAACCAATTGCAGGCGTTGCGTTAAGATAATTCATAAATCATACGATCTATTATTTTTTTTGTATTTTCAATATATTGAACTAAAAAACCCTTTATTACGTTTTAAATTAGAACTAAAATAGCGTCAGTTGTAAAAAATTTAACCAAATCAGTGATTTGTACAAATTCCTCTTACGGGTTTACTGGATTAAAATATGTTGTTTAAACATTAGCTTATATTTTAAGCTTATGACAAGTAATTTACACTGATCATACCACTAGTGTATATGAAAATATATGCATATTATTATCCCTACACTAATATACTTAATTACTGTATTGATATGAAGAATAACTCTGACACTGTAAAAAAACCGCTATGTAAAAAACATAGTTTTGTAAACAAATAAATGACTACAACACACTTGTAAAAATGTGAAAATTTACAATTTAATATTAAAATTACCTTCAACTGTAAAGAATTTTCATTAAAAACTTACTACATAAAACTTGTTGTTTCTCGAACACTACATAAATTAACATGGAACAGGCTAACACAGTAACAGCTTCTTTAAATAAATCAAAATAAAGTGAAACCACAAAAAGCTTTAACTTAGGAAATTGTAACGAAAATATCTATAAACATATACGTATTATAAAAAAAGGAATCCCGCAGCATCTGTCTGAACGCGATAAACTCAAAAACTATAGAACAGATTTTTATATGGTTTTCACCAATGGAGTGAATCATATACGTTACGATACGTTTTGTCCATAATTTACTAATGTGTTGACTACTCGTGCGAAACCGGGGCGGGTCGCTAGTTAATTATAAAATTACTGTAAAATGTTAATATCTTACTCAGCATTTTTTTCAGCCCTTGCTTCAATCTCACTGATAACCATCTTGAGTTTTGGTGCGGCCGCTTGAAATTTACCAAAATATACCGCATAGGCGGTGTCCATACTCTCCTGGTCGTTTTCATCGTCCCCCTTAGGCGCTAGCATTTGTTCCGTGGCGTGGTTCAATACGTGCGTGACGTAGGAACGGATGAGAGAGATGGCACGGTTCTGCAAGTGCCTGTACTTTACTAAGTACGTATGGGATTCTTTGAAATTGCTCTGAAAAGATGTATTTTATACATGAATCACTAGTTAAGCCCCGCAAGTTCGGTTTCGGTTCTTCTTATATGAAAGAATTATAGGTCTAAGATTTTATTTCTAGAGAAAGATCATTTGTAATCAGTTGATTTCTGATTATTATGTTTGGAAAAAGGCTTATTTTATTAGTACTTAGCTAATTTAATACTCAATCACAGTTTCTTATTGAACAGTTTTAAACATAGCATTGAATTTTAAAACATCAAAGTGGATATTTTTAGGATTGATTGATGATATGAGACGAATGCAAAAAATAATGGTAAATACTAAATAAATGTGGACAACGTCACATACATTGCTCTGAACCCTAAGTAAGTAGCTAAAGCACTTGTGTTATGGAATCGGGGACGAACGAATCACAACATACTATGTAGAAAAGTGGTTTGCTACATTTAGGCATCACGGGTCCGAACCTCAGACTTCAAAACTAACGAAATTGAACTTGATTCTGGTTTGTGCGCCACTCGACCAGAGAGGTCTTTAACAATGGTAGACAAGTATACCCACATTATTCCTCATGTACTCCAAACACTCATCAATCTTGGCCAGAACATTGAAGAAGGTCTCACTGTTCACAGACATAGTTGGGCTGTTTAACCTCTGGGATAAATGTTCCACTTGTGTGAAGTAATGTAGTTTCTGTTTGATTTCATCACCTGAAATACATAGAGGTAATACTCCATTTAAAACTACATAGTTCATAAATGAGTCTACATTTTTACGCGTCTGCGCGACACGAGGAGTTATGCCTTCGTGGCACTCTACGAGTCCAAACGCATGAGACGATTTTAATCATCATTACGATGAGACGATTCATCAATATGAATCGATTGACGTAAGAATCATTATTGCGAGTGTCACAAACATACATACGTGGATAGATAAACACGTTACCCTACTGGAGTCGGGCGGTCGAGTTTAGTAATTAAAAAATTCAATTTTTTTTTTATTATTAAGAACGTTTTGGCAGGGCAGTAACGTTTTCTAATTTTAATTACATGTTTTATAAATACAAACAGAATTTAAGCAGTTATCTGTGATGTTCATATGTTTCTGTTATGTGGAATTTGTACAAAATAGTCAACATAGCAAGAAACTAGCTGACCTGGCTGACATTGTTTTGCCATATAAATTTGTACAAAATAAAAAAGAAACTGGTGGGTGAGGGCAACCCCAATTACCTTGAGATATTAAAAAAAAATCGTCATAATTGTTCAAGCCATTTTGGAGGAGTTCAATAACAAACACTATGACTGAAATTTTTATATAGAAGAAGAAGATGGACAGACAGATATTTATTGTAATCATCCTAAACACATTATACCAATCAATATAAAAGCATTGTTTACCAATACTGGAGAGCTTGTTCTGATCTGCAAGCAGCTGTTCACTCATCATGTGCAATGCATTTGTTTTATTTGATACAAAGTTGTATTGCTCAGACAGTTTTTCTAAATCTGACATTGTAGCACCTATCTGAAATGTGTATAAGTCCATTTTAATTTTCTACCTATGATGTGAAAGGTAGTATTTTACAGATTTTGTCTTACTTATAAGGTTTTTTTTAGCTAATATGGTGAAACAATCTCATTGTACTTTGTTGTAGTTTAATGAACAGATCCTATTTGTGACAAAACATAAAATAGTTTAGAATAAATAATAATAATACCAGCCCATAAATGTCCCACTGCTGGGCACAGGCCTCTTCTTATATAGAGAAGAAACAAGCAATTTAGAATAAGAATAGTATAATTATTATGTTATTGTACTTTTATATTAATGTGACGATTGTTATTTATATAGTTTATTGTGATGTTTTATAACATTGTAAGTTAAGCCCTCTACCCAATACATTGTCTTTAAGCATACCACAACCATATGAAAGCAATAAAAATTTGAGTATTTAGTATTCTTCTCTTTAAAGTCCAAACAAGTTACAAACCTGGTTAGTCAAAGCAACACATTCATTTCTCCTGTCACTCAATTGCTTGTGATAATCTTCATATGGTGTGTCATCAGCCTTTAGGTTGCTGTCACACAAGCTCTCATACCACTCCAGAAACTCATAAGTAGTGTCCACGGGAGGTAAACTCTTCTCAGTCTCTTCAATATCATTAATCTGTGTTTTCTCCTAGAAATGTAAAATACTTTTTGTTGCCATGATAAAAGTAATGTAATCTGAATGTATTAAAGTGTTTTTTATTTACTATAAAATTATGTTATCGCAAGTAAGAGAAACAAATTGATGACAACACAAACATGTAAAACAATAGTTAATATCTATAATTTGTTTAACGGAAGCGGATAATGAAGGTAAATTATAATGGTTACTGGTTTCTTATTAATATTTATGTAAATAAACTGCAAAATTAAGTTGGAAAATTCAATAATACAAACATTATCTAAGTCCGTTGATACACCAAGTATCAGGGACTCTAAATCGAGGATTGCTTCTCTTTGATCAGACGTTAACGGCGCTAAAGCATTTTCAGATGCCTCCCATAGCAATAATTTGCTTTGAATTTCCTTTAAACTCATATTATCCATTATTTAAGAATGTTTAGATTTCTGTTTTCTTTTTAGAATTCGTATGACAATGTTGAGAATGACAGAAGTCATATCCACGTAAACCTGTAAACGTAATCTGTATTTTATACATTTGTAGCCTGTCATAAACGTGTCGATACACTTTGAGCTAAATAAATGCTAAATAACAAGAAACAATGCGGATGAAACGCTAAAGTAACAGACATGTCAAAATCGTTCAAAAACTTGAATAGTTATCTGTGGTTTGGATATATTTTTTAAATAGGTCTGTTTATTATCTGTATTACAATAATATAGATATAAAATATAAAAGTATCTCACGGTGAATAGAGATAGTATTTAGTTTTCTTTTTTAATTTATATTTTAATAATTATTGTAGTTTTGTGTATACTGACTGTATGTACAAACAGGTACAAAATTAGACTTAGATTTGTTTCATAACTCATTTTAAAGAATATGATTTGCATGCTGAAAGAAGTGCCTAATGTGGTGATATTGCAAAATAATGTGACATCTTTTGTACCCAGATTATGCAGTAATTGATTTGAAAAAATATATGACGAAGGAAAAAGCAATTTCATCATATGAAAAATAACTTTATAGTCTAATAGGATTTGACTGTCGATTTCCCTGCTTATATCATATCTTAGAGATTTTAATTAATTTCAAGGAACAGGGAACATATTTGTAGAGATATTTACCCATTCTCATTACATTGACATTCTGGTGTTTATCGTTTCTTAGGTGTCCTAACGGCTATATTCTTTTAAACAGTTATCTAGAGTAAATAAGTTTTAATATTTTCAAATAAATAATTTTACACTGTTTTAACTAAAAAATAATCTGATACCGACGACGATGAGCAGAAAACTTTAAACAGTGCCATCTGTGGACGAGTAGCGAAATTCAATACATATTTAATAGGATTTCTTACCTTCTTTTTACACAGTTTTAGGTTTGCAAATCTTTAAGTCACGATATACACGAAAACAAAAAAGCTTTTCAATATTGTACTAAATTATGCACTAGTTGTCACTTTTTGAAACCAGCGCCATCTATTAAAATAGATAAAAACAAATTATGTCTCCAGTCTCCTGTTTAGTCTGTTGCCGCTTGTTTTACCTCTTTGAAACCGACAATAGGTGGCGCTAACAAAATCTGCAGTACCGTCCCCTAAACTCATTTTGGTAATGGATACATCTTAGAAACATTAATTACTAGATGGCACTGTTTTGCTTTATCAATCGGCAGGAAAAGAATAGTAAACAAACATTAATTCACGTCGATCATTGTCTGTCCCAAAACAGAGAGTAGCGTGGCACGCTTGATACCTCTATGTAAACAACAGTTTACGAAGACTCTTATACTAATTATGTGTTCATGTATTACTCTGTTTTGACAGTTCCGTACTGAACAATTTTCATATTGATTTCATTTTTTTAGACAAGTTTATTATTGCCTTTCGTAATACTTACTTTTTTCTGCTTTTTCTTTGCATGGCATAGGTATTTTATCTCTCTCAGACTCTGATGGTCTTGTAAAACAGGTTTAGTGAAATTACTGGTAAGGCAAGGATAAAAAGGTTAACAAACAAATACGCTTTATTTCCTCGGTTAGGAGAGTAACAAGGGTTTCAACAAATAACACAAAAAGTTTGAGTAGTTTTGCATTTATTGGGTATGAGGAACCTTTCTGGTCAACATAAGCTACAATGGACTTTTGTTTACAGTATATTTACAAATTTCGGTATATAATATAGTTCATATTATCATATCTAGGTCTAGAGTAATGCTTCTAGGAGTAAATTACTGTATATTCACAATAATTATGAAGACCTAACAAAAATCGTCTATACACATACATATGTAGTAGCGTTGTACAAAATACTACTCTATAGGTAAAATAGTCACACTTCAGTCGCTGGGACACGCCTTCCTTCCTTTGGCTTTTAAACAAACATAGAGCCTGACTATCACGTCACATCCCACTAGTTACAATCCATACAGTCAGTCACCAGCCACTTTGTTCGCTTGTTTAATGTTAAACAATCAAGCTATTTAAATACAGCGAATATTTTAAATTATAACGTTTTAGATATACCTCTCGCGATAACATCTGATACCAACCTATGAAGGCAGACTACGGAATCGGTTCCTATAATCACATTCTTTCGTTATATACATCGTTCCGACTCACAATTCTATTACAACTTGTACTATATACAAACAATTTAATTATTAAAAAAATACAATGTTAAATTACTTTATAACTCCATTATCATAGGGTTGGAATAAAAATAGTATTTTTTTTTCGGTTTCAGCGTGCAAAATTCACTAAGCCAGCGTCGCACGAGGTCACACTCTCGCAACGATTCTAATTCTAAACGACTGCTCGGTATAACACTGTACATGACGACTGCGGATAACATACATTCAAACATTTATATTTTATCGTAAATATGTAATTATTTTAAGAGTACCAACTAAATGAAAACTGCACACAACGCATTCAGTACCTTACTATCGACAGATCATTATTATCGGCCCTACAGGAACACTTGCAATTTAATGCAACGCAGTATACATACAGAGAATAGTGATAAATAACTTAAATTACAATTAAAAAAATAGATAGATAATAAATTAACACACAGTCCTTGTTCAATGCATAGGAATATTCAATTATTTTATTACATTTTACTATATTAACACACGTCTTATAGTTATCTTAAATGGAATACATTACGTGGATAGCGATATCTAAACGTTAAACCAAATAAAAAATATACACGACGTACATCAAAACACTAAGACTCGTTGCTGAGATGCGTAGCAAAAGCATGGCAGTTAGCACGAAATTCTGCACCCTTACATTAATAACAGAAAAATATATATGTATGAATCCGAAGCATAATGTCTGGTGGTGCGGTGCGCGGCTCGGACAGCTCTAACTAGACACTTGTGTGATTTATACGAGGACAGCAGACGCGCCGGCGCGGTGCGTGCGCGCAGCGTCCCTCGGCGCTCGACCGGTGTACTTACACTCGTTCCTTGTTAACCTACGAATTAACATAGCACAGCCATAGTGACTCCGAGACGGTGGTGCCGCGGGCGGGGTCGCGCGCCGAGGGCGAGGCCGGGGACCTCCGAGGCCGGCAAGAGCCGGCAGGCGTGTTCAGCAGCGCCGCGCCGCCGCCCTACGACACCGGCGGCTGGGGGCCCTGCGGCGCCGCCGGCGGCTTCGTGCCCGCCGCCGCCGGCAGCTGCGCCAGCGTGTCCTGGCTCGCGTGCGCGCGCAGGTATGTGTTCTCCACCTCGAGCTGGTTGATCCTCTCCATCAGTTCAGCGATGCGCTCTTTTAGTACTTCTACTTCCTCGCGCACCGCGAACATCAAGTGGCTCTTAACCAGATCCTGAAACAACGCAAAATATTTATGTTAAACAATTGTTTAAAAAGAACCAGAAAAATCTTACATGTTTCTTTCGTAGAAATATAAAAAAAGGACAATAGTTTTCAACAATACGCACTGAAGTTGAACTGTTTATAAGGAGTGAATTAAATAACGCGCGATGGTATCTTTATCAAATCCCGAACGATATGCTACTGCGTTATCACAAGGCAAAGTCGTAAATAAAATTAAGAATTAAAACAAAACGTACTTTTGGATTAGGCACGACCACGTAACAGGTATCTTTATGTCCTTTCTGTCTGATTTCGTACAGGCAGCCATCTCTAGGTTTTTGCACAACCTCGATCATGTTTAAACTGAGTAGTAAACTTATTTTCAGGGTCACTGTACAACGTATGAGCGTCGGCGACGGCGACTGAAACTCGACTGTCGATAACGTAAAGCTCGCGAACTCGTATGACGAAGTTGCGCTCTCGCGTCCTACCAGGCGACTGATGGTCTGCGCGCGCGCTCGCCCTATTTAAAATGGCGGCGAACACGTCACCGCGCCACGCGAGCCGACCGTGCACCCTGAACTCGACGACACAACCTACATTTATATCAACGTAGCCCTTATTTTGTAGATTTACTTTGATACATGCAATGCAAAAGTACGAAGAATCATGAATACAAGTTAAGTACAGACTTAAGGAAAAATTTATTCTTCTTACTAATTATTATGATATCGTCATCGAAGGATAAAAGAGAAATCACCTGGATCTTATACGATCAATTAAGAAATTAAGTATTAAGAACAATAATTAAGTTCGTAGTATGCGGATGTCGATACAAAGTAATCGACGCACATTCTCCATTGTAGAGAGTGTTCCAATTTATTGTAGAGTCTACAATAAATTGGAACAAATAAAAAGACATCGAAAAAAGTCCCCAGCGTGCAGTTACATTAAGCGTTAACACACACATCATACGAGTGTTTATTATTAAACTTTTAAGACAACACAGTAGACACAAACAATATTTATAGATTTGCTTAAGAAAACGAGTACCTACGAGTAAGACATTGCCACTAAAGATTTACATGTTTGTTGTCAGTTGGTTACGACACTCGTTGACCATTGTTTACGCTGACCAATTAATTCATTCAGCTTCATTGGAAAATTTTGCTCTTAATAAAGGCACTACACAGCAGGCGACCAAAATAAAAACATTAAACCGTGTCGGTATGTAACTAATTACACAAGTGGCGCTCTAACACAAGGTTGCATAACAGTTTACAGAAACAAAAACATAGAAATTCAATTCGATTTGTTGAAAAATGTATGTTAAGACTTTACCGGCTAACAAAGAAAATTTATTAATAGAATTGGCACAATTGGTATTTTTTGTTTCAATACTTTATGATGATGTGTAATTTACTTGACTAACAGAATGCGGATGATGAATTAAACATGTCGGCAACAAGTACACATTTAATACATATTAGTCTTATTACAGCAACTTGCTATGTATCTTATGTTTGTACAAGTAATGAGATAATCCAGTGGAATTTTTAAACAATTATAGATGATTTAATCATAAAGTGAAGGCAAGGTCGATTCGATGGCATTATTTTACAATTAAGGGATTAAAAGTGAATAGTATGAACGTTCTACAGGGGACAATATTTAGGACTCAAAAATCAGATTCACTTGTGATCGGTGGCTAATTTTATTGTGGTGTGGTATGAGTGGATTACCGTAATGATAAATTTAGATCAGGATATAAATAGTCCTCTTGATGAGCGGTTATTCAGTGGATGCTCTCGCGTGGGTGTCACGACCTTCAATTAAAAGAATCAGTGTGCTGAAATTACACCGGTCTGTGCTGGATTCTGTTAGACTGTATTGAGTCTCGCGTCACTAGCAGATTGATGGGGCGCCAATGTACTCATCACTAGAATATATTGGCGCACAATTGAGAACAAGTTCACGATAGTTTGCGTGTAAATTAATACAACGCGAAAAACAATGATTAGAAGTTTACCATAGTTAACACCTATGTTATCATTATTTGCCAACTTTTTGTGTCAGTGGGTGAATTCGATATAAAGATAGAGAACGAGAACATTTAAAATAAACGAAGCATTTTATAACAAAGCGCGTGATGAGAATAAAGTTTTAAAAGAAAGTAATGGAGGTGCATGAAACGCAGCCGTTAAGAGTGCAATGAACTTTTTGCGGTGTTGCGCACCAAATACTTCGGCCGATGATATAACCAGTCCAAGGGCATACGTTAAAACCTGTCGCATTGTTTTTAATTATAACCGGCCGCCACCGGAACACACGATGACATCTAGACACTTGGTAGCGACAGCTAAGATCTTACCTTAATTCATGAGATCATCTTGAAATTAACGTTCTATCTTAGGAAATACCTGTTAATAGAACGTTTATTTGTACATTTGAATTTATTAACCTTTAATGCTCAAGGATTATTTGTTATCATCAGTATCAGATATATCAAATATATCTAAAATGAAGTAAATATAGATCCGGCTATAAGCGTCTTAACATTAACGTAAAACTGTTTATCAATATAGGATTATCAAAACAAAAATACAAAAACAAGTCAAAGGCAAAAGGATAACAGGTTTAACGCAGCTTGTAAACAGTAAAACAGTTTGAACAGACGAGTTTTAATTTAATTGTATTAGTGACATCACTCCTATTATAAAACCTTCTGTTTGTACACATGTGTTCTAGCTCGTACCAAAACAACTGAGTGATAAACGTAGACACAATAGTAACGATAGCAATAGATACCGGTGTGTTTACAATTGGTATTGTACAAATATGTGCACGAGCGGTATTTGGATTTTAATGGAGCGTTCGAGTGCATGTGGGTGCATCGCAAACTCGATGTGTACTAAATATTCGACGTATCAAGGATTTATACAATCGAGAATATACTGATATTGTAAAACGAACAGTTGTTTTAGTAAAGCTATAGTAGTAAATCAAATTATTAAATTCAAACTTTGCTAAATAATATCAAAATTCATTTATCTTAATAAGTTATCAAGTAACACTATTTTAAGGTCAACAAATTATAGACAAATAGAGAATTATTGAAATAGAAGGGTCATGATTGCTGATTTATCTACTATGTTTTAATATCTTATTTATGACATCTTAGCTATTGTATTTCAAATATAATAAATATGTTTAGTTTATATTGACTAACACATTGTGACATTGTTTGTGATAGCAGTATGTGTACCGAGAAATCTAATGGGTATGAAGTAATTAAATATGATAACGATACTACATAAGATCATACTGATGTAGAATACTGAGTGTACCAAAGGTACGAAATGGTTGAAAATGGTCATTACCATAACGTTTGCTTGTGGGTGTAGCTAATTTATCAATATGCATCAGGTTGCAAAACAGGTTTTCGATTCCACAGAGCATTCGTAAAAGTAGTCCGCTGACGTGATTCTCCACACATGGTGCACTCTACTCTTTCAGTTTTCACCTCGCATTACCAACATTAACTTAACATAAAACCTTTTCTAAAGACTAATGGAGATGTAACATTTGAAATGTTTAATCCATAACATTAACTATGGTCGAGTGACTGAAAGGCTGTAAGACATCACGTGGTTTTGTAAATAATTATGACTACGAATAGCAAAATGTATGTTCTTGAATCAAACAATGAACATTATTATATTTGAACAACAATACCTATAACAATGGTCTCTCCGTGGTTTCAAACTAAATTTAATCTCGTAATAGAGCCACAAATTACTGTGGAATTTAAATTTGCAAATAGTTTTGAATAACTCGCAGTTGTTAAAAGCCATGTGTATAAATATTTTTGATCATGCCGGGTTTTTATCATTTTGTAGAATCTTACGTTAGGACATATTTAAACAGTTGGCAATATCGTTGTATAATAGTCATTATACCTGTATGACATCGACGAGTATCGTTTGTAATTTTGTTGTTTTCCTGTTTTATTGGTATATTATTGATTGGTCTTTGTTTATTGTGTTCAATTTCTCATTCCGCTTCAATAAAGTTTATCAGTTTTTTGTGGTTCGGCCTAACAGAGTTAACATTTTGGTTTTTGTTAGCTTTCTTATTATGAGTCTTTCTATTTATTGCTGACAAAGCCTTTGATAAACGACTAAGGTCAAGTCTATCTATCTACTAATAACCAGTAGCCGCACCAATCCTTGACCTGCCATTTTCAACCCAGACGCTCTTATCAATTTCCTTATGGATTTAATAAACTTAATAAAGAAGATAATAAATAAATTGATGTAAACACGTATTGACGTAGCTACATTATCACGGCGATAATTTAAAACAAACAAGTGAAAATTGTTCTGTAGCGGTCAAATACGTATATAATCATGACTGGTTGTTTGACCCTAAAAGGTGATGTCACTGCAACACTCATCCCGTGCGTTTGTATCGAAGAATAATAAACATCATATTTATAAATAAAGGTACCATCAAAGATGATTAATATGAAAGCGGAAAAAATATGGCATATGTGCACACTATTGTTGTCTAGGAAATTTTGCTAAGGAGTTACCACCACAAAATGTAAACAAAGCCGAATACAATGCGGAAAACGCTTGGCTGGAAAATACAATATAAATAAAAAAACAGCTTGTCCAAATCCACGGAAAACGGCAATACAAATAAACTGTTTACATGTAGATAAAACATTTTTCAGCAATCGATATGCAAAAGATAACAAATAGCAGATGTAAGTAAGAATTCAACCAAAACATGTTTACCATGTTTTTTTTTTCAAATTTGTTTAGTGTTTATCAACCAGCAAGATTGTAGTAATCTAAGATTTACCGTAAAGTTTGGTAGATATTATTATTATTTTATATTATTATTATCGTAGATTTTCATTACTTAGATAACATTTTTTTAGCATTGTAATATGATATATGTATAAAAAAATAATAATAGACAAGCTAAATGTAAATCCATAAACAAGGTTAACTTGAATATTACGGTTTACGAAACCATGATCGCGCGATTGGTGTGATTGGTCCAAAACGTTTTTCTCAAGGAAAGTAATTCATTTTAATTGTTATGCAGTTTCGAAACTTCGATGTTATTTATTTATTCTATTTGGTGTGCATTTTTATGTGTGTAGCACTCTCGCGCGCATCTGAAAACGGTTATAGGTACATCACCGTTCTATACTTTAAGGTTTAAGAATTTAGGATTCAAACTGGTGTCTGTCTTTAGCCAAAGCTAGACAGATCTCACAGTTACGGACGCGACAACGACTTCATTACAGGGAGCAGGTTTATTTTCTAAGTAAACTTTTCTAGCATTTCCTGGTTTCGTGGTGCGATTCCGATCTGGCGCGTGCTCTCGCGGAGCCACTCTTAGTTGCAAATTACTTCAACGCTCGTTTACGTTATTGGCGGCACGCGACCGAATCGTGTGACCTCCTGACGTCTCTGGGTCTTTATCCAGTTGGTGGGCGTACACGAATTGGCCGCATAATCCAGAGAGCACGTGTCCTCACTCCAGCACAGCGCCGAGCCGGCTTTCCTTCCGTGTCTATTCTCGGCCGGCCGAGTCCCGTCGGGTCACGTTTAGCTCATGCAAATCACGTATACAATGAGGGAATTAGCTAACGGCGATGCTTGGAGCAAATAAAAACTACTATACGCACCTTTAAACAAATAACTACCGTCCTCATAATATGTATTAGCAAATAACATCTTGAAACACGACACAAAGTAACGGGCCATGAGATGGTACATCGATAGTACATCATACAACACAACGCTCGTGACATCAATCATCAAAGAGAAACTAAACAATATATATAAAAGTAGAATAAATGTAAACGCTTGACTAGAATCAAAGAAATTTATGTTTGAACAGATGTGTGAAACCAGGTCAGTGGTGTAAGCTATGGCTGCTACACATCAATACGACGGTACGCATAAACATATCTACCCGAGTGACGTAACGTTAGGCGTAGATATTACGAAAACAAGCGAGAACCAGTGTACCACAGAATCCAAAATTATATACGATCTGCAGGTGTACATTCATCGTGCGCCATGTAAGATGGCGTTCTTCAAGGTGGACCGGTTTAAATACTGGTCGCACCGCGTTTGCTTGATGCTTGAGATGATAATATACTACTGTGTACATTAAAATGTATGCAAAATAAATTGTTTACTAAGTAGAGATTTCTGTAAATTAATAATTTGTAGGTGGTACTGTAAAGTAAGGAGGATAGATAAAGAATTACTTCTACTTATTGCGAAAATTTATTAATACTTCTCTGGAGGCGTGTAGTGTATTGTTTTATCGAATTAAATAATGCATGCATAGCTTTGATAACTGATAATAAAAAAATATTTAAATATTCGAGTATACTTAATCTTGTGATAATCTGCAAGGTGTGTGTAATTTACGTGTTAAAATTATTGACATTCAAGATAAAATGGTTTAGTCGTGCTAAATTTAGATGTGCAATATTGATACTGATTAGTAAGAAAATAGACGTAATTAATTTTAGCAGAGCTATTGATATGCTACGATTATTTTGTTAACAATACATTGGACGGATAACGTCATAAAAGGAGCTAGGAAAACTGCACGAGCGTGTTGTGGAGAGTGATAAAAATACTATGATGCGATGGTAGTGAGCATTAGGGCTGGATTGGGGTCAATCGCTTGAGGCCATCTGCGTCGGCTAATTATAGACGATGTGAGACGCGTCCAATAGTGCACGACGATGAATCTCAATTGCGATAGCAGATGTACTTGATGGCAGAAGAGAAATCTGTTGCAAATTTTACGTCCACCACGACCACGACTGCAATGAATAAAAGAAGAGAATCATGCAAAATAAACGTAAAAGAAAACAGATAAATAAAATCTTTAGTTGTTACATCGACACTTCACCAGGGTATTGAAATATTTAAAAAAAGTAAACACCGAGTTTCGTTTAAGTCTTATGTATTTGAATGCTAAAAGAAATAGGAATATAATATGTTAGTTTGACGTGTGATTCCACCTATCACTGATACATAACTATAAAACGAAGTAAAGTCGGTCTCAAGGTATAACACGCTTCGGGGCAGAACGGGACGCGTTTCCTGGCCATTAAAAAAGGGAAGTCATTAGAGATTCAAATGGTGACTCCGATCTAATAACGGTGTTATGCAGCCCAACCATTGCTATTATAAACACGGATAAACTCTCGGGAGATTGCATCTTTACGCAACTACTGCGTGAAACGGAATCGTAATGGCCGCGATCCAACATGTAACGTGAAAAAAACCGGCCAAGTGCGAGTCGGACTCGCGCACCGAGGGTTCCGTACACACCTGTAGGTATATAAGTAAAAGTTCACCCATCACTACAATCGAGTCATAGTTATGGTATGATATAATTGCAAAATGAAAAAAAAAAAAAAAAAAAATCATATATATTTTTTTTTATATGATGTAACTAAAAATTTACGGTTTTCGCAATTTTTCCTTTATCTGTACTATAAGACGTTACTTCGTACCAAATTTCAAGATTCTGAGTTCACGGGAAGTACCCTGTAGGTTTTGATTCCCTTGCGAGTGTCGAAAATTTGCGGCATAAACGGGAGTATCTTTTGATCGCGTTGACTTAGAAGTTTGATTTTTTCACAGCTCCAAGAGACCATAGACTTGAGTATTTGATATGAATTTCAGCTTGATACCTCCACGCGTTCCTGAGAAAAAAGGTCTTGACAGACAGACAGACAGACAGACAGACAGACAGACGGACAACAAAGTGATCCTATAAGGGTTCCGTTTTTACCTTTTGAGGTACGGAACCCTAAAAATGATGATAATGTCGAAATTTTCTCATCAAAGTGATCTAGTACTGTTATCAACATTACTTAGCACTCTGCGCGATATCGGTCACTACAATTGACCGATATACTCGTAAGTTTCGTTCAAGGATTGCTACGATTTACTACCACAAATAATTGTGTGGCATCAGTAATAAATTTAATGAAAACGCGGATATTTGTTGTACGTTCGCATTAATCGCAATACAAACGCGTCAACCTACATTATAGAATTAGATTTCGTGAGGTCATTGACTTGCATGTTATTGTCTGACCGGTATCAGTGGTTATACTTAAATTTTTGTTCGGTACAGATAATGATACAAAATACGAAAGTTATCACACGCATGCGGCGGTAGCGAGTCACGCGTAGAGTTTATCTGCGGTGCTATACACTCAGTATAGTACAAAAGGGCCGCAGTGCGCGGTGTCGTCAAAGCCAGTTATAAAATGTTCCACGGATTACTAGAATTGAGAACATGCGGAACCCCGGCGTCCGACTGACACGCCATCCTATAGAGGTCTTGGATTGCAGCGCGACGTCGAGTAAAAAATAATGATCGCTAGTCGATGGAATCCCGTCTACAGATAGATTAAATACTCAGATAGGAATGATAATGTGACGGAAGGTAACAATGTCAATTGTTTTAAAGTTGTGTGTGTAAAGAAGCCGCATTAAGGCGTCTAGTGGAGACTTTTTAAACATATTATGAAGCCGTTAAGCCTTAGTTAATAAGCACTTCTCTCTAAAAAGATCAGAAAAACCCGTCAAGATCTTAATTTCCTATTAACGATTATCCAAATGCAAGAAATTGAATTTAAAGCCAAAAGTAAAACAAAGTCTATGATGAAGGGATTATTGGGATTATATATTAACTTACTTATAGGAAGGCAGTGTGCCTTCCGAAAATATGGTGTAACAATACTACTTTAGATCGGATTTTATAATACATTACGAATACAGTGGAGAGCTCTTTACTCTCCAAACATAGAGTCATCACATACGCCGAAAATATTAATTTATGCTCAAAGTGTGTATGAGAATTTATAACACGTCGTTTCCTTTAAGTCAATTATGATAATTAGCGGTTAGAATAAAGAGATTTAGTTAAACGGATCACGTAAGCACAGCATAGATATGTATGTAGTACATATTATTATGGTAGGTATAATTTAGTCACGTTACGCCATGTGAGATTGTCGCCACAATTTTTTTTTGACTGACTATAATATTTGTAATTAAACACAAATAGTAGAACTGAAAAGTTTATTTTTTTCTTTTCTACTATTTGTATTTAATGTTCTCACTATGGTTAATTGGACAATGGCATGTTGGCATTAAATTTTTGTCAAGTTTTAATTTTTTTTTCTAGACCCTTCCAAAACTAAAATTTTCGTCGTTGGTTTATGCAGAATATATTACAGCAAAAGAATCAATAGAACTAAAAGTTATGATGGGTTCTAATCAAGGGGTGATTACAAACGGAAGAAAAAGTCTAATTATTCATTGAAGTATTTAACGATTTCCGCGTATTTTTCGGGATCACCCGACTGGTTTCAGAGCCAATTAGAGTCCATTATAATGAATTTGCTTCACAAACTTATGACACGAAAACAGAATAAAAGATTTCCAATGCTACCTTTTTGGGTTCTTTAAAATAATCAGTAGGTAAATCAATTACCTTTTACCTATTATAAGAAAAATATAGTAGCAAGTATATATTTAAGAATATTGCTTGATCTCTTGGTAATTTGGCAAAGAGTGCGTTTTTTTCCCTCGCTCACAATTATTCATTCAATCTAACATTGTTTGTGGGAAACCCATTCGATATGTACACACAATCGGTTTTAAATAGTTTTCCTTCTACTTTTCTCCGTTATCATAGAATTGCTTTGTATGTATCAACGAATACAACAGGAAAAAGTATTTTTAATATGGTTTATAGTTCCATGAAACATTGTAGCGAATTAATATGTTGATTGCTCGAAACGTTTATAAACATCCGCTTTTACTTTTGAAGTGCCTAGGTACATCGTAACGAAAACTAAAATTATTTACCTAAATAAATAATTTTTAAGACCTAGAATTAGAGGTACATAAAAAAAAAAAAACTAAAATAAATAAACCATTAAAATAGCTGTTAAATTTTCTTTTCACTTTTGTCCTTAAAAAATTAAAGCTACCTATCACTATTTAATAAGTTTCAATTAATCGATAGTTTTAACTCAAATAATAACATTTTATAAAGAATTTTAATAAGACGCTTGATTTTACGTTTGAATACGGTGATCAGGTAATCAATACAATGATTTCCTTACGCAAGTCATAAACAATAATGAAGGAAATAAGTCGATAGCTAATCGATGGTTAAAAAACTAGTAGTATTTAACTAATATGGCGAGTTTTGTGGTTATTGATTGCATTCTGTAGTTATAATTATGGTTTCAACGGTAATTCAGTGCGTATTGCCTAACAGTTTGTAACAGGATTATTAATGTACTCACCATAGCTTGCTCGATCTTGTTGTCGATGGCCACCGCGCTTGTGCCCGATGCGCTGTAACAAAAGAAATCTAATTAGGTTTTTGTAACAATAGTAAATTATCAACTGCATAATACTGTAGAATAGACAATATTATGAAAACAGAGTTTCATGTGTCACAAATTGTTTATATTATTTGAATTAATCATGCCAGTAAAATATGAAAAATGCCTTAATAAGCAGTTTGTAACACGTGATGATTACTATAACCTTAATTATTGATGGTTTTCTTTGTAGTTTTCGGGATATGGTATACAATGCCATAATAGCGTTTGCATAATGCATAATTCATTCACGCATGATTGCGCACCGTCCTGGCAAATACAAGAATTTGCGCGTTAAACTTGTTCGCTTACATTTCCCATATAATTGCAAGTTTCCGTAAAATTATCAATTCGTTATGCACACGCCTTTGTCTCTACATAAACGAAATTAGCACGGAGATTTATCGTTTACGTAAACGACAAGTTGATTATATTATCGGTGCGTTGGAATGCGAACATAAATCGTTATATCGAAACGCTTTCACGTTTTAAAACGCCACAACAAAACATTGTGCGTACGTCACATTACAATTACCGCGGACGTTTGCAAGCAGGCATTGGTGCAATGGAAAGGTGGCGCAAGGGCACGATCGTATTCAAAGATAATGCACATACAATATGTAATTATTACTGTAATAAATAAGAACGGACCGGTAATTTTGAGAAAAGCTTCCGTCGGTTGCACTGCGGATGATTACGTTAACACCGTGCGCTGTGGATAAATATTGCAAAAGCGTTGACCCGCCTGTTGAACTGATCGGTATTTGTAACAATAGGGAACAATGGAGGACTAAATTCTGGTGTGGCCTATACCCTATTTCCTCGATTGTGGTTACATACTCAAGTGTTTTATTCAGTAGCGTATTACTACTCGATCGTTAGCAATAAGAAAAGACAATATGCATAGTGTACTCTAAGAAAAAATATGTTGCCAGATAAGAACACTTGACCCAGAAACCTCTATTGATCTGTACAGACAGCTCGCCGGCGAGCGATATTCGAGAAAGGAAGTTAATTTAAAAAGTTGTTACGTTAAAAAAGTCAGTCAACCATCATTGAGGTCTAGAACCCCTCACTTGGGTAACTGTAATGGCGAAGTAACAGTTTGTGCTCAGTTTAGTGATGACTTTGCAATTATTTGATGTTATTTGTGCTTAGAAAATAATGGTGCACAAATGCAGCAACGTGTCACGAGTAGCGCACGCGGTCCGGCGCCACGTGCAGCGCGAGAATGACGACACACTCTACTTAGCAACTGGAGAGATACCATTACTAGGCACGATTGCCGGACTTACCCATTATGATCCAATCTCGCTGGTGTAATCGTCCGGTAGCTAGTATGTAGCACGACGTACGACTGCGTACTTGACTTTCTCCGACGGATTCCGTGTCGCGTCAACGAGGTGAACAACACACCGCTAAAGTTGAAGCCATTCGACCGTTGAGGACTGCGTCGCGGATCGATTTCGACCGGTTCGCCACCAAGCTCCCCGATATAAACCAGCGGCCGTGGACCACATGACCACCACCGCAACAATGGACCGCTGGGCCATTAACGTCTACCACTTTATACAATCTGCTGAGCCGACGTCTACACTGTGCAATGAGGTGACTATGAACACCTAACTAAAGCTTATGCATATAGGTGCGATTATGTGTGACTCACAATTTAAAAATAAAACGTGCTTTCTCTAGTTCCAAGTTGAAAAAACAAGTTTCATTATTCCGTGAGTATTACGCAAGATTGGCAGTTGACAAAATTGCAAACCACCCACCGGCGTAGGTCTGTGCATGAAAAGTTGAAACATAAGCTGACGAAACTTGAGAAGCGGAGAAAGTATTTAGTGAAGGCGACAACATTTCTCCGTCAAGACCACAGCTAAACGTGATAATTATATATATAAACATATCACAAGAAAAAACATTTAGTTTACTTCCTACTACTAATCAAAATACAGAATTCCAACGTTTGTGCAATTGTTATTTAAAGTTCCTAGCGACTAATTCTATTTCACGTAATTATATGTTCTCTAAAAACTGGTTATTGCTTCTGGTTGCCTTGAATTTTCGTCTTCTTCTAACACTTCAAGTAGAATATGAAAGACATGTAGTTTTACACAAAATTAATACAAAGATGAAATAAAACCTGCTTGTTTCATATCATTCCAAGCATTTGCGTAAGTAAAAAAGTGATACACAGTACTCACACAAACATCAGTGTTGAAATAACGTATAAATGGAAATGCGTTTAAAAAATATGTTAAGTAAATAGATGCTGCAAACAAAGAGATAAACGTTTTGTCACCACGCACGTGCGTGTTTGCGTAGATCACACTCAACTCTACAACTCTACTGCACTTTCAAACATCTCAAACAAAGGCTCAAGAGGCATCCGAGGCTTTCATATGAGAACAAAAGAACCTTTGAGATTTTTGTCATAAAGAGCATAAACAATAATATTTATTTCTTATGTATGTTATGATCATGACCAAAAATAACGTCAGCCTTATAAGTTGTTGGTTGAGTTTAGTGAATTATAACAAAACTGGTTTGATGAAAATCTTTTGTCACGAAACGCAAGATTCGTATTCGATGAGTGGGAGAAGGCGAATCACAAAGATGAAAAAGAATTCGTTTAAATGAATTTACTTCAGTTGTTGACAGCCGCAGGAGGAAAATATGCACATGTTAAATTATTCATGACTATTTTTAGTATAGCAATACCTGGATAGATACTATCATTGTCCCCTATTTTGCCATTTAAGTTTGCATGTGGGGCACGATTAATTATTTAGTTTTTTTAAACCTTAAGAACAATAATATTAATAAGAGGCAATGGGGATACATGTCGTTTATCACGTATTCACACGTTAATTAGCAGACGTCAAAGAAAACATCGTTACGATAACAATTCCAAAATAAGTATATCATTATAGTACGATGATGAATCATGATGTATCAAACAATTGCGTTGTGCACTCTAACAACAATGCCGACTAGAAAACAAAGGTCACTGAAGAAATTATGCGAGCTGCATGAAAATTCAATGTGTTAGTCATGAACACTTAAAACGTACTTTGTTCACTACCGGCATTCATCAGATACACTCAATTAGTTTAAACTGTTGACAATTTGAATTGATTCCATTGATTCGAATTGCTTGACTTACATTTGCGTTTATTATGTGATCATCGTTATTCAGAAGCGGTGCGTGGCCAATTTCCACACGGATATGAAACCGTACGAACATTTGTTGTATTTGTAGGATTATTAGATTTATCAGCGCGCTGCAGTGGGCTCATGTATTGTTATCGTGTAGTGTACACGCAGAAGGTCATTGAAGGGAAATCGTTGGGCGTTCGTGTCGACATGGGTGGCGCCAGTGGCCCAGGCGTTACATCTAGCAGCCGTGTTTCATAACACACTCGCAGCTACTTTCAATTAGCGCAAAGAAATGAGTGGCTGTACGAATTCAATTGAGCGAATTGTTAGCTTTATAGACGAGGCTTTATGATTGTAGTTGATTGTGGAGGAAGTAAAGTATAAACGTTTGGCGAAATACAGTGTTTCGAGGCCTTGCCATAAAATTGAATCACGTGAAATAACACAGCCAAAGTTAAATTCACGTGTCGCTCGCATAGAACAATGGCTGGTAGGACGTGAACACTAAAACCAATTGGACACAAAGGGCATTAGTGGGACACTGGGGGCATAATGTGCTGGTAGTCAGTGTTTGTCACGCGAAACGGTCACGCATCAGTGCTTTCCCTAGGATTTGATAAAACACAGCCGATGTTATGAATGACTTAATTATAACCGGTATTAGAGCCCTGACCTAGCGATAGAATAATCCAATCTAGGAATAAATAATCCACGTAGTTTATAAAATATTGTTGTTGCTATCAGACTGTATCAAAAACTACAATATGCAGTTAACGCGTGGTTGGTTATGGCCGTGAAAACATATTAGTCATCGAAAGATCCTGGTAGTAACTAAAATACAATGTAAATGAATGAGTTTAAAACACGAAGGTTCAAATTCATACGTCTAGGTGTCATAAGGGTAATAACTGGTTCAACTGATGAAATTCTATAGACACAAGGTTGAAATTAGCAATAAAGCGGACCTAGACCTTTAGAATAACATAGTATAATAGAGTATAGTGCAACGGATCGATACAACAGCCAGGCGATAGAGACACTTATGTTCAGCAGGCGGCGCTGACGTCAGGTACAACGGTTTGTCTGGCAGCAGCCGGCCACGTTGCCGTGGAACCTTCACCGACTTACCGGCTCGGTAATTAGCCTAGCTGTGTGAAAACCTTCACACCACCGTCAATCCGACACCCGACAGCAAGCGACAGCTCCGCAATGCGTCAGCTTATATTATCAAGAGAATGCAGATAAATTTACTTGAAAGGTTTAAAAACTGTACTTACACGGGATAGAAGTAGTCTATATACTTCACGACCACCTCCCTGAGCAGATCTTGCTTGTTCATGATGGACGAATAGCTTCCACTTATTAGTTTTGTTTGCATGGTTTTCACTTTGCCTATCGATTTTAAAATACGGGACCCTCGAGTTCCCGGCGGCGGGGTCAACGGAGCCGTCTTTGTTGTTTTGTGCGTTGGAAAACGTTGTGCGTGCTGAGGTAGCAATGGTAAAAAAAATGTTTGTGACGGCGCGCGAGCAACCGGATCGACGCGTTGCGGCAAACTGGGACCGGGCCGGTCGCAGCGAAGCGGGCGGTGGGGGAGGGGATCGGAGCAAGTGGCGCGCGCACGACTCTACCTACTACGGGCTACGATGGCGCCTCGAAACACCAAGGCAACGCTTTTGCGACACACCCGTACCTCAAAAACGAGAATAAAACTAACAGTCGCCGCACCTCGCATTTAATGGTAAAGCTCATTCAATTTAATCTATCGCGTAGGTTCAAGGCTAACCAGATTTGGTCAGTGTTTTTAGTTGTTGTTCGAATTATAAATAACACAAAGAAAATGACCAGACGTTATATTTTTACTTAATAGACCAGCTTAAAATTGAGATTTATTTGCATTAAATCTTAAATATGAACAAAACGAGAGCAGTCTATTGAAACAAAAAACTAGACGTGGAAGGAGAGACGGTGACTGCACAAAAACTGCACTTGTTATGAACGCATGAGCTAGTCAGAAAACGAGACAGTCTCAAGCAGACATTATCACTGAGACGGCTAGACAAGTGTCATCAAACAATTGCCACAGTCATTACTACGGCGCTTCCGTGTATTGTTCTGAAGAGTTCAAGTTTTGTGCAATATAAGGACTAGGAAATGCTGCAACACATTTGTCTCACCAAAACATAATTTTAAGAACCTAGACAAATAAAATAATTAAATTGAAATAAAGAAGGTCAATGAGGTTTTTATCAGATGAGTAGTTCTTTTAGGTTAACAAGTATTAACAGTTAATCCATTGAATTGTTCCCACAACAAACGGCTGGCAATAAATTTGATGCATCACAATGGGATACAGACAAGTTTCCAATCCGCAAAATGCTAATTTGCATGAACCGAGAAACATAACAACCTGTAAGTACGACAAGTGGCTTGGCGAGACTTCAAGGTGGATTGTTGTTATATATTCTAACAATAAATTCATCTTCCCAACATAAATCTAGCGGTCTCAAATATTGCAAGATTTATTTAAAGATGATTCACGTTACAAAATTCATAAATTATGAAACAATCATGTGTTAGACTATTTTCGTAACTCTTCGTATAGTTCTAGCTATGTGAAATATTTATATTTTTATGTGCAGTAGTTCTTTGATTGTACCTAGTACAGTACTACAAAGTAATATTAGTGTTTGATATACGATATCATTATTATTATCACGAGAGGAATTAATTAGTATTAACTATATGACATCTGACACATGTATGATATCCATTAACCTTGGCGTCTGTGTTAATTGTACTTAATTAACAAAAAATACGTGTGACATTACCGTATAAATATTTATTGTTGGTCCATATTGTGACCACATGGTTTATCTTCACAATGCATAGGGAATTGTAAATAGTATTGATTATGCACGTTTATGTATGCATCATTAAATGTAATGAAGGAGTCAGATGCGAAGCAATGTGTACCAAGATGACTTTAATTCCAAACCGATTATACTATAATGAAAAATGATTTTAAGTCATAAACCAGTAAAGGACTTAACAAAGAGTCTAAAAGGGGGAAACTAGGTTTAAAAACGTATCCATTAATTAAAATTTATGGACAAAAACGGACTCTACATTATTATATAATTATTATTTTTTATAATGGAAACTAAAAAGTTGGATTTTCCGACAGATATCTCTTTGTGGTTGTTGTTGTTGTTGAAAACTCAATAATCAAATTATAAACACAATACCCGGATGCTTAAAATAAAGATGAGGCCAATCAATCACAATCGAAGATCAAATGACATAGATAATGTTAAAGATTTTGTTCCATGTTGGAGATAAAAGTATTACGTTATCGCAAATATGTAATCCCTGATACAGTCCCAATCAAAATGCAGAACATGCGCACATGGAGACGGAAAATCATCAACAATGATTTGCATTAAGATTCTGCAATCAGTTGCAGTAATGAATATTTTAATTCATCACGTTAGTCATGTACTGGCCTTTATAGTAGCATCTGTGGACAATGCCAGCATCGACCGATTTGCATGATGACAAAACTCAAGATTACTGTATAACAATATTAAATGTAAGATTGTTTGCTGTAGATGTCTTATATCATTGCATGTAGGACAAAGACATGATTAAATACATGTAGAGTTTTTGTCGTAATTTTTTTGGTAGTGTCTAATGGCGTTTGCATCATCTTTGCCGTCATAAGAAACGATCATGCAACTATTTCAATTTAATTTTTATGATGAATATTGTACTGTCATCCGAGATAAATGTTCTGTATTGAGCGAAGTAAAAAATTCAATCAACAACGAAGATGAACACACATTTTCAAATATGATTTAGGTACTTATAGATAATGTACGGCGATCCTTCTGTTGCAGTATTGCGGCATTGCATCGATTCTAATAAAACAACTTATTATCGACAGTAAGATTGAAAGATAATTGCAATCATGGTTAAAGACAATAATTAAATAATATGAGAAGTAAACGAACAAGTTCAATAAGGTATTAAAGTAAATTCTACAAATTGAAATAGTAATAGCTTTCGAAAGCTTTCTTTAGTCATAATAGAGTGGAAAGAAATTCTCTTAAGTGACAAGTTCCTGATTTCGCTCTTTATTGCCTTAACTGGATACTGGGACGTACAAATTGGAATTTCCGTTAGTTTCAAATTAATAGATAGAGCTTCATTCAAGTTAAAACCAGAAAATTTTCCCAGATATACATGACTGCGTTTAAGAAATCTGAAAGTCTAACCAACAAGTGTAATAATTGCGCATTATTTTATATTGTAAGACTAAACAGCTTACATCAGATATCAGAGCGCACTAAATAGGCTATTTATCACTTAAATTTAATTCTCTATAGATAGATGCATATCAAAGTGGAATATTACAGCATTATCAAAAGGCCTAGGTATTTATTAGGAAATCACGCAAGATTAAAATATATAGATTTTTTAATTTAGAAATATTAATTACATTAAGTACAATTTGATTACAGCCAGGGATTGTATCTATGAGCTGATAGTCCCAAGGCTGTATCGATTATACTTTGTAGCGAATACGGTAAGTGTAGGAGACCTTCGCTCATTGTCAGAAAACACTTCAATTCAATTTTTTGAAACACTAATTTAATTCAATGTGAGAGGAGGACGATATATTTATATGGTCAAAACATACTGTTGTAACACGCTGTTGATACCGATCGAGTCATACAGAAGATTAAAGAGAACACAACAACATATCATCAAATAACGACAAGTGTGATAAGATATGTAAAGATAAAACAGACAAACAGCTTTTATAAAAAAGATGAGAAGACATTATATAAGGTGTACGCGCTAATAGCGCGCTATAAGTGTGGTAATGTAAACCATTAATAACACAAACATAAAGTAAATCAATAACAGGAATTGATAACTTACGAGCACCACGTGTTTCTACGAGCGAATGGCGATCGGGGTTGTTCGGTAGTCGTCGATTTCGGTTGCGAGTCTATCAACAAATTAAGCTTGAAGCCAGCTATAGACTTGCGTCGTTTGGCGGCGAGAGCCCGGGAAGCAAGATCGGAGTCATGCACCTGTTCAGGTGGGGAGGCGGCATGCGAGCATGTCCTCATATGCGCCTGCGCGGTAGCCACCTGCAGCAGCTTGGTAGATAGACTCCGGCGACCCAGAGCCTCGCATGTCGCGCACCGTCCGTCCTCCATGAAGGTCCTCGTACGTCCGACACTGCCACAGCGTGGACACTGAGTGCGTATTGTTTCCAGCGGACGTGCTGGCTTAACTGATGTCATCCGACGGACGAGCGGTACAAGCGCGACCGTTCGCGTTCGCCGCACGAAAAATTCAAGACTCTTTTCGAACGGGCGCCGGAATCGATCTATACTCGAATGAAATAGGTTTAATGCGATAATAAGAACGCGATAAGGTGTACACGCGAATAAGTGTAATGACCTAGACGGTGTGGCATAGCACGGCTTCGGTGCGGCCTCGGCGGGCGGCCGTGCGCGGGCGGCTCGGCGCATGCGACTGCGGTCACCACTACAAAGCACCCCCGCCGCCGGGCGTAATCCGAACGTTAACGAAGATATCGATATTTGCGGTGAATAATACCACGATACGCGAACATCGTATGATTTACATGCGTCTAAACAGTCACTCTTAGGTGTCATTCCGACATTCCTCTGGATATCGTCCAGGTGATCAGTATAAATAATTACGGGTCATAGGATGCTCTTTCCTATAAATCGTGCCGAACTCCCATAACTGTTATCTAAATATAGAGATCAGATGCGGAAATTTGCGGCTGGAATAATTCAAACTGCGTAGGTTATAAACACGCTGCCTACTCTAATGGCGGATAGTTAGATTAGAACAATTTATTCGACCTGGGCGATCTAAACATAGTTCTTGCCTCAATTAAGGCATAGCAATGAGTATCATGCCAGCCACATAATTGCATGTGAATGACGTATAGAATTGCATTTGCATTTTTCGAGTCCCGTCACGCATTATCTAAGGGGGTGAAGTTCTTCAAACGTACTGACAAGCTGATAGTGGGCCAAAAAAAACAATGCCAATAGTTTCTTGTGGTTGGTTTAATTGATTACTTAATGTATTACAGCATATAAAAATGATCGTCCGCAAATGGGATCGCTTAGTCCCTATGAGTTAGCACTTGCATTTGAAAACCACGCAATTTGTAATTTAGCGCAAGGTTGTCTGTATCTCTGGAAAAGTTATTTCTGAGCACTGGCACGCTTTAAAATTACTGTAACGAATTAAGATTGTTTTGTCGGCGCTATATATCAAATGAGTGTTACTTCCTCCAATTTGCTATTTTGACGTTGGATAATTCTGATCAAAAATTAAATAAATAAAACGCTGAAAATTTTTCTGAAATGTACAGATTTTACTATGTAATCCATACATAAAAAATCTGTATGTCGATTAACTATTTAAATCCGACCGATGGTATTTAGATAAGAAATTAAATACTTAAACTTCACATGTGTCTATCATAATATTTGAAATGGATAACGTCAGCAACAAGTTTTCTTGTATTAATATACCTAGGTTTTGCCTTATGCATTTTGCGAGATAAGTATTATTTACACTACGAATGTACAAGATGCTTCAAGCCATAAAATGGAGTATTTACGACACTATTGATTACTATTCATGTAAACACATGTGTTCCGATTAGGTAATAAACAGTGTGATTTACAGTTCTTTAATTCAATAGTAGACCTTGAGGCGAAAAAATAAGGAAGCGATCGATTTAAAATTTGGTGCGAGTATCGATTAGGTATTTTAATTTGCCAAGACGTCAAAGGGCGTGACATTGGTGCCAAGTGTTCGACACATTTTGAAATGCATCACTGTGAACAGATTTAAATATTGGCTGCCACACCTTCCTGACACGGGTATAACTTTATATCCCGACGAGCAGTCTCACCGTGCATGTAAACAAGTCATTACTGCCTTGTAAATACATAGCAATCTAAGTGATTGATGTTTTAATGTACGCGTGGTGCTAAGTAAACATTATACAAATAAAGTACATTTGTCTAGACTTTACGTTTGTGTTACACTTGAGGAATGTGAAATATATTGATATTACCGACGGTATTCTCGACGGAGCGATAAACGGGAAACTTTGCACAGATAGCCACGTCAAGGAAAAGGAACCTGCCTTCGTTTTATCCCGACCCGTATAGGATTTCCCTTGAGATAAAGGTCGAACTTTTATGTCTAGATAGAAATATAAACATTACGATTTTTGTACACCTACTAGCATAAAAGGACATTACTAAAGGTCTTAAAAAAGGTATGTGGATAGAGCCATATTGTTTTATAGCCCATTATATCACCATATCAAGGGAATGGGGCAACCGCGAGTCAAAAATTCACAAGGGTAGCTGTCTCACATCACGTCTGCCTGCCAATTTCCTGCAATCGCAGGCCATTAATTTGTCTCTCAATGCGATTAAAAGAATTTAGAGATTTTACTCGCGGTGGTCCCCATTGGCAGAGTCCACGTGAAGAAACTCGTGAGCAGAATAACGTTATAAAACCATTATTTCCTTCGTAAATCATTATGAACAGGTCACTAATGACAATGACATCGCATGATGTGTGTAGACAGCTAAATTATAGTGTAATTAAATGAGAAATAGTAGATGGCTACAAAGTGCGAGTGACGCAGGCGTAGATCACTCAAGTATAATACGTAAGAGTGCTAATAAAAAGCATGTCGCAAGTACACAGTTCAAAGGTAGAGTGCAAAGACCATAGTTACTTGATACACCCATAATGAAGGAAAATAAATAAGTAAAGATCCGATGTGGTGCAAAGAGCTATAGGATCCCTAGGCATTTTGCATTCCGTGCCTATAAAGTTGGCCGAATGAAACATAACAATTGTATCGATCACATAGAGAAAAGATACAACTCAAAGATGTTCATTGGATGGTCATTTAAAGCGTGTAAACCCTTTTTCGATGTTGATCAACAAATTAGCAATAAAATCCAACAAATCAACAAATTTAATTTGACCTAGCAATAGATAGACACGAGTAAGAAACGTTTCTTGTAATTGTTTACACGTCAAGGAAAACTTCTGTTAATGAGCAGATTCGCGCCGTAGGTATGCTGGTTACCGAAAACATTTGATTACTAAAATCATTGAGAAAGATTAAAAGATGTTCTATGGTAAGTTAACGGAACTGCGCAAACAAGAGACAATACTTAGTTTACTTTTCCTCTAAAATTAGACAGTGGTAGGTTATTTTAAATGAAGATAGAGGTAGGAAGTATAAAGGCACGTCTAATTCAGGCAATTGTACCACTGCAGACGATGAACGAGAAGCGAGTAGAGCTATGAACTAGAAACAAGCTGGCTAGCAGTGAGAAAGTAAATAAGACTGCCTAATGACTTTTATGTTTGCGTGTACTTGTTTGACATGGTTTTTGACAGTAATTTTGACCTTTACGTACCTACACGTAACATTACAATGAAAACAAAACACAGTGTAGCAATTTTCGCAATATCTTGGTATTAAGTAGATAATCATGGCCTCAATAAAAAAACCAGTAGGTATTTTTTTTGCTATTTATAAGTAAGGTCCACCACGAGTCACCTTGAAATTAATTACAATTTTATTATGTGTTAAAAATAGTATTATAAAGGCTTCGTGTATATTTATTTATATTTAAAGTACAAATGTTTGCGTTTTTATAAAAGGAAATTAAGTAAGCGATATTGAAATGGGTATTTGCTTTTACTTTTCTCACGTGTTGGTTCCACTAAAGCAATAGTTACAATCTTTGTTATAACGGCTACATTATTTACCCATGACGTATAATTCTCACGTAAATACATGAATGATTATAAAAAGCACCTGTATGTTGGCAATATAAGTAAGGAAGAATGTGGTTTTCCTGCAATCGTTTTTGACATATGACATTCAGATGCGGTTAGAACGAAGAACACAACAAATAATTATTTATTTTCAACAGATGTTGATGCTCACAACTTTTAGCAATATGCAGATTTTAAGATACCTGCGTCTTACTTCAAGAAAAACAGAAATATCAAATACCTAATAGCTAAAAAACCACGTATTTTTTATAAGATCCTTTTACTCGCAAACAAAGTTAAGTTAGCATAATGTCGCTAAAGTTCGAGGTTATATATTGTGTGCAGGGTTTGCGGTTGTCAAACACGGGCTTGGTCACGTTCAGGATAACCGTTGCGTTAACGTATTCCGATTCCCTCCTTTCACTGGCGATCATGTTACTTCTAGGAAGAGTTAAAAAATCATTTACCTTAGTAGCAGATATTGCTTGGATGTAAGTTTTAACAGGATCTCAAGTGTTTGTAAGTGGAAACTGCTGCCCAATCTGACCATGCACTTCTTTAACATCAAAGGTAGTAATTATTGCGTACCTTTAATTAAAGTTGCATGAATACTTACGAAGAGGGAGATACTCGTATACGCTGGACTAGTATTTACGGCACAATGCAATAAATTCGTTCTATTTATTACCTGTAACTAACATTAACTTAAGGGTATACCTTCAAGAATTATCTTCTCTAGATGTGTAATTAAATGTCAAGGATTACAAATCCCGCATCTTTGATTATAACAAATGTATTTTTCTTTGCGATGAAAGGGAAAGGTCTTCCGACGGGTAACCCTCTAACTATATATTTTTCAGTTACAATGGCAATTTCATCATATCATCCGATCATATTAGCATTATGGAGGTTCGACCTTAGAATCCTAATGTGTATTTACAAAGATTGAGGCCAAATTAACCGCCTGAGCGGCGTTGCTCCAACCATGTATTAATGAAGTTTGTAACAATTAATAACAATCTAAATTATAAAACGGATGAAGAAATAGAGTCTAATGTTTCAAGTCTGGTAATTTTTAGAATTAAGTATTTAATGATAAATCCGTAACAAAAAAAATTACAATAACTAACTTATATTGATAAACAACATCACCATGAAAATAGAGCATCAATTTGCGGTGTTGGATGAATTGTCCATAGCACGATAGCAATGATATAAAACGGCCATAAAATATTCAATACTATCGACGTTATGGTCGACCACAGTGTTCAGAAAACGGACCGTTTACATCATGATAACGCGTTCAAGTTAATCGTATGGTGTGAAAATGCTTTCACTTATCAAGCCTACCCGGACCTTATCGAAATTATTATCTAATATGCTTGCACGTTGTTATCACCAATAATTAATACAATATCAAAAACATCGATTACAAATACCGCGGGCTTACGTGATAATAGTAACGAAGTCCAGTATAAACGAAATCGACATAAATGCAAACAGTCATTACTGACCTGTCTAATACGATACTCATGTGTCTGTGCAGATTCTGCTTGAGGTCTCTTCGTGTGTACTGCTGTTGTCCGGGGGGCGTCGGCGCGGGGGCAGTGCCCCCGGCCGGTGCTCGTTTCCCTATGAGCACCTTCAGCTCAGCCATCAACTTTTGCACCATACGGACACACGAGTAGACTCTACCGCGCAACACACACTAGTGAAGACGTACACCTCAATCAATCGCAGCCAACTTGCCAAGAGCCATTGGCTCGGCCGTTGCATACACACGTGACGTCACTGCTGCACGTGATAATAAAGCATCGATATCGACACAAGCGTCGTTACAACGCGCGTGCGGGTTCCACACTGTCGGTCGGTACGACGCTTTGACCTCGCCGCCGCTTTTTATAAGTGCCCGATGAGCGCGCAAGGTGGTGTATATGAGACGGAATAAACATGTTTATATTTAGGTGGGATCTTTGGGACGCACGATACGCATGCTTTGATACGATTAGTTACCCCGTGTTTTACACTTTCTATGAAGGCGGTAGGTACAACATTTTTTGTGCATTCAAATAAGATTTTGACGGCCAAGGTCACTAATCTCATATCAGTCGGTTTTGGGCAAATCGCTAATTACACAGCAATAAACAATAGCAAATGTAGGTCGTTGGTTGCATCGGATCACAATAGCGGTGAGAGGAAACGGGGTCAAGCATTGTTCGGCTGCGAAATGAAGAGTTGAACTAAATAGGACGCTGTTACGCTTCCGATGTCGAATTAGTCAGGGACACACAGTAGATAACAGAATGGAAATAGCAATCCAAATTTAATGAGATATTATATCTGGAATGGAATAGGGAAGATTCGATGTCGAGATGTAAACAAACACGTTTAAGAAATTTGTGGAATTCAAATAATTTGAGGATCCTTGAATCGTACGGTAAACAAGTTAAATTTCGTTCTGGTTTTTAAAATAACCGACTTTGAACGTGAATTGTGAGACAGATCGGTTCATGGGGAGGTAGAAATAGCACCACCTGACGCCGCTGCCGGCGCAGGAAGTGTGGACGGCCGAACACACCACTATAAAGGTATAATAAAAAGCGAAGAGAAAACATGCACGTAATTTTATATGGCGAAATCCATATAACTATGCAATACAGTTAAATAACTGAAAACTTTTATAGACTATTATAAAAATATTACACAAGTTCACCTACTCATTTCTAGACTCTAATGACATTAAATAAACACCCGGAATTTGGGTAATGAATACTCGGACAGTTACGCTTGCAGACATTTGAGCAATACGTCATGTGCAACAATAAAAGAAAATGCAGAAATTTGCACCTTATTTTACTTTTATACTCCTTTGTTATGTATGCGAGTAATATTATTGTGTTTATCTAATTTCATCACAGTTTTGAATAGAAATTTTCAGATTTCAGCAAATCGTTGCTCCTCAAGCATTTAAGTAATAATTTGCAGTTTATGACCGGTGTAAAAATAAATTTATTTTTGGAGGATGACAGCTGCTTTGCCCGATTCGGAGCAAATAATGAGAGCAGTAAACTATAAAAGAGGTTGTCGTAATCATTGGAATGGTTACGCTTTAGTGTGTAGGAATAAAGTCGTAATTAATGAGATGTAGTGATAAATGCGTTGTGTAATTACGAGGCCGACAAGTAGAAGTATTAATAAATTAATACAGAGGGAACGGTCGACGTCGGGTTGCGCGTGTCCTGCGATAACAACTTTCTCTGAATGAGGGAGCGAGATTAGATTGAGATTATCCAAGCGTAATCATCACGGCCTTATAGTTCCTACTCGTACACAATCGAGAACATTGAAGAGGAAGTGTTACGAGTTCCGGGATTTATCATTATTAAATTGTATCACTCATTATATTAATCTCGGAATTTCGGGTATCAAAAACTGAACTAAGCTTGATAGGTTCAAGTTTAACTGAATCATCATTTGTGTTTTTTCAACAGTCCAGTAATTTCACGGCTTTAAAAAGTTTACATCATGCGTAATGGTAGCATGAGCAATATGTATTTGAGAGAAACTCAGGCAACCGTGCGTTTTGGTTAACGTTGCCTTTGTTTTGGACCATTTTGTTTGATGTAATATGCAACATTTAATTTTATGCTTTTCTTTCAAATCTTTGTCCTGCTTTTTAATGGCCCATAAAGTGATGCATGGATCGCAAATAGGGGAGAAGTTATACAATGGAAATAAAACAAAAAAAAATACTAAATGGAAGCAGAATAGATACAAACGCTAATGAGAGAAATAAATTACATTAAGGGTTTAAAAAATAAAGAACTGTGTTTTGTGGATCTGTGATCTGTCTGTTTTTAAATTAGTATGTTTCCGTGCAGTCCAATTGTCATAGTTAAGTAATCAATGCCAGGGAATGGGAATAACCCTCCTAAGTCCGTATCCATGGCGCCCAACGTAGGGGTGATGACGTCACCATAGAAAGTTTATACAAATACATCAGAGTAAATTGACAAACAAATTGCTGAAGAAGCTAACGTAGAAAAACAACACGCCCATTCATAACTAAAAACCTATAGGGCCGAGGACGTGGAAGCTTGACCTAGTTTAGCCATCGAGGTAATTTTTGTATTAGCCTATGGGATACTTACAGATGGTGTTTCAGAGAGTCCTCCAGCGCACTGGATAATTGATTTAATTAAAAAAAACACTTTTTGTCACTTTCGCGGGTCAGTGTTGCGCGGAGGTGAGAGAAAGCGTGCTCTCTGTGCGATGTTACTGTACACACTGAATGTAGACCCCGGCGTGTAGTAGTGAGTATGCGCGCGTCCCTATTCCCGACGTCCTTGCGTAAAAGGGGCGGTTTAGTAGGGTGGCGCCATGGTAGCACGTCAAGGCAACGCGTCAATCAATATGCGAGAGGAGATCCCTGGTTAATGTTCCAACTGTCACGCATCAAACGCCTGATTAAATCTAGATTAAGTTAGTCCCTAATTTTATAATAAGGGACATTTTGTTGCAACTTTTTCTACAATTGTAAAAGTACCTAACCGCAACGAGTAAATCATACGCAACAGGTTTACGTATGCAAATCACTATAGATGCAAATGGTCATGCATAACTGCAACAAGGGCTTTTCTGACCCTTCACCTCATAAACTTTTCATTCACCTGACAGTTGTTTTCTTGTAAACAAAAAAGGGAACGAGAGGTATGACGAAACTAAATTTCAATAGCAAATGAAGAGAAAAATAAAAGGTATTGCGTAAATTCTTACCTTAAATGTGAATACAAGTACTGATAATGTAAACATTGGGCCTTCGGTACATGAAACTGATATGAATACTGTGTTAGCGTCTATTACGCAAGTAAACAGTTACGTACGTGCAGTTGGTTTGGACACGCACTATCTTCTATCATATCAAGAAGCATCGTAGCGAGAACCGACAGCTGATCGACAGTAACCAACTAGCGGACAACGAACAATTCAAGTCCTCGATGTATCGAAAACATTGTTCTTGACAAATTACATTGATAATGTTGACGGCTCAGTAATGTGGAGCGACAAGTTGTTAAACGAATTTAGTGTACACGTAATATTTTTAGTTTTATATTAACAAATTAATTATAAGTAAGATTGATCACATTTACAATCATTTACCTTGAAAATCAAGTGTTTTTGAGAATACATTTTGGATTTAAATTTGGCTTCTTCTGGTCGTGTACGTGAATGCCAAGGGTAAGGTCTTCAAATTGATTTAAAAACATCTGTCAAAAGAAATATATGGAATCCAATTTAATTTTATATTATCATCTAGAAATAAATATTGCTAGACGATAAAATAAATGTTATCGCCAAATTTGTATGTCTCTATGACAAAACATTGCGTACCTTCTGTTATTTTTAAGACCATAATTGTTACCACAATACATAGGTAGAAAAATAAATTTAATTTGATTTGATTTAACTTAAACAGACAAGAGTAAAAACTTTCTCTAGTTTTATTTTACGTTTGGAATTGATTTCGACATAGAAATGATCGTTTCCTTATACATAAATTGGCAAAAATGTATTTTAAAATTTTAGTAGTCCTCTGCCAAGCCATTATAGTTATTGTTTTTGTGCGCTTCACCATGTTTACGGATAGTAAACTGTAATTCTAAATATAACGCACCTGTTCAATTGCTCGACAGTTTACTCAAGTGTTAGGCTTTATGTCTAAAACCATATTAAATTTTAGTTAGTGAGTGTTAACTGAGGGAACTAGGTTAATATATGCACATCGCAAGAGACCTGGATATTGTTATCTAATATAGTATTGGCAACGTTAACAATACCACTACGTTTAAATTTTTACCTAGATATTTCTATAGTGTGCTATGCGGCACTAAAAATAAAAACCTTAGCTAAAAGTGAAATGAATTTTAATTAACGAATGTTAATGAACTGTGAAAATTGCGATATTGATTCCGTTCAAAACACTGGTTTATGGCAAAAAATATATGAATCGAATATAAATCGAGCAGAAAAAGTTACTGCGGCTACTGATTTTTGAAGAAAAACACAAATAAAACTATGTATAATAATAATATTTCAGGGGTGTGTCTCTACATGGCCATTTATGTTTGTTATGTTTAAATTTTTTGACTAAGTTAAGAACTTTCGTTAGTAGGGGACTAACGAAAGTTCTTAACTAAAATGTATAACCCCTGTAGCCCAGTGGCATTTCTACAAGCATTAACGATGATAGAAATCGCGTAAATGACATGAAATGTATGGAAATGACATTTGCTTGCGATAAGTCACGTGACTTAGACTTGCCAATTCTATACATTTCAGTTCTTTGATTAGCGCTAACGCTTGTAAAAATGTCACTTGGCTAGAGAAGCAGGTCCTTGACCATGACATTAATTTGTTTCACCATCTAAAGCCACGACGTTTGTTTGCTTGTCTGTTGATTATTTTGTTCGGAGATCACATAAACCAACTGATTCTGATCGAACTTCTGGAGTTTAATTTTAATAGACACGTAAGTAATAGTTACTGTTATTTTATTACTTTGATTAAAAATGTGTAGGTTCAATGAGATGAAAGAGATGAATGTTCTCCGTACATTAACGTACGCTTAGAATTTATGTATTCATGAGATCATCTTAATTCTTCGCGTTATTCTTTTCAAATCTAAGTATTATTGACATGCAGATACAAATGCAACTAAAGTTTAATTATTCAATGACAAGGTGGGGTCTATGATAATGTAGTAAAAAGATATCGCATGTAGGTACAGATCATCGTAAGCATCCTTAGTAGAGATTGATTGCGATAAAAATCAACAAACGTGATGTAGATATGATCATTATTTGTTATGTAATCAGCCATAAATCTACAGGATATATTAGCTGACGTGACGTTACATAATTGATTAGTGAAATTGACATGTATTTCATAACAACAATAAATTTGATAGGGCCTAAGACAATAAAACATGTTATTCCTTAAAACTGCGATGTCTATAGTGAAATCGACATAGATTAGTGAGCAGCCATTAGTGTGAAATGAAATAAACAAGAGGAATTAGCGCCGGCCGATAGCCTGTGCTAATCTGACCGCAAGGGAACGGGCGCCACTGAGACTTTCCCTTTTCTTCTTGTGAAAGTGATGATGTTCGTTGCAACAAAGCAACAGTTTGCATCTAAAATCAACCACTGATCAAATCATCTGTGGCAACGGAGAAAAGTTATGCTAAATTGTGTGCGGAGCTCGACAAAGCTCCGTAATAAAAACTAAGTGCCTACCTACACGTGCAATTGTATTCTGCTAAGAAAACGAAATTTCATAGTAACAGCAGTCACGTGCAAGCCAATGCACTCACTTGATCATGTTGCCAGTAAATAGAACGTCAATCTGTTTAGATATGCAAAATGGAAACTCAGAATGTTAATTGCGAATGCATTTATAGAAAACAGTGACTGTAACGCAGATTACCAAGACGCCTATCGATATCAGTTAGCTTTACATAGTGTGAGATATCTGGTATATCTAATGGGTGCCGTGCTTATCTACCAAGGACCAAAACAGCAGTACACGAAAACAAAACAAAGCGTACTTTCTAAACGAAGCCTTTCTCCTAACGAAGTTCGGCACGGCTAATGTCCGCCCTTTATTGCCGACAATTAGCTGCAGAAACTGTGCTGTTTATGTGGCAAAAAGAAAATTATGTAGGGCATGAAAACATGCTGTTTCTAAGAGGTCTGATCGAAAAATTCCACAATTCCTTTACAACTGCTAATTTCGATGTTGTTGTTGGTAATTTGCTTCGGTCGAAAAACAAACTTTTAAAACATGGATAAACTAACTGTTAAAGTAAATTTGTTTCGCAATGCAAACATATTGTAGATTTAACAATGGATTATGTAAAAATACCACCATTATTACTATTTAAGATTTAATAGGCAAGTAGACCAGAATCAAGTAACGGTAAAAAAGTAGGTATAGTAGTTTTTATTGTAAGTCGTGCCAAACCCAGATTTAGATAAAAAAAAATGTAAACATAGGTGTGGCCAGAACATGACTCGGTTTAAGTTAAATTCAAGGTTGACGACCAAAAATATTGAATCTAACAACGTCGTTATCTATAGCTCATATCGACAATAATACAAACATTATTTGTTATACTTATGCGAAATATTTTCGATAACACAAAGTTGTCAATATTTGTTTGTCTGGGTGAAGTGCTGAAGCCTGTCGAATGGCAGCATGGTCATTCGACTCTATTAGCAGCCAATAAGAGAATAACATACGAGCATTAATGTATTGTTGCTAACCGATAGTAAACAAGCGATTTTACAGACGTTTCATTTAACCAAGGTTGAGGTACTCATTGTGTTGTATAATAGAATTAGGGTTAAATTATCTTCACGCATTTTATTTTTCTGATTTTAGTAGTTTAGCAGGTGTGATAGTAAAGTTTAACAATAATAACTTCAACAAGGTACGTGTCTATAGGCAATAAATGATGACACATTTATAGCAGTATGTAATTTTGACATGTACCTTGACCGATTCGTCTAATGAACAGTTACTTATATTGCAGCCTCAATTACACCGGTTAAATATAAATTATAGACCTTGTAGTTGAACTTTTATGTCTGTGTTTAGATGTATTAGATTAGCAGTCTAGAATTTTCGTAATCATCTATAGGATTGGATTTTACTTTTTAATTTATTTATAACTAGGATTTTGTGATCAATATTTTTTGTACATTGGTAAGTCTTCGGTATGTTCTCAATAACTAACAAACCTATTACATAAGATAAGAGTAGTGGATCGACGCAGCAAACAGGATGAATTTCCTTTCGCATACGACTCACCCAATAAAGTTTTTGATGAAGCAGTAGACTGCGAACAGGGTCGCATCATTGAGGCCGAGGTCCGGCTTGATCCTGGGCAATGCGACGTGCGGCGAGGCGGCGTCGGCCGGCGGGCCGCGCATCTCTGGCGTGGCCGCGCTCATGGCGGGCGCGCCGCGCGGCCGCGTGCCCGACGCGTGCGGAGCGATCGTGACGGCCGGTCAGCTGGCTCAGCAGTGGGCCCGACAGCGGCCGCACCCGCCCCGCATAACACCACCGGCGCTCCCGGCACGCGGCACCGCTCGCACCGTCGCCGGAGCGCGCCAAAACCACCCGCGTGTTAGCCCGTCGGCGCACGGCTGACACCGACTAGCGGCGCTACCGACACTTATTGATCGCTACGCCGCGTCTGCGCTCTCAAACGTCCACAGACACTAGAATGGAGACTCAGAGCCGGTCTTACACGTCCAGCATTAGGAAACCCAAGTAGATCACGAGAAAAAACCAGGGGCAAACAAGGTACATGCAAACTGACATCATTTGTATGTTTGTGTACGGGACAAAGTTTGTTGGGACGCGAAGTTCAGTGATGAGCTGCTCGTACTAAAGTCGTGGTTAGCACGTGCAAGTCGCGCGTGCGTCTGTCGGCGCGGCGGCACTCTGACTGGGCGCGCTCGCGCCGCGTGCTCGACGCCCGCACGATATCCGCTCACCGCGCTATCTATACAAACTATATACTGCTCACGCACAGCCTGCACACCTTGATTTACATACTGAAGGTGTGACACCCATAACACTGTAAAAAGGAAGTGTCATACTTTCTTTCAGTTCCATAATATACAATAATCTGCGCGAGGATAATAAAGAACCCAGAATAAAGAAAAATAGCCGTGATATTAAAAGTTCGAAAAATACATCTCATACAAATGCAAGTCAATTGTATTTTTACAGTAGTAATAAGTTTTAAAAAGCTTTAGATAAGAGACAAAAGTTTGATGATGGAAAGCATTTCTTTTACATTACTTAACAGAAGTTTTAAACAAAGGCACCCTGTCGCCAGACAAATTATCTGGAGTTGTAAATATTATTAGCTGACAAAACTATGATACCTACCCAAGAATATCATAGATCATAGGCTGTAAGTAAAAAATCTGAATATTTATTACATCTTCGATAGACCATTTTTTTAAGTTTTGTCAAAGGAGAACGGTTTAAATATTTATTGTATGGATTTAAGTAGTTCATTATATTAATTTAAGTAAAATTTTTACAACTCTGTACGTAACTAAACACCCCAAATAGTAAAACCACGGTCAATGTCCGCGTGACGGACCGGCGAGTAGAGCGATCTGACAAGAGGACAAAAAAAAACATCTCTCCCACCGTCTATCAGTCGAGGCAAAATGACGTAAAATAGTTTTTGCTACAAGTAGATAGTACCCAGAATTCGTCTAATGAACTCCCGGTTCTTCTATGTGACCCGCTCACCGCAACGCTCCATGAGCTGCGCGAACATCGACGACATATCGAATTTCTCGAGTACATTGACCCGAATATGACTATTGCGTAGAAGCTTCGCTTAATCGTTCATGGCTTATGTAGTAGATTTTTGCCACGTATTTGATTTCACGAAGTATTGTAGACAAGTGCCTAAATAAATTGCGCTTCACGTCGTAACAAAGGAAGAGGCGAATGTCATCTCATCTCTCTGTAATCTTTTTGTCGAACGTGAGGTACAACAACAAGTCCACTTCTTAGAAAATAATTCCCGACTTCCCGGCGTAGCGCTCTTTGATTTCCGAGAAGTAGTATCAGAGAGATGTATCATAGAATAATAATACTCTTGACTTAGTAATCATTAATAAAAATAATTCCAACCACTTTGCAATTAATATTACTGAAATTAAATGGTTTTGAAGTGTTAAAGTTCTTGGCACCTAACTTTAGACGTCTAAATCTGAAACTTCTAAATTAATGTTCTTATGACTTTCGTCTCCAGATCTTTATTTTTAAAGTTTTTTTTTTAACTTAACAGAGTTAACCTTCATAGTTAATGAACAAAGTTAACATAATACACATTATCCGACATCAGCAAATACAGACATATATAAGTTCGTATAATAAATTACAGTATTAATGTAAGTAGTTCACACAATTTTTTTATGTGATAGCTTACTTTCAAAGACACCAGCTCAGGAGAAAGATCTAATGAGGCATCTATTTATTATTCAATCAATTGAGCCAGATGGGTCTTGGCAACAGTAGACTAGCGAACAGACAACAGGCAGTTAAACAATCGTAAATAACTAAATACGCGTTGAAAGTTAACTACCTAATTATTCTTTGGTGCGTAAATTATAAAGTAGGCTTCGTTGCGATACGCAATGGGAAACATGTAAGACAACCCGATGAAGTGTTAATCATGTTAATTATTCCATCCTTCCACATGATTACGAAATAATAGATTTGTATATTAATTACGGTATATTTTTTGCATCACCTTTGCTATTTTTACATGTAAATTTTGCTGGTAAGGAAACCGATACTAGTTTCGATCATAATATCAATGACACGATTTTCGCTTAAGTACGTTGTTGCAAATAAAACAGTGGTTCCCGTGAAGTGTTTCGTTTCTAAATACATACGTTGTAGTAGTTCGTGACACGAGAAAATTACAAACTTGCAATCGCAATCACCACTATGGTGTCTTTAACGTTCGCGTGCATCGTTCTATTGATGCAATATGACCCACTTGTCATTTCCATGAAATCGTTGCCTCTATGATCGTTATTGGTTATTTTATGTACTGGCAACTTGTTAGTAGATAGAATTTATTTCCTTATTAGAATAATGTTTTATTAGATTTCGAGTTAGGGCAAAAAGATTCGACATCGTTATAAAATGTCAGCTCAAGCAAGTGTCGTAAATTAACAAATTCATTTGAGAACAGTTGCGATCGGCTGCATCTAATCTAAAGCCCAGCAGCGACTGCCGTATTTACGCAAGTATCAGCGATTTCCCGCTATCGGCAAGCCGCGCACGCGCACAAACTGATCTATGGCGCAAGCTTCCATCATTATTCTCATTACGAACTAGTGAGCGTGTTTGCAATTGCGGCACACCCGTCTCGTGCCAAATGGTGACTTGACAATATTACTATAAGTACTTTCATACGTAATTCGTAAAGGCTAAAGCCCTTTTATAGGTCGACAACGCACTGTTCGACACTACTGTTTTTGTAGCAATGTGCAGGCAACATTGGCTAACCCCCGAATAATGAAAATATATAACTCAATTTTAATACGTCTTAAATGTCTGATTGTTGCTACTTCACACCTTAAAGTAACAGACACAACATGATGACTTAATGGCGACTTAAAACTGATACACGTTTCAGTATTCGGCCGTAATAAAATAATTTTGTTAGTGAAAGCTTCAATAAAGCAAGCCGTTTGGTTGTTTATTAAGTTTAAAAAAAACTTGTAGATCAAGGTAACAACATATACGAACTAGATATTTATACAAGAATCCGAACGAAATTAGAAATTATCCACAGTTATTGCCAAATACATCATTCAGAAAAAACTTGTTTAGCAACAAAACAAGTTTTGTATATTTAGACCGTATTTTAGGCAATTCTGTATTACATTTAGAATATGAAAAATAAACAAAATAATAAGAAGGCGTTTTCACGCACTTGCGCACTAGTTTAAAAACGGAAACTCTCGATTTGTTACAACTTGATGTTTTTTTCTATCTCACATACCAGACGTAATCAATTATGCTCATCACAGATTTTTAGCAATTTACTATTTTCCTTGATATTTTATAAATTCGAGCAAAAAGAAAATAAAACAGAACATTACATTTTTACATAATCATTAAATGTCACGTAACATTACGTCTCTCCGAGGCGCGTGAAATTACAGGAGTGTTTGTGCACGTGGCTTGGCCGTTTCATTTCCCCATTTCTGCTAATAAAGTTTTCGATTTTGCCCCAACAAACAAATGGTTGTTATTCAACATGGCTACGATTTTAGATTTTAACTACAGCTCTATATTTGCGGTCACGTGATACCGCCGGTGACTTGATGCTGCTATTTGCTGAGGCGGGTGCTGGGAAAGAATGTGATACACCGTTTGACATGCCGACATAGCATCGTTGGGTGTATGATTACAATACAACACACTCGTAATTCATTATAATCAACTATTGCCTTCTATATGAATAAAGTCAGAAATGTAGAATATGGGAGTAAAGAAAACAGTTTAAAAATTCCGCAGAACAATTCAGTTCTAATCGACAATTTATTGAACTTTTCTGTTGCATGATTTGCAAATTATTCATTTACTAGCTTTTGCCCGTTTTAACGTTTCCGTCGTTTTTAGGGTTCCGTACCTCAAAAGGTAAAAACGGAACCCTTATAGGATCACTTTGTTGTCCGTCTGTCTGTCTGTCAAGACCTTTTTTCTCAGGAACGCGTGGAGGTATCAAGCTGAAATTCATATCAAATACTCAAGTCTGTGGTCTCTTGGAGCTGTGAAAAAATCAAACTTCTAAGTCAACGCGATCAAAAGATACTCCCGTTTATGCCGCAAAATTCCGCAAATTTTCGAAACTCGCACGGGAATCAAAACCTACAGGGTACTTCCCGTGAACTCAGAATCTTGAAATTTGGTACGAAGTAACGTCTTATAGTACAGATAAAGGAAAAATTGCGAAAACCGTAAATTTTTAGTTACATCATATAAAAAAAAATATTTCTGATTTTTTTTTTCATTTTGCAATTATCATACCATAACTATGACTCGATCGTAGTGATGGGTGAACTTTTACTTATATACCTACAGGTGTGTACGGAACCCTCGGTGCGCGAGTCCGACTCGCACTTGGCCGGTTTTTTGTAAAAAAGTAGCATATGTCCTTCCTCACGGTTCAGTGTTTTTGATGTTGACAGATAAACTTTTCGTATTTTACTTCACTTAAAAATAAATACCTATCACTACTATAATTAATAAAAGTACCTACGCTTTTACCTACTTAATACAAAAAAACCGAACATAAATTAGCCAAAACTAACCTATCGGTATCTAAAAATCTGTGCTACTACTTCTACTTCTACTACTACTTCACCTAAAAATAAATAAAATGGAAACTATTAATAATTTGTAATTTAAACGAATATTTAAACACTACCAAAATAACTAATACCTATTTCCACAAAAATAATCCTTATAGCATGATTCAGTATTCACGCGCGACGGCGCGATGGCTTATTATCGTATTTCATGTATAAGTTTGGTGTTTCTATACCGATTTCTATGATTCTTTTTTTATTGAATAGGTAATAATGTTAACTTTTTTTTAATTAGGGATGAGTTAGAGTATTATAAACATAAGAGTTAACAAATTTAATCAGAAAGCTCCGAACTGCTAAGCAATCGGGAATTACACGTGTTATTGTGAGTCAACCATAAAAGATAGACATATGCTGTTGTGGGATATTTTTTAGATAATTTTATGTAGAACATTTCCGTCATACATGATCTCTATGTAGCTTTAACCATTAAGGCTGCATACGCGACGGAAGCTTAAAAAATGGAGTAACTTCTCCCGTTTTCCCAAGATTTCCCTTCACTGCTCTGCTCCTATTGATTGTAGCGTGATGAAAAGTATACTATAACCTGCCCAGGAGTATGAAGAATAATTGTACCAAGTTTCGTTAAAATCCGTCGATTAGTTTTTGTTTCTATAAGGAACATACAGACAGACAGAAAGACAGACAGACAGACAGACAGACAGACAAAAATTTTACTGATTGCATTTTTGGCATCAGTATCGATCACTAATCACCCCCTGATAGTTATTTTGAAAATATATTTGATGTACAGAATTGATCTCTCTACAGAATTATTATAAGTATAGATATAGATTTAATGCTTTATGCACAGTGTATATAGGCGGACTTAATGCCAGGAGGCATTCTCTACCATTGTATCATGCTCATGATGACCCAGTTGAGAGAGCGAATCCATGTTAAAAATCAGTCTACAAGTCAGATATTTTCATTGGTCAGGATTTTATGAATAAACCTACGTAATGAGACAAGACTAAAGTGCATTACTACATCAATTTAATTATGCCCAAACTTTAAGATTAACGTAACGCAGGTGCCTAGTTATTATACGTTCATGTAGCAATTAATCGGAGGTTACTAAATATGGGTTTGAAAATAAATAACCTCGTATATAAGACTAACCGATTTCACTTCAACTCGTGTAAGAACTAGCGAAAACACAATCTTTCTTATTTAGAATAGAAGTCTAGTATGGAAATTGGGGTTATTACTTATAATTTTACTATTAAACCGTTTAAGAGAAGGTTAGCCAACCTCACGCGAGGTTTAATTAGAATTCTGAGAAACAATAGTAAACAAGGAAAATATAGTATTACAATGACGAATCAAAAATAATAATGACAGCAAATAAGAGGAAAACTAACTTAAGCTGATATTAAAAAGTAATGTGTGGATGAAAATGCATGATGTAGGTACTACTGCATTTTATATACCTCACGCAATATTATGTTATCCTATGCAAGTACTTCTTATGAAGTAGTTTTTAAAAGTTCTAATAGATTCAAAAGTAATTGTCTATTATATAATTATTTCTATACATATAGTTACTTACAGCTTCATAAGAAAAAAAAACTTAAAATCCTAATGAGATTTAAAATTCTCAGCCCTGGTAGTATGGATAGGTAAAGCGTGGTGTTTAAAGCTTGCTCACCTTTACCTGTCTTTGCAAGCCTATTATCACTCAAATTGAGTGATCTCAGACAGTACGTGGTTCTTCTAGATTTAGATAAGGGTCGTGAGTAATAGAAGTAATAGCCAGTCTTTAATTTTTGCAAATGAATATGTTTACTCCTCCACAACACTGTTCTTTCAATTCGGTATCAAATTATAATAATCAAAGTTTACAGCAAAGCTTCGGTCAATTTAAGCACGGTTAGCGTGTAGGACGGGGAATGCCCGCCCGTGAGAACCTGTCTATGGGCAGTGGGCGAATTTCTCACGCCATGTTTATTTTCTGACTACAATTAAAACAATGCGCCGCGACGGCATTCCTGGTACAGTTACGCTAAAAATATTTCGAATAAATTTTTGAACCTAAAAATAGTTGATATGTAAAGCAAAATATCGAATCACGTTTAACCTTGGACTACTTCAATTCGTCTTTAAAGTCGTTAATTGATTAATCAAAAATCATACTAAAACATCTGCAGGTCTCAAGGCTCTAATGAAACATTTCTGAGAATATATCAACGGCGTAATAACATACAGTTTGTTAAATTTTAGCCTGCCATTTGCTTAGAGAATGATATACCTGCACGTCAAGAATAAACGATCAGGTTGGTTAACAATTTATCATACAGTTGCACTCTTGCAATCGCCCCGAGACATTGCAGTCATTAGTTACAATTCGCAACAGTTGCTCTGCTATTTCGAGAAAATAACTAACTTTGGTCCCCTCGTCATAGACTAACACGGGCCGAAGTGTCTAATTATTGTCTTCTCAGTAAGATGTAATCATGTGTATGTGTACTTTGTCTGTGCCAGAAGGAAAATTCTTTTTTTAATTAGTTTCTCTGATGACTTCATTTTTGGCAAGTAATAGGGGACAGCGTTTATTGTGGGGATATCCCGTGAGCAAAATTATCTGTGTCAATTAATTTCAGTAGTATTATTGTACGCCATGCACAAAATGAGCAATACTTGTGAAATTAACTGCGGCATTAAACAAACGGCTTTTTTCGAACAATAAATTATTAAGAAGAATATAATAAGCAGTATTAAGTAATTATTTTGGCAATCTTTTTGGTTTTATTATCGAAAGGTCCGATAAGTCGAAAATATATTTAATTAAAATATTTCTGCCCAAGGGAGGTATAATCTCATATCTTCTGTCATCGTAGCGCAATAACCGTGCGACAGTCACACGACAAAAGCGACCTCTGTAATCTAACCAATTAGTATAACCGTCACTTTAGAAAATCAACCTCATACAGAACTCTTTGATCACCGCTCGGCGTGCAAAATGAGAACCATTTTCGTCGCTAAAATTATTTACATGTTATTTGGCTCGAACAGGTTATTAACACGTGGATAAAAAGAAACATATTCTGTAAACTTCTAAGAATACAACAGCGTGAAGAATGTATGTCACCGCTTATAACGACAGTAATTTTATACCTTAGACTGAAGGAAGCTGCAATTAAAATAGACAAGACCACGACTAACTAATAAACCTCGATCTTTTTAAATCGAATGATAATACTTAGCTAAGATATCTTAGATGTCGTTTACCGATAAATTCATATTTGTAAACAGTCTGTTTATTATATCTAGTTAATATGTTTTATGTTATCGATATAATTGGTTTGTTAAAATATAACTAGGTCAGTATAACTAGACAGAGTTTGGTGCCTACTATAGGTATAGTAGGTCACCTTCACGACAGCAAACCAGTAAGTGGTAATGATTAAACATTAAATAATACCTATAACACAAGTGAACATAATAAAAACTGTACGGAGAAAAATAATTAATAAAATTTATGAATGTAAGCATAACAATTTATTGATGATTGCATTCTTGTTAAATTACAAATAGGTAGGAAACTTTAAGTTATTAGTTATAACAATCGTTAGGAAATTAACTTTGTAAGGTTGACGTTCATTTCTCGCAATTCAAAGCAGACGAATTCACACATCGTCGTAGTAAGGATTCATCCTCAGTTACAAAGAGGATAACAAAAGTAATCGCTATAAGGAAAAGGCCGTAAACCTCTCACAAAGTCTCGTCAACAGTGTTGCAGACTATTTCAGTAATGCAAAATGACGAATTTTCTGAAGCCAGGAGACGACAAAAGAATAAAACGCCTGTTACACACAAACTTAGATTTCGAATGAAATATTGGTCATTTCTGTCGCTTGGTCTTTTCTTATATATTCTTTGAAGACGAAATTAGACGCTAGTTTACGAAGACATTATAATTAAGACAATGCTGCAAGATCCAAAATTCTATTTACTGCTGAAGATCGCTAATATTGTTTTTGGCACCATTTCTGGACGCTCTCTACAACATTACTGCAACAACAATGATCTCTTAAAACACACCTGAATCGATGATAGCAACATTTGTTCAAATAGCAAGCAAAATTTAAGATTTAGTCACAGGACCGTCTGCCAAGTACAGACGGAAGCCATTACATTTTCCTAGAAGCCGCTGGAACAAACATTTCATGTGTGGACATGGTTAAAATATGAATAAAAATTATCATTTATCACTATACTATCAGCCTGTGTCATGTTCGATAAAGGATTTTTAATTTACCTTCAATGTAACAGAAGAGAACGAAAGGTGCGACTCAATAACAAACTACATCAAATGTAATTAAGATATAAAAAGTGCAACTCATTCGTAAAAATTGATTTCTGACCTTCGCTCTTTTATCAGAGGTTTAAGAACTATGAATTTAATTAAGTGTAACGTTGTCTGTGGTGTGGCTGCGCTGCACAACAACTTTCATTTGAGAAATCAATGTCATTCGTTCAACTTTTTAATGTTATATTTATGCATTTTCATTTTTTGTTACTCTCGACTTCGCTTTCGGGAGTAGAATACGCCTACAGAATGGAATGTTTAAGATTGTCGCTAGCTGAATTTTAGTATCGAGTACGGCAATTTGGAAGCAAAGTATAAAGTTCACGTTTTGTATCCACTGATTATATAAATTAAAGTGTCTAAAGTTAGCATCGTGAGGGGCATATCACACCGCAAAGCGTGCTGCTCGACAACAACCAGTAATTTGCGATGCGTTAGCGTTTCATGCAACACTGTAGCAAACTGTAATTATTATTCAATTGAAAACTGTTTAAATGGAAGTGTAATTTGAAGTTAAAAAATATCAGTTAATTAAGAACATTTTTTACAGTCAACATTCAAGTTCAGATAAATGTTTTCTATTATAAAAATTCTAATATATATTAAGAAAAAATTTCGTATATATCTATAAACAAAGTTGTATTTATATAATCAATGCAATTTCAAATTTACTAAGACAGTTTAATTATAACAGTAAGCCATTAGCATGAAATATTACATGAACAATATCCAAAAAGAAATAAATATTCACTTTGAGTGTAGCAGACACAAAAAGTTCATTCAATTTATCCTTGCCTAACCGAGCGAGGCGGGGTCATTTCAAAGTGCTTTTCTCTCCGTTATATGTAAAATTTGTATAGGCATATAACACAGGCATTTTAATAGTAGAGAGATTGGCCAGATACTGACACAGCTGCAGAATGTTAAAGCCGTGGAAGTTTCGGATGCCCAGTCTCATATTTCCTAAAATAAACCTTAGTTTTTTTTTCTACGGAAATCTTTATTGTGCAGACAACTTCGTTTACAATAAATTAATTATATCAGTGAGACGAAACATTGTTATTAAATAATTATTATAGAAATCTTGTACGCATGGAAACCATCACTTCGTTGGGAAGTAATAAAACAAAATTATGGCGACTGACGATTGGAGAAACCGATGACCACGTGTTTCCTGCACGATCTGACACTGGTACTTCCTAGTGCGTTTCTAAAACTTGCAACCTTGAATAACCCCGCAGTTATTTCCCACAAGTGCTTTCACGTGTTTAATTTAGTGCGTGAAGAACTAAAATATACATATAAACTATACTCAGTTCTAGATATTTCGAAGTCTATATACATACACGTATAAACGTCTGACCAGAGTTCAACCACTCATGACCGTGTTCTTCAATTATTTAGGTCCGGTTGAAATTTGAGTAAAATAATCTTTAAAGCTGAGAACATGAAGCCATACTGGTGAGTAATTTCAATCATTTTCGTGATGGATTTTGTTCTCCAAATAATGCTCGTGGCGGGAGCATTATGTTAATAATTGGGTTCGAGGATCTCAAGGGCCGAGCGCGCTTGATTTTGGGAGTAAACGCGCATGCGTGCCGAATTGTTAAACAACCGGTTTTGTTGCACGATGTAGGTATGTTAAGTTATTTTAATATGTAAACACACTAAACTGTAACAAACTATAAGCTGTGAGACTATTGGTAATAGGAAGGTAGGTCAATGATTATGTTTGATGGTACAGGGTAATCATCTGTATGAATACACTTGCCGGAAAAAAAAAGAAAATTGTTTACGCTCATGAAATACTGCAGGCGATCTTGGCGGTCATTAAAGGAAAGCTGACATCATCGCCGAAGTTAGGAACGTCCAGCCATTGTTGTTATGCTACGCATTATACCGGCGAAAGGAGATGGTTTATCAGTAACCGTTGCGAATATTAAAAATGTAGAGGCGATACGTATTAGAAATATCATTGTTCTTATTCAAAGGAGGACTAAGAAGTTCAATGCCACTGGCGTCGGATTACACGCAACCATTCACCGGTTCATTGATTTTATCGCGATAAAATTTGCACGCATTGTGTGAAATGATCCATAGATAGGCCCGTAAGCGTTTGATTGACTGGATCATAAACAAATAGTTGCGATATCCCACATAGTTACAACGCCGTTTATATAATTAGCATGCGCATGATATTTTTCTCAGCTTTCGTTTCACTTTTGACATTTTACGTGCCAAATTTTAATCTATTTACGGGTAGGTATTATTTCGTGCTCATTGCCTATAACCATTTTTTATTAAATGAGTAAAATAACAGTCAATATAAAAAAATGTATGCTGTAAATCAGTACATTTTACATACATGAAACAAATGTAGGTGGAAGACAGGTTTACCTGACAATTTATGACATAACACTTCGAAACTTTACTAACCGGAAAGAAAAGTGCGAAATCTAATTAATAGTTAAGGGTTAATATAATTTTTAATTAAAGTTTGTTGACGAGAGTACTTATTATACCCGAGGGCCAGTTGAGGGTAGCTTGGAACATGGAGCACCACTCTATATGCAAATTAAGGGTAATGAGCACGAACCATACTTATCGTGAATTAAAAATAGTTAACACGTGAGGAAGCGCTACTACACAGACGTAAGTATGTGACTGATACCGAATTATTTAGCATAAATTACCAATTCACGTTATATTTAGAGACAACGTTTTAAAAATAACAAACAAAAAATACCTGTTTAAATACTAAATAGATTGTTTGCTTACAACATTGTAAAATTAAAGATTATGCCAGAACATAAATAAGAGTATTTATCTTGGTGTTTAGGTGAGATATACGATGTAAAGACAAAAAAATATTTATTTTTTCAAAAAAATAAATTGATAAGAGGACTTCGTTCCTTTCATAAACCAAGTGCGTCTTGAATCCTAATCTACAAGTTACACCAAATCAAAATCAACTTTTTTTTTCTGCACATCTGTTTTTTTTATATCTATATACTTTTACTACGCAGATACAAACAAAGAGTACAGTCGTGCAGAAAAAAACAAGCCTGTAGGCCGTAATTTAAAACGCTTCCATCATACCGTGACGTGGGCTTAAAGCCGAATCTTCACCATGAAAAATCTTATATAAAAACAGACCTGTTTATTCTGTTTCGTTCCACTGTTGTACAAGAGGCAGTCAAAAAAAACTTGGCAAAAAAACCTCACAGGATGAAATTGCGCGTGTTGGTGAATGCGTGAACGATCAACGATGGATTACTCAGACTTGCTCAGTTTTTCCTTTGCACAATATCGATTTCTCAGAACGTTCTATACATTTGTGCGAGCTTACAGTAAAATCCGCAATGAAGAGTTGACAAAAAGATGTTATCAAATTCAGTTACTGTGTATTCGAGTTTGGTGACGCTGCATATTTTAAATTATTAGAAAATTGCGTTATAATTATAACTCCGCTTGGATTCTGATTCCAAGTACTGATTAAATGAATTACGTGCAGTACCAACTTTTATTTTTTCGAATGCTACGTCAACGTTCGCTTGAACACGTGACTTGAATCGGATTGATACAAAATTTGTAACTAGGATTAGTTTTTTTCATTCGAGCGATTTGTCTGATTGTTTTGTGTAATTATAGGTGTGTAAATAGCCTATTGTTTGGGATATTAGCGAAAATTGATACTGCCAACAATATAGCTGTTCCGTGACATCAATTTCCGTTGTATAGCTTGATAGTTATAGTTTCGATTGCAATCAAATTGACGCCTACCGCTATCTGCTTTCATTATTATTTTTGGGTCAAAACTATTGCAAGGTTAACTGTAATATTAGATATAAGTATCGATAAATATATACGCTAGTTGCTAACTGCGAGTACTTGTCTAAATTTTTAAACGCGGCGCACTTGAGGCTTGTAAAAAGTGATGTCATTATTTTTTGCGGGCCACTCGGTAATGTTAATGTGAGATGAATTGCTTTTTGTTCGTGCTCGACAGATGGTGCTTACAATGCTTCGTTTGCATTTAAATAACATACAAACATAATACCGCTATGTATACATTTTAATAACATGGTACAAGAAGTATATATAATGTACTCGTATAAGATCGATACATAGAGCGCAAGTTGCCGAATTAGCATAAGAGAAATACGGAGTACCTAGGTACGTTTCATTTAGAGTTTTTTTTTTAATATTTACAGGTCTTTTTTCCACGTTGAACAAAGTTAAGTATGATTATTGCGTAATAACTTTACAAGGTACCCATTAAGTATGTGTAGGTATAACAATAAGTAAGGTAAATTATCCAAATATGTTGCCACGAAAAAAACTACATCATAATTAGAGTACGCGTCAAAAATAATAATGACTTCATCAACGCTTTAGTTAATGGCGAAACGACGGGCCAAGTTTCGAAGTGCAAATAGTAAACAGTGTTCTAACAAAACACACGAAAACACTCTTCCAGAGTAACATTCTATTATTAGTACTCATAGAAGTCGATGATCGGTTTTGGCTGTTCGACGTTACCTAGACCGATCACCAAATAGACCGCGGCCGTAAAAAGTATAGCTACAAAGTACATCAACGCGACCAAATGAGGCTTATGGCCAGGTATTAAGGTTTACATTACTGTAAAAATGACGTTAACAACAAACTGGCAGGAAGACATCCGTCAATCATCACGGCTATCATTGACGCTCGAGCTCATTCCGGGAATGAGGTGATGCCACGTGTCTAGAACCACTAGCCACTGATGCGATAGATGACAGAAAGACTGACATCGATGAAGCATGAATGAAACTGAAAACTACCTCATTGTGCGACCAATTCAAAATAAATAATACATGAGAACCAATAAATATGTCGTTAAAGAAGCGCCATACGATATAAGCATATCAATCATTTTGAGCAATAGACATTGATAGCAATAAAACAGTCATAAAATGGACGACCATAAAACAACCTGTGTGAGTCGATCGTTATTTAAGGGAATCCATAAAAACTGTAGCACAACAAACAATAAAGACCACCGCAATGTTGGTGCAGCTCTGACGGAAATCATCGCGGTGGTTGCGAGCAGTAAAAATAATATCTATGTATAGTTACGATAGTTTCCCCAAACGATTGGATTTATTACTTGTCCCATGATGTCTAACAAAGTTGGTGGTATTATCTAGTATTTAAAGAAGTTGTCTTTCTTGAAGACCAATTGCCTAAAGATCTTATGAATAAAGTTTTTTTTTATAAAGTTATTACTAGATGTACGTGACAGAAGCTAATTACCTAGACTAGTACATAGATATACAACTGCATATTATTTATTTTTTGCGTAACACTGTATAAAATGTTTTACAGTTCAAATTAACAGATATGATTGATTGACTGGGATAATGATATTTTCCTATAATAGACTAGGCGAACGATATTATTTGCATATTGAGCTGATTATGTAACTACAACCGATAGCGTGATCATAAGTTAATTAAAAGAAACCAGATTTGCAACTGCTCTTTGATAGATTATGTGACAAGGTACCTATATAAAACATTCAAATCAAGTTGTAATATGTTTTTTGTTTAATTATTCGATAACGTCGAGGATAAAGACAGCAATATTTTCAATTTATCATTTGGCGATGTGAAATCTTTAGCAGTTCATTTGCCCGTCACTCCGTCTCATGTTTTGGCACGATGTTATCTCCAATGAGATTTTAATGTATTAGTTGGCAAGCACGCCCGTCAAGATTTCGTCCTATCAGATTTCTGTATTTTAAACAACGAGCAAGGGACACATTCATTGTTCCATTGAGTTTTTACGCTGCCCTTGTTTTTCACTAAAGCACTTTTGGTAATGAATGCCTTTGACCTTAGATATTATATTTGGTGAGCGGAACGCTGGGGTTTTAATAAAATAAGACCTTTAAGTTGGTAAATAAATAAAACGTTTACCGTAAATGGCTAGCAGGGTATAATTTTGTTGTCATATCGGACTTTAAAGTTCAAAGGTTGAAAACGGTGATAAGCACAAATAATCCGAGTGAAATATAATAGGAATAAACTACCAAGAAAATTCTGATTAAGACCTTAGAGTTGGCATACGCAAATAAGCCTGTATTTAGTATTCCATCTGAAGGCTGAACAAACCTAAATAAGGTGGATACACAATCGCGAAAGAGTAGACACTACAAAAACTTATTCAGATGAGGCATTGTACGAAAATGTGTCCAGTGCCCGTGACCTAGGGTTTTGTTTGCTACGCAGTGTTCGCCAGAAACAACCAGACTGCTTGTCGCCGCCAGCAAAAGAGCGAGACCGATACATACACTTCAACGCCCTGGGGGAAAGAGATGGAAGCCCGACCATGGCGTCGATATAAAAACTCTTAGTGTGAGTAGAGGCGGGTGACGTAATGCGACAGAGCATAAAACGCAATTTTATGATGATCAATGTTAGCATTTTTTATTTAGTAGCGTTGTCATTAGATTAGCAAGGCAGGTAATTGATGCTTACGTATAAAATATAGTATATTTTTTTATTAGATTATGAATATTTACTAAATTCCCTGTTATAAATGATGAAATATTACGCTCTTCGGTGTGCCAATAATGTTTTTTCTTTCTTTCTTTCAATAAAATCTAGAAGGCTAGATAACCAACTGTTTCTAGAGAGTGCCTAATCAGGAAAACTATCAAAAAAGTATTCGTAATCATTCAGTAATATACAATAAATTATGTAACGAATTTTTTGTATATAACAATGCGAGCCTTCGACAATACATCAAACGAAAGACAAGTTTGTTAGCATTTTGTTTTACAAAAAAGAGCAAAATAATTATTTGAAGAACTTTGAAACAGCTCAGAAAATAATACAATTCAACATTATTAGCATTCATTGTATGAGAATACATAAAACAAATATTTCAAGTTCATAAATTACGACAGCAACGTTTTGTTTGCATTGGCGACATATTGAAAGTTATTAATGAAGAAACGTTTGACGCAACGGCTATAAATTAACTGACCGTGAAATATATTAAGTACTTATTAATAATGGCCTTTAGCACATAATTACTCTATTAATTCAATTGATAAACAGATATAAAAAACCAACCAGGGTCGCGTGTGTTCGTGGCACATTCATTTATACTTTCTTCAAACACCAACGTGTTTATTCTAATAAAAACGTAATAAACTAGTAAAAGTGTGATTTTGATACGGCTATTTATCTTTTAGAAAAAATGTAGAGACATCACAGGCAGCGAAATGGCTTGGTATTTACGGATAAATTACGTTACGTTTCTCATACAATGACAAAAACATTTTTTAATGTTTATTGAAAATTGGATTTTATTTAAAAAAATACTGATTATAAACGAGACGTAGTTATCAAATACACATTGATATAGCAGAGCTGTCGTACATATTATACAATTATACATGTGTAAAGATTAATAAAAGCAATCTTATCCAAAAGGTCAAACAAAAGGTCAATAAACATTTTGATTATATTAACACTTATATTGTAAACAAAGTTAAGAAATAAAAACTAAAGATATTTCGTAAACCTGAAGAAAATATTACTGAACACAAAAATAAACATGACATCATCGGTCAATAGGTGTGAAGAAAAGAAAGGAGCGATTTATTTATAAGCCAAATGATAATTTATACATTATACCTGATTAGCATATCAATGAAGTAGTCAAAAAGAATAATGAGAACTTTGACATTGATTCGTCATTTGAGAAAAATATAGGTAGGTACAAATGGTTTTAAATAAGTAGCAATTATCAAAATTTATGTTACACTTTTCAAAAATTGACTGACTCACTGAGTCGGCATACCAACTGAGTTATCTGTATTCTGGTTTCCACAGAATTCAGAATATATCTGTTTTCCAACTAGCTAAACGAAAGTTTTCAAAAGTTGATGTGGAAAAACCGTATTTGTATTCAAACGTTTATGAGATCAACATTTAGAAAATAACACATATAAATGTTTGCGCAGAACCCAATTTAAATCACAAGGATATTCCGCAAATTATAACCTTAAGCGATCAACCTCGTCTATAATATGCTAGTAAAATATAATCAAAGGAGAGATAGTGCTGTCCTTTCAAGAATAACTAGTTAAGTAATCGGCTAAAGCCTTGTAATGCACTACTAGCTGTATGCAATACAACGCTTACGTATACCAACAGGCTATATAACTTCGTTTATTTCACAGCGTCAAGATAAATAGAACATCGTGCCTGTCCTCAAGCCAACAAGGCTGACATACGGATTATCCCTTAATCTCTTGCTAACCATCGCGTGCGCAATGGAATCATTTATGTGCGTTATAACGCGTCTTGCATGTGACGACCAGACTTCACGTCGGCGACTGAATGCTAATCGCAATGTCATAAGAAACGCATATAAACTGGTTGACGTTGAATTAGAATAAATAGAAAGTAGCAAAACTGTTGATACGGTCAAATTGAAAGTGGCCAGCCATGTAAGGGTTGAATGACTGTCTTGTTATTTCTCTTAAAATCATAAACTTGTTACAATGGGACCTAATATAGTTGAACTTTATCTATGAGATGTACATGACAAACAAGCTCTATAAAAGAATATTATAATTAAAATGATGAAAGAAAAAAAAAGAAGTATTAGGTGTAACGAAAAGAGGAAAATTAAAACCAGTTACACACCGCTTAAACATAGAATAAAAAAACTAAGAACCAGCCATGTAAAATAGGTCAGTTGATCATTGCTTAACTGTCGGTTGATCCGCGTGTCTCACTAAGCCCCGACCTCCTTGTGACTGCAGACTGCAGTGTTTTACACTCGGTAAGGTTACCTCCTTATTATTTATCAAAGAGTTTTAAACTAGTGAACTAGAATTTTCTATGGACATTACAGGGTAAATAAGCACGTAGTGTTTTACGAGATCAGTTCTAATTATTCTAGTAGGATCTTTTGGAACAAAATGCCCAATTTTAAAGTAGATGGGTAAGAAAAATTTGTCATACGCTATTGTAATACATACATACAGGTTACTAACACAATGCTACAGTCACGTTTTGCGACACTAACATGAGGAGAGATGATTCATTCTTTGTAGAGCACCATGCTTACTTAAGTGTGGGTATTGAGTAACTCGTATTTAAAAAAAATAATGAAGAAACAATCAAATACAAAATTATTTTCCTTCAAGTCTCACTAAAGAAATATTACAAAATAAAGTAAACTGTATTGAATAGTCATTAAAATGTGTTATAATATAGGAAACTGTGGTACATGACATCATCGAAGGAGTGCTGTCACAGCAACGACCGATCTCACTGGCATGTGATTCAATAGAGTGATGCAATTCCGATGGCCTGATCCAACCAGCCATTTTATGGATGCCAATTCTATCGTAATTAAAATGCAGCGACTTCTGTGACGTACGAATTGCAGTTCAGCGAATGGCAAATTTAATTGGCCAAAATTTAAAATAATACCAGTCAACAAGACGACGGTTTTAGAATGATTGTAAGTATTAATATTTTACATATTTTGTAATTATACATTGTTTACAATTCATATCCAAACGAATACACAATAGTTGACAAAGAATTTAATAAGCAAGGTCGACTAATACCAGAATTATATTTGAAGACGATCTACCTACAATAATAATTCTACAGATAAATCCTGCGGTCATCGCAAACCATTCGTATTATAGTATTATCAAAATTGAGCACACGCTCGCAAATAGCCGTGAGGTCACTCGCAATCTTAATTACGAGTCGTACGATTTTACTGTTTCGAACCGGTTAGGTAGGAAGTGAACGAGATTTTAGAACCTCCATAAGATCATTGGTGAATCGATTTTTGGCACTATTTTTAGATTACAAGGACAATGGATATAAATAAAATACAATGTTGTATGTATTAGTAAACAACGTTATAACGTAGTATACAGACTACGAATTGTAAAAGGAAAATTTATGATATTACAAGTCTCATAAAATTTATTACTTATTAATAAAATTGGGATGTTGTTTTCCCATCTGGCTTAGTTAGAGTGCTACTTGTATTAACAGTAGACTAAAATGAGTGGTGACGGTAAGGAGTTGAATGACATCACAGTTGGTGACATCATCGATAACCCAAGCCACAACATACAGGAATAACCATAAACAGAAAGTTTAATGCTAATTTACTGGAATTGTGAGTTAAAGGAACTTTAATGAGCTTTTCATATTTAACATTTTGCAGTAATAGGTAGTAAAGGTATCTACTTTGTATTGTGTCTTGTCGCTATACCTACGTCAGTATAAGTATGGTCTAAAGAACTCGTAACTAGACGCTCTGTATTGGTCAAGAATTAATGTAGGAGTGAAGGTGTGGAAGCCTTACAATAAAACTTACGTTCAAGTAGGTTAAGAACGTTTAATCGGATCCGTATTCGTTTACGATCTTGTATACAGTGCATAACGAAATAAATTGATAATGTTTGTGATTACATAAATTTCACAAGGTAAAATTTTATTCTTATGGGAAATAATAAAACTTTATGCTATATCTTGCCTTCACCTTTCAAAAATTTAGGTTACATGGTAATACCTACATTCTGTTATAATATGCTTTTAAAATAGAGAACTACGTTTCAGATTCCAGCTTACAAAAATAAATGGAAACCAGTTTAAAAGAATGACATTCGTCCTACGCAGTCAATTTTTAGAGCACTTACATAAACCGCCAGCAGTGGGTTTTTTAGAAACGCGAATAAAAAATACATTAATTTACATGCGCGTATATTTGTCATAGCGTCATAAACGAAAAATTTGTTTGAAATACGCTTAAAAAGAAGTGGGGTGAAGTGTCTAACATGTTAACAACTCATAGTTTCTCTGGAGCGCTTAAATCACAAACCGGGGACTATTACGCAATGGAACTACGACGTACTCAGCTAGATTTTAAGTAAGCGATACATTAACATGTGAGTCACGATAAACAGAAATCTGTACTAAAATCAACAGTATTATCTCATATTTATGTAAACTTTGCACAATATTAGCTGAACGTGATGATTACTCAGATGATATAGGGCATTACTTTATCATTGTTGATAAAAAACACATAAGTTTTCAAAAAATATAGCAATAACAAGAAATTGCTAAACTAGAAATGACATAATAAATAACCTTATATATAAACACTGAAGGGAAGTCAGTTATCGTCAATTACGCAAGCATAACAAACAAGTAAACAAAACTGTTAGAAGCTTTACCATAAGGGCTTACAAACAGAAACACGGTGAGCTCGCGCAGTAAAATATTGTCAATATCCTTTTACGTAGAAGAGATACTATCAATACAACTTGCAAAATGTCTATTTGGGCGAGCGATCTATTGTGAAATAAATAACATACTTAATCGAGACCCGATGAATTTGTGCGGACAATGGGCGTGGGTAGCAGTACAGCCACGTGATGTAATCGAATTTGGACAATTAGGTGCTATGGAAGTAAACAAGTTGCGGCCAAGATGTAGGTTATCGGTACGCGCTCAATATTATGATAGCAATGGGGGACACACACATTAGCGATATAGATAATAAATATGTTGATGGGCTCCCAAATATTTATCTTTCATAACATCACGTGCGTAAGATGGATAAAGCGTCTCCTTAATTAAAATAGGTAGCTTTCAAGTAAAACATTCATGAAGCGTTAAGTAGGGATAGGTGCGTTAGAAAGCTATCGCGATGTGTACTGATTGACGTCAATGAGACACGTGCTGTTAAGTGACCTAAGACCCGTTTTCTCAACATATCCGCTTAGGTTTGCGCTTTAGAGACATTGATAAGATTGATTTGACGTATCTTGGCTCAGAGACAACGGCTGCTTCTAGAAACCCTGCTCTCTTTGACCTTTAGTGTGACAATCACGTTACAACATTACTGTAATCTATACTTCTATACTAATATTATAAAGAAGTAAAGTTTGTGTGTTTGTATATTTGTTAAATTGTAAGGGGTAATCTCGGGATCTACTGAACCGATTTTAAAAATTCTTTCACTATTAGAAAGCCACATTATTGCTGAGTGTCATAGGTTATAAAAAAAACCGAAAAAAAAAAAAAAAAAGGCTTTTACGTGGTAGTCCGTTTTGCAAAGTGAATCGGAGAAAAAACGGTCGAATGAAAGCGTTTCTTACGAACGCTGCCTTAACTATGAAAGATATATTTTTGAGTTCTAGAGAAAAGATGTGGAGCTTGAAAATGCCTACAAAAAAGTCATCGACAGCATATGTCTAACTTTAATATTTAAGTCACAAAAAGTTTTTTTTTTTTAATATTAGTATAGATAATTTAATTTTTAATATTAATAAAATAATTTAAATCTTTAGGTCATATGTACTTAAAAAGGATTATTAACATTATGCCCAACGAAGTGGGCACGGGTCAGCTAGTTTATAATAAGTTAGTTGGTGGCAGATTGTTTTGAAAAGAGCTTAAATATCTAATAATCAAAGTTACATATTTACACTGTAAAATTATTCGTGTCTACAAGACACTGTTAAAGTTTTGCTTGTACTTTGAGAATTACGAAACGGTAAGTAGCATTTTTTTTAATTATTTAGAACATGCGTACGGTCCAGTAACGTATTAACGGTAGCCGTAACCAAGTGTTACTGCTAAACTATCAGGCTAACTGCATAATGCACACTTTTAATTCATAACGAGCTGCACACGAGTCCGCGCAGCGTGTCTAAAATACCTCAGGTAAAACTTTTACGTAAGGTTTCTTATCCAGTACCGGCAGGACATTTCAACTAAGAATTATGTCATAACATCAAAGTAATTTAAAAATATATTACTGTTTTTTTTTTTTTAATAGATATTGAATAATTGGTACCTATACCTACTTTATTAATGACAGAAACATGGTACCTACGTGTAAAAGTGTTAAAAGTAATATCTTAGTACGTGCCAGTGTTAAAACAAAGAATAACTTGACGCAGTCCGCATATCATGTGTTATTTCTTATAGGATTATCTTAAGACACTTAACTAATGCTGTTAACACATAGTCATGTAACATGTGTGTATTTATTATAGGTAACTCCAATGTTATTGGTGTTGTTTCCAACAAAACTGAACTATTTAAGTATTACTTTAACATTTTAAAACTGTTTAATGTTAATCTCGTCGTTCATCATTACCGTTATCAGAAGCATCGTGCAAATGTAAACACACTAGATAAACATTGATAACTGGTTACACAAAGATGGCTGACTTCAGGGATCTATTGAATACTGACTCCCTGTGTCACAAACTCACAACGTAGAGGTTATCTAACATCAACCGCTAGATAACGATGCCACTGAGAACCAATAAATAGTTTTATACCAACAAAAATTCTAAATACGACCTAGAAATATTAATTGCAGTGAATCTGTGTTAATTGTATTTATCTAATAGCTGTGTCGACAACTTTATCAATTTTGTCGACCAAGATATAAATGAAACGTTTTAAATATGTTGACTGAGTTGATTTTAATTCGACGTGAATTGTGCACGTGTTTTATGTAATTATTAAAGCGTGAGATTAACAATAGTTAGGTGTTGCCCAATTTAATTGTTGAACACTCCTTTAAACCTATAGGGTGACGTCATTGTCATAAGGTAAATTCAAAGCACGACTGCACAAACAATAAAACTATTGATTTCCATCAGCCGGTATCTTGGCTGGAGATCGACAGCGCAAAGATAGTTGTAGTAATGAGCAACACCATGATAACATCACAATCGGCTATTGTCGCGTGTCGTTCACTTTGTACCAAGTAACATATAGGTATTCAAATGTTATTAATTATTTGCAACATTATTAGTATATTCATATTTGTTTGATGAATGTACTTTAAACCATAAATCAATTGGTTTAAATGTCGTAAGGTAGTATTTGTAATTCTAGCCACTGAATTATTCATAGTAATTGCATAACGACATAAGTCCTGCAATTGTTAAAACTTTGTTGCTAACATCTCAGAAGCATGAACTCGTGACAAGCAGATAATATTGTTCACAGAATCTAATTAGATACAATATATTAGATCAATTTCTTAGAAATCGCAGACAGAATGCCAGTCAGAAATGAGTCAAACGCCAGACTGGTTGATAAAAATTTAATTATGTGCCAAAACCTTATAGTACGGCTTCAGGTGACCGTTGGCATTGCGCCCGGACATGGCGTAAACAATCTATTTCAGATCTCGAGTTGATTCGGTGTTATATTCTAACGGGACACTTCCCTCTAACTGTCGCGGTGCACTTAATATGGGCAAGTACGGTCACGATACGTCATTCTTTTTAAATATTTTATGGCACTATAATAATAGTTTTTGCTATTGTGGTTAGTTACGTCATATGGGAGCTTAACACCTCATTTAAGTATGAGATGCATAATGGGACAAGAACAGCAGATCATACTTTATCGTAAGAAGGATTTATGACTAATAGCTTTTGCCAGCGACTTCGTCCGCGTTTCCGTCGTTTTTCGTAAAAAAGTAGCATATGTCCTTCCTCACTGTTCAGTGGTTTTGATGTAACAGACAGATTATCTTTCGTATTTTAGTAGGGAAATATAATATATCACGTTACACAAAAATAATCCTTATAGCATGATTCAGTATTCACGCGCGACGGCGCGATGGCTTATTATCGTATTTCATGTATAAGTTTGGTGTTTCTATACCGATTTCTATGATTCTTTTTTTATTGAATAGGTAATAATGTAAACTTTTTTTAATTAGGGATGAGTGAGAGTATTATAAACGTAAGAGTAAACAAATATAATCAGAAATCTCTGAACTGCTAAGCTATCGGGAGTTACACGTGTTGTTGTGAGTCAACCATAAAAGATAGACATATGCTTTGCCGGCTAATGCGTTGTCGGCTATTTTTTAGATAATTTTATGTAGAACATTTCCGTCATACATGATTTCTATGTAGCTTTAACCATTAAGGCTGCATACGCGACGGAAGCTTAAAAAATACCGTTTTCCCAACATTTCCCTTCACTGCTCTGCTCCTATTGATTGTAGTGTGATGAAAAGTATACTATAACCTGCCCAGGAGTATGAAGAATAAATGTACCAAGTTTCGTTAAAATCCGTCGAGTAGTTTTCGTTTCTATAAGGAACATACAGACAGACAGACAGACAGACAGACAGACAGACAAAAATTTTACTGATTGCATTTTTGCATCAGTATCGATCACTAATCACCCCCTGATAGTTATTTTGAAAATATATTTGATGTACAGAATTGACCTCTCTACAGATTTATTATAAGTATAGATAGATGTAAAGTTGAAGTGTGAAATAGGTAAATAAGTTTGCGGTTTTCAGCAAAATCATACGATCGCGCCATGCGTCGAGCACTAACAAAATATTTGCTTTGAGCCGTATGACTAATAGTTGGACATTAAGTAACCATTGCCGGGGTGGATGACCGTGTTTGTTTGTTGTACGCTCAGAGGGCAGGCTCATTTGCTTAAAAACCAGCTTTCACACAATGATGTCGACAAATTTGACATGAAACAATATGCTGACATCTTCTAAAGAAAATAGTACATCGGCCTGGTTGACTTTTCTCAGGGCTAGCGCATCTGGTGGACGTCTCTTGATTGATCACCAACAATGACGTAGGTACCTACCTTCTTCTGGGAAAAGATGTCACCCGTTTAGAAGACATTGCCTTACCTGAAACAGAAATAGATGAAATGTTAAATTGAGCCCAGTAAAGCTAGTGACAATTTTTTTTTATGTAGGTAAGTACTTATTATCTTGTTTTATATTTGAGCCAATCTCCCATTAAAATGGTGAAAAGTCTTAATAAAGAGGAAAAAGAGAGGGAATTTAGTAGCACACAATAAAACACATGGAAAAACTATCGATTTGAATCACGGAGTAAACATGTTCGATCCACGGGCCTCCTGCCAGACGCCAAGTAATGCATGCTGATTTGTCTTATTCAATAACAATGCTTGAATGTATTTAATACTTAGGGATAATAATAACAATTGTAATAAAAATACATTCTAAATAATTTTATATTTTGTTTAAGCAAGCATATTCACCTAAATAACTTAATTATATTCAGTACACAGCTCGTACGTTAGCTAACTAATCTAAAAAATAAAACAAATAAAGGCTGGTAGCAGCATATCAAACAAAAACTAAAAGAAACAGCACATAAAGGTATATGAGACCTTGAATAGAACAACACGTCTGGCAGATAGGTGTAACGTTACAAAATCTCACACATATCGGCCGAGTGACATTGAACCTCGGTATTGCAACACAAGGCATACTAATATTTATGTAGTTTTACAAAGTTTTCCGTATGTATTGCATGGCAACGTTACTATTATTGACTGAGGCACACTTGGTTGTATAACTGGGCGAGCGGCATGGCACATGCGCGATTAGAAATGCATAAATCACGTTGTGCTCCATGCGCCAGCGCAATGCACGACGCTGCAGTGTGATCTCTATTATGTACAACCTTTACGAGTGCCATTAATTTACGCTGACAACTATTTTGTTGACTGGTTGTTTAAGAATCATTTTAAGGCACATCTATAAGACATGTAATAATATTCAATTGCACATGACGTTTTATTGACTTTTCTTTTCCAAGATTATTTTTAATCTGTTAGTAAATTTACCTTTACAATATTATTTTTAAAATTTGGTAAATATTTATACCGCAGTTATATAACTTGTGCAAACTATTTGTGCATGCATAACCTCTGAAGTGTGAAATCTTTTTAATGTAGTTGTTATGAATGTACATTTTGAACACATTATAAAACAGGCCTTACCCAATTGACATGCAAATAATTTTATATGAAAATTAAGTGCTGCGCAATACGTGCACGTTGTCCTATATAGATATGTGATTACTTTTAGTTATTGTTCTTTAGTATAATATTGTAACAATTGCAGTTGGTCACTGTGTAAGAGTGAATGTTATGTAAGCGATTACAGGTACTTTGTAAGTATTTAACCATTAGGTAGGTATAATATACGGTGGCTGTTACAATTCTATCATTGTGTCCGGAGAATGCTTTTAAATACGCTATCTGGAGCGTGAACAACTCGTAATCCGAAACATTCGATGTTTCGGAAAATCATTATCAATGGGTTAGATGAGACAGAATAGAACTAATAGAACTTTGTGTAAAAAATAATTCCTAATGTATCTAGTTATAAAGAATTTCGTAGATGATTGATAGATAGAGCATTCTTTTATATTGAACCAGTTACAAGCATTTCAATATTGCTAGTTAGGCAGAGAGCTATAACGATGTGACGTCATTATTGTTTTCTCCATAACTATCTGCGGCTGCCCCATACTTGGGTGAGAGGGTTACTCTAGAATGAATTTAAAATGTAATATTAAATTAACACGCATACATTGACATATATATTTTAGTTTCCAGATTCTTTCATCGACAGTATTTTTTTTTTCAACATGTCTGTATCACGTGTCCGCTAAATTGATATCAATTTTGCATTGGTATTGTATTGGAAGTAAAATTAATTGAAGAGTAAGGTCACAGGACATTGTTTTGTGAAAAAAGATAGAACATGCGTCATCTACTAACTTTAAAAGCTTATAACTTCTATAATCTTGTAAATTTCTTTGCGTTATTATTTCAAAACTTTACTTAAATTTACTACTATTACTAGTAACTATTTTTATAAATGAATAGTTAGCCTAATAGGGATGTTTCCTGGGTATGAAAAGTTTAAATCTATTTAGTCCGTCAGTTAGATAATAAAAAAATATTAGACACGTATTTTTTCTTTTATCAAAACAATAAAAAAATACAAAGATACACCGCTTTAAAGTTTCGGAGTGGGGGCTTATGACGCCACGCCTCGCTAAAAATCGTAGCGAGGAGTGACGTCACGCGTAATTTCCGTTCTCTGAATTTTGATCATTTTTTGTTTGCAGGAAAAAAGAAAAAATACGTGTCCAATAAAATTCATTAATCTACAAGAGGGACATTAAAAAAAAAATAGCAAAACATGCCTATTCTCTACTTCTTACTCAGATTCGTTACTACATTAATAAACAAAACATAAAAACATACATAGTTCATAACCATTCTCGTTTCTAAAAATACTGTCCATAAATATATCTCTTATACGTGCAAAAACCAGAATAACTCAACAGATTTACAACTGAGTATCAGATCTCTTTAGATAAGCATAGTTGTTGAATTTCTGTGAGGTATAGTGGCTAGTTTTCACTCAACAAAGCTATTTATGTGAACGTGTAACTGAATATTTACAAGCTAGAAATGTCGTGTGGTCTAATCCGGGTTTGCCTCCAAGTATGTTTTTAAGTTCTATATTTTATAGTGTAAAGATAAATATAAGATTAGCAATGTATACAAGATAAAAGAAATTCAAGGAAGTATTAATGGTTTTGCTATGTGCAAAGACGTAAAACAAAACAGTGGCACTCCGGGAGTGCCGACAGAAGTGAAAACTTGAACATTCATGTAGGATTATGTGACTACAGTGGAAATATAGATCAAACTGTCATGTTGTAAACTTAATAGTTAACATTATTTTAAAGTAATTCAGCCAGTACATTTTATTTAAATAAGTATCATTACTAAATGAATTAAATTTTCATGTCTCTGAATCTGGCATGACGTCACCTGCTTATTCAGTGAATGTCAGTCGAAGTTTTGTACGTACGTATCTATTACTAGTTGTCAGCTGAAAGTTTGCTTACAAGTATGTGACGTCATGATATCACGTGACCTGCTTGTACGGTGTCTCTAGCGTTATGGCTGTATTTTTAATATTTTAATTTTGATGGCGATTTTAATAGAAAATATTATAAAGAATTAACTAAATTGCAAATGCTGCCATAATGCACAACTAAACATCATATGGTCAAATACTCTACTACTGAAATTTTAAATGAAGACGTTATTACTCAAGATTTTACAAAAATAAATACTTCACATCTTTAGACATGTTTACCTAATGTATTTTAAGTGACACACACCTACTTAAAAGCTACAACGTAAAAAAACCTATTCAATGAGATTTTCTTGTAATGTAAATGTTTCGGTTTATTCAATTTTAAGTATGATTTTTTTGTTCTTTAGAATAAGAGGCTTTAGAGATTCGTATAAGATGTGTTACTAAGTACAGATTGTAAACATATTCAAATTCTAAATGTTGACTTTATAAAGACAGTAATATAATGTACATTTGAGATAGGTACTGACTACTACAATATTGTGTGATTGCGGCTACTGGCATACGCAATTCTCAAATCCTCTTACCGTTTCTACGTTTCCCTATAGTATGTTCACCTCACCCTTAGGCGAGTGAGCTTAGCATTATATGCATGGGGCACCGTTATACCGCTGGCACCGTCCATCAGATATAAAACCTACTGACAGACGATAACGGTAACAGACAACGTTTCTTATGCGCGATACAGCCTACAGACATACGACGTTATTCAATGTTCTACATGATGTATCTTGACATAAGACAGGCCGCATTAAGGCGGTCTTATACACTAGTAGGTAATGGTTTAGAAGTTCGCATGTCAATGTACTCTATTTGGTATAAACTCAATAGTTTTTTGTGTAAGAAGCCGTATATGGGTAGGTGATATGAAGAGTGGTTTGCGTTCTGACGTGTGGGTGGTAACTGGTATGATGAATTGGTAAAATATATATGTATTCCGCGGTCTAACTTTGATTTGCGGTTGTTGGTTATTACATACGTAACACAGAATCTAAAGAACGTTACGTTACTTTACCTGGTGCTGTGGCTTCTTTCGTAATCATACATGTTGTGATATATGATATGCATCGGTTGCGAGTAAAACACGTGACCCTTTTATAAGGACATCGGGAAAAGGTCAGTCTATGCAGGTTGCGGTAGATAAATCTTAAAGTATTAATACCTAATCACAGTGCTAGTTAATCTTGACATAGGAAATAAACAAAATATTTTTGAACAATAATTTGAAATGATTACGTAAACTGTGTACCAATTCTTACTTGGTTTGCTTTAACCTTTAACCAAAAAATAATCAGACTATTACCTAAAAGTATATTTGTTTATTAGCGCCTGGTGAAAAGCTTAGATAGTAGGTACAATAAAGCACGTGCATGTTCCAGAATATCGAATAGAATAGATATAGAATAGAATATATATCTTTCGCCACGCTTGACCTTTGTGGTGGAAACATCAAGGACGGCCGCACCGGAGAACCGGAAATAGTTGGACAATATGGGTCAAGAGTGACACTCAATTAAATCAGTGTACATAATGTAAATCGTAATGAATTTACATCGCTAAGGCCCTCTTGCACTAAAAACTTAACTCAGAGTTAGTTGCCAACACGAGGTTAAATTACAATATTGTATGAAAAACTGTCAATTTAACTTTATGTTTGCATTTAACTCTGATATAAAAAGATAACCCGGAATCCAGCGGACCTTAATGTTATAACCCAAGAGCACGAACTAATATTAATTTTATCATCCTATTCTTAAGGTAATAAAGTACTGTGGTTAGACATGTAACTTTAGAGTGTCAAATTACACGATGGATGAATTGAAGACGGATTTCCTTTCGCTATTCTATAAAGTTAATGTAATAAATTGGCTGGGAATAAACATCTCTGTCTGAGGTTTTAGGTAACACTATTATGTCATCTGGAAACGAACTAGCGTTACAATTGGTTAGTTAAAAGACTTGCTTCTTTATTTGACTCATTACTCGCATCTTGCTCATATTTGTATTTGATTTATAAAATAAAAAGACATGTTGAATTCACACGACTGCTACTGTCAAATACGTTTAATTATTTGTCAAAATCAAGTAACGGCTAGAAAGTGCTGCCACAACAAAAAAAAAGTGACAAGCTAATCTGTTGGCAAATCAGTTGTATAACATGTGATCTACGTAAGTCGAGTTTGACGACAATCTCTTGCAAACACTGATGTCACCGCTTCAGATGAATGTTTTTGAATGGAATACACTATTTTCGAAGATAACTGTGTTGGTATTTTATCGTTGACACTAGTTAGTCATGCCTTAGGAAATGCGGTTACATTTCCGTTTAGCATAAATGCTGATGCTAAATTGAGCGATGCACATAAGGCATTACATCTCGTTTTACGACGCATAAAACTTTGATAGGCAGTTCACTATTCCAAGACGAAGAACTGCCATTGCGTCGGTAATGTGTAGCAACAAAGAAAAACCGCATACAAGGATCCCAAGGCTCGAAGGAGTACTTTCTGCAGAGCAATTTCGCCTCTGTATATATGGAGAAAGATGTAATTTTGTGTGCGTAATTGTATTGTTTTAGGTGACGTCATGTAGAGTCCTTGTACGGCTGGGTGCGCCGACGCATCCCGAGGCTGCGGTTACAACCACTCGGGATATGTTTCAATGTCGTATGAGCTGACGTTAGTGCGTTGTTGCTAAGGGCAAGGATGAAAGTACAACCGTACACTGGCAGACGACCTGACTAGTAAATGGGCAACTGCAAAGTTAGCATTTGCATACAAATTAAATTCGTTACCTTCGGAAATGCAAAGAAGCTAGATAGGCTTTGATAGGACGGTAAAGTAATTTATTTAAATTAGACATTATTTATTTATGTATTTCCTGGCTGATGTTATTTTATTAAGTTTACAGACGTTGATGACATCATTAAGGTACGTAACGAATTTTTTGGATGATGACGACTAAAAGTTGAAAATTTTCAAATGTCAATTTATATAAGAAAATATAATGTATCGTTTTGAATACACTTAACGTGTTAACGTTAGATAAACGTTTAACCATATCTTTTAACTCTTCTAAAAGCCTTGCCTTTTCCGGCCAATCCTTTTTGAAAGTCAAGTATATTCACGTTGCCGCACCTAAGTTTTCTAGGCCATCCTCGGTGGCTCGATGATTTACAAGACAAATGATATTCTTAGCCATAACATTTCAATTTAACAACGTGTGCTCATTTTAATGCTGTCTTTCACTTCTGAAGGCAATATAACTGCATTATTCTATTATTAAGGCAAACCTTGAATATAATATAGAATTCACATTTTTATACCAAGTCATGGATAACATTTTTTTTTCATGAATTAGAGTAAATAGGAGAAGACTTTTTTTTTTTAATTTTCGGAACACAAATTGTCTGTAGAAGAAAAACACAGGAATTAGGTTGCTTTACACGATAGGTTATGTACCTACGAATAGAAGCCATAGAAGGATATTGTTGCTTAAACTATCTTTCAACACAACATCAAATTACTTAAGATTTTACAATTTTCACAAAACCTCATAAATCAAGGTACTTCTAACAACCCATGTACGAACTACAATCTCAAAGTATTGCTTCATAAATAGAAAATTATCCATGCTGTAACCGCCTTTAATGGAGGTAATATTGCCATAGATCGCACAATTACGACGACGACGGCCTAGGAGACAGCTAGTACAAAATGATGAATTGCGAATGGCGAATCTATGAGGTCACTACATTTCTTTCGGACATCGAACTCTCCACCGGTTGTTGCTAGGTAGAATATAACGGGTAACACCGTGTGCCTTTTTACTAGTCCAAGACAGCAAATTACAAAAGTTGCGTAGCACTTAGACAGAGTCTTAAACAAGTCTGCAATTATTGATAATAGAAATATTTCTGTTGAGTGCGTGGAATAAGACTCAGAATACGGTGTTAGTTATTGCTGGAGCAGCGAGGTTTGGTTTGACGGCGACATAAGTAATGGATGTGTGCCTGGTAGGAATGTCTCTTATTGACAAAAAGTTATTGAAATAATCGGTCCCATGAACATAATGGCGATTTTCTACTTCTATGACTCGATTTTCTACTCCGTTATTCCAGTTAACTAACCACGATTTATCATTATTTTTAATGAGATCGTTATTTCATATAGGAAAATTACATTAAAGTTGTGTAAAAAAGCTTCTTATTTTTTTTTGATGACTTAATATTTATTAAACATTTTGTTAAAATATTAAATTAGTTAAGTGAATAAAATGCTTAACAGTGCGCTTAAACGGGCATTTAATTGCAAAATTATTGTAAATTTTGGTTAATAATGATGATCCAGAAACACCTAGCGATGTATGGCAATACAAAAATGTATAGAAATTGAAAGGAATTGCCCATTTTCAGTTGCCCGTATAAGCCCGCCTTTAGAGACATCGAATGGTACTCGTAATCGTAATGTTGCTATGGCTGCAAACATACACATTATAGTAGATGACGCAATACTCATGCATTTATATGCAGTTACGAGCACGTGTTCCTAACACGCTCATAAGGCAAAAGCATTGGTCATATTTTTTCTGCATTTTTAATTACATTATTTTATTTTATATGGTCTTGATGTTTTATTAATTGTTTATGTAGGTAATGTGTTTCTGCACGTGACAATAAAAGGTATGAACGATCTGACATAGTTGAACTTAGGAATTCTGTCTATTTGTTCAATTTGAACAGCCAATATGGAGTAAGATATTTTTATTCTTCAATGAGTTTGAATAGAATATAGAAACTTGTCCTGATATCCTGTAAATCGTATTCGAGTTTAGAATTCGAGTATTGACTTTAATGTTTCGCATTGATTGCCACTTCTACCGCCTAAATGACCTTTAACGATAAATTAAGTTTAAGTTCTTAAGTCCCCTGAGCCCTTGTTCAATTAAATACTCTCTTGACATGCAAAAGTCACTTTAATGTTCGTAAAACTTCGTCGTTTCTTTTTCAACGACGTTGTTTATTGTTTTGCTTATACATAGTATAATCCAAATTCCACATTTCTGTCTGTTTCATTATTTATTTATACGAAAATAAAAACTGGGCTAATCTCTTAGTAACGAAATTACAAATGGAATATTCAAAATATGTTTTTGTTTATTACGGGAATAACAACCGTTTTGATGCATGCCTTTCTCCAACATTAATCATGTGAACCGTGAACTGACTGCATCCGTACACAAGTCATCTGTAGGTACATCCGTACAGCTAGGGTTAGAAATAACATCTATTTCCAAAACTAGTTGTACGCTTATTAGCTTCAGCTAAACAGCGCGAGTTGTTTGCAGTGCCACCATCCTAACATTATTAACCGTGCTTGAGAGCCATGTTTTTTGCGTATACGTGCAAATGCGTGCACCCGAGAGCACTCGGGGCGCGGGTTAACACCGGTATAATTGCTCACTTTTCTCGAGTAGCTTAAACGCAGCGTCAAAAGAATTCAACTCGAAGGTTACGGGAGAATGATTGTTCAGATTCTGTTCACAATCACGGGTATTTCATTGCGCACGCAAAATTCTTTTCTCCGTCGAAACCCTTCAGATTATATGGATAAGAAAAAGAAGTATCGCCATAAAAATAACTGACAAGCATTCTTGATACTATTACTCTATTAAATTTATGCTCCTATTACAGACCGGGAATTTTATAGTTTTAGGTACTAGATAATGACTCTGGCTGAAGTCACTATCGTTCATTGCTTTAAAAAGGCCATGAAATTACTTTTTGTGTAAAACTAACCCTTTTACAACAAGACCGAAACTGTTGAGATATTTGGCTACCAAAAAAATTCAGGCGGATTTGGCAGCTGACTAATTTGTAATAAACTACTCAAATATTAGCAATACCGAAAAAACAGCTTCCTAAGATGTATTTGGATCTAAGCCCGTACGTTTCGTACTTAGTACCCGGAATATTAATTAGTGGGGTTCCCTTAATTTATTAGACATATTTACGTAGAAACAAAAACAGGATCTTCTTACTTTTTTATCTTTAAATATTGATGGAGTTTTTATTACATATCAAAATTTCAGGGTCCTTAAGATTGTTCTAAGACAAATATAAATAGTGCAATATATTTAAACGTGATTAAGATTGCGTGTAATAGCTACCACATAAAAAGTCTAATCTGTGTACTTACGCCTACACAAATTTACATGACATAGCAGTAAAGGTACTTACATATTATTATTTTAATTAAACAGATTTCTATTCACGCCTATGATTTAAATAGTAAATACTTCCAATGAGTGTCTTTAAATAATCATCAACGTTTAAGACTGAATAAATAAAATTTATTCTAAGATCTTTATCTTTTTTAAATAAAGTTGGTTGCAAAATTATGTTATTTGATTTTTTTTAACAATCTAGCTTGATATTATTGCACGACACTAAATTATGATTTAAGATGTTGTTTTTGCTAACAATAAATAAATACATATTAGCATTATCTGACCTTTGCAAAATCTGGTGTAGACAAGCTTTTTTTTGCATTAAATCATATCTATCAGTCGTTCAAAAACAAAGAGTATCTACCTACTAATAATAACGTAAAAACTGGGCGTAAAGCATTTTGCCGATGATTATACGACTCTTTATGAAGCATGTCCATCTTTGTAATGTGTTGAACATTCGGTGCGTTGTAACAGTGCCGTGTTCCACAGTACCCTTGCCGTGACATCTAAACGTTCAAGTCAATAACCTGCCAGCAAAAAATCTACAATACACACTGAAAGCAACCGCGCTCTATTCTGGGATCATGACGTAAGCTTCGCCGTACTGAAGCTCAGAATTATGATTTAAATTACAAGATGATCAACACCGTAGTGTTTGGGACGAAGATGACTTGGGAGGCATGTGTATTTATCGTAATTATTTACCGTCCCATCGTTAGCGGATGACTTGAGAATATAAATGTTCATGTAAAAGTTATTAGGGCTGACGAATGGTCGACAAATGTTTTTTATTTTTTTACCGACTAAAATGGATTCTTGATTACAACTTGACTGGTAACAAGTGCTTAAAATTTTCTGCTTGCATCATTAAATAAGGTGCATGAAATTTTTGCATCATTAGGTACCTAAGATGCACGAAATTTTCTGACATGTAATAATACACCGTACACCTAACAGTATTAAAAGGCTATAACCAACACGGAACTTCTGTCACGATTACAGGTATAGCATTGTTTAAACAAGATTGAAAAAAGTATGCGCTACATACATTAAATATTTGAGATGATTGCAAAGATCAGGGTCACAAATATTATGAAGTTCTTAGCTAGTAGGTAGTATTACAACTAGAATGGCAATGGATTAAAAGTAAATGTTAACTAGTACAGGTCTGACGTACCCCACCAATCCGTCTAGACCAAAACGTATTCTTAAATATTTTACAACAAAAAGAGAGACGGAATAGCAAAATTTACATATTGCACACTTTTTGCAAGTGTCATATTTACTTCTGTCCTTTGTTTAATGCGAGTGACCTGTGAGTGAGTAACCATATAAAAGCTTTGTCGATATTGAGTTTTATACATACATAAATAGGTACCTACGGATGATAATGTCACAAGTCTGTAGATAGTATCAGTCATGTGACAATGCCAACGCCACACCCACTAAAAGGCGGTGCTCAAATTGTTTGTCTACAATAGCTATTCGATTTACTTCCTACTTTAAATATGATACATGCCTGAACATCTTATTAAGTGTCTGGACTTTATTCAAGTATGCAACACAAATTCGTTGACTGCCCGACAAGAGTAACATACTAAAGTCCCCTAAAATTAATGGTCGTTAGTAAATATTGCTGGTAATCACTACGTCATTATCGGTAATTGCTAAGAAGCGGATTTGTGACCGCCGTTCGTAGTTATTAGCGCACGAAGGTGTACTGCTACCGAACTGTATACATAATGATTTAATAATTTAATGTTAGTCTCTGATTTTTTTGTTTACAAAAACAATTGAATCATGAATCAGTTTTCTACCATCCATAACAAATATAACATCTAATAATTTATGTTCTGGGTGTAAGTTTTTGAATTAAAATTCAGAACATGGACTCGTATCAAAAGTGTCTGTACGCCGCGGTGGCAGTGACGGTGTCGATTGTATCATAATAATATTTTCTTTTCTATGGAGTTAAGTTAAAACATTTAATATGAATAAGTCTTGATAATGCAGAGTAACAGTAGTTTTAGGTTAATGAACAGTTCTGTTGTTTGGCTCAACTTCGGTTTTGTAAAAGTTTTCTTGACATATTTTTTTCTGTTAGGTACCATAGTAGAAATATGAATATTCAATGAACACCTTTGGTAAAATGAGAGAGGGTGCACAATATAAATATTATAAAGGTCAGGCTTACCTGAATCTTGAAACGTAGAGGTTGTGGTCTCCATGAAAAGAGACATAATCATAAATTATCTCTTTACGATTTTCATATATAATTTTATGGTAAAAAACATACTTATTAATTATACTTGTAATGTATGCTAAAGAGACTCCTTAATGAATTCAGTTGTGTTTTAAATACCCTAAATAATCAGCATAAATAGCGCAGATATAAGTGCACACAATAACAAGGACCAATAATGTTTTATTTAGGCCTGACGTCATCCGGATACCGACAGGAAAACATATGTATGACTTTGACATTGTAATGTTTAGTACGATCATTAAACTTAATTTCCTCTTTGAATTATTCATGTCTTATATATACCCACTGATATCGCCTGCTTGTGGAGAAATGTTTTACAATACATTTATGTAGAATATGTTTTTATAAGTAAGTACCTACATCAGGTTTTCGAAGATTCTGAAATGAGTTAACCTTAAAAAAAGAACATAATCTAAGGGTTGCAAATATACAAATACATTGATCAAACACACCAATAAATACAAAACAAATAACACAAGGTTACTACCACCAAAAATCAAAAGAACACTCAGCAGGCAAGCATGCACACATACTAGGAACGTTGTATGGCGTTCTAATAACACAGTAAAACAAAATGACACGACCTTGAACCACATAAAATTACAACACAATCATGTTACCAACACCGTTTACGTTTCACACATGGAACACTAACTATACAGTTAATATACATTTACTAATTTTGGTATATAAATATTATAAAAGAGAGCTGCTGAATAATAATTAATTTGGCAAAGCTAGTATTCCATTGCAAACAAAATGAGCCATAGCCAATGAAGCCAAACGTTCCGAGCGTGGAGCGCGTCTACCTGGAGTGCTGCTGTCTCTCGTTTGGCGGTGGAGAGGGCGCGCGAGATGACGTCGTCGTCTGGTCCCGAGAGTCGGGCGCCGCCGTCGCGGGGCTGCCTGCGCCGCTTCCGCCCAGCGCCAGCGCCAGCCCGCTGATGCTGCCGACACATGACCACGTCACCAGAGCCCTAGCGTCGAACGCCCAAAGACCTAGCTGCTCCAACCTTCCCTCAGATATTACAAGACGCAAAGACACAACATGTGAGACATGATACTAATACTATGGTTAGAAAACATTCAGTGAAACCTTGGAGCAGATAAGCCAAAGCTAATTCCATACTAGATCGATGTTCACTATTTATGTTAAATTAGTTTCTGATGATCTCAGTAATATAATCGTTATTATGTCTTAAAACCTAATAATGATATCCCGCCAAGTTTAATTTTACAAAAATGTTGTTGCTTCGATTATTATCTCTTTTGTTGTTAGACTACGTACAGCCTAGCGAAGCAGAGCATTCTCAGCGGGGTGAAGAGACATAAGCAGTGATGATTAGTTAGTGGCAAGGCAACTGGAGTGTCAGTCATAATAAAGGTATTTATTGGCAAGCAAGCATTCCGCACGCAATTTGTTATAGACAACGCCAATGACATATAATCATACAAATAAAATTCATTCACAGATGAGGAGCCATCAATCAAGATAATAAGAACAAGCGTGTCAGATGCAATATTAGTTGGACGTTTTCCATTTGTTGCAATAAGAATTAATCAAACTAACGTCTCTGATAGAACAAAGAATTGCCTAGACAGCTAACAACGAAATAATCAGGCGGACATTAGTACTGGTACAATGCATAATGTATGTCGTTACATCGTGCGTGTTGTCAGTCACGAAATCAAGGAAGATAAAAAACAAGAGGAAAACGTCGAAGAACCAGTAACGTAGCTGAGAGTGGGCGCGAACAGGCAATTAGTAGCTCTGGTCGCGTCAACGCTATAGAATGATGTCGTACAAAACGCATCTAGATTATGAACGAGACTAATGCGTATGACCAAGTCGTGGGACAAAGCAGCCGAGGCGGCGCCATCATCATCGAGGTTGTGCTTTGAGAATTACAATGATTGGGAAAACTTATTTCTGCTTAAATAAAATATAACAGTTACTAAGTTTTGTAAAACAAGAAGTGTCCAACAATTTTAGTTGGCAACCAATATGAATGACGTCAAAAGTTTAAATTTATAATTGTCATTACATTTTAAGGTTGTTGAACATTTTTTTTTAATCAAAACTACAGGAAATAACTAAAATTACGAGTGTGTGATATAGGATTTGCAGAACATTAAGAAACTGAAAATAAAATAATGTTGCTATATAAATAGTTACGGAGTAATGTTAAGAAAATAAATATGTGGAGATGATAATGATCGGCTTGTAGTACCAATGGTGTTTGCAATTAAATAACCCAAGACGTGCAATATATATAAATTCTTGGAAATAGTATTTAAACTCGTAGGATTGAAACTATAAAGAGAACGGGGTTAAATATTATAGTGAGTGGAACTTAATCAGTATTTCAGTAGAATCCGCCATTGTAGTTTATTTATGCTAGCTAATTATTATAATCTTAAGCTTAGCATTGTTTCATTCAATTTACGTACCAAGAAGGTAAAATACCAGCAATTGTTGCCACCTTTTATGTAAAAAATCTTTTTAGACTTTTTCGTTTTACACAAATTGATAATAATGCTAAACTCTTATAAGTTAAATAATGAAATAAATTCGTGCATGTCTCAGAAAAATATAAACAATATGTTTAAATTTATTTTTAATCTCTTGCAGCTTTCTACAAATCCAGGTAGTAGTGACGTCACCATTACAGCAATTAAAACTAAAATGTATGTAAGTTCCCTGTAGGAACAGGTCGATTTATGCATTTCCGCTGAATGGGCGTTATAATAAAATTGACTTGAACCACCTTCGCATTAACAGAATTTATTTCCGTAAATTGTAATTTTTACATGACTATAAAATGTGAAGGCTGGACATTATGGTCTCAGGTCACATTTGGCGGAAGTTTGGGTTAATCGCAAACTGTTATTGTTAACGTCTGTGGAACGCAGACACTGTGCGTATGCAACAAGGCAACAATCTGCTTTTCTTAGTGGTATTACTCACAACGCAATTTTCGGAAAGTATAATTAGTTTTAGTGACGTCGTGCCCATGTCAAAAGCGAAGACGTTTAAAAGTAACACTTGGGATGACTTCTAATATAAAAAGAGTGATGAAAATCGTGCAAGTATTGTTCGATAGCTATCTTCCAAGGAAGCTTATTTTCTACCTTTAGTCTGTAGACCTATATACAATAATGAAAATAATTTCTTATTTGCAATATGAACAATCTTAACGTTTAGAGATTACAGAATCTGACATTTTTTTTTCATTAAACTACTATTGGTTTTGTATAATGGTATTCTTTTTTTTGTATATGGAAAATTTCTTAAATATAGTAGTGTTCATACATATTTTGTAATTGTACAATAGGTTACTGGTTGCCTTTGTCTGTGTTTATTGTTACCGAAACCACAGCATAATACAGTGTGTTGTGCCCATTCATTACAGTAATAACATGTCGCCAGTCAGTCGCTTGCAATAGGGCTCGTTCAAAATAATAGAGGCCTAAGTGTGTTTACTCCGGGTGCTTTGTCTTAGCTATCCATCGGTAAATATGCAACCGTGAGTCATAAACAACTTATCCCTTATTCATGAATTCGTATAGCTTATGATTTATTGTTTGGATAAAAATGACCGGAGTTAAAAGGAAAGTAAGGAAGGAAGTAAGAGGCAACAGTTTCTTACGAGTTAATGACAACATATATTGTGATTGCAGCAATATCCCTTAGCCATTCTGTATTGAAGCGTAATGTTATGTCCACGTAAATGTGATTACAGACGGATGTAAAGACATGTCATTGACATGATCTGTTTATACTACGTGTCTAGCAATATGAAGAATTTGTGAGATGGTTTAAAGACTACGCATTAAATTTTTAGTAGGTACTTAATGTTCATTCATTGATTGCCTCTAAATACATATCGATTTCCTACATACAGTAATTTAAAGCGAACGTCTAAAAGGATTGGAGGAAATTTATTCAAATTGTATATTAGCTACTCAGTAAATGCCAATGCTTACAAAATATGATTATAATGTCGGTTTATATTTTTATAGTAATACGAGCACATGACGTGAGATTGTTTTTATCGCATCGGCGAATGCGGTGCATGCATGCGACCTCGGCGTTACCGTGCATGCAAAGTGTGAGTTTGATAGCACCGATTTCTTGGACATTTCAAGGACCAGACGTTTATGTAAACAATAATAAAACTGCATTATTTTCCATTATACGTACTTGTTATAAAAATATTTGTGCAGTTAACATTTTTAATAATAAAGCATGAGTTTTATATACTTTGGCTACAACCAAAATATTGAATAATCGATAAAATGCTTCGCATCGATAAATCGATAAAATATTAAGTTTCTAATATACCAATTCAAAAAATCACTATCTAGTAATTACGACCTTAACCATTTCAGTTTTTTGCGACAGACATTATGGAATCCTAGAAATAACTGAAATAAGAGATCATATTTATTTCAACGCAATTTTTTAACCAGGATCTGTCCAACATACGAAATAGCACAATGCCTTCTAAAAATAAACCTATCAAAAGATATATTTGAATGTTTGTTTGGTAGCGAGACATTGCATCATTACAATTGCATTTCACTGTTCACTGGCGCCAAGGCCGACGTTAAGGTTACAAATAACGATAGTATCAAAGCTTAGCTGTAACATGAGTACAATGATATAAGAGACAAATTTCCTGCTCAATAACAAGAAACGGTTAGGTATATTGTTGTATTGCATTTATTTCTCACACTAATTTATACCTACTTGAAATATTACATGCAATAAAATTAGTTATTATTAAATATTGTAATTGAGTGGTAATTACTGAAACACAATATACCTATGTGTGATAATGTGTAACAAGTAGAACTTTGCTAGATTTTTAGTAACAAATAAACTGTCCATTTCAGTAAACGTATCAGTGCAAATGTTCATTTAGTAATTTTTCCTCAAAAATAATGCATTTCCAATAAGTACCTACGGGCCGATAGCAAATTTCAATGATTTGCTGACGACTCTGGACACAATATTTTCGGAGAAGATATTTCTACGATTAAGGTACCTTTAGAGTTTTTTATTTGACTGTGAAAACAAGCTTTTTTATTGGTGTCCGAATTAAATTGTGTCAATTCGGATTGTGTCCGAGTCGTCAGCAACTTAGTTCAATTCTATATTAACTAGTAGCACGAGATTTTTTAGTAAGCTGAAATCCGCAGTATAAACATGAAATGCTCGAACGTGGGTGTGTTTATAGACATTCATTTTCTTTCTGACAAATAGAACGAACAAGAAATTGAACGCGTAATTGTTTCTATTATTTTTTCAAGAATTTTGAATATTTAGACAATTATTGTCTTCGGGAAAGTTTTTCATGGGCAGAAAAAGTGAATATGACCACGCATTTTTGTAGCACCCTGCATATATCTGTTTTTCTATTGCAGAGCTACAAATACAACAGAAGGTATCATAGACAAAATCCCAAATAAACTGTCCTAGTAGTTTTAGCACCAAATGAGTAGGTATAAAGGTAACGATTACACCATTTACTTTATCTATAGCTAATTACCAGCTAAGCATTATGGCTTTCTGCATGCGCAATGTGACATAAATTACCTTAGATAGCGCTGCACATAAGTGAGTCATCGAACAAATGACCGAGTTACCTGTCGGCACGCCAACTAACTATAAACAAGAGCTTTGAGAAACCATTACAACAAAGCTTAAATTATATGGGTAATATATATCTTGATTTTATCACTCTTTGAGTATCATAGAAGAACCCATAAGCTTTTAATTCTAGTTATAATGATAATGTAATGAGCACTGCTAATTTGTTTTATCGCTCTATCGCGGAAGTTAGTTCATTATAATGTTTGTTTATAACATTACGCAGCAAGAATGAACAATGTATAATCTAAATGTACCTATACCTAAGTGTAGGTATTAATTTGTGGTTTAAGCCAAATATAGGTCAACCCAATAACCACAATTCCTTTCTTTCGCTCGTTGACTTAATATATATTTGCAGCATATAGGTATTTGTTAATAGCATCAAAGTATAATAGTACCTAATGTCATAGCCTTCCAAAATGCTTATGCGTTGGTCCGGAAAATTGAAAGGTATAACAAGCGACGCAATAGTTACTAAATGTACACATGCACACACTACTCAAACTGTCCACACTAATTTCGAAGACAGATAAATAGAAAATACAAACTGCGCATTGGCGATTTAATAATCTTGATATTAATAAAAACACAAATTCTAAACTGGCTTGGAATCTGCCGTGCCAACTGTTTGGCAAATCATCAAAATTGGTGATTCATCACACTATACCTTATGCCAGTTAGTTATCTTCGAAACTGTGTATAATTGATTAATGCTAATTGGAACGAACGGACCTGTTGCCAGTTAGTTTGTTGATCAGCTTACACTGTAGTATTGCGAACATCGAGAATATTATGTGTGAACATTATTACGGCTAATGTTTTACGATCGTATAATGGTTAATTTATGCTACAGTTTCAAACTAAAACCGTCAACTAAACATTTTGTAATTAGTCTTTACTCAGCCTGCTGGTGTTAAGGTATAATTACATGAAAAATTGAACCACTTCATAAGTTGAGGTGTTGGGCAACATTGAAGTAGTTGAGTGCAACCTACATTTTTCACGTAGACTAGGAAAGGGTACTTATTCCACGCCTTAATAATGGTCAATGGTAGCCGTGGCAACACAAAAAGATCAGAAACGTGAAATACCATTAACAAAGCGCAATAACATTATTAAGATCGGTCAACTTCAGAGCGGCAGCGGCGAACAACTAGAGATAACCTTCGACAGGCGTCAAACGATGCGATTGTGTAATCGCCGTCGAAGTTGTTAAGCCAACAATGGTACCTTTCAGTGGAGCACGTTGTAAATCATACAAGCGGTCGTTTGTGGCGCGTGCGCCACTCGATACGACACGATAACACCGAGACACAATCAGCCGCATAGGACTAATCCGTAGCATTACAAATTGTACTTTACATATAACACGTTAAAGTTCAGCTTCTCTGATAAACTGTGAGGTGAGTTCAATGCAAGGCAACGGACCGTGAATTGTGATAAATAGTAGAGAACAATTGTCCTTTATTCAGAAATCACGTTTGCTATAACCCTCATTCTTATTCTAAGAAGTTACCATTTGAATAAATTACAACAATATGGTTAGTTTTGTGGCTCGTGACCACAAAACAGATAAAAGCTGCCGCAAACGAGCCCAACGTTAAAATGGGAACATTATGATTAATTAATGTGGATATCGAAAATAATGTGTCTTTAATGACATGCATTAACCCAGAGCGCAACAGCTGATAACTTCCAATAAGTATAAATATTTTAACTTGTTTACATAATCATCACCAGTTTCTGCTCGCTTGGCAGATTGTTAAAGCAGAAATTAATTTAGACTAGTTTTAGTTTTCACAATTAAATTACTGTTTTATATTTGTGTATTTTGTTCAAAAACTTATAGGGTTATTATTATTAGGGCCCGTTTCTTACACCGCTTAGGTTTAACCCGGGTAACCTTGGACCCTAAAACATAGAAATATTAAACAAGTACCTAGTCAATACCTTTACCTGACTTATTCTTCCCCTTTTACCAATTTATTTGGGGTCGGCGCTCAATGTTCTCACCTTCCATTCCACTCTATTAGTTATTTGCTGACAACTTTTAAAATTTGTTTTCATAAGCTAATATACAGCTGAGTTATAATTCTAAATGTCACAATAAACGTCTGAATAAAATGTCTGGCGATATGTATTTGAGCACAGAAATCACATTAAACTTATTTTTTTTAGTATATACAAAAATATCACAAGTCTGGCAAAGAATTTCACCAACGCTCTATAAATAATTATTTCACCTACAGATACTCAACTAAACATGAGTCTTACATTTATTTAAGACGTAGGTATATAAAAAGCCCTTGGCTATAAATACAGGCAATAATATTTCCGCGATGCCAACGCAAAAACAGAAACATTTATATCAAAAATTATGGTAGTTGACAGGCGATTAGATGGCTTAGGAAATTAAATTTGGGCAAATGCCACATAAAATGTGGTGTATATTTTGACACCAAATCGTTGTAACGTTACGTCAGCAGACAAACGATGCCTAGAACTGTGTCTGTCATTTTGTCACATTATTCTATTTCCAACAAGTTTTGCCGGTTTCAAAATGAAGAGTGTATTTTGTTATCGCTTTAAATCGCGAGTGGTGAATGAAACTTAACGGTTCTGAACTGGTTCTAGTTTAAGTGTACAAGGCAGCTTTGCTATCGCAGGTAGCTTACAAACACGTGTCCTCTGCGAAACGTATAGATTTTGAAGTGGTTGTATCCGGCCACTGTAGTTTTAGACACTGTTTTAGTCATGGTATATTTATAGTAACGGCTCCGTGTAGGCGCCTCGACTACCTTGACCACAGTTTGACGGTGCAACAAACCACGCAAGGCTAACCTTACACCTTGTACGGATCGCTGCCGTCAACAAACAACTAAAGGGAAGGTAAATTCTATTTGTGAGAAATTTTAATTTGTATTGATATATTTACTGGAACAAAATATGTATAGTATGAAAACCAAAATACAACAGTAATCGATAATAATATGACGTAAAGTCAACATTCCATCCGTATATTTAAAAAGATCAAAACGCAATGTAAGACCTGTTTACAAAATTACAAAAATTTGTTTACTTCTTACTTGAAAGATGCAGAGGTGAGTTTTGAAATCTATTTTAATCCCGAGTTACACCACGATTTAATAGCTGTGTTAAATCTAAAAGGTGATTTCCCAACGATGCTATGGAACCATGCGGTGTTTCACGAACTACTAATGTCAATTAGTTTTTATTACCAACGAGACAGAACCACGATACGGGTCGATACGAATGTATAAAAAGTTTAATTAGTGTTCTCAGAGTGAATGACATTTACAAGAAACCATCCTAAAGCACTAATAGGCACTAAATAATTTATGAAACTCATTACTCGTGATGAATTTATGAAGTCCGGTTCTACTTTCATCATATTGTATCGGTTTTGTTTTGCAATACGCGACGGTTGCGACAAAAACGGCATAAAAGAGAGGTCCGAAGGTCGAATATAGTCGATGTTTACTTGTGTGTCTAGACTTATGAACATACACACCCCAATACACGAACTTTTACGATAGGCAAACAATTCGATAATATAATAGGCGATTGATCGATTTGACTTGACGTGTAATTGATCGATCTTATCAATGAAATATGTTTGCTAAGTATTTGCAACAAAGTATAAAATTTGTACAAAACAGTTTTATTGATAGCAGCGGTGAAATAATGAAAAATGATCTAATTTCAGCCGGCGCGTTTTTAATGGAAACTGCAGAGCAGATTTAGCATACCTAACTATTCCATGATCTCAAAGTAAATTAGGTCACAGCCTTGGAACCTGAATAAATCACTGTACCTACTGCAATGTCGTGAGATATTAGAATATTTAATCTTTTGACAGCGGCGGTTTTCCATTCGGAAATGGTTCCAGATGTATAAAATATCTTACACGAGCTGAAATTGTCGCATTAAATTCATTACATTTAACAGGGTAATTTGTCTTCAGTCCAATACTCATACACTCATGTGAATTTATTATGGAAAAATCACGGCAAATGTCCGTGCCCCATAATTGTAAAGATGATGTTTAAACGTACGAAAACAAGTCGCTTAATCGTTTGAATGACAGATTTGTGTTTACTATGCTATCTTGGAGACAAACTATTAATTGAGTGACATTATTCAAAGAGTTGACTAAATACAACAATATATAAAGTGGTTTATTGAATCTCGTGGCGATCGTAAAGATCGCCGTTTGCCACCCACGTCTACCGAAATTAGACGTATGACGAATACGAAGAGTTGCGATACTGTTGAGATGTGCTCGATTTAGCAGAGAACAACAAAAGACAAAAACAACAACACGTAATACTATTTAGTGTCAAAAAATAAATTTAAATAATTTCAACAATTATATACATAAAGCACAATATTACAATTTCGGTGAGAAAACATAATTATCGTGAATAGAAAGAGCGTTTAAAATTCGTGACGGTAACAGCGAGGCATGTTTGTGCAGTAACTTGACTCTAATGACATTAGTAAACCGACACCCTGACAGGCTGTGAAGGTCGCGCGGTGAACCTTGAAAAATCACAGAGGCTTAGGTTGCCCTCGGGGTAGTGACCGACGCTGATGAAGTGTCGGCACTTACTAGGGGTGAGTTGCGACGCGTTATTTATATTAAACAAACATACATGACTGTGTTCTTAAGAAGTCAATGACACTGCTCTTCTGCGGAATTAGGTTAAACAAAATTAAAGTTTTAAAACAAATACGGCACGTATTTTATACAAGTATGTTTATATTTACTTAATGTTGTTTACAATTACGATAACGTCAGAAACAAATTTACCCAAAAATAAAGGAAGGTGAAAATCAATAAACAATTTTGTTGTTTGTGTATCTTTCGTTAGGGTTGGTCGTAATTTGACACCAAGGTCGCACGCAAAGGCTGTACATTGAACTTTCTATCGGCTTCCGGGTACCAAACACATGATTGATGGGACATTATATGGAACCCATAGTAACTAAAGCTATTAGTGGTTCAACGACCAACATAATGACGTTGCAAATTAATGTTTGTATGCCGCCATCATTATGAGAAATTAGCTTTGTAAAACATTTTTAAAGTGAGTGTATTTCTGTCGACTTTGACCTATAGTGATAAAATGTCCATACACATCGAGAGAGAATATGTAAGCTGGAAGAAAATCAAAGAAGAATTGCAAAATAATTTCTAGAATGACGTTCATAATTTTAATTACTGAGTATTACATATATTCGATAACGATAAAAGCAGCGAACATGAATATTATGTATTGTGTGATATTTAGTATATTTTCCCAAAGAGATAAGGCACATCCTGAGAGTGAATCACAGTTATTCGCGGTATCGTAAATCGAGAACATGACTAGTTTACTGAATATTCTCAATGGAAGTTTAAGTTAACCTGAACAAAATGGTGGTAGCTTGTTCAGACCGAAACACTGAATACACTATCCTAAATGTTATCCTAATTTAGTAATTGAATTAGACAACCTAAATGTCAAATCATTTGTTTTATCCGCATTTAGGAAGACTGAAATCGATTACACCTTATTTACAAACGATTTCGTTGAGGATCCTAAATTCAGGATAGAATAATATGCACATTAATTAAAAATATCTTTTGTTTTTCATAGTTTTCTTCAAATTCTTAGACAGAACCCTGATTCGCCCGCCTCTCACCGCTACCTAACTTGTAGAATTATAATAAGGACGGTTTTTCTTCGGTCAAGTTCTGTGATATCCAAACCCATCGTTCAAAGTTCTTTGTATATCCGCAACGCTTTAATGAGCAATCAAACTCAGATCAAAACATGAAAGGGATCAAATTCGTATCTTATATGTTGGAACACAGGTGGACCGTTACCGATGCGTACATTGAACTTGGATGGTCCCTGTAAACTGATCGGACACAGAAATAGTTCCATATGCTCGTGTACACGTCAATCGACGCATTCGAGCGTCACCTTACATGATCGCACCCTAAAATAACCGAGCGTTGTCAACGATGCGTTAATAAAGTGTTTTAGAGGCCATACGATGGCTATAAATTTTACGCGTAGTTGACATTGCCTACTCTTTACTATAACAACTTGTACCAATTTATTTAAAAAAATTAACGCTTTTGCTTTCTTATTATATTAGAAGACATTTTCCAGTACACGTCGCTGACTGCCGACTGGTTACATAAATATATTATGTATACAATGTCTTAGCATGGCGCCAGCAAATATTGAGTTTATTATCTCAATATTTGTTGGCGCCCACTCGTCGTGTTTGTACATCAATCGTTCTCAAACGTGCGTGAAATAGGTTCTATATAAAATACTATATGAGTATGCAAAATATGCAAAACAAAGCAAGGAAAACCATGTTCTGACAATTATTGTTTCAAAATCGTAATTTGCGGTTTAGTCGACTATGGTTAGCCACCATACTAAACCTTGAGAAGATTGCGAATTTCATCCTTTCTTAACGACTGCAAATTAAAATATTCCAACAATTAATGTATTTAAGAAACTCGTTCTATTGGTACATGGTCATTTGAAGTTAATGACGCTCGGAGACCAGTTAACACATAATCGCTCATATGCAATGTACCTTTAGTTTGTTGTCGAGTAACCAATACGTTTATTACCTGGCTTGTGGAGTGCAATGCGGAATCGGCATATAAATGAATCGTTTAGCGTCCGTCAAATTTAGCGGATGCTTGCAAAATGTTACCGGCACAACGGTTAAGTTGTTTAACATGGCACTAATTCTGTTATGCGAAAATTAACAAGTCAGGGAAGTTAAGATAATGAGCTGTAAGGTGTGTTTAAAGATAATGTATAATGCAAAGATGTAGAAACGTGTAGCTAATGTCTTTATGTCTGCATGATTCTAATGTTATACTCAGGTTTCAAACATCATCTTGTATCGAAACACTTAAGAAAATTCTAGCCTCAGCGATCAAATCAGCTGAGCACTTAAGCGAGAAAATAAATAGGCAATGACGCAGTTACCGGGTAAGTCGTTTGCGCTGTAAACTATTAAATAAAATACGATCCCATTAATCCTCATGTCGGTGAATCGGTTAATCTAACACGCACAGCGCGTGCAAACAGGCATCAAAACAAAAGATTAAAAAATTACCAAGCCCAGCTTGTTTACCCCGAAACTGACGTCACCAGTTTAAGAACCCGGTGAGATCATTTGCAGGTCGTTTGCACAGACCTTACGTGCCCAACCCAACAAGTTATTATTTTATTATTACGAGGGTTGGGAAAAGCGGATTTTGTTACGTCAATTATATTTTAAGCAACTTTCATATTTCTTATGACCTTGTTTACTGCATCCTAGTTTCTATATGCTGTTTAGACGAGTTTAATTTTTACAATCATTGGCTTGTCCTTTAACATAATTAGCCTATTATCTTTGTCCCACAGCGGGGCCAAGGTCTCCCTTTAAATCTTCCAATTATATTACTAACTTATTTTACTCGAGTTTTTGTACGAGTAAATCGACTTGCGCTAACTACCGACTCGGAGTTTGTGGGTAACACTTAACCAAATACAATATCACATAAATTAAAATTATGGCTATTACACCCCGTAAGGCTTCAAGATGATGACTCACCGTGCCGGATGTTTTTTCAGGTTATAGTATACTATGTAGGGCATAGTGAGACAGTAATGACGATGATATATAACTTTTATCTCGTCTGACAGTGTAGTACGTGTTTGAAAAAGATTAGAACAACGTAACATACTTTCGAGGAAGTCGGCAAGGTGTAATGACGACGTTTTTCCTCCTCATTGCCCTACATACAACATCACGAATAACATAACTTTGAAGATATAATATGTATTTTATAGAACTCTCTATACTGACATTATTGACCAAGTAACCGCGGAAAATTTCATTTACTTTGTATATACCTAATTCTTCGTTAATAAAGTTTATGTACAATACAAATAATTCCACAAGAAATAGAAGTTAGGAAATATTGAGTGAATAATCAGTAAATTTCCTTAACATATCCTTCCTTCCATTAGCGTCCGAAAAAAAATAAAATAATGAAGATTAAAGCGAATTCCATGGACAAGCAAAATCTCTTCTTATCGTTACATAAAACAGAAAACATCTGATCCAGGCATAGTTTCGTGAGCTATTTCTATACGAGATAAACGCTGATCAAAATAGCTTCACTGGAATTTACATCCTAGTAAGTAACGGTGCGGTGCACATATTTTGTTGAAACAATTACATGATTCTACTAAACTTTCCAGAACAGTAACTATTAATTTAGAGAGCTTTCTGTGTATTGTGTAAACAGGGTTGTAGGTCGCATAGCATGATTAAAATAGTTTAATGAGTTGTCCAGTAGCGCAGGAGCGACATAACAAGCTCATTTTATTTATGAGTAAGAGGTAAACCAATAAAATAACAGTAATTGCACGTGATGTAATTTTCTTATGGTATAATTATTAGTCTCATTTAATTATAGGCATTGCATATACCGATTTCTGAATGAAAATCCGCACAAGAAAGATGATCATTTACCGTCGATTTTCGGTTAGCAAATAGCTATTATATTACCCGTTATTGTATTGTAAGAAATGTAATAAATAGGTAATATACTTAAAAGAAAGCTTTTGATTTCCGTATTTATTTAAATTAATTTATTTTAAACTGGTAACATAAGTAAAGCTATTATGCCTTTAAAAATGTAACGATCATTTATAATTTATTTTGTCGCGGCGATTTGTTTACTCTACAACCACATAACACATAATATTATTCTGTATCCTTCATAGATTCCTTATTATCCTTCCGTCACACACAGACTTCCAAGGTTTTATCTAACCATAAATAATTTGCAAATATTGCATTGGAATTGACTGATTATGACACAGTTGAAAGGACAGAGCACTGCGCAACTCAAGTATTGTTCTAACGCAGTTCAGGCATTCTCGATCCACATTCTATGTAGAATACCGGTCGGTATTAAATCAAATGCATCGATCGTTTATTATGTGCAATTTTCTTACAAAGGATATTGGAGTTGACGTCACAGAACACAGAATCGTCATTAGTATAAGATTTATTTTCACGTTTCATAACACAATGGCCATAATTAGATCGTAAGTACATGATTGCTAGACTAGAACATAAATCTATCAGCGGTTTATGTCAGGGGTAAATGCAGTGTTTATAACTTGATTAGATGTTAAGTAAATGTGGGAAGGAGTGTGGTCTGTGTAGCTAAATAATTTTCCACTGAAAATAGCGAAACATTGTACAAGAAAAATATTTATGATTTTCGCGAAAACAAAAATTCAGCCGCAGTAGTTTAACATTTTCAGGCAACAGTTTACTTCTAACATTAACCCCATAGATTTAAATAAATAATAGAGTTTTTAACCATTGCTACATTCATGTAGTAAAATCACTTCGAAGCACTTGATTATTTTTAGGATTCCATACCTCTAAATGAATAAAGAAACCCTTATATAATAACTTTGTTTTCCTTCTATCTGTTAAGATTGTTTTTTTTTCTGGAACGCAAAGTGATATCATGTTTAAATTAATATCAATATTCAGGTTTACAAAATCTTGATGCAATAAATAATTCAAGCTTGTAAGTCAACGCAAAATGTACAGCCATGTACCGACATGTCGTTTTTCCCATACATTTTCGAGAAACTCAAAACCTGTAGGGTACTTCCCGTCGACCTACAATTACGAAATTCGGCGTGATGCTAGGCACATGTAATACTATGCGTCACAAGTAAAGAAAAAATCCTATAATTACAGTTAGAAATTCGATAGTGCCATACATTGATATACAAGAGAACATTGTTCCAACCGCAAAGTTAAGTTGGTTTTGAGAAAAAAACCGTGACGATCAGCAAACTTTGTACGGAAACCTCGGTCGCGAGTCAGACTCGCACTTATCAGGTTTTTTTAAACATTAATACTTTCAACATGTAGTTTAACTTTTATTTAGCTTTTCATTTGCAAATATACTTTCAGTGTTGTTTAGAAATATCAGTTATGGTCCCATATTTCTTTTAATACTGCACCGACCAAACTGGTTGATCAGTATTCCAACTCATACTATTTTTATTCTCTCTACTTATTGCATTTTTGCAGTCAAGTAATGTCTTATGTTCCGTCAATTTTCTTTATCGGAACATAACAAATAGCCAGTCATTTGTTATAAATAACATTAGTTGCATAAATGGAGTGGGAAAAAAGAGAAAGGCAATTAGGTAATTTAAGATTCTGCAACTGGATAAACAGTGAGTATATTTGGAAGTACAAAATGAGCTTACGATTGAAATAAATTACAATAAACAGACTTGGAGACTTTCTCTGTTTTGTAGGCAATAGGCAACGAATGCAATCAAAAGGTAAGTTTGCAACTATCTTATATAGAATTTCGTAACCTTACGTATATTAATTTGTTTAACAAAGAAAAGAAGATAGAAATTAAGTGAAGAGTTGTTCTCTATATGCATTGAAGAAAAAAATCAAGAACTTATTAATAAAGTGACCTCAATAAGAACCTCATTATAAAAAGCTAACGTATAATATAGTCAGCCGCGTAACGTATTAGGAACTCAGTAGTCTATAACTTTTCGCCAGCAACAGAAATCTATCAACCACGACACGCAATAATTCATGGACACGCACACAAACTTGCTGGATGTCCAGTGAGCGACGTTAATCACGACAATTGCATGCTCGCGCACCGTGCGACAATGGAGACTGGCCAGCATTTGCAGTGGCTAGTACCAAAGTGCAAAGCAATTTGTTATGTAAAGTGTTACTACCCGTGTATTATGGAAAACTGGTATCATTATTATGGCTTGCGTTCTGTTCACTGAGTTTGTGACGTGGAGGAAAAAATTGGATCAGTTCATGTTGTGTTAGGCCTATAAGGAAATAATGGATTATGAAATCAATTGCTGTTGCGTTTTCGTAGTGTCTATTAATTAGTTGTTGTTGTTATTTAAGATACGAATAAAACCGGCGAACTGCGAGTCGGACTCGCGAACGAAGGGTTTCATACCATATCTATAAAAACGGCAAAAAGGTCACGATTGTTATATGGGAGCATTAAATATTTTATTCTGTTTGTTAGTGAAAATGTGAAAATTTTGACTGTCTAACTGTCACGGTTAATGAGATACGACCTGGTGACAGGCGGACAGACGGACGGACAGCGGAATCTTAGTAATAGGGTCCCGTTTTACTCTTTGGGTACGGCATCCTAAAAACAACACAATCGCTTATTTACAAGAGTTATTTAAGCCATTAAGTTAATACGCGCTTTATATTGATCATAAACTTTTAAAACACATACTTCTTGTACAATGATATAACAAAGCTTTGTTCATAACACTGACCTAGGCTTAATTAAACAAAGGCAAGCAAACAAAAAAGAAACAAAGAGAAAACAAGATTATCGCTGAAGCGATTCCGATGCGAATTCAATTTACTTTCACTATTCTCTTGGGAGTTTTATTCAAAACGATTGTTTACACAATTTTATTGGCTTTAACTTATTTTCCTTTCGCCTACTTTGACCTGTGCCAATTGTAGATAGGCTTTCTAAAGGCATAAATGAATGAAGTATTTGTTAGTCGAAGAAGACATGAAATAATATTTTGTGTGAAAAGTGTGAATATTTTGATTTTGTTCTATAATCTAGTATAATTATATATAATACCTTGCATAGTGTTCCCTAAATTATGTATTTAAAATTTAGAATTTAGGATATCTTTAATGTTTTGTACGATTTTGTTATATTTTTTATTTTATTTCGTATACATTTTTTCTGGGTAAATGGTATCCTGGAAAAAACTGCCATGTGAAAAAAGCTCGCCTTATTGTGCATACTAGAAACTTTTCTATACCACATCTTATTAATTAAATTGTATGTGTGCAATAAATAAAGAAGAATAAATTTCGTACTTATATGGGAATGAATAAAACTATTCGCTGTAAGTTATTAGTTATCCTTAACAGGTTTCTTAGCAAGCAGGTCTTACAGCAATAAGTTTGTTTTAACTGAGATTTCAAAATGGCTTACAAATATATTTAAAGAAAGCCAAGAAAGTTGATTAGTGATTGGTATTAATGCATTTACGTATCGACTTGTTATCGAGTGAGAAACAAATATGAATAAATAATTTTCATAAGGAATTGATAATAAGGTCACTAGGTTTTAACGACATTAATATATCCGTAAAAGATTACTAACGCAGTCGATTAGTATTATTATCTTAAATGTTATTTACATTTTCAGAATATGGTAAAATGGATATGCAGACACTAATGGGGTTAAGTAAACATAGTTAAACGCAATTTCTAACCTATCAGATAACCTGAATCGTTTACGCACATATTCTATCGTTCATCATGACAGTACTTAAAGAAAGTATTATTTCTCATCAGTTTATTTCGGTCAATGTTAATAGTTTGTTATGTTAAGAAATTGTTTATCGCATTCTATGTTTGTAGAGTAATTTTGTGCTCTCATTACTTCCTTATATATAGTTTATATTTTTATTACAAAACAGCTGAATTTAAGTTAAGTCTAAAGTAACGAAGACGTTGTTCAATTAAAAAAAATTCGTTTATAATTCGAACGTTCAATAATTTTCCCCGACTATACAAAACATATTCCTTCACAAGAATTGCCGCTTCCAATAACTTTCAGCCAAAACTGGCTTCTAAAAAACCATAGCATGACGGTTGAGTGTAACATAAACCATTTGTTTACGCGTAAACACACGAAAATAGTCGGAGAAAGAAAAAGTTCATCGAAACACATTAACAGTTCCTAGAGTTGTCACGGGAAGTTCTTAAATACTTTTTATCCTTTTATGGTTAGAGAATATCTCAAAAGGGATATGCTTTCATGTTGCATTCTGTTTGTTAAGACTAAATCCTTTATTATATTTAGAATGATGTAGTGTGTCACCTAAGTGGATGTTTTACCTTTCAAGTCAGTCTTTAAGAAACTAATTTAAGGTAATTTATTGAATTTTATGTTGTGTTTGAAATCTTTAAAATTTATTGGAGCATGTCCAGTTAGGTTTATTAAGAAACTTATAGTCTTCTAAATTATTTACCGGGAATATGGAACTGTTTACGACTGACGAAATCGTTTATTTTATTTACTTACAGTTATTATTATTCACTCCAAACATGTTTAAGAGTTAGTGCGAGCGTTTATAACCAATTGCGCGTATCGTCACAGTGCATATTCGAGCATCCGCCCTCTGGTCAATTATTACGATTACGGTCAAAAGACAATAAAGAACTAGCTAGCTGACTGACTAAACGAATGTAGCAACGAGTGACGTTAGTTATAAAAATCCCGACGGGTTAAATTTTTATAAACAAATGAGTATCGAATTTTTAACATAGCAGTAACTTTTCAAAATATACTAATGTCGAAAAGATTTAGCAATCAGTTGTCAGTTCTTCAGATGCGCTCCACTTGCTCTACTCCGGTTTCACACGCATGTATATTTTAATCATCCATTTATCTATGACATTACGCATTATTGTTACGCCAGCGTTACAACTGTGTACCACCAGCCACGTAACGCACTCGTATGTAACGCATTTGTGACTGACTGTACTGATTAGTTTGTTTTATAAAACAGAAAATTGAGCATAATTCCGATTCGGTTGTTAACGGCGTTCTAATAGTTCTTAGAATTACAAGTTTTATGAAAATTGGGGTTTAATAGATAGCTCTATGCAATGTGCGATGATTGATTCATACGGAAAACTAGTCAATAAATTGGCTATATCAAATATTTCATCGGTCACATACAGGGGCATTGTTTTCGCATAATAATCGATCTAGCAACTTATGGTTTTGTTATTAATAATAATTTATGTGAGCTATATTTAATAATATTGTGTGGGGAAAATACCAAATATAGGCAACAAATTACGCTACAACTAATATGTTAACCTGTGTGGGAGACATCAAAAATAGAAGTTATTAGGTACTGTCGAGTGTATCGTTCATACAATTTTAACGACTTAGTTTATAAGGACGAAAGATATTAGTATTTTATAAACAACTCGTTTGCAAAGGAGTTCGAAACCTTTAATAAAGAACTAAAGTTACTGCAGGGCATGTAGTTGAAAACATGCAAACTTATTATTTATAATCTTATTACTTTGTATGGATACCTAACAAGCCGTCATAATAATTTCATTGCGTCAAAGGGGTCGTCAAAACATGGAGCTGTCAGGGAACTGTCTAATATATTATTGTGCGAATTAATGGATTAATTAGTGACCGTAAAAGTTACGTACAATGTAATTGGCTCAGTTGTTGTAACGCATGTTGTAGCGGTTACTTATTGTTTAAAATTAGATGTACCTAGTTTGCCCTTCACCTGAAACGAGAGAGTTTTCGTCCAGTCATAGTTACGTACGTCATGTAATTGCATTGCAGTCTTGCACAACTGATATAATATTCGCGTTTTGACATAAATCGTAAGTTTTTATAAATATGATTTCGTGAGACATTGATGTACTCTAGACGGAAGCATTGCTCGAATGCTCAAGTCATGTTTAAGCGCTTAATAAACTAAAAACATAAAATCTTTAGCTTCATGACTACATAAGGCACCCATTAGATCTTTATAATGAATGGCTGTGATGAAATATTGTCATGATTACCAAGTTAGGTAAACTAGAAAGGTGATGCAGTAGTGTTCATACTACTTCGATCCCCTTTTCAAAGAAAAAATACAACATTTATCATAAATCAATAATAAAAATTAATTTAATTCTGGTTATTGTTAAAACATTTAAGTTTCCCGTACAGGTAAATATAGGTAAAGGAAAAATTACGGATAATTCGTGTAGGTCGGTACTATAAATTACTACAACGCCCATTATTTGCCAATAGTACCTATAAATAATAAATTAAAGTCATAAAATACATATGGCGTTGTCAATGTCACTGGCACTTAAACAAATCAATGAAAACGTCGCATAAAATTAATCAATTTTCAAACAAACATCAAAATGGCTTGTAATAACAATTATAATGTTGTGTACAACGGGCGATGTCACTCATTGTTGCCATCACTTTGAGTCGTTAGGGATTGGTTTAACAAATTGGTGTCGTAGTTTTTTTGTAAACTCAATGTGTGGGTGTGTCTAATTGATAATAATAAATAATAATAATAATTAATAGCCAAGAGCCTCGACCAACACCTTAAGAGGCTCTCGTTAGGCATCTGGGTCAAGGGCTTGATACAGAAGGCGGTACTTCTCGACACGGCGCGTATCGTGAGGAGATTCCTCTCTCTGGGACCCTAACCGCCGGCAGCTTGAACCCTGTATCCGATGCCGATTCCGGTAGGCGACTGTATTTTATATTTTTAAATGTGTTTTTTTTTAATGTATATTTAAAAACGTATTTTATATGTTTATATAATGAATAAAGGAAATAATAATAATATTTATTTCAGAAAAAAAAACAGCAGAAAAATGGTAAATAAATAGAAAACGGTTGTCTTTCATAAACAAAGCTGATTTATTCAATAAACCTATCGAAGATTTCGCAACATTATCATAGTATAAGATTTCGCTAAGTTTCAAAGAATCAACATTCAAACGCATCATCAAGCTCTACCTATAGCGCCTCAAACACCTTAAAACGCTATTTAAGTGTTCGCTATTTGTGAGGAATCAGGTTTTACGTCAAGCCATTAAATTTTATTACCTTATTATGTGTCAATTTATCAAGGACCACCGTTTTTTCCTACGGGAAATTCGTCTTCTCCGCAGTTCGGATACTATGATTTATTCAAAGGCATTGAAAAAAATCACTGCAGTAGGTATGTTGACTGAGTATGGAAAAACAATAATCTATATAGTCCGTTAATTATACATTAAAAAAAATAATAGACAGGTATTTTAAACTTTTTAAAAATAACTAATAACATTACATAAAGCGAATCGAAGTTCAGGAGTCCCCGGCTAATTAGGTTACGATTTTACACAAAGCGTACGACATCTTAACGTCATGTGACATTTCAAATCAATGTATCATCGTAACTTATAAGACACGTAAAAAAAAAGTAAAAATAAGAATTATTTTTTTTTATATAATTGTTAAACATAAAAAAGTGTAGTCTACAACTACATCCCTGTTGCTGAACTAACAGATCGCAATTAACATTGGATATACCTACACCATATTTTTCCTATCATTTATAGACGTAGGTAATATGTAAAGCTTTTGCCTTTGCTTTATTATTAAGCTGCAATTTCTATCTAATTACATTTATGTTTTAATATCAGTGTCCTGGGCCCATTCAGAGGCCACTGCAGACTGACACGCCAATGCGCCAGACAACCTTGTCAGATGCATAGATTCTTAACATTTTAAAATGTCTAAAATAAGGTCGCAACTATGTAGCGATGCAGTAAAATGTTTAACAAAAAACAGTTAGATAAATCTGAATGTGTTTAAGATGTATCTATTGTTATCTGATCCAAATGCAAAACCTGATCTGTCAAACAACAGGATGTAACCACATTATTTATAGACAGTGTATTAAATTGTAAATTAATTATCGGTGGAGAAGGAAACACTTGCTAACTCTTGAGGTGTTATATATGAGACGATGGGTACATATTGTTATACTTTTTTATTGTAAATAAAAAACAGATACATTTTTTTTAATCAAGGAAGATTATAATTCGCTTTTTTATAATTTTACGGAAACTTACATGTCATAATATTAGTTGCAAATTTTTTTTACTACTAAATAATAATTCAACTTACGTCATCATTGTCGATAAGGGAATGTATGTAGTGTATGTCGCCATAACGTCAGTCACAATATTCCTGTATCTGACGTCATTTTTTGAAGTTACGCAGGCCGTATTAGTATTCCTTTGCCTCATGACTAACTCTTTATTGAAATAGCTGATATCAACAACCTTTTGTGGTCATTGTATGTTTGATGTTTCAATAGTCATCAAGTAACTTTGCTCATAACTTATTTATTACACTTGGTTAATTTTATGACTACTTACTTAATCATCACAACTTACAAGGGGGCTGTAAAATCAATTGTTTTTTATTACCAATTGATTTTATGTTGATAGTGAAATGTTATGAACGGGAATACAGATTGCTCTCTAAAACAATTTCTTACTCTCGGGATAGTATATTAATTATTATATACTGACTGGCCTGGTGGTCTAGCGGTTAGTGACCCTGACTGCTAAACCAGAGATCATGGGTTCGATTCACGACAAATCTCTGTGTGATGAGCATGATTATTTGGTAATATCTAGGTGTAATTTATGTACCTATAATATGTTTGTATGTAGAGCTATATAAGTATGTTTATCAGTTGTCTGGTTACCATAACAATGTGCCTAGTTTAGGATCAGATGGCCCTATATTGTCCCAAGATATTATATTATAGAGTGGCGACAAAATATGCTAAGAACTTTCGAATAAAAAAGTAAGGAAATAATGTAATTATAATACAGGTAACGGCAGAGACAACAACTTTTTTGTATAAGATAGTAATACCGCATTGCGGCGTGTGTTTCCATGAACCGGACGGCACGTGAGTAATTTTCCATCGTCCAATGGCGATTAGTGGAGATCAATGGCGGCAGTAAGTGTTGACTATAATTGGTGAAAATTCTCAATAATAATGCAGTAGATATATTTTTCCACGTTTCACATGATTACACAATTGTGGGAGAGAGTTCGTCGGTAGTGTTTTTAGTTAAAATAATATTATGCAGTAACTGAGACATTACTTAAAATGAAAATACTTCTACCTACTTATCTAAAGGTTCAAAGTTATTTAATAAAATAACTAAAAAAAATTTAGTGCAATATTCATTTAATTTCTTCGTTTGCCATTACAACTTATTAAAATTTAATAATAAAACCTAAAATCGAATACAAAATAGTCATTAAATTTTATTGTTTTTATATTACTATTTTCATTATTTATATTATCCAAATCTATAAAAAAAATTGTATAAATTTAGATAAGCCTATTTTGACGGAACATATAAAAAATGCGTAAACAGCTGTCTTGCGTTTATTATCATAATTATCCCATATAAAGACGATACGGTCTAAAAGTCAAAAACATGTTTGTTTGGCGCCAAAGGTACAGATTTGAGATAACAATTGCTGAAGGTTGTATTACATTGAGTCTAAACTTGTACAAAAAATGTTATGATAAGGTATTTATTACGTTAACGCGCATTAACTCGGTCACGAATATGTTAATAATCTACGAAATCTTTGTATACGTTTCTTCGCTGGGTTAAAAGTATTACGAAAGTGTCTTGTTGTACTATTGATAAAACAAGGTACTCGGCACATTGTGAATGAGTAACTCATGGGATATTTTTTTAATTTAAGCAAACGGTAGATGATTGAGCATGAAAAAATAAAAAATCGATTTAGTCCGTCAGTACGGTAATAAAAAAATCTTGGACAATTTTTTGCATTTTCAAAATAAGAAAAACTAAGTAGGCAAAGTTCAGTAGTGCGAGCTAATGAATTCACGCTTTCGCAAAAAATCGTGACATCGACGTGAGATTTGTGTTATATAAAAAAAAGAAAAATACGTGTTTAATATTTGTTACACTATGTGAGGGATATTAAAAAAAAAACCCCATTGCGCCACTTGACAGTACTTTCTTTAAATCCCTGCACCATTCATCTATGTATATGTTTATTATGTTTTCATGAGGACATTGTTGATAATAAGATTTAATATCAAAAGTCCTCGATACCTTATTTACATAGGTTTTAGTCAGTAAGCCGGTTCCGGGCGTTTGGTTGTTATTTACGTTGTTTTTTGTAGCAAACAGGTGACGCCATAAATTAAACAATTAGCTAGCAAGATAAAATTTATCATATAAAAACGCGTCTATGAATTTTAAGTTAGTTCAATGATAATGTTATTTTTTTGTTATTCATTCAAAAGGCGATATAATTGTCCGTCACAGTAACAATAAATCCGTTACGAACAGATTTAAAACTCACTGTAAAAACCTGAAGTTAGACAACTTTTCGGTAATAATAAAAGAATTCGCAAGTTTTGTATCGCGCGTTGCTATTTATAGCTGTGACGCCTGTGACCACTCGTTTACATTTTTTATCAACATTCGAAGCCGAGTAAAAAACCAGGGAACCGGTTGAAGTGTCTTTAGTAAATAAAATTATGGCATTCATTTATTTTAGGTTGCCCAAGTGAAGTAGTAATAAAACCACAACTGATATTACTTGACAATATAATAAAATTGAAACCGACCACATAATGATTATGGTCGTTACCTTAGCATTAAGTGAACCTACGGTGCGCCTTGGAGCAATGCAATCAATATGACCTTGCCATACGGACCTTTCCAGGCCCTTATTCAAAGAGTGATATCTACTGCCAAGACCTAACTATTGTTTGAAGGTTAATTTTAGCCTTTCCCAAGTGTGTAGAGATCGAGTTAAATTGTTACCAGATAGCTACTGTATATCACACATAACCAGATGTTGTCACTCTTTTGGGCTTCTGCAAACCGCTTTAAAGTGAAACGAGTTCTAGAAGCTTTATCGTACCCACCGTAAACCACAGCCAGTTGATTATCATGTAGATTTCAGGTTGATGCTGTTTAATACACACATTGCTACCTACATTGAACACTATTGTGTCTCTCACGATAAGAACTAAAGACCTCAAGGGTCAAGACCTTTATTTGAGTAATATAAGAGTTACCCTTTTGGTTTCTTAGATTACCTCTTTAATCATCAGGCTATTTTGATAAATTACAGTTGTAACAACATACAAATAAATCCATTTATCATGAGCTTTTAAATTTAGCGTTATAATTACCAAATTAATAATCATAACAAAACTCGTGTTCAGATCAGTAAAGCAAAACAACATTAACATTTACATACTTAGTTTATATACCTATGTGTGTATTTATAAAATTGAGTCGAAGGTCGCGTGGGTGTCGATGTCAACAAAGCGATTTCGCTAACAATGATCAAAACATTATCTATCTATTCATTGATTTATTATTATTATAATAAAATGAACTGATGAATATTTTATCACCAGTGTAGGCAACTGTCAGGTCTAGGCGTAGGATTCCGTTGTGATATAATAAAATAAACAAATACTTTGAAATATCTTGTGATTACATCAAAGTTTTTATTGCGACCCAAACGCAAAGAGACTCTTAATTGACGGGAACACGATAGTTTTATATACTAATTAATAAAATGACATCAACAAAGTTACTAAAGAAGTCTGCTTTAATAATAATACCTAATGTTGTGTTATTAATATTCATGTTCGTGTGGGTGCTGTGTTAATTGACTACTAACATGAGATTTTTTATACATCATGCCGCGCTATTTATCATCACCAAAACAATTTATTAGCAGGCTGAAACGCGATGTTTGATAAATCTTTCGGTGCTAGAGTATGTATAAGAGGTAATAGAACATATTTTACGACAATTCACCACTCTGATAGCAGCTGAAAGATATTTTGGTATACCTATACTTAGTTTTGTTATTATAGTATTATCCTCTTACAGAAACCGGCTGCCTGTTACCTACTCAGTGACACTGATTTATTTAACAATTAAATTACTAGTAAAAATATAATTATGACAAATCACGGTCAATATATTAGCTGCCGGCAATCTTAAATAGTATTAGGTAATTAGTATATCGGTACAATATTAAAATTAAATGACTAGGTAAGTGTTAGTATCAGTCTCGCAACTTTATCATTGCATTTATTAATATTATTAGCATTTATTTTTGTATACTTTGAACAAAAAGGCACTTTTAATATATGATTAGATAGTGAGTGCAATTGTTAAGCTTTACATATATTAGTAAGTCATACTTAGATTTATGATGTAATTGCAATGAAAAGATGCTTTGTATCAAAATTTGCATATGAATTAAATTATCACCTGTGGTGTTATACAAATATTACGTACCTATTTGAGATATAATGTAACATCGTGATCCTTATAGTTATTCAACAGATAGGTACATATTGTCGTATCTAATATGTAGGTATTATTCAGAAATATTCAAATTGTATGACTAAATCTAGGTATTAGGTATATACTTATATCTTTATAATTTATGATTTGCTCTGTCGTGTTAAATAATTTAAATTGGTTTAAAAAAACAAGTTTAAGAACTTTAATAACCATAGGTACCTACTTTTATTTTATTATAGGTAAACGTAATTACTAATTATAAGTAATAGTCAATTAGTCATGTTTACAGGTAGGAACCTACCTGGAGCTAGGGCATCTCAGGTCACGCGTAGATTACAGATTACCGTACTAATAAAAGCTAGACAGTATTATGCAATATGTACCCAGTTGTAGGTTAATTGTTTAATATTATGTAGTTTATTGGTAGCAAGGTTACTGGTACACATAACGATTATATAATTGTCACACTTGAGTTCATTTTGTGCACAAGACGATTACGATAAGTCTTGTGGGAAGGCACACATATCTTAACAATTAGCCGGTTATTAGCTAATCTTCTTTTAATAAAAATTGATATAAACCGCCATGCTATTCAATCCTCACCAATTAAACAACATCTTTCAAAAAAGGTCATTCATCCACAAACAAGCTAGAGTAAAGAACCTCAATGTAGGACTCAGGAATAACAAAGAAGAAGACTGAATCGACCTAACATAAAATTATTATTCAAATAATAGAAGAAACATCTGACCAAAAACTAATGCTGTCCTAATATTTTTATCAGAATAAAACCTGAGGGCCCAACAATAGGGTAAAAACAAGCTTGAGGTACAAAATAAATAAACTTTATATGGTAAAGCATACATAATCGATTGAATTTATTTTTGCTGTCGGCATAAATTTTAGTTAAAAGGATATGTGTACCCTCCGTATGTGCAACTTTAATATTTAATCAAATGGTTTAAGTATTTGAACAAACTGAACTATTTTTTTTTTATATACATATATTTATTATAATTGTCTGCAACAATGCACGCAAAGGATATAGTTATAAGATCAGCTATTGTACCTTCATTTCGTTTAACATGATAAATTTCCGTACTACTACTGCCATCTAGTGACGTTTAGACGAAGTTTCATTAAGCGCTATAACGCCATCTAGTTAGTGTTATGGAAGTTACTTAGTAATATTTTAATGTAAGCGGCTGTGTCACAACTGTGCGAGCGGCTCTTGCATTACAACGCACAGATGGCGCTGTACACAAAACGCGTAAAACTAAAAGTTTATTATGGTAACTATGACCCGAAAAGAAAAATGCACAATAATGCGGAATCTTTTAGTAATAAATGCAAATGAATTACATACAAAAAATTTGCAAATTAAAAATTAGTTATAGATATAAGAAATATAAAAAGAACCACAAATTTAAATTAACTAATAAGAAAAATATTTCCTTTCAAATAAATTATTCATTAATATACATGGAAACATAAAAATTAAATGCAAAAAGATAGCCGCCCGAACAGGGACTTGAACCCTGGACCCTTGGATTAAAAGTCCAATGCTCTACCGACTGAGCTATCCGGGCTCATGTCGACAAATGTGAAAAACTTGTTTAGTTTCGACTATCATTTGAACGTGACAAACTGAAGCTACTTTTAACTTACTTTGTTATTAATCAAGGCCAAGTAATCAAGTGGCGCTCTTCTTTTGTACAAAAGAAAAATGTATCATAGCATAAAAGTTAGACAACTTTGTTTTTTTTTTTTTTTTCTTTTTTGTATGAAAGTTAAACAATGATGATATAACAAATGCAAAAATATTTTAACCTCTTCGAATAATAAGGATTGCTTTTTTTTTATATTTTTCTCTTATGCTGTCTGTGATACAATTTTCTACGAATGGGGGCGCCACTTAGCTCTTTAAGTCGCCGTAAACAATGACGTGTATACAATGAGCAGTACTTTAAATTACAAAACATAACATGGTTTATCTTTTATTGTTTTGAAATTTATGTATACATTTTTGAATATCACTTTTGCTATTTAGAGCTGTATTACTTGAACTATCGTCACGAACTAGTGACGCAAATGTGTAATGTTAAGTCTTTGGTTTGCTACTCGACGCTAGATGGCGCTATGTGTATCAAACTTGATCAAGCCAATGTTTCTTCAAAACGATACAAAATATACATGGTCATCTTCTCAACATAGGTAAATGCGTTCAGTGTTTAATAAATGGGTTATTAGTTGTATGAAAATGATGGTAAGTTATATGAACGCGAAAAATTAAATTTTAACAAAAATCATAACAAAATGTGGTAGCCTTGCCAACAAACCATGTAGGACTTCAAAGTACTTCAAACCCTGAGGACGATCTGCTCACGAAGGCTTCTCTTGGCGGGCACAGGATAACGAGATAGCAGTAAAAAGGCTTGATATGTTTCGTAACGCCATCCATATTTTTCCTGTACAACGCAAAAAGGCCAACGAACCCGATAGACAGGCGCACCTTGCAATGCCAGGTGTTGCATTGTCGGTGTTGAAAATTTTTACAAAAACAAAGGTCGATCTATTGAATGGCGTTATGACACAAACTGCGAATATGCTCGCTGTGTAGAAACCCTAATTTATCGGAAACAAAATGTTCATTTTAAAGTACTTAGTTGAAGGAAAAACAAAACCTGAAAATTTTATAAATTGATATAACAAATTAAAAATTGACTGAAAACTTAAAAAGAATATGAATAAGTTTTTCAAAATCGTTTCATGTTGTTACTTAAAAATCAGGTTTTGCATTTCATATCTACGTTTCTATAAACTATTATCACAAAATATTAAGCTACACAAAACGTTCACCGTAAAAAATCCTATAAAAACCGATTCCGTGAATCATTAACGCGTCGAACCCGCCGTTTCCTAAAACCATCAAAACCAACTGGTTTCGCGGACGTTTTACGATAATCCCAATTACAATTTAGCGAAACATGACTCTAATATATTGTATTTTGAATGTGTTACAAAGATTTGCAAATCAACCTAAAGTCACGTACGTACTGAGCAAATTGTATAACGCAAAACGTTTCCTAGTAAAACCTTTTACCTGACAAAAATAAGACGACAAAAAAATGTGAGTACCTTACGTACTTTGTCAACCATTTTATTTTGTACTAGCTGACCCGTGCCCACTTCGTTGGGCATAATGTTAATAATCCTTTTTTAGTACATATGACCTAACGATTTAAATTATTTTATTAATATAAAAAATTAAATTATCTATACTAATATAAAAAAACTACTTTTTGTAACTTAAATATGAAAGTTAGACATATGCTGTCGTTGACTTTTATGTAGGCATTTTCAAGCTCCACATCTTTTCTCTAGAACTCAATAATATATCTTGCATAGTTAAGGCAGCGTTCGTAAGAAACGCTTTCATTCGACCGTTTTTTCTCCGATTCACTTTGCAAAACGGACTACCACGTAAAAGCCTTTTTATTTTTCGGTTTTTTATATAACCTATGACACTCAGCAATAATGTGGCTTTCTATTGGTGAAAGAATTTTTAAAATCGGTTCAGTAGATCCCGAGATTACCCCTTACAATTTAACAAACACACAAACTTTACGTCTTTATAATATTATTATTTTGTATGAAATACACCCAGGTAAGGTACAGAAATACAGAACATTAGAGAGAGTACAAAAGATCGTTATTGAGTTTACGGATAAGTGACTTTTGGGGACGTTTCATAATATATTAATATTCTTTGTGACTACTGAATAACGGAGGCCTCTCTCTGCTTTAATATTTATTGTTGGCGTAGTTCAGAACTTTTTACTTATGAGATCTCACAAAAATATTTTTTTTTGCTGAAATTAGATTGTGCTCGATTCCAATACACTTTGATAAGTGAGTCATAAGTTAAAATGTATTGGGCCGTTATAAAAAATGTACTATGTCATGACATACTTTCAGTCATTAGACAGGAAAGAGACCTTAGTAGGAACGATGACGTTATACAATTTCGATTACTAATATCGCACTGACGATGACGATTCGCATCAAAGCTTTATGACACCATCATCATTACGAAAATTAATGAACTCCTAAAGGAATCAGTCACCGTTGGACACTTACATTACACAGTATTAACTACAAATATACAGATCTGCTTTACTATTTTATACGGACATGTTATCTGTATAAAAATAAAAGCATCACACTCACAATCAGTTCTAACATGAGGTGGTCACCATAGGAATGACAACTACGTTCATTTGGTACCTGACCCTTTTAGGATACAAAGCCTAACCAATTTTAAGTAGATTTCATCCGTATCAATTGCGTATAAAATAATTGAATAACTAATTAACCTGTTTTGATTTTTACTTTGTTTTTATATTGATTGGAATATATTGAATGATAATAGTGTCAATGTTTTCTGCGATACGTCAGCAGGCGTCATTTATCAACGGATGACTCACGGTCTCGGTGTGCGGCGCAGACTGTGATAGTACCTGCAACAAACGGAAAGTTGGTCAGTTGTGATTAGTGCGTTTTAGCGTTGCGGCTGATGTTGCCGGCTGTCGGCACGGGCCGCGCTATTGTTCGGCAAGGCGAATTTGATCTGTGTAGGAAATAGTGTGTTCAGGTTTCATTACGCACGCGAAACCGAATTGTGTATACAATAGTTTGTCTTTTATGGATATGGATGGAATACAGCACTAATACCTATCTAGTAAAATATTTTGGTGCAAGAAAATAATCGTCATATTTTACTTTCTACAACTTAATTTTAAAAATTTTCCAGTATGGGTGTAAATTTGAGCAGCAGGTATTTACCAAAGCACACTCGAAAACTAAGATTAACTACGTATTAAACATTGCTATAATTTAGTATAATAGTAGTAGACAAAGTATATATAGAACTAGGGCCATAACGAAGAATTAATATCACAAAAAAACTGATATTTAAAAAAATCTTTAAGGTGCTCTAAAACTCATTAAACCAGAAAACACTTGATTCTTAATCTTAATAGTTTAGTAAATATAAATGCAGCTAAAATGTACTTTAAAAGCGTCAATAAGCACAAAATGGTAATATGGATAAGTGGTGGGTTTCTTTACTGAGCCCCAGACGGTAAAACCGGATGCTAAAAGGCTAGAATGCTGTTTCAAGTATATGTGTGTGATCGTTGTAAGTAAACAACCAATTAACACCAACCAGTTAAATACTTTGTATGTAATATACATACAATAAAAATAACTTAGGTCTAATGCCAATATATTTTTCCAATAAAACGTGCTAACTGTTAGGAATACTTTGGTAATTAAAGTAAGCAATGAGTTTGTAAATAAAAAGGTAGGTATCAAAAGTAAGTTAGAGACCTTCATTAATTCAAGTGGCTCTATTAAGAAAGTAAGTTTTGTAGGGTTAAAAACGTACTTTAAATTACGTCTAGAAATATGCATGCTCCTTTACTTTTGTAAGTAAATCTCTTTTATAACTAACTATCTCTTTTATAATTATGTATGCTGACATTGCTGACTTTGCCCTGCCATTTGCCATTTCTATACACTTGTTTTATTTTTTTTCAGGCTGTCAATAAATAGTACTCACAAGATGTAGTCGATTCCTTGAAACCAAGCCTTAATATATCCCAACATTATATGGCAACCCTGCTAGAATTAAATAAAAGTAAAAAAGAATATAGCATGACTTCTATTGATTTTCATCGGTATCTTTCTCCTCATTTTTCTATTTGCGACTGTTACCGTGGCATTGTAAGAAAATAATGGTTTGCAATTGTTAATCCACAGAAGTGTTGGCTCAGACACAATGGCCGACGTTATTTGTGTTCAACTACGAACTAGGATAGGATTGAACGAAATGATGTATTTGAAATGATACTATATGGGTTAGGAAAGTCAAATTTAGCACTTTTACTAATTTACAATTCTATGGTTTGCCGTAAATAAAAAAGAAGAATCGAGATAGGTTTTTGGAATTAAAGTAAGTTCATTAGTTCCACTTGTGACAGAAACAAATGAAAATATGATCAATAGCAATAGGTCCTATACGACAAACACCATATTGGATACGAATCATAATCAATAGAACAAAAGAATGTATTTACGCAAGAAATCGTAGAAATAATAGAAATGCATAGTTCTGAAAACATAGGTACCTACATAAAAATCTTATCAAGAAGACCCTACAAAAAGAACAAGATAGGCGAAAGGACTGAAACTGGTGTTCACAAATAAACCTTCCCTATCCATACTCATACTAGCTGACCCGGCAAACTTTGTTTTGCCATATAAATGTGTCCAAAATTAAAAATAAAATTCTGGAGAAGGCCACTCTTATCACCTAGGTGTATTAAAAAAATTTTCTTACGACCTATTCTCAGACCTACCAAATATACACACAAAATTCATAAAAATCAGTCAAGGCGTTTTCGGAGGAGTTCGATAACAAACAATGTGACACGAGATTTTAATTACTTTTATTAGAAGATTTTAATGCGGAAGTAACTCAGTCCAACCGATTTTGATGAAATTTGATATCTAGCTTGAACTTTAAAATAGCAGGGCTACTTATATGGTAATTTTTCCGCGATAACCGACGTCCACACGGGCGGAGCCGCGGATAAAAGTTCGTTTAGATATTATAAAAGGGTTTTAGATACGAACCACAAAAACCAAAAACAATTATATATTATATCAAATTTCCAGTAATATAACGCACGTGAAATTATTAAAAATGTATGATGGTTGCACATTTTTCCAATAAACCTACCTACTCATTTATGATAAACCTTTATTATACGCGGCTTAAGTGATGTGATAAAACAAAATTCTAGAACGCTACACATAATATAAACATGGAAATCTTAATTTAAGGATGCTTTTGTAATTGTTATTCTTTGTATGTGTTTACTGTATTGGTGTTCGTATTCTGTAGCGACCGCGGCAGCTTCTACATTAAAACAACGCGGCAAGAACGAGTTAAAGCTAACAAGCTATTATGTGCGTGACCAAAACCTTGACCAAACTAGCCTTCAGTATAGAGTTCGAATATTTAGGTACTGGATAAATAAGCTAACAGGTACACGAGCGACAAAACAAAAGGAAAAGATTGTTATCGCTTATTTTACTAACAAACCCTAATAGGGTAAAATAATATAAGACACGGTTCCTTATGCTATTTTTTTTAAATGGGAGATATGTCGATTTAAAGTCCAGGAGTGGGGGTAATGCCGCCATGCTTGCGTACAAAATGCACGAAATTGTGACGTCATGCGACATTTCAAATCAATGTCCCACCGTCAGTTTTTTGTAATGTAAAAAAATAATATATAAATAATAAATAGAATATTTTTCAATAATTAATATGATGTGACGGACTTAAAAAAAATATATCTATACCATTATATTTGAGACCTTTATGCACTTCAGGTTTAAATTTTTTAGAACATAATTATTATGTCATAAGCATTTACGTAATTTCTATTATTCAAGACTGCTTTAATAGTTTCTTTGCTTTCTCCGAAATGCGTCAAATATGACGTACACACACAACATAATTATTCTACGCAATACAATTTACTACTTTCTAGACAAAGAGAACGTACTATTAACAATACTATGTAAACACACGTTTCGTTCAAATCAAACATTAAGAACCACGAAGTGTTTTAATCAGGCATGTGTCATGTCGATGATATTTTCTCCTTATTTTTCAATTTCAATGACTCACTCAACTGGCTGCACGGTTATCGACCATATGGTAGCGAGTTTCATCTCCATACCATATTAAAGAGAATTGCTTAATCGAAAAACATGTAACATGGTAATGTCAGTAAAAGTTTAAAGTGTGTAACTCCTAAAAATTTACATAAATAAAATTTTAAACCTCTATAATAAACAAGATACTTTTAATTAAAAATAATAAAAAGTATTTAAAGTTGTAAAGAATATAAGACGCGTCCAATTCTCCATATATCGTAATCGTTAAAGTCAGTAAATAAATCACTTTGGTACGCTCATTTCGAAATAAAAAAACAAGTGTCTGTTCATAATTAAGTATCGATTATTGTGTAAGTAGTAAAAATACTCACTCATTATTTTATTAGCAGCTATAGCACATATTTAATTCATATATTATGACGTTAAGTTTCATAAACACAGATAAATGTAGGTACGCAGCCTCTCTCTGACAGCGCTCAATGTGAATGAACCGTACTCTAGCGATATCAATAAAGTATTATCACCAGCAGGGCCAGTAATTGTAGTTAGTTATAATAACTATAATAAAATTAGCTTCGTCCACGCCCCACGACGCGCCTAGACTAGACTGAAAGGCAGGCACTCAACGCCATTTGGTCAAATATGTCTATCAGTCAGGCGAGAATAATCAATATGCTTTTAGATGCTTAAACATTTGTCTAGGATGAAATTTCGGACATTAGTAAACCGGCTCGACTGGGGCATCAAACGCTACAAATTTGTATAAGGGTTTGAGACCGTTTAAGTCTAGAATTCTAGTAGGTACCTACCTAACCGGTAGATAGTCTTTTTATAGGATTACAGACTGAATATTCTGCGAAATATATGTCTCTGTAACAAACTCAGTCATATACGTGTTCTCGCAGTACCAATTCCATCTATTGGTTGCAGAGTACTTAACAACTTAAAGGCCTGTTAACAGGATTTAGATATGTACTTGTATTTAAAAGCGTCATTATAAACATTTTCATGGTGGACCCACACATGCCGGACGGTACGTACGTGCGGCATGCGCGGCTTTTAGATGCCAGCGGCAGTTCGCTTGCGTTTCTTTTTATGAATAACGTACTTACAACATAACTGCGATATACGCAATTTTATTATAGTCCAACATACTCCACTCCTTTGCTGAAGCCAAAAACCGGTGGAAAATTCAACGGCAAAGCAGACTGAAATCTGGCGGCATGTATGGATCCACCATCAGCTTTATGAATTTCAGTAAATGATTACTTGGTAAATTAAAGCAACCTCAGTGGCAGAGTTTAATTAATAAATAATTAACTTTCAAAATATATTGAAAACAAGTTTCCATAAACGTGTTTTTATAGTTGAAAAATTAAGCAAATACCATTTAAATGCAAACCACTGACAAACTTAATACAATGTGTATCTTAAAGCTTTAACATCAAGTCATTAAATATGTTCCCACGCTTCTTTAAATAGCGTTAAATTGCTAAATAAGATATACTTTACTCAAGTTGATTTCATTACTTCTGCTGCACTACTCTCTTGATTCTAAGAAGTCCTTATGTTCCCAGAACAAACCGTTTAAAGAGGGTATTTATCTCACGAACCGTATCACCTCTTCATCACTTAAACTACATAATTCTACGTTAAGAGACCTCCAATTGCCCAAGAACTTCCACATGACCAGCGGCTAACCACTTGGACGGGTTTCATATCACCCACAATCGGCCTTGGATATTATATTGACCTTCTAAGCAATTACATAATTTGTAGACGTATGGCGATAAAACGTTGATTTTTTATTACGCATTAAGAATTTTAATTCGGAGGTACAAAATTAATGAAATCATCGGTTTTCTGTTCTAAATGTTAAACGAGAACTATCGTCCATAATTTAAATTCGTAAATATTTTTTCCTGACAGATTCTAGTAATTCCTGGTGCAAAATTGACCGAATATTAAATAAATACATCTTAACAATTTTAGGTCAAGTGATATCCCAATGTAACACAATAAATTATCAAAACCAAATAACGCAGCTTCCAATAAAAAATACTAGGTACGTTTACTCTGACGACTGTGTGCACAACTGCCCAAGTCTGTTTACTTCCATGGATACAATTGAAAAATGCATCGTAACTGTTATAATTGTTAAATAACTGGGTCAGTACATGCTGAGGTTATACGGCATCAAGTTCGCACAAATCATCACAATATTTTTTAAGATCTTATACTCAGTAATTAATTTTATTTTTTATTATTTTACTGTTGTCCAAGATCATCGCTTTAGAGTGAAATAGAATAAAGTTTATATCAATCGACAAACATGTGATTTTAAGCTTAATTAACATAATCTTTTGACATATTTTAAGTTGTTACTGCATAATTATGATTATAATCGATGCAACCCTTTGTCGCATAGCAAAAGCGGGTATGCGAAAATCTCAGGGAAAAGTCTCTGAAAGATATTGCGTGTGTTCAATCATAAAGAACAGAAATGAGTAGGTACTCAATATTAAAATAGTTCCGACGATTTTGAAGACGAAAACACCACGCGTTCCCATATTTTCTGCTTCCTTCACACGGGTACAAGTTTATTCATATTTGAACTAGTCATTTGGAGTAACACACCATGATTCAACAGACGAGCGTGTATGTTTATGTTGCGCTCATCTCTAAAGAATTTCCAAAACAAATCAATGTGCCAGTTTATAAATTGAAATAGGTACATAGTTCAAAAACCTTCTAATAATAAAATTTTAAATTAAAAAGCAAGGAAGCAATTTTCGCAATAACGTGCGATCGGAACCATCACCGTTTGTCACGCAAGTCTATTAAGTTTAGGCAACAACGTTTATGTAAAGTTGATTAAAGGCGAATAGTTTACGAAATAGTTCCTAGAAAACGCTGAAATACAGTGTTTAATGTAGGTATGCGTCGGTTGAGGTTAAACGTTTACGTTTATCAATACATACGTCCAAGAAACTACTTTTGATATTTAATGACTGTAAATCACTATTATATTTGAATTATTAGGATTATATCTGAATAAGATAAATGGATTGCCTTCCTTGCAACGATAATTTACTCTGAGAATATTTTTAGTCGGTGAGAACACTGAGAGCCAATAATTCTTTTGTTGTTTTTAATGTATTAGAGGCGCGTATTTTATGTTGTGTAGGATGTTAAGTGGCAATCAAAAATCGTTATTCTAAATATAAGTCAATGATAGGTACTTAATAAGAAATATCTATTCTGAAGAGAACCGCGTGGGCAAAGCTTTTAAGCTTTTTCATGTACAAATTAGAAAAAAAATATTTTCTTCATTATAATATTTCGTCAGGACTTTTTTAAGTTAAAAATAGAATAAAACCATTGAAAATAATTAGGTATACAAAGATATGAAAACTGATCGATAAAATATATCGAAATTTTGCTGTAACGATTACTAAATTGTTCCAAGTGTCCAGTAAACACGATTCGAAGTGTTAAATAACACAGACATTACCGCTGGTATTTCGTTGGCTACGCTTTAATGTGGATAATTGATTAATACGAGGAAATTAATAATTTCGCGACTGTTAAGTTGTAAAGCTAATCGCTGTGTAGCATGCTTCTTACAAGTAGGTACTGCAAATACTATAGTTTTTGTGTAATAAAGTTGCAAATACACGGTATAGGAGAAAAACGTAGTTTTATTACGTTTTAAATTTCGTTCATAAGTATGAATAAAACCTATCTGATCTTCTCTTGATACGAACGTGTCGGGGGATTGCATTCATCGCTCCGTTAGTTTCGATGTTGATAGACCTCTTATGTGCGGGTAGACCAGTGTACGTGATTTTGTAGAACTTGGCTCTCGGTTTGCCAGTGAGTGGCGAACCGGGTACACGGGAACATCCAGGTATTTTACAACATAGAAACTTGAGAGACGGTGCGGTGTTTGAAAGTTTTGCACGTGTATTTGCAATTAATCAACCTGTACCGGACTTAGATTCTATAAGTTCCGACCAATTGATTGAACGATTGGAATGATTTAATAAGTGGAGAAAATGTATTTATAGGTGAATTGATGACTTCATGTAATGATTCACATCCGAATTTCAACTCGGTTTACAGTGCTTAGAAAATATGTATGAAAATTTAATTCATTCCGATTTTGGATGGTAAAACTATTTCCACACTGCACTGGAGGAATATGGAAGCTTTTTTTTCCCTTTGCTCTTCTGATTAATTGGAGTCTCAAAGCGGACTCGTCTCATTTTGTCAATTTATTTATTCTTATAATGTCATCTTCGTTTACAAGCTAATTACATTGAATTTAAGTTGATTGTACATTAAAATTTGAAAGCGGGACACATTGTACGGTTGTACCAATCTACGTGCCAAATGACAAGCGTCCAATTAAAGCTTCAGCTGGCGTCTAACTAATATAAATACTGCTCTACAATCAACTGACAGCATTATTTTATTTAGAAAAAGATATAAGATGTTCAAAAAAGCAAAAAAATACAACCATACGGCAGTAGTTTAAGACAATATAATTCTTTAGCAAAAACGAGAAGTGGATATAATATGTTTTACAATCGTTGAACTCAAAAGCAAAGCAAACACAAAACAACAAGATGGCGTAATTTTTTGGTGTTTTTGCCAAGAGCTAGGCAAACAATTGTCAATATTATAAAAAACTTAGTGAAAGAGGTGCTAAAACATAAAGCGGTAACGTTAAACGCTGCGCGCTGGTGCGCTAGCGCCGCTCTAGACGCCACTGACACAGAGCGCCATGGGATGAAACGAGCGTGTATCATTGCCAAGTATTTTCACTCAGTCCGGTACACAACTGGACGTAAGATTGAAATACGTCACATAAGGCGTTGGCTGCTATTTTTTCTTATGTATTCTCAAAATTTGCAACAACATTTCTACACTTTTCGATTAGATACTTCGTCAATAATATTTTATTAAAGCTATTTACTGGTCGGAACGTAAATTAGATTAATCTGTAACATGTGCAATATAAATTTTCGTTGACATGCTCCTTCTAATCCCAGACGCGGCAGTATTCCCATTCCCATTAGGATTTCTCTTTGAGCCATGAAATAAAAGCTCATATTCAATTCCGTGCTTTGATAGAAGGTCCGGTGGCATGTAATTATATTAGGATGGCACACTTATGTCACATGCCAAAACTGAGAGAAAATTTGTACGCATTTACTGGTCATTACGGTTATATTAATAGATTATATAAATGAAACTTGAATAGTGGGGAATTCAGAAAAATGATTTGGCGATGTCAAATATAGGACGAATTCCACTTCCGCTTCGTAATGTTTGATTAACACATTTGTTGGTAATTGCGTACCTAGTAAAATACAATAATGAGGAACTCAGGAAGGTGGAGTTTTACTGTGAAAACTCATTTTGTGCCAAATGGGTCACTATTCTGTCGAGACATAATGCGAAAATACCTAACAGGTAACCTTGTTTCACTCACTCAAATAGGTATGTCAACTACGAATACTTCTTAAAATTACTACGGCAGTTTTAGAATACTTGAGTCTTTTCTATTTATAGAGGAACTAAATAAAATACGTTATACTCGAATGGTGTACACCATAAAAATATAAAAAAGAAGTTATTATTTCTATGATATACCTAGACAATACGTTTAATCATACCAACGTAAAATTTACATTTAAACATTTTCTATAATTATGTAATAAATTAAATTTCTACTTAGTTAAGCGGTTCAATGACCTTGTTTATTTTTATTCAGGTATTATTCTTGGCAAATAATAAAATGTAGTTGATTATTTAACGTAACGAACTAACACCATCGTTTATTGCGTTGTCTGGGCGGTGTCTCTTGTGTTCGCTTTCTCACTCCAACTATTATGAAACGAAAGGTGCAATCTTCTAAAGCTTTCCTTATAGGTAACTAACTATCTTAACAATATACTTAAACAGCAATAAATTGTTTGTTACCAACTATCATTCATAGTTGCTTGTTAAATATAGCTTTAAGTTCAACAACCTTTTAGTGTAGAAAGTAGCTGCAACAGACGTGCCGATATTTGTTAAAGCATAATGACGTATCATTAAGATATTTTTTAACAACATGTTTGTACCTATTACAAAAAAAAAACAACTTTCAGACAAATTTCAATCAGCGAAAATATGAAGTAAGATATTTTGTACTAATACGTAAGATCTGAAAGCAGAACTAATACAATGGTATGAAAAAATACGTAAAGCAATTGGCACAGACGAATTCAGAGGAAAAAATACAAGGCAAATATAGGTAAGGCAAATAATTTAAATTCTGGAGCTATTTGTTAAGCAATTAAAACCAAACTCGAAACAAGAAAATACACAGGTACTACTTATTAAGCGCCAAGCAGCTTTTACAAAAATACATACTAACTTACATGCACTACACATACACAGCTGCAGAAAATGCTGACTTAGTTTGACTATAGATCACGAAAACTTTAAAACAATGTAGATTGTATCTTCAAAGCGAAAATTCATTACCTAACTAGTTGATTGATGCGAAAGGTAAAACTGACAAACTACCAACTTAAACGTTCGAAGCACTTAACTACGTTATAATTTTTACTGTTGAATGTAATAAATTTAAAATAAGCGAACTTCTACTAATTGGATTAACATTCAGTATGATTATAATTACACAAGATAATAGAAACTCAATTATACAATTGACGAGATCAGATCAGATAATTGCGTGCAATTTTGATGATATAACAACAGTAACAGTATATTTAAACGTAATATTACTTACGGCACATGTGTGTACAGTTCTCAAATGACGCCTAAACAAAGCATTCGCGGCAAGTCTCTCATTACTTATACTCATTACTGGCTAGTGGAAGAAAGCAGACACCGGGCAGACTGCACACAATGGCTGGACCAGAACTGGGTTAATTGAAGACAACAGCAGCGCCCATCGCCGCCGGCTGACGGCAAGATCCGATCTCTGTACGCCTTTAAATTAATACTGTAATAAACTAATCATTCGGAATTATGGACCGAACTAGTGAGTGTAATATTGTAACCGCTGCAAATCGATGTCCGTTAAAACAGTAATATCATATTAAAATAGAGAGTTACTTGATTACAATTCTAAAATCAACTCCTAAATTCTTTATTGTTTTTATAAATTATTTATCAGTCATAATGTAAAGCTATTGAGAATGTACTAACTATTCGTCGTTCTGGCTGAAAGAGATCCTAAAAATAGGTCGAGTAACTTTCTCCGGTAGACGAAGCGGTCTGTAGGTAGGTATCTGCAGTGCGACACCAACCTTTTACATTGATTTCAGAGACGTCTACATAAAAAAATAAAAGGAAAACGTAAGATATTTTTTTTCAAGTTATTTTTATATTAGGTACGTGTAGAAGTGCGTCAAGTTTTTATACAACTTGTATATTGTCAAAATGTTTTTGACAAAGATAATTTGCGCGAACATGTTTTATTTTAATGCAAAGCGTCACTTGGTGAACAATACACCGTGAACACAATAAGCTAACGTAATGTGAGGTAAACGGTATACCGCTTCCTGGCTAGCGGTCAAGTAGAATACTAAATGTAACCTCAAAGCATGGACTTTTACACTACCGACGATACAACCCTAGTAAAAGAGGTTACAAGATTAATATGTATTAGATTTATTAACTAATTTTATAAAGTACACAATACATAAATATCTACATACCAAGTTTGACAACTTTAACCATATTTTATTTACTGTAGAGCCAAATTGCATGTAAAACTTTTTATGAAGTGGACGTTGAACGCAACACCATAACATAAAAGAAGTGTAAAATTTCCATTTCTAAAAAGTAGAGCATAAAAACTCTAAGAAAAAACCTGCACGTGTAGATTCAAATGAATACTTGTAAATTTGTCGCGTGTCATTTTTACGCCTACATACAAAACTAGATCAAAGTTCAACGACTTTAAGAGAGTTAAATCCATTCATCATTCTAATAATTACTAGAGCAGTAGTACTGCTGTTAGTAACAATGACAGACAAGTAACAGACATTGACGACGTTTTTCTAGAAAAAAAAAACAAATAAGGGTGTATTCTTTTTTAAATCGTAGGTCTATACTCTCTCATGTGTCAACGTAATTATAAAATACATGTTTTTCCATAAAAGTCCAATCTAGTAAGTCCCGTAGACCCAGAATCACGAAATCTGTATGATGCTGATCTTACGTCACAACTAAAGAAAAAATACGAAAATAGTAAATGTTAGCTACAGTTTTGTAACATAATAAGTAGGTTTTTGCGATTACAAAATAATATTTACATTTGGAAATTAGATAATGTTATACATCGATGTATGAGAGACCATTTTTTCAACCGCACCGTAATGTTTTTGGAGAATTAACAGTCAACTAAATTTGTACGGAACCATCGGTGCACGCGTCAAACTCGCCCTTGTCCGGTTTTTTATTTGAATACGTTGTCAGTGTTATAGTGAACTACACAAAGTTCATTCATAGTGATAATGAGGGCGTGAGCAGCAGGAAGGCACTACGGCCAACCGTTCCGGGAAGCGGCGGCAGACGATGCGCAGACGCTGATGACGTCATAGTATGATCAGCCAATTAGGGCAGCGGGCCTATCTTCCTTAGTTAGCTTTATTATCTATTTAAATAAAAGGCATTTGTAATAAAATGACTTATTATAACTTTTAATTGTATAAATCGTATCTTTTAATTATTTAAATCGTAAAATTAAACATAGAAAGTAGGTATTTTAAAGTTTTGTTTTAATAAACTCTGCAGGGCCTTTGCAGGGAATTTAAATTTTAAGTTAAAACATTATACTGGTTAAATATATATAACTACTTTAAGGTTTGGATGGTAGTGGTAGCAAGAAAAAAAATGTGACAAGTGTCTGTAAATAATGTGTATTTCAAACGCATGGTTAGTGTGCGTAAGGTTCTTTTTTTTCAGCAAATTATAAAAAAAAATATTAGCTTCCCTCACCCCTTCTCCATATAAACTGTAATGGCCTTATTTATAAAAATCTAGACGGTGCTAAGCAATTGCTAAGAAACTTTTAAATTCAACTTCTCTATAGAAAAATTGAATGGAAAGGACAGACATCGCCATCGTAGAAGAACTTTTTCGCTTGCTCGCTGGACAGGGAGAAGTTTGCTGAGCTGACGGCCAACCTCCAGTAGTGAAGAGGCACTTTAAGAAGAAGAATCAATTGCTAATCATCTTCGAGATTTTTATAAATGAGGCCATAATTTAATCTTCCTCAGTCTGCATAATTTTCTTAATAAGGGGTACAAAATTTTCGCTTAACGTATTATTTTATATTGATTTCCAGAATACACTATTGTAGCTAGCTTTGTAGCACTTTTCATGTGAGAATATTTATATAATGAACTAATAAGTGGTGCAGTGTTAAAAACGAAGAGGCCAATAAAGCTACCCAGTACCATACTTAATTGCTTGAGGAAAATTTCGCGTGTCTTAAAATGCTAATGTTATGCAGACTATTGTACATACAACATCGTCGTCAAAGAAAACAATGCGTTTGGCAAACCGAATGCAACCGAGTGCCGCTGCATATTCTCTTTTAAATTATGCTTTGTAAAATTTAAAGTGAGGCTGAGTTTAAAAATCGTTTATTCGTTTCAGAATGATTAATGAGGAAAACGTTGTTGTCTATATATAACAAAAAAAAAAAACAATGTTGAGAATGCCATGACGTATTAAAAAGCTGCCTAGAACAAAATGCCACCGTCCATGACGACGTTACAAGCGAATATATAAAGCTGTTGGCCTTGACAGAAAAAAAAACTAAAGCCCATGCCATAACACGGCTATAGCATGCCATTGAAACGAGGGACGCCAAGGTCGCGAAGTCAATGTACAGCACAGGACGCCACCTGTCTCCGGCACCAATATATAAATATATACAATAATTATGGCGAAGACACGACACGATATGTGAAACTACCTCCTCAAACGGCTTTTCAACTGTTTGAACTCGTTAAGAATTCACAACGCGAAGACTTGAATGACGACGTACTTATAATAAGATTCAACATTCATCACGTTCACTTTTTGAAGTGCCACCACGCACAATGCTATCTTCTAATAGATCGATGAGTACAACAAAATTTAACCTGAGAAATACCTATAGAAAAAGTTTCTGAACAAAAGTCGGTTGCGGTTACTAACACACGCTCTGTTGATGTTTGATCCATCCTATTTAAAGCCCTCTGACTATTTGTATTAATAGAATTGCGAATACGTCCTGATCCTCATTTTGACAGTTCAATTAAAAGATGTAGGTACTCATTGACTCAGAAATTGTAGTTAAATAATGTAACATGCGGGCGTGTAAATTAATATTTTCACTTTATAACTTGGTGGATTAAATTTCCTTAGGCGTCAATTAATTAAAATATGCAGAGCAGTATGAATCTGCCAGTTCCATTAGAGGGAATAAAATAAAATGAAAACGTAGCTAGCAACACGTACATAAAGTTAGTCATGGTATGAGTCGCGGCCGAGATGTGATTTACAACAATATTCCCGTAGGCGTAGCGAGCGAATTGTATCTGTTTCCAGAAATGGAAGCTGACTGTTCCAGAACCTTCTTTGTTAGCTTAAGTAAGGAGGTCGACGCACCGCGACTAAATACGAGCCCAAAGTACGTGCGTATAGCACATGTAAGATTTTACTAGGCGAGTTTAGCACGGTTCCTTTGTAATCTAAGCAGAGCTGCAAACAAAACATCAATTTCAAGTGGCCGTTGGTGCTTGAGATATGAATCTAAACATTTTGTGAGTGGGCCTCATATTATAACAATAACATCGTGTTATATTTTTACGAAGGGCTGCTTCAATATACATAAGCTAAATAAGAAAGGCTATAGTAATGATTTATAAAGATTAAAAAAATTATAAATTAGCAATAGCAAAGGGTTTCGTGACACCGTCGACCTACAGATTTAGCATGAGATTAGGACCAAGAAGGATAACGTCTAGTGGTTTGCTAATTTAACCCTGCAACAACAGAATATAATATAAAATAGCAAATCTTTTAATTCTATAATGGTATCGGAACACGACACCAAAGCTGCAGAATACTTCAAATCTGTTATCTTGCTGTTACATAACAACATTTTCTTTAAATTTGCAATGTTTATACGGACGCGGACTGGCATCCGGCCAATGGTTCTTTTTAATCGGTTTAATTCATTGAGCAACTGCTTTATTGCCGAATCAGTGCGAATAGACGAGGACGACCTCTCCAAGGTCATTGTATAGAGAGAAACAGGTTCATGATAACTCGTTTGCTTGTCATATACAGACCACTTTCTTGAAAACAATTTTATTCATGGCCGTAAAACAACTTTTACGCTGATCGGCAAGAATTGAAACCAAAGAGATTTTATTGGTGTTTCCCTTCTGCGTGGGCAGCAAGACAATATTGATGGAAATCACACTTGTAAGCATTGAATTGAAGTACATTAAATATACTCTAAACAACATCTATTTTAAACAAGATTTAATAGAATTCAACCTGTTTCTCATAAAACTTAATAAAAACTTTATTTATGTTCTAACTGACGATAAGGAAGTTGTGATTACTGACAATAAATGGTCTTTATTATATGTTTCAAAGCCTCATTAAAATACCTGAAATTGTAACACATTAATGCATTTTGATTAGGACTTATTGCAACTATAAGATAACACTTGTAAATGAATGCTCACCTACCTTGTTTGGATGGAAAGGTCAAAAGCATTTTTTATTTTGAACTTTGCTTGGACTACTTAGGAGTCAAACGTGCTAAAATATTCCACCCCTCGGAAGTAAGCCCTAGAAAAACAAAGGTCCCGACTGTTCTTTTTTTTGTTTATACCTCGAAAGCGAAAATTTGTTACACTGCATTACAAAAGCTGATAAAAAAATTACAACTTTGTACCTACCCCCTATTCCATGCACTTTGTATCTATTCCTAATCGTCGAATTTCAAAACTGTAGCAAATGGTAGAGCACAGCATGGAGGCCTTCCTACACTCACATTTAGCACTTACTACAATGGCCAAATATCAGCTTCAATAATTCCTTTAGTGCAGCTTGATTTGGCAAGTAAATTAGGGTTTAGAAAAATAAACTGCTTCTCTGAACATCAGTAGAAGTTATGATACATCCAGCAAAGGCGTGTAAAAATAATCTGTCGTTCAAGCCTAGCTGCTAAACTAGCTGCAACTCCCGACTTGAATCAGGCGGAGTCCTTGTCATGAACAGAACTTAGGAGTTCAACATCTTCTTCAATGACTGCAACAATGACAGTACCCCATTCTTTAAATAGGGTCCTTCTTTGTGCTTGGGACTTGACTAAATTTAGTAACTATCAGTGTAGGTAGGTCTAGGTACACAATTAAATAGTATTAAAAAGAGGTTTCTACAAATTAAGCATCTTAATATATTTTTGGCTGCGTGCTTCTTAAGTACCTAAATATATTAATTTCATTATGATGCTCATTTGGATAGGAAACGAGTTATGTAAAATACCCAAATCTAGTCACTTGAAATATATTATTTGAATAAATAAGTTGCCTGAAACTTGCGAATTTTATAAAGCAAATAGGAATTGAATAAATTACATATCTGTGGTTTAAAATGTATCTAATAAAAAGGGTCGTAAGTTACACCCATTTGCTCGTGAAGTTTAGCAAACAAGAACGTTGGTATAGGAAATCGGAAAGAGACTATAATTTTAAATTAAGAGTTTTCTTTAATTACTTAAATCTATAATTTACATTTTGTCTTGACTGTTTCATTACTTAAGATCCTCAGTCATAGGAAGTTAAAGTTCTCCTTAACATCTCTCCAAGTTTTTTATCAAATTATTATATTGATTAGACCAAACTAAACTGATTGGACCTACGTTTATAATTTTGTCCTTACAATAATAATTTTTAAATAACCAAAAGTGAATATTTAATGTTTGCGCGCACAAGATAGCGTACGCAAAATCAGACAAATTTACTTTTAAATATTTTTAGATACGACTTAGGCCCGCTTGCACAAGTCCAGGTTAGCTTTTTAACTTAGAGTTAAATGCTAACAATATTGTCTTAATAACCTCGTGTTAGCAACTAACTCTGAGTTGGGTTTTTCGTGCAAGTGGACCTTTTATAAATAGGATGCGATTATCAGATCTAGGTTGTACCTATTATATAAGTTAGACGAAACAAACTTTAACCTTTTAGTATTTACTAATACAAGTTTTAACAACAAGGCTTATTGTGTAACAGACACGACATTTACGCAGAGTTAAACAAATTTCGTTAAGTGTTAAAACTGAAGTAACAAAACGAAGAGCTTTGCTCTCTGCTTGTGAACATTAATATCTCCGCGCGTGTAAATCTGTACAGAATTATATTTACTTGAGCGTCGATGTAAATATAGCAACAATAAACTTTCATAAAAACGTGGAAGTACAACGTTCAAGTACACATAAGGAAGATATTGTATATTAAATTGGTAACTATTAATTATGGTGTATGTCAAAATATGTACCAAGAAAAAAAATAGTGGCTAAGTATTTACTTTTAATCCATAAATATTTTTATTATTGGTATTTGCAAATTGCTTTTGCTGACGATATGAAAATTAGGAAGAATTAAGGATCATTTGCAACTAGAGCCGAGCGAACGTCAATAATAATAAATTATAGTTGACTGAGCTCTTCTTAAATTGATACGTCATATTTGATTGATATACTATACACTTATACAGTATGTGTTTACTTTTAAATGAAATTAAGGACAACATTAATCAAAACAGTATAAATCTGAGTCAATAAATCCCTATTTTTGTTTATCTTTGAACTGCGCAGTTGTCTAATATTTCGCTGCGCGCACGCAGCCCTCGGTTCGGACAAGGTTGCGCGTGCGGCGGCGTGCGCCTAATTAAACACGAGTCCGTCGAAAAAATCAAACATCACACTCGAGATCTTTACGCAGATATTTCGTATGTGTAGAGTTTAAAGCGTGGAACAAATAATATCTAGTGTTATTACGTTTGATATTATCTAATAAGACGTGTAGAATGTTTGTTATTTATGATATTCAACTGTTAAGGTCGTAAATCAATGGTAGGCGATGAAATCTTGCACAACATTGTGTTTGTGCCACACAAATGCACACAAATGACAAACTACTGTTCAACCCGATTGATAGTAGTTGGTACCACAGCGAACAACCAAATAATGTGTTATTTGATATGGAAAAGCAAGTGATTTCTGTAGGTAAATGTATACCCTTAGAGGAATAAATAAGTAAACTATAGAGCGCGCATATCGAGTATAAATTGTTGGCACTAGTATAAACATGTTAAATCGTAAAATTAGTGTAAAAGGCCGTTTTATTAAAACTATCTCAAAACCTAATAATAACGGAAACGTCGATATTTTTCGCATAAACGTCTGTCGTCACACGGAAAATCACTTAAATCAGTAAACGAGCGTAGTACATTTAGATAAAAATGTGTTTACGCTTAGCATAAGGGGCTACTAGCGATGCACACGCTCTATGCTTGTCTGTTTACAAAAAGTGTCATGCTAAAATTACTAAGTTTGTTTGGTATATACCTGCACAGTTTATTATGCAGAAAATTATAACATGATTTTCAAAATCAGATGCATTATGCCACACGCTGACCAAACAATGATAATTAACGTAGGTAATCAATTTTCTCTATCTAATGTTAATGACTAAACGATAAATAATCTAAGCTACGCAGTTCTACTGAATGACTCACAATACCCGGTAGGCAGTTAGTTAAGCGAAGATCGAGCTAACGATAGCCGTAGTTATTATTTACCCACTACTAATATGTTTTTTACATTATGCAACAACTAGACGAAATCAAAACTCGAAAAAGAGAAAGTGTCTTGATAAATAATTATGGAATATAAAATCGAAAGTATAACAAATTGCTCAATGGCTTCAAAGTTTGGTTTCTGCAATCAATCACTTCAGTGGTAGCACAATCATTTTTTTCTTTGTAAACGGACATCTGTGTTAACCTAGGCCCACGCTCCACTCATAATGTAGCAATCACTAGTAAGAGTCACAGTAGTAGCCTACCAGTCAAGTCTATTGTCAATGTATTTTCAACGCACTCAATATAGCAGCAATGACAAGATAGTATACAGAAAGCAACATACTCGAAGCAATTAAATCTTACCCTTAACTGGTCATGTGGGGTGTCATTTACCCCAAAGTATGTGTCGAGGCTCGTAACTTTTTCAAATTTGTTTAGCTTGCCGTAGATCTAATTAGCTTCGTAAATACATGCTACTATTTCAATTTAATCGCGACAAGTGATCAGTTGTAGAAGATTAGGCAGTTGGATGTTGGACCGTGTTTGAGGTCTAAGACACCCTAAGTGACTGTTATGTTGTCTTAATAAATTTAATACCTACTTACGTTTTATACATCAGTTGATATATTGATATTGGTGGTTAAATGAAATGTAATGTAAATATAATATTTACATGCTAAATTACACATGTAGGTAAATAATGCACATGTTTTAATAAAATTAAAGTAGTTAGTTTGGGGCGCCCCACACCCTACACGACCTTTTATGTAACTTTCTTGGCGCGCCCAATTATGGGTTAACTTATACGAGTGCATCGAAAATGTTTTAACTTAATTCAGCAATTTAAATGCAAAAATAAAAACACCCAGAACCGCTACTCTGATACGAATATAAGCGCATTTTATAATCTTTAAAACGATATCCAATTTCATGGAAGCGAGGCACACTTTATTTTCGGAATTCACTTATATTCATGCAATTGAGGCAGTGATCCGCATCTTCGACTGTATTTCATTTTGCCAGCACGTTGAATCCTAAACAAGTCAGGCGGTCCGCCCAGCACTAAATCATCTAAGGGCATATGGCGAGAGTTTGCGTCAAGTTATTTATTGCATTTCTCAGCAAGACCCGCAGAGTCGCGAATTTAATATCGCCATGATCAAACACATTTACGACAACACTAAAACGCTGAATGTTTCCTTTACTTGAGGGTGAGTAGTAAACTTCTAAACAGCTTTCAAAGGTTTAACAGTCAAGTTAAGTTTAAAGCACATGGACACTGAGGTTCAATATACTTAATGTACGTAAAACAGTGTGATGTACTGGTGAAAATCTAGACATGACATACATATACAAATTTTGGCGATTTTATTTAATTTACATGCACTCAATTTGTTTAGTACTCATCATTTTAATATTACAACCGAACACGATCTCACCGAGTATAGCACAAAAATAAATTTATTTAAAAATGTAACGATGCGATTTATAATTTATAAACCCTTGATGGGTTCAAACAAAATCTTTCTCTAATCCGTCTGACAAGCTTGTGAATTTAGGATTAACGTGAATGGGGAGATTACTAAATATCCTTTGTTTGTCAGAGGCATTACGTAATTTTGTCATGTGATTTTAACGTATGCATATTTCACTATCACTATAAGCTAACACCATTAAAAAAAGATGACTGGTCTGCCGATTTGAAGATTCAATTCTGTTCTGATAGAACTTTCAATAAATTTAATATCATCACATCGCATCACAACATATGATACCTACGATACCAATTAAAGTTATAATGACCTATATTAAACAAAGACTTGCGTATCATTACTTGTAAATTTGCAAAGATTGTTGACATCAATTAATACATCTAAAAATTCATATTTCATTATCATTCATCTCGTTTGGGCACGGCGCTTTTACATATAAGATGTATAAAATATTCACTTAAATTAAAAACTTAAACCAACATAATATACTTAAATAAACATGATCAATGAAATGATAACCTAAATCAATTACACAAATGTCAGTCTGATATAATCTTCGACTTGAATACCTCTAATTTTAGCTTGCACATACAACGGGTAAATTAAATTAAACGGATGTCAAAACGACGCACTGACATCACAAGACAAAGAAATGTAGTTCCTTTAATACATGTTTACTTGTTTTAATCGATATAGGTATCTACATAACAAGCGTGAAAAATCTGTCGTAAAAGAACAGGTATATTATTATCAAAAAATATCATTTAATCACTAGCTGCTGTAATTGACTTTAATGATTAGGCATAAAATGATTGAATGAAAAACAGTTTTTGCTTGTTAACTTTTTATTTTATCCTTTGGCGTCTACAATAGTGATAACACAATTAAGTATTAGTATTAAAATTATTTTCATAATAAAAGTTCACGAGACTGGCTTAACTTCGTGCACGTTTGAAGCATGCATCGCTAACTCACGTGATACTAGAAAACTGTAACAAAATGTTCGGATTTAAAAAGAAAGTTTTAATGGACTGCAGATAAAAGTCTAGTTAAACTAGATTTAAAGCCCGCGTCTAATTATAAATGAATTATAAGTGTTAATTATATTTCCATTCAATATGTAAAAGAGAGATAATGTTCATTAAAGAACAAAAAGTATTACGCACAACTATTAAGTGTTTTTAATCAGTATTGTTGATGATCGACATGCGACCACGCCGGCATCGACAGTGCGCCCACTGACTGACCTCAACGCGGACGAGATAAAGGCTATTTTAAGCGCCGCGATAATATCGAAATACGTCGAATGTTTTACCGGATACGACATTGGATGACGCCGGAAGCCTTTAGACAGAACAGAACCTATGTAAATGACGTATTGATACTTGAACTTCCCCTTCACATTAGACAATACGACTTTTAATAACGAATATAGTAGGTATGTTGCCTAATTTTATCATCACTGACGATGAAAACACGTAAAAATTTAACACACTTCGTACAAAATCATACGTTACAAACAACACGTTTTATGCTCTTGGCAAAAATCCCAAAAGAATAGAATATTCGGAAACGCAGTTAAACTCGTAATTCGTAATCATGACGTCACCGTCGTGTGATACATTCATAACATATCATAATGTGTGTAAATTACAATGCCATAAAATGCAAAAAGCAATGCATTGTTCGAATATCATTTTGCAAATCGAAACAGTGACATAAAATCGAGATGAACGCGACTATTAAATCAGCCTGTGAATTGTTGATAGTCTGTAACGGCTGTCGTGTTCCAAAATGACGGACTACTTATGTTCCTGTGTAGGAGTTGTTTATCATTATGAATATTTGTTTTGAATTGCTTTTTGTTACACTTAATTAGTTCCATCGAATTACAATAGCAAAATAAACATTTTCAAAGAAGGATTCTTCTAAAGGTTTGATTTTAAATAATGTGGCAAAACCCATTCAGTTATTACCTAGATGTAAACCAGTAATTAGATGTAGACCATAAACGAAAAAAGTATTCTGAAATCATACGATAAAATTGATATTTTCTTTTAATTTTCATAAGATATCATCAAGGCTGTTTTCTTTAATTTATAGGTATTTAAATGTACCTACACTAAGCTATGAAAAATAAAAATTACGAAGTATAATTATACATCATTGAGTTCTGCACTTATTGGGACAATGATCTTTAAACAGCTGGTTTATTTATGAAACAGTGGTCGATTGACTGGGAGGCCTCGACCTCAGAGTCCGCTTTCATGCACACTAAAAGGATTACCCGTCTGACAGGGCGAGAAAACAGACTGTGGAATTGGGCTAATCCTCTTTGGGCGGCATTTCGACGCTGCCTCACGATTGCACGCTACACACCTGATTGAACGACCATATACTCTGGCACAAGAACATAAAGTATAATGTACAAAAGCATGTAATATTGAGTGTCAAATCAATAACTCCTTCACGCGACGGCAGCAGAAAGTTAGGAAGATACGAATTGGCAAGCGAATAAATACCCTAACTAAAGACGGTAAGATCATTTTTCATTTTACACGAGTGTGTATTAAACGCGAAACAAGACGGTGAAAGCCCGTCTGCCCTTGCGATCTCTAGCTCTACAAGAACATAATTGCACACGTTCAGTAAAACGATTCAATGAATCGGTGACATTAAAATCAACGAGAACTTAATTAATGTTTTTCCTATAATAATCTCGACTCATGAAATTGTCGTTATTAAATACATGAAAAAAAAAAACATGTCTGCTACAACTATATAATACGTGGCATTTCAGCGATTTTGCATCGGATATAATAATTAGTGTCGACAGATGCAATTACAATTACCCACCGCGGTGGCTGGATTCCGAGTGCGCGTCATCTTGCGCATGCAGAAAAGTAAACTTTATTCTCATTAGAAAGTTGCAAATTTGGTGAATGAGGGAGGAGAGGTCATTGGCCCGCAATGTAACTGAAACGCTGTCCTTTATGCTTAACACGTAATACTCATTAGCATTGTAAATGTTACAACATCACACCACATCTAATTGAATGATTTAAGGCAAAATAACATTAGAAAAACCGGTAAATAAAAATAGGGTAACAAACAGTTTACACGATCTATTTTTGATATGTTAGTAACTAGGTAATTACAGGCTTGACAGTTCGTTTCAGGTCAGTCAGTAAACTTTCTAAAGCTTAGGTGCAAAAATATTTATTAAATATTCATACATTCAATAGATGATGAGGTAAAAATTGGAACAGGAAAAAATACTGTTGATTTTGAGCCATTACTAGACAAAAGGCTCGCGGTGAAAGCGAATACGGTTCCAAGTATTCACACTACTAAACATAATATTACTAACTGTACTTGCTCTGAACGATGACCCAGACATAAGCTGTGGGATCTAAATGTGTAACAAAAAAGATTAAGCCAGCTCATTTATGTTTGTTTTGGTTTCTTCCTGCTCCTGTCAATAAAGCCGTATGTCGACAATATAATGATGTCTAAAACTTAACATGGAATTTTACTGTGCTTATATGTATTTATAAATCAAATTGTTCGTCATGGTTTACAGTAGGAGTAATCGTACTTACATACTCCTATATAAGGAGTATGTAAGTACGATTCTTGAAATAAATCCTCAATTAAGTTGCGGTAGAAATGAATGTGCTTTGTCTTAGCTACTGAGTGCGTAAATAATCATTTATATACTCATCGAGTTTCAGTGCTTTGAAAGTTACATTAACATGTCTCACAAATTTTTATTGCTTTATATTTATAAAAAACTATTCTGAGATAACTTTTATTAGTTGGTTGATAATATAAGATATTGACGAAAGACGCGCGCTACTTCTTAGAAAAAACTTAGTAGGTTGCTTTAATTATGCATTAATAAGTATTTGATTTGAAACTGAATGGATGCGACTTCTTTTGACAATTGTGTAGTGACGCAAATACGTCATTAAAGAATAGGTAGGTACTATACAATTAATTTGGTTTACAGGTTTTCACTAATTAGTTTTAATAATACTTAATGTAAATTATTTACCCAGTTGTAAAAAGAATTAAACAGAGTCGCGTTTTTTTGTTTTTTTAATCCAGACGTTCATTTTTTTTTATAATGGACCAAGTCACGTATCCGTTACCTACTTAGTATGATAAAGCTATCAAATTATTATCAAAGCACACTGTCAAACCAGCTCACTTACAATTATCATCAAACAAGATAGGTGCCTATAGCTTATACGATAAAACAAAATGGGTGGCGCCATTATGAATACGTTTACATACAATCAAAATTATTGTAATAAAGATTGATAAGTAAGTTGTATACCTACTTACTTAGTGTATTCAAATTGATTGTATTTTTAATTGATTATAAAATAAATACATTTTTACGCAACTATTTTTAATTGAGTCTTATTTCTTAGTTAGTTATTACGAGTCTATGAATTAATTCGTTCTATTTACGACTTACTTTTTATAAACGAATAAAATAATTAACGTCGGTTTACAGTGATTTATTACTGAAAATTAGTGTCCGACCGAAATTTCGGTTTCGGTTTCGGTTTCGGCCAGTTTCGGCCAAAAAATCAAGTTTCGGCCCGAGTTTCGGTTTCGGCCAAAAACGGCCGAACCTTTCGGCCGCGCCGAAACTTACAACATCGTACCTTCGGGTCGCGCTCGGCTAACGTCGGGCGCGCTCGGCTAACGTCGGGCGCGCTCGGCACGGCTGGCAATATGGCGTCGCTCGCCTGACTCCGCCGGCAACTACCTAAATCAGTGCGCTTTGCTCGTGTAGACGTGTCAATACGTGTTTTCACTTTATAGGGTAGTTAAATTTTCAAACAGAACCTCTGTAACTGTGCTGAAATTTCATTGTGATAAATCTTTGAAAGTAGAAACCTGTAATTATAGGTTGGCGAGATATTAATATTAGAAAAAAACGGGCTTACTCACATTTTTTAGACTTTTTAAGAACTTTTTTTTTTATTTATAAAAGGTTCGGTTTCGGTTTCGGCCGAAACTACAATGAAACCGAACCTTCGGTTTCGGTTTCGGCAAAAAAACATGTTTCGGTCGGTCACTACTGAAAATGAAGTCTCTAACATACAAATGATAAATTGCTTAAATATCTTTCCAAGTAAATCATAATGAATTCCAACCTTATATTTCGTAGTTCAAATGATTCTTGGTACTTATATTAAATTTTAAATCAGTGCTCTTACAAGTCACTTGGACGTAACGAGTTGAAAGCTTTAGAAATTTGCTGGCGTATCCCAAAATATGGGTCAAGTAACTGCCTTGAACATTGTCTAGAAAAAAAAACTCATTTCCCGAGCGGGACTACAGAAATAAACTAGACATCGGGACGCCTTGTGCTTAATTACATTTAGTTTCTATTTTTGAAATAAAAAAGTCAAAATGGCAGCCAACTGTAAGTGATCAATACCCAATGAACATTTTACGATCAGCAAACTTTATAACAGGCATCAACGTCAGTGCTGGTACATATGACCGTATCGCATTCTCTTGCTGCCGTGATGAAAATTCCAGACATCGATATTTTTAGTACGATCGTAGATATCTCGGCTCACGTGAGAAACTACTATTAAATTAATTTCAAACCAGGAATGGTAGTGAATTATCTGGGTGCCGCATTCATTAGACGGAATCAGAAGAAGCACTTATCGTAATTGAAATCTTAATCTGTTAAACGATGTGCATTTAACCAATTAATTAAACAATATGCAAGTAAGAATTTGGCGCGGCGCTTGTCAGTTAAAAGTACCTAGTAAGATAATTAAACAGGAGATCTAAGCAAGTCCAAACTCGTATTGTTGGCCCGTTGGTAAACATGCAAAAAACTATACTGGCGTTACTAGTAACACGTTTGTATAGTAATACAAAACCAGTTCGAGCATTACAAATATAAGTATAATATAGGATCAAGAATGTGTTTGTAAATGACACAGTTGGCAATGTTCAGGCAACAAAATGAAAGCGTGAAGTTTATGGAAGGATTGTGATGTTCGATAAAAGTTTACCATTTTTACTAAATCGATATTAAATGAGACACGAGACAATAAACTGTGTAAAGAGCAAAGAAATTTACGTGGTACGAACTGGTGCGGTACCATGACCTTGGTGCGCTCGTTTGCAAAATGAACCTCAAAGTAATCGATGGGTTTATTCATGATACAACACAATATAGGGCTCACTGTACCGCGAGCAGCTAGCTAATTCAAGTTCAACTAAATATTGTGATTGTCGTGTCATAAAACGTCGCTTATTTTTTTTTTGCAAGATTAGGATTTGGGTTTGTTTGGCAAAATATTGTGGACTTCGCTGTTCGGAGAGGACTTCTTTTTCATCCTTACTAATATTATAAACGCGAAAGTTTGACAAGCAAAAACTACTGAATGGATTTTAATGGAACTGTAAAATCATATAGCTAATATAGCATCAGAATAACACATAGGCCATAATTTATAAAGATATTGTGTGAATTGTCCAAAAAAGATAAGTGTCAAGTAAGTAGGAAAAAATTCTGCCATCTGCGAGCTATTCTGGCGTGCGCTGCAAAAACCGTTACGAGTTACACGTATATTAATGTATAATGGAAATGGTTATCTTAAATAGTCCTACAAACAATCCTGAGACAGTTTTGTGTAAGTCATTATCGCCAAAATAGTCAACCATAAATACAATAAAAATTGTCAATTTATTTAATAATGCACATTTGGTAGTAACAAATTGATCCTTATATCTAAATAAATACTTTTACAAAATAATAATAAGAAATGTATTTATTTCATTTTAGGCTACTTCTTTACATCCGTACAAAACTAGCTTAGAAGCTCAACTAAACCCAACAAAAGCCGTCAATTGTTTGACGTGGACGTGCATTAAATCTATATAACTATCAATTAGTCGATAAATCAATGCTTTTAGCAATAATAAAAACGGATAACCATGTCATTTGTGAATTAGAAACGTATATTTTGTATTCACGAAGCTTGGGCGGCATCCGCGCTGCATCCGACGACGACGCAGTTTATGTTAATCTCCATTCATTGCAAATAAGCACAGCTCATGTATAAACTCAGATTACAAGGTGTGCCAGTCATCAAGTATTATGGGTGACCTAACACAATTCTCATTGATTACTTAGTAAAAATGTGAACTAGGACTTATCTTTACATTTTTATGAGAATAAGTATGTAAAGAAGTGAATCCGAAATAAATATATACCTATTTTTATTAATTTGTGAACATTGTGGCGTTTATGTTAATCTTCATTCATTGCAAATGAGGAAGGCTTTTCCAAACTCTGATAACAAGGTGTGTCAGTGAGTTATATGGATGAGCTGTTCATTGAAGGTTATGGAAAAATCGGCCATGTGCGAGTCGGACTTGCTGTTGTAGCGGCTACAGAAATACACACTGTACAAATTTCAACTCTCTAGCTTTTACGGTTCATGAGATCAGCCCGCTGACAGTCAGACAGACGGACGGACAGCAGAGGCTTAGTAATAAACCTTGGGCATTTGGGTATTAGAGTTTTAATTTATTTTTTCCTTTTTACCCAGTTGATACTAGATAGCAATATTAGAAATGCTTACAGAAACCGGAGCACTAACTTACAACTTGTACCAGTTTACTATGTGGCTTAACTACAAACAAACATACACGTACAACTCATTAATAATATATTTTTTATCAATGGGAACGAATCAACAATGACAGCTTTGGCGTAACGGTAAATTAGTGTATCATATCTAAAAATAGAACAAGTTGGTATACTTTCCGTTACAACCTCAACGGACGTGTCAAAAAAAAGTCAAACTGTCTAATCATCGAAGAAAGTAAAATGAAGATTTTCCTGTTACGTAATTGAGCACGCAATATTCATTTATAACTATGAATGATAAGATATCTGAAGGCATGTGTCGCGATATTAGAATGGATACGTTTAGTGGCTTGACCTGTTTATGAGATTTTGCGATTTTATTATCTTATAAATCACAGCATATTACAATGCGTCACAAATGAAGTATTAGTAACATATTTTTACTTTTTAAATAATTACAAATGACTTGGTTAGGGATTATACTTCTAAAATGTTTTCCTGGAAATTATTCATTTCAGGCAAATGGAAAGAGACGAATTTTTGTGCAATGTGATGTTTCATCCTCGTTTCTTATGTTCTTCCTAATATCGGCAACATTTTTATGTATTCTATTACTATACTGCAAATAATTTATCAATATTAAGGATATTTCAACATATTAGTAAACATAGGTCATAAGAAACATTCATTTTTGTCACCATCATAATATTCATAATACAAGTAGATTTCGTAAATGTCAATTTTGTTTACTGTGATTGTCAAGTACTTACTGATTTTTATTTCGAGACTTAGAAATAGGTAATTTATAGTATTGATGCAAGTAATTACGCCATCCCAATCGAAATAAGTGGGTAGTTGTTTAGTCTTATAAGTTATTGATGTGACAAACAATGTTTCTATGAAACAAGTTTTGACAAAGAATTACATAAATAATGCAGGATTTGATCCTGCATTATATCACAGACACAAATTTGTATAGTTAATTATTTAAAGAGAAAAAAATATATGATGATGATATGAATCATAATACCTATAAGCTAAGGAAAAAGCTCTATTGAAAAGGAAAACGTACGAAACGACTATGAAAAATTTCAACGAATGTTTGCACATGATTTAATTTGCAATCTGATAACAGTCAGTCACTTTTTATTATGGAATATGCATATAAGTAATGTCTAATATGATGTAAATCCTTGCCAACCGAGGAAACAAAGAAGGATTACTAAAATCTGAATTTTGAAATGGCTTTCTGTATCAGTGAATAATCCGCCTGAACGAGACATTTTTTTCTAGTACGTACCTAGGTATGTTCAACCAGGAAAACCTCTTTAGGGATCGGACAGGGTATTTGTTACATACTGTATAATAAAGGGTAGTAGAGCAATGCTCGCATCTTCGAACAATGACCGGAACTACCACCACATTGTTGATCGATATTTGACACATTAGTTGTTACAAATCTATTTATTATTTTTCTCCGGCCAGTCAATAACTCTTTCAGATTATATTTAACATTAGATATAGTATCACTATCGCTATTAGTTTAATGAATCTTGCAGCACATACGTTGCGCTTCTGAGAAAGTCTTAATTATTTTAATTATTAAAGACAGCGTAATTAACTTGAGCTTCAATCATTCCAATTATGATGTCGTTAAACTTTTTATAAAATAATTTAGCTGATGCATACGAGCATAAGGTTAATAAAAATAGCTTTTAATTATCATGTAAGTTAAAGACTTGTCAGAGGAAATAAAAGGAAGTTTTGCTAGGAGATTAAGTAATCAGTAGCGTTGAAGGTATTTATTAGATCTCGTTATGTAATATTGATCATACATTTGTCTGGTCAACAAGAGGTTTGAAGATTTCAATTAATGATAGATTTGTTCCATGATGCTTCCGCAGCGTACGGCTACTCATTCGCCAAAAATATCCGTCAATAGCGAAACTAACTACTTTCTATTTACAAAGAGTAATATCGTGTCAGTTTTTAGGCTTGACCAGTGAGCGGGGTTCGAGGGGCGGGGTGGGTGGACGGTGCCAATGAACTTGGCGGGAAAGCAAATGCAGCCTCGCGCCACTGGGTCACACAGGTACTGTCGCGGAACGAACGTTATCCGAACACCTTCGCGTATACCATAAATTCATAACGGCCTGTATCAATCTACTACTACGTAATTTAGCCGCTTTGCAGACAATTTATTGCTTGAATTTTCATTGGGCGCACCAGCGTACAACCAATAAAGCGTTGCGTTTGAATTGCAAATGCCTCTACAAAATGCAACGACTAAGTAGATATATTCCCACGTCTATTAGGTCTAATTCAAAGCTTGAGAGCATCGCTTCGGGTTAGAACGAGTCAAATAGCTAGCGTTATAATTTAAGCCTTATCAAACCGATTTTAAACGTAAATAAATAGTTTATGGCAATTATAACGCAATAAATTCTGTAAGGATGATACTTACATTCATTAAAACTGGCAATGTGCCATTCTGAGGACGTTTCCGGCAAGCGCCGGCAGCCGCCGATTCGTTCTGGCGACGCCTGAATTACAATTGCAAGCGGACGCGGTTCTACCATGCGTCATTTTAAATATCGAAAAAGTGTGCTGCAGTGTTTACTTTATGACACCCAGCGCTTTTGGAAGAACGAATAGGGACGTAATAACGTAAACGGAATAACGTAATTATTCAGTTTTTTTTTATCTCAATAATTCTATAAATTACAATAAATTCAAAGACATCGCAAAATATACGTAGCATTTATAAATTATCAAAACGCAACGCCATTGGTCGGGCCTAATATGACGTCACGGCCCGTTAACATAAACTCTGACGTCATTTTGACGTCAATATACGCAATGAAAGACCGAGCAGATGGCGCCTGTTTCAAATGCTATTCTTGTGAGAACTATGGCTATTTTGACATCGTATATAACATTTTTGTTTTCTAGTGTTAAGTCCGTGTAACTAAATAATTAGGCACATAAAAAAACCGTTCATATGCCCTATTAAACTAGGTATAAAAGTTTCATATTGCAAGGAAAGTTCTGCAGCTAGCGGCTCTAGGAGAAACACATCTGTCCATGTGGGTCAACAAACCGAGAAGCTTTTATCAAACGCAATATACATTTCTGCATCGATAGCAAACTGGAACCGCACGCGGCGTGCAAACCTTATCTCAAGTCTAACGCTTCTCACTTCGCAATAAAGCCTTGTCTGCTGAGATTTATTTAGGGGGTAGGTATATATTTCGTAAATAAGATAAGATACTAGAAAATATCCGATTTACCGCCAGTTTCTGAAAGGCTGATCAATTTTATCTTTTGTCAAATCAACTGATCACGACTGTGATTGGTTGCTCAAAGGACTAACAACCAATCACAGCGCTTAACATGAGTTTTGACAGGTGATTAACAATTTTTTTATTTTTTTGAGTTGATTAACATTTTGGAAACCGGGGTTAGCCTAATATAACCTACTCTTGACATCACTTATCTATTATTGCTATAGGAAAATGAATAAAAAAAACAATAGTAGGTTTTTTAGATACCTAATTCACTTACATTTAAATCACATAAATATGATTCTGAAGGATCCATGAAACGAAAAGCTTTATAAATATCAAAAAATACCCGCCAAGCGAAAGTCAGAATCGCGCATGAACGGTTCCGTATCACTCTACAAGATATATGCCGTTAAAACCATGCAAAAATAAAAATGAACACGTAAATATGGGACTCCCCTTGATTTTTTTTATGTTTTAGCCGCAATAAGAATACACACTGTGTATATTTTAACTGCCTATCTATTATGGTTCATGAGGTACAGCACGCTGACAGACAGACGGACGTTCAGCGGAGGCATAGTAATAGGGTCCATTTGACACCCTATGCGTACGGAACCCTAAGAATCACAGCGAACTTTCATATCACATTAAGAATCCAGGCACAATTCTCTAAGTCATTAAATTAAAGTGACGTTTAGGTCATAAGGTTAACGCGACTCGCTGTTGCACCAGATATCAATAAAATTTATGGCCAAGTTTATAGAGAAATAACGTAATAAATAATAAAACAACTTACATTAATGACTGTACTATGAAGATATTTCAGAGTATATAGATCACACGACTTAGGAAGTTAACTTACACGTGCGTAAACTATTAAATGAAACTCGAGAGGAAAAAATAATTTTGAAGCCGATCTCTAATTTTTACATACTGCTCTTCGGACGCTTGGTGGTCTGCATTAATGAATCGCCTATATAATTATATTATATGCATAATAATATGTTAAACGCGACATCCACTGTCAAGTTTATAACATTTCGAAAACAAAGAACGATAAAGGTTTATAATTAGAAATATTGTTCTGGTACAGAGGTCAGCACGCATCGCCTCGCAATTTCCAATGGCTCGGTTATATTTTATAATATTCGTTCTTTATCAGATTATTGAACCTAACTAAAGTATTCGCGTGTCACATAACATATTTTGTTAGAGAATTATTATTAAGTATATTACTAATGCAAATTACTTACGATTTGTAGTTCACTCTTGTACTTAAATCTTTACTCTGATTTATCATAACTTTAATCTTAGTCGTGGGTGTAATTTAGAGTATTTTGATAATGTCCACTAGGCAGGTAACAAAATATGCAAGATAACTTGATAATAATCAGTAAACTATCAGTGAACAATCAAAGATACCTATATCATTTTATTGGAAATTTAACACCACTTCGATAAGTTTGGTCACAGTTTTCATGCTTGTCTGTCACAGTTGACAGTTGTTAAGTAAATTATGTAACAGAAATGACGTGATTCCTTTACATAACTTAAGCGCAAATTTAAATAAGATTTTGTAGTATTGATCAAAGCTTGTAGTTTGCTGAATATTTAGCGCTATAACACTTGAATGTTTGATTTATTAAATGATATCGTCTGATAAACGTTTGTTAATTATTTTGTTCAATCTGAGGTCACAGCGCTAATTAGCTAGCGTGGAAGTATTCGTGGAATGCACGTGAGACCAACCAGTCCATCGGCCTCTCGACTGGTTTAATTATTTGCACGAAACTATTCAAACTGAGGCATCCATATTTTAGCGGCTAAGTATTATAATCGTGTATGATTATACTTTAAAAACATTTAAAATGAGTTGTTGTTATTAGGACAAAGCAAATATCCCGTAAAAGTAAAAATGGCCTTAAAATTCATAGTCTTTAGTACACGTTTAATTGCAATAAATCATTATCTTATCGATATTTGGAATTGTTAATAGTTTCCATATCACGGAGAACAGTTCGTTGAGCTGTTGCATTATCACTGTTTATTATCAGTCAACAAACTTTATAGAAGTGAGATTATGGAGGAAAATTAGTTTATTCAATTTCTTTTTCTAAACACCAAAACGTGAAGGAATTTGTTCAAATGAAAATATAAATAGGAAGTTTAATATGAACGAATGCGAATAATTCGAGTTCGAGTAAATTTCTGGCTACTACAAAATGCCATGGTTAAACTAAAGCTATTTTGTTTTTTAATGAAATATTTTACTTCTAGCTAGCGACGTGCTGTAGTAACTTTTATTATATATATTTCTTAAACAAATGAATGCCATAGACCTACATCATGTTATAAAGCGCACCTTTTGCTCGATTATTATATAATTTAGTAGAACTACTTTGGCTGCTAAATGTACCTAATAACGCATACTGACAACGTCAAGGTATTTATAAAGCGTTGTATTATTAGATACTAAGGTACCTTAGATGTTAAACTCACAATCAATTCAAGAACTTCGACAAGTAACTATGAAATTAAACGCTGTGTGCAACAACCCTAAAATAAACATTAAATTGTATTTACAACGCTATTCTATTGGCTATTAGTACAATGACATGATACTGCGCAGTAATCGACACTTTATCGGGGCCAAAAGAAGTGCCTCAATGTTGTGCAAAAAAATTTAATTTTTTGTGGCGACCGCCAGATGAAAAATAGTCACACGGTGTGCACGCGTCGCGTCGGCGCGTTTTTTCGAGCCCTGGGCGTCCTTGCGAGGCGCGCCACCGTCACGCACCGGCGACCTACAGCTGTTTGTTTGACAACAAACTAACGCGATATAGTTATCACAGAATATTCAATGGTAACACTTCACACGACCACTGTGACGTAGAACGTAAGCATCGAACATAACACTTATCTACACTGCACCAATGGAAAAGTTATGGCGATCGGGTGACTTTACAAATTGTTATCGCATATGAGCATGTGTGACGTTTCGTTCGTTAAATTGATTCAGTGGTCGAGAAAAGATGACGCCTTGTATACTCCCTTATTGGGATACCTATAAAGTCCTAAAGACACCGAATTACACAACAACTGATCGATCTTAATTGTTTACAACATATTTTAAATGATCAATTCATATATGACATAAAGCAAGTAATACCTATTAAAATTCAACAACCCATAAAATCACCAAAACCGTTTCAAACCAAACGAATTACCAACTTGTAAAACACGCTCAGACTTTAATAAATGACCGCTTTATTTGACAATGTTCGGCGCTCAGATCGCTGTAAAGAAGGCATTTTGTGCATCCACTTTCACCAATATAAGCACGCCAATAGATTGCAACGCGAGGTAGAAAATGTACACGACGATAATTCTTTCCAATTGGCAGTTGCAAATATCTGACAAATCCATAGGAAATAATCTGGATACACGCTTATTGATCCATAATACAGCCTTATTCTTTTGTTCCATTTTCACTTAAATAGCCACTATCAGAACAGTCGCACTTAGTAATGTAACTGAGATAAGTGTTACAAACATTAATAAGTGGGTTAGAAATCTACTTGGCTCGCACGTAACATTTAATTAATTGATCTAAAGATCAATTCAAACGTAGACTATAAACATGGTCTTAGCTAGTATATTTACGATTACTTATAGCTTTCTACTTTGAATTTAATTGTTAATATTACAGGACGAAAATAAAAAGTAACTTCAATGTCAAATCTGACAAATACAGTTGTTTGTATTTTTACTGTTTTTCGTTTGTAGTAGAGTTGTCGTCGTATGACTTCGCGTGTAGTAGGATTTATTGCGTTCGTAGTAGCTTCAGAAAAAAAAATTGTCACTATACTCATTAATCAACTACAAACAATTCTATCCAAGAATTAACTACTAAATTTAAGTTTAAAAAAACCGGGAGCTGAGTTTTTCGAATTTTTATTTTTAGAGCTACAAACGATTGTTTTTTTACTACAATCAACTACAAACTAAAATTTATAAGAAAAAATAAGACAGAGCTAAATAAATAACTTGTGTGACAAGTGCATCTCACTTATTTGTAGACCTACCTCGTAGTTTACATCGGATAAATCATCCAATTATGAATAATGAAAATCCATTAAAATGGGGTCAATAGTTCTCGCGATTAGAACGCTTGTACATTGAGATAATAAATACTACGACCTGATTTAACAATGGAATTACTACGCCCTATTACGTATTGTGTTATTAATCAGTTGTAGAAAAACAATATTATGTACAATACTTTTCTAAGTAGGTAAAATCCAATAAAGCATCAGTAACATTCATTAACTATTTCTTCTTTTAGATAAAATCTGTAGCAAGCTGCCCATAAAAACGTAAGTGATCGATTCCGTCCGCGGAGCTGTCGTACATGACAATGATTCCATGAATGGACAGGAGTTCAAAAACAGTACGTTTAGACAATGGGCTATTGAAAAAACTCGAGGAATCTTTACAAGCAATAAAATAACGGGAGCTGACATAACTGCTATTTTTAAGTACTATGCCCAGAAACAAAACAATATAATTCGAAATACTTTAGAAAAACTCGAGCAGATTTAAATTATATTAATTAGGCCGCTTTCCGATATGTCGGTGCGGCAGCGGTGCGGAATCGGTACGCTCGGTATACTTACGCGGTACTAAAAGCTTACCGACCGATTGGCTACCAAGCCAATCAGGACACGCTCATTGAAACTTAGACGCTCGGTAAGCTTTCGGCCTTATCCTATCAAAGTATAACATTATTAAGTAAACACTAAGTTAAACTATTTTAAGCATAAATGGTAGGGCATGTGAGTCGATCAGAAGCGAATGGAAGGTTCGGGTTTCACGGCCTTCGATTCTCTACTCGATTACCAACGACGCCAGTGACGTCGGTGCGCTGGCGCCTATACCAACTTCTTTGCGGCTGCGTGTCATGAATACATGAGGAAGTCTTTAACGACAAGGCAAGTTAATTCGCGGTTTAGCTCAGGGATACTAAAGGAATGTGATTAAGTTACAGCGTTCCACCAAAATAAATAACTAAATACTAACTCAGAATTACATTAATACAGGATTTCAAGTCCTGAAATGGCATTGATTAAATAAAGGATTTTAGCGGTAGGATCTTAAGAAATCTAGTGCAAACAAAAAGTACACGTATCGACAACCATGCCAGACGAAAAAGAACGCACGACACGCTCACTTTTTTAGCCAGGCAGTAGATCGGGTGCGATGCGCGTGAGTCACCGGCGGCATACCGGGCCGGCGCACCATGCACTGTACGTGTCAACCACCTATTTATGTCGCTGGTCGCAGGACGAAGCGCAAATAAACAGCATCAAAGAGACGTCGGATTTCGCTCGGCGGCGGTGCGAGCACCAACCGAAAGCAACGAAAACAACCACCATTGTCTACGGATGAGTTATTTTCGCAAATAGACATGGATTTGCCACATCCAGCCGTTTGCAAGTTCTGTTGCTATCCGCACAGGCTAAGTTAAGACAGTAATGGAATTTTTGATGAGCTGTCAATGTTTAAATTATTTATTTATCTTAACATACAAAATTTATAATGGCGGGCTTAATGCCAGAGGCTTTCCCTACCTGTCAAACATGGCCTATGGGGTGGTGAAGAGATAACAAAACGTTAATGCATTTAAAAAAAAAAATAAGATAATATTAAGCTAACAACAATTTTAAGTCTTACACAAATACTAATACATTTACCTAGAATAACAAATAAAAAGGGTAATACTAATACATAATAATATCTACATATACATGATACTTAAATATAATATTAGGGATTGTTAAGTTGTTGCGATAACTCTGCTAATTATCTTAGGGCTGTAACTGTTGCTGGCGTTGAATTTTAATTGGTTGACTCAATACTTTGATCAAGTAATTGTTTTCATGACAGAATTACCAACATTAATTGAAATTTTATATCCTTATTAGTTAGGATCAAAAGACATATCAAAAGCTTTAAGTATGTACATCCTACTAAAGTAACTTTGTTTGATATTATTTTGATAAGAAAACTTCATGAAGTAGGTATTATATATTATATCATGTTGAAGAAATAATAAGCATTCAGAGAATAAGATATGGGTCTTACTAACTAATCACTAATTAAAAGTTTTTACTGTATTTTATTCTACTGATTATTATGATTTTGTAAGTATAATTTAATGGATGATAACAGATCTAAGAACTTGGTTGATGAAAAAAATAAATTACCTAAAACTACTTACTTTTATAATTAGGTAACATAAGTGTATGAAAAAAGTTAAAATCTTATCCTTGGTTCGCTTCAAGACATTGAAAAATATTTACAATTATTTTATTTTTCCACTCATCCTACCTAATAAAAGTAAATTCTTATTATTTGAGTAGGTACTTACAATCATAACAGTTTAAAGTTAAGTTTTGAGTTTTATAATCATATCATATTTTGCAAAAGGCTAATGGAAAAATGCCATAAATTATAATTCTATCTGCATGCGCTTTGCATAATGCAGACAGGGAACATCATAGATATTGAAACAGCGTGTCTGTATTCTAAATAAATATTATATGTTTCCTTTGCCCTATATCATTTAGGCTGTTATACCCAAATATTGTATGTAAATTTTTGCTTACACTAGTAAACAAATATGTACAAAATTTTATCTTAGCATAATGTGTCAATATAATGCAAGTAGCATTAGAACCAACTGACCTTTCATCCTCTGGCGGTGGAGCAGCCTGCGGCTCATCTTTGCCATCCCCAGTGTCGCCGGCCTGCAGCGTATCGGTGGACACATCTGGAGCACCATTATCACACGCATTCACATTCACACTGCTCATCACTGCGCCACTGATCGCATGAGACACCGCACTAACTGGGCTACCGAAGCCCTGACTGTCATGGCCCGGCTGCGCCGTGTTCGCCACGTACGCTGTAGAACTCACCGGCATCGACACCACCGGCGAGTTAGTCCCCGACACGGTTGCCTCTACCGGCGCGACACTACTCTGAGACATGACCGGCACCACGCCACCGTACCCCAGACCCATGCTGGTCTGGGACTGCACCACGTTGGGGTGAACCCCGCCGCCCATACCGACCGGCATGCTTGGCTGCATAGACATCGGAATGTTCTGGTGTGCCATTGACACCTGCGCTACCGGCTGGTTAGCGACGTATTGCACGCCGCCCATCTGACCCTGCCCGCCTACCTGCTGCGGCAACAGGTTTTGTTGCCCCATGTGCTGGCCGACTGGCATTTGCTGACCGACATTCGTTGGCTGCATATATATAGAATCTGAGGCGGGTATCTGCATACTAGGCTGATTCCCGTCTAGAGTCATCTGCATATTCTGTGGGGCCGCAGCCATCATTTGCATGTTTCCTTGTGGCACATTCCCTTGCTGAGGAGCAATAGCGTGCACTGTTGTTGGCTGCTGTTGACCAGCCAGACTTTGGAGATTTGCAGGTAACGTTGAGCCTTGCGGTTGTGAAGGCATAGGTTGAAGGTTAGAAGGGAGGGTTGCACCTTGCTGTGATGTAACAATAGATGTGAGCACCTCTTGAGGCATTGTTTGGCCTTGCTGACTCATCTGTGATTGTTGAGTGTGGTATTGAGGAACATTATGTTGCGGTTGAACCATCTGCTGTTGTGATGAAGGCATACTCGCGTTAATCATTGACTGAGCCTGCTGAGACTGTTGATTAACCGCTTGATTGTATTGTTGCTGTACTCCTGACATCCCTGGTTGTTGCATTTGAGGATGCATGCCAGGTACCACTGACTGCTGGGGCTGTGATGGCAGCTGATGCATTTGAGGCTGCATTTGTGGAATCTGTTGATTAGCTCCAGTAAGTTGAGCAGGCATCTGCATTTGTTGAATATGATTAGGTAATTGTTGATTTTGCAGAGCTTGTATCTGAGCTTGGCTAGGCAAATGCTGAAGTTGGGCTTGTTGCGCTCCCATTGCCTGCTGTCCTTGCAGGTGGTGAGCTTGACCCATATTGGGCATTTGTGTTTGTTGCATATGTATTTGAGGATTTGGTTGGCCTTGTATTTGCTGCATTTGCATTTGCTGCATCTGAGGTTGCTGAGTGGCCACTTGTGGGATCTGTCCTTGATTGGGCATAGCTTGCATCTGAGGCATTTGTTGCTGCATCTGTGGCATGTTAGGTATTTGTGCCTGAGGCAAGTGTTGGCTCATCTGCTGCATTTGCTGATTGGGTATTTGTTGCATCTGCTGCGGCATCTGCTGGTGCATTGGAATCTGTTGCATTGCCATGCCCTGGGATTGCGCAATGACTTGTTGTAATTGATGTTGAGGAAAACTTTGAGGGATTTGTTGCACTTGCTGTTGTTGTGTCTGCTGAGGGTGATTCTGTGCCGCATTCTGCATAGTGATATGTGTCATGCTTTGAGGGTGCTGCTGTCCAACTTGCTGATTCGCCTGCATATTTGGATTTGGCATCTGTTGTGGCATTTCTAACGGTGGAGACTGCACCGATACTGACTGAGAAACAGGCTGCATTTGTTGCTGTACTACATTAATAGGCTGGGTCAAAGATTGCCCAGGGGAAGCCATAGGGAATTGTTTCTGAAGAGTTTGTTCTAGCTGCTGCACAGAAGGTGCATTACCTTGCATGTCTTTAGGCCCTTTGTTAGTTAGATCATTAGACACTTCATCATGCTGACTATCATTAATCACCACACCACTATCCGGAGCCTGCAGTGCATTAGTCTCTGTCACATCCAAGTTATTGTTTAACGAAATAGGTGCATTCTGCTGAGAAGTAGTATGATCCAAGTAATCCATGCACATCCATCGACCCCTACGGAAAGGTTCCGTGCTTTCAATTTTCACAACTTTAAACCGTTCATTCCTAACATGTTCTTGTATTTCTTTCATACCTTCTTGGGGTTTAGCATTTCCTATGAGATTGATAATGCTGCCAGTTCCGGCGTTTGTAACACTGACATGCATGTCAGACCCTTCTGAATTATTACTATTTGGCACTGCTCCTCCTATCTGGTTGGTAGCGTTGTCCTGACCGACAATCGCGAGACCGTACTGCGAGCTGGTCGGGATGACGGGGGCGCAACCTAATGATGCACTCGACGCGTTGTAGAACACATCATCTTTCGAAAACGTATCCTCGGAATAACTAGGCGTTTCATTCTCAATGTCAGTCACTCTCGATATGTCGTCGGTGTGAGATTCATCAAGATCGTCAGCGGAGTCCTCGCCAGCATCAGTGCTCACTCGAGAGCCGACCGTCACACTGGTGATCTGAAATGAAGATATTTTCCTTGGGTTATGGGCGGCTTGTAGACTTGTCGGGTGAGTCACTCCCTTCTCCGACTCGTTCAGTCGAAGAGATTCACTCGTCGTACGGTGAACAACGTTGTTATACTTGTTTTTGTCACTAGTTTTATGTGACTTTTGAATCAGATTGTCAGCCATTATGCCGTCCGAACCGAATGACTATCTAAAGAAAATTTCACTGTTTATTGGCTTCAGAGACATTTGATAGACCTTTCAATCACTATAATACATGAAATATAAAACCATTGTACACTCACAATTTCACAAACACAGTAATTTAACTATTTAAGTTCTTAAAATTCATTAGTAAACACACACAGTTGCGAACATCTTTCAGACGGCAGCAACATGGCGACCATATAAGCGCAATAATCTGAGAGCGCAATGCATTATGGTTGACAATTTGCAGTAGACTATAGACATTCTAGACGTATTGGTTTTAGTCGATGTTTATGGTCACTAGATGGCGGTAGGTTAGTAGTATTTATTTATATGTGTGTTACTATAATGTGTCACTTTATCACATAATATAAAAAAAATAGAACAAAAAAACGCAGTTTTAGTTTTTACAATATAAAAAGAAAACCTGTTACAAATTAATTGATAAAACGAACATATAATCACTGACAAGTCGACTGCAAAGAAGGTACATTTTGTTAAAAAGGGGTTTAATAAAATAGACTAAACATTTTTTCTTACTGGCAACTTCCATGAAATTTATATTCAACAAATAATTTATTACAGGAATTCGTCTTCTTGCAGTCTTGTACATTTTAATAGCAGCTTGCAGCATTGGTTTTTTTCCGCATATCATTAAATTTATTTTCAGTAATCACACTATGTGATGAAATTATTTAAAGCACTATAATGAAAAGGGTTTCTATATGTCTGCTATTCCACAACAGATGGCGCTGTACGTAAATTATTCGTCTTCGAATATCATACATAGGATTTTCGATGTATCTTTTGTAAATTTGTATAGATTGCTGATATATCCATTTAAAACACTTAATAATTGAACGCGCTTGCTTTATATAGGCTATAACAAATTAAAATTGGTAAGTATTGCATATTACATTATTATGCTATGAAATAAACGGTCGAGTAGGTACCTACTACCTAGCTAGTGATTTCTGAGCTCATTTTTGGCTTCGTTTTTACATAATGTAGTTTCTATATAATTTTATTAACTCTAGGTAGTTGTTAAACTGTATCCTGTGCGTAGTTATGCAGCGTGCCTACGTAAGGTCCTAACTGAGAGAACCTGCCTAAACTTAAAAATGTCTAACTTGTTGATCTTTATTCCTTTCCTTTTAAATAAGTGAATTTTAATGTAAAGTAACTACCTAGGTACTTTCATCTGTACAATTACATTAATCATAAAAAATGCTTATCATCACCATAAATCATCTTTTATTCAGCTAGATACACTTACCTAAGTGTATCTAGCTGAATAAAAGATATTGATTACCTACCAACATAATAATATAATAAGATTTTTTTTTAAATAAAAACTCATTATGCTACAAGAAATGAAGGAAATGAAATTTTGAAGAATTTGCAATTCAATTTAAAAGTTATACTCATAATAAACAATTAAAAGATACAATAAAGAAACTAAATCAAAATCAACTTACAATGGGCGCGCAGCAGCAAAGTTCGCGCTAATTCGCGATCCGTGCCTTCATGTCGGGAACTAAAGGATCGAACGCCCCGACCCCAGCCATTACCCACAAGGTCTTTGGATCGCCAGCCGATTTAGCCAACATCCCCACCAATCGCTGTGACACTTCTTAAACGAAGGTAATTTGCTATTATTTGTAAATTGGTGTGCCGAGCGACGTCCGCCGCGAGCTGACCGCACCGCAGTCGCTCGGGAGCACGGGACCCTCCCTGGCTCTCCCGTTGGCTCAGAGCACACGTATGTATCTACAACTTAAATTAAAACTGTGAAGAACCCTTATGTAAATAATCGTCATAGCACCGACAGCCTTTGCTACCGAATCGAGCGCCAGTCGATAAGATATAGCCCACGAACAAACATCTTTTCGTTATGAAAATGTGAATGTGAGTGATTCGAATATGGCGAAGTCTGTTGAAGAGAAAAAAACTAGTGAGGACGATTCTACCATGGACGGGGAAGCTAGTGAGGAGGAGTTGGGGTGCGTGGGGAGGCTGATGGTCATGATGCGGATCAACCCGAATCTGATTATGTTAAAAGTGACTCTTTTTGTAATGTACGGAGCCACTGCATCTCTCTTGCCATATTTGACAATACACATGCAGAGCATAGGGCTTACTGTGCCCGAAATTTCGTTCGTGTATTTAGCTTTGCCGTTTACCACATTTCTGAGTCCACCTATTACTGGTAAGTCAAAATCATTTATAAAAATTATTTATGTAAATATACGTGATCATTTCCTTTAGAAGAATTTGGTGGTTTTAGGGTTCCTGGTGGACCGTTTTGGAGAATACAAGCCCGTCGTAATTACTGCGTTAATTCTCAATGCGGCTTTTCATCACTCGCTGTTGCTGATTCCCCATCAAGAGACTCCGGGGATGATGCCATCTGCATACGTCATGCGACATCCAATCACGAATAGTGTCGAGGTACATAAATTTGTTTTGAAATCGACCCCTTAAGACATTGGACCTTGTTACGTACTTACACAGCATACAACTAAGAATTTGAGCAAATCGCTGTCATCCGGCCCCTGGGCGAATTAACTAGTAGTGTCTTGTGATCCTGTATGTTTGAATTAGTTAAGGGAATTAAGCTAAATTTATGCACGTTGGACTTTACCCTTGAATGCTATAATGGTTTATCCTGTTCAGAACCTATAATTTTGCTTTATCATCTTAAAGTTTGAGGGAAATTTGTAATTTTGTCCAATGCCGGTAGAATGAATTAATATGATTCGTGGTTCCAGTAAGATTGTATTTTCTAGATTTGGTGGAGCCCTTGTCCTAGTAGAGAGTGTCCTGATGAGGATGAAACAGTTGACTTTGTGCTAGACCGTTGCGTAGATCATTGTCAACTTTCGAGACCTACAGAAAACCCTGCTGTTGACCCCGCTGACGATAAAGACGACTTAGATTTCCATATCAGTCATAAGATTCAACCACCGAATTTGTCTAATGCAAGGTAAGTTAAAGTATATTTAGATTACTGTACCTACAGGGACTCGATCCCACTTGTTTTGTTGGGCAAATATAGTATAAGTATCTATGTAATATGTTGTAATGGTAAATAAATAAATAAAAGTACATTTTATAATGTTACTCTAAATGCGCCGCAATAATCATGTAAACCACGTTATTACTATGTTAAATCACTGTGATAACAGTGTGCTTCAGTTTCAGACAAACAAAAGAGTACTTTCTTGGTAACTGTTGTCTAGACTATATATTTTGAAATTTAGGTAATGTTAGGGATCCTAATGAGTTTTCTTTGTGACGTATTAAACCTTAACAGGGCAAACATATTGGTACGATGAAATATAAAAAAATAAATGTTAGTATGATCTAGGTAGTAGGTTATTTTATTAATATATTTTTCAGTTACTTAAATATGACTGACGATGAAGATTACAACGACGCTGCGTATTTTCTTATTGAAGTTCACGACGATTTGGAAGAACCGAAAGAACAACTTGGTATTGAAATGGAAAGGGTAAGTAAAATAAAAGAAAATTATTATAATAGGATATTGTTATATACAGGATATAGATAGGAATATATTACTTAGGTACTTACTTAAATAATTGGGAACAGAGTAGGATGATGACTTAAAATTGATAACATTTTAAATATCACATGTACTTTTATCAAAATTTGTTTTAGGACGAAGATGATCAAGTAACAGATTTCAGATCAAGGTTTGGCGAAAAACTGCTTATAGCACAAGGAGTAAATATAACAGCTCTAGACAAAGATGACCTACGATGCGGTGGCCTAGTTATGTTACATAATATGACCAAACTCTCCCAACAACGTCTCGAGATTTTATCTGCAGATTGCATGGTACAAAAATGTGACTTCAGGTAATGTGGCAACAGGCATAATTACTAATACCACTATTTGATCATAATTTTATTTGTAAACCAACTATTTATTATTTATCTAAAGTTTACACAAACGTTAGCTATCTAAAGGTAAATTTATCATTGGAATATTACAGGAGAGGCGGCCCTGATACGTGCCCACCGGATTATAAAGAAAGCGATGATAAGACATTCTATATTTACTTTTTCTTGAGATTTATGGGAACTATCATGTTGTCCGCCGGTGTCACTATCATGGATCCTATAGCTTTGACAATGATTCAAAAGTACGGCGGAGATTTTGGTAGAGAGCGACTATTTTCTAGTATTGGGATGGCCATATTTTCACCTATAACAGGCATGCTTATTGATATGAGGAGTAAACAAGTTGGTACGTATGGTGGAATCTTGTAATCGTTATCATTAATGTCAATAGCGCATTACTTAATGTTAACATCGGTTTGTTGATTGCAGGTTACACCGACTATTCAGCTGCGTTTTACACTTACGACGTGCTTCTCCTGATATCGGCTGTAACTGTCGCTGTAATGCCGCTCGGAGCTAAACTGCCAGCTGATAATTTGTTGCGAGATTTAGTTAACATCATTAAAATGCCGCACATTATTATATTCATATTTTTCCTGTTTGCTTTAGGAAACTTTTGGGGATTTATCGAGTCGTACTTGTTTATTTACTTGAAGGAATTGGGAGCTCCAAATTTTCTATTAGGTGAGTTAAATAAACCCATCGGTATGTCGCTCCTACATACAATGTTATTAGCGTCTAGTGGTCATAATGTGATTAAGTAGTTGTAACTATATCGAGTGGATGTTATGTCTAGGAATAACCGTGACCGTGGGCACGCTGAGTAGTATCCCGTTCCTATATGGCGCGGATGCTATCACTGCGCGCATCGGCCACGTGAATGTCATCATCGTTGCCTTCTTCTCCCACGCCGCGAGACTCGTTGGCTACTCGTTTATCGAGTAAGTATATCTCTCATCTACTTGGTTTACTTGTGCTTCTTGCATCTTTGACACGTGAATTTTATTCTTGTATGTTAATGTTGCGACTGATTTTGTTGGTCCCTTTTAATTTGTAGGTATATAAGTACGCTAGTTTTCAAGTAAAATGCATTCAAAGCACATAATATGTAACTTTATGATTACTAGATAGTAGAACTTTGCCACAAAATTAACATGCACTTGAAAGAACAATAAATTATAACAGTAAATAATGTACTCATAAATGCCTTGCCGTTAAAATTGTGTGCATCTGATAAGTATAACCCTGGCAAATACATAACAATGCGCGTAAAAATAGAAAATATAAGTGTGTATCTCAGTTGGTATACAAAGCAGCCCCAAGGAGAAATTAAACAAGGTGTTGTATTGCCTGTAAGTTAATTAATTTGTCCTGAAAACCGTTGTTGAATAATCAAGATAAAATTATATCCGTAAAAAAGCTTTAAGGTTTTGTTATCAATCCTAAGCAATCATAATAATAACACATTGGTAACAACCGATTCTTATCCCATCCTACACTCATAACGTGATGACCTGCTTCCGTCAATTAAAAAAAACTTCCTTGTTGCTCCAATTAATCTAAAACTACTTTCATTAAAACAAATCACGAAAATATTTGCAGTACTCCTAAATCAGCCCGTTACGCAAACAATATACCTCGCAGATGTGTCCTTAGGCATTAAAACTCCATTTTCAAGATTAATGTATTTATGACGGCACCACATTGTCAAGTTTATGAGCACAATGATGTTGTGTGGGAGGACTCTAATGCAAACACTTACCTGATACAGTAATGTAGTGACTACGTTGTGAACAATGGATCAAATAAATCTAATCATATATAGTGGAATAATATAGAGAAGACAATATATATGGTGATTCAAAATTCCTTAACAAAAGAAAGTACTTTTGAACTTTCGACATCGTTTTTGCCAAATGATATAAAATCTTTGATATCATCACGAGTTTCATTTACTTAATACATTTTAAATACGATATTTAAATTTGAATTTTTTCTATTACCGTTTCTCATTTCAACAGGAATTCTTGGTGGTGTTTCCCGTTTGAAGCTTTGGAATCTTTGTCGGTGCATTTGATGTGGGTGGCAGCAGCCACTTACTGCGCAATGTTGGCTCCGAAGAGTCTTTTAGCTACGTTGATTGGTGTACTGGGAATGGCTCATTTCAGTCTTGGTAGGTTTAGTGAAGGGCAACTTAAATCGGAAATAATATTATGAGAAACTATAGTCCATATAGATGATGATCATACTATTTCCTATGGAATTAAGACAGTAAATCAGCAATGCATGGCAAAATTACAATTAAGCTCAATATAAACAAGAAAACACAATGCTAGTGGTACTAAGATAAAATTCGCCGTCTCATCCTTACACAAATACAAAAAAATCTAAACCACACAAGTACACTTTACGTTACAATTCGAATTCAGATAACAATAACGTCATACAAAAATAATTATTTAAGCTTTACTTAAGTAATAGCTTCTGTTTTTAATTTATTTCAATCCAAATGTTGGAAATTACCATACAAAAATATATTTTAGTGTTCCATATAACTGTGGAAATAGACTATTCTAAAATGCGAAATTCTAAGTAATTGGTCACTATTGATGTACTCGTAATTCGACTGCCGTTGAGGATTAGATGATCCTAATGTCACGTAATTTATTTACTATCATCGTTTTTATTTCCTTAATGAAAGCTGTATGTTCATCATCGCAGGAAGGGGTAGTGGGAGCTTTGGAGGTGGTCTTCTCATTGCAAGTCTAGGCACTAGAGAGGCATTCCGTTACATGGGACTGATTGCTTTCATTGGAGGTGTGCTATACGGATTGCTTCATTACTTCTGGCTGAAAAACATCAACATGACCGGAATGGAAAATGCTTGTGAACCAGATAATGGTAGGGTTTTATTACATGCATATAATTAGTAAATAACACTATAACTTCATAGTAGATACATCAGATACTAAATACTCTAAGTAACCTGAATAAAATTTCGATCAAGCAAGTTGCCAGTGTAAAAGTCATTTTTATAAAGCAATACTTAATTTTGATTAATGGGAATGGACTTAATGCCAATTATATACATTGCTTAATAATCTTAAATTATTTCCTTGTTTAAAACAGAGAGTGGCGAAGGAGATAAGCTGAATGCAGAGCCACTGACCAAAGATGCAGAAACCATGATATCTCTGGAGAGATTGCACATGATCACGCGGTTCAATCCATTGGGTTCATTACATTCACTTCCAAGGGGTTCACGTTCTAGGGTAGGTTTACACAGTACAGATTCTTTTACAAACTAAGTGTGTTAATATTAAAACTAATAATACAATATTTTAATAATAGGATAAGAATTAAGTTTCTATATTTTTGGTCAATTCCACAAAAATGTTTTAGGCATATACTTATAGGTACATAACGTTTAAACGAACTTCTAAAATTATTAACTTTTATCAGAATTTAACCTATTTCGTCCGATACTGTATTATTTTCATCTCAATTCTTTACATGTAGATATCTTAGTTATTCCACTTCAATAGGTAATTAATATATAATTTCAGTTCTCTCAGGGCGACATCAATGAGCACTGCCGCAGCCGCAGTGGCAGCAACAGCCAACGACGAGGCAGCAACTACGAAGGGTCAGCTTCCAAAGTCGACATGCTCCGCTCCGCTATAGAGATTAGTAATCACCACGGCAGAGGTCATATATCAAATCCCGGTCTATGCAGCAATAGAACTTCAAATCATTATAAGGTAAGTGAAACCTTTATGTAAGCAATGATGTTAAAGCTAGAAATTGGTATTCCCATTTACTAATTAATAAAAATATAAAAAATAAAATTACTAATCTATTGATTAGTAATATTATAACAACATTAGATATCGAAAAAACCCTGTATCTACTGCATGGTAAAAAAAACCTTTGTAGTATCTGCAATGATGTACATAGCGTCAACAAATACTAAGGTAACGATTTCAAGGTATTTAAAGGTATTTATGTTGATAACAATACTGTCTAATTTAAAGAATTGCTATCATAAAGTATTGCCTACCTAGACTTGATAAATACCTGAAGAAAAAAGTGCAAATATACATATCCTTTTAAAGTTATTGACAAATATTTTACAAGCAGTTTTTCTGTACGTAATTTGTGAAGGCTATAAAGGTATTGGCATAGCTAATACAACGGCAAATACTAAGAAACCTTGCTTATGTTCTTTGTTATTCCTTTATTTGCTTACTCTATCTTCCAACAGTGACGTAGTATTTTAAATTTATTACAGTGATTAATATACATGTTGTGGCTTAAGGTGTTTTAGAAGCACTGCACATATGGGTATCATTTACAAATAAGTACTATTAACATCATGGAAAAAATTAAGGTTTTAAACTATTCTATAACATAATAATAATACCGGCCTATAAATGTATCACTCCTGGGCACAGGCCTCTTCTCATGTACAGGAGGCACAAGCATTGATCACCACGCTTGCTAACTTCTGGTTGGTGATTTCAGTTTCCAATATTTGGAATCCAGGTTTTCTTACAATGTTTTTCTTTACCGTTTGACAATTGTGTCAGAATAATTAAAAAAGTACGTATAATTTTGAAAAAGTTACATCGTATTTGCCTGTAGTAGGTTCGAACCTGCAACCTAGTGCTTACAAATCTTTTGAACCGCTAGGCCATCACGACCACTAATAACGTAAGTACTTTAGTATTAGGAAAAGCTTCTTAAGATTAGGAATTGGAACAAAAATAGGGCTTTACATTGTTATCTTAAGACAAATTTTCAATTTCAACGTTTAGTCTAACATACTACATTACTCTTTTTAGTAAAATTTGCGACAATTTCAGCAAGCACAAAGCGCTCCAAAGCTAGTTCTGGTTGGTCTTGGGCAACGGAACAATATCTCGCAACCGGCTCTCTCCGAATTCGATCCGCGGCGTCGAGCCTCCATTCCTGAGGAGGCAGAAGAAGATAAACTGGCTGTACAGGCTAAACCTCCTTCGAAGACTAAGAGCGATAATCTTCCTCCTCCACCAAGCTATGATGAAGCTACCAGCGAGCACAGGAAAAGTTGGCATTCGGATGATAGCACCCCCACTTAGGATTCACCTTCAAATTGACATAAAATTGCCAATATCGTAAGATATTTACTGGAGATCAAACAACTTCACGAGCCTTATGAGTAAGATAAAAAGCTTATTTCATCTCTGGGCCTGTTCTTATAAAAGTGGAGTTGAAATTTACAACCACTCAAGAAAGCTAACATTTAAGACATCTTAGCCCACTTTGGCCGTGCCCAAAGATAAGTTCTTTGTGTATAAAGTTTTAAAATTAAGATATCGGGAGTAAGATAAAAAAATACGTCATTATTAATTCACATAATTTTAATCGCGCTATTGTATGAGTAGAAATAAAACTATGCAACTTTTTTAAAGGCTTTAATATATTTAAGTTGTAGATAACGGACAATATACATTTCTGTTGTGAAATATATATAGTTTTATTTACTATATACATATCCTAATATTAAGATGATATATCATGATTATATACATGCGATTTAAATTTTGTTTTATATTTTAAACTTTAATGATAATTGTTAGTATTATTACGTAGCATGTACTTTAATGGTGCTTTGTCCTAAGCTATAATGAAATACAAGATATTAAAATAAGTTCGCTTTACTAAAGAGTGTGTCCATTTTCATAAGCAAATAAGAAAAAAATAATTTAAAGTAGGTGGTCATGATAATGGACACTGAAACACTCTTTTAAAGTTATAAATGCATTACTGCTCAACGCGAAAAACAAGTGAATCTTATAGTAAGTATTATTATATCTATTTAGTAATATTATTAAATTGGATGGCGTTTTTAGACATGTTCTTGTGAGACGTAGTATTGCAATATAATTATGATTCGTATATTTTTCAAGTCTTTAAAACAATTTGTTTTAATACAGCTTTTTTTCAGAGAATTGTGCAGAAAAAAAAACCAATTGAACATAAATTTTAATTTACCGCTGACAAGAAAGTTTACTTTAGTTTACTGTAAAAGTCATATTTGAGCAATGATTTGCTATAATCTATTGTCACGCACGCAGCACTTACGCTAAAAACAAGCAATTTCTTTTGCTAAGATAGTTAAAGAAATAGCTATATTACGTTACCGTACCTTATAAAAATAATATTCTAGTACCTAGTAATATTATACTAGTATTCCTCTAGTAGGTACCTAGTACTCTAGGCCTAGTACTCAAAGGAATTGGATACAAAATTGATTCGCAGGTTGGCAGAACATAGAGTTTGATCCCAGAAATATATAGTAACGGGCAAAGAACGCAGTACGAAATGCCGCCGGCAAAAACTATTTTTAACATTTGCTTTAATAATATTATATTTCCTACTTTCTAGATAAAGAATTAACTAAGTTTTGTAGTCTGCATTATATCTGAAGGCCTTAAATCTTTGCCTTTGTTAAGCAAGTTTATTTTATTCTACTGTTTTATTTGATGGTTCCGGACAGTCTTTCTGGTTAGTTCTCATAAGGTAGGCTCTGCTGATGTTGTTCTTGTCCAATATGGAGTATGCTTTCTTTAGCACATCAACGGGAGGGTTCCTTTCTCTTGTTAGAATCCACGTGTTAACTGGAATAGTCACAAAATTTTCGATGAGTTAGGTCCAACATTTTCATCACTTTAGAAGTACCTACAATGAAATATGAATAGGCGAGAGGATCCAAAGTCCATTTATGGTAAATAGTAACAATATGGAAATTTTCACAGACAGACATGACATCTCCCTATTTACCAGCTTATTCAGTGGTCAATTATCTATTCCAGAATTTTAAAAATGTTGTGTAAAAGTAAGAAAGATGAAAAAAGGCGCTGCTAGCCAAGGATCCGTGAACTACCTAGCATTTATTTTCATTATCAGGTTAAAAATTAGAAGAGTTACCGTCGATACATACTCGTATGGAACTGTTCAAAATCCTAGCAGCTCCACCCCAACGAGTAGATCTTGTAATCAGTGTCTAGCACCCAGTAGGGTACCTCTGTATTGATTAGGAGCGAAGGGAAAGAAACGGAGAGTTTTGTTTCATCCGACCGACTCACAGTTCGGTAGAAGTAAGTAATAGGTAAAACAGTTGTGTAAGCCAAGGAAATATGAACCATAAGGTGTTAACTTAATTCTCAGTTCAAAAAGCATGGATACTGTTGATGCATACCCGTATGGAATAGTCCAAACTCGTAACAGCTCCACACGACCGAGTAGGTCTCGTAATCAGTGTCTAGCACCCAGTAGGGTGCCTCTATGTTGATGGGGAGCGAAGGGAAGGACACGGAGAGTTTCGCTTCATCCGACCGGCTCACTTGGGTTGCAGTTCCTCGGATCTCCGACTGAGTTCCAGACCTGAAAATATGTGAATAAGGGTAAGTAATAAGGAGTATACAGATGACAAGCTACATTCTTACTGCTACTGAAAACTTGATGGCAGAAACTTTAATCTTTCTGGATACACGTATGCAACTAGTGTACGCTGATCACTTGCCAAACTTTTAGTAGATCGAGTCTAGGATTCTCTGAAGTACTTAAATTCAGGAATCCTGGGCAATATTCACACAACAGTTGAAACTGTTAATTGTGACTATTTTTTTTATTAGCTCATGAACACAAAGAAGAACACTTATATCATAAAATTTGTTTTAACTGATCGAGTATTTTGGTATAAAAATCAGGGATGTATGTGTGGACGTTTTGACACCAAGATATTTAAGGAAACAAAAATCTAACTTGACAATAGCGAATGGTCTTAGACACACTCTAAAATCAATAAGGCATTTTATGCTATGATTACTTTGCATAGGGTTGCCAGACGTCCGGATAAAGCCGGACACAGTCAGGATTTCTGGTTGCGTGTCCGGTCAAATTAGACGGCGACCAGCGCAATGTTCGGCTTTTTGGGCTATTTATTGTTGTTCCATTAAATTATAAAAATGTTTTACGGTAGAAGATACAAAATATTGTTTTACTTATAAAAAATGGTCGTGTTTTAGGTACTGTTAGATAGAAAATTACCGTTTCCGGCCGTTTCACCTAAATGTCTACATGTTACACCTAAATCTGGTAACCCTAACTTTGCAGAGTACTCGACAGGTGAATGAACTTACGAATGGTGACATTGAAATACTGCAATCTCGGGATTAGAACCCGTTTATTTTTAAACACTGCGCACGTGAGCACACATAATAAACTTCACTTACACACTCAAGATTATTTTATTCCTTTGAATACGTAGTAATTATCCATGTTTTTAGTAATAGTTCAGTGATGACTGTTGCAACATGCAGCATGGTTACCGAATCCTAATCATCAACAGCGCTTCTTTTTCCACAGTAGGATATAGGCTTTTCTTTTCACGTGCTCTTCTCTCCGGTGCTGTGCTCATCTCGTCCAGATTCGAACCGAAACTTATGTTCTCAAATAAGATGTCTTTATCGGTAACTATGCCGATGATTACAATAAGTGTTCGTAGGACATCTAAATTCAGATAAAAAAATAATTTTATTTTTTTTAGTTAAGAATATTTTTTTAGAATATACTAAACTTTTACTACACCATTGGCGTCGGTGTGTCGTGTATAAGTACGGTACAGTCCCAAAATACATTGAAATAATAATCAAAATATAATGACGGATATTTATGTTGTCAATCAATGATATAATAAAACCTAATTATATTTTTTAGGTTCTAAGATTAGTATCAGTTTAATCACACAACGTAATTGGCGGGTGTTGTTAAATTATACTCGTGTACAAGGCCGGGGGCTAAGGCCAACGATTTTGTACATTGTAAGTTAATATTTTCAATACAGATTTGTTATGTGAATTTGCTGCTTATTTTATCCTCTCAATTTAAATTTAATTTAATAATCCCATATTGTAACATTGAATTCTAAGCATTAATTAAATTAATGTTGTTCTTATAAAATTACAATTAAGTTTTACAATTGATTTAAAAAATACTTAGGGGCCGTAGCTAGGCAAAAGGCCAACAATGACCTAGCATGCAAATAGGTTTTTTTTTAAATAGTGTCTAGAGTCGAATAACAGTACACAATGATACGTTTGTTTTGGATCTAATTACAATGAGTTTATTACTCTTTATATCGGTCACACAATAATAACACATGCACATATTTATGCAATAAAAATTTGACTTTGACTTATTACACACACAAAACTATTTATTAAAAATGTAATCTCAAAAATAAATCCTCACTCGGGCCATCGGCTCGGCTTTTTTTATTAAACACGTATTCATTCCCATGCTTAGTTACAGTACCAAGAAACCAATAAGATAACTACAAATATACCTAATATTACTATTAGTGCGTGTACCACAATGACTTATCCTGAGTGGAAATCGAACCCCCGACCTCCGGTTTAGCAGTCAGGGTCACTAACCACTAGACCAGAGGTTCCCAAACTTATTTTGTTTACCGCCCACTTTGAGAATAAATTATTTTTAAGCACCCCCATTTTGTCACTTACTTACCCCTACCTCTACACCACCTTTGGTTGACTGGTAGAGAATGCCTATGGCTAAGTCCGCCTTTGTAACAATTTTGTGCAAAAAGTTCAAATAAATAAATAAATAAAAACCACTATAACTTCAAATTAAATTAATTATTGTGAGCTATATTAGCAGAGATTAAACATTCATTCTGGGTGTGTTACTGCCCCCCTTTACGCCTGCATCGCCCACAAGAGGGCGTTATCGCCCACTTTGGGAAAGGCTGCACTAGACCATCAAGCCAGTCCAATTTTGTATTTTGTTTGTTCTTCCTCTTCTTTTTATATTGCCTGTCCGACTACAATTAAAGGACCATATAATGAAGAAAAAAGGCTATTTAGATACGTTTTTTTTTAGATTAATACTTACAGTGTACTAATCTGTTTATTGACAACGCCTACGACTCCATCATCCCTCAGCGTGTAGTCGGCTGTGATGCATTTGCCGCCAAACTCGAACACAAAGAAATATTTCTCAGCTTCGTACCATCTGCCAGAGTACTGAAACATATACAAAAATGGTAATAAATGTGTGTATTTCATAAAAATTTTTGATTGCATTGACTTTTTTTATTTTTTACACATAGATATATATATTTTTTTTGAAATCAGTTATTATTGACACACAGTCGATGTGAAGTTCTGTAAAGGTATAATTTGGTGACACATAGACATTTAAGAGCGTCTTCAAGTTGAATTTCGTTTGCGTATTGGGACGGGATCACAGAAAAACACATATCTTTATTAACTTTTTATTTAAATCCCTGTATGTATAGAAATGCCTTCAAATGAATACTGTAAGTATTAAATACTTACTCGACTAGCGTCAAAGTTGTTCATTGCTTTTATATTAGGGCAGTTTCCCGGCAAAATGACCTGCGCTCTGCAAGCCCTCAAAGACAGTAAACCACACAGGAATACTGCTATAGCCCTCAACACCGACATCTGGAATTCATAGATAATACCGGTTCTTAATACTAGTTTAAACTAGATATTAACATTATTCAAGGTATTAGAACCAAAGGTTGGCATGTACATAGAGGCGGATTCTGAGTTCAAACGCGTTGTAAAAAAATATACACGTCTAGTTGAGACCTTTTTGTTTTTTTTTTGTGGATTAACAAAATGGTTTAGTTTGACAAAAATGAAATTTTAATTTATGTTTTCAGTAACCTGAAAAACTAAATAGTTTATTTTTTCTATGAGTACTGCACTAAATAATTTAACCCGTGTGTCGCGGGAGTTTTTACAAACAATTCAAGTCACATTCACAAAGAACACACAGATATTTTACAAGCGTTTGAGGATCACACAAATGTTTGTCCCAAGCGAGGATCGAACCCGCGGCACGTTGCGCACATTGGTAATTAAGATAGTGACCACTCGGCTATCAGTGCAGTCAAATTATTTATTTTAAATGTCTCTTGAGGTTCTCTAGTTTGTCAAACGTCACATTTACATAACTCGTAAAAAAAGCCGTAATTAAATATACTAAGTACCACTAACTATACTTTAGTTAAACAGTAGATAAGTATCTAGATACATAATATAACCGTTTGTAACCTGACCTCTAAGTTTATACCTATCTGCTTCAATCCAAACTACTAGTTCGGTTTTAATTACAATCATGATATGTATTTTGTGTAATGTTTTATATAGTTTTTATGTACCTACTTCTAAATTTAAGTCGACCTTCATTTTGATCCACTTAGCATATTGCGTTTAATGCGAACACAATCTTATGTATAAAAAACAAAATTAGCATTTATTTATTTTAAATTAGGCTAATAAGTAGCACTTATTGAATGTCAACACAGCACCCACCACCCTTCACCGCTTCCTAAGTGCTCCGGCTGCGGAGAAGAAAGGGCCCAACAAACTGCCCAGCAGCACGCAATCTCTCATTTAAAAAACAAAAATTATTATATTATATTATGGACCTAAACCTAAAAATTATTATATTATATTATATACTTAGGGACCGCGCCAAATAAACAAGCGTTTAAGGTCGATAGGTACGTCTATGAATTTATAATTTCAACTACAAAGACCAAGGTCAGCAGAACGACCGGTCACCGCAAGCAGCACCCGGTCACGAGTATGACTTAAGTACCGGCTTTCACCTTCCTCGCTATAATAGAGGGAAGAAGGTGACCCGACCCAAGACGCCACCGCAGGCAATGACAATTTAGAGAGCATGACGAATCTGCTTCCGGCTTAGTAGATATAAAAAGAAAAAACCCTAAACGCTGATTCACTGCACTGACCCTTAGAAAAGTGGCATTATAAATAGATACATTATTAAATTAAATTAAATTTATAATTATACATTCCAAAACAATGTAAGAAATATAAATATACAATATGCATGCGTATAATCGTATTAACGAAATAGTACAAAGTGTATGCCGTTAAATAAATCTATACTATCTATACTAATATTATAAAGCTGAAGAGTTTGTTTGTTTGTTTGTTTGTTAGTTTGTTTGTTTGAACGCGCTAATCTCAGGAACTACTGGTCCGATTTGAAAAATTCTTTCAGCGTTGGATAGCTCATTTATTGAGGAAGGCTATAGGCTATATAACATCACGCTACGACCAATAGGAGCGGAGCATAAATGAAAAATGTCGCAAAAATGAAAAAACGTTGAAACTAAAACACGCGGACAAAGTCGCGGGGGACAGCTAGTAATATTATAAAGCTGAAGAGTTTGTTTGTTTGTTTGTTTGAACGCGCTAATCTCAGGAACTACTGGTTCGAATTGAAAAATTCTTTTTGTATTGGATAGTCCGTTTATTGAGGAAGGCTATAGGATATATAACATTACGCTACGATCAATAGGAGCGGAGCATAAATGAAAAATGTTGCAAAAATGAAAAACCGTTGAAACTAAAACACGGAACAAAGTCGCGGGGGACAGCTAGTACCTTAATAAGTAAATTAATTCCAGACATAACCGTCTTGTGTCTATCACGGCGAACAACTAAATTTATCATACAAGTTGCATATATTATGTGAACCATTTTTAAAACCCTTGTTATAATATTTCATACCTTAATCGGCAGATTTGGTCAAAAAAATATAAACTTACAATTTTTCGGTAAATTTCCACTTTTTTTCCGAACACCCATTTAATGACACTGGTTGGGTTTTTAAAACAAATCTAGCGATACCTTAATGACGAAATCCAGCTTCCCGTTTAAAAGATAATAAATAAATTTACAAACATAGAAACTCAAAATACGCGCGCAAAAACTTCCTTGGCAGTCGAGTAATAATACAAATTGAGCGAACTTTAACATAAAACCACCTATAACTAAACCTATTAGCTCAAAAAGATAAGCAATACTTAAAAAGCTAAAAACAAGATAGAGTCATAAACCTTTAACAGTACAACGGTAAAAATCAACAAAGAAACGCTAACGCTACTTTCATACCTAATGGAAACTTACAATCTCACAATAGCACACATATATGTCAACTGCATTTAAATCTATGTGACAGATAGGGTCATCAACCGGCTATACAAATTTCACAACAATTAAAAACAAACAGAAATGCTAATGATCTGCGTGACCAGACAAACTTATGTACAGTCTCTATTGTTTTCTGTACAGAAAAAAAAACCGGTCAAGTGTGGAGCATTCATGCGTGGTAATACAATTCTTTGTTTTCTTAAGGAAAAGCGACAATTTTAAATGCTTTTGTAATGAGATACGTTTTCTCCTAAATGCGTTAGAAGTTAAAAGGTCAAGTTCATTAATTTTGTAACCCTTAGGTCTCGTTTTGAGAGAATGCGCTTGTGATCCCGCGACTCCGACCAAAACGGGACCGGGGTGTTTTTAGTCAGTGAAAGTCTGACATAATTATCGTCACGCTGTGCCCTGGGCGTGGGTTTGAAACCATTTTTTCGAGCCGAAAAAAAAGGTCTTATTTTGAGGGGTTTAAATACAGGAGCCATCAAAGTTCGTTGTGATTTTGTGAAGTTTTTCAACAACAAGAGATATGGGTAGCTCTGTAGTAATTATATGTATAAGACAATCGACAAAGATTCTTCTTAAAGTGCCTCTCCACTACTGGAGGTTGGCAATATTTTATTTTTATATTTTTGAATTAAAATCACATTTAATTTTGTAAGCCATTTTATAACCCTTTAAATTGATACCGTACTCAATAAGTTTAAAATAAAAATATATATTTACATTGCCAGTGTTACTCTTACCATTGAGAAGGATCAAACTCTCCAGCTAAAATCCATCAAGCCTTTTAAGCTATAGAGCCAATGAAGTATACCTATATACACATAAATACACACATTCGAAAAACATAACTCTTCTGGTGCAGTCGAGTAAAAACCGCGGAATATTTTGTTTTTGTAAGGCAACGGGTTTTAGTTTTTGTAACTTACCATATTGTACTTAAGAAAAACATTAATCAACGAATAGAACGTACGCATTAAAAGGATATTTTTATTTAATGCTAGCCTTGATGATAATAATGATTTGCAATTATAATGAGCATTGAGCTAATACCTTAGAGTAAACGTAGACAAGCATAGAGTGCGCGCATCGCTAGTAGCCCGTTGTGCCGATCGTAAGCCAATTTTTAGCTGTAAGTAATACGCTCGTTTACTAATTTAAGTGATTTTCCGTGCGACGACAGACGTTTATGCGAAAATATTGATGGGACCGATATTTTAGGGTAATATTAAGTTCTGAATCTAGTTTTAATAAAACGACGCGCTCTGTATTGAAAAAAAGTTAGGATTTTACTAGTTCATACTAGTGACAGTTCATTCTCGATGTACGCACTCTATAGTTTTCTTTTTTTTTCATTAAGGCTAATTCAAATACTATCGCCTCCGATAATTTGGTATTAACTTCAAATGTAAGAAAAAATAAATAGCAAATATTTAAGTGTTTTTAGGAGTAGTCGAAAACAAACCTACCTTTATCATGAAATAAACAAGTTTTTCGTTAATGTGTTACTAATTAGAAAATACTCAAAGGAAAATTTATAAATAATAATCCGTAGCTTAAAAAATGTATATTTAAGTAAGGCTTAAATTAGGTATATTGGTTGGAGTGTAGCAAGGGGTGTGCAAAAGAAAAAGGACCTCAATTTTTTTTACAAAAATAATATTTCATACTTTTACTCAGTCTTTTTACAGAATCATATAGAACACAGAAAAAGCAACAATTATACATCTGTGAATTTTTATTCTCCGACGCACTGTTCTATGTTCTATGTGTCGAAAAACGTTTGAAGACTTAAAAAAATCCGTTTGCGTTGGAGGAAAATAGTTCCCGGAAGCAAAGTTGTTGCTAAAGCAGATATGAAATTTTGTTACTTTTAAATCCCTTGCACATCCTTTGTTTCACTAATGCCAGTTCAGTGAGTCAGTGGGTCGCCAGTGAAGCAAACCAAATCAATTGTATGTTAAGTTCTTGACACAACTTGAGTCTATCTCCTTATACATGTTATCTTAGAAATAAATTGTGATTACATTTTACATAACTATCTATACACTAAAAACCAAACTTAACTCTTAACTAATAAAAAACTCAAAAAAATAGCGTCAAAAAATTCATCCGCATCACCGTCGACTGGAATTTTACATTAATTTTAAAAGTGATTCAGGCCCTCCTTATTTAAAAACTGATCTTCATCTGTTGCCCAGCCATGCAATTTTCATAAAGAAATGAAAGGAGTGACGTCATGGTTTAATGTCTAATATATTGTTTGTACAAAGAAATAACGTAAATTTCCAAGCAAGGCATAGACTAAAAAGACCAGCCTATTCTATAATGCTGTCTATGGCCTGCAGTGGGTCAATAATGTCCTTAGCAAGAATGCTAGCTTCACGTTTACCGTACTGAGTAACGGTGCCGGCGCCCGCGCATGTGCCAGCGTGGATAGATAATGGGCGAAAGCGATTTGGAAAATACATCTGATCGTGTACTTTGTTGGAAAATTTGTTTGTAACACACAAACTATTCCCAATTTCTAATGGAGATTAGACTGACTTGACATTTTCTGTTGCACTATCTAAATTTATATTATAAATGCGAAAGTGGGTTTATTAGCTTGTTTGTAACGCTTTAATGAATATGTCATACAACCAATTTTGATGAAATTCGGTATGGAGTTAGATCGAACCCAGGTCTATAATAAAAGGTGGAACACCAAGAAAGGAGATACTACATCGGTTACCTTTTGCCTTAATAACCGCGCGTGCAGATAAATATATACTTTTATCTGATAGATACATAAATTTATATTATAACGTTTCTTTGATTAGATACAAGTCGTAAATTTACAGATTACCTTAACAAAGAATAAGATGAGAAAGGTCGGTATTTACACTTCTATCAATATGAAACTAACACAGTTGAAGCAACCCTTTTGAGGTTATAATGTCAAAGAACTACCTGTACTTACTAGCTAGTCAAAGGTCGTGTCTATTCTGACAGTGATAATTTAGTAAAGCGATTGATGCTTCTATGATTTTCTACACTGTATTTTATTGCAATGTGAGTTGTTTTTTAAATAAGATAATACATTCACTTGTTATGATAATTTATGATTTATTACAGTTATATATATTTTTAATCGCTAAAGCTAATAAATAAATTAATACAATTATTGGCATTATGTTTTAATCTGATTAGATGATATTTTAAACTTACATTGTATACCTATGCTACACATATTATGCGGTAAAAGGACTATCAGGGCTATTTGCTATGGCGGTTTTCAAGTAAAGTGATAATCGCAAATAAGTCGATGACCAACTATATAATACAACGTAGTTGTTCACCGACGTTAGCCGATACTAAATTTGCGTTTTTCCACTGAACATTGCTTGGCTTGTCGACTGGAGGTAGCAAATAAGCCTACTGGATGGAGAGGGATGGTTTTCCCTGCCAGAGATAAAAAACTCTACATTATTTACAGTGCCTCAGTCAGAAGAATTTTTACAGTAGATCAACTATAATTATGTAATCAACATCGCCAGTTCACCGACAGATCCTAATTGGCCATTGCGCCTAACACTTTAGAGTGTGGAGGTCAGTGAATGGATTGAGTACCGTATTAAATTCAATACTGTAAATTGACATTGCTATCTTGTTTATATCTTTAAATAGTTCCGTTGATACAATTCATAAGCAACATGTAAAAACAAATTTTATTTGCAAATGAGCAAAGGCAGTGATAAATTATCGTTCCTCATCTATTTGAGAAAATGGTCCATCTCGATATTATACGTATTTATATTTTTTTCTTTGCCATTCCAACTAATGTTTGTAAATTTAAAAGAACAATGAACGGGAGTTCGGGTTTTTATTAATTACCCCGAATCGGACTATTGTTTTTTTATTTACACGTCGCAAAGATATTAAAAAAATATTAGACACGTATCTTTTCTTTTTTTAATTAAACAAACGATGAGGTATATACAGTGAATGGAAATGTCGCATGACGTCACTTGTGACTAAAATTTTTACCCACAAGTGACGTCACAAGCCCCCAATCCAGAACTTTAAAGCGTTTCAACTTTGTAATTTTTCATTGATTTGATATAAGAAAAAATACCAGTTTTTTTTTTCTTTTTTTATGTATCTGGTAGACTAAATAGATATTTCCTTTTCATACCCAGTCCGCTCCCCTATTTAGGGAACTGTGCTTTAATTTTGTATGTATAGTATGTTGCATTGTTTATTAATTTATTTGAGTTATTGCATTACCACTGATATTACAACGCGGTTTTCTAAAAAATCAACCACAATTTAATGCTCTTGCATCGAGAGCGACAAGACGCGGTGAGATGCACATATGCACTCAATTTAAGAGATGTTTGTCCGTTGAGAGTTGATTGAGGACATAGCAGTACAAGTTTACTGCACTCATAAGTTAAAATATTTGAAAGCTAATTCTAGGTTAATAGCACATATCAACATGACACTGTACAGGCAGGATGTTCTTAAAAAATGTATGTCTTGTCTAATCCGTAGTAATTAATATTTGTGAATGCTGGCCATATCGTCAGATTTAGAAAAAAAAATGTATGTAATATTATTTTAGTTTATTTTTACTACAAAGAACACTACGTCATTGAACTGAAATGTTCTCATTCAAATTTCTTAAAAACAAAAGAATGTAAACCCTTATTTGAAAACAATGGAAAATAGTACCCTAGTCTGTAATTTATATAATTTACATACTTACTTTTTAATTATTCTTTTAATTTGACTACTTGAATTGATTCATTGTTTACAAATTAGTGTTATTTGCATCAATAGGTATATACAATTCAAATACCTACCTACCTACTTTTAAAGTGAAAGTAATTTATTTTGTTTATCTGAGTATAAGTATATTTTTTTAGGTCTTCCTGGCGACATATTTTGTAACCGTTACTAGATACATGTATTAACTGAGGTTATGGTTTTTGTACAACGAAAATATTGGTCATTTGGTTGAGCCTGAGGAACTCAGGCAAAGACTAATAAAATTCAGGATGACAATTTCGATGGCGTACACACCGGTTTTCAAGGTGCCGCCGGCTCTGAGGTCCCGGGTTCGATACCCGGACTGGTCGATAAAGAAAAAAGCTTTTCTACACTGCCTAGGGTCTGGCCTTTATTTATCTTTCTTTGGTGTCTGCAATTTATGATATAGAGACAGATAAAAGTCCAAGGGTTTTAAATGTGCTTTCTTTCTGTCGAAATGAGCTGTTTCATACGGCTATTGGATAATCAATATGATGATGAAGATTTCATTGATCAGTGATTGATTGTGTTTAAAAAGTATCTAAACGAAAAGTATTTTACTAAACAACATTTCGCAATTGAATAAATGCCAAGGTTAATCAGTACACACATCCAGAAGTTTCCAATGAGTAATTATTATCAGACTTTTTGTGCAATTTGTTTTTATAGTAAATTGGAGCAACAACTGAACATAAAATCTACACTAATTGCAACACTAACATGTTCTAATTACAAGTTTATTAGTTTTAGTTTAAATCTACCTACTTCGTAATAAACAAAGAATTTGATATTAATATCTAGACTTTATTTAATATTATAAAGCTGAAGAGTTTGTTTGTTTGTTTGTTTGTTTGAACGCGCTAATCTCAGGAGCTACTGGTTGGAATTGAAAAATTCTTTTTGTATTGGATAGTCCGTTTATTGAGGAAGGCTATAGGCTATATAACATCACGCTACGACCAATAGGAGCGGAGCATAAATGAAAAATGTTACAAAAATGAAAAACCGTTGAAACTAAAACACGCGAACAAAGTCGCGGGGGACAGCTAGTAAAAAATAACTTGTAGTTTAAATAAAAAAATACACTAAAATAAATAAATGTACACCGGCTAAAGTCGATGAATATTTATCAAACTTCTAAAAGACACTTGTCGTTTGTTGTTGTTTTTGTAAATTATATTATCTATCTTTTATAAAATCACTTCTTGGATGTTGATTATTCCCAATAGACATAGGCTGCGTGGAAGACCTAGGCGGAGATGCAGGGACGAACTAGACGCGTTCAAGGAGTGAACACCAATAGCCGTCAACCGAAGCGTGTGGCAAGAGGAAAGAGAGGTCTTTGCTGCCCTGCATTGGGACAGTTTCTACAGACGTAAATATAATTAAAATGAAATGAAATGGACGTTGATTAAATACTTTGAATTGTACTTACATTATTTTTGAAGTATTGAGCAAGAGGGAGAAAATGAAAACCCTAACACTCCTTGAAATAAAAAAATAACCACGTTGTTCTACCAGCGCAACCCTTATCACCTAGGGGTATAAAAAATAGTCTACGACCTATTCTCAGACCTACCAATAAACACAAAAAAACATGCAAATCGGTCAAGCCGTTTCGGCGAAGTTTGATAAAAACATTGTGACTAAGATTTTTATATATTTACATCAATATAATACTACAGTAAATAATCAAGCAGTATAAAAAAAAAACGTTTTTCCTTATATAAAAAGAGCAATAGGTTTTGTTACACTAATGTTCTAAACTAATTTACTATTGTTCCTTTAATGATACAAAACGTTTTGGCAGCCATCAATTTTGTACTTATTTCCGACAAAATTATGAATGACGAGTAAACAGAAGTCAAGGTTTTAATAATCGTTGCGTCTCGACAAGACTCTAAATTATTTGTTTGAACAACATGGAATCGCGGAAGTCTAGACAAAACTGAGGGTATACAAAGCAAGATTTTATTTGATAACTTGATGTTAACGTTACATTATTGTCGGTGTTTTATTTATTTATTCATACATGTTTTATGTATTTTTATTTAAATTCAGCCTTAATTTTCAATTAACTTTCGCTACTTTCGAATTTCTATAAATAGTTTTAAGTATCTATATTTGTTTTTTGGTTCAGTAATCATTATTAAATATTAAGTGGTTTAATAGGTTCCTCATTAAGATGTACTAAATGGGCCTGTTTCCTATTTTTTTTTAATGTCCGTCTTGTAGATTGATGAATTTTATTGGACACGTATTTTTTCTTTTTTCCTGCAAAAAAAAAATGATCAAAATACAGAGAACTGAAGTTACGCGTGACGTCACTCCTCGCTACGATTTTTAGCGAGGCGTAGCGTCATAAGCCCCACTAAGAAATTTTCAAGCGGTGTATCTTTGTATTTTTTTATTGTTTTGATAAAAGAAAAAATACGCGTCTAATATTTTTTTATTATCTAACTGACGGACTAAATAGATATTAACTTTTCATACCCAGGAAACATCCCTATTGTGTTGCTTGATATTTTTTTTTACTTTATACTACAGATTTTACTACAGTACACCAAATCTCAGAAGTACCGTTTAACAGTTTGCTATTTTGCTTATTATATTTTTATAATTTTGTATTTGTCTGACAATTTGAATTTTTAAGTAATAAAGCATTATGCAAAGCAAAGCAAAAATTCTAATTGATTTTAAGACCTAGATACTAGTATCAAGATTTAGGTCAATTGATTTTGTTTAAAAAAGTTCAATATGATCTGTGTTCAAGTAGTATAGAATGGTAATTAGTATTTTATTTAATGGAGAAGCATTCAGAAGCAACGTTTTTGGACATATTTTATAGTACAAAATGTCGAAAAATTTAACAAACTTTACTGGTAATCGTAGACGTCTAAGTTCGGTCTTAACAAGACTGTATGAAGGCAGAAGAAGTAAATATTTCTTTGTGAAAATTATTCTTCGCTCACCTCTCGCGTGTAAGTAGGTTTCTTACATTTTAATATTGATAAAATTATTCTATTTCCTAGATTTCTCAAGAGAGTCAGCCGGTTTCTTTTATTTACAATCAGTGAAAGGTTAACTCGGTTAGTTTTTTTTTGCGAAGCTTTTATGATGTCAACAAGTTTATTTTTATAAACTGTTTATTTGGATTTCGACCTATGAGTCTATAAAACAAAACAAACACAAACGGATAGATAGGGAATTAATTAAAATTGCCTAATCGTAAATAAGAGGGTTTATGACAATACTATATGTTCGACTTTATTTCTTCTGTAGTTTAAAATAAAAAAGGTTACATAAGTTCGTCAGACCGTTACTAAATTGTGTTATTCAGATCTATAGATAATGTAGATACACAACATTATGTCGGATCATCGTATGTTAAAAAAACCTCGAGTATCGAATGACTAGCCAACTATAATAGTGATACAGGATCCAGATGACCACTTGAATGAAGTTAAAGGTCTTTCATGCACACGTACATACGTATAAGCTTTACTTAGATGTAGATTGCATCGATCTACTTTAAGATTAAATAAAAAAAATATATGTAGATTATGGATTGATATTCACTAATATTTTGACTTAAATTTAAGATTAATATTAAGTTTTAGAACATTTATTAAAGTTAAGTGCTGTTGACATAAAGGCCTTATTAATATAAAAATACCTTGACAACTGTATGTAAATAGAACCTTACCTTGATTTTTTTTTATTAACCACAACAAATAGTTTTATATCACACAAACACAACACAACCGCTCACACTGACCGTTGCATGCCATATGAGAGTTCCAACTGTTTACGTTGCGCACGCGCAGAATTCTACCACCTGATGCATTTGAGGATCTATTAATCAAGCAACTCCGCTTGACAATATAATTCATTGCTATCTGTTTTAATGCTTTTCCGATTTGAATAGGAAACCGCAACAATTTAAGCCAAAATTTGCATTTTAAGTGCTTAAATGGTAATTGGATGTAAAGTAATAATGCTATGACAATGCTATGATAATAGTTCATGGTTTACTGTCTGAAATCGTATACACGAGTAAACTTGAAGTTATACAAATAACAATCATGGCTATCCCTCGTTTTTTTTAAACAATATAATTATGCCCATCTTTCTTTAGAAATTCTATAACCGCCCTTAAGATTTTTATTGGTCCCGATACTTATGTCTGTGGACTGAAATGATTGGCAAAATGGTCAAAAACACACCGTCTTTTTCAAAATTTCGTAGTAAGAACTGCGTAATTCCTTCTTACATATCTTTATTTCTACTTAGGATAAACGGATTCCATTGACTTATCTCTCTAAATATATGGCGATAAAAGAAGTAGCTTAGGGAACCACTATGCGGAACTGACTTCCCTAAAAACAAAAGAATTTTAATCCCATATTTATAGAAAATCGATGGAATACGAATATTTGTTGATTTCAGTCTACTTTGCTTTTAAATTTTCAATAGCGGTAAATGCCAAAATTTATTTTCACCTAAACTCTATCACAGAATTTTAATTTGTTCTTTATATTCCTACATCCCTATTTTTTCCATCAGAAAAATTGATTTCCCGTTAAAAAATTTGGACTATTCCCTAGGTAATTACTTCAAGAGACAGAAATGTTTATTTTTTAAACACATTACTATTTATTTTCACGTTAAACAGTTTCACTCTCCGTTTCGTTTGTATCTAATGCTACTTCATATGTTTTTTCCCCAACATGATATTGGACTTTGATTGAGAACAAAAAAGGTTTTGATGCGGATTACGATGAACGGATAGAAAAGACGTCTTATCTAGTTTGGTGACGTATTTGTGAGATTAATTACTGTTTTGTATCCCGAACCTATTGATTATTTTTTTATACAGACAACTTGAATTTAGATGACTGGGATGGTGCAAAGCAGATCCACAAAATTTTTCGATTTCGATGATTTATGTTGTTTAAAACTGTAATTACATACTTTTGACATGGTTCAATAATACAAAGGTCATCAGCTAATCAGTAACGCTCAAAACTTGTTTGCGCACTAGCGCCATCTATTAGAGTTTGATTGAACTGTTAAGTAGGTATGCTTACGATACCTACTTCAGGTACGTGCGTTGATAGTACAGTTCACGACATACAGGCGGCGCTTTAGAAACTTATTTTTTTATATGAAAATGTAGTAATTTTATGATTTCATAAGCAAAAATAACTGCAAAATATGTAAAATATATTAAAAAAATTATAAAAATATTTTTTAACCTGTTTATAATTATTAAGAACATTGTGTGATTCGAAGTACGTGTTTTAAAATCATGTGCACGAAGTTTTCGGCTTAACATTCGACTGGGAGCGTGGCGTCTCCTGTAATCCGGCTTCTCGGAGGTCGGGAACGGAGGATGGTTTGAGGTCGGGGGTCCTGGTGCTGAGTGGCCCATGTTGACCGGACGTCCACACTAAGCCTGGTATTGATATGGATCCCCCGGAGGAGTCTGGGGGATGCAGGTCTACTAAGGAGGGGCGAACCGGGCCAGGGGGGAAACCCAGCAGCCAAAAGTCCCCGTATCGGGCAGTAGTGGGATAGCGGCCGGGAGTGGGTGCTCAGTATCAGCCTGACCAACATAATCAGACCCTTTCCTTTTGCCATTTTTTACTTCAATAATTGTATTTTCTAGCCGATTCTTTTCTTTAAGAATGATATGTTGGAACCTCGCAACTTGAGTCATTTGTTTTGAAAGGGCCTGATATATCCACAATTATATATATATATTTAATATGTCTGTACAGGTGTGTACCTACTCAAATATTTGACATAGTAATTATTTAGGTACTACTAGTCGTTCAGTTAATCAAGTTTTCGTATAGTCATTATATAAACATATGAGCCTAAAATTAGAAAGCGGATGCACTTTACTAGAGATAATGACGTTAGCATTTATTGATGTCTTAGTAAATTACTAGATGTATTTCTTAGAATTAACAATTTAGGATATTTTTATTACTCTACTAAGTTCAATATTGTCTTTCTTCTGAACCTGGACTGGCCGACACTGTAATTCAATGTTGGTACTTCTAGTAATACGGAACATCTCCTTTTTTAACCGAAATCAAAATAAGTTTCTCAATTCGACGTTATGTGGTTTTGTATGTTTATTACGCAATATTTTTCGTTCAATTGTGGTTCGATTTTTGATCGATATAAATTTCGATTAAGTAGCTTTTTTAATTGAAACCGGTATTTTTACATTTATGCGTGATTAATTATTGTATAAATAAAATTGTTACTTTGGGGAGTGTCAAGAGAAAGAGTTATAGTGTCATTGAAATGACTAAGCACGCATGTATATATAAAACACATAGGTACCTATGTATACAATGGATGACATGACAGTAAGTAAACTGAAAATCGACATTATATAAAGGGTGGTATCAATGTCAGAGAGTAAACCTCTGATATAGTTGTTTATAACTCGTTTAACATACTTATAGGTGCGTTCCCATTTACATCATATCCGATAACTGTTTAGACTACATTAGTCGATAAATGTATGCAATAAAACCACAAAAATCATTTACAAATTTTATTTCAGCGCTGTCTTTACTTATTAAAATGACTATCGAGTTAAATCTAAGCGATGCTTGCAAGCATGCTATGTCTCGAGTAGGTACTTATTACTTATTTGGTCAAGTAGCCCTATTTGAGACACGAAAGGCTCCTAACGATCACACGTGTAACGAACTCCAGGACTGTAAAGGGATGAAAATAAATCTAGTATTTTCCGAAAAATTGATGTTGTATTAAGAGCTGATGTTATAAGTCTTAGAAACGCAATGAAAACTGAACTTAATGAGTTATTATATTTCTAAGACTTTAAATTAGGCAAAGCAAGTCATCAGCGAACCAAACTTCGCCTTTGCTTATAAATCCCTTTAAAGTCTTTTGTACAGCCCTGGTCGTTTTTTTTTAATTCCCTCTACTGCGCTGCCGGTATTTCTTTGATCTCCGCTGGTGCCGCTGCTGGTTCTTCCACCTTCTCAATCTTCTCGTCTTTTTGTTCTGATTCAGACATGATCAGCTCTGGGACTTGCATAGGCTTGCTTGGTTCTTCTGGCATATCAGGAACCGCTGACCTTACTTCTGGTTCGCTTGCCTTTACTTCGGGGTCCACTCGTTTCTGTCAGTGAAAAAATGTTGTTTAAATGTCAATGCAAAACAATGTATCTATTACATTGTTGTAAAAGGTATGTGACTAAAGAAATATAATGAAATCTGTAATGGCTAGCTGCACATGCTCTGCGAAATAATCGCACAAATCGCGTTTTTTTTATATTCGGAATAATAATAACGAATAAACGTTTTTGTTCTCTAACATTTTTCTTACTCCCGGTTTCCTTACCTCAACGGGTTGTTCAACCTCCTTTGCTGGTACCTCAGCAGGGACGGGCTCTTCAGCACTCTTAGCTCCAAGCTCGCTGATCGCCGCTGGCTCGGGCAGCACGGTACAGTCAGCCTGGTTGGTCTTCAGGAAGAAGGTCCTGGAGATCTTGTAGCGGTCCAGTACGGCGTAGGCGTTCTGCATCACCGAGAGAGATGGCAGTCTGTCACGAGAGAGGAGCCAAGTGTTCTCTGTGGATAAAGAAAGGTTTGTTTTAGTACAATTTATTTTGAGAACTGACAAGATGGTGATGGTTATAAAGGCGAGATAAAGCGTCTTTGGGTGTAGGTGGAATGGCTTTTAAGTTAGTTTGCATTAAGTGATTTTTTTGATAATTTTTGAGATTTTTTTTTTATCTAGGTTTACTCAGTAGTTAAGAACCTACTTAATTAATCATTAATTATATCTAGAAATAGTTTTTATTAGTTACAAGTAAAATATATTATTGACTGCCTATTGGTATACATTATTTATTGCTACTGGTTATTTTTATGTTTATCAAACCAATTACATCAGAGAGGAGATTAATTAGTATATTGATAAATTATCAATCAAAAACATAAAGGAGCATCTTTGTTTCACGGTTTTCTAAAATCTAAGTACCCTAATAATTTATGTCATAGTTTCCCAAATATATATAAATAACTTACGGGTGTGAACAGGTCCAATGCCGCTGCAGGACCACATGACAGCATAGGTATCATAGTCAGTGTCGAGGATGCTGTACTCGAAGTCGTAGGGCAGAGGAGCGGAGGAGTACTTCACCATGACGCGACCCTCGCCTTCCCTGCCGACCTTCTGTAGGTGACCTTCCATGATCCGCTTGAAGCCAGTCCTGGGGGAATAAAAACATAATGTTATAATTTATTAAAACAAAATTTTTAAACTCGAATTGCAACCTTTACATTTTGTTGTCCACGTGTAAATTGTCTTTAAACACAAATAAAGTAGACACTTTCAGTAAAAAAAGTTATGCTTTTTATGGTACGAAATTTGTCATCAAGAATTTGTTGAATCAACAATGATTATTTACAAAATTATATTCTTCGAATTGTATGAATCGAATGGTTAGGCTTTGGTCAAAGTCGTAACACATCAGTGCTCATGCGCCGCCTAATATGAAGGAGGGGCTCTCACGCCCCGATTGCTCTCCACCCACATTCCCATTTATTCATGATTCTGAATTATATCTTTGACTACTTTCCATCGAGTGGATTAACTTCATATGGTCTATCTATGTAACATATTTGAATAAAAGAATATTTCATACTGAAAAATATATCCGAGTTTTTGAAACAATAAAAATAGTTTTCAATTTATTTGCCAGTATGTTACAGAATTACAGAATAAAAAACATACTGGCAAATAAAATATTTTTAGGATTGCAGATTAGCTAGGTGTACCTTGTATTGGGCAGGTTTTAGATTCTGTTAGAAATTTTATTTTTGCTTCGATGGGTGGATAATTTTTGATTGCACTTTGCCTTCATAAAGCTTTCGAGAAATTCTATTGTCAATAGTACTTACAAAGAGTTAGTAATTTCGTTGGTGACGAGGATTCTGCCCTCAGGAGTAGCTGTGTAGTGGGTGGTGACGCAGCGGGTGCCCAACTCAGTGACGGTGAAGTACCTCTCCGCTTCATACCAGGTTCCCAGGAATCGGTTCATGTTGAAGTTAGCCATGGCCTGTTCGACAAACATTAAATTTATTATATTCATCATATTAATTATTAATATGATGTGTATGTGATGAGGTGTTATGTGTGCAGAACTTTTGTTTTTACCCTTTCTAACTGTTTATTTTATTTTGCATTTTTCATAGAATATATTTAAGGATTATTATGAATTTTATTTCTTACACAGTAGCTACGAAAATTGCTAATTGTTCAACACAGGATTGGTGGGCAACACAACAGAAAAGAAAAGTAACAAATACAAACTTTTTAACGTTAAATATAAGAACATTCAACAACTCAAGCTCCTCAGTTCTCTCCTAATTAGAACTAATAAATAATACATTTGCGTAAGATAAAATGAAAAGGAAAGTCCATAAGACGAGGTGCGGTCGACGCCCGGCAACCAGTTGTGCGTTGACCACGGTCAGTGACGGCTGTTACGTATACCCGCCAAGGTCAAGGTCATGGAGGTTTTTGTTCCGAGAAACCCATGGAAGGCGATAATACCGTATGAACGCTTTTTGTATTAATGGTGGAGTTAGATTGTAATTGAGCAAAAAGTGATATCATAGCCACATGATGTTGATGATGTTCGATTCTCATAGAAGAAATACTTAGATTTTTAGTTACTTATTTGTGTATTGATAAATAAATAGCACCTAGTAGACAAACTTTTACTTGTTACTAAGAGTGATTAATTTTAGTGTGATAAAATTAATTAATTCCCGGCAATTGTATAATCATTAATTCTTTGAGTGGTGAGAGGACGGACCTCTGTTAGACTTTGGTAAAGAACAATTTTTAAAAATTCAAATGAAAAATTAGGCTCAAACATTGCACAAGACACAAAAATACATCTTTAAACACAAACAATAATTTAACAAACTTACCTGAAAATCAGGACACCAGCCAAGCGAAGGGATCTGCGCAGACGCAGTCGCGATGAAAGTCAGCAACAGGAGCCGCCACATCTTGATGATTAGACCAGGGATGACTAGGAGAGACAAGGTGAGCGTACGGGAGCCGATACGGGAATGCTCTCAGACGTCCAGGCGACCGCTTATAAACCTTCGCAGCTCAGCCCGAACCGGTCTGGAACTTGAAAATACATCTAATGGGACACCTTATCTAGTAACCACTAGGACAGAGGTTCTCAATTATAAGTCACCCTTTAAGACGTGTTAAATTGTATTTAGAGTCGCGTAATGAGCTTTAAACCCCAATTACGACAACGAATACAAAAATCTTAGAATAAACAGAGTTATTGAAGAATTTCTTTGTCATCTTTTATATTATTAGTTTGTAAATTCTAAGCCCAGTCCTTGACTTGTCCATTTTATCAAATATATGTATGTAGCTTCGATACTACTCGCGCAATCTATTATGGTTATTGAGGCATTTTATAGACATTATTCATTCTATTGCTTCTGTTGGTTTTTAGGCTTGTGTTTGCGTGTCTTTAAATAAATTTAGTGCACAACGGTTTTTATCAGGTCTTTAGAAAAAATCGTAAGGGTGCAAACTTTGACATACATAAGTCAAGGTTGATTTATGATGGCCCTTGCGGACTGTAATGAATTTTGCAGCGATCCTTGTTAGGCAACGTGCGTTTACGTGCATGTAAGTGTGTGTGTGTGCGTTAATGGGGTTGCTTTGTTTGCTTTTGTGTTCCAACGACCGGATGTCATCTTCGCGATGCTAGTTTTCAAGGACTTATAGAGTTAAATAAATATTACTTAAGTGATTTCAACGATTATGTAAACTGTTGGACTATTAGGGAAAACAGATAATTTTGTAACTGTTTCTACATTATTACCAAATTTTTGTAACTGCCTCCCATTATTGTCTTTATAATAACATCTACTTAGTAAGATCTTATTTCTTCCCGAACCATCTATACTTTTATACTTAAAATTATAAAAAAGGAAAGATTTTTATTTTTGTATATTTGTAACGAATAAACTAAAAAACTACTGGACCGATTTCAATAATTTGTTCATCTTTACAATGATATATTATCCCTGAGTAACATAGGCTGCTGTGCTACCTGTTTACAAAGACGGGGCGGGTCGCTAGTTTTCGATCTCTTTCACCGTATTTTATTACATGACAAAAACTTACCAAAACAATTTCTTCATATACAGTAATACCAACTAGTCTGTCTACCCCATAATCACCTTGGAGACACAGGAATGTTCCCAGGACGATACAAAAAGGCACTGACCATCTGCAAGCTTACCGGTTCCAACTCCCGACTTAAACTTTTTATTTTCTATCTTTCCCATCTATTTTTATACCAAGACCTGTAGGACTAAATTGCTTGCCTAGCTAGTTTTTTTAGGGTTCCTTCGACGTTGGTTGATAGGGTGGGAAGAGGCTTTTTTTTTTTTAATATTGATACTGACTTTATCTGAAATAAACTTTATACTTTTCTTTTATTTAAATATAAGATGGAAAAGATTTTTCAAAATTATTAGAAAAGGTTGTGAAGGAAACGAAAATAATAACTTTTTTTTTTTACTAATAATATTATAATTAGAGAAATAATTTGAAGGTTGAATAGTTTTTCATTTAGATTTTAGAACTCAACTTGCACCCTATAAGAGATTAAGGTGCTGGCGGAACCTTCCATTACAAATTTAGCACACTTGACAGGGCTTTTTATAATCTACGCTTTTGTAAGAGTGCATTTAATTATGGTTATGTACATTTAAAGAGACGCTATGTAAAAAGTAATTACAAATTGCTATTTCATTATTTCAAAAGAGGAATGTGCCTATGTGTGTTCGTTTGTACTTTGCGGTGTTATTTAAGTTTTTGGTAATGAATAAACAATTGAAAAACATTTGCATTATTAAGAACATTTTAGTCTCTATTAATAGCAATGTGTAATTGATCTATAGTTTTTAGGTACCTTAAAATCTGATGGTTAAAAATCTTAAAGGTCTTATTACATATAATATTGGAGGTGTAATGAACACACTAAACTTTGCAACGTAGGATAATAAAATATCGTGTTTAAGATGGTAAATAATTAAATAAAAAGTCTTTTTTGCACTATCTTTAAGGATACCAACACGTTGTTACATTATAGAAAGACAATAAAGAATTAAGTATTGAGTAAAAATAAATACAAGCACCGATTCTCAAGTAGTACTTGTGGTGTATTTCTTTACATCCTAGATCAGGGGTTCCCAAACTTATTTTGTCTACTGCCCACTTTGAGAATATTTTTTTTTTTAGTGCCCCAATTTTTTCACCTACTTAAAAACCACTATAACTTCAAAGTAAATTAATTATTGTAAGCTATATTAGCGGAGATTCGTTTTTTTTCTGAGTCTCATTCCACCTTTTTAGGCCTCAGCTCCCACAAGGGGGCGTTATCGCCCACTTTGGGAAAGGCTGTCCTAGATGATATATGTATTTTTCTACATACAAAATAAACTCTGACAATGAAATAGGAATAAAACGAAGTAGTAAAACATAATATTCTTACACAAACAGTTACGAGTCAGCTTAGCTGTACTCGGAAAGAAATTTATGTATTTTATCCAGTTTAATTTATGTCGAGATATAAACTATATTCTTTTATGGGCCATTAAATTAATGTGTCATCTTATAAGTACCTAGGTACTTTAAATATTGTTTGGATTTAAGATTGAATTATAAGCACTAGAAATAGAATATTTATCTAGTATACCTATATTTGCAATTGATGTGGAAGAATATAATAAAAATGGCCGTTCGTCTATGTATTTAGTATTAAAATTGGTCGATCACAGGTTATCACGAAGTAGGTGATTGGAAAGATCTTATTATCCAAGACTCCATTTTTTGGTATAATATCTGCACTTTAAGATTAGTTCAATAACAGTACGAAATTGTTGAAGAAATAGAATTGTTCCTGTTAATGCTGATTTGGCTTTTCACAAAAGAAAGGTCACTGGTGGAATTTCTTGCAGACTTCGTGGTAAACACACACCGACTTTCTTCCTTTTGCCGAGGACTAAGAGAAAACACACATAGTATACCGTGTTTGTCGAATTTAAAGGTTGATTTGAGGTGTTTTTTTTGTTAAAATCATATCGTGGTACTATTCGTGGACGAACATGGAGAATCACTTCGGTTTTGGATTGAAAGATTCCAGCACGCCCTTCAACTTTTCTCTTTGCGGAGGACGACCATGAGAATTTTCACCAGATCACATTAAAAAAACCGGACAAGTGCGAGTCGGACTCGCATGATGGGTTCCCCACCATTTTATGGAGTACTCTTCATTTTTTAATTTATTTTTATAAGCCCGTTGTCAGTCAGACAGGCGTACGGACAGCGGAAGCTTAGTAATAGGGTTGGTACTCTTTTGGTACGAAAAATATCTGGCAACCTTGCCTTATGATTAAGTGCTTCTATTATTTTACTACATAAAAAAATGTTTGTAATATTTGTAGAACTCACCTGAACAGCGTTAGGTCACAACTTGCAATGCTTCTTTGCCTCGTTACAGAATGGCTTCTTTCGCGTGACCACACGTAATACGATTTGTTATGACCAATGAAATGCTTTCGTCGTAATGTCTTCATGTGATCCTGTTTAGTTATTTAAGTAGATCTTATCTATGATAATGCAAGTGATTTATGTGTGGACTATCAGTAGTTTGCCAATTTAGTTTAATTAACTAGAGGTAGGTGTAAAGTTAAAAGAAAGGACATGGGAAGGCCTTTACCCAGCAGTGGGACAATATAGCTAGCAAAAAAAGTTGAATACCTTAATGTTTTTCGTTCATTCAGAATTAGATTTTTCAGCAGTAAACAGGTTGAAGGCAATTTTCGTGAATACGTCTTGTTAAAAAATGTGACTATCTAAATTTTCACCCCGAATACCGTGTTAGGTGAAGTTCTTTTACTATATTTATCAAGTCCTCTAGATTCTGTGGAACATGCACCTAAAAATAGGTTTTCGGTATGTTTCTCATTCTATCGAAGGTATATACTACAGGGTATTAATGAAAAATTATGTCTATTATGTCCAAACGGGGAGAAGAGTACATTTTGTATAGAGTCAGTTTACATAATTTCAGGTCAAAATGTGTAAATTAAATAATTGATATCTAATTTTTCGTATCAATTATTCGACACCAAAAATCATAATTAACATGTCACCACACTACGAAGGTCAATATCTTATTATGCCACTCGCAAGAAATATTAAGATACGTCGCTTCAGCAGACTTTTGAAGCCGAGTAATGAATGCGAAAAATGGATAAGTATCAATTATTTAATCAACTTTTTGAGCATTTCAATCAAGCAATGGATACGAAGAATGCAGCTAGAAGATTTTGCAATACGTATCTTTATCTAAGTTATAGGTCCATTTCTATAAATAAACCCTATAACTTTGTACTGCGCCATCTATTAAACTACCTTTAAACTAGGTAGTCGACTCTTTGTCATTGTGTACTAAATCGATAACGTGTTGTGTAAACAATACAGCTGTGTATTTTAGGAGATCTAGGGCGCAAATAGTTCACGGTTTCTAGGATAGGTCAAAACGTAGTGTTTACTTGCTCCGTGGGGTAGGTCAGATTGCGTTTGTCATCATTTGCGTCTTCCAATGTAGCTCTGCTTTTGCTTCATGCCTAGAATTTAGGCCTTGTTCTGTACAATTACCATTTTCAGAGTTACTTAACTTCCTGCATCTACATATGTTTATGTCACTTTTTAGGGTGGTTTCCGTACCAAAGGTTGCCAATAAAAAGGTTAAAGGAAAGGTAAAATTAAAACAAAAGGGAACCTATTATTAAGCCTACGCTGCCGTCCGTCCGTCTGCCAGCGAGCTGTACCTCATGAACCATAGTAGCTAGAGAGTTGAAATTTTCATTGTGTCAATTTCTGTTTCCACTATAAAATTCATTAATCAAATTAATGGGGGCACCATAAAATGGTCCAAACTCATGCACGGGTCCGACTCGCACTTAAGCGGTTTTTGTATTTTTCTGAGTACCTATATTTAATTTCCAATACCTATTAAGAAATTTGAACGGATTTTAGGAAGGATCTCTGCAGTTGGTTCTTTTAACACTTCATGATTAGCTAACAGCTACACTAAAGCCGTTGGATCTCTTTACTTATACAAATCTGTTTCAATGTTGAGTGTGTGTTGTTTTCATGTGTAATGTCAGTAGGTACGCAATAAGATCTAGATACCTACTACCTAGATACCCATAGATTTAAGTGACTTCATAAATTTGATGGAAACCTTTGTTATCAAACTTATATATAAACTCTATTAAATTTTAAGTGATAGAAGTGAGAAAGACAGCCAATACGTTTGAGGTTTCTAGTAACAGTTAGCCTTTATGATTTTCTAGACTGACCCTTTTCTAACTTTTTAATAATAAACGTGTCTTAAGTATTTGCTTATTACTTTATAACAAACATGCTTGCAGTATGCACGGCTCGTAAGGCCTCAGTTAAAGAATTTAGTCAAAGGTCGAGACGCAAAGAGAAACTGGGTGATCAATACAGCTCATGAAAATAATTGTAGCCTGTATTATGAACGTTTTATTTAGTTATATTTTCTCTCATCTCTTTAAACACTGTAAATTTTAAACTATTGTAAATTATTGTTGTAGCTGAAGTATTGTTTAATGTCAAAAATTATTACTTAATTCGCGAAATGTAAGTAAAAGTAAATTGGTATGAAATAAACAACAGTGGAGTGTGTAACTAAAATATTCTCGTTATTTAATTTACTACGGTAAGAACACATTTTTACAGAATGTTATTTTCTAAACAATATCTACATAAAATTGTACAAGTATGTGAAAACTTATCAAATACCTTTTAATTTACAATTAACAGAGAAAAATCAATATTCAAGTTCAACAAGATTAAGTTAAGCTTTATTAAACATTAAACTTACAACTAGTTACTATTTACATTTTTTTTTATTCTTAACAACGTCATGTTTCCATACAAATTAATATTTCGAATCGGTTTTTGGTGTTTCCTAGATATGTACCGTTGTATTAACTTTACACATTTTATTTGTTCATTTAATTTGCAATTTGATGAATTCTGTAATATTTTATATCATTCATCGTTTGACAAAAAAACAGAGACCTTTCTTCGAAAAGAAAATCTGTAAGTTGCGTCTACTTGTCCTTAGGACTTTCACGCTTGTTATAATAAAAAAATAGTTAGCCTTAATACCTAAGAAACACAATTTACGTATAAGTAAGACCTACTTGCATTGATATTTAATTTTAAGGCAATTCCGACATTCGCCGAGATAATATCACATCGATCCTATACTACAAGTTGGTTCCGAAGAAAATATTTATAAAAATACATTTTGTTCAAGTTACGTATAGTGTAGGCAGCGGTGTATGTGGACGATTTATTTTGTCATGCATCGTTGACTTAATTCTAATTTTCTATTTACACGAAACAGCAATGGTACACGCAACACATTAAAACACGTGTATCTATAATTGTAGATTGTACTTTAGTACAATATTGTAAATCAATTACAAGTACCCATTTGTTATAGTGATTAAACTACGTTTACATCTAATGCATTTGTGTGTACCATTGCTGAAGATTTTAAAATGGAAAACGCAATGGAAGACAGCGTTCTCAACGTGCCTACTTAAGACAAAACAGACAATTATCACATAGAATAAACCTAGACGATTCCTTGAAATCACAATCCTTATAATTAAGTTGTTCCCCAATTATTAATTACGTCAATATCGACGTTGAATATAACACACGAAAAAAAACGACAAAAATCAGGTATAATAGGTAACGTTCGAAAGAGACATTAAAGCAACTCGACAATTTCATACTTTACTCTATGTTTTGAACAACTCCTTGGTAACTTTAGTTTAATTGAAGTTAACAATTAACAACAATATTTGCATTGACAAGTATCCACATGAATGAAAGTATAAAATATAAATGGAATTCCAAATAAAAGTACGTATAAACGGATTGTACAAAATGAGTATTACGGAAAATATTTTTTTAAATAAGTGCAGTTTCAAACTGTCTTATTTAAATTTAATTATGCCTCGGCAAACTTTATCGGGTTTCGGCTTTATTTGTCGTATTACAATAGAAACAACTTATTTGTCCAGTACTGGTTATGATGGGATCTTTATAGACATTTAAAGGATTTTGTTCACCGAAGTCTCATCTACAATGACAACAATGTTGTCGCATGTCATAAACTAGGTCAAATTATAGCCATCTAAAATGAAACATGGAGTACAGTGCCCGTATCTGTATTTTACTACAAGTTTACAGTACAAGCACAATTGAACAATGACAGTTTAAAGTCCCATGTTACAGAATACTGGCAGAACCAGCGACCTGTAGGTATATTTGAGTTTATATATCCATTACAATATTTGAATAAAGACAAAGTCGTATCACAACAACACGATGCAAAGAATACCCGATAAAATAGCTTTAGCAAATGAATCGAGGAACACAATACAATGACTTGTATTGATCAATAACAAAAAATTAACTTTTGGCATCGTACTGTCGAAACAATCGATCACTAATTTTGTATACTTTGTATAATAGAAGCCTTAATTAAGATTGAACATCCAGCCTTCACTACAATAATAGCTTTAATATAACTGGCCACAGTAACGTGTTCGATAAAAAGCGACATCGAAAATAAGTTTCGAAGATTTTTAAATAAAGTTAAAGTACTAGTAGATAAAAATATTCATTTGAAAATAATGCCTGGTAAGCTTCGTATTAACACTAAAGTAAATTAATCCAAAAATAAGAAGACATTTAAGCTTTACAATAAAGTTCGCAACGGAATTACGAAAGTGGTTACAGAAAGTTGAACGTTAGTTAGTTAGAACTACAGATGAGATTATTAAATTGGTTCCTACATACTTTAAGTTAAACAAAATCAAAATCATTTCAGGTCCCTTTAATTTCTCTTAATTGTACACCAAAACATTTTCATTGCTTTACAAATCTTTGGTGCTTATCCACATTGCAAAATTCGGCACGAACGAATGGAAGGATGTGCAAACTATAAAATATATAATTACGAACACATTTTTTTTTCACAACAACATAAAATGATAAAACCTAATATTGAGATTGAAAATGTCGTAAAAAGCTGCGAAATGTCAAGTCAGATTGTTTGGAACGTAATGGGAATTAAAAACACTGAAACTAATGCGAACTAAATTTTAATGCTAGGTACGATTGGAAGGGATGTAACAGTAAATATTTTACAAGAAGCACCAAAATATGGATAACGGCAAAATTGATATCAATAAAATTGAAATGTGCCTAACTTACAACTGTCCTAATTCTTAGTTCCAATTCTGACTAGATCTATTGACTGTGTACTTGTTACAAGTATAAAGTCAATACGAACCCATGTTAACGCCACAGAAGATTCATCAAGATACTGATTTAAATTAGGAGGTAGTTTATGTGGCGTTATTTATTAAGGTCTTACATACTTCGCAACTTTTCTGTGACAAACGTGTCTATTTTCTATGCTTAAGGAATTAATGTGTCGGTGGCTTTTTATAATATTTACCCTAATGAAATACATCTTTCAAATAAATACTATCTTGGAAGGTGTTGGTCCCGGATTATAATTTTTAAACAAATTATAACAATTTGGACCCATTCGGCAAACATGTGATTTTTAAATTAGTCATCATCATCACTCGCAGCAACCTTCTGCGAATGCCTTGCCATGAGTATCGCTCTGCGATATCACATGTCCTAAAACTAAACACTTAACATTAAACCTTCTTAAACACATATCACAATTGAACTCTCACAATGAGAGAAGAAGTTTTTTTAAAGTCCAAAAACACGTGTGCGCCTTCGTCACGTGAGCGAGCGTCATTCGTGTAAGTTTTTGCTGAGTAGCAAACTGTTGTGTGGCCCTGATAAATGTCGGATGAGTTCTGGTAACGCCTCGAAGGTCAGCTGACAGAAACAGCAATTAAACCTGCCGGGCGTGTTGGTCCGCCCGTCGTTCTCGCTGGACGATATCACATTGCGATGCACCGAGCATAAATGTTTCAGCAAGTGAGCCTTCTGTTTGAACATAGCCACGCATAGTCGACAAGCAAATGGTTTCTCTCCGGTGTGCACCCGTAAGTGGGTCTTGAGATTCCACGACATACCGAATTGCTTTCCACAGTATTCGCAACGATATTCTCGAACCGGTGCTTGTTTACTTGAACCTTGATCGTGTTCTGTCGTGGACGATTCGTCTCCGCCCATTTGCGGTTGACAAAGCCAAGGTCCCCATGATCCTGCACTTGGAGGTCGGTATTTGAGAGCATCTTCGTGCGTCGCTGTGGGCGGAGTAGCACTTCTTTCGGGTAAGTACGGTGGCGCTGAAGTACTGAGTGGATGCAGTACCCCGAGTCGAGCACTGGCGGCGACAGCAACACCGCTGCCAGGTCCTTGTGTATATCGTAGGTGAGCCATTTCTTCTAAGTAGCTGGGAGGGAATGAGACAAACGGAGGATTCTGTGATGGTGAGTTGTGAAAGCCAGGTCTTCGTTTTCGATGGGGAGTCACGACATAGTTTTCGGGAGAAGTCTGAACCAGTGATATCAAGTCTTGATCAGGGGGTTTGAGATGTGCGTAGTCTTCTAATTTGACGGTTCGTAAATCTAATTCTGGTGGTTCTAAGTAATGCGATTTCCTTTTAGCTCTTTCGATTCCCCGACCTAGCCGATCACTCAGCAATTGTCTCCGGTATACTGTTTCTTGTGGTTGATCGTCCTGACTTGACGATGTTGATCTTCTTCTTGCAATATTCTGAAATAATAAAAAGACACAAAATTAATATTTACATGTGTTAAGATTGTCAATGTGGTTTAATTATATTTGCAAGATGTCAATGTGGCTTAATTATATTTGTTATTTACCTTAGCCGCAACTGTTTCTACATCGACGTCCTGTGAGTCATCGTGTTCACTGCCTGTGTTTTCTGAATTTCTCGCTAGTGACAAGTTGACCGGGTTTGATGAACTTCTTCGTCGTGCCATCAACCGACCACATTCCTTATCCCTATTTTCTCCGTCTTGTTCTTCGTCATCCCTTTCATCGTTGCTGCTAGTTGACATATTTTCTTTTTTTATACTCATATTTTCATCGCCTTTGTCCTTGCTGTATCCCGCGCCAGAAGTGACAAGTTCGCTTTCTGAATGTGAAGATCCTGAAGGCGCATCGTGTTTACTGCTCTCATTGCTGTTGATATCGGTCTTCAAGGGTTTTTTGAGTCGGTCGCACGATCTGTTCCTTTCTTCAGCTTGCTGTCGCTCCTTTGTTGATTTCCATACGTCTGACTTAATTTCCAATAATTCGAATAATTCTTGCATATCATCTATTTCACCAGACTGTAAAAGAAAAGAAAAGACGGTAATTTAATATCCTTGTTTTAATGAAATGCAAATGCTTGGTCGCAGTCTGTCGAGTTCCTTGGAAACTAATTAATGCTATGATAATGTGATTGTGTAGTGAATAAATAAAACAGGTTGGATGCTAACCTCAATGTAGGCTTGGCCGCTGTACAAGAACACAAGGAGATGCCTCATGAGAGTGCTGCTGATGCCCGACATGTGAATCGTGACCGGATTCTCGACTGATGGCGTATCATCCAGTATTTTCCTGTGAAACAAATAAAATACTAATGTAGACTTTTTTCTAAGAAGCTCAGGTATCTGGTTAATTATCTAACGATGAATAAAATATGTTAGATGTTAAGTAATTGTAATTTTATTCATATATCCTGGTCTGAAGTCCGATAAGATAGTATGTCTTTCGTTCGTAAATAACACTACCTACACCTAATAGATACTAGTAGCTTCAATGTGGATTGGCTTACCAATTAACCTTATTAAATAATTAAGATTAGATTACAGTGATGTCTATTCGAGACTTATTGTTGCTAGTACGTACTCGAAATGAAAATAAATAGCTCACAAGGTAACACAATATTAATTACTAAATGCATGTAGGGCTACAACTATGTCATTGGAGAATAAGACGTTAGATTTTAAAAACTTGTACATGGGCTTCCACATTTTTTTTGAAGGAGGATTTATTTGAAACCATTCCGATTTAGCCCTATCAAATAAATATCGTTATTATTATCAGATACGTACCTGATGAGTGGGCTAGCAGCTGCCATGACGATCCTATGCGCGGCCAGCGGCACAGCGTCGTCGCAGACCAGAACCAGGTCTGAGTAGCGGGCGCCGCGCCACGCTGCCCCAACCTCGTTCAGGATGCAGGCGTGGTGCTTGCCGTACGTCAAGGTCAGCAGGCCCTCGCCCATCATTCCAGCACTGAAATAGAAACATATCATAAGTACTTGCAGTGTTAATGCCAACCATCCTGTTAGATGTGGAACGTCTAGTAAATAGTAGAACGCATCTACTTAACAAAATATCATTAGTTCGTTTGGTTCATAAGGTGTGGCCCAGTGGGTACCAAATAGTTTGTGTATGAACTGCGTTTAGTTCAGTTCAATTATTATTTTTTTGTAGTCAAACAATATAAATGAAAATAAAAACGTGCTTTTAGGAATCCGGTTTGAAATATTTATTTAAAAAAACTAGTAGATAATATATGAAAAGACATATGATATTCAGCAGGTTTTAATAATTAAGTGAAAATAGAAGGTACCGCCGCTACGGAACGGATAATAAAGCTTAAATGATACGGTGTGAGAACTTTATAAACATTAAATATGATATCGATATCTTTGAAGGAGCTAAACAATAATAAAACTCACATTATAATTATAAAACCTATCTTGACGATCATCGTACTCCTTAGTTTTTACAATTGTGTGAAATTCGAGTCGTAACAAATACCTATTGTACTTGACTAACGTGTGAATTTGTATGAAGTACTTTGAAATCATTACATCTTAGTTTTTGTTGACAGCCATAGTCATAAGGAAGTGCAGCTATTATAATCAAAACTTGATTATTGTAAAACGCACCAATTAAACGAATTGATTTACAAAATGATCAATTTCGTCGGCCGTTCTGTTTCTATGAATAATAATGTTATCTAATTGGAAGATGAGTTCAATTATTGTTTCGTGATCAGACGCGTTGTATAATTTAACCCGTAAATAAGTGAAATCATGCCGAAACTGAGGCACGTCATAACGTTCTCGGTTCAATAGCCTTGTTCTATGCCAGACTGAAAATCGCCGGTGAACCTAAAGGAAGACAAGGCTGCAGCCAGCCAACTGTTACGATAACAAATGATTCAATATCATTGCTCGCAAAATTGAAATCGATACATACGTTAAAAGCCAATGTTCACATACACCATTTAGTTGCAGATACACAATAGAAGTTAACCAAACAATTCTAATTTCCCAACCAAATTAAAAAGGTTAAAAGGTGAGAAGAATTTCAATTAATGAACAGCTGACGTGTTCTTGGACTGCCAAAAGTATCAACAGAAATCCTAGTTGCAGGTGCTAGAAAGCATGTTGCAATGGGACCTTGACCCGATAAAGCATCACAACGTGCTATTAGCGTTGCGATAGAAGCGCAAGATCGTTTAAAATACGATCAACGGGCGCTTCTTTTGCATTGTGTTGGAGTTTAGCAACAGTGGGGTCACAAGCAGTGGAACACTGCTCATTGTTGTTGTTAAGTGCTGCTCTATTGTTGCACTGTTTCGCTCAATAGTCATATTTAATTGCGGTGCTATACATAAAAGTGCAAGGGACAAAATGCAAATGTGTACTTCGGAATGATCTTCTACGGGCGATTATAATCACCTCAACACGACTAAGATTTCGATTTTAATTGTTTTCCGAAATATGTTCAACAGTGTTTTCAGAATGTCAGAATTAGTGTCTACGCTGTAGTAAAGCAGTTCAATAATACAGATACTTTCCAAACATTTGAGCTTATAATCAATGAAGTAAATACCATAATTAGTTAATTAGGTACATGTGTATAACATTATGGCATGACTAAAGAAAAATATTTGCTGTTTCACGGTCAAATTTAAGAGTTTAGTAAAATAATTTGCTTTTCTGAACTGTAATTACGGTCTGGATAAAAATACACAAGATTTGCGAGACTCGACAAAGAATTAACATTTCCTTGAGCGCGGGAAACGAGTAATTGAAATAAGAATTATGTGTTTTGTATAGATCTGTACACGGTCACAAAAAATAGATAAGTAGTTATTATTATGAAGAGCTTGATGTAATTTTTTTCTTTAGGCAATGAATGTGGACTGAGTTAAATTTAATGAGGCTGTAATTGAAGGCAACAAAATTATTAATTTCGTGGCCAAATGTTTATTACAGGTATGACGAGATCGCGCAAGATTAAAATATACAAATTAGAATATTTTGCTTAAAATACCTGCTTCAAAATATTTGTATGAGTGTGAAACAAATCGAAGGTTAGAACGTTGGTAAAAGTAACAGATAATTAAGATGGGTTCATGACATTTTATTGTTTTGAAATCTTAGCGTTGTTTAAAAAACTATCGAATTTAATTGTATTGCTTCCCCAATAAAAATTAGAAAACAAAACAAATTATTAAAATTTAGCCCCAGCTGTTTATAATGTATATGGATATATAAAGGTATATATCATGATTAATTAGTTAAGCAGTCGAAATGTATTCAAAGCATGTAAATTTTTCCTGCCAATAAAATATTGACGTCTCTTTTCAACATGGGCGTTTCGTCCTTGGGCGGCGTGGGCGGGCCCACAGGCATACTAAAGTGGTTTTAAATCAGTAGTGTATTGGATATAGTGGTGTTTTCAGGACTGTGGGCAGCGGTGCGCGTCTGGCTCACCCGCCATTGTCCGTGCGTAGCCGGTCGAAACGATGCAGTTCCCATGTTTTGCATCAAATTAGCGTTATCTAGGGTTGCCTGCTGAAGCCAGTTCAAGGCTTTTTGAATGGACGATGATGATTCTTTGTCGGGTGATTACCTATTAAAGTTCTTGTCTTTCAGTAAAATCATCACATGTGATAATATCTTACTCAGCTGATTCAATGCACACGATATCAACATTTACATTTTAGGCTTCTAAAATAGAACGCGACGAGCTAAATTTGCGTTAGATTGAGATTAATCGATTTATTGTTAGTTTTTCTACCTCAAATCTATTTCAGGGTTGATTTCAAGATCGATGACTCAGTTTGTCAGTCAATAGCCACAATGTAATTAGTTTTCGCTTCACTGCATCAAAGGGAAAATTGCGCAACCAAAGTCGTGAGCGATCTATCACGTTATACCTACATATTCAGAGAAAAATACTATCTGTCTACATAATAATTGAAATTATTATCTAAGTTTGTTTGTTGTGAGTCAATCATCTTGATTTGAATAATCAAGGTCAAATGGAATCGAGTGTTGTGGTCGAGTGTTAATATTCAATAGGTTTCAATGTTTTATTTATTGAAATTATTTGGTTTAGATTTTCGTCTGTTTGAAAAAAAATACTCTCAACTTCTAAGAAATGCTTATATTACCATAGACATTATAATCGAGCAACCTATAAATTTTATTTTGATAATATGCATGTTTTAAAACACCTGCCTACAAAATTATAATTTTATCAAAGCAATGTAATATGATTTAAATTTTTAATCAAGTCGTTTTCTGTTTTATTTTCATGCCATCTATCAAAGTTTTCTATAATCACAACGATTAACAACTTTCCCTTTAACTTATGGATCCCGCTAGAGGGCGTCATCAAAACTTCTTTGAACACATAACAGATGGCACCACATGTCTATAATGGTTAATAGATCGCTAGTACAAAGTGTTTTCTTTATGTGAATGGGAGATAAAGCCAATGTTTTTCTATGTTTACACGGCCTTTTAAGTATAACCTTCGTCGTTGTACAAACACTCACTTTCACTGACGAATTTCAGAGCACAATAATCCGGATATTTAAGAACAAACAATCTCTTTACCTGAGGCTTACTCGTTTGGGTGCCAATGAAGGTAATTTGGTTAAGTAATGTAGTTCAAAACAATGCACGTGACTTTAAACAATCTACCTATCTATACTATACTAATATTAAAAAGCTGAAGAGTTTGTTTGTTTGAACGCGCTAATCTCAGGAACTAATGGTTCGAATTGAAAAAAATCTTTTTGTGTTGGATAGTCCGTTTATTGAGGAAGGCTATAGGCTATATAACATCACGCTACGACCAATAGGAGCGGAGTATACATGGAAAATAAACTAAAACACGCGTACAAAGTCGCGGGGGACAGCTAGTAAATAATATAGAACAAAGTCTCCCGCCGCGTGTGTCTATCTGTCTAAACGTGATAAACTCAAAAACTACCGAACGAATTTTCATATGGTTTTCCACAATGAGAGTGATTCAAGAGCAAAAATTTTGTGTAGGTATAATTCATAACCGCTATTAGAAAAATAAACACAAAAGCTATGAAGCTAAGCTAGATAAACACGAAACAATATACTACTATAATTAATAGTTGTTAACGAAATGCAATAAATAGATATTCAGTTCTAAAAGTCAGTGAAATGGGCATGACCACTTTAGGCTAGATTAGCAACTAATAATTATCTAGCGCTATTGAAAATGAAAATATGCTGAATTCAATTGCCTACTCAGCGATACAGGTACTTAATAATAAAACAAGTGTTATTAAATTATTACATAAACGGAACGCCTATTAAATCGATTTACTTAAACCGACCGTATCTATCGACCAATCTTGTACAAACCGTCAAATTGTTGTCCTAAAATAATAATGATTAATCGACAATTAACAGCTTAATAAACTATGCAAATAAAATAATTAAAACGACGAATTTCACAAAAACCAATTATTATTATTTTTTGTTCAATCAGGAAGAGTTGTACTACAGTTGTATATAAGTCCAACATCTATAAAATTATCTCAATCAGTCCAAGAATCAAGGTTGGTTCATAAAAGAAACGGACGGCTGTGTTACATAATTCTACCCACACTAATTAGGCACGTACCGACCTAGAATGGTCCACATTACGATCTTATTCGTACCGATTCTAGATTGTTGCTCTTTTAATGGTTTTTATGACAGTCATGTCACTGTAAAAGGAGGAACGAACGACATAATTGTAACTCAATATGTACTTATAAATAATTAGTAACTAGTACGTTTTACAAAAGTAATGGCGCGTTTCTGTAATAGATTGCTTTTTTACGTTCATGTTAGGCAATTGATTGGAGCTAACTCGTTTTATTTGTAGCTATGAAATTATTGAGATATTAATTCTTACATTGTTGCGTTTATTTGTAAGGTAACATTGAAGAAAAACGGACGCGGTACATTAGACGTACATACAATTCACACACGTTTTGTAAACATGAACACATTTACACACTCAGCTTAAAATCAAATACTGCTAACAAAAAAAAAACACTGGCACAAATTCTTATTTAAAGAGCTTTATAAATTTAGATGACAATTAATTGACCATATCAGTCGAGACTCTGTTGAATAAACGGTTTACGAAACATCGTATTTTCAGTGTTGCAAGCATAGAAATTGTACAAGACCGCTACTGTTGGCCTACTGGAGCGTATGATTGAAAAAAGTGCTAACTTTCCCCGTCCATTGGCTAATAATTGAAAGTTACGAAAATATCTATGTCAAATCAGCTGATTTATGAACTATGCTGGTCTTTGTAAAGTATATTTTGTAATTTGCAATGCAAATCTGTATTAGTAGGTATTTAATACACTTTTAAGTGTCTTACGGCCGAATATTGAAACGTCAATCAGTTTTAAGACGCCGTTAAGTCTCATGCTGTCTCTGCCACTTGAAGGTGTAAAGTAGCAACAAATAGACAATTAAGAACGTCTTAAAGTTAAGTTGCGTTTTAGTGTTCGGGGGTTATTGGCTTACCCTTAAATTCTGTCTTAGATATATTCCGATCGATTCATTAATTGAAATGTTATGAGAAGTTTTTGATAAAACTAATTCACCTTTGACCGAATATAAAATAATTATTTCAATTAAACACAATAGCTGCTATTAAATATTCTAATAATATAATTATGGTTATGGCGTCATCAATAAAATTAGTCGCACTACGCTTCATAAATAACTAAACACTCTAAAAAAAAAATCTGAATCCAAAAGGATTTAAGGAAAATACAAAATAAAATAAAATTAAAATTAATTTTATGTTGAAATGGTTTTCACGGCTATATCTATAGAAATAAATGACACATTCTGCACCATAAATAGAGTATAAAAGTCCCGTACATATAACAAGGAAAACGGGAAGAATGATTGTTTTTCATTAGAGAGAATTACTAATTATCGTAATGACACATGACCAGCTGGTATTTTCGTTAAAAATTCCAGTAAGTCATATATCAAGAACAATAGCAATAGCTTAAATCTATAAACTACAATTTTTATTTTATTGTTTACAATTTATATGAATTTACCCTTCCGAGTTCCTCTCTTCCACGCACAACATATAAATTGGAACAATCAGTGCTTCACCAACTATTGATATTTTAAAAATATTATACACGTGTTCAAAAATATCTTATTTACTTTAGAACGTATGTTATCCAAGGACTAGTTTTGGTAATTTAATTATGCGTAAAAGCTATTTGTTTACACAAAAGGGAAACGTTTTAACAAATGTTACGAGTAAATACGCAAACATTGACACTAATGTGGCCTTGTGAATATTAAGAGACCTGTATTTAACTAGCTGTACGGTCAATCTGTGCACGTGTATAAGGGCAAAAAGGAATTTCCAGACTCCAAACAAAAAAAAAAACAGAAATAGTTATGAAAAGAAATGACAAAATAATATTTACCTATTTAGTATAGAACAAAGTCGCTCCTGCTATTTAAATGCAGTTGTTAGCATTAGATAGAGTGATTTATGAGGAAGGTGCATTTGCTTTTATAGTACAGATCATATTCAAAGATTTTTAATGTTAAAAACTTAACCGTGCGAAGCCAGGGTGGGTCACTAGTGTAATTATAAAACAATTAGCAGATAAATAATAACAACTATCAACCAACGAATTATACATAAACCGTTGGAGGCAGATTATCAGCCCTAGAACTAAGATAAAAAGGTTAGAAATAAGGAGTTTTAAATGGATTTAATCTTATCGTGTATCGATAGATAACTTTCTAACAAATACAAGTTGCATTTATTTTGCCATAATAATGTAATGAATTCAACATATTTATGAATGCGGCCTACATATTATTGTACACATTTTATTGTAGCTTTATGTATTACTAACCGTGTATTGTACTGCCGTGATAGACAGAAAATTATGAAACAACCATTGTTAGGTTACACAAGCAACCGCAACGCAAGTTTACAATGTTGTCTTAGGCCTGAATTACATGTACATATACAATTATTTTGTATAACGACAGCAAACACTAAATATTTTGTTCCATTCGTTCATTTCTTACAAAGAACCAAACAAAAATCTCGTAATAATGTTAACAAGTAAATTTACTTAATGCGTAAATTATGTTTATTTAAATCATAAAATTAATATGTATAATTATTATGTAAAGCCCATCGATTATTATAATAATTAATTAACACATTTTCGTTTTATAAAATAAACAAAATGTATTTGTTAATAGTTAAAATTATAAAAAGGTTGTTGGCATTGATATCGACCCTTAAACACAATTCAGTATTGTCAACAATTATTTAAAATGTACATAACGCAATAGAAAAAAAAACAAGTCAGTGTCAGTTGTAACGTTTACAATAGCACCAACAACTCATTGTTTCCAACTGATTGATACAATTTCACAATCTACGATCTTTATGAAGTTCAAGCAATAAATAACTCGGTGTGACCAAGAGTGGCAGACGTCAGTGATGACGTCACCGCGGAGGTCACTCGCATTACGCTAGATCTTGCAAGAGATGAGCCTCTTAGAAATGTCAACGTCAGTAATTGTCATTGAAATATTACGCAAAAGAATTAGTAAGCTGTCGTGGATATAATAGGGATGTTTCCTGGGTATGAAAAGTTAAAATCTATTTAGTCCGTCAGTTAGATAATAAAAAAACATTAGACACGTATTTTTTCTTTTATCAGAAAAAATACGTGTCTAATGTACTAAAAAAATACAAAGATACACCGCTTTAAAGTTTCGGGGTGGGGGCTTATGACGCTACGCCTCGCTAAAAATCGTAGCGAGGAGTGACGTCACGCGTAACTTCAGTTCTCTGTATTTTGATCATTTTTTGTTTGCAGGAAAAAAGAAAAAATACGTGTCCAATAAAATTCATTAATCTACAAGACGGACATAAAAAAAAAATAGGAAACAGGCCCATTGGACGAATCGAAAGCAGACAAGCTATTAGCAAGATAATTATCAGACTCGCGTGATGAGACATTTTGGCATTTCTATAGAAAAACCTAACAAAAAGAATAAGTCATTTTCTTCATTCATATTAGTAGTTACATTATAATATTTATAACTAGCTTATGATTACGGCTCCGTCCGCGTGGATGCCGGTTATCGCGACAAAAAGTAACCTATATCTTCTTATTCTTGGTTTGCAAATTTACTCTATACAAAGTTTCAGCAAAATCAGTTCATCGGTTTTTGCCGTAAAAGCGTAACAAACAGACAGAGCATATTTTATTATATATATATTAGTATGGATTATTTGTGTAATGCAAATGAAGACCAAAACAATAACTAATGCGTTGTCAAAAGGGTATTTGAATTAGAAAACAAAGCGATATCAGTAGGTATTGAGAATGTGACTAACAATTCCCAGCGGTGCGCAGAGTATCGATGCTAGATCTCAGCATGGTCCGATGCTTTCCGATTGACACACTAGATCACCGCCATTCAGCCGGTTGGTCACAATCGCAGAAAATCTCATGGTCTGCATTTACATGCTCGTGAACAAATTTCTGCTCTACTTACATAACTGAAATGATCGGCTAAATTAAATTGTCTGTTTCCATTTTAACGCCACTTTTGTAACCCGTTGTAATTTTGCGACAATCACCAAGACACTCACTTACCGCCGATCGGTTGCGAAATGAAAATACATCAATTAAACACGCTTTGCGGCATCATAACGGTGTACCGAAACCGGCATTTGAATAATTTAATAATAAGGAAGAGTTCTAAGATTGGGAAGTCGTAATAATAATGCCGGTAGTACACGGCTTCAATGACAAACGCATGTACTGGTACTTAGCAACAAGCCAGACCCCTTTACAAGCTTCTAACAAGCGCGTGAAGAATGACAGAAAGCGATAGTGATGTAAGTCGATAGTCGTCAAACAGGAAACCGCGGGGCGCGCGTGGCCAGCGATACGCCGCACACGCTTTGTGCTGCTGGCCTTCGACGAAATGTTCGGTGCCAGCACCGACCGCCGCACCACATACATTATGTAATGCCGACTCCACAACAAACACCACTTCATTCATAACGAGCTCTCGCCTCAGCATTCTAGGCCCCATCGGTGCACTCGCCCGGTTCCCATACCAATTGTCAATAACCTTCTCGTTACTGTCACGGAAACATATTCTAAATAATTCACATTCGAAATCGATAAGCTATCGCAAATAATTTCCTTTTACGTTTTAAAACAAGGAACTATCCAAATTAGTTATTTTAATCAGTGTCGACTTGAGTCAAATGAGATCATTGCCATTACGATAATTTGGGTGATAAAGTTTGCTTTACGTTTTACTTTGTACTTTTAATGTTTATTTGTTTCATTCATCAATTAACTACTTAAAAACATTTTGTATTTTATAATTTAGTCTGTAAATTGTATCGAGGTAAATAACTTGTAAACTTTCATATCGGTGGTTTTAGTTTGAAGTTATGTCAGTCACTGTCTCATAGTTTTGTGGGTGTGATTTAGAATGTCAGTGTTGTTCAGCCTAATCAATAACTAAATAACATTGCCGACGTTGGCAACTGACAAATGTATTTATTAATAAATGCCATCATACCCTTGTACGAGAGAGTCTTGGGCCGAAAGCGCAAATCAGTTTTACCTTCGATGATGCTAAAATAGCAGCGCGGTAACACTCTCACCTTGCGTTTGATTGACGATCGATCCCTTGTGCCAGATACTTGTTAACTGTTACTGCAAGCAACTCTAATGTACATACATACTTATTACAAATGTAACGTTGTGTCGGAATGCGATTGCGACACTTTGACACTCGTCGAGTCAGATGAAGATTTCCTCTATTCCTGGGGCACCGCCGCCGTCGTCGCGGCGCGCTGATCAACACAACGCCTTTGGCGTATTTCTACATTTTCGCAACTGTTTTGGTTCGGAAACAAATCGAGTTCGTGTTCGACATTTTGCGATCACTGCGGCAGTTAGATGACTATTTATAAAGAACGTGTCTAGGAAAAGGTCGGATTTGATTGTCGGCAGTCATTTGAATATCTCTGGTGTTATTACAGCAAATTATGATGAATTAAATCGTCTATATAGAGGCGTTCTCACGCCGCGAAATTAGTTGACCTTCGCATCTGTGGGCGCTTTGTAACAAACCGAACATAAGTTTATATGAATACAACTATTATTAAATCGATAGTTATCTAAAAAGTTACATTCAATTGTTTGAAGTGTTTGCTCGATTGATCTTTACAATTCGCGAGCAATTATTGTTGAAAGCAAGCATCTAACGAAACATAAAGACGTCTTCTTTGTTTGATTAATATCTATTAGCACCAATCTCTTCCGTTTACTCGGCTGTTCTTTACAAACGGTCCGAGGTAAACCAGACTCGTCCAAGGTTCGTTTTGAAATAGGATGGCACTTGACCTTCAGGATGAAAGTCAACAATATTGCGCAACGTATCGGCGCGCGCCTCGGAACTCTATGCTAATAGCCGAGTACGAGACACATATTGGAACCTGATCATGACCCACATCCATGTTCAAGGATTTCACATATTTGGAATTCGATGATTTCAAAACTGTCAGAATTTTAAGGTGTGTTTTGTTAGCATGTCGTAGATACATAAATGGATGAATGGAATAATTTTATTGCCTTCGAGAATTAATATAAAGTGAAAAAGCTAGGTATTTTCTTTGGTTTTTCCATGCTGTAATGACGCACTCAGACCGCACAATAGATCGGGAGTGAAGAGTGATTCATTTTATTAATCACAGTGTTGTTTAAAGTTCTCTCTGAACCATCACGTTCAAAGAATTACATGCCAATCTTTAGAATGTTGTAAGGTTGTAGGACCGGACTAGATTTTTCACCACTCCTTTCTACACATTCAACTGATTAACTCACACATGAGTTCCACGTGGTGTTTGTGTTTGTTTGGGCACATGTGTGCGTGCGTGTGTGCGGCGGTTTGTGTGTGTGTGCCGCACACTGAGGCGTTGCGCGCGCGCGTGTGTTTGTGGAGCGTGCGTAGATCCGCGGGCGCGTTGCACAGGAGGGGGGAGTTAGCGCCGGCGAGCGGCCCGCGGTTTTGTAACAGCGTTTTATTTCAAGGTCACTCGAGCAGTTTTTAGAAAGTTACTTCACTCAGGTCTTAGGTAAAAACTCACATTTGCATCGAAGTGGACCACGTACCGAACTATGACTATATTGTTGTTATTTAAGAATTTATGATAATCCACTGGTGTTTCATTTTTTAATTGAAAATTTCCTGTTCCCGCTATAGTGGTTATAATAACGAATACCGGTCTCGAGTACTTACTTACTTGCTGTTCCTAAGAAGTTCTTGTTGTTATTGATTGTTTAGCATAATAACTCAAAGCTGTTATTCAAACATCAATAACAACAAAAGCAATTTTCATCTGACATAAATACATTTCCATTTCCAATAATCCTAAGTTACGTATTTGAATCAAAGCTACTTTAACATACAAGAAGTACTTTCTTAATTTCCGGAAGGATTAATAAATACAAATACAACATCAAAATCTTCCAAATGCAAAGTAAAGAATGGCTTGTTTTCTTAAAAAAACATTATGACAGCATTTCTTATTTCGTCACATCGTCGCTCACTTCCATATATGAAGCCGTGATCTTCTCTGTAGTCGAAATGATGAAATTTAGTCGACTGCCATTTCATACAGTTGCATAACAGCGAACGCTAAATTTTGCTGTCAGAGAAAGTATGCGAAAGGCTTTACGTAATGCGACCACGTAACTGCTGTAGCGACTCAGTTTTGATTTCCTTGCTTTTATGTCCATCACTGTTACGTGAATAATTTTTCGGGGTAATTTTGTGAAGTTTTAGATAATGTTGCAATCTTAATAAGTCTCATGTCATTTCCAACTGTTGTTTCATCATTATCATTTATCTGATTTGGTTTATTTGAAATTCTTATTTTATGTCTTCTGTCAATGTTTTTTGAGTGACCTTATAAATCTATCCTTCTCCTTGATTCTATTAGAGACGGACGTCTAGAATTTATTCGTCATTCATAGACTTTTCCTTTTATGTCTATGTTCATGCATATTAATGGAATTATATCTTTTTATAATTGAAGATCTTTATTCAATTCTTATATCTTGTATGTGACCTTATACGGATTATTGTTTGATTGGTATATTACAAGATAGTAATTTTTATATAAGCAAGTATAATTTGCAATGAATAGTCAGTAACATTTTGTGGAAACCTCTGTAAGATGTTTAAGGTTGTACCGCTACTTAATTTTGTCTTTCAATTATTAATAAATTTCATTTTCTAAAGATTTTTAATATTCTGATAACAATTCTTAAAGAACTATAAACATAAAAGTACAACAAAAATTATTATGCCGATAGTTTTAAATCTCCGTATTTAACAATATTAATAAACACTTTTAAAAATATAATAATATTAAGGTACTATTCGGTTTCGTAGCAACACCGTTAACGTGGGATAAATAATTCTTATTTTTCGCAATTTCTAAGTCAAAAATTGGTAACGTAAAGTAAAACGTAAGTTTATAAGTGAAGATTAAGTATGATACAACTGAGAACCACAATACAATCTCTGTCCTAATTTCGGAGTTATCAGCGAAGTCAAATATCAACGAAACCGTACACATGCTTCTGATGAAGATAAGCAAACTTAAGGATTTGTGAATTCGAGTATCGCAACAACGATTTGTTGATTTTGATAATTTGTTACCAATTGATTTATATTAAACGACGCGTTTTTAGAAAATGAAAATAATAAAAATACTTATTCGATATATCAATCTTATGACAGAAGAAAATTTGGGACAAACTAAGTATTTTCCACCTAAACATTTAGAGCCCACTGATGTCGTATTTTCAGTATTCAATAAAAATAATCAGTCCACTTGTTACTCAAAACCAAACGAAGAAAAAAGATAAGAAGATCTAAAATGAATTCAATTTTTTGTTACATTTGCATCAACTAAGTGTGACGGTTGCTCAAGTGGGAAAATGTGCCGTAATTTAACTGAGATAACCATCACCTTTCGCAATCACTGCAAACATTGAGCACCTTTGGAAAATGGAGCGATGTAAATAAAAATTATAATTTCGTTCGTCACAATTTACGTGTGAAAATTAAACAATTAGACACAGAATTAAAAAGAAATGATTGTGACAGAGTTGATTTAAGTTTGCAATATTTAATAAATACATCCAATAATTTCGAGAGTATATTGTGAACGCTAATAGCGATATTAATAAAATAAATACTTGTACTAACTATGTTAAAGTGGGTCTTGTTATCTTTAATGGTACAGGAAAACTTTAAGGAAGAAACATAAATATAAACTTACTATGCACTTATTTATAATATGGAATAGTGGAACAAACGACAGTACAAGAAGAGAATTGTAGACCAATTACCAACAGGGTTACTGTGTTTAACTAATGACAAATTAAATGTGTTATACTTATGTAGTATTTAACACATTTTACCTTATGGTATATCTGACTCAGTTATTATGAGTTTAATGTGGGCCGTTTGAACACGTGCAATTGTAACATTGAACTTTAAAATACCTAATCAACAGCAGAGAGATATCTAAGTATAAAAAAAAAATAACAATAAAATTTTCAAGCAAAGTTCGGCAAGAATTCCGTGACAGGGATTATCTGTCGGCTTCAAGTCAATTATAAGAACTTTATTAGCTTTCACAAATTGTGATATTTATATAACACCAATTTTTATATCCACAACAGGAAATTGAAAGGATTGTAAAATACAGCAAATATAGTGAGATTCTTGTTCACAAGTAAGGACAATGAAGCTATAAAAGTTACGTTTATAGCGGGGATATGTTGCTATTATATTATTCAGTAAACAAATATAATAGGTTGTAAAAAAGGAGACGGATTTAATGATGTAAGTTTATAATAGATAGATGATGCCTTTAAAGCTTTGCAGATTACACGAAGCGGTCAATTTAAAGATATTACTGTGCCTGAAGATTCGAAAAGTGGAGTGCATCAAAAATCAACACTGACTTGTGTGAGTTAATATGAAAATAAAAATATTATCAATAATAGATTCGGCGACAGTCTATTAGCGGAGTCTATCGCTAAAGTTGTACTTGTAACAATTGAATCACGATTCGTCACAATGGAACCGCATGCTGACTAATAAAAGTGCTTTAGCATTGTGGACACATAAAGCAGTTCGCTTTCTACAGAACAATAATTAATTTATCAAGATAAATATGTTTTAGTTAGAAAAATGTCCATAGAAAAGTAATAGATACTGTGCGTTATATGTATTTTGTGTATGTTACATTCCATGTTTTGATTATTATCAAAGTGATGATAAAATCTTTCAGTTTCCATTTAGTTATAGTGACTTATTTGATAATAAAATGTTTCTTGTCGATTTTTGTGTGTAATTCATATGTAATCCACAAGTATATTAGCAGAACTGGTCGAGGTAATATTAATGGAGAGATAAGAAGTAATGAAAGGTGTTACGTAACTTTCATTACGACAGAGTCAATGGCTCTTATCAAAATTTTAGTCATACTAGTAACTGACCTACCCGTACGCTCGCATTTTGCTAAAAATACATACTGGGCGTGAAACGTGTACTTTCGTTCACGATATTTCAGTTTTATAAGTCTTTACTCTAGGGTTTGCTTGTGTGAGTGAGCGCGCGTGCGCCGAATAGTGGGGGTTTGTGGGAAATTGCGCGACAGTGTGAGTGCACTCACACACACGCAGCACGCCCTACTCCGGATGTGTGCGCAGATTTGTACGACTGTGAATGTGCTAGACTAAATTGATAGGTCTATGCGTTATCTATGAAACACTATTATTCATTGTGTGGCAGTGTGCCAGAAACATGGCTGTGTGTGAGTTATTGTTTGGAAGCCTTGAGGTCTCTAAGTTATTTTACAACTTGCCACTGATCAAATTGCCTATAAAATTGTGAACAATCAGACTTTATGCGTAGATGAGAATTTTTATTGCCTGCGACAAACGAATATAATTAATTTATCGCAGTGGTCAAGGTTTAACATGATGCTACTAGTGGATGCATTACGTGCATTAAATTTATAGGTATGTTTCTATTGGTCTAATGCACATCTGACACCGTTTCCCACAAAATTATTAACGAAGAACCTTGTATGAAGTACCTACAAGTAAAACACGCGTTAGCAAGGGTCTGTCGAAAGCGTTAGACTATAAATATTAAATATTCAACGCAAGGGTAACTGCGTAATAAAACTAATAGACCAAAACACTCTGGCCTTTAAGAATCGTAATGACATTATATTATGAAAATATAAATAGGACACCTTTTCAATTTTATTGACCCGTCGGCCTTAAGAAAGTATGTTTTTGATTTTGTACGAAAGCGGAAGCCGTTTGAAACCGCACCCATTGATATGAACGATGATGGTATTGAAGATTCTGAAGGCAAACTAGTACAAGGACTTCCGAGAGTTATAAAGGATGAACCCTAATTGAGTCGGGGGCTCGTTCGTGTGCGTAAACGTTTGAAAATCGAACGCGGCTCGGGCGTGCGTGTGAGCATTGCGTGCGCGCAGACTAGCCGATAACAATAAACTATTTCCGAAGTGACCCAGTTCCAACGTCCTTCGGTAATTTGTACCGTGAACGGGAACAAGAAAGGGCTGGGAGTAATTTGACAACAGCCATTCTGAAGTTTATTGTCCTAACACAATACATCTCTTTGAAGTACTATATCTGCCGCTTTGTTATTATTATTTCTTGAATAATAATCCCAAATAGCGTCATTTATGGCCTTGAGTATTTTTAGTTTAAAAGGACCGCCATTTGTGTTAGAAATATTCAAGAGTATGAAAGCAAGAAAATGTTAAATGCCGACGGTAAAACCTCAAAAATCAGCTCTTATGAATATCTGTCGAAGTAAAACCTGTTCACTGTGCTAACATACGAATGCAGACAGTGGCCATCACATTCAAGTAGTAAGGATACATTAAAATTCGATTAAATAATGATTAAAACGAAACGAAAAGATGTTAATGAGCCTCTATGTATCTAATGTCCAAATGTTACAAGTATTTCACAACCGACGCACACTACCGACAAACATATCGAGCCCTATGATAACGCTTTTTAATTCAGTTCAATGTCAAATGGTACGCAGAACTATGAAGAAATTCCATCGGATGATAAAGAAGTTGAGACATTTCTGTTCGGATGGATAACCGAAGTAGTGCCGAATATATTTGTAGTTCTAAGAAAATGTTTATGTCGACTTTGCAAGGAGTAAATGTCGATTGCGAAATTGCTTCGAGCAGCTCGGCTCTCGCATTTGGGATTTTAGAAATGTTTGCGTTTCTACGTTGTAAACCTAGTTTCTCGGTACGTTAAATACGTGCACAAAGCCTGCTAACACACGATGCGTTTTGCCTATTACTATTCCATTGAAAATTCATATTTTTGCGCAATGCGTTCTGTTTTCGTCCATTTGTAATTTTGTATCCGCTGTTATTAAGAGCGTTGTCGTTGCCTTATTTTCTGTACTTCCTATGTTAGTTACTCATGCCAATTAAGTATAGATGGTAATATTAATTAGATTCAAGATTTTTCCTATTGCTATGCAACGTTTGAATAATAGTCGTGATAAATTCATAGTAGCAGCGCCATATTTCCTGGAAATAGGAGTTACAATCGAATCATAGCGTGACCTAATTACATCAGTTACATTTGTGGTTATATTATAATTATTAGTAACGAATAGATTATAACTGAACAAACAGAGGCCCTTCGTCGTGTTCGTAATTAGTTTATGCAAACTGCAGACGGAAAAAGATCTAGTTTTTAACCACGTGTATACGATAACCAAGTGGATTGTTCCACACGGAAGTTACATTTGATATTGCGTAAAATAAATATTATCGTTTGTAATTAATGTCGTGTTTGACAATGCAAAACTAATTATTTGATTGTGTACCATTTAATTTAATAATACAAATGTAATAATGTACTAACTTAATAAACAGCAGTGTTTGGAGTTTAACCAAACACAAATGCATAGGAAATCTAATAAACATTAAACTAAGCTATTCATATAACTATTCATTATGTTACCTTAGTTAAAAATATATTTGTGAAGAAATCTAGTGTTACGGAGAAAACCAGTTGGAACAGATCTTGTAAGAAGCAACTCTACTACTATAAGAGAAGTCTGATAAACTTAGTCATGGTAGATGAAGTCATGGTAGAGGTAAAAGTACTTCGTACGTACATGTTCTACTCAATGGTCAGGTCAGTGGTTTGGAAATTCCAGTACAAACTAAAGGTAATTACGGGTAAGTATATCAAAATTTTAAGGTTACAGAAATCAAAAATCTTATCATAACAGTAGGTCTTATCAAAGCCCATCGTGTTAATCAGACAATACCGAAGGTCGATAGATATGTTTAAAATATTACAGCCAGAGTTAATTCAAGTCGCAATGGTTTCATAACACATTTGAATACCAAGGTTTGTTGGTATTAAAATATTTATAAGTTTTGTTACTTGGTATAATCCGTTAAATATGTGTATCGAATATTTATTATCAATATAGAAAAGTTCAAGGGACCATTTTCATATTTGAGACTATACGATTAATCATGTTTTCTAAAAATTATGGTTTGTTACTTTTGGAATTTGAGGATGAATGAGTATTGGAAACTGATAATTTGAATGAATTTGTTATTAAATTATATTAATTCGTTAATGGAAAATGGCTGACTGATCTTATTAGAATGTTGTTCGTAGCATTCTTATTTAAACGGACTGATACTGACGGAATTTCTTGAAGTATGTACATTGATACAATTCATCCAATGGTACCCAGTTTATTTCAGTTCCATTACGGAACACTAAAAATACGCGTGATATTCGTTAAGTCAAATAGAAAAACGGCATTGGGCGATCATTCGTAGCTCGCCCTTTAATTGTTTACTCGTGCCAACTGCCGACACTTCTGCTTCATTGACACAATTCTCTCTCCTAACATTACTATCAATTCACATTGCGTAATTTTCGTCCACATCACGATTGTTGTGATCATCAATTTGGATGTAAATGTCAAGAATAGATATTTTGATCGTAAAATACGAAATTTTGATCGGTCTTGAATCTAAAATAGATTTCGATGTGTGCGATCGTTTCGGCTTTTCGTTTCTATTTTTAAATTATCTTCTTATATAACGTAAATATAATGAAAAATCTATTTATCAACTACCCATGATCCAAAGAAATAAATGATTTAATTTGATATGATATGAAATTTAAAACATATAGAGACCCCAATGTTTTAGACATTGTTTACAAAATAAGTTTGCGTGTCGATTTTTTCATGTTTAAATGTTTTTATGTATATATAATAAAGTATATATTTTTAAATGACAAAATATGTTATCATCTGCTATAATACCTACATCACTTATCATTTTAATTTGTACACATAACAATTTTTTTGTGGATCTGCGCAGTGTCATAAACAGTTGTCGGTTAATCTGTGAGTTAGAAAAACGTTTATTTTGTATTTTTGTATTAAAAAGGTAGGTAATAATACTGTACTATAGTAGATACCTCACGTATTTAAATTTATAGGATTTTTGTTCTATTTAGTACGGGTTGATAGTGAGTTTAAAACTATCTAGCATTGTGTCTCAATAGGTAGGTAGGTTTGTTATTTTAAAACGTGCCAAGTAATTTCTTTTATCAATCATTTTAAAATGAATAACAATATAGTTTACGAAAACAGAAGTTCCGAGAAATATTTTTATTAGTCAAAATAGTAGTCGATCAAGGAAGTGATTGTGTTTTGATCACGCACGAATCTCACAATCAAAACAATATTAGTCAATACCACGCATTATCAACGAGATTATTTTGAAGCCTTGGATAATTAATATGAGATAACCATAATAATATGATTAATAGTTATAACTTAAATTTTTATATTACAATTATATAGGTTAGCTTAAAAAGGTTGAACAAGGTTAAGAAAAAATAACTAATAGGGACCTATTTAATTTAACACATTTGAGAAGAGATCTTAATTTGCTGGAAGAATAATAATATCAACAATTGTTGGTTCAAATAAGGATATTCCGTAAATTACAAACCAAAAGCAATGGAGTGACTTTTACTATTGCAAACCGAGTAGGTATTTATCAGTTCCGAAATCGATTTTATGCACGAGCAATCAAAAGTGAAATTCGCGGTTAAACAGGTAATTAATTGCCGTTCATTAACTTGTGTCGGTTAACGAAAATGACGACACAACACAAATAATATTTTGGAAATCATTATTTGAAAATGTCAAGTGCTACTTGAGAATATTTTTTTGTTTACAATTTTAAATTGTGTCAATCCATGTAATCTCAATTAGGTACATTTAAATAAATAATATATAATTAATTTCTAAGTAACCGTAATCAAAATAAGAAGTCGTAATCTTTTATTTATTTAATGAGTCGGTATGTCGAATGCGCGCGAAACCAACCGTGGAAAAGCGGCGCGGGCGCAGTTCATGCGCTGAGCTCAGACGATTTCGCAATTTCGCAAACCACCATCTAATGTGAACCTATTAACCTCTTCGCCGAGCGAGGCTCCGGCGAAGGCGAGAGGCGGATGAAGCGGCGAATAGTGCGTTCATTAGAGCCAAGGTTGTGTCGACCGTCCCACCGGACTGCCAGCAGTGACTACCTACCCGCCGCCCACACCTACATGCATGCGCATCCCCGCATACCAAAATTTATGGTAAACAAACAAAACGAAACTTACCTTGCCAACTGTAGTGCACTTCTATTTGCAATCTCATTGTAGAAATTAAAAAGAATGTTACTATCAAACATATTAGCACTTTATCACAGCCATATTTTTCACAAAAATATTTTTATAAACAAAAACAATCCGGAGCACCAGCGATCACAGGATATCACACAACGCCGGAACCTAGGCACGTCCGTGCGCGAGCGACGTCAAATCAAACTGGCCCGGTCAAAATGACGAAAGTGAAAACATCGCACGCACAGAAAAAAAAAGGTTGGCGCGGTACAGTCCTTGCAGGCCACCTCTCGCGCGGGCTCTAGTGACACACTGCGAACTAACTGCGAAGCGCGCGCATCGCCCGTCGCATATATAATGAAGCGCTCAGAGGCTCAAACTTCAAACGCCACCGGACGGCACAAAAAGAAGATGCTTCGCAACGGTAGCTAGGAAAGATTGAACACAAAGAATAGCGACACGTGGGCGCGTGTGCGTTCACGTGCGAATGTCGGTGTGCGCGAGAGATAGGCGGCCGCAGGAAACTCCGTTCTCTTCCACTAGGAAAGACCTTGGATATGAATCGGCACGTTGCAATGTGTACCGCCATCGCCTACGCCGCTGTTACCTACTTGACGGTACCGACAGATTAAACGATGCTTCCATATAAGATGTTTATATTCCATCTAGCGAGGAGATGCAAGACCAAACAAACAGCAGGTCGAGAATAAATATTGAAGTAGTTGTAAGTTAATGAGCGTAGCAGATAGCTTTATTGTTATAACAAGCGGTGGTCGCCTGGACAAACACTATAATTACAACTGATGATGACGATGATGCAATGAAAGTTGATAATGCTATTAGCAATTTGACACGTATTTAGCGTGGGTGGTCACTGAGAAATTGAAACAGTGGCGCAATTACAGTAGGTGAAGACGTTTAAGATAATGCACTTAAGTAGGTCATTAGAGAGTTCGCAAAAGGCTTAAATAATACACAATTTGTTTGAAGCAAACAAAGCTGTTACTGGGTGAGAGAGACACGAGTTTAGGTAAAATGAGTTTGTCACCTTTCGTTCTAAGGAAAAAATATGTATATTGATGGAAAAATGTCATTCCAATAATTTAGATGTCTTTTTAAAAGATATTCAGCTCTGCAAGAATCTCTTGCTGGTATTGATATCTCTTAATCAAGTTCAGAATATTGAAAAACAAAGGTTACAGTAATTATGTAACAAAATAGTGGTTTGTTGGTGTCATAATTTTTTATCTACTTAGTTAATATTACCATATCGATGAATATGCAAATTTCTATATGGGGCACTCAAACCAGAAGGAATTGTATAAATTTTATTCCACACTAATGCGACTATAAACTGCTCGCTCAGTCTCGTAACAGCTTTCCACTTTCATTTCCTCACTATCATTGTCTAAACGGATTGGATAACACCGCGAATTTCTTCAAAAGACACAAATTACGTAAAAACTTCATCAGCTTCTGTGAGAATTACTTTAATTGCTACTTGTTTTTGAGTCTTAATTTAATTTTTGTTATTGAAACTTTATTTTCGTAACAAAGTAAGAGGCTCCCACATCGGTCGAGTCGTGTATAATTCTATTGTTTATCTCGATGTGAACATTTACTACATATTTATTGCCATTGAATTAATTAAACACGGAAACATGATATCATGCAAAAGTGATATTTTATAAATGGATCTATTGATAAATTAATAGTGAACTATCGTTGTGCAGAACTATGCATTTATCATAGTTGTAACAGGCCTTTTCATATGCGTTGCAAAACAATGGTCTGTTCACCGTTTTACGAAATATCTCTGTTACACTAAAACACAGTCATTAGTGTAAAATATCAACAATTGAATACCTAGTTTCTTTGATAAAAATAAGTTCACACTCAATCTCGTGTTTACATTACTTGGTCTATATGAATGTGGTTTTAATTCAATACTTTTATCTTATTTGGTTCGGATAACTCATTTGTTTAGAAATAGAAAAATAAATGTTTCAACGGAGTTATGAAACTAAAAATTCACACGCTTTATAAAAGATTAATTTGTGACATGTACTGGAAAGCTTATTATCATATTTTGTCACCCGTCTTCGTGAATCACTATGAAATAATGCGGCAGCGTGCTACAATTTCTGTGTCATTTCCTGATGATAAACTTACTGTTGCAAAAAGTTCATCTGACAATATATTATTATGAAGTTTATAAAATCTCTCTCAGCTTACAAATACATGAAGTACAAAACAGAAAGTGAAACATATACCTTTACAACACATTTTCGAATTTTAAGCCAAGATTTTTGATGCGTTGGTTTGTGAAATCGGGATAAAGTCATCCGACGCACGATCGTACTTTCGCGTCGCATTTCTTTTAGGTGAAAGTTTAACTACATTCATTGTACCTTTGTCACTGGCTAATCACGATGTTTATCATAAATCTTAATCCTGACATTTAGCGGTACGCCCACTAATGTTCGCGTTTGAAAATGAAAGCGTTTAAGCAGTTATTGCTTGCGTAAATTGCATAACACGTTCCTTATCACAATGTATTGATAGATTAACAGATATTTAGAAAGGATTATGAATATTATGATTATCCGCGTGATTGAAAGACGACTTATTCAAGACGACAACCTACTAAATACGAAATAGGAACCTCACAACACAATGCTACAGCCATGAGAGCCTTATTTATGCTTTTCACTTACGAATATATTCGTTATGTTTTGATAAAACATGTTTCATAGGAATCAATGTTTAACATTACACGTGTATTTACCAAAAGAATAGGCAAGGCTGAAAATAATGCCACATAGGGAATATTTGTAAAGAATAAAACCATTTGAATTTATTCTTTGTATTGTGTGAATTTTGATATGAATTTGTTCTTTTCGCTGTATCGATACCAAGAATTCGTATGAATTACAAGCATAGCATCTAAACTAATTCCGTGAAATGAATTTCGTCAATTATGACCGATTATATCATCTACATCGTGTCTTTTTATTATTTTGATTCGACTCGGTTGTTGTGATCGAGGCGGCTGTTCGCGTGAAAGTTCGGCCACAGCGATCCTATGCATCCGCGTGCACCATTGAATCCGTCACGATCGACCGTGCTTGCCATTTATTAATATTAAACGAAAATTCGTTATCCATCTGGCCTTGGACCATGTTCCTTTCAGTTCTCCTTAATGATGACAGTTGCTCGGAGCGTGCTGTTTGTAATAACTCCAACTCAATGACTCAGTTGTGGTCACGGAGACTACAAGGTTTTCCACCGCCACATGTGGTCGCCGAGCCATTTTCGCATTTTCAACATCAATCATGCCAACTGAAGTGTTGAAACGTTCATTACTTCACAAATCAAATTTCTAGCAGCGATAACTTTCGAAAGAAAATTCGACATGCCGGAGGTTTTGTAATAGTTATTGAAAGCGCGGCTCGTCGAGCGAGGCTCGGTGCAGACGTCGAAAGTGAGACCGAGAGGTTGCGCAGGCGCGTTACGAAGTTTTTATTGTCGGCCGCGCGCGAAATCACTTGAAAGTTGTATTGTCCTTGGATATTTCACTTCTTTATTTGTAGCGTTTCCGACACCCGAGCCGAAGTTCAGTCGGCGGTGACGCCAGTTGTGCGCTTTGAATGTGTTGGTGACACTCTAGGTCCCCTTCACTGTGATCTCTGACGCTAAGAACCGCACGCGCGGGATCCAACATTATGCTCCCTCAACCTCTTATTACTGCTTTTCTCTGTAAAATTTCACTTTCTAATTCACACAAAAATGTCCTAGCAACAAGTACACGTCAACGTATCTTACCAGGGGACAATGTTAGAAGAGAATCCAGTGTAGCCTGGGCAGTCCAGGGTACGTGTGTGAGGAGCGAGCGCTGCGGCTTCCCGGCGCTTGCGCCACTTCCCCGCTTGCGACACGCTTCCTGCGGGAGAGTGCGAGGCCGCGCGCGAGTTCCGCGCGCAACAACTTGCACAACGTTTATCGGCGACCCGGTTTCTACTTTCGCCGCGAGAATCACTGAAACTGAATCCTGTGATGCACTGGTAGTATCACTGTAATCCGGGCAGAGTCACAGTCGCGGGCGGTGTTAGGAGCGCGGTGTATGATCGGCGCGACGGCGCTGCGGGCCGCGGGCGCCGGGCGAGTGGCGCGCGCGCTGCGGCGCCGCTCTCGGTTGCGCCACACTGGAAAGTAAAAGTGAGCGGCGCGGGGCGCGGCGGCACATTTCTCCCACTTTCGCTGCCGTGATTCATTCCTCGTTCGGCGTCAAGGTCGCTTCCCGCAACTCCCGCGCCACGCGCTCCTCCCGGTCCGAGCTCCGCGCGCGGCGCTGCCGCTGGACGTGGCCGCCTCACGCCGCCTCATGCCACCTCACGCCGCCGTGACGTAGAGCTGCTGCCTCCAGCGCCTATGCCAAACACGTTTCCATTATAATTTGAAAGTACATGTAACCACTTCGAGAGGCAAGTACTTCAAGCGTGCATTCAATGTTGTGAAGTAAACTTTTATTTTACATTACAACATAGGTACTGTTTTATGTTATGCATTTTGTGGTATGTATCTTAATTATAGTAGGAGATTGGTAAAAGTAATAGTACAGTTTCATGCCTGTATTTTTGTACCTACGTGATTTTATTTAGATTGCTAATGGAAACTTAAAAATTTCCATGTAGGTAGGTATAGTTTATATAAATTATTTACATATATGTAACATATATACGTAGTTTTCACACAAACTGGTTATTGTTTGGTAGTGCGCAGTTCACAAACATATTTATGTGAGTGCCTACTGGCTAATCAGTCGTCACGAGTTTACGACTGCGTACAGCTTCCACGTTAATCTGACGGCAAAGAGTATTGACATTGTGATGCACTTGACTAGTTGAACCTGTGACTTCTTTCATGAGTTTGAGAGAAGTTTCTTCATTGGTTACGAACCTGTACTCCTTCTCTTCCTCCTCCTATTATTAGGTACCTATAGGTACCAATCAGGTCATTATACTAACACTCGTAATGATACTTATTTCACTACACAGTAAAGACAGGTAGCTATCAATTCAAACACATATTCACTTTCTAAGCCGAAAAGTTAATGAGTGACAGTTTGTCAGTGGATACTGAGTGAAATTGGTTAATCAGTAACAAGTACAATATACAGCTGTGTGAGTTGTTTGGAAATAAGTAGGTAGCACACTTTCATTAGCAAGTGAGTACACTCGGCTACGGAAATTTCTTTACGTTGCGAAATTTTTATGTGGATGCATGCATCAAGTCACGTGTGGTCTTCACAGGTGCCAATGATTTAAACTCTCGCCTATATTTTAATAATAATAAAAACTCTTTAAAGTTCACCAAAAAACGATTTAAAATAAAACTATGTTAGTAGCCGGTACAAAGAGGGGTCTTATCACTAACTGTGATCTCTTCCAGACAACCTATGCATGGATTGGAGTAAGAAAATGTAATTAAGGATAGATGTAGGCGTACCTGATTTTTAAAGAAAAAATAAATAAAGAAATAAATAATGGAAACTTTAAAAGAATGGAATTAATGTGTTGTAATATAGCAATTTAGATGTACTTACATTCCCAAGTATTTTTTTTATTTACAACATTGGTATAAGAACCAGTCTTTATAACTATGTTGCTTGCAAAGTAAACCTCTTTTCATTAAAAATCTCGATAATTATTCACGACGTATGGTCACTGCGTGTCAACTTGACATTGTCCCTTATATTTGACAGACATATCCTTAATCTGTCACAGAAATGTCTTAATATTGCTGAAAACAATTTGGCGTAAAACAAGACCAACCAGTTCTTTATTTATGGGTACCTAGGTATATGTAAATCCAATACATATTTGGAACGAACAAAAAATCTATTTCATTTGAGTCTTAAATAAATAAAAGTTCTTCTTCCTTTTCTGCCTAGCCTTTTCCCAAACTATGTTGGGATTGGCTTCCAGGCTCATATTTTACATGGAGCGACTGCCTATCTGACCTCCACAACCCATTTTACTGGGTAACACAGTATCCCAAAGTAAGACTGGCACTAAGATAAAAGTACTTATTAATGTAAGTTAATATACCTATCACCTAATTATTGTAAAGTAACGTTTTGTTGTAGACTGTACTGGCAAATTAAATGTTTCGTTACTTATTTATTTTGTGCATGTATTGTGTTTTATAGTAGCACCCATGTTATCGATGATCGCGGCTAACGTTACTTTCTCACTTAAATAACTTTTTTTAAACATTTGTATGTACCTACACACATTTATTTCAAAACTGGTATTGTACGGGATGTGTTTATTAAATGTCATTTTGAAGTCGGAATACCTATTAAATTAATATACTTGCCCGGTTGTCCCCTATTCTGAATACAATATAGATGTGGGTTAGTTTCAGTTATAGTACATCATTTATTACTTAATATCGATTTTTAAACCTAAGTAATTAGTTAGTAAGTAGTTAATGTAGGTTAAAGCATAAACACAAAAAATTCAAGAAAAAAATATTATCAGTTACATTTTTTAATTATTGAATCCTAGAGTTTTAAGTAAATACGACGTGGTAACTGCAAGTTGCTAGCGCTTCCTTTTGTAACTTAACTCCTATACTTAATTCATGCTTGTCGCTAAATAGCAAATGTTAAAAATGCTGAATTACATAAAAAAGTAATAAAGTATAAAGAATTTAGTCCATAATAATGTGTGTAGGTGCTAAAACGATCATTCTATATGTGTCAAACATATTAAAAAAAAAAAAGTATTTTGCAGATGACCTAATTGTAATAAACTTCATGGCTTTGACTAATTTTGGCGACTCTGATCACTATTGATCACTTTCTTTCTTATCAAATAACGAATAGTTTTTCGATTTGGAAAAAAATTAACTACTGCTTGGCCTGAGGATAAGTAAAAGTAAGGAAAATTGTTCTATATGTCCAATAGACTACCTCTGTGCAATTTACTCGATATTCCAAACTTTACGAACTATAAGCAATCGTACAATTTTCTACAATTTACCTAGTAGATTCAGCCACAACATCTGTCATGATTCCCTCATAGTTTACGATATATTACTCACAATATTAACCTTTATTTGTTCTTAGTATTTCCTATGACTCCACGATTGACTTTCGTGAAAAATAGCATGACTTTCTTGAACTATATCCAAAAGTGAACCGAAAACTCTTCTGACGGTAAAACTGGGGTTGCGAGAACTGTCGTAAAATACTTCGTAGAAATCTATTTTTAATACAAATGTCATGATCGGACGGAAATGTGACCAATGAACGAGTAACCTTTTGCTATTGTTCTATTGGCAAATTCTATGTCAGCTTAATAGATCAAAGAACATGTTAGGAACAGGTATTTACAAAGACTTCACTCTTATTTTTTAAAATTTCGTTTTTGTCTTTGCTAAAGTAGTAAAGCAAGCTGTACGCTTTTTTCCCCTCTTCGATATTTTAGGTTAAGCCGCGCTCGCTGCGGCTGGTCCGTTGATGGATGTAATCAAACCGCAACCCCTCCGTGTCTTGGAAAACATGTTACGCCTTTGGTCTCAACTGTCACACGTTGATTTTTGACAGTCCGTCAGTAAGTCATTACTATTCTGACAACCATCATCTATGTGCATCTTACTGTGTGATACTGCGTTACCCAGTAAAATGGGTTGTGGAAGTCACATTGGCAGTCCCCCTATGCAAAATACTGTGTTCAGCGAATCCGGTAAGACTGGCAGCCGACCCCAAGCTTGGGAAAAAGCTAGGAAGTAAAATACTCTCTTAATATCGCAGTATTCCGCCTTTCGCCGACACGATTACTTTCTTTAAATACGATCGGTTCATTAGAATATTACAAGTATAGATCCTATCACTTGATAAGAATAATATTATATCCTCATGACATACATTTTGATCAGGTCAAAAACCTAAACCACGCAAGTAGCGACTTTCCTAAACAGTAAACAGGTGCACTCTCTATTGCGTAATTTTCTAAGTTTGATGGGACGGCAATATTCGAGCAGAGAGATTAGGCACATAATTTAAAACCTTACGTGCTTCATCAACACCAACTTTCTGTTACTGCTGAAGGGAAAAAACCTTAGAGGAATAAATAAGTAAACTATAGAGTGCGCTTATCGAGTATGAACTGTTGGCACTAGTATGAACATGTAAAATCGTTAAATTAATATCAAAACAGAGCGCACCGTTGTATTAATACTATCTCAAAACCTAATATTACCCTAATAATATCGGAACTATCGATATTTTCGCATAAAGTCTGTCGTCGTTAAATCAGTAAACGAGCTTAGTACATTTAGCTAAAAATGTGGTTAAGCTCGGTATAAGGGGTTGCTTGCGATGCGCACGTTATAAGCTTGTCGATGGTTACTCTAAGAAGTAAAGCCATTTCTAAAGTAGCCGGGATAGTAGTAAGAATAACCATAGAAAAAAAACGACTATCATTTAAACATATTATTGTACACACAGATTTTGCTGTGTTGAAAATTCGCAACAACAACTACGTAAACTTTTTAATGTTTAACTGTATTTATACCTACAATGAAATTACATAATAGCAATATAGTAAAACTAGAGTACTGAATGAGATGATGGCAAGCTTCCACACGAGCCGACCTTCACATACTGCGTTGTTATAGTAACAGGTACTGGGACGCATCGCACATATTTATTTCAGGTAATTCAGTATTAGACAATATTTTATTATGACTTGTTTGTCAAAACAAACGTATTGTGTAATATTGTATCATTGTAAATTTGTCTGTTAAGTCTACGTCAATAAAGAGGTAGTTCAAATAATTTTTAACAGTGAATTCGTAATTTTTTATCGTTGATGAGAAATGCATTTTTGAGGGAGTTGCACAACCCGACCGACAAGATTATCACCAGTGGCACTATATACAAAAAATATGTCAGGCAGCAATTTAATAATAATCAATTTATATATAGCCAGATTGCATTAAAAAACAGGGTGTAGTTATAGAGTAAATTAAATGAGTTGATACCTAGTAGACCTGCATAATTCTTTGTTTTCCCCAATAAATAAAATACAATAAAAATAATACTTACATTTACAATGCCCATAAACTAAGTATTTATAATTAGAACTAGGTACTTTTAATCCAGGAATTTGGTAGTGGGGTTTCCGGCCAAAATCTAGTACCTAAAACTCAATTGAAATTAATGTTACCATAAGGAAAAAATTTGAAGGAAATTAAGAGGATAATCCCATCCTTGTTTTCCCCAACTCCACTTAAGTCAATGCTCTGTTTAATTAACTGAGTTGTTAGTTGCAATAACCGCATTATCTTAGGGAATTTCAGCAAATAAAACCTTTTTTACAATATTGGATAAAATATATTTTGGCATTATTGGATAAAATATTTTCTGCTAGAATTGGTGGAACATTTTTCAATGTGTTTTACTTGTAACTAATCTGAACATTTTAGTGTTTGCATTCAAATAATGATTTATAACTGTAGCGAGGGTACTCATGTGTATCGCGTCTCGCCACATAAAACATGTTTGTTCGTCTGTCGACACGTATTTGTCTAAATTATGATTGCTGTTGTTTTATGCAGAACCTTAAGATTTTTTTTTTTACTTTATTTTTTTTTATTTGGGAATTTTTTTTACTTACTTACACAAACGGCTCATAGTGGTACACCAGCTGATATAAAGTGAAGTTTTAATACAAAGACTGCTAAATCTGAGGTTTGGAAAATGCGTTGACTCGTAAGTATGCTCTTAGGACCTTTCTTAAATTAAGTAGATATGAAAGTATATCGTATCGGTTAGGAATTCCTGAAGCCAATTTATTATAAGGCTGTACTGTAACACAATTCTTGGTAGTATCTATGTGTATCTATGTGCAGTCTAGTGTCGGTGCGATGATCGTATATGCATGGTCGTACAACATACGGTGAAGAAGGAAGTAATTTGTAACGTAGGTTGTAGCTTGCCACTAAGATAGATGGTATCACGTCATCAATGATACAAAACAATAGAGTTTAGTCCTTAAATTAATATCTCGAAGTTAGGAAGAAAATTTGAGTTCAATGGGGAAGACGTTTTTTTTAATGTACGTCAGATATATTATTAAAATTATTAGACACGTATTTATTTCTTATTTTACGTAACCAATAGTATCGTCATATACATTGATTTTAAATGTCGCATGACGACACAATTTCGTACATATTTCACCCCAACCCTGAAAAATAAAAAAATGCGTATTAATATTTTTTGTTATTTAAATGACTTACTTTTCTTAAAAGTCAAAATCTATTTAGTCCATCACCTACCTCATTGATTAGATTTAAGTAATAGATTGAAAAGAAAAAATGTATGATATAAAATCAGTATAACCGAAGCTGATGAAAAATTATAGATTTTGTAATAAAACGAATGTCAAGTATGGTATTCTAAACAAAATCGCCAGACGTGAGCGTCGCCTAAAACTCAATAGTCAACAATAGTACTTTTGTTTTACAACTTGGAATAATGCCCACTACGCGCGGCGAATGAGGCGTAGTGAAACGTCAAATAATGTTCGTTTACTATTCGTGCATTTTTAGTAGTAAGCATGGAAATGAACTGGAATGAATGTATCATCAAATAGCAGAGTTCAAACTTGGGTAGGTTTAATAAAATCGAAATCTTTCATACAGTCATCAAACTTTTAGACATGCCAATATTATAAGGTAAGAAAGAATAAAGAAAAAAATAAAAAATATTTTGAGAAAATTTGGACGAGTCGGAATCTGAATCAGAGTCGGAATTTAAGTAGAGCTTTTTTATTGTTATCCATTATGACGTTAAAGGAGAAATGGAGAAAGCACCGTTTAGCGGTTAGAAATAATCACATACACTAGGAACACATAACTAACATTGGTGGAACCTAACACGTACAAAAGTTTGACCCTAGCCGTGATCAAATTTACGACCATCACGGTATTTTGGTAGTTGGGGTAGTAACCCTCATATTATAACACTCGGATTTCAGCGGCAGCAATCAAAATAAATATCGGTCGACTATTTTATTATATTACGATACGTAGGTCGAGTTTTTATACAGATTATTGTGTTAGATAGAATTGGGGCTCCCTGTTAGCATTTCAACAGCCACAGAACATGACCGTAGTGAGTCATACTGGCGTTTGATAAATGCTCAAATGTTTGACATTTGAAAGACTATAATAAAATAAAATATATGTATCATGTGTCGACCTTCAACGAGTTTTAAATGTTAATAATTATCGGTAAATCTTACTTAGTTTTAGTATTTTATTATGATATGGTGCAGATAAAATTTCAACCTATGATCCCAAAATAATTTCTATACTCGTCTAATTTAAAAAATAACATTATTATTTCCCACATAGTTAGCAATAAAAAATCGCTAAACAATATTGGCACAGAAAAAGGCGAAAACAAAAGAAACTTTACCTTTACAATACAAGTACTCGCTTATTTACAAAATACCTTAAAAAGAGGTTACAACAACAATAAATACATTACGAACACGACTGCGACGCAAAAAATTGTTCGTGAGAAAATTAACACAAACTGCCGAACATGTCTTCCGCTTTCGGAGGCCTCCAACTGATACCCGGAGCAATAGCGAGATCCGTGTTGTAATACTGATAATTTTAATAAACGAATATTTTAAACACAAATATGCTACCTACAAATTATCTATTTATTTATATCGGCTAGGCAAAGGATTTTGTTTCATTTGCTGACCTATATTTGGTTTATTTATTAGGTCAATTACTGTCAACGTTATAAAATAAGTAAGAAAGTAAATAATTTGGTATGTGCTATCACAAATCGCCCACCAATATTCATTTCATTCATGGATGGAGCATTTGATATTCGATTTTTCACATCTCTAAATGTAACAATGCCATCGTGATTCTTTAGAAAATAATTCTAAATACCATTGTAAAAATAAAGTAAAAATTACAAATGTAGCCTAAAGTATTCGGTGTGACGAGGATTCGGCGCCCGCATGCTGCATCATGCAGTTAAAAATATTTAACCTGTTGACATACCTATCGGTGCATATGCAAAGGAAATATGTTAGGGTTATAGGTAGAGAGCTATTGAAACTATAATAAACTAGTAAGCGGTAGCAGCGACAAGACACCTATATTTTGCGACGAATTTGAAAAAGTTCTGGTGTAAAGTGAGTAATATTTTGGAAAGTTTCGCAGATTGTGCAAGTGTAGTCAGGTATTTTGCATAGCTGAGGGACATATTAGGCTAAGTTAGTTTTGAGTTATGATCCTTTTAACAGTTTGTGTGTAAGAAAACGAGGCAATCTACTAGGAACATACACGAAGATTCGATTTATAAAGTCTGTATCAAACTCGTCATATGCAATGTACTTTGTATCCTGTTGTGTCTTTTTGTTGTAAGGGTTACCTTTAATACTGTTTCGTTCCACCCTGTTTTCATATCTTTGTGCGGAAATTGTGGTGTTGTAAGCGGACGCTGTCTCGAGTATGCCAGAATATGAGGTCAGCTGTTATCTGTTTGTGAAAGGGAAAGTATTTCACCACGTTAGCCAATGAGGCATTTACTTCGATAAGTTTAATGATAATTGTAGACTTATTTTGAAATTCAATTTTATCTAGCTACTTCTTGTTTGCTTCATCATCAGCTCAATCATGATCTCTTGTTCTCGTTTATTTAAGGTCATCAGTATACTTATTTATTCTTCAATCGTGTATTGATCTTGTATATGATTTTGTGTCTTAGTATTTTGATTGCTATTTTAACATTCTAACAGAATAAATTCATAATTCTTGTTGTTCTAGTAGAAATGATTCATGTATTGTAATACTACACCTTTGTCATTGTGTTGGAGTACCTTTTTATTTGTAACCTAGGTTCATAACTAAATCTATGATCCAACTGCTGGGAAAAAGACTCCCCTTTCATCATCAAGATCATCATCATCACCAAAAGCAAATAAAAAATAAGCTTAAAACAGCAACTAATGACATTTTTATTCCGAATTTGTACACCACAAAAGTCGGACTGACTCGTGCGCCGTACCAGACAACTACGCAAATAAATTCCGTTCACTTTCTACGTGACCTGAACAAGTTAGCGATGTTAGTATAAAACAAACATTAATTAAAACAAATCGATTGTTCAATACGATATTTGGAGTGGTGCCAGCGATAGCGTTATTTTGTTGTCATTACGTATCGATGATTGATCCTTCATTGTTGCTTATGTTTGGTATTCATATGGGTCACGGAAGTTTTCATGCGTTGATGTGTCCTTGTTTTTGGCAATGTCAATCATATTTAAATTGGACAACTTTTTAAAGTTGTGTTGATTGTCTCAAGAGATAGTGTAGTCTAGTCGATCAGTGTTTTTATTATGACTCATATAGGTACTTACCGAGCGATTGACTTATGATAGAATGCGTTATTATATGGTGATTGTGTTTTGTTATTTTCTTTATTTGGTGGTTGACTTAACGATGCGTTAAGTTAACTTAATATCCAGATTGTAGAATATATTTTTTTTTAAATACTTATGTACATAGTTCTAAAACAGACTAAGTACAAAATTTGGCCATTCTGCTAAAATCCCATAGTATAGAACCCAAGCCTATTGCAAATCATTTAACATGGTATCTACGATACACCATCATACAACATTAATCTAGCCAGTGTCTAGATACAACTAGTAAAATATGATTTGGTTTCCTAGATCTGTCTATTGACAGCAGGACGTCGTTTATCTTAATGTAATTGCGAAAGGTCGATGTTAGGAAATCCGTAAGTACCTATATTTGGACGTCATAATCGAACTTGTAGGTGAGGCCAAATGGATGAAAAGTATGTGCAGAAATCCTTTATGTATGAAGCAGGAGTGAAATACGACGATGAGAAGATAGATGATGATTTAATTTATACTAATCCATACAAAAATAATAATTGCTAAAGTAACTCTGTCTGTCTGTCACGCTTTCCTAAACTGCTGAACTGATTGGTATGGGCTAAGCTTGGATCCTATTGAAGGACAAGGGTACATTTTGTCACGATAATCGACACTCACGCGGGTGAAGCCGCGGGGACCTACTAGTTTTAATATAATTATTTGCCTATATTTATTAAAGCAATCTAAAGTTGCGACATCGGCAGGTTTTGTAAATAAAAGACGAGGCAAGAATTTCTCTTTATTTAATTTTTCCACGTACTCCTTACACAAACACACATATACATTTCGGATCCAAGCTTACTAATCATTAGTATTTAAAAAATGAATTATTGATTTATCATGCTAAATTTGTTGTATTCTCAATTCATATAACATTAAATGTGTAAAATTATTTAAAAATATTCTCGCAATAGCGTGTCCAATTTAAATGACATAATTTAATTATCGATGAAAGGATCTATTTTAACATATCCGTTTAACACCGAGATGAAATAGCACGACATTTAAGAATTGTCATCGCTTTTTCTTTAGCTGTCAAAGTGACATTTCGAGATGTCATGTTGACAGGACAACTGTCAGATGTAACTGATCCTTAATGATAGCATATGGTGTTAATTGAAACACGTTTTATTTTACATTTAGTTATAAATAAATGGATGTAGAGTGTCTATTTCTGTCTAGTTGTAAACATGTGTCCGAACAAGATTTGATGACCCGATTATGATATCGGCGGAGTCTTTGAGACTTTAATGTAACTTACTTTACGTTCCGATAGTAATAATTGTCAGCTAAAAGTCTACCCAGTGGTCATTTTATACGTTTGCTGGTTAGCGACTCGCACGCACGGTACATTTGTTGATTAATATACTTAAAAGTCATCGCGGATACTTTTAACTTACCCATGTCCAATAGTCGTATTTAAACAGTGATAAATGCAGTGAATAAATATTCACCTAACTGCTCAACTGGGCAAAAATATTAAAGTAAATCAAAGTAAATAATTTACCACATCATTTTTCTTGTGTACCGAAAAGGTAAAATGAGTTTCAACGTATCACAAGTCTGTATCTAAAAATATGAATCGTAATCACCAATCCGCTCGTTAACGTTATCAATGGCACCTCCCTACTCTATCACTGCTTACAAATACCGACATCATCTAAAAATCGACAAACTAAACAACTATCAGAAGGTCACGTTTTAGGAGTATCGATGTAGCTTTTTCAAATTTCGAACTAGTCTCGGCACTAATGATATAATTATGAATAAACAACAGCTGAATGTCTTTTATTTTTTATTATCTATTTAAAGGCTATTGCTGTGATTGCTAAAGGCCAATTTCAAAAACATATCCGAAGATAGTTTTCCTACTAGAGATAGGAATATGACATAATTTGTATGGCGCTTAAGTCATATTCATATCTCTAGTAGGGAAAATGATCTACGGATAGGTTATAGAAACTGGTAGTAAATCATTTTCCGAACTAATCCTAAAAACAACTTTTTAACATCTTCACGATTTGATTTACAGCTCTATTTCGGAAGGCTTGCTCATAATTTTGCAAACGTTAGCTGAACCGACTCTAATTGTGTTGAAAATTTCAAAAAAAAATACTGTAGAACTTAATTAAAGTCTAATTTAATGTTTTGTGAATTGTCCCAAGATATTTTTTTATTATTATTTAATTAAAGTCTGCCCGTGAGCATGACACCTGCAAAGGCGTCGAAACGTCGGGAACTAAAATCTCAATAAAAACCGCGATAGAATCCGTTTAAAAAGTAGTTTTATTTCAACGTTTAACATTCTCTTAAACCTCAGAACGCAACAAAAAAAACTTATTTACATTAAAAAAAACATTAATATAAATAAAAATATAATTAAATGAAGAAGAGGTAATTAATATTTGGGCGTACTCCCATACTTCTTTTAGGTCATAGATGCATGCATGATTGAGAAATGTTTGCTTGTTTCAGTAAGTCGGTATGATCACTTTTCGCACCTTCAAATCTGATATGAGTCACGCATGAGCCATATACTGATGGTTACTAATGAAGCCTTGAATGGTTTTAATAGTCTTAATTAGAGAGCGCCGGAGAAACTTATGACTGAATCCACAATAGTATGTGTTAGACATAGTAACACAAACGTTATACAGATGGGTAAATACTTCTTATATACAGTAAAATAATAGACTTTTGAACATAGGCATAGACTTAAGCCATAAGAAATAGACTATCTGTGTACCATTTCATTTAAATCGGTTCAGTAGCTTTGGCGTGGAAGCGCGACAGACACACAGAGTTTACTTTTGCATTTAAAATATTAGTAAGGATAAAAAAAAACATTGGCATATATTTGGAACAGTTCAAAGTAAAATAATCTTTTACCTATTGCAACAAAAATAAATGATTGTTAAGCCATTGTTTTTTGCCTCATTTGTCTAATTGGTCCTGTAACTGTATATAAGGAAATAAGAAGTACATTGTTTCAGTCTTTCCTATTGATAATGCATGAACTACAATACTAGTTACCTAATAGGTAAATCGTTATCACTGCCTACTACTATATTTACTCACAGTCTGCACTTTCTTTATAACAGACAGCACAAGTTGTATACCCAAACCAATACAGTCACGCAAATCTAACACGTAAGTTAAAAACTGTAGAGCCTAAAACTGCGCGAACAATTTTGGTATTCCGAATGCAGTATTGAGTGTTCTACCGAGCAGAACACTTGTGTAATTTATTGTTATTATTAAAGAGAACAAATAATAGTGCATAATATATGTTCATGCTCGACATTGAAAGTAGGCATTATGTTACGTAACCCTAGAAACGGCGGGCACAAGTATTGAATATCACACGGACGCACGTGGCTGTTCAATGATGTACCTTTGCCTTACTGTTAAGAGTAAGTTCTACCTGAGGGATTCTTATTTTGAATTACATACCCAACTTCTTTTTTTTAAGCGCGCGTATTATTTTATTATGCCAGTTAGTTGTATCGCGAATTGTTATTATTTTGTTTTAACATTATGTCAGTAGGCCGTAATTAATTAGATATCTTATCTAGTAAAACAAAATTTCTAGATTATTTCGTATAGTTAATTAATATCAACATTCAATAATGTACTTAAGGTCAAAGAAGTGAAAATTTTAATTAGGTTGATATCTACCTTTCGCGGACACATCTATCTCAATGGTGAAGTGATGGTATTTAATACGAAAGGTTGCGTCTTCGATCTGTTTTTTTTTTCAAAATATTATATATATATATTTTTTTGCATTTCACTCTATGCCGTTTGCGATGAAAAAAGAGTATTTTTGAACCAAACTACTGATTAAAATATTTTTTTAGAAAAACATTTTTAAATACGCAGAAAAAAATACCTATAATTAAATTCCAAAGTACAAAGAAGTATTTTATTTATAATCGCAGACATTCTCTCGTTTCTACGTAAGAAATAGAACAAGTGGTGATAACCTCCCCTTATCAGGCGATTCCCTCTCTTTCTATTGCATGCGGCCTAATTTCGGATAGCCGGCGCGGATAAGCTCTCGGAATTTTAGTATAAAATATGTATTATTGTGTAATTAACAATTAGAACAACACAACTCGTAGACTGGTTTAATGACCGTACATGTAAAAATGAATAAATATTTTAATCTAAAAGTGATTTTGACTGGGTATGAAAAGTAAAAATCTATTTAGTCCGGAAATTAAATAGGTAAATAATAATAAAAAATTTAAAAAATAAATAAATAAAAAATTTTAGACAAATATTTTTTACTTTTTAAAGTTCTGGAGTCACGTCACGATTTAACACAAAACGTACGATATCGTGATATCGTATGTTTTGTGTTACATCGTAACGTCACGACGTTATATTTTACTAAGTTACATGTCAGAAATAAAAAAAAATAGTAATTTCAAGTAGTAAATATAAATACAAAGTAGTGCTGTTGTTCTGTTATATGCATCAGAGGTAGTCCAGTTCATTTGTAAGTTTGGATATACTAGGTAATCTGCAAAACTACTGGTCCGAAATTATCACATGAAATATTACAAATTAGTTTTACGGTCCACTCAATAAGGTAAGTAAGTACCTAAATAGGTCACATACATATTAATAATATGATATTATTATTAAATAAAGATGAAACTACTTAAGACCACCACGAAATTCATATTATTAATAAAAATTAAAATAACAAAGATAATTATTGTGTAAGTACCCTTCATTACAGCCTTGAAGAGTTTAAATGTGTACCTATAGATATGAAAATAATAATTCAAACTTATCTATTTAATTATTATATGTTAAATATATGTAAATTTATAAAGTAGTCTATAAGTATCTTTATAAACGGTTTAGTTGTTAACTGCCTTTGTAAATGGATAAGTTGCGTTTTTCTGCCGCGGGTGGCGCTATTGTTCTTTTTGATATTTGGTTTGTGTTATAACGCTTCGGAACGAAATAAATTTCATTGTATCGAGAATTCTAACAAGAGTTTTATTGAAATATAGCCTAATCCAACAGGTTATGGGCCCAGGCACATGATAAATATATATTTCAATTAAACATTTCAAGTTAAGAGCAAGATTACAACCGGTGAAAATTTTACCAACAATGGAGGTTACGAACGCAATGAAAATGGAGAAGTTTGATGGAAGAAATTTCAAACAATGGAAATTCCAAGTGAAATGCGCATTAAGAGCAAAAGGATTAAGCATAGAGAAGGCAAGACCGGCAGATGCCAGCTCGCAAGTGCAGTGGGACAAAGATGATGGCATGGCTATGTTTATTCTAACATCGTCCATGGATTTGAACCAGATATCTCTCATAGAAAACTGCGAGACTGCGAAACAGGTGATGACCAAATTAGAAGCCATCTATGAACAGAAGTCAGAATACAACAAGATGTTGATTCATGAAAAATTTTATCAATATTCATACAGTGCCAGCGATACAATGGCACAGCATGTGTCCAAGGTGGAAAGCTTAGCTAAGCAGCTACGGGAGACTGGTGAGAAAATCAGTGACACAGCAATAATGACTAAAATTCTAAGTACATTACCATCATCATACAGGTCACTTAGACAAGCATGGTTGTCACTTGATGAAGAAAGTCAATCTATACAGAATCTCACTTCTCGCCTAGTTGATGAAGAAGCTAGCCTTGCGAATGATGCAAGTAGTAGTGAGACAGCACTGGTAACATCAAAAGGAAATTATAAAACAAGAGAAAGCAGTAAACAGAACGATCAACAAACATCAAGTCATAGATTTGTATGCTACAATTGCAATAAGAGAGGTCACTTCGCTAAGGATTGCAGAATGCCAAAGCAAAAGTATGATAAGAAACCAAACAACATGTTGGCATTCAGCGCTGCATTGAATGGACATGATGAGGAGACATGGATACTCGATAGTGGAGCCTCAATGCACATGACTTTCAAGCGGGAATACTTTTGGGAGTTGAATGAATCTCAACAGAACAATTCTGTTAAGCTAGGTAACAAACAGAGTCTCAAAGTATGTGGTGAAGGAACTATATTGATCGACAAAGAGGTTAATGGTACATGGGAGAGATGTAAACTTGAAAATGTTTTATATGTACCAGATTTGCGAAGAAATCTGTTTTCTGAAGGTGCTGCCACTAGGAGAGGATATATGATAATGAAGACTTATGATAAAGCAAAGATTATGAAAAATAATGTTGTTGTTATGAGTGCACATATAACAGAGAACAACTTGTATGAGTTAGATGTCAAAACAATCAAACAAGAGAATTGTAATATGGTGCAAACAGATATAAAAGTTTGGCATGAAAGATTAGGACATTTGAATGTCAAGGAGCTTCAAAATATGTGTAAGAGAGGTGTGATTCCAGTTACATTGAGTGGAAATCAGGAATTTGTTTGTGAGGCATGCCAATATGGCAAGCAAGCAAGACGCCCCTTTAAGAATTCAACCCGAGGTACAACACAGCCTGGTGAAATTGTGTACAGTGATGTGTGTGGTCCTATAGAAGAACCTTCAGTATCGGGTATGAAATATTTTGTTTTGTTCAAAGATGGAGCTACCAGTTATCGCCATGTTTACTTCATGAAACATAAAAGTGAAGTGTTTCAATGTTTTCTAAAGTATAATGCTATTGTGAAGAATAGATTTCAACATGATTTACACATACTACATACAGATAATGGTTGTGAATATGTGAACCAAGAATTTACATCATTCCTGGAGAGTAAGGGAATAACACATGAACGTACTGCTCCATATACCCCACAACAGAACGGGAGAGCAGAAAGAGAAATGCGTTCCATCATGGAATCTGCAAGAACAATGTTATATGCAAAGAGCATTCCCTTAAATATGTGGGCAGAAGCTGTCAACTGTGCCATATATTTGTTGAATAGAAATACATCAAGCCAGACTGGAGATGTTACATCATATGAACTGTGGCATGGAGTGAAACCTGACCTGCAACATATCAGAATATTTGGATCTATTGGTTATGTACATGTTCCAAAAGAAAAGCGCAGAAAGCTTGCAAAGAAAAGTGTGAAGATGATTTTAGTTGGATATGACTATGATAATTACAGGATGTATAATGAAAATACTAAGAAGATTACAATATCCCGGGATGTGAAGTTTGATGAGTGTAGTATACCAGGAGAAAGACAAAGTTATGTAGAAGTTACAGCTGAACAAGAAGATCATTCTATGAGCTCTACCCCACAGGATGAGTTTCAACGTGTCATTGATCAACACGGCAATGATGCTGAAGAAAGTGGTTCAGATGATAGCATGAAGAGTTTAGAAGAACTTGATGAAACTTTTGTCCCTCCAAGACATATATATTTGGAACAAGGAGGACAGAGAAATGTCACATTACGTCCACGTCGAAATGATAACCTGGAAGTAAATTTCACAGAATTGGAAATACCGAATACTTATGAAGAAGCGATGAATAGTCCAGATTCTCATCAATGGAAGAAAGCTGTGATTGAAGAGCTTCAGTCACATAAAAAGAATCAAACTTGGATATTGACTGATCGAACAGAGAAGAAACCTGTATCTTGTAAATGGGTATTCACCATAAAGAAAAATAGAGATGGAGAAATAGTAAGATTCAAAGCAAGACTGTGTGCACGAGGGTTTACACAAGTCAAGGGCTTAGACTATAATGAGACTTTTTCCCCCACTAGCAGGTATGATTCCATCAGGGTACTACTCAGCATTGCTGCACGAGATGACCTGCAGATCGAGCAATTTGATGTGAAGACAGCTTTCCTGTATGGTGAGCTCTCTGAGGACATATACATGGAGGTGCCAGAGGGATTAGAAGTACAGTCGTCACAAGTATGTAAGTTAATTAAATCTATATATGGTCTTAAACAATCATCGAGATGTTGGAATGAGAAATTTAGTTCTTTTCTTGATATTTGTGGTTTCAAACAATGTCCATCTGATAATTGTGTATTTGTGGGATATTTTAAAGATGTAAAAGTAATATTAATTCTTTATGTTGACGATGGGTTACTACTGGCTAAAAGTAAAGTTGTTTTATGTGAAATATTGAATATTCTTAAACAAAAGTTTGATATTAAGATAATAAATGTTAATTCCTTTATTGGTATGGAAATAGATATAGAAAAAGGTTGTATAAGAATAAGTCAAAGACAGTATATTAAAGCAATAATAAATAGATTTAATTTGTCAGATGCAAAAAGTAGTAATACCCCTGCTGATGTAAATGTACATTTATGTAAGAATTCAAGTAATGAGCTTGTTAATTTCCCCTATAGAGAAGCAGTGGGAGCGTTGTTGTTTTTGTCATCTGTATCTAGACCTGACATAGCATATGCTGTAAATGTTGCTAGTAGGTATGTCAATAACCCAGGTCCTATACATGTTACAGCAGTGAAAAGAATTTTACGTTATTTAATAAATTCTATAGATATGTCTATTGTTTATCAGGGTAATGTTGAATTAGTTGGATACTCTGACTCTGATTATGCAGGTGATTTGGACACTAGAAAATCGAATACTGGTTATATATTTTTAATGAATGGAGGTCCTGTCACTTGGTCTAGCCGTAAACAAAACACTGTGGCATTATCCACAACTGAGTCTGAGTATATGGCTGCTAGTGAAGCTACTAAAGAAATTTTATGGCTTAGGCAATTTCTTTGTGATATTGAGGAGCCACAAGATTTAGTTACTTTGAATGTTGACAATCAGAGTGCAATTAACTTGATAAACAACCCTGTTTTTCATAGGAGAAGCAAGCATATAGATATAAGGTACAACTTCATTAGAGAAAATGTTGCAATGAAAGTTGTTAATATTAAGTATGTTGAGAGTTCAAAACAATTAGCTGATTTCTTAACTAAAGCTTTGCCTATGAATAAATTTAACTCAAACCGAGATAAGGTGTTGAGAAGTTTTGTTGATGTTGCTGATGTTTAAGTTGAAATAAAAGAAAAACATGTTAATTTTTATTTTGTGAAATTGTTTTAATAAGAAAAGCAACGAATGTCTACCTTATAAATTGAAGTGGGAGTGTTAAATATATGTAAATTTATAAAGTAGTCTATAAGTATCTTTATAAACGGTTTAGTTGTTAACTGCCTTTGTAAATGGATAAGTTGCGTTTTTCTGCCGCGGGTGGCGCTATTGTTCTTTTTGATATTTGGTTTGTGTTATAACGCTTCGGAACGAAATAAATTTCATTGTATCGAGAATTCTAACAAGAGTTTTATTGAAATATAGCCTAAATCCAACATTATAATTATGTAGAAAGATTTGCCAACGTTGACTTTAAATATTCCTATGAATCAGTCTGACAAACCTCTTTTTAAATATCGTAATAATAAGCAGAAAAAGAAAAAAAAAGAACAAAAGAAGGTGTTCATTTTTCAAACCTCAAACATTTTATACATTTAATGTATTTTTTAAGCGGCTCATTTGATAGTAAGTAACACCGCTGACCATGAACATCTTCGTTACCTGAGGTGCTTCAGGTGGTAGGAGGTTAAGATCTAGATAAAAAGATAAATATTATATAAAACTAAATGTAGAAAACATCACATACATTTCTCTTACCCCACAGTATGTAAAGCTAAAGCACTTATGTTATGGAATCAGAGACAACTTCGTTACCACAAACACTTAGAACCGAAACAATGCAGAAAGCTGGTTTTCTATACTGACCCGTCCGGGGATCGAACCCGGGACCTCAGAGCATCCTTGCCTGATTTATTGTTTCAATAGAAATATTCCATAATGTTTATACTTATTATCAGACAATATAAGTTTACAAGTATACAAAGAATGTCTTAAATATCATCTTCCAAAGTACACGCTACGTTCACGATAGTATGTTCTAACTAAAACACACTCGAACGATAACATAGTTAAAAGAAAATTGTGTCACAACCTTGATTTTTACGATTATGTTACAATACTGATAACCCCGACGGGAATCGAACCGGCTATCATTCAGATTCGAGTGTTACGCAAGCGGAAACCGTTATGCCTTTTTGATAATAAAATTTTGACTTTTATTTCTAATTTTATTTGATTCAGGATGCCATTTTGAGTGTTAGATAAAGATTGTAAAATTATATGTATTAAATTTCATTTATTTTCGGTGTCTGTGTCGCATTCGAGTAATAAAATTAATATTGATAAATGTTTACATAATGTTGACTGTGTTTAAACTTAAGGAATGTACTTTATGTAAAATGTTTTGATGTTGATCTACTTGGTTTAGAGATTAGACAAAGTTTATATTACAGAAAAAAAAACTACGCATTCCAGTAGGTACCCTCACTATAAGACAAGTTGGATTCATTTGCTGTTTTTGTATATTACCTACCTACTGAATTTAGTTATTAAATCTGCCGAAAGTTAATAGAAATAACAATATTTAGTAAAAACAAGTTTTCTTTTACACGCAGTAGATGTACAATTTATAATATTTCAGTACTTTATTATTTTTTTCCTAATACGGTTAATTTATCCTGTTTCAATTTAATGAGATTGTAAAACGGCATTGTTTTTACTTTTGATAACATAATAATACATTTATACGTGAATAGAAAATAATGAAATAAAAATAGGTATTATATTAATTTTAAAAATAATCTTTATACCTAGCCATAGATGTATTTACAAAAACTTCAGACTAACATTTTCCCAAGATATTTTTTGGTCGGCTTCCAGTCTTACCGGATTCGGCTAAACACCGTATTTTACATAAAGTGACTGCCCATCTGACCCCTACAAACCTTTTATTGGGTAATACAGTATCCGTAGGTAAGACAGGGGCTTTAGTCCTGACTGCATTCTGTCCTGAGTCCTGTTTCAATCGAATTGACATCGAGTCGGTACTCTAGAATCCGACACTAGCGCCAGATAATGCACACAGCAGAGTTGTAACTAAGCTCGATCGAGTTAGCCCAAGAGATAATCCGTCTGAAAATGTTAAAAGATATAATAAATACCATTAAAACTCAAAAAATCTCAAAATACTTTGAGAAATTTATGATGACGTAGTCACAAGTATACAGCCTTACAGCATTAACAACGGGAGGCCCCATGGCGCATCAAAAGAGGGAGTTTTGGTAGACAAATTTTGCGAGGTCGAGGTAGCACACTAATAAAATATACTCAAACTATTGAAAAACAAACATCCTGACAGACGCACACCAATCTAATTCCGACTCACAAACAAAATTACGCACACTATTATATATTTTCTTGTAATGATATTATACATGATACGTCAGTTTTCACAAAAGGGGAGGGTAGATTCTACAGTTCGGCCGGTATGTACCTCAGCCGAGGGGAATGTCAGCGTATGGCATTGTCAGTGCTCTAAGTATACAAATTTTTGATTCGGGATCTCGGTTTTTTGAGCACAAATTCAGGATCGAATCGAGATCCGAATTGAGTTCGAATTAAAATGAAAAATAGAACCAAACCAGTTTGGGCAGTAGATAAGCCTGTAGGATATAATTATTGAAAACAACGGAGACTCGTAAATTACACAACATCTCTACAATTTTGATGTAGTCTCCAATTCTAGAGTCCCTTCACTTGTTACTGGGTCAAAATGTAAATATTTATAAGATTTGAAATTTAACTTATTCGGTAGACTGAGATGATCAACGATACTAACTTGAAATTGAGTAGAAATTTCAAGGTTTTTGGCTCTTAAAACAAGTGGAATTATCGTGATTGAAGAGCTTTTTTAGAAGACTTTTATTGCCCTTTGTTTGTGTTTATAGATAGATGTAGGTATTAGGTACCTCATAAAATAACAATTTATTAAGTTAAAAAATGTTCTAAATTAATTGATTACGCATAAATGTAAAAAGGAACCGACTTCAATGAAATTTATATGGAATCTCCTCAGAGGCATACCTAATAGATGACAACAAGATTTTTAAAATCGATTCACAATAGCCGGAGATATTGCGTTACAAAAATACAAAAAAAACGTCCAATTTAGAACCCTCCTTTTGAAGTCGGGTTAAAAGCTTGATACTTAGTGAGATTTATGAAAAACGCAATTGTTACGAAATTACCATTTTATTTTTCAATTAATTAAATTGTAAACTAATTGAATGTCAATCTTCATGTTTCTATTAAATAATTGTACCCACTCTTGTTAAAACAAAAGTCGACCACTATTCAAAGAAAAATATTTCAATATTCTTGTATAGAATTTTCCGTGAACATAGCGATGGGTACGTTAATTAACTTTGTTGTAAATTATAGGTACTATTCCTCATTGGGTCACGTGATCTCAATTAAACGGTTTATGGCTGTTTGCGCATCGTGTGAAGAGGCAGTGAGATAAAGAGAAATATTCCATATTAAATTAATTAATGTCAGCATAGACATACATACACCTTATTACTTATACATAGACATAAGACCATCCTTGACTTTCAGCATATATTCAAAATTTACCAGAAAATTAATAAAAAACTTTGCAGTGCCTAGATGTCATTTTATTTAAATTTGATGAATTTTAAGTAAACACTTTGACAATAAGTGTTTACTTGAAATTCAAATCTAAATCAAAAATCCAATAACAAATATAAATATATACAACGTTTTTACTGTTAAACTTTTTTGGTTAGATTATCCATAAATGTATAACTCCAAAAATTGTTTTGCTCGCTACCGCATCTCTGAGTATAACCTTACATTTATTAGTTAAATATTCCTGTAAAATTTTCCTTTATGACTGTTCATACTTAGATTATTTGTCATTTTATGTGTATAGCAACAGCGTTTTGAATTCCAAAGTATTCTAAAGTATACGTCGGTTTTTGCCACAGAAATACTTGAAATAATAATATAAATGTTGTTTCTGACTAATATTCACTCATTAATTTTTAACTTTACCATTATTTATTTTTAATTTATAGTTATACTTATAGTAAATATATTCATTATTAAATTTTAACTTATTATTTTAACTTATTATTTATTGCCAAAAGCAGAAATAACGAAATACGTATAGGTACCTATACTGCATCTGGTGGTTAGTTTAAACTTGAACATTAATTGTATTATTTCTTAATTAGTTTGTTACTTTTCATTGGTTCATATACCTAGCTGTCAATATGGTACGATTAATATCCTTATTTTATTAAACCACTAAAAACAACGTCTATACACCTACGACAATGTCGTGGATGACTAGGTATGAAAACTCAAAATCTAATTAGTCCGTCAATTATATAACAAAAAAATATTAGTCACGTATTTTTTTCTTTTTCAAAATAAGAAAACACTTACAGATAAAACGAATCAAAGCCCACGAAATTGTGAGGTCATGCGACATTTCAAATCAATGTATCGGCGTGAGCTTTTGGTTAGCGTAAAATAATTAAAAATAAGTGTTTTACATTTACGGACATTACAAATAAATTGTCATATACCCTATTATTTATCTTGAGAATCGATGGCTAACATTCTGCTCATATTTTTACACGCAAATATATTTCAAAAAAACACCCAAAAAAGTGACGAGGAATAAATAGGAATGGAAAAATTTCAGGCTTGTTATTGCAACCGAACCAAAAAAGTACAATATTATACTTTAGTTAACAATAACAGTTTAGTTATTCGACAGCGTAGACAGTTTAACATAATCATGTTAAGTTATCTCGACGCACAGGATATGTTATATCCAATCGCGAATAAAATGCACATTGTAGGAAAGTTCCACGATTTTAGAATGACGAGAGGAAACCATTATCGAGAATAACGCCATCCCGAATCACGTTTGTTTGACCAACGTGACTATGGAAGACGGTGTTTTGACATTTTTTATAGGAATTATTTTAATATTTAATATTGTCAGTTAATATTTGAATTTTATGGTTGATGCCGTGAGCAAGGCAATACCTATTACATCTACGGTTGCTGCAGAGTGATGGTAGGATTTAGTTAGAAAATTGTGCGGTAGGTTGTATGTAGTACCTATCAAAGGGCTGATTTAAATTACGCTAGATAATATTAATTCGTGGAATATAGTTGACGTATAACAGATTTGGTATGAAAGAAATGTCGAAAATTCAAAATTTTTCTTCGGATAAAATTGTCTGGCGTTGGCAAAATGCGCCATTAGCCGCATCAAAGGGTTAAGTACTAATTTTATTAGATTTACTTACTTCATAAAATAAAAGTAAGTAAAAGAGGTATGATACTACGAAAGAAAAAAAAATATCCGACAGTTACGTAGTATTTACAGCGTATATTTAACCGAATTCAGAAAAATGACGAAATGTCGGAATCTTTGCTTACTACTTTTGCTACTCTAAGATGTCTGGACCGATTTGGAAAAATCTTTTTTTGTTTGAATGCGGATACTTCCCATGGGAACACCATGGTCATCGGGTTAGGATCAGATCAGATCCCAGGGAAATCGAGGGCAGTACTCTATTTTCATAGGCACGTATTACCACGTGGGTAAAACGTGCTAAAAATTGATCGTTCGTTTCATTTTTTTTTATTGAGTCTAATCTAATCCGATATGATTATTATCACTTACTTTTAAGGCGTTTTTTTACATTTATTTGTAATTAATAATTGTTATTTTAATACTTTTTTATATTTTTTTGTGATGAATTTTTGATTTAAATTTTTATTAAATTAGAACTAACTAGTACCTAAATAGCATTCTTGCCTGATCCTGTGTGAGCTTGATTCTATATCTATATGTATATGACATTGTACAACCATTGAATTTATCCATATTAAAACCTTGACCTAATATGCAATTTTCACGTGCGACTGCGAAATGTTTTTCATTTATGATAATACTCCATTTTTTTGTTCTACCACAAATAGACTGGTAACTATTGTGATTATTGGTACATTTAAATATGACGTTTGTAAAACAGTAAAAAAGTTGTTGTTGCAAGCAAACTTTTTCGGATATTTTATATTATTATTTCTAATTATTAATAAACTTAACTTTATATACATATAAAACAAAATAAACTATAATCTATAACAATTAGTCATGATTTCGAATAAATTATATGAAACGCAAGCATTCAATATTTTTTCTGTTGGATTTATAATGTTTTATTAAATGTTATGTTTGTATGCAAGTAAAAAAATATAAAAACTTGGTGAGAGTCTGACTCGCGCACCGAGGGTCTCGTACAAAGTTTGCTGATTGTCACGGTTAATTTTCCAAAAACAAAAGAAACTCCTATTGATTTTTTTTTTCATACATTGATGTAGACACTATAAAATTTTCAACTGTAAATATAAATTTGTAATCGCGAAATCGTATTTTTTATGTTACAAATCCACAAATTGACTATTTTCAGATTTTTTCATTACTTGTGACATTAGACCTAGTAACTTACCAAATTTCTTGATTTTTAGTCGACGGGAAGTACCCTATTCGTATAGAGTATCTCAAAAATGTACGGGAGAACCAACATAAATGGCTGTATTCTTTAATTGCGTTGACATAGTACGTAGCTTGAATTTTTTATTGTTTCAGGGGTCCGACCTGATTATTAATATTTTTGACAGACAGACCGACGGACAACAAAGTGAGTTACGGAACTTTAAAGAGAAAAATATCTTAAAACATTTTAATACAAAAATATTTCCAAGATTATCAAAGTATATTATCGTTACACGCAAATGTTTCTCAACATTAAGTAATCGATGTTTGAACGAAATTACTACAAGAACTAATGTATAACAGAAAAACAATGAACCTTACGCCTATGTGAATGTAGCAAAATGGCCAAACCACATATTTTGACTAAGGTAGAGTTTGTGAAGTTAGGCCTTGTAGAGTTGGGTCGTGTAGAGTTAGAAGCTTGGGTCTAAATGATATCTGATAACTTTTTGACCGTGATATTTGGTCTTGACTTGGCAACATTTTACATGAAAATGTTTTTGGTGGGATCACTCTTTTAGCTCAGTATTAAAATTCGTTTAATTGCAAACTCTCATTCAAATAAGTTGTCCGGATTTGTTTTCATTGGCTCAATTCAGTTAATTTATTAATTGACATAATATGTATATAGTAAGTTTTAAGTTACAGATCAAAATTTGTAATTTTTCTTTCATACTTGACATCGCATACACAGAAAGCGGAACGCTTAAGTGATACAAAATAGAGTAAGTAAGCTACTGAGTTAGTGATAAATTCTGTTCGAGTGTGAGTGAGCGATACTTTACATCAATATTACTGATATAACTTTCACTCAGGAGCTACACAACTCTAGTACTTATTCTCACTAGTGGCCACAAACTATCTTAGAGGTAGGTATATCATAATCAGTAGTCCACGTCAATAATATTTTTTCCTACTTATTCTATTTTATTCAGATTATCAAGAACAGAAGTGGCCACGTCAAACCAGTAGGTACTTGCACAAGCGAATACCGACGATAGCCTGTTAATTAGTGTTTTTGCACGTTAATGTGTTTTGTTTGTGTGTATTTATATACATACGCTCGTGAAGCAGGAAACACGACGACCGCTATCGCGAAATTTGTTCTCACCGGTATAAAAGGTTTGCCGTGAATTGGCCACAGGTACCAATGTTACTCTAAAGTCAATAAAAATTGGTGAAATAAATGGCAATGATACAAAATTAAAATATTTTTTGATGACTAACTAAGATATAGTACAAAATTTGAAATAAGAACGTTATAAATAAGCTTTTTTATTTGACATCTCTGAATGGAGTGTGTTAAATTGAATATAGAAGGCTTATACAAAATTGAATTGAATAGATATTTTTTTTTATTCTAACTTAGGTATTGAGTTTCCTTGCTTTTTACCCGATGCTAAGAAAGGATTATGTTTTTCACGCGTTTCTTGTATGTTTCTAGTTTATATATTACTAAATTTCTATATAACCTCCTACCTTGCAAACGGCTTGATGGTCTTCTACAGTAAAGGTATTGTTTTATTCATCTCAAAAACCAAATGTCCTAGGTATTTTGAAATATTAATCAAAATGGCGGAACTTTGGCGACCAATTGTAAGTCGTTGTTAATAAGTATATATTTTTTAAGCAAATCTAATCTAAAGTAACGAATTAAAAGAATAGGTTTTATAAATAGTTTACAAAGATATATGCTATTATGTATGTTTAAAAAACGTAATTTGGAATGAGAAATCTAAAATAAATAATAATATTTCTTAGCAGGGTAGTCGGGGTTTTTATGTTTTTATAATAGAACTTGTTTGTTCCATCTTTACCGTTATAAAATACCCTTTCACGGGTATTCCAGGAACGTTTATCAAATGTACCTATATGTTTAAGGTAAATGAAACAATGAAAAATGCAACATTTTCAATGAATAGTTTACAAAATATTGATTTTATTTTCCTTTTCAAATTTAATGTTACGTTTTCGTATTGGATCTGTGGTTATGGGTATGAATAAAGTTCATACTTTTAGTGATAACCTATTCTTATATTTGGAATTAGCTGTGAGTCAATTGTTTAATTTTAAAAGTAAAAACTTTTCCTTTACATAAACTGCACATTGCGGTTTCTCTTGAATATTGGTGTTTTAAATGGTACTGCGTTTACTACAAGTACAAAATAATTTAACAACAGCCAATTCAATTCGCGCGTTGCCCGCGCCGCTTACTCAAGGTCGATCCGCTGATCTCACCGACCATTTTTTCTACTCAAGTACTACATGACCAGTTTCAGATGTTCACACATTCTATGGGATCCGATAGAAATAAGGGAAAGGCAGTGCACTTTTTACATGGCCGGGTTATCTATCGTTCACAACTCACACGCCACCCATTGTAACCAATCCAGCCATCTTTGAATATTTCATACATTTGTAGCACTTTTTTATTGTTGATGTATTTTTTGCGAAGCCATTTTTTGTCGGCGTCACAATTCGGGCGCCTGTGGAGGCGGTTTGAGGACGATTCATGGTCGATTTTGTTATTAAACCGGGAGCCATACTATCATGTGTTTAAGTCATCTTTATTACGCTATTAAAAAAGTTGGCGTTATCTGCCTATATATCTTTTGCCCTCTATATCCCTAAAACAATAATGTTTCTAAAACAAATACAGTCTCAGACATTACTTACGTAATTTAGAGTTGGGCTACAGAATTTTTACATGAAGCCAATGTGTAAACCTTGGGTTTCCATACTTTGTTATTTCGATTGCGTTGGTCAATTGAAAACTTTTGCATACATGTTAAATAACATCAAATGTGAAACGCTCGACTGATCTTTATTTGCTTATTTATTTAGAGTTTTATTGCAAAATTTCCACGTATTCTATTAGATTCGGGAAAGTTTTGAATGAAAATCCGGATTTTGGAAAGACCTAAATACATTTTATTTGCGTATTTTTTGTTTATGGATGTGTCATTATAATTGTTTATTTTTTAATTTCATTATTTTTCCTGATAGATATTATATACTCATTTCGGCACAAAGTGAGAATGTTTAAAAGCCAAAAGAAATGCTTATTATACCTAATCTTTTTGTTTATCTATATGGAGATTCCAAGAATTTCTTTAAAAACGTGTTTATTTTGTTTACTTAGGTTCTTATTGCGTATTATGTACCTACCTATGCGATAATACTGTATCTGAAAATTATCTTTTGCGGAAAAAATATAGATTATGACGAAAGGATTTCTACTAGTAAATAATATTTGTGTAGGTACTATTATGGTATGTAGTATATTGAACACGTACGATAGTGTTGTTGTGACAAATTCTGTTACGTATTGAAAAGATAAGGAAAGCATGTACGAAATTAAATGCGCCAGAAAAAAATAACTGGCGATGACAATAAATCGAAAAATGTATGTATTATTAATACCGAAGAACGTGTAAGTTAATTAGCGTATCACGGTAATTAACTTAAACGTTCTTAAATGTCTATCCGTCGCAACTTTACACATTGAAGTGACAGAGACAGCATGAGACTTACAAGTAGACACTACTCTCGAGTAATTTGAAAAATAATATTTAAAGAATATATTGCCGTCGCATACCTCCGACCTATCCCCGTAAAGTGCGTAAGGGACAACTGCAGCTCAGGCTGATTATACCAACAAAATCGTTGACCAAATACGTTTTGTATTCCGCTGTTTTCTCATCCAAAACTGAACTGACCCTTATAATGTTTGCATCAAAATTTAGAGGAAAGGTATATCGATGATTCTATCATTTTCTTTTTTCTTTAAATTTGTCTAATAGACGTAGGAAAACGGCAGGTAAAATCGGGAAATTTTGGAGGATCATATTTCTTTAAGTGTTGTAAACGGATTATTATCGTTTCAGTATTTGTCCAATAGAGTTTTGAACATTTTGAGCATGCTATGCTACATAAAGAAAAATATTTTTTTTTCAAGCAAGCTTTATTACGCAATATATTTGCAAATGGTAAAAATGTGCGTTACATCAATACAAGAACAATACACTTGAATTGACAACCACCTAATTTAAAGTAGGTCAAAAACTTACAAATTACAGCACATCTTATCGTTCTTATCCAATAGCTGAAATCTTAGATATAATATCATTTATCTTTATAAAGTGAAACTCGTACTTTCACAATACTTTATAAGTATTTATCTTATCTCGAGATAGTTCTGTAGTAAACATCGTAGTAACTCTTAGATAAAGAGGGAAGCGTGTAACAGGTGTTTTGTATTCAACACGATTTATTCCAAGTGCGATAGCAGTATATTTTTGGAAGCTATTTTTGAATGAGAACAATTTATAGGCATGCGAACAAATGAATAAATGAAAAGTCAATTTTGTCTGTCAGTTATAATAAAAAAATAACATTTTCATTTAATAAATCAATAAAAATTTATAAAGTTAAAGCGCTTTAAAGTTTAAGAGTAGTGTGTGACGTCACGTGGTAAAAAGATTGTACCTACAAGTGACGTCACGCGACATTTACATTCGCTAATTGTTTATATACGTAAAAAAAACGTGTCAATTTTTTTTTTATTAATTTATCTGACGGACATTAAAAAAATAAATTGGCCTCATCCCTATTGTTGGGTTGAGGCAATTTCTTTATTTTTTTCTGTTTTCGAAAAATATAGGTTTGTTTTTTCTTTTCGTATATACAGTTTCTCGGAGATTATAGTGATTTTGTTGCAGGCATTAAAAGAAACCTTAAAAGTTAGTCGTGGCTGCACTAAATAAGAAAGTAGGTATACATAGTGTTGATGTTGTTCTACTTTTACACTTTGTCATCCGATTCTAGTCTCTTGCCCAACATAACAAAAGAGATTAATAATTAACCCGTAACCGCTTTCGTTGTTGATCACAACACATATGTTTTGTTTATAACCCTAACCCAGATGTTCGAGTTTAGTCTGCTTACAATAAATGGGTCAAATTTGTTTATAAGGTCTCTAGGTTTAAAAATATTCCGTGAGAAATTATGCCTTGCTATGATTTTTTAAAGTGATTGTAGGGTTTGGGTTTTTTGGGTCCGTGCTTGCATATATTAGAGAAAAAAAATATTTTACCTCGGATATTTTATTTCTTATCAGTAAAACTAAATGATTTAATCTAAACTTTATGTGCAGAAAGCTTCTTTTATCAATTACTAGCTGTCCCCCGCGACTTTGTCCGCGTGTTTTGTTTCAACGGTTTTTTTATATTTGCAACATTTTTCATTTATGCTCCGCTCCTTTTGGTCGCAGCGTAATGTTATATAGCTTATAGCCTTCCTCAATAAATGGGCTATCCAACACTGAAAGAATTTTTCAAATCGGACCAGTAGTTCCTGAGATTAGCGTGTTCAAACAAACAAACAGACAAACTCTTCAGCTTTATATATTAAGTATAGATGTCCCAAATGGCCAAATACTGAAACATTAATCAGTTTAAAGTCGCCGTTAAGTCTCATGCTATCCTGGTCACATTAAGCTGTAAAGTAGTGACAAACACACAGATATTAAAGAACGTATAACCTTATTTTTAACTAGCTGTCCCCCGCGACTTTGTTCGCGTGTTTTAGTTTCAACGGTTTTTCATTTTTGTAACATTTTTCATCTATGCTCCGCTCCTATTGGTCGTAGCGTGATGTTATATAGCCTATAGCCTTCCCCAATAAACGGACTATCCAATACAAAAATAACTTTTCAATTCGAATCAGTAGTTCCAGAGATTAGCGCGTTCAAACAAACAAACAAACAAACTCTTTAGCTTTATAATATTAGTATAGATTATTTGTTACACATTAACGCATGCAGAGCGAATATTTGTATTTAATTACGAACGTATTAAAGTTAAGTGGGGTTTTAATATTCGGAGGAAAGTGTCCTATAATATGTTGAATTGATACATGATACAGTTCAATATCATCAGGCACAAATAAAAATAGAGATGGAAGTGATGGCACATCAATGTAGAGTTTTTGCTTACATTCTTAATTTGGTCTCATTAAGAACAATACTTGTACTAAATTGATAACCTCTTTGTTTAAGTCGATTAAAAATTGTAATAACATATCGGGGACGGGAATAGGAAAAAGAACTTATGAATATATGTTATATGCAACAATTTAATAATAAACGTATCATAAAACAAACATGTTTACATAAAAACTGCCCTTCATTATTTCTGCAGCAAGAATGCAAGAAAATATTCATAAAACAACCAGTTCGCATCCTAATTGATAGACAACTCACAATTTGTATAATACTGCATACAATTTCCAATTAATTTCTCACTAGACAAACTCAGACAGGACAATTGGTTGCTTGTAAAAATTATTAATAATCATGTACTGACAGATCACTTACGATCTATGAAACGTGTCCCTGCTAGCGACGTAGCAACACGATGGTAGCGACAGCAAAAAAGACAACCCTTTTGAGATTATTATTGTATTTTTTTTTTATTTTAGCTTAGTAGGTAAGTTGCAAAAACATTTACTTTATTAAATTTATAAAATAGCCAGTTTTATGAATATGCAAGGTGAGTTTTTTGTCGTTGTACAAACGAAAACTATGACCTTTATATCGGTTCTATAAACGATAGGTATCAAAAACTAAACAAACAAACGAAAAACAATCTCGAATGTCAGTACTATTACCGTAAAACTCTTACGGCAACTTTATTGAAATTCCATTTTTTTTCATTTGTTTTTTGAGATTTTTATACCAATCGTTTTTGAAATCATTATAGAAGTCTTAGCTTTCGTTTGTACAACGACAAAAAACTCACCTTGTATATTAACTGAATATGGTTAATAATAATTTAAATGAAATAATATCTGTTTTAAATGAGTTTTGTAATGTTACCTGTTTTTCTTAACAACTTGTTTTCAACTTAGAATTTAATTAAATTTGGATAGGTAAATTATAATTATTTCCTTGAAAATATAATTGAAACTTTGTGTAAACACTAATTAAATAAATTGATAAAACAAAATGTGGTTAGTAAGTCACCAATTACTGTCTGCGAGGGCAAAATTTAGAATATCTATATATAACAAAGGAAATAACAAAAGCTGGTGTTATTACAGGAAAATCGAAAATATTCGAACAGAAGGTAAAACATATAACAGTGTTTCATTAGCAACTATCGTACCTAATTGTGAAGATTTTATATTAAACAACAGGAAATCGTTGTTTTTAACCGCGAAGATCTGTAGATTTATAATTACTTTTCATACTAATTAGTCTTGACTCGTAGAGTCTTTATTTTCCGCCAATTAAGACTTATTTACGTACGTATTGTTGTTGCTAGTGAAGTAAGAATAAAAATAGACATAACCAAATTTCAACAATTATTTTTAAAATGACGTACACTGTGATTCCAAATATTTCATTACGATTCGTGACATCCCTATTGGTGACAAGTAGTTTAAAATATTATAAAAAAATGTGTTACATTTCTTTGCCAACGCTACCCCGCTCAGGAACAAGTGCGCGCAGTTTGTTTATAGTCACAAACTGTTGAATATTTATTTTGTTATGTCGAGTTTGATCGCACACTGTGGTGGGAACAGCCACCGTAGATGTCGGATGCAAACAATATTATAAACAATATTGATTATTGATACAACATAACATTTCACACGTCATATTGATCTTGACTTCCTAATATAATCGGCTAGTGTGAGATAATTTAGTTGTTGATTGTTATACTACTTTGTTTTCGTTTTGACTTCCTTTCGGATTTGGGACAGTTCCGATATTGTGACACACATTGGCATACAAATAACCTTTTGTTTGAATGCAAAATACCAGTGATAAGTGCAGTATAGAAATACTTGATGATATCTATAGTATATACAGGGTGTTACCAAAAGGTTATATCTATCCCGAAGGGGTGAATAGTAAGTGCGTTATACAGTCAGTTTGTAAAATTTCAGCTGAAACTAAATAATTAATATCTAATTTTTCACATCAATTATTCGACACTAAAAATCAAAACCAGACCGCTGAAGCAATGAATCTTAACATTTAGCGAGTGATGTAATAAGATATTGACCCTCGAAGTGCGGTAATAGGTTTGTTATGATTTTTGGTAGCGCATTATGATGCAAAAAATTGGATATAAATTATTTAATTAACAAATTTTTAGCTGAAATTTTGTAAACAGAATATATACCAGATGTACTCTTCACCCCTTTTGGATGTATATACCCTTTTGGCAACACCCTGTATTTAAGCACCATAAGCTGTTTGTTATAACAAATAGCTCATTACGTCACGGAAAGAACGCAAACAATATTACTGCATTATGACTATCCTTCATTGCTTTACTAAACGCTATACTAAACTAACGCCTCTATATTAAATTTCAATAAAAATATCATATTGTACTGACATGATTAAGAATCAAACGTCAAAAAAAATTATTAGTGGCACTTTCGCACGAATAATTGCCAAAAACAATGACTAATATTAGAAAGCTTAGCTCTTGTACCGTACCGACATACGCTCAAGGCGATATACGATAAATATGAGACATTTTATACAAATACAGTTTAATACAACGTATACACTTCGACACTATACACCATATTCTGAGTGCAGGTGTATAAACGAGTGACCAAGTGCGAGACATTTATTGCAATACACTGACTCTCCAAACTAAGACAGTGCAATGTAAGACATTTATGTCGCAATGGGCCTGTTTCCTATTTTTTTTTAATGTCCGTCTTGTAGATTAATGAATTTTATTGGACACATATTTTTTCTTTTTTCCTGCAAACAAAAACTGATTAAAATACAGAGAACTGAAGTTACGCGTGACGTCACTCCTCGCTACGATTTTTAGCGAGGCGTAGCGTCATAAGCCCCCACTCCGAAACTTTAAAGCGGTGTATCTTTGTATTTTTTTATTGTTTTGATAAAAGAAAAAATACGTGTCTAATATTTTTTTATTATCTAACTGACGGACTAAATAGATTTTAACTTTTCATACCCAGGAAACATCCCTATTGATTTGAAATGTCGCTAGTCACGATGTCGTACGTTTTGTGCAAGATCGTGACGTCAGAAGCCCCACTCCTGAACTTCGACTTGCTTTGTCTCCTTAGTTTTTACTTATTTTGATAAGACAAAAAATACGTTTCTAATTTATTCTTGTTATCTAACTAACGGACTAAATAGATTTTTACTTTTTCTACCCAGTCAACATCCCAATGCTGAATGCTGTCTTTTCTGCTATGAATTACCAACTCTCCTCCTGTGAGACTGGAAGCTGACCCCAACATGGCTTTCTGCACTTTAAAAGAGCCTGACTTCTGAGTTTGTTCCGACATTTCTTCTCAGTGGAAAATAATGTCTATAATGTATATAGGAAAATATCGACTCCAGGAAGCTCAAAAAAATGACGAGTAAAACTTATTGTTTATCCCAATTGCTTGATAAACCCTTTCTATTTCTATTTCTTGGGAAAAAGTCGCTAGGCAGAAGATTTATGTCGCTGTGTATAGGTAGCTTAATATAAGCATTGTGGTTAGATAATGTGACCTCCGTAGTTGATGCATGACTTCCTAACTTACCTACATATTTTTGTTCCCACATTATGTACAATGTCACAAAAAACGAGCTATTTCGACAACATGTGGTCACCACACAAGGTTGTGACTTTGTTCTGATAGACCCGTATGGAGGATTATGAAATCATCATCTATTAAAAGAAATGGTTTGTGAACTGCATAGTGGGAAGTGATGAAAATAGTGATATAATCCATACTTACATTATAAATACAAAAGTAACTCTGTCTGTCTGTCTATCGTGCTTTCACGCCAAAACTATTGAACCGATTAAAATGAAATTTGGTACACAGGTAGTCTAGAGCCTGTGAAAGGACACAGGCTACTTTTTGCCGCGATAACCGACATCGACGCGGGCGGAAAAGCGGGCAACAGTTAGTACTTAATATAATAATAATGACTTGGGACAACTCAAGCACGGCCGTCTGATCCCAAACTAGGCAGAGCCTTTATTATGGCAACCAGACCACAAACTTACTTATATATTTCTAAATACGTACATATTATTGATCGCATAAAGATTTATCCTGGGTAGGAATCGAACCCACGACCTCTGGTTTAGCAGTCATTATCACTAACACGATAAGATTATTTGGTTACAGCTTTCAATTAAAAATATATTTACATATAACATGCGATTTTGTTATAACATTCGATTACGCAAATAACGATGTTATCAACAAAGGATAAAAATTACTAACAAACCTTGGTAGTTATTTCAAAAGTTTACCTTATAGTTTGGAGAAAGGGCAAATTTTAAAACAAAAACACATCTGTGAACGCTCTCTTTTGTATGTATTGTATGACACATAGGTGTCTTCAGAACTCTTGTAAATTATGACGCAAATGCATTTCGTAGGTACCTACACCAGATGGGCAGTACATTTATTTATTTTAACTCGTTACATATAATATATTGCCATGCCCTATTTTTGTACGAAAATAATCAATTTCTTAGAATATTTGGACGCGAGAGAAACGATTTCGTTATATATTTTTGGTTTACACCGACTGTTTTAAGGTTTTAACGCTTATTTAAGTATTTTGCACTCATTTCGTATTGTAGTAAGAAAAAATAATTTAAGTACGTAGGGTTTACTAGTTTTTGCCGACGGCTCCGTCCGCGTGGGTGTCGATTAGCATGGCATAACCTTGTGGGTATGTTCTTTGGGATTCAAGCTTACTCCATACCAAGTTTCATCGAAATCGAGCAGTTTAGCAGTGAAAGCGTTACAAACAAAGTTGCTTTCGCATGTAAAACATCATTTATGAACTTTAAAATGTTTTCTTAAAGTTTAGTTTTTTTTTTTAAGTTGTAAACCTGATTTTGTTTATTAACTTTCGTTGCTGACTGTACATCTTTCATTTTCGTTCATAAAATTTCACACATCAGAAATCCGTCTAAAGAAAATGAACTACAGATATAAACCTTAGGCCTATCCTTCTTCAATATATTTATAGTTTCAAGGTATTTCGGAACAATTCCCGTATTGTTACTAGGATTATACTAAGCTATTTTTTAAACTAACCAACCAAAAAGGTTAATTAAAATACATATTTTATTTACAGCGAATAATATTGCCTCTAAAATCGCATTTAGTATCACTTTCTATGTCTTATCTCCCATCGGGCGTGGTGAGGTGCAAAAAAGTGTTACATATTAGATACAATTATTAACAGTCAGAGATAGTATGACGTATAGTTTTGAAGATAAGATTATCTTTAACAAAGTGTTCGTTTCGCTATTGAAATGGTTATACTTCTATTAATTCTTCTACTAGACGATTATCGTGGCTTAACTTATGTCTTCGTAGATTTGTGGTGAAAGGATTGGAGATTATTAATAATATATTTTATCTTTTGGATAAATGTAACATTAATTTTATAGTTATTTATTTTATTTTAGTTATTTCATTTATTATTATTTTAATCTTTTTTTTTACCTTATTGTTGTGAAATATTTTTTTCCAGTTTTATTCAATTATGTTTTGTTATTTTATTTTAGTTATTCCATTTATTATTATTTTAACAATTTTTTTTACCTTATAGGTAGTTGTGAATTTTTTTTTTCAGTTATTATTTGCTGCTGCCACCAGGGGCCCACATTGAAAATCAGTACTGGAATATTAATATTCCAGCAAAAAGCTGAATATGGGTGGGTGGGTACCTATTGTCTAATATGACACTATCTTCTTTTTCTTAATTTTTATGTATGGTCTGATTTATTATTTTTCTTTTTCATTATTTGTTTATTGTATTTTTATGTAGTATTTTTTATAGGTATTGGTATTTTATATATTTTTGCTGTGTTGGTCAATAAAGTTACTTCTTTACTCTTTTTTTTTTCTTTCAATTAGCCTGTGACACCCATGTATATAATTTACTGGCTGTGACTTGCAGTTTCACTTCACCTTACTTTTCTTCCGAGGCAAGGAACGTGATGTTAAATCACTGTTAAATAGTCTATAACCTTCTTCGAAAATAGGACTATCAAATACAAAAAGATTTTTTCAAAACCGACTGGTAGTTTCAGAGATTAGCGCGTTCAAGCAAACAATAACTCTTTAGCTTTATTATATTGGTATAGATAACCTATAAATAGGTCGTTTTCCTTCTAGGACGATTGTGACATAATTGAAATGACGCATATAAGTAACTTAAAATTGGAAAAAACCATAATCGTTATGCTATTCATTTCTAGAATAAGAAAAAACAAATGACTGTTTTGATGGGTGACATTCTAACTGCGTATTATTTGTGCACAAATATTTGGGATTTATTTATTTAATACTTCATGCATTGTGAGGTAGGTATATAAGCGGATATATAATGCCAAAAGGCATTCTCTACCAGTCGACAAACACTTGAAGAGAAGAGATGATGAAAAGCATTGTGTATTAGTAAAAACATGCGTTTAGTTAACTAAATTACTAACAACATACAAAAAACATAATTATTAAAATCATATATACCTACAAGACGCACAAATACATACAAATAGTGTACACACAATATTATAAAAACATACATATACGTATGTATTTATAACCTTTTATAGAAAATAGGCTAAATAATAGCGCTAGACAGACAAAAGGGGCAGAAAACAGGGGAGGCCTATACTTAGCAGTGGGTGACTCCAGGCTAAAATTATTGCGAAATTAAGTAGTGTTAAACATTCGTTCTCAGACTTAGTGTACCTATTTTATGTCAACAAAATATACATGAAAGTGTAATAAAATAAAAAAAGTGTAAATTTTTAAAGCTATACCTTCATTGACGCACCCAAGGCTGTTTGTACTAATAGGTACTTTTATTACTCTTGTAGGTAATTTATTTATGTACAATAATTTGTTGTTCATTTAAAGGTTAATGACCTTTTCACAGGACGGAGGTTCGTTATACAGTGAGTTTAGTTTAATTAATTATTAATAGCAGTTTTAAATCTCTGAATTTCGTATACATTTAGTAGAATGACACAATAATATCTATTTAATAAATGACACATCGGTATTTATGACCAATTAGTTCAATGTAAATTTTCCAATGTAGGTGTAAAAAAATTGGTTAAAACATCACGGAAAGTAAAGAAAAATATGGAGAGGAAACCTGTTTCATGTCTTTATTACGTGTCAGATGTTTTTGTTGAAGAACTGCGCCGAATTGATGAATTGGCATCCTGCTATGAGTTCTCACCTATCTATCTACTTAACTATTCCCGGAAGTATCATAGAACGTGACAATACAATAGTGCGTTGTACATAGTAAATGAGTGTTTGACTACTATCGAATTATTTATTTTTACAAATATTAATGTTCATCATACCAGCCTATAAATGTCCCATTGCTGGGCACAGGCCTCTTCTCATATAGAGAAGGAACGAGCATTGATCACCACGCTTGCCCATTGTGATTGAATCTGAAATCAATGGTTGGAATCCAGGTTTCGTCACGATGTTATCCTTCACCGTTTTTCAATAATGTCTTAGAATAATTAAGAAAGTACATATAACTTTAAAAAAGTCACATTGGTACTTGCCTGTAATGGGTTTGAACCTGCAACCTTGTGCACACAAATCCGTTTATTGAACCATTAGGTCACCACGAACATACCCAACAGAATATTTCTATTAATAGCATTAAATTGAAGCAGAACTGCGCAATATACACGAATACAAAAGTTATAAGCTTAAAGTTAAAACTTAGTAGATGACGCATGTTCTATCTCTTTTTCGCAAAATATGTATGGAGTATGGAGAAAACCATAGTGACGTCACTTTAGGTTATAGCTCTCTCCTTTTTTAAAAAGAGTTATTTTTTTCTATGTAAGGTTATGTTATGCATGTATTTGATATCTAATTTAAAATAAGTTTACCTACTGACTATCGCATATACGTTTTCCTCGTACTTATAAAGTAATGCACACGCCTAATTAAGATTCTAATCAGAACCTCATACCCGTTACGCATGAAAGTAACTGAATAGGGGATTTCAAAAACTAATAATTCCAACAAAATTAATAAACACCTATATTTAGAAATGACTATACGGCAAATATGGACTTACAAATTTGATGTGTAAGTATTTTTCCTCGAACAATGTACAAAATAAATTGAGCGAAAACAGGAATGTAATATACGTGAACTGGTATGAAAATTTAAAATGATCAATTAAATTGTGGTTATTAGTGGACTTTATATTTGTGATTCCCTAGAATTTACGAAGATTCGGGGAAAAACCTCAAAAATATTGGGCTGGCTTTTTAATATGACGTACATAGTTTTTGTGGTATTTTGGTACCTTCGTTGTCTCTCAATTCCATAACACAAGTGCTTTAGCTACTTACTTTGGGTTCAGAGCAATGTATGTGATGTTGTCCACATTTATTTATTATTTATTGTTATTTAAAGGTTTGACGTAAATGAGTTTCAAAACTACGGCACAGTAGTACCCTACTACCTACTCTATTTCAATTACATCTATTTATTGCTATTATTTTTTATTTTTTAGCCAAGGGATCAAACTTTTATAGACACATGATTATACCAGGTTAATTAAGGTGCACCAAGACTTTGTCCACCGCGCCGATACCTACACGATAACGGTAAAAAAAAATTCATGCCGATTTAGCGGCACATGCATTTTCATACATTTACTATTGCATGCGTGTCCATCGCAAATCCGCCGTAATACTGTCTTATGGAATTAAATTCTTTCAATATACAAAACGGAAGATTTTATGAATTTATGTAAACAACTGACGAATACTTAAAAACTGCATGCATCCTAATGGAATATTAGATAAAAAAAATTGGGGAAATAAATGGGAAATAAGCCGACAGGAATCCTATCAAAAATTTTAAGAATGCTTCAGGGGAAAAACCATTCTCAGTGAAATAACATCTTAATTTTACCTTCCCTTTTCTTTAAATAAAGAATTCGATAGAAATAATTATGCCTCAAATTGTCCTATTACTACAGGCCTTCAACTTTTTCTCATAATATGGATAAGGCAAGAGTTTTTGATCACACTCTAACGATGACTAGACGACCTCTTTTGTCGAGTGGCGAACACATCGGTTTTCAAGCTGTTGCTGGCTATGAGGTCTCGGGTTCGATCCCCAGACGGGTGATTGTAAAAAAATACTTTTCTACATTGTCTCAGGTGATGTTTTTTGTGGTAACTTCGTTGTTTCTGATTCCATAAGACATTAGATTTAGCTCCTTACTTTGGGTTGAGAGCCATTTATATGTTATGTTATCCACATTTATTTATTTATTTATTTACAGCACAAGTTTGTTGATAAAATGAAAGTAAATCAATTTTTTATCACAATTGTTTTCTTTTAAAATCTCCGAAATACATTTGCCTTTTTCTTAAACTTGTAATCTTGCGCATACATAACTGCTTAGACACCACAATTTTGAAGGTAATTTAAAGGGAACTTTGTTACTTAAACTACAGTTAATTCATTACGTCATGCCACTAACATTGCTAATGAGTGACAGTAATCAATTTCCCACATTCTTATTTCCTGCTTCCCTGAGAAGTGTTCCTATGTTATTCACACTTAACCATAGAAATTGTAATATTATCTACATTATATTTATACCATAATAATACAGAAACCATGTTTTAATGTTAAGTATATTTCCGGCAAAACCTCTAAAAGTTTCTCGCAATTTTATGCAATAGAAATGTGGAAATTTTGTTTCTTTTTTGTAGTCTGCACCGCTAATCTAGGCAATCAAGCTCTCTAAAGAGATCTATGCGGTAAGCAGATTAATAGCCAAAATAAAGAAATTAACACTTTCTACAGTCTATTAAATTGTTAACGTTAACTGCATCTTTCAGAGACTTTTGGAAAAAAATAACTGTTCCAAAGAGTCTTTATGTGACAATTGACGGATGTCCACTGATGATTATCTTAGTAATATTATAAAAACGAGAGTTTGGATGCATGGATAGATGTTTGTTACTTAATCACGATAAAACCGCTGAACGGATTTGCATGAAATTTAGTACACAGATAGTTTATTACCTGGAATAACGCATAGGCTACTTTTCATCACCATCGTTATAACTATTTTTCCGCAACACGTGGTCGAAACCGCTTGGCGCAGCAAGTGAATAATAATACGGCAGAAATTCACGCTTTTCATTTGTTTTTCAATAGATGAGTGTGCAAAACATTCTGAGGCAAGTAGAACCGCATTCAATACCTAGTTTGAAATATAACGCATTTTCTCAGTAAATGAAGGCATCGGCTACACAATCTACGTGAAATGAGGTAAGGTTGGCCAATGTAACGAAATTGTCGGCGCTTGCGACAGCCTGTGGGTAGTGGTTGATAGCTACCACCCGCTGTGCCCACCGTTCACACAGTGGATTTAGATGGCCTGCGATTTTGGTATTTTACTTACTTTAGTTGCAGTAAAAGCGTGTGATCCATAATTTTACAATTCATTTTCTAACAGGTCTCAACAACATTTTGACGTCATCATTATGTGACGTAAACCCTACTGGGACCCAGAATACGGATTAAATTTAGATGTAAAGCAGATGGTTTACTTACTAAGGGCTGACTTTTTTAACGCCAGATAGTTTTATCCGAGGAATAATTTTAAATTTTTTGACAGTTTTTCCATACAAAATCAATAAAATAAAATAAGAGTTATCGGGCGTTAGAAAAGTGAGCGCTAAGGAGTTTACACTAATATTCTGTAGTAGCTTGTGACGTCTGATTTCTGAACAACAAAAATAAATATAGTTAAAAAAAACGCGCCTTTTTATAATTCATTTACTAATAGCTAACTAACCATGCTTGTCATTCAAACTGAAAAGTACGCAATATTTGAGATTAATCGAAAACCGAAAAGTGGGACTAATTTTATTTCTAAGATTTTGCATAAAAGTTACAGGTGTTACTAATAAAAGCGTGTTAAATCTATAATAGATAGGTACTTAGTTAGTAGATAATATTTACAATTGATACGCACAGTTTATAAAACACCCTGTGTTTTATAAACAGTTGAGGTTTCTTCTTATTTGCAGGTATTGTGCTAGTGAAATTAGTAAATATGGTATGCCCCATATATTATGTGGCATACCATATTTTACTTATTTCACAAAATTTACATTTCGAACTACCATTATTTGTAGAAATAAACGGTACGTAGGATCATTCAGTAATTTTCATCCGTTATTTTTTATACGCATGTTAACTTTTTAGGTCACCCAATAAAAACATACCAGGTTCACCAGGTTGGTAGGTTATAATGATTCGCATTATTAAGAAGTAAAAGGATAAGCTGCTGGAAAAAAGCTCTACTTTATTATTGGCAAGTTTATTTTCCGGTGAATGTTAAAATAAACGTAAAAGTGTTTTTTCGAGGTCCACACGACGCCTTTAAGAGTTCAACGAACCTGTCCTAAGTTTTAACGTGTTTTGCACACATTTGCCAGACCACTCTGGTTTTTATTTTCATAAAATAGGGGCCTATTAAGAACGTTTACCAACTTTTTAGTTAAAGCATTCTATTAGATCAAGTCGGAATTGTATGCATAAAGTTTCTTATTCGAACCTAAATCATTTTTTTCAAAATTACCTGCTTATACATACTTCCTTAAACCTACTAAAATATATTTGATTATCAGTGTAAGAAATAGTCGTGAGAAAACCTGATTTTTGTTTTTATTTGTAATCGCCAACATTCATGTGATCAAGCTTCTTAAATAAGAATACACCAGGGTTATTTGCAATGGCGGTTATCAGCTAAAGCAATATTCGCTTAAAAACACTGTGAAAACACCAATTTCGTATCGTCTAACGTTGATGACCAACTAGATCTACTACAAATTAGTTGGTCACCGACATCAGCCGATACTAAATTTACGTTTTTATCGCTGTTTAAACCAGTGAACACCGCTTGGGTTGTCAACAGGACGTAGCAAATAAGGCTGCTGGTCTTGGCCCAGAAGTGGGCCCATTACAAGCTAGTGTTATTACATCCAGCATCTATCTATTCTTTCTATGTATTAATGTCTGGTTAGTATTTGCAAGGTGCAAAGACTCCAATAAGTTAATTCTTCCGTAATCAATTTTTACACATGATACCATGACAAATCTTACTCGCGAAGTTCTAAGAAAAAGAGGATTTTAAACACGCGTTCTTATTTTAGTCATCGTCCATTCATAAGAGAGATTCCGAGCGTTTTGACTTGTTAAGTAAACAGCCGGTAATTGGGTGAGTCAGATGTTTAACGAAGAAAACATGTACCATTTCGCGAATAGGCACATTGAGTGAGTCAGTTTTTGTATCAAGATTGTACTCATCTTTACGTAGACGCAAGACTATTACACTTAGGGCAATTTTTTTCAATTCCAGTTATTCGATTCGTGAAATAAAATTGACGTCTGACAGATTTTGTATGGAAGAACTGTTAAAAAATTAAAAAGTCAAATGTTCATATACAGGGTGTCCCAGAAAGAATGGACGATCGGGTGTCCAGAGTTAGAGGACACTTAGAGGTATCGGAATCATTCCCATGTATTCCAAGTACGTTATCCCTGTATTAGATCGTCCATACTTTCTGGGAAATTCTTTATATCCTTGGATAAAATTATCTGGCGTTGGAAAAATCAGTCCTCAGGCTCATCTAAAATTATAAAAAATAGGTTTTAAGTTCTGTATTTTGAAGCTTCAATACCTTTAAAATGCTGGAAGTAAATAAGAGGCTAAAAATTCTAAGAAAGTCTTTAATAACGCAATAGCTGTTGAAAACTAGTGAAAACTAATTTGTAATAATTCTCTGTAAGTAAATAGTTACCTATTCGTATTGCGGTTATATAGTAATTACTTTGAAATGAGGTCACCTTGGGTTATTTCACATTTCGATCATAGGAACTTGTTGGGAAAAGGGTTTTATTACGGGAAAAATGTTGGTGGAGTATTTTCTAGTATTGTATCTATTAAGGAAAATTATTATCGTGTTATGTATTTGTAATGAGAAGGAATGAAACGCGAATATGTGAATGAAAGAGTGTTGAATTGAAATGGGGATGGAGGGAGTGGTAGTTAGGCAAGGGTGTAAATGGATATGAATAAAAAACCTGTTAATGAGTGTGAGTATAGGATAGAATGGAAGGCAAAACATATTGCGATGACCCCAAATAAATTAGGATAAGGGCTACAGAAGAAAAAAAGTATTTTATCTATTATCGACGTTAAAAGTCTGTAGGTATGTGAAAACTTTTAGTGTTATATGTTAAAAAAACATTGTTACCAAGAAGAGAAAGTCAAAGTTTGGTATTTACACGTTCAATGAAGATCATACATATTTTTTTTAATAAAATAAATCATAGTAAAAGAAAAGAAAAATGAAATAGGTTTTATTAATAATTAATTAATTTCCCACAGTCATACAGACCGCAAATAGTGTAGTTATAGTAGCGTAAAAATCTTAACTTTAATCAAATAACTCCAATCAAGTAACAATTTAATTAATTACTCAACGATTGTATAAATTGAATGTTGTCATAATTAAAAACATTTTTATCATCGTGTATACAAACAGCATATTTTAATACTAAATAGCTTAGTTCCGCAACAATTACAAGTAGGTACAAAAGATTACAATCTAAGACAATATGAATTGTAACAATATTCAACTGAGTCTATTAAATGTAGAATTATTATTAATTGTTGCAAATGAAACGGATAACTAGGGCCTCATTAGCAGGTTGTTCTATTTGTACCACAAATAAATCTAACTCACTTGTGTCAGGACGGGCGTTGCAGACGGGCAATAATACAGCAACAAAAAGTAAATACTTTATCTATCACAAAAGATTTTATTAAAAGACTTTGAAAAAAAATAGCATGTTTTTCGTATAAAATGTCTCGTTTAAATTATTAATTTACCACATGTTTTTTGGGGCATGAATAGTAAATAACAAATTATTGTAACAAGAAAGAAACAGTGTTGTGGGAGCTCATTTGTTTATTTAAAACAACTTTTGCAGAAAATTGCTTTAGTATAGTGCTCTAATTATAAGAGGAAAGGTTTAGATCTAAATTTCTTTGCAGAATAATTATGAAAAAAAAGTCTATACTAAAAATGTTGCTCCAACTGTAACGAAAAATAGCCGGTCTGCGTAACCACCCCCGTGTCAAACCTACTAACTTGTTCAAGTGGAAGTATTCGAACTATCTTTTATTGGGTAACCAGTGGGTTTGGGCCGCAGCGTAGGCGGCGATTTTATGACCCAAGTACTTGTTTTGTTAATTGGAAAAAATATTTCTGATACGCTCATTTAATAGAGCAGTTATTTAGGTCGAATTTCGCAATGTATAAAACTCATTATTTTTGTAGCGAAACGGCTGTTAAAGACTGATGATCTGTGAATATAAATTTGGCTATAACTTTAAGGTGCGCCGCACGTTCGCGAGTATCTTCCTTTGTTTATATATACCGATAGAAAAAAAAAAGTAAATCTAATAGATGTTAAATTGAATATATATTTTTTTTTATATAAAAAAATATAGGAAAGAATTGGTTTCGTTCCGTCCAAATCCTTCTTAAGAAAAATACATAAAGAACAATTTTGTGTAGTATATATTATTATATACATAAGTACGGAAACACTCCAGTTAAAAGCACTTTTATGTCGGCTTCGTTCACTGAAGTTTCAACGCCATCAAGCAATTAGTTAAACATAAGTAGGTTTTGTAGACAGATTGCTTGATCTTAACGTAAGTGGTACTATAAAATAAGTTATTCGCAATAAACTCCTGACTCTAAAGATCACAATCATTTATAAGCGTCACTCAGTGATCATTGCAATAAACCGTTTAATTTTTGTTTTATTATTACTAAGTTCCAGTCTTTATAATATAGTTGAGCGATGACATCAATTAATACAAAATTCATCAATAAATTTAATACTAAACATTAACTTAAAAAAAAAGGCAGTGATTGCTGTAGTTATGACATCTTTGATGTCTTATGATTAAAATATTGTTTTAATAAAAATAATTCTATTTATATTTTCAATCTTCAAGAAAAGCAAGGGCCGGTTCATAGTTACGGATAAATGAAGAGCTTGGAAAAAAGCCTTTGACTGGTATGCTGTCGATATAACAGATAGGGTACTTAATATTTTCGGCCCGAAGTGAAATGAATGTTTATAAGCTAAAAACCGGACAAGAGCGAGTCTGACTCGCGCACCATAGCGACAGGTTTCCGTACAAATTTTGCTGCTCGTTACGGTTAATTCTTCAAAAATAAACTTAACCGTGCCATTGAAAAAATGTTTTCTCAACGAAATCGAATCAAAATTTCCAACAACAGGAATATAGACGGACAGAAAGGGTTCCTTTTTTCCTTTTGAGAACCTTAAAAGAATACCTACTTATACAAAATAATAAGCATTTAGGATAAAATTCATTCAATTTCCTATCTATGATCTCTTTATAATTATCATCAAAGTAACACGCTTAGTTCAGGCGGTTCCAAAGTATTTAGCACACGGCCGAACCACGTAAAACATCTTGTAACAAATAAATAATGCGCTATTAACACCAATAGAGCCCAATGAAGCTCAGTTAACCCTTCAATGGCGGGTAGGCGGCTAATTCCTTAGGATTTTCTTTGTCAAGTGTAATAAAATAAAGCAAATAAAATAGTGACTTCGTACTAATATTAATTAAATGAGGCGTTATTCATTGTGCCCTTAAGCGACTCGTATCTAAGTAATGATTAGGATGACCTTTAGTTCTTTTGTTACTATATTGCATGTGTAGGGTTGGCATATACTTTTTCAAAGATTTAATAAAATTATTAAGTTAATATATATTTTTTCATAGTCTAATAACTAGGTGTATGAGGTCGATTATGTTTCCTTTCACCTAATTATCTGTTTTACTTAAGATTTTTATTACTGCCTGCTTTTATTTGTCAAGTGATTGACAACGAATAATACTTTAGCAAAGAAGAATGACAAATTTACCAAAAATAATAATGTATAATTAAAGACTTCTCCTCTACTCAGTAATTTTATAAAGTCTACTGTTTACACCGTCGATATTTATTTTTTCGCTGCAGTATTGTGACAACCCTACATAAACCTAACATGACAGAAAGTGTATATCAGTGTTTTTTGCTCAACGAATTGAGTCATATCCTGCCTCGAAGTTTTAAAAGAGGCACTCGGTGTCACCTTTGGTAAATGTCGTAAACTAACAAAAGATACATACTGACTAATGTTATTATGTATAACATATTTTTGTAGACATGTTATTTTTAGACATTTCGACAGTTAAATCGAAACGATATCACTTCCTCTTTAGATAAGAATTGAACTTCAAACAACTCACTGTTTGAATTGTTTTGAAAGGATTGTGTAAGAAATTGAACATTTATGAAAGAGACTACTTAATTAAAATATTTTTATGTCTTAAACGGAGCTAAAAAAAAAGAAGAAGATTAATTGTCAATTCTAGTATCCAATACTTATTTGTTCAAATAAATATAATTAACTTTCTCATACTCTAGATTCCATGCATCTTTTATCTGCATTACTATTCATGTTGACTGGCCTGTTGTTCTAGTGGTTAGTGACCTTGACTTGTTAAACCGGAGGCCGTAGGTTCGATTTCCTCCCATGACAAATATTTGTGTGATGAGCATGATCATTTGTTCTGTGTTTAGGTGTCATTTATCAATAATATGTATGTATTTAAAAATCTATGAGTATGATTATATCTGTTGTCTGGTTACCATAATACAGGCTGTGCCTAGTTTGGGACCAGATGGAGGTGTGTGAGTTAAAAGAAATGTAATACAAGTTTTTTAATGGCTCTAAAGTTTTGCTCTACTTTATTTTTGTCTAACTTAATCAATAATGTAAGGTTTTTTTCTGTTCTACTTCTCAAACTCCCGTTAAGACTTGAATCGTTATGATTGTTATAAAGTAAGCCAGTCATCAGTCAAGTATGGTATTCACTATACCTTATGTTTAAATATTGTTTTTTGTTATCCAGTTAATCTATAAAAAAGTAAATATTAATTTTTTGACAGCTCCTACCTTGTCGTGGCCATTCCGAACACAACAAAAAAACAGCGAAATTGGTCGAGTCGCGGCAATTGATTATTATTTATATATAGCTTGTAAACAAATTATTTCACTCAAAACAAGACATTCTACACTAGTTTTCAAAACCATGCTATTATCGACTTTAGATTGTTGCCATAAGGTTTAAAATCGCCTATCTTGTCAGTAGCTACGTGCGTTTACCTAAAACGAAATGAGTCAATTCACCTAGACTTTTGTAATATCTCGAAAATACTTTTCTTGTTCCCAAACAGGATTAAACAACTACGTAATATAATGAAAAATTGCGTCATGTAGAAAGGGTTTTATCCTTGCGTAATTTTTATAATTAACTAGTGATTTGCAATCAAAGATTTAATTGCATTACTTCCCTCTATTAATATCGATTAGTAATTAATTAAAACGTATCAGTAGTGTTTGTTTTTATCGATATCTAAATGCTATGTAGCTGAACTAAATTAGTTTTTTTTTTGTGATTTTTGGTAAACGTTGCTTGTGTTAGCATGTGGTGTTTGTTTAGTATTTAAGTTCCAAAGAGTAGATATCCAATGAAAATTTGAAAGTATTCTTTAAAAAATAATAATTTGACTGACCTGTTGGTCTAGTGGTTGATGACCCTGACTGCTAAACCGGACACCCAGAACAAAATGTTGGTGAGATGAGCATGATTATTTGTTCTGTGTCTGGGTGTAATTTATCCATAACTAGCTGTCCCCCGCGACTTTGTTCGCGTGTTTTAGTTTCAACGGTTTTTCATTTTTGCAACATTTTTCATTTATGCTCCGCTCCTATTGGTCGTAGCGTGATGTTATATAGCCTATAGCCTTCCTCAATAAACAAACTATCCAACACAAAAAGAATTATTCAATTCGAATCAGTAGTTCCTGAGATTAGCGCGTTCAAACAAACAAATAAACAAACAAACAAACAAACAAACAAACTCTTCAGCTTTATAATATTAAGTATAGATATGTATGTATTTAGAAATATATAAGTACTAGCTGTTTTCCGCGGCCCCGCCTGCGTGGATGTCGGTTATCGCAGCAAAAAGCCTATGTCCTTTCTCAGGCTCTAGACTATCTGTGTATCAAATTTCATTTAAATCAGTTGAGTAGTTTTGGCGTGAAAGAGCGACAGGCAGGCAGAGTTACTTTCGCATTTATAATATTCGTAGGTAAGGTTGTTTATCAGTTGTCTGGTTGCCATTACACCGGCTCTGCCTATTTTGATTTTGATTGTTATTATTGAATTAATTTTCATTACTATTTTGCTTTATTATCTAAGATAACTAATTATTTTTAAAACTTTTAAATGATTTGCTATGGATACAAAATTGTTGTTATCGTTTTATTTTGTCATTTATCGTATAAGTTTGTGTTTAGTCATTCAAGTTAAGTACTGTTTAATGCGATTACAATACAGTTATACCTTAAGGTTGTATCTCAGCACGTCGTTAACTGCTTTTGTTTACTTGCCCTTTAAGACTTGCCATTTGTCAAGTTTTGCAATATCAACTTTCTAAATCAAATTGAAAGAGGTACTAGATATCTCTGTGGTTTACGTTCCTAATGTACAAGCCCTTTGCTTAGTTGAATTTAAAAAGTTACTTAAAATTATCAATCAACACAGAAAAATAAAATATGTTACGCAGATCGAGTAAAGCTTTATTTATATAACGTTTTTTTTTATCGTCGATAGTTTTAAATTAATATTCATAGATGATTTTTGAAGCACTTTCTGGTTGGCGAACAGTTGGATAGTTTAGTTAAATAAAAATCTCAATTTTTTTGTAATATAGGCATACCTACCAAGAATTCTGAAGCACTTCTTTCGGCGTATATTTAAAACTATATCAAGAAATATATATTCAAAACATTAAAATTAAGCCGCAATAAAGACCATAAATACTATTTATGAATGCCAATCAAAATTAGCTCATTATTTATTTAAATGTACGTCATAGATGGAAGGTGAACTTGTCATTATTTTGGTTGTTACATAATATTATTATTTATAGCCATCTAAAGGCGGTCAGTGTCAGGAGATCGTGATTTTCCTTTACTACGGATTATGGTCAGGTTTCCCTTGCTTGTATGACGTCAGAGAAAGAAAGGCCTTGGGTGATCTGGGAATTGAACGATAAGTAAGAAAAACCAGTTCAGTAGTGATCTCATTTTGTTTTTTTTTCGAGTCATTTTTTAATGGCCTTTTCTTTAACCAACGATCCGGTAGGGAACGTATTGCAACCTAACTCAATATACCTATATTGCGTTTATTTCTGCATGGAATAAAAGACGCAGTAAAAAATTTAATTAAATAGAGACATGGCAATGAAGTACTTTATTTAAACTAATAATTGAATCCATATCTTGTTTTGTTATTAGACATTTTATTTAATAATAAATATTTATTCAAATAATTAGATTATAAATTCACGCATTTCTTTTCTTAAATATTATAAGGCAACACAGAATTATAGTGAAAATTGTGATAGTAACTTCATTTACTAAGCAATAAAAGCTTGAAGATACTCAAATCTGAAAGCATCTGTTTAGTACGATACGTCCAAGCATTCCTTGCAACAATATAAAAAACAGACATGAAACAAAAAATCTAGACGATACAGCATGACGCAAGCCAGAAGTTGCTCAGATTTCTGTTTACAAAATACGACAAGTAGGTATGTGATAGAAAGATGAAAAAAAGTTTTTAAGAGCCTCGCTAAATAATGAAGAAGTCGCTTAAACAAAAGGTTTAAGCGACCTTTTTCCTCGAATAATAATGAAAGAAAATAAATAAATAATATTTAAATGAATGTTATACTTTGTTTAAATAGATCATTTATTAAAAGTATAATAATATGTACCTATGTAATTAAGCAAGCAATATATTTTATGAAAAGGGATCTTCTAGAATTTTCCTTGTTATTAAATTTAACAAACACGTTTTGCAACCTCTGTCTTGTGTTGTGCTATAGCGATCGAATTCTTTCACATTTTTTATAACAATGAGGCAATAGGAACCGATGATTTCATACCTAGATGTTGTCTTGACTTGTAAGACCAAGTTTCGATGCTTGAAGGTGCCTTTACTATATACCGTGTAGCTACGCTAAAGGTGTAAAATAGACTACAAATTGAAAAAAAAAAAGATTTAATAATCTGTTCCGTTGGTTTGACTTTGAATAAAACGCATTGATTTTTTTGTTCAAATGAAAAAATAAATGCCTTTTGATTACCTTAGATTTCCAGGTGAAGTATTTGTATAGGTACTTGTTCGTTCCTCTTGTTAAACGTGAACACTTACTGACTAACAGCGTTAATATCGTTGTCAGATTTAATATTCTTTTCTATAATCAAGAGTAAACTGAGTTGCAGTAATAAATAAATAAATAAATCTATCTTTATAACTTGCATTTGGAAATTTCGAGTACTTTTAATGAGACTTTGTTATTAGTAGATGTTATTTTGTTTTCCAGGGCTTAGGGCGTTCCCACGGCTACCGAGGTCGTCCACGGTCTTTTAAGATGATCTATTGTCAGTATTCTAAGCGTACACTTAAAGATTAGACCGTGACTGGCCGTCGTGTTTATCCGATCATTTACATATTACAATTATTTACTACCTTAGAGGAATAAATAAGTGAACTATAGAGTGCGCACATCGAGTATGAACTGTTCGCACTATGAAATGTAAAATCGTTAAATTTGTGTTAAAACAGAGCGCCCCGTTTTATTAAAACTATCTCAAAACCTAATATTACCCTAATAATATCGAAACCGTCGATATTTTCGCATAAACGTCTGTCGTCGCACGAAAAACCACGTAAATCAGTAAACGAGCGCAGTACATTTAGCTAAAAATGTGCTTACGCTTGACACAAGGGGCTACTAGCGATGCGCACGCTCTATGCTTGTCTATGATTACCTACAACCGATCATTTCCTATACCGATTTAATGATCGGTAACTGCTCACTATACATCACGTGTCAATTTACATAGGTACTTAGGTACTTGTAGGTATTTGTGACTGTACACAGTCTGTGTCTAAGCATTACATGAGTGAAACAGTTAAATAATAAAGCACACCGCTTTGCTTGTTGCTCTACTAATAATCGCTTTTTTATCGTAACTCAAAAGTATAATTTATTTTTAAACTAGATGTTGCCCGCAGGTCTGCCAGCTTGGGGGTCGGCTATCACGGCTAAAAGTAGCCTTGTGTTTTCTTAGGATACAAACTTGCCCTATCCTAATTTTCATCAAAATCGGTTCAGTGATATAGCCGTGAAAGCTTAATAGACAGACAGACAGACTTACTTTTGCATTTACAATATTAGTATGTATTAAGTCAAAAACGTAAAAAATCTCAGTACAAACACAAAAAAAATATTAATGGACGCACATACGCTCTTATTTATTTCAGTATTTAGAAGTCTTAATTTCAGATATTAAGGTAAACGCAGCTATTACCGACCCTGATAAGACAATTTTAAAATCGATGATAATTATTAAGAGCTGTGATTGCTTTCAAATTCAGTGTTTTATTTTTATATGAAACTGTTATTTGTCTAGTTTATATTTATTACCTTATATGCCCAAGTTTAGAATGGTTTCTAAAAATTAAAAAAATATTAAGTGAATAAGTCGATTTTTGGTATTACCGACCCATAGGAACGGCTATGAAGCTATTAACGATTTTTATGAAGCTATTACCGAGTGTAACAAAACTAGGTATTTTGTTTAAATAAGAACAAGTAAATGTGGTTTCGTGAAGGTAATTGGCATGGATTAAAAAAGGCATGTAAGCTTGCATTGACTTTCCTCCGCTTTTGTTGATCCATGTTTCTGCAAAAAGAAATTTTATGTATTTCTATGTTTTACTTATTAATTTTCATAATTATTTTTGTTATTAGTTAATAATATTAGCTAGTATTTTCTGTAACCAGTTAACCAGTATAATGTAACGTAACATTATGGATAATGATTAGTATGGAGTCGGTAATAGGTTCCCATACTTGCTATCACCGACTCACACGGGTCGGTAATAAGCGATGTATATACAAATATGAAAGCGTTGCACCGACCCACAAAAACTAAATAATATGTATTTATTTGATATTTATAACTTTAACAGAGATTTTAAATAATAGATTAAACAAATAAGATTAATAAATGCACACATTATTATACGATGAAAGGTTATATAATTATGTTCCTTTAACATAACAATAAATGAATAATTTTACTATACGAGGTGAATATAAAATGGAAAAACAAGTAAACTATACAAAAAAGTATAGGTCGCTAATGGTGTGTAACAATGGCTGATTATTTGAGATTAAAATGTCTTATTAAAATAACTGTTTTATCATCACATATCGACAGAAAATAATTAAAACTAAATATAATGTTCAGGGCAATTACCGAGCCATGGATCGGCAATAGCTGCCACTATTAAAATTATTGAAGCTATTACCGCTCCATTTAAATTTCAAGTTTTATCCTATTAAATTACTTAAACTTTATGAAATACTATACGAAATAAAGAATTTACACTTAAATAAACACATTTAATAATACACAACAAGTACAGGCTTCGTATATTTCTGTAAAAAATCTTAAACAAAAATTTAATGCGCTTAACTGTAGGAACAAGGATTTGTACCACACGGCCGGCGAGCTCGCTGTCGTCACAGAAAATAACGAATTTTGTATCTTTCCCGGGATACCACGTACACAAACGTTAGTTTTTACGATGCTCAATGAACAAACATTCGTGTTTCGTCAAGTATCTTCAGCATAAATCGTTCCAGTAGCATAAAAATTGCAAATTAATGGAATGGATCGTTAATAGCTGCATTTACCACTCATTCCAACAAAAGTTATGGTTTCAAGTATGCTTTAAAATTAAGTCTATGCATATGCGCCAGACACCAGACAAAAGTGAAATTTGGTAAATTATTTTCATACAAAGATGGAGTCGCGGTCTACAACTAGTTATTCTTTAAGTGTTTTTAACCTAACTACATATATTAACGTTTAATGATGCATTGAGCTACAAATATTGCCTAATAATACCTATATCAATATTATTCACATACATTAAACATCTTTGCTTAGCCTTCAAGGGAACTTGCGCGTGGAAATGCTTTTGTAAGTAGATAATAATATTATCTTAATTTGTGTATATAATATCAGAAATTTACTCCGTTTATTTGTCTACGTGAAATAAGTTATTCAGCTGAACCCGTATTCAGCTGAATCCGGTAAGTCTGGAAGCCGACCCTAACAAAGCTTGGAAAAGGCTGGGCAGAAGAATGATAGTTTTAATGAAAGTTTAATAATTAACCGGGGCAAACCATCGAGGACAAAAAAAAAATAACAAAATTTGCAACAAAATTTTACTAAACTTTTTCTGATGCATTAGTATTATTAAATATGCCTCAAAATCCAGTCTTCTACCATTTAAAGCCACCTATTATAATTTAACCGACAATCTTGATACTAATTATTTTTTTCTACGCCAACCTAATGACAAATTAATAACATACGCCTTTTCCGTTTAGTGCTAATATTTTGACATTGAGCTTCTAAATCTCGGAAAAAATCTAGATCCTGATAGATTATTGTGAGGTCTAATGATTCGTTAGCTATAAATGTATAATACTTACACCTTATTATCCCATAGAAATTTATACATATTTTGTACAATTGCATATAAACTTTTTTAAGTTTTCTACATGGGAAAAGAGTTTGATACCATTGATTTATTGCAATGCTAAAATATTGTTAAATTAATTACAATTGCCTGTTCTGATCGAGTCTTTTTATACTATCTATACATATTTAGACGATCTCCGTCCGAGTGGCGTACATACCATTTTCAAAATGTCGCCAGCTCTGAGGTCCCGGGTTTACCGGACGGGTCTATGTAGAAAAACCAATTTTCTACATTGTCTCGGGTCTGGGCGTTTGTGTACCTTCGTTGTCTCTGATTCCATAAGACAAGTACTTTAGTTATTAACTTAGGGTTCAGAGCAATGTGTGTGATGTTGTCCACATACATGGCTATGTATTTGAAAATTTCTTCCACCCAGAAGCTACTCGCACCGGCTACAACCCTTGCGTACTTGCCCTTTCCCGGAAACCAGTTGGCTACACATCACAGCTGTCTTTATTCCGGTAGGTCTACCTCAATGTTTAAATAGGTATCTAAATCAATTCATGATTAATGTACAAAGCTAAATAGTCATGAGAAAATCAATATTATTTCATCTAATAGTTTTTGCATTGTTGGTCATGATCGCATTGCTTTAATATATTCATCATCTCGGAATATTTGTCAGACATTGATGTATGCAGAACGCTAGAATACCAGTCAAACTTATTATGAATAGCTATTTGTCTAAATCAAGCGCTACCTTTGAGACTTGCAATGAAAAATTGTGTCAGCTTTGAGATGATGTTATCGTTAAAAGGTCGGGGTTTCCCGATGATTGACAATATGAACCTATATTATTATTTTGATGAGTAAGTTTAAAAGATTCTGGTTATACCTAGGTAGGAGAATGATGAAGAAAAAATGGAAGATTTGTAATATAACGGTTAAACTACCGCAAAATGGCTTCTGTAAAAAAAAATACATACCAACGTGGATACTTTTTATTGTTAAGGGCTGATTTGTCCAACGCGGAATAATATAATTATTACAGTTTTTCCACATCAAATCTGTCAAATGACAATTTTATTCCACAAATAAAAGTTAACTGGCGGTGGAAAAATTGAAGGAATTAGTTTATAAACGTATCAAAAAGGCCAGGGAAACTTGCAAAGCGTCATATCAATGTGGTAAGTCTTCTTTTTTTGACACCACTGACTCCTTAAGGCAAGTTCCTTAGAAAACTAATGACATATACTTTTATATGTAAGAGTCATGCATTAAAAGTTATATAAGAATATGAGAAAACAATATGTATTATAATTAATAATGTGTATACGTTTAATAGGTATTCAAACTATCATTAACGTCTTAAATAATACCTACACGATGTTGGATATAGTGGTAAAGCAGTTTCCTCCGCAGGTATAATTATATTCATGGAAAATGTTTACGTAATGATCAGGTATTTTAGTATTATTGATCATAACGCATTGAACTTTAATCTCCGGTGAATAAGTGCTACAGGAACTTACATTTAAATAATACATCAATCGGTAGAATAATGATGTATGTACTTCGAGTATCTATTAAAATAGTATAAGGTTATTTATTTCAATCAATCAAATAATTCGATACGATCCACTTCACTTCAGTAAAAGCCTGTTCCAAATAGAGCATATTGTTATATTTATTATTATCGGCCCATACTGTCCCACAGCTGGGCAATGGCCTCCATCCCTTCGTTCCATTCTTCTCTATTAAGAGCAACCAGTCTATCAGATAGGAATCGAGCTTATCTCGCCATCTCCCGTCTCGGAGCGCAGAATAGTATTTCAAATGCGGTCCGTGATTTTGACTTCCAGTATACTGCGCTCCATGTCTTGATGCATTTTATTATAATGTTTAAAAACCGTTTAAAAATGGATAAGCAGGTTTCTCAATATAATCCGGCAACTCGATCACATTTTAAGGTGATAACTTACTACTACTTACTTATATACTCTTGGAAGATATAGTCTGGAGACTATTTAGAGAGTTTTTGGTGGACAGCGGTGAACATATACCATCCGATTAGTCGCTTCCCTACTAATCTCAATACTTAGCAAAGATATTATATTGACTGCACAGATGGTCTAGTGATGGTCGCCTCGCCAATTACCACTGTGCGCGACATGCTGCAGGTTCGATCCCCGCATGGGACAAACATTTGTGTGATCCACAAATGCTGGGTGTTCTTTGTGCTGTGATTTTAACTTTTGTGACATCCCTCACAACATAAGGTATAAATAGTGTGGGAGTCGTTAAAAAAAATCATAAATTGCGGTTGTGAATTCTAAATTATATTTATATTTTGCCTTCTGCTTATTTTTCCAATCGCAATATGATACTGCAGAGAATCATGTTATAGTCACCTTTGATCTCGTCGTGATCTTAAATCGTGTCTAATTTCCGATGCCTCGTATATATAACGGGCCAATCATGGTGCTTATGGCAAGGCTGTAATGTATATTGATGCCGTACTTACCTATTTTAGTAGTAGGTTATATGTATTTATTGTTTTTCTAAGTAGTTTTACTAAAAGATTCTGTATTACCCTATAAATAGTAGGGGTTGGATAGCCAATCGGTATTTCAGATAACAATAAGAAAGTTACACCGAAAATCAACACCCATAAAACTTGTATTTTCTTTTATTTTAGAATTTATTCATAACAGCCACTATTTACAAGCCTTTAGCGAGAAGTGTTAAGTTTTTTTGTTGCCACTATTAATATGTAAATTAATAAAAGAATTATAATAATTAAGTAAATTAAACTACTGTATAAATAAAAAAAAAAGCTAATAGAAAAAATAAATCTAGTTAATAGGTATTTCCCATTACTGCAGCGAAAATAAAAATACCTGGAAACTATAAATCTATTATTTTATAGCTTAGTTATTACACATAGGTATAAAACTTAAACACGCAATGACTCAGCTCCTGATAGCAGAGCCAATTACAAATATTAATTATAAATTACGCTTCCAGTTTGTGGAAAATCATTTGCGTTAGAAAAGTTCCTGGTATAACCGATATCAATTCGTTAATTAATAATATATAGCTCTTGTTCAGGGCACCTTATTTAGTAGTGATCACATTGTAGAAATACGTAATAATTTATTGTTAATTAAATAAATTAGTAGTTTATTTGAAGTCATGACTTATTAAGTCGTAATAAGTACTAAAAATATGAAAGACATGAGGACGCGAAAACAATTTTGTAAACTATTAATTTTATATTTATAATATTTATTTAATTTCTATTAAAATTGATATAGTTGTATTCTAAAGCTTAGAACATAGTTTTTAGGTTTAATCAATCTACGAGTACCTAGCTCTTGGTTGTACACTGCTAATAATAATTAATTACTAAAAAGTAACACTTATCTCTCAAATTGCTACAAAACTCCACTTTCAGCATTCAGTCCAACTCGGTTGAAATCTTCAGAAACTTTATATGTAAAAAAAACTTATAAAAAAGTTTATAAAACACATTCATTTGTTTTATTTTCAAACCGAGCAATCTTTTTAATGTTGGCACAAGATACATTGAAGTAGATTATACCTAAAAGCGTTCTTAAAAAGTACGATGCATAGATTTCATAATGAATATAATATTCACGATGTTAGTTCTAACTTACAGCGTCTCGTGTTTCAAGTCTTACTTTCTATCACGTTCTTGTACATTTTGAAATTTAGTACAGCTGGTTAAATTGTTATTTCGAAACGTTTTAAAGGGTAAATAAATTAAAACCAAGATTTCTGCTGTCACTCGTGTGATTTTTTCGGTCTCTTCTCAATATAATAATGTTGTGTAATGGGGTAAATGACTGGGTATGAAATGTCAAAATCTATATAGTCTGTCAGTTAGATAATAATAAAAATTTAGACACGTATTTTTTGCTTTTTTGAATAAGATAAAGTAAATCAAAGTTCAGGTAGGAGGGGAGGAGGACTGATGACGTCATGCTTGCCCACAAAACGCGCAAAATTTTTAAATCTTATCATCGTGAGTTTTTGGTTCCGTAAAATAAAAAATACGTGTAAAAAAAAATTGTCATCCACCTAATGTTATGTCTGTATTAAAAGCTACTTCAAGTTTGAAATAAAATCCACTTTGGTCTTTATTTTAGGTCAAATGACTCTTTATTTTAATACAGTTTAAGTCAAAAATTGCTTATCTATGCTTTCTTTATGGACTTCTCCTGTTTATAATGAAAGTTTTTATTAATGTAGTTTTTTATTTATTATTTAATAACGACCCCTGCAGTCATGAATTTAGTCCTTATATCGCGAGGGGTTTCACAAACATTCAAATCACTTGCACAAAGGACACTCAGACTTGTGGATTACACAAATGCTTGTCCAACGCGGGTTCTAACCTGCGGCACGTCGCTTAATGTGGTAATTAGCGTGGTGACCTTTACCAATCGGCTATCCGTGCAATCAATTTCAAATCGAACAAATAAAATATAAAATTTTTGTACACAATATAATAAAAAAAAAACTGTTTAAATCTCATCCAAAATACATTGTATATTTTGTTCTTTCGTGTAAAGATAACATTCTATTCACTATTTTCCTTCGATTCTAACAGCAGAACTAACATCAACATTATCACGATGCAAAAGGTGAAGGTTGTATACTTCATGACGTTACGTAACACACTGTTAATTTTCTTCGTGATCATCGACGAATCAGTTCTACTGCAATCACTAGTAACCTTTGGTTTGATTGTAATTGTCGGTTGATTCATGTGAAGGGATTTCATGTCGTCCATGTTTCCCTTTGCTTCCTATAGCGCCTAGAGCTACATATAATTAAACATCTTCCTTATGGTTTTTTTAATTACGCTTTACTCACGCATATTTTCGGGATCACCCGACTAGTTTCAGGATCAATAGGAGTCCCTAATCATGAGCTGACGCGGCCGCGGTGGGAGTCGCGAGTCGAACTAAACACCACCGCTCCCGCGTTTTAAATAATTATGAATACTCCTCACGAAACTTATAATACAATGATGTTTTTTTTCCGGAATTTTGTTGGGGGGTTTCAGGATCTTTTTAGGGCTTCATACTCACGGGACCCTAATGCTAAGGTTCCGCTGTCCGTCTGTCTGTCTGCCAGCGGGCTGCATTTCATGAACTGTAATAGCTAGAGGGTGAAAAGAGGTGTAAAGAGGTCCTCAAAGCACATAATCCTTCATGCGCAAGTCCCGGTTTTTTTTATTGACAGGTGAAAAACGTCACTCGTTCCGTGGTTTGGTTTTAAATATTTACGGTCTGTGTTACTTGTGTAACGAATTTGTGAAGAAGTTCTTAGTACTTTTGAGTTAGGTATTTCTTAATATTTAAACCCTGTTAGTATAATTTGTTTTATTTTGAAATATTTACAAACTTAACTTAACTATATATACATACAAAAGGAATTATAAAATAAACTAATCTAATTAAAAATAAACCTAAAATATGGCATCAAAAAATTCGTCCACATCGCTATCCACCGGGAGTGTTCCCAAAAGGCTGGCGGCATTGCCACGTTGTATGACAATGTTAGTATAATTTTGACCTAGATATTAAATATTGCTTTAGTATCTTGATCTAATGTACTTAACTTTATAATTATCATTATAGTAAAATAAGAGTAAATAATAATGACATTAAGTATATTTCAATGCAAATTTAAATAAATAAACATAAATTGTTATGCAATTAATTTTACAATCGTCGTCTTAATAAATCTTATTTAACACTTATGAACTAGCTTTTGCCCGCGGCTCTGTCTGCGTGGTTGTCGGTTATGGCGGCAAGAAGTAGCCTTTGTCCATTTTTTTGGGATATAAACCTACCCCATTCCAGGATTCATCAAAATCAGACAGAAATTAATTAAAATGGAATGTTTATTTTTAAACATTTTTCATTTGTTTTCATTAACAGTAAGAAAGAAAGAAGGAGAGAGATATAATAATAATATGTATTACGTCCTATTTTCCATACCAATATTATAAATGCGAAAGTAATTGTCTGTCTTTCTGTCTATCTGTTACACTTTCATAGCTAAACCGCTAAACCGATCTGGATGAAGCCTATGCCCTAAGAATAGGCTACTTTATAAACCATGCGGGCGAAGCCGCTGACAACAGCTAGTATTGAATAATATGCAAATTTGAAAAAAAAATATCTGAGTGTTTTAAAGAAACAGCAAACAAACAATTGCTTGAGATGCCCCGGATTACATTGGTCGTTTGTTCCCATCCCCTAGAATATCTCCAAAGCCTTTAATGTAAATCAAAATTAGTTTTATTTTATAAACGTTGTTTTCTTCCATTTTATTCTATTCACCGTATATTCAGCACTCTTCCCTTTCTAACGCCTTTTTGAGTTCCCTTAAACATAAAAATGTTAAGTTTCATAGTTAAAGTAAATTTTATATAGCTTCTCAAGGTTGTCTTGGAAATGTATAATGCTTTCTGACAAGCGTCGAGTACATAAATACTTGTACACACGACTATGATCTATGAACCCAGTAGGTGTACATTAAACCGCTGCACGTGGCTTTTAGTACAGCCACTTAGAGCGAACTAACTGGATTAATCATCAGTATGGAAATATGTAGATTGTTGAGTTAAAACTATTTGTAAAGAAAATACTACGCATGAGAGTTGGTAATTATAGAGTTGGTTGTTTACCTATTCATATATCTAAGTACTTAAAAACCCAAAAATATATGTTAAAATTTTTTAACGATTCAAAAATTTGGGATCAAAGGACCAGGTCTCTCAAACATAATGGATTAATTAAAGCTAATTTGTGTTCCTTCCGTAGAGAATAAACTAGACCTCGAGTAACAAATTACACCTAACATCTCCAAACAAAATACAACAGAAAACTACCAGACAAAAAAAAACAATAAAAAACAATAGTTAAGACCCACAATAGAATATAAAACGATAGTCGATAAATTATCCAATTATATTTACGAGCATACCCATTAAGTATAACACCTTCCTAGTAATTAACTGTTCGCAAGATCACTCCCACACAATCGTGACAGTGCTCTGCTGTTGTAAATGATCTATTTTGAAAGTTCGCTCTAGGTGAAGTTAGGTGTAATACGTGGGAGACAGCGAATCCAAATTTTGGTCCTTCGATACGAAGTCACCTTGACAGTTATGTACAAAATTGTAGAATTTTTTACACTCCTCATTTGTTTTATTGATACAATATTTTATTCGATTCGGGTGTTAGTATTAGTTTCTTAATTATGTATAAGATACTTTGATTAGATGCGTTCAGTCACAGTCGGAAAGATAACTAATTCAATACGAAGTACAGTTCTGTAGGCAAATTAATAGATTCTACAAACATTCCTGTATCGCTTATTTGTGATTAATAACACATACAATGTTGCATTCAATAATTGTGTCCGTGTTTTATATAATTGCGGCCAACTCAATTAAACCAGATTATTTAAAACCTAACATATACTAGTCTCTATATACCTATAAACAAAAGTACTTTTTTATACATTGGTCAAGTCTTAGATATTTTTATAAGTCGTAAACAGTGTTCTTTAAATAATACCTCCTAGTCGAGTTGTCGCCATTCTTAATTGGCATCATTCATTATCGTGGCTATGAGACGCGAATATGGTCCTTTTGTGCTTAGTTATCATCTGCACAAAACTCTAGATCATTCATCAAGTCGAACTCTCCAGTAGCCATTAAATTAAATGTTTCTCTACTTTATGTTAATTACGAAAATGACTTAAGGTATTTGCCTAACGCATACGTAGTATATTTATAAATATACCCTTGCATCAATATAAACTGTCCATGCAGTTACGTTTATTATTTCTAGCGTAACTTACATTCAAATGAAATCGAATCTTATTTTTAAGACCACAAGGTCGGATTTCAAAAACACATTTTATTTAAGCTCTCAGAAACTTACGTGTTGAATAAACTAATCTTGTATTCAAATTTTAACTTAATGGAGATTTTCATATTTAAAGTGCATGATGTTTATGTACCTTTCATGCTTCCATCCCCTGTAATAACATCTTGTGTGCATTTTAATGCTTGTAAGACTTTTAGTTACACAAATATGCGCAAATTATTTAGAATGGCAGTTTTCAATAATTTTAATTTATTATCTCATCTTATTACTTTCTTGTTCTTGGGGAAGGCGAAGGGGTATTCTTACTCTATTACTTAAGTTTCCTTGGGATTCTAACTGACCTAAACAACCGGGTTATCTCTCCTTCTCTTTATCGGGGACCAGACAAGAACGCACTTGCGAATTAGCGCGATCCCCGGCAATCTCTTAAAACTTGCACCAATCTTAGCTCTTACAGAAGGTTGGGCATGACGCACCGCTGACCGCATCACCGCATCATCCAGTTCAGGAAGAATGGATCAGAACTGAAGTGTTTGTTCGTCTTGTTATGTTAACGGAAACTCGAGTTTAAGGAATTGGGTTGTTCCAACAGTTTTTGAAGCGTCAACTTTTAGGAAAGTATTATGAGATGTGTCAGTGATTAGCTTTTGTTTTTCTAGGAAGTTAATTCGTAAGACAGAGTGGGTTTATAAGTTGAGTGATAGCCGAAATACAGGCTGTTTGTTTTTCTTTGTGTTAATATGAGCAAATTTTTACCTGTAGCTTATTCTAGTGTAAAGGTATCCCGTTCCCAAATTTTTACCCCTCTATATAGGCTGTTTATAACTCTACATTATTTACCATTGACACACAAAAAGAAAAATAAACTGTAGGTATTTCCTCGCAAAAATGAAAATATTTAAGTGAGAGCACATCAGCCTTCTTTGTCCATATCTCTGACGTCACATCTAATATTTATGTATGTTTGCATAAACGACCAGTTCTATATATGGCCACCATTTTGAATGAACTGACATTTGACAAATGACAGCTTGAAGACAGCAGAGGACAGTAACGTATTGAAGGTACAGTAAACCAAACAAGTGGCCATTAATATTACGTAGTGTAGACAAAAAAGTTTGGTTAATTATTCATGTTAAGTTATTCAGCGATGAAAACGACCCAATTAGCTCAGTGACCAAGTAGGTTTTAATTAGGCGTAGTGAGCAAGTAATTATACTTTAGATAGTTGCAAGTTTGATAATCTAAAACGACAATCATTTGAATGTTTCAAACATTACACACAGCATTAGATGTGTCATGCCATATATTCTGACAACCTTTCTTACTATTGGATACAGTGTTACCCAGTAACATGAGTTGTGGAAATCAGATAGGCAGTCGCTCTATGTAAAATACAGTATTCAGCTGAATACGGTAAGACTGGAAATCGACCCCAACATTTCTTGGGAAAAGGCTAGGTAAAAGAATAATCCCTGGAGGATATGGACACGAAGTCTCACGTGTCCGTCTTCGGAAGGAGTGAGGGGTGGGCACTATACAACTACCCCTCTAGTAGGGGTCCAATAAGGACCGAGGCCAACCGGAGCCCCGCCGAGCATGCTTTAGCGAACCCGGGACGCCGGCAAAGGCAAGGACGGGACCGGGGTGTTTTTGGTCGGTGCAAGTCCGACATATCCCCACGTCGTGCCCTCGGCGTGGGTTGAAGTCATTAGATTTTCACCCCGTAACAAAAAAAAAAAAATGGTTGAAGAATAACATGTTTTATACCCATAACTTAGTAGAAAATGTAAACATTGAGAATTCATCGTTTGTTTTTAAATAAAAATATGTGTTATTTTAACCTTTCATATTATTGTATCGTGTTACTATCTAAGGTGTTAATTGAAGTATTTTTCAAGTGCCACGATTCTATTTAATAAAACGTGCGTTTATATGATCTGTTGCCGATGCTAAGTATTTCTTTGCTATTCATAAATAACGAATAACAAACTAATTTTGGATGCAGTCATTGAGTAAACATAGACAAGCATAGAGCGTGCGCATCGCTAGTAGCCCCTTATGTCAAGCGTAAGTACATTTTTAGCTAAATGTACTAAGCTCGTTTACAGATATTTTCCGTGCAACAAACGTTTATACAAAAATATCAACAGTTTCGATATTATTAGGATAATATTAGGTTCTGAGACGATTATATATGTTCATACTAGTGCCAATAGTTCATACTCGATATGCGCACTCTATAGTTTACTTATTTAATCTTCTAAGGATGCAGTATTTTGATTGATTTCTTTGAAACTATATTATATGTATCGTTAGGTAATCTATACTTATAATAAATCTGTAGAGAGGTCAATTCTGTACATCAAATATATTTTCAAAATAACTATCAGGGGGTGATTAGTGATCGATACTGATGCCAAAAATGCAATCAGTAAAATTTTTGTCTGTCTGTCTGTCTGTCTGTCTGTCTGTCTGTCTGTCTGTCTGTATGTTCCTTATAGAAACGAAAACTACTCGACGGATTTTAACGAAACTTGGTACATTTATTCTTCATACTCCTGGGCAGGTTATAGTATACTTTTCATCACGCTACAATCAATAGGAGCAGAGCAGTGAAGGGAAATGTTGGGAAAACGGTATTTTTTAAGCTTCCGTCGCGTATGCAGCCTTAATGGTTAAAGCTACATAGAAATCATGTATGACGGAAATGTTCTACATAAAATTATCTAAAAAATATCCCACAACAGCATATGTCTATCTTTTATGGTTGACTCACAATAACACGTGTAACTCCCGATAGCTTAGCAGTTCGGAGATTTCTGATTATATTTGTTTACTCTTACGTTATAATACTCTCACTCATCCCTAATTAAAAAAAGTTAACATTATTAGCTATTCAATGAAAAAAGAATCATAGAAATCGGTATAGAAACACCAAACTTATACATGAAATACGATAATAAGCCATCGCGCCGTCGCGCGTGAATACTGAATCATGCTATAAGGATTATTTTTGTGTAACGTGATATATTATATTTCCCTACTAAAATACGAAAGTTAATCTGTCTGTTACATCAAAACCACTGAACAGTGAGGAAGGACATATGCTACTTTTTTACGAAAAACGACGGAAACGCGGACGAAGTCGCTGGCAAAAGCTAGTAATAAATAAAAATAACAACTGGTGGTTATAACAAGTACTGGTAATATAGGTATTTATTGTAATTTGTTTTGCATACGTTCCGTACTAATAAGAATAGCGATACGGTGATTTTAATTATTCCTATACAGTTATTAGGCCGTATAATAAAAGTTCGATTTAGCAATTATAACAAATGTTAGGGTTTAAATAAATCATTATTTCCGCTACGCAATAAAAAATATTCTTGAATTCAATTGCATTAAGATTTAAAAGAGAATACACTCAATTTTCTTGATACTTAAGTTTTTAAAATCTTTCCGTTTTTCTTAAATGCATTAAATCTCATGGTTGTTTAGATCTTTCTTAAATTAAAACCTTCATTGTGTGCGCATCCAAGCGTTGCGCATACTTGTAGGGTGACCAACAAGATCGTTCGAATATCAGAGACTAATATTTTTATTAAATCCGGGTTCACTAAAAAATATAAAAATATTCCGTTATTTGATCTCACAATAATTTTGAAGCGTGATTGTAGATAATACGGTAGGACAAGAAAATATTAAATAAAAGATTCAAGGTTTGAAGTTATTTATAAGCAATGTAATAACGGACTTACATGAAATCAAGTGATCGCTCACATACATATAATGAAAAAAAAAATGAGAATTAGATTTTTGACTCAAATGACCAATTTACGAAACGTCTCTAAGAATTCAAAACGCTTGGTGAGTTCCATGGGCAGTTGCTCTAAGGATAAACTTCTGGACAGGTGACGGATCGTACGTGCGGCATTGACAGACGTTTTTGTAAAGTAATCTCGCATATCTAAGGCCGAGCTTTAATATTATATTAACCCGAAAGTTAATCCTTTTGATGCGGCTTTAACGCCTTGCTTATGTTAACTTTGTGAATCATTGTGTTTTAATTTTTGATATTTTTTTTGTGTTGGTAACTGTTTAGTTCGCTATCATAGAGAGGATATTGCTATAGTTGAACTAAAATATCTTTTGTATGGTATTTAGCGACGACCGAGAGCATGTTGGGTTGATAACATAGCTAAGTTACCAGTGACCACCTATACGCGCAAAACAGTCAAACTTGGCAGAAAAAAGGGGAGGCCTATAAATAATTCAGTAGTTAGTGTTTCGGAGCTGAAATGATAATTATAATGCAGCTTACCAACGCAAGATTATTTTATCCGAGAAATAATTTAGAATTTTTGACAGTTCCATAAAAAACCTGTCAGAGCCCAAAATTTTTCCACGAGTAAAAAGTATCAGGTGATTAAAAAACCAGCCTTTAATATAGTTAGGTAGGTATTGAATTTATAAAACAGATGAGATGCCTAGATGGTAGAAGCGTTTTTTTTTATTACTTATATGATGTCAAGTTCTTGTTATTATAATGTTTACATGTGTATGTATGGAACGTATGCTTACTACCGGTGTAATAAACTGTTATATAGCCCCTAACCACGCGGTAAAATACATAACAATCTGCTAATTAGCATTCAAACCCCGTAATTATAAAGAATGTACCTCGCGATAGACATAATATCTAATGTTTTATTTATAATAAAATAAAATGTGTCTACTTTTCCGTGTTATGTTAATTTCAAATCTTGTCAACGACATGTTTTCTTTAAATCAGTAAATCTTAAGAACACATTTTCGACAAAAGATTAAGTAAAGTATGAAATCTAAATTTAATCTTAAAATTTTACAGTTATATAAAAAAAAATGAAAATTCCTAAACAACAAATAAGACGAAATAAACAATGACAACGCATTTAAACATTAAGAGATAACACTTACAAATCACATTTTAATTATAAATCTAATAAAAAATATTTCTTTGGAAATGATCCAACGTGACCCAAAAGAGATAATAGGAAAAGCAATAAGAGTTGTGATAGAAAACAGATTAAATAACGTGGATCGTAAATACTAAATAGGTTAATGTTATAACGAATCTGGTAGAATGTTGAAAATATATTAGATATTTTTTATAACGATTAGAAATACTGCGTCGCATTTAATTAACTAATGAAACGTGACATTAAGACCAGATTACACATTCTAGGGAGTAAAACAAAGGCATGCTATTTTACGTAAAGATGCTATTTTTGATATACGTGCATACCACTATCACCATGTGAAATAATGATGTGTATCGCTGTATGAAAAAATAGCATGCTTTTGTGCTACTAAGTAGCATTTATATAGCCTTAATACTACATTTCATCATTTTATGTTACTTAGCAATGATATTATTAATTTATGTTTGCATAGATTCTAAAGAATCATTATCAGCATAGTTCTAAGACCAACGATCGAACTAATTCAATTAATAAACTAATTTCTCTTTGAAATCTTTGTTACTATAAATTTTTCTAGCTAATTTCGAGCATTTAAAATCACTTTCTAGTATTATTTACGCTCGCTCTTACATCTGTTCGAAGGACAACGCTGACAATAGATAAAATAAAAATCGGTATGTCTTACCCAATTAAAATACCTTAAAGAGAGCGGCGAAAACAACATAAGGCAATTAAACCTTTCTTATCTGTAATATAATCTTAGCAACTGGCATAAGAAAAAAGCTTTTAATAATACCAAAAGAATCAGTGCCTTTAAAAAGCGAAAGCAAGCTTCCGACTCCTAAAATAACGCCATAAAAGTATGAAAAGAAATATAAAGGAGCCGAGTAGCAAACACATAAAAGTATACAACAGCATAAGACCTCTCACTTTCACATTTCGAAAAAGGTACAATATACTCTATTTTCATAATTATGCAACAAAGACCCTTTGAATTTTTGGCTTATTGTTTCGTCACCTAGTTTTGAACTGCCGTCTTTTTTCCGGTCATCAACGCGCTGTTTTATTATCACCTATAAGAAGTAGAGGCCGTTTTTAATGACTGTAATCACCATCAATTTTACTTGGATCCAATTATTTTATTTTGCCTACTGAGAATTACGAATGAAAAATTAGAACGTGTGTTGATTTGACATTTACAGGGTTACCTATAGAACCGAGGTGTGTTTAGCAAAACAATAGTTTATCGTCCTTCTCCTTAAAATTTATCTAAGTCTTAGATACAATATAAAAATAAATTTGGATAGTGAATACAATGACTTGTATCCTACAAACAAAGATTTATTGAATGTCTGTGCTAAGACAGATTGGTCCTTGTTATTGTATGGCTTAAGGGCTAATTTATATAAATAATTCAATCGTATTATCTAGGATTATATCTTTTTCTAGTTTAAGATTTATTAATTACTTGGTCTTTTAAGTTAGCAACAATTATTACAAGTTTGTGTGTTATTAAATAGTTTCGTTGTTTTAAAAATGACGTCACAACATAAAATTGAAAGTGAACCTTACCAGGAAGGTTAAAAAAATGAAAATGAGGGTTGTTACAATAACAACTTTGTTTACGCAGAGTTTTAATTATTTATACAATATTAAAAATCGAAAGTGAAGTGCGCCAAGTTGGGACCCTATCGGCACCCGTCAAAGATCCCAACAGCGTATAAACACAAACAGTCCATTGTTCAAACATTACGACATAATTCCACCATTGTCGAAGGCTTTCGAAAAAAATTGGATCATGCGACAAAAAGTGGGACAAACGACTTTACGACTTTATTAGTGCAAAAACGATTCTGGGTAGTTGCGTCGTTTATGATCGTCTGTTTTTGCCTTTTTCGACGAAAGTCGAGACAGATCTCGGCAAAGTCAAAGCCGTAATACCTTTTCGTATGCAAATAAGTTGCAATGAACTCATGCCCGAAAAGACCGTGAAACGCGCGTGTTCAATGTCACGCGAAATTTTGCCTCGTTATTGTTAGAATTTCGAATTGACCGCTTTTTTTTAGACCAATAAATAAGTGATTATGCACGAGTATTTGAGAACAATGGTTTGTTTTGGTTGTCATCAAAATGTTGGCTTGTTTTTTATTTCTTTTTCCCAATTCTGTGAAACTTGACTGACAATTTGAAGCGATTTTTAATGACTGTTTTTTTAAGACACCCTTTTTGTGTTTCGTATTATATTTTTGGAAATAGCATTATTTTCTGTAAATAAACACGTGACTATATCTTTGACAGATTAAAAAACTATGGTTTTGTGAGAAAAAAGATTCATGTTTATAACCTTATTAAGTGGGTGTTGCTACATATAATTTACATGTCAAGTTATGTATTAGGCATGATTCTTACAAGGTTATTGTAACCGTTAACTATATAATAATGTAACAAGTTTTCCTTAAGCTATAAAAATGTCGAAAGTATTAATTGATACATAAATAAAATACTGATTGATTTGATGGACAGACGTCAATACAAGGTACTGATTAACTGCATATAGAAGCCTTTACAAGTAACATACATAAAAATTAATCAAACCTAATAAAATGCTATACAATCTAAATATATACGTGCAATTTTAAATAAATATACTAAACCAAAACAGATTTCATTTAACGTGCTTTATTTAGATGAGAATTGTAACTAATTTCGGAGCGAAGGACCAGATTTGATAGCGGAACTGAATCTCATCAAGAAACTCACGACCTTTGGGTACGTGAAAAAGATAATTGAACAATGGGATCTATACTCATTTATTCTCCGTTCACTTTTGCATCGCTTTTTTCGTTTACACAGACGTCCTCGATCGCATCCGCCTTGCTTCTATTGCTAGGAGTGTTATGTACCTACATAAAACTATATTACAGTATAAAGTAGATAAATAGTTATGTGAATATTATATTTTATCCCTGTATATGGACTCTTCTATTAGATAGAAGATACTCAACTCTCTCATCTCTATGAGAGAGTTGAGTATCTTCTTCGAGAGGAAGAAGAAGTAGTACAGAGCCGAGATTATTAGAAGGAATGGACAAAGGTCTTTACCTAGTAGTTGGACAGCAGTTAGTGATAAAAATAATAATAAAGTAGAAGACTAGGGGTAACGTTTTCATTAAAGAGAAATATTCCATCATTTGCGTAATCGTTGAGATAAAACAATTTAAGTAAGTAGGTATATATTATATAAATTTAGTATTACAGGTACTGCAAATGTTGAAGAATGTTTGTCAATCGAGTTTGTATTCAAATGTCTAGAAATAGTTCGCCATTGTGAGGCAGTGACAACGACCGCTGGTAATTGTTGCGTTAGACCGTATGTGATGGCTTTGTTTATTTTTAATATTGTTTTCTTTTCCAAACCTGTTCGACTGCTTTTGTACTCTAAGGTCGTTAAGATTAGGTATCCTGATGCTAACGATTTTTTGTTAATATTGTTTGGTATGGTCCTATGAGTCGCGAGAATATTCTCACGAATTTTATGTTATTGTTTCTTTTGCTAATATTTAAAAACACAAATAATGTATACGTTGTACACAACGAACATTTTCGACGATTTTTTTATACTTTTACTTTTTGGAGATTAAATAAAAGATATTTAAAAAACCGGATGGCACAGGAATAATTTAGCAAAAAGCCCTGAGATCAGCTTAGTTTGTCGGTATTTTACCAACCATTACCACCACATTTAGTCAATTAGATCGGATGCTGGGAAAAGCATCCGGCGTGTTTTCTTCTGATCAATGTTTTATTAAACAAGTTTAACTTAAAGTCAGTTTAAAAATTTGTCGTTTGATTAGTAGCTATTATTTCGTATAATTATAAATTAATCTCCACCTATAACATACGACATTTTTTTCAATTAACCTTAAACGCTGTTAAAATTCACAGAAATAAGTTTATAACGTTAAGTGACTAATATTTGTTTTAAAGCAACTCTCGTACTGATAAATAATACTTACTCATGACATTAATACATTCTGAATAGATAGATACAACAGACATACTTAAATTCAAAATGCTAGATAAACATTACTTGAACTATATAATTTTTGTAGGTCCTCTCCGTATCCCTTCAATAAACCAAACATAGCAATTGAGCTAACGTTTCTAATCATAGCAGTCAACTATGGGAAAGACCTCGACAATCCATATTAATATTTATAAACGACCAAAACTAATTATTTGTCGTGCTCCGTGGAATTACAACAATATAATCTGTAATCAGAGTACCACCCACACTTCGCTAGTATTAAATCTTAATGACATATTTTCTGTCACACAGCAATGCCCTCCAGTTACTAAGGTATGATTTCTATGTCACTCAGAATTACCTAAAGCTTTTAATAAATAACCAACAAGGTAAAACAAACTGTAAGAAAATGTGTGTAAGGTTGAAAATGGAAAACTATCTTGTATATAATAAAAAAAATCAAGAGTAGATTATGGTTAAAACTACGTGACATTCGCGGTTACACGTACAGCGGCGTAACACTTCAATACTATCGTTATTCCTTTGTGTAACACTATAATAGATAAACGTAGTATTTCTATAAGGAAACTCATTCTAAATTGAACTCTAAAACTTGGTTTGCTATGATTGAATGTTGCTTAGTATGTGCAGATAGCTTTAGACTTTTAGTGTTGTTATGCAAATGTGTGCACTGCCTCGCGGTAGGACCTTGGCAGGGACGTGGAACAGTATCATCAGTGTTCTATTGCTATACGATTATAAACCTTAACTTTAGTTACACAAAGATCATTGTTGTCTCTACAGAATATAGTGTTTGAGCTGTTTTTTCTATAGGGTTAGTTGTCGAAGTTAGAACCTTGACTGAAATAGGACGTCACCGTTACCACATAGGGCCTAAGTGTAAAAAGGTGTGTAGTAACGACACGCAAAAATGCCTGTTGCTAGGCAACCATTGTCTAAAACAAATGTTTGAAGAATGCTGTAGACCTTGTAAAGAACCAAATACTTTGGGCCTACTAAGTTTCTCTACAGAACGATTGGTATTTTAGAATTAGAGTTGATACGGAATTTACTATCGTTTCGTTAAATTGTCTTTATTGCAATTGTAATAACTGTTGAAATATCCATAATCCGTTAAATTACAAAACCAGTAAATATTGGATTACAATTAGCACTGGCGTAAAATTCTCACTGACAAGTAAAATTTAGATCTAATTAGACTAGTCTACTTTGTGTTGTCTTACCGTCAAACCAAAAAAAGGAGTAGAAGGTATTATTTTATTATTCGACCCTCTTGGACCTTCTCTAAGATCCAATAAGAAAGTGAACTAATCACTTTGGCAGATAAATTGCCCTAATAACTAGGCACAAACTTCATAGCTAAAATTATCCCTACAAATAGAAATTCAATAAATTTCATGTTCAGCACATGTTCAAGAGTCTGTAAACGCAAAGGTTATTCAAACTAACTTAGTAATTAAACTGTAATTACAAGCCCCTGATATATATTTCGAGAGACAACTTAATTATTTTCTATCTCTGTAATTATAGGTAAAACAGTTTGCTAATTTACGACACCGATTTTGCTCACATGCTCATGTTCCGATGTAACGTGTAATTAAGCATTGAATAGCTTTGTGTTACGGAATGTCTATGTCTTGACGGAAATATGATAAGTTAAACTGTAGCCCGTCAGAAAGTATTTCGCAGTTGATTCGACAGTGGTTGCTAAATGGACTGGTACTGTCGGTTGTTGATTGGTCCTTTGTACGTATAGAAGGACCAAGATGTAACTTTGTTTTATATTTACATATTTCTATGTAGATAAAATTTTACTACTTTTAATTATCTTTTCCTTATACATTAAATTTACTTTTTCCAATAAATAATTAGTAATAGAGGTAAAAGAAAGTTAAAAGTATCAAACTATTAAAACAAAATATACAATTACTAGCGGTTGCCCGCGGCTACGCCCGAGTGGATGTAGGTTATCGCAACAAAAAGTAGCCTATGACCTTTCTTAGGATTCAAGCCGACCCCATACTAAGTTTCATTCAAATCGGTTCAGCGGTTTAACCGTGAAAGTGTAACATACAGACAGACAGACAGACAGAGTTACTTTAGAATTTATAATATTAGTTTGGATTTATTTATGCCATTAATTTTATGTGGTCACCTATTTCCGTTATTTTTTCTCTTAAGGAAAATGTGAGTCCTTTGTTATATTTTACGACTTATTTATATTAGTTATTGTGTAACTTACGTGGAATAATTGTGATGCAAAAATATTAATGCCATCAGGACGTTGCGTGTTTTCTCTAAAAAAAAGCAAATGGAATCTATGCTTATTAGCTGTTTCAAATTAGTCAACGGTCTCGAAATCTATATCCAAAATTACATTCACCTTGAAACTATCTAAGTCTAGTCCATGATCCTAAGGACCAACCATTCTAAGCCAGAGATCACACGGCACTTACGTTTTAATAACTGCCAACATGACGAACAACAAAGCTTAGGCTCTTTGTACACGAGGTCACGCAAGTCTTTTATAACCGTTCGTCGCCTTTAGTGTCCGACACCTCGTGCCTATGTAGCACCCTCTTTAAGTTTGCATCGCCTACAGCTACTGGTGGCCAACGACACATTTTTTTCATATATTTGTACACTGTAGCGAGTGGCCGCCACAGGCTACAGCAGACATATGCAATGAAAAAGTGTGTCGCAGGTCAGCGGCGGCTGTGGTTTGTGGCTCTTTTGCGTCGAGCCTCAAATCGTTGGGTATCGGAGACCTGCATAGCTTTGTGTATGTAGGGCCTTATCGTGTGAACGAAGGGCCTTAGTATGTATGAGATAATAACATAATCCTATGATCGTTGCAACGACACAGTGCGTTAACTTCACGGACGGGTAGTTAATTGTGAACAGTGTCCGATGCTGGTAATTATTGGTTATGCACTGCACTGATAACTGTTCATGTAATAAGCAGAGGATATGATAAATATAAAACATATGTCTATTTTTTTTTCTTATATAGTTAGGACCATGAGAATCTTAGTAAGAGAAAAAAAATCGAAAAATACGTTTTAACATTATTTTAATGTCTTAGAACATAGGTCGCTACCATTACATACAACTTTTTTGTCGCAGGTCTGCTGGCAGAAATTTCTTTATAAAATAAGCAAACCATTGTACTTCGGTATATAATGTTGTTTACACTTTGATTTTTGTGTGTACATAAATTATTAAATAAATAGTTAATCAAAATATATATATCTGTAATAGAATAAGATCGGATGAACATAGTTATAGTTGATGATAATATCACACTAATACATATTGCAATCAAGTATTTTTTTTAAATGATGGGTAAACATAAATTATCGGTTAAAATATGATAATAAATTTTATTTTCGAGGTTCAAAGCTATCACAGGCTTCAACCCACAACGTAAGCTATGTCCACCCTGGTCCTGTCTCTGCCCTTAGCCAGAGTCACAGAATCGCAAGCGCATTCTCTGCTCGACTCCGGCTGACGCCAACAAAGTACTGATGATGTTCAAAGATATTACTATTTTTGCAAGTCTAAAGTATTTGTTTATCGTAACCACATTATTTTCCTAGCTCCATGTAAAGTATTATGTCAGTGGCGAAGCGCCCTCCACTCGTAACCTTACGCCGCCGATCGTATTAACTGAGACGATTACGAACATTTCTACTTCAAAGTCACATAACATGACATATTATCTTACTGACGTTCATTCGTTAAGTAGAGAATAAATTACACGTAAAAATTGAAGATGATCTTTATTAATTTATATTTTGATTTGTCGATTTTCGTGAATGAATTCCTCTTTAGAGGTTGTTATTTTCCATATAAAAAAACATAGCTGTTATTTCTAGTAGGTCATTTTACTGTGTATAAGCTTAAATATAATGGACCCAAAAACTTAAAAAAAAAAAAATAATAAAAATCAACGATCTTGTCAAAATACGCCGAATACAGTGTTTAGAAATTTTGGGAAAATATTTTTAAAGGGTTTTCAAAGTTAAGGTTTACGATTAAAACATTATACCTATTTGTGCCTTACATTCAATATAGTAATTATATATAGCCTTCGTGCCCTTAGCTCGCAACCTTACGTGAGCGATCGTATTAACTGAGCGCATTTTCAACACGTTTGCACTTATTACTGTTTACATGTTATTTCTCACATAACATTAACCTACAGTTGTATGTGATTAGAATTAAGCTGGTTTTATTTAAGATAAACCGAATCGCTGTATCTGTTTCAGCTAGAAGTTTTATACAAAAAAATAAAAGAAAAATAAATGTTTTGTTATTTTTATTAAGTCATTTTTGAACAATGTCAGTCTGAGCTTTACATTAAAATTAGCTTCTGATTCGTAAAAAATATTATTTCTATAGGTCTGACCCATTTCCAAAAAAAGGTACAAGACTTTTTCATTGATGATATAAACTTTGTTCTTAATTTACACAAAAGATTGATGTTGGGTATTTTTATCCAAAAACAAACTCAAAAAAAGTGTTTCAATTAAAATATTTACCTATTTACCTACCAAGGCTAGGCTACTTATTAAACATGACAATTAATGCAATTAAAACATGCTAAGATTAAAGATATAAACATAATCTAAGTGCTTATAAACAATGAGCGCATTAGACTAATTGATTTGTCCAAATGACACCTTGAAATGCACTTACATGTCGCCTTTGTAATCAAATTAGATAATAAAAATACTTAAGCTCACCGTACTGACCAAATTACATACAATAGTAGCAACAAAACAATACGAATCATGAATGATTCATCTAATATTAAGCCAGACGAAAGAGCATTTGATTCACACAAAGAATTGCACGTAACGTGCGCAAAAAACCAGACAACACCTTCAGAGGCCCGCGAAAATACTTCCCAAATGAAACAAATATATAAAAACTACACATTTCCATTACAGGTACAATATAAAGAAAATTATAACATTGTCGTCGAACCAACGATGTATAACGTACTTGAGAAAATTACCAATTATGCATACTTCCCAGAATTCGGCTGTGACAATTACAATTATTTATTACACTTACATTACTGATGTCGTTTAGTGGAAAGTTTGATAGTACATGTAAAATGAGCAATGTATGACGTATATAATAAATCACTCTTTACGTTTCTTCGTGGAAAACTGATGTCATAATTCATGGGTATTTAGAAAACGTGTGATCTAATGGAGTATTATTGTCTAGTGACAAAAACTTTTCTTTGTTTATATTGTAGTTCTAAATCAAATATATTTAATGAAGAAGTGAGCTCCGAACAAAAAAAATACTTTTATTAATTTTTATAAACGTTTCAATAAAAAAAAAGTCAGGAATTGGGTTTATGGGCCTTTTTATTTTATATTATATGTGGGTCTAACTAGATTCTAATTACATCGGGCAATTACGTCAGCTATGTTTTATTTTATAAAATATATTTTTAGAATTATTTCATCAAAATACTTTATAATATGACTGTATCAGTTATTTTGAAAATTAATTTGTATGTTAAATTATACATTTAATTAATTTAAGTTTTATGTATTTAAGTTTTGAGACGTCATTAAGGAATTTATCGCAACATTACTTTGAGACGGAAAAGAATAAAGATTATTCATGCTCACCTCAACCGGCAACACTGCATTACAACATGACAGTACTGATAAAATCTCAATTGAAAAATCTCATTGTGTATGAAGTACTTAGACGAGAAAAGAACAGGTAATTTTCATGATATCTATTTAAAGCGTGGCCTTGTGCCAAGGAAATGAAAAATTCACAAATCACCTAACGTGAGTTGTCAATCTGACAAGGTCTTCTTTTGTTCTCCAGATACCTCATCAAAGTAGTATTAAGAACTAAATGCTGTGTCCGCGACATCGTTCACATCGATGACATTACCTTTGGGACTTTTGTTTTGAATAGCAAGTCATTATGGTATGTTTTGGTAAAGACTTTGTATAAAAAAACTGATGTTGAAGAAGTTAGTAAGATACAATTCCCTTCAGATTGAGCTCAATTTGTAGAAAACCAAGTAATGGGTGTAACGAAATATTTTTAAGCAATATTTCATTACAAACTAGTGGTGCCCGCGGTTCTATCGCATATTCATTACATTGTAGTCCTGGTTACCGTAAAAAAAAAAAACTTTTTCCGATGTTTTTAAAGTTATTCTGCTATTCAGTGTGGACGCGAATCCAATAAATCAAAAATTATGAAAATTGGTCAACCCATTTTTATTTATAAATAATGTAACTAACACTACTTTAACCCAAAAAGAATAAAAATGGTATAAAATAGCAACGTAACTAGCTGTATAAAAAAAATGTTATTTCAATAAATAAAGACAATATTGCAATATCGAAATTCAGAACAGCAAAAACACATTGAACACGAAACAAAAGATTTTCTCAGCACACTTATGACTGCATTAGCTGATGTAGCAAAAAATATAACCTTACATGCGAATGAAAAATTACTTCCACTGTTATTATCTGGGTATTAGTAGCACGGAAACTATGTAGATTTGAATGACGAAAAAAATAAAAATTATAGACAAGTTGTATTTACGCAAACGATTAAAAAAAGCAAGCAAGCAAGGTATAAAACGATGAATTATTTAACCTTTTATGGATTTATATATTACCAACTCATTCAAGAGAAAACATGATTAATATTTTAAAACACGTGCAATATATTTTTTTACTCTTTTGAATCAAACGAACGTTTTTATGAGCGATGTAAAAAGGAAATGAGTTGGCTTAAGATATCCTCGCTAGATAAGCATGTAAATAACAAACAAAGACTTTAAAATTACGAAGATTGTTGGTACAGACAAAATTATTTGAAATTTGTTTCGAAGCAAGAAAACAAGGAAAAAATTGGAAGTATCAAGACAAAGAAAATAGCTTTTTGTTCCAACGAAATTAGCATTAAATTGTTGCTGACGATCATAACAGAAAATTGTTAAATTTGAAAACAAAATTACGAAGCGTAAAATTACCTACAGCAGAGAACAGAAGTTCATTAACCTTTAAAGACTCGAAGAAATAATTAAAACTGAACTCTCAAATATTAAAGGAGATTAACCATATAAGTTTAGGTATGAACGAAGGTGAATTCAAGACCGCAAATGCATCGGAGCTCGAAATGATGTTATCAACAAAAGATCCAGTGTACTAAATTAAGATGAGTCTACCTGCCGAAATTTCCTCGCCTACGCTGCAAAAGTTTAGGTGGACGCTCCTACATAAGCGATGTTGTAGCGAAGAGACCTTGGGACAGAATAATGTTCGTATTTTTTTGGCTGCTTATCTAATGAACTGACATTCATTCGCTATTGAAGACTGTGAAGGGCATAGAAGAGTAGACTTAGATAAATGGATCCTTTCAAATCCAAAAAATATGGTAGGTATGAATTTTAGTACATAGGTTTTTATGGTATAGCTGGATTTTTTTTGAAAATTGTAGGTGCTTTCTCGATTTTAGGGGGTCCGTTCACACAGACCGGGCAGGAGAGGTGAGTAAATTTTAATCGCATTTAAAAAAGAGTTTTTGACTAATTGAAATAAGGTTGATTTTTACATTTCACACTGAGTGCTTAAGAATTCTCATTTTAACGTGTAAACGGGTAGCTAACGCATGCTTATTTAAACGTGTAAACGTTTAAATGGCTTTAGGCTAAGCCGCATTATGTCGGTACTAAATGAAATCAAAGAAGCAAATAAATATAATATATATTTTTGTGTCAAAAAATTATTAAAATTTTGCTAGAACTCATTCTACATGTGACTACGTCAGACGGTAGAAAAACAAGTTGAACTTAGTCTTAACTTATGTCAATTTAATACTAAAAGTTTGCTTAAGTCAATTTTTCATAGATAAACGTGTTTATGGTAATGTTGTTTGCATAGATTGACTTTACTTTATTTAAAACCTAGAACCAGTTTGTTGAGAAAATACTTTTCTTTAGAACATTAAATAGTATTTATAAATCAATTAGAAGTATTAGAACTGTCCGCGTTAAGATTTATACTAAGAATATTTTTATCATGAATATATATGTATTGCATAAAATTGTCGCATAATTCTATTGCGAATTATTTTGCATTCAAAGTACGTAGGCACGCGTAACTAATGCTTTAATAATAACTTAAGTATTTGCCGGGAAATTCTGTATGTTTTTATTTTTTAAATAAAAAAAAAATCAAACATTTTAGTCACCTTTTTTTCTATAGACGAAACTATCCCTATGTCAAATTTAATGAAAGTCGGTAAACTAGTTTAGGCGTAAAAACGTAAGACAGACAAACAGTTTTCCCGCATTTATAGCACAGCACAGATACGAAATACATAATATATATGTTATAGCTATCAACCGTTTTATTTCTAAGCTAAAGACTAGAATACTACAATAAACTAAACGCCCATTTCAATAAAACTATAATTATACAAGTCACATGTAAGATCGTGGGACAATTTATTTTATAGTTACATCATAGCTTGTACTCTACCCCACAACAATGTTGAGAGGTGTGGGCTGTAGCAATTGTCCAGCTAACATTCATACTAAAAACGACAAAGTTCTAACTACGTAATCAGTATATTAGATGTAGAACTATGTGGTATTAAGGCGTGGCAATGTCATAGGATAGTTTTTGCGGTCGCCCACACGTTAAAACATCAAAAGAATTTGACTTAGCTGTCAAGGTCGCTTGCATTGTTTATTTTTTTTTCTTTTTAAACAAGATGTTTTACCTATCTTATTAGCCCTGTGTAGGCAGATTGGTGGAATTATTTTAAGTGGTTTGCGGCGACAATAATGGTGGGTATCTAAAATGAGGATAAAAGTAATGTGGTTCGAAAAAAGTGTTAAAATCTACGTTAAAAGTTCTTTGTTAATATGTTGACAATTTAAAGATTTTTTTTGCGATAAATCCTCTTTTTTCATATGCTGATATGGATAAACTTCGGAATTATTATGGATGTAGTTAAAATAAAAAACAAAAGAACTAAGCTACTCACTCAAAGAGTTTACTTATTATTTATTAGTAATTTAATTAGATTCTCCTGCTATAATAGCGTAAACTTAAGTTTACAAAAAAAGGAGCTTATAATTACATTTCATCGTTAAGCATCGTTTACGATACAGCTTAGTTGCGCCCGGTGTTTATAAATCGAACGATCAAATCAACCGCTGCGCGCGCGCATCTGTTAGCAGTTGTGCTCACAATTCACACTTTCATAGACCTGTTTATACGTTGTCATATTTTTACCTAGCTTGTCATATTCTTGCTTTAATAAAACGATCGTGATGAGAATGCGTACTTGTGGCGCCGGCTGTCGCATTAACATTAACTACTTGCTAGATAGATATGTTACAGCTATATTTGGAAACTAGACATTTTGGTTAACGCCTAAATGTTTGAAAATTGAGATTTGTTCGAATAGATTATTAGCAAACTCATTGAACCGCTAAAGTTTTATACTTGATGACGTCCTAAAAACACGTCAAGAAAATTTTGCGCATTTTAACAGTTCCTTATAAGGTGGTAAGTCTTATGTGGCAGAATTATGACAGTTTATGTGGTTTAAGTAACTATATATTTATATCTCTATATATATAAAATTCTCGTGTCACGGTGTTCGAACTTGAACTCCTCCGAAACGGCTTGACCGATTTTGATGAAATTTTTTGTGCTTATCCGGTATCTATGAGAATCGACCAACATCTATTTTTCATCCCCCTAAATGTTAAGGGTAGTCCACCCCTAATTTTTTTTTTTTATTTTTTAGGCAAAATTTTTTGTTTTTATTTTTTTATGACACAGCATACAAAAATACATACAACCCTAAATTTTCATCCCTCTACGATCAACCCTTATATTTTATTTGTTAATTAAAAACTTTAATTTTTTTAGGTAATTTTTTTTTTTTATTTTTTGATGACTTACAATAAAAAATAGGGTAGGGTAGGTAGGGTAGGGTAGGTAGGGTAGGGTAGGTAGGGTAGGGTAGGTAGGGTAGGGTAGGTAGGGTAGGGTAGGTAGGGTAGGGTAGGTAGGGTAGGGTAGGTAGGGTAGGGTAGGTAGGGTAGGGTAGGTAGGGTAGGGTAGGTAGGGTAGGGTAGGTAGGGTAGGGTAGGTAGGGTAGGGTAGGTAGGGTAGGGTAGGTAGGGTAGGGTAGGTAGGGTAGGGTAGGTAGGGTAGGGTAGGTAGGGTAGGGTAGGTAGGGTAGGGTAGGTAGGGTAGGGTAGGTAGGGTAGGGTAGGTAGGGTAGGGTAGGTAGGGTAGGGTAGGGTAGGTAGGGTAGGGTAGGTAGGGTAGGGTAGGTAGGGTAGGGTAGGTAGGGTAGGGTAGGTAGGGTAGGGTAGGTAGGGTAGGGTAGGTAGGGTAGGGTAGGGTAGGGTAGGTAGGGTAGGGTAGGTAGGGTAGGGTAGGTAGGGTAGGGTAGGTAGGGTAGGTAGGGTAGGGTAGGTATTTTTAATTTATAGGGCAAAACAACGTTTGCCGGGACAGCTAGTTTATCTATATAAAATATATGTATTTTTTAATGTGAACAGATCTTATTTTTCGTTCTTTTTTTTTATTTATATTTTAATTTTTCCGCTTTAGGTACTTTTGTACACACTTAAATATTGTTTTTCATTTTAGTCTAAGGTTGGCTGGCGGAAAATGCCTAGTGGCATTAAAACCTCCTTGGGTACCATTTTGTACATGTAGTTTTAAATAAACAAATATTATTTGAGCTAACAGATCACGTTGGCACTTGTCTGATTTTGAACCTACAACCTTGGATTTAAGTTTGTCTTTGAAACTAGTAACCCAAGAGAGAGTCCTTTAATCAAAAAGGTTATATTTTTCTTCAGTAAAAATTCAATATGTTGTTATTATAATAATTATTCAAAGACAAGGATAACATATTGTTACCAACTACTAATACATGTACTGGCTGGTAACAATATTTTTTACTTGCTAACTCACTATGCATTCGTATTTTGAATTTATTATTTGTCTTAGCGATCAGAAACAGACCTGCGCAGTAAAGCTTTCCATGACGTCACATTTAGCACGTATAGTGAATGTTTACTTCGATAATCCTACTAAAGGATGATAGCATCATTTAAGTATTTAAAGGTCTAGGTAGTTAACTAAATGAGGCTTTATTTTAAATAAGAATCTCAATTCAACAGTTATTTACAAGCTTATCGTAAACTCGTTTTATATCTCTATAAATAAGTGACGAACGAGACCATACAATTATAATGCAATTGTATGGTTTCGTTTATTAAAAAACTTTTTCTGATAAGAAATTTTTACTTTTTATTGTATTTATTAGCTATCGCTTCCAACTTTAACGGCGCGGAAGTCAGAACAAAAGTTTAATGCAATTTTTTCTTGAGATTCAAGTTTACTTCGTACTAAAATTCATGAATATCTGTTTAGTGGTACAGCCGCTAAAGAGTGACAAACAAACAGACAAATAAACTTTCGCTTTTAACTATTTATGGCTGGAAATTTTATAAAAATCTAAACGTTTTAAATAACCAGTAACATTTATATTACGCGTAAGTGTTCACCATATTGAACCAATAATCCATATTATACTTAATTTAATCAATTATCTGTGGCAACTGTATACTTGCGCGTTTATTTGCTTTATTATTGTGTTACATATTTATTTTTATGTTCGTTTGAGATGTGATTTGAATAAATATGGATTAATGTTGACAGGTTTACTTGCTTAGTTAGTAAGCTGTTATTGCCGGTAGCATTACTGGTAGCCTGTAGTGATGTGCTGAAAGTGGCTAGACAATTCGACACTTTTATACAAGAACTAGCTGTTGCCCTCGGCTCTGCCTGCGTGAGTGTCGGTTATCGCAAAAAATAGCCTATGTACTTTTTTGGGATCCAAGCTTACCCCATACCAATTTTCATCAAAATTGGGTCAGTGGTTAAGCCGTTAAAGCGTAACAGACAGACAGAAAGAAAGACGAGAAAGAAAGAGAGTATATGGACGAAAGCCATGTTAATAAAGTAATCGGGAATGTGCAATCCGTTGTAAATAGGCTTAGAAAAGTAGAAGAATAAGTACTTATTAGTAGATAGTTTTTCATATTCTTCAAGGTACATCTCTTGTTGGTTAAAATGTTCAATTTACAATGAAACTATTGACTAAACTGTCAATTGTTCAAAAGTAAATAATTAAACAATAAACCTACTTATTATTTAGTTATATTAGTTAGTTTCCCCTTGAAACTTCACTAAATGTCACGTCAACGTAATGTTCACGTATGTTACGGTGACAGTTTATGGAAATTAACAAAATTAAACATTATATTCATGACTTTTATTTTTTACTAGCTGACCCGACATTCGTTGTCCTGTCAATCTATACAAAAATGCGACAAAAATTTTCGTTTAAATAAACTTTGTCCTGATAAAATTTACGATAACAACAAAAAAAAAAAAGAAAAAAAAAACAGTCAAATCGATCGAGCCGTTCCTTTCTCTTTCCTCTTCTTACATTGATGCTCTTACAGAGGCAATTGATTTATATCAATAGAGATTTGTATAAATTGTAAATAATATAATAATACCAGCCTATAAATGTCCCACTGCTGGGCACAGGCCTCTTCTCATAATGAGAAGGAACGAGCATTGATCACCACGCTTGCTCAGTGCGGGTTGGCGATTTCAGATTCCAATTTTTGGAATCCAGGTTTCCTCACGATGTTTTCCTTCACCGGTTGTCAACGATGTCTTAGATTAATTAAGAAAGTACATATAGCTTTGAAAAAGTCACATTGGTACTTGCCTGTAGTGGGTTCGAACCTGCAACCTTGTGCACACAAATCCTTTCATTGAGCCACTAGGCCACCACGACAGTATAAATTATATTTCAAAATATTGTTTATTTAATAAATATCTACTCTATAAGTTATATTTATTGATATGACAAATATTTATTTAGCGTTAGCTATTAGTCTAACTGATAAATAATTTATGACAAATTTAAGATTATTAGAATCCAGTTTATTCTTTTATTATACCTATTTATAAGCAGAATGAGGTGATTAAGACGTTTGTCAAATAGTGCTTACTTTTAAGAGGCCGATTTTTTTTACAAAATATATAGAAACAGTGGATTTCTGTTTATTAGGGAACATTTAATTACAAATATTCGCTCCGCATAAGTTAATGCGTAACAAATAATTAAAAATGAGGGAATTAGGGATCAAATCAATAATATTAAAAAAAAAATATTTGTTTTTGCTGTCTTTCCTTTTATTCTACTGTAATGGTCGAATAACGTAACGTCAATCAGTTTTAAGTCACCGTTAAGTATCGTGCTGTCTCTGTCACTTCAATGTGTAAAGTAGCGACAGATATTCGTTTAAGATCGACTTAAAGTTAAATAGCGTTACGGTATTCGGGGGTCATTGTCAACATTATTTCATTGTTAAGTAAAATTGCTTAAATTTTCGTTGCTTATTTACCTACTTTAATGTGTATACATATATGATAAAATAGTAAATATTTTCTAGCGGATGTACGCACCATCCTGCATCGTTGTAAGAGATAAGTGGAGGAAACGGATATCTGTGATAGATGCACGCTACAGCAATAGCTATAGCCTTTTACTAATTATGGTTTGTCATTAAATACCGATTGATTTAATGATGGTATGGAACGTATGCCTATACTCCTTAAACATACTTACTTTGTTAATAGCAATGCTTTATCTGATAATGCAAGCAGCGCTGGAAAATGAGTTCTGGAGAAGATTGATTAAAAATTACCTACCTAAAATAGTTATGCAAACAAACTTCGCAAACCTCGAGTGTTACTTAGAGAGAAATAACCGAAAAAACAAAAGAGTGATGCGCCCCAAATTTAACCCTATCACAAAGCCACTAAAAATAATAATTCTAAAGAAACTCCACGTCTGTCAATTGTTTTACTTTCCATAGTCTACAAATGTAATGTATAGGTTTTTCTCCAGAACACCAAAAAGGCATTAAATTTGAACAATTCGATACCTCGACACCTACAACAACGTGACCATCGAAAGTAGCACAAATACTTGAAGTATCAATAAATAATCTATTGTGCAGTTTTGTATGTAACCACAAACGCATCTAGTAACACAAAAGGTTGTAAATCTGTCGACCTTCCTCTCCATTCTGTGGATCGGACGCACTTGCCCCGTTGCGTGTACAGTCGGAACCAAAACGCTGATGGATCTATTAATAAAATGTACTTGTCTTGTTTTTATAAGACTTACTAATAAGTTAGAAAATGTTAGTAAGTTAGTTGTGTTTCGTTTTAAAACACTGGTAAAATCATGACTTTCATAAAAATACTCATTCTGCCAACATAATTTGGCTGGAAACAGCTTGTAAAAGTAATTGTAGTAGGTATTTGTTAATACTTTAATTTTTGGTTAAATATCCCAATGTCATGTTGGTGGATTTTTGTTTTCAAACACAATTTCGTTAGTTTTCTTGTACCTATCTTGGGTGTGTACTCACGTTAGGTACGTGAGTCGGCAGAGACACCAAAATTCTTAAGTCTTTCCTATGAAAGAGAATGTCTGAGGAATTACCTAATTCTACAGTTAATTGCGTCGGCTTTTGTTTAAGATACACATTGTCTACAACCAGGGTAGTGGTCCATACCTTTGCTCGTATGTTTATCCTCCCATGGCAAAGCTTGCCTCCTAGGACTTCCACCTTTTAAGAAGTTCTCAAAAGCTATTTCAATCAGTAAAAAAGGAACGAAATCGTGATTCGAAACAAAAAACCACCAACTTGACATTGGGATTTCTTACTGTCAAATGAAAGTTAAAAACAAATAAAATTGTGGTTTTTCGTGTTACAAAAAACCTTCGCCTTATTTCCCACAAAAAAAAAACGTTTTGACTTTCGTTTACGTCAGAGACATAAACTTTAACATTTATTTAAATATAGAAACGTTCTAGTAAATCATAATATAATAAACACCTAACATTTAAATAAAAAAGATCATCATAATCATATTAAAGCCAGACTTTAAGGAAGTGATTCAACAACACACAAAAAAAAACATTTTTCAATGACCTTTAAGTCACTCTGATGCCATATAAAGTAATAGCGAAGTAATTTAGAGATGTCTAATTTATTATTATTTTATTAATAAATAACAGCAATGGGTGACCCGTTTACTGTTATTATTAAAAAATCACCAGATATCCGGTTCGAGAAACAAAAATTTGATGTTAAAAGTTAGACTTAGTGTTGCATTTGTAATAGCTTAAATCTTAGTACCTAGGTTAACAGTAGGTACCATCTTAAATCTCATCGTAAAATTCTCCTACTCGTCAAACTGATCTTGTAGATCTGTTCCCCATACCCTTCAATTAATTTCCAATGCAAAATTTGTTGTACTTATTATGTTATCCAGTTTGTTAAAAAAAACAAAAACTTTTTTCGGAAGGAGTTAAATGAAATCTAAACATTGAGAGCATTTTTTGTGACGGTGTGTTGCTTCTGTGCCTGCTAAATGAATAACAATCTTGTGTTCGCATTTTATTAAAAATAAAATTTGTTCAAGAGTAAGCCGCCAGAAATTCAATTCTTATTATTTTTTGCATGATCACCTGCAGCATATATGAAGTACAGTAAAACGCATGTGTATGACTCTAAATATGTTATGTACCCTTAGTCAAGTAAAATAAAATTAATGATGACAAAAGAAATACATGTGTCAGCTTGTTATAATTCTGTGTTGGTCGTCAAACCGTAATTGTAACTCTACTTACCCTGTAGAGAATCATAAGAGTGACATTATGTAGGCATGTATGTTAATTCGATAGTTGAAGTGCACGTATTGAATATACATACATAATAATCGTGCTATTGATACTTTGTCCATCGCTAGTTTAAAGTACAATAATAAGTAGTCTTTGATTTTTAAAAAAGCAATGGTTGTCTAACTTTAATAATATTACCATACAAATACTGACAGTATGAACCATTATCTCCTTGCCCTGTTTCCATCCCCTGGGGGTCTGCGCAATGTGCATTTTGCTTCCATTCATGTCTACTACTCATCGTTATCTCAACGTTTATGGGTTTCTTCCATAAATCATCTTTCACACAAGTCATTCTTTTTTTTTCAGGTGTATATCTATATCTAAAAATAAATCCAAACAAATATCAATAGGGCTACTTATTTTTAAACGAGATTCAAGAATTACGTATAGAAATGAGCTACTTGCCAATCATATAAAATCATCACTAGGGAAATTTAATCTAGATATACCTTGAAGTTGGTCCCATATTTATAAATTTCATTGAAGTCGATTTCTTATAACATTTGTGTGTATTTAATTATTATTATTCTCATTTTAATGTATTATTGTTACAAATCAAAAAGCATGAACTACTAATATAATATATAAACTGGATTAGCCGATGACAGTATGATCTAATGGCGGTGATTATGGTAGATCACGGAGCATTGAGCACGTGGAGTGATTAATTTTAAGCAAATTGTGTTCGTTATTTATCAAAGTTCTGCACAACATGTATTTTTATGCAAGTTGCTAATTGTCAATGTACCCTGATAGAAGAGGCCAACTTTGATTCTTCTACATGATTCGTTTAAGAGGTTTAGTAAAGCAAAAAAAAAGAATAATCACTTCTCAAAAACCCAACTTTCGTGTTAACTACCGATCTTCTTAGGTCTATTGATCACTTGTAACATTTAAAATTACAAATTCTTATCTCTACGTTAAAATTATTATATATTTTTTTGTTTATTTGAAACTCGACATTTTAAAACCAAATTCCTATTTTTTCGTTGACATTGGTAAATTTATTTCTTTTGTTATTTTTGAAATACGACATTTCAAACTTCAAATTTCTATTTCTTCGTTAATTGAAAGTGAAACAGTTCTCATTACCTCTCATTAGTATGTTTTCCACGTGTTCTATCCTTAAAATATCCTATCCATCTTTTAGAAGTCAATACTGCTTCTCAATATGGTAAAACATTAACATTATGGCACAATTGTTGCCGCCATTAGGCTATCTATTGTGAGTCAATCCTGAGAGCACTACATTTATTTCATTAGATTATTTCTGTATTTCTTACATCCAATTTATCTGTTTATACAATATTGCAACTGGAATTTAATTTATATTGGCCACGTCTAGGCGTCTCTAAGATTTCGGTTCTAAAGATATCTGGTTAATTAAACTTCTATTTAACTATCTTGTTTAGGAGTCAGTTTGGGTGTGGAATTGTTATGTTTTATGTCAATTATCAAGTAAATAAATTATATTGTGAATTATCTGAAAGAGATGTGGAGTGGAAGTTATTGGGAAAAGGCAAAGTAGTTTAGATAGCTTAGGAATGCTAGTTTATAAGTTATGAATGCAGAGAATGGCACCAAAAAATAGGTTGGATGTCTTTGGGGGAAAATGTCAGGTCAAAATTTAAAGAACGCTCTGGAAAAGGTATTTATACAAATTTTAAGAGTTGAAAGATCTTTTATCACGATAGTATTACGTCATACAGTGTGCGTTCAAGAGGTCCCAGTGTATCAAAGTAGGTACAGGTACTTTTATATAACATACGTCGTTAAATTGTATCGTTCATAGAATTGCGATAACTATGTACTACGCTTAAGGACGTCGTAAAATTAAATCTCATAGGTAGTATAGCAATCAGTCTGCTGGTAATACCATAAACATAAGACGAACGATCTTCTGCGTCTATTATAAAGAAAACATAGTAATGTAGATATAGTATGGCGATCATTAAGATCATTGGTCTTGTAGGTACCTTGATACGCAGAAGCGTCTATCACAAAGAAAACATATTTAGTAATTCTTAGCTCGTCTGTACAAACGCATCTAGTAGACATCGACTTCACACGACGCGCGGCCTTGCAGATATGGAGCGTTGTAATGGTCCGTAATTGTAGAATGAATGTTGGTATGCCGCAATCAATCGTATTCCACTGTACAATCGTCCACACGCCAATGGGACAACGAATCGGGAAAGTGAACGTTAACAACATCACTATAAAGGTGAAAATATCAGATACCATTCTGAAGGGGTTCATTGTAGGTGCTATATGGTGAATATTTGTTATCGTTGTCAATGAATGGAGTGTTTGTTTGTGCGACTTTAGTAGCATCGTATAACTTTTTTAATCATACGGAAGCCCAGATGTATGGCTTACTATTTGTGATAATCTTAATGAAGTTATTAAAGATTTCAGGTTAAAGGATGACATTAGAATATATGAAGTAAACAGAGTTGACAAAATCTTCATAAAATCGTTATTTTTTACTATTTAAATATCGCGTTCTAAATATACATACAATTAAGTGTTTGCTTAAGTTATTAAAGCTGTATTTATTATTATAATGATTAAAGAGAAGAATGTATTTACTTTATAATACGCGATACACGAGCAGAGTCGCGATGTCTTCAAGTTAATTATAAAACGGTAACACAACAAATACATAGTTTTTCCCTATGGACTGAATAGTAAAGGATAGCAATTTATAGAATAATTATTGAATAGTACAAATAATTGATTGGAACAGTAAATAATTCACTTACTGTTATAGATGTTAAAACATACTTCATGTAGTTTCTCGTTTGAAGTATTTGCCTTCACAATGTTAGTTTTTTTGTGCTAAGGGCTAATGTGTATGGTTATAGCTTTAATAAAGACAGATTACATGCTTGAATATTAGGTTTTGTTTACATTTATGGCTGCGTAATCTTGTGGACTAGTTCAGTATGGGATACAAGCATACATACCTTCATTTTTCTTCCTAAACATAAGACGAACGATTTATATTAACATCTAAAGGTTTTCCGAGGACTATTTACGCGGCCTCTCTCATAAGTTCAAGTTTTCCGTTGTTTTATACATACAATATAAAATGAAAATTTCAACAGTCTACCTATTATGGTTTATGAGATACAACCCGCTGACAGGCAGACGGACAGCCGAGCCTTAGTTACGGAATTCTAAAAAGTTCGAGAAAATGCCAGTCTTGTTTAATACAAACAAGTGTAAATGCAAGTGTATGTAAAATAATCACACATGATTATGATTAAATAACAAATAATAGTGTAATTTTAGACAATTTAACAAAATTGATACTTGTTCGACAAACCATTACGCCTAATGAAGATTGGAGAAGATCCCTTGACATTTTAGAAAAGAACAACTTGGCCTCGGTGCGTACTTAAACATTATTTACCTTCTAAGAGCACATCACTGCAGGCAATTAAGTATTACGCTGGGAAGTGAGGTATTAACAATATGTACGCGATTTCCTCTAAATGCCACAGTATATAATGTAGTTGGTTTATACTGAGTGGTCGGCCTTGAGGTTGGCTGACATACCATGCCCTTTCTTCCACCTTGCTGCCTATGTCTTCTGGACGGTGATTGCATACGTGATACATTATTAATATGTACGATACCCCGACTCCCCAAGGTTATGTCTATGCACTCCTGATACATTTTTGCGAACGGTTACATAGAACATGACCTTTCTGGCGTTGTTTTAAGGGTTATTTTCGCTTGTCTTGATTGTTAAGTTGTGTTGTCGGATAGTACGTGATTAGAGTTAGTGGCAAGCGCCACCTGTCGCCCGAAAACGGCAAGTGCAGTTTTGGTTTGTCGATCGTATCGAAGTGATCTAGTGTTTCCGTTTTGCATTCGAGTTAGTTTTAATATACTGATAAATGTTTAATTCATATAACAGGAATTACTTCGTCTAATTGTAAGATAGATATGTTTGCGCCGCGTTTGAGTGTTTTTTGATATCCACTTGATTATTAACTGGTTTGATTGGAGTGTATTTTGTGTTCTTAGGTATTTATTATGACATTAAATCAGAGTTTGGTAATTTTTTCTTGGATTTTATTACTCTGCAATTTAGAACAGTCTGTCGAGTTTCTGACAATGCTGTAGACGAAGAAAAAAAGACGGACTTAAGATTTAAAATACACCCCTAATTACTTGTCAAAAACAAAAAAGGTTATTGTGTCAAATCCTAGTCACATAATTATTATAATGATGCTCATCGTCGCTTAATTAAGTAAGTACATTAAACCCAGTCAAACTCATCAGACAGCCAATTATGACTCCCTTGAAACAGTTAGGCCATAACATTTATGCCTAGGCACAATAGACATCTGTTCTACACAAAGGAAGGCCTTGTAATGCGTTAACTATACTTCTAAAATTAGGCGGTCGGCGCTGAATTGAATACGTAATTTTTCTTTGTGAGAATTTCTCATACTGTACTTGCCTATAGGTAGTTTAAATAGGGCAAGTTTTAATGAGAGTATTTTAAGAACATGAAGGAATTCTTAAAGCAATTTAAATCCACGATAATATTATCAAAGCGAAAGTAACTCTGTCTTTCGGTCTTTGTTACGCTTTTACGGCTAAACCGCTGAACTGATTTGGATGAAACTTGGTATGGAGTAAGCTTGGGTTCTAAAGAACGAAATTTTGCTGCGAAAACCGACACCCACGCAGGCGGAGCCGCTGGCAACAGCTAGTTCCTTATAAAAGTTATATGGAAAACTATGTATTGTATTAGGCGTTATTTAAAAATAGGGAAAAATTGCGTTTATGAAGAAGCAGAGGGAAATAAAGTTATCTAAATTATAACAATATAATAGAATCATTCGTTTTAAGTATATCCTTTAATAAGCTAGTAAATATTTAATTTTATCATCAGAGTATGAAAATTGGTCAAAATCATTCAAAACAGAATCACGTTTTGGAAGTCAAAACTGATCATCAGTGAAACCAAAAGAGCTTTTAGTTAGTCTTCTTCTGCCTAGCCTTTACCTATGTTAGGGTCGGCTTCCAGTATTACCGGATTCAGATCAGTAATTTGCATGAAGCGACTGTATCTGACCTTCAAAACCCATTTTCCTGGGTAACAACACAGTATCCCATAGTAAGACTGGTTGTTTGAATAGTAATGACTTAAAGGACTTTCAAAGATCAACGTATGACAGTCGGCAATTTGGAACTTTTCGTTATAAAACCTCTAAATTTTATCCGTCAACCTCTTAAAACCTTCTCTATCAAGCCATATAGGGTGGTTTAAAATCAAAGCGACTGACAAAAGTGTAATGTACCGGTAACGTCATACGTTATGCATGCCGACGCACTGAATCTAATTAATTGCCCCAAGGCTGCGGCTTTGTCTCCAAGTATTTGTAACCATTGGTTCATGCTGTATGAGATATAGGAGGTAGCGGGAGCGGGGTACTGAAAAAAGAAGAACCTCTTTTAAGAAAAAGACTTTTTGTATAGCGATACGAGATGAAGGAAATTATTGAAATATCATCCTATCGACGTTAAACTATTTTCTGTCAGTCCATAATTTTCTTCTTTTTGATGTAATATTTTACCGTGTAATCTGGGAATTTTATAGCTAGAACTGTATTGAATTATCAGGAGTGGTCAAGATAGTTAACTATACCAAGGAAATCATTTATGAATTTATTATTTCTACAAAAGAAATATGTTTTAAAAAAAAATCTGAATTTGATATTTTTATAATATGTTTTCTCTTTTAAAAGGCATGAGCTAATTAAAACTATTTTGTCAAAAAACATAAAGTAATCTGTAACGTGGAAAATATTTGTGTGATTTATAGATGTTTGCTTCCAATCTAGATTTTGATGGATTTCCTAAGAAAAACCTTTAATCATCGGTGTATACTATATAGGTTTACAGGAACCAATAGTTATACAATAACATCTATTAAGCTTGTATGTAAGTTGTCTCATTAGTTCACATTTGTTCGCATTGGTTCGCATTTTTTGCTGGAAATATTAATTGTTCCTGTTAATTACTAGTTATGAATAGTATTTATAATCACGCCACATTTTAAGAATTCCATTGATATAATGCTAACACTGGTGGACACCGTTCAATTGAATACCAAGATTAGAATTCCTGTAGACAAAACAAAGTTGTATATTTATCTTGAGCTTATTGTAACTAATACGAGTTTAAGGCGCTGGGCTAAAAATTAAGAAGATTTTTGCATTTTCTGCGAATAGGTAGTACCTATTAATAGCAATATACAAAACAAAGCAAAAGTTTAGCAACGCATATATAGAGAAAAGAAACCTCACAATTTGCTTAGTACACACAAAATACATTGCATTAAACCTTCTCTTATTTACTTAAATATTTTTAACAAGTTTTTTTTTTATTTATTTGGTGGAATACATTTCAACAAACATCTTCAATTTTATATTCTTTTCCAGGGAACTTCTCAAGCTCACCTTTGGATTTTAAGATAAGTGATTAAGGTATCCTTAATGGCTAACGATCTACCAGACTGCTTGGCACCGATTAACTCCTCAGTTCATAACTCGAACCAAAACCGTATAGATTAAATTAATGGCTAAAGAGATCGAATCGATACAAATGAACCAATAACTCAAATATTTTGAACGAATGCGTAATAGTCCAACACCCGGTTTCTGAAAACAGATCGACACAAAAATTTGTTAATCACCTGTCAAACTTCATATTAAGAGCTGTGATTTGTTATTAGTCTTTTGATCAACCAATCACAGTCGAGATCAGCTAATTTGACAACAGATTAAATTGATTGCCTTTCAGGAACCGGGGGTTACAGTCTCACGAAGCTGCTATTTTTTTTTCAGAATTTACCTGCGATAGCTGAAAAAGAACATTGCTACAAAAATAATATTCAGGACCGACGCCATTGTCTCGATCAGAAGACGTTCAAAGATTAATAGCAAATACTCAGATCTACGGTCCAACGCTATTAAAAAATGTCGTTATTCCCATACATTCGCGAGTAACTTAAAATCCCCCTCGAACCAGAATCACGAAATTTGGCATGATGCTAGGTCTAACATCGTCTACTTTACAATTTTTTTTTAACACGCATTTAATGAATAAACTATATTTTGGTTTTTTCATGTCAAGAACAAATAAAAGCAAACCATATTTGACCTTATAATATAAACCGAACTCTATTGCATTAAGGCAATGATTTGCCCTAAGTATGGAGTAAAGTTGATGAAATTTTTGTAAGATGTTGCAAATTAACATGTTCACGTGAAAGGCGGTTTGTGTTACGTCCTTAGTGACCTGTTTTTTTCTTTTTATAGTTTTACCACACCAAAACATATTTCATAACACACAATATTGTAAAAATCAATAAATAATTGTGTATTCTCGTAAAATAGGACTTCTGAGGACTTTAACGCACTCCAGCATTGTTTTCGATTATTCTCGTTTTTTTTGTTTGGTGTACCTATATTTATATTTACATATTTTTAAAATACCATAAGTAAGTACATTGGTCCCTAGTTTAATTCTAAATTAATGCTATTTTCCTTGCATTAAGAGACTCTCTCGGTGTTCTGAGATTTTCCCCGTGTTTTCAGAATATTGAGATAAAATACTACAAAATAATTATAATTACTTGTATTACGGTATCCTAGGAATCACTAGGTCAATGTTGATGTTATAACTAGGTATGTCATATGTCATTAGTATACTTTTTGTTGCAATTGTAGAAATGAGTATTGTTTTTGTTCCTCACTCGCTCAGTTAATAGACATTGAAAATAAATTGAGCTTGTTGTTTTGCTTCAAACATTATATATTTTCGATGTGATGTGGTTTTCAATTATTGACAACGTAAAGAGCAGCATTGTTGCCATTGTGGGAGCGAGACGCCGCTATGGGCAGTGTATTGCGCCGTCTCACTTGAACAATGGCAAGTCCTGTTTTGAGAGCTCGTAGTACAGGCAGTCCATTTTAGTTTTATTTAGAAGTGAGAATCATGGACCTTGGACCGATAATTTTTTACTATGTGCAATATTATTAAAAGTGTATTTCCATAAAAAGTACGTCATTCATAGACACCTCAAATATTAAATTAATATTACTTGGTTCCTTTTAATTAAAATACGGAACATTTTTCTCATGTATTAATCTCAGATATTGCATCAAATAAATCAAAATAAATTGTATATTTTCAATTAATAATTTGACGTATAACGATGTAGTCTGCACTAAATATCTAAACCTGCATCATTCTAATCATCACTGGTAGATATAATATCAATAATTTACGCATTTAATAGCAGTAACATTGAACCAATATTAAAATTTATAACAGATTTTATTACTAAACGTACTCTAGATTATTATATTTATCTTGTAATACTTAGTTTACTGCTGCATACTAAAGCGTCATTAAGTCTCAAACAATCGGGTATGCTATCAATTACAATATCAATTAAGTATACGCGTCATAATACTATCAGCATTTGTTTAAGGCGATCGTGTTATCATAAATCATGGTTGGACTGAATATTAGAATTCAAATAAGGTGGAATTAAAATTGCAATGGAATAAAACGTTTTGTTATGTAATAATAATAACATCTCGGGAGAACTCACACATGGCCATCTGTTCCCAAACTAGGCAAAGCCTATATTATGGCAACCACACAGCTAATAAACATACTTATATATTTCTAAATACATACATATATTATGGATAATTTACACCCAGACACAGAACAAATGATCGTGCTCATCACACAACGATTTGTCCTGAGTGGGAATCAAACTCACGACCTCCAGTTTAGCCGTCAGGGTCATTAACCACTAGACCAACAGGCCAGTCAGTAATTAATTGCTTAAATTTATATTGATGCTCATTATTAGTTAGATAGGAAAACATTATTAGTATTGTTATTGCTTGTTTTTAAATTTGCTTTTTTTTATGAAATTTATTTGTTTTTTATGCGATTAGGACATACAATCACTTTTACACGTCATTTCCTAACTGACTAATCAGGGGCCACAGTCTTTTTTAAAGTCCAGACAATATTGACTCACAAGTAATATTGTGTAAACAAGTGCAGGGTAATTACAGCCCCCCTAGACAAGTGGCATTTCGACAAGCGTTAACCATTATAGTAATCGCTTAAATGACAGTAAATGAATGGGAATGACAGTTTGTTTCGATAAGTCACGTGACTTGGACTTGTCACTTGCATACATTTGAACGATTATATCAGCGTTATCGCTTGTCGAAATGACACTTGTCTAGGGGGGCTGGTCTTCTGAAAAAATAAATTTATAATGCTAGATTCCTCACATACTGTTTTCATCCTTTGGTATTGTTTGACGATTCATGAAGTCGCAGTTTCTTAAAAGCTGATTCGAAAGCGACATGCCAAAAAAGAACCAAGCAAGGTAGACCTATAAATACATATTAGTAGGTACAGTAAATAGGTTATATTTTTGACGTTTATGATTTAAGTATTTCGCAAGAACACTGTGCCTTTGGCAATCATGGCCGCCATGGTATAGAGGTCTGTAATACTCGCTGACATTTTGCAGGCAATTTAGAAACGTTACTTGCGTCTATGCGATAGCAATTAATGATTTGTAAAGATGAGATTTAATGTTAAAAGATTTTGTAGTCCCTATGTTATATTAATAATAATATCTTGGGACATCTTACACACGGTCATCTGTTCCCAAACTAGGCAGAGCCTGTGCTATGGCAACCAGACAACTGATAAACATACTTATATATTTCTAAATACATACATATTATAGATAAATTACACCCAGACACAGAACAAATGATCGAACTCATCACACAAAGATTCGTCCTGGGTGGGAATCGAACCCACGACTTCCGGTTTAGCAGTCAGGGTCACTAACCACTAGACCAACAGGCCCGTCAAAATATTCTATAAGGGTTAAGAAAGTGTTGTTATACTTATGTAGATATATTTAATTGCATATGGATAGCTCGACAGCAATAGAAAAAGATAATACTTAAAATAACTCTTAAAACATTACTTAAATGTAATTAGCACAACTAATTGATTACTTGATGTTGATGTTATATATAATGCTTTTAAAAGAATACATTAAAAAAGCCATCGCTACCCTGATAGTATAACCTAACAAACCTTATTCACCTCTTACTAAAGGAGGATGCTAATTTTGGTATCTTCCTCCAATAGCTTGTAGCCATTGAAGGGTCAATAATAAATGAAATACAAAAAAAAATGGACCATAGTTACTTTTATTCAGCTTAAAAATACCTATCCAACGACGTATTACTTGTAGCTATTGGAGGGTGGGACCAATATCATCCTCCTTTAAAGAAAATGTCTAACTACATAAAAAATCTACATTCTCTTCAAACCCCAATGAAATCAACGAAAGATGAAAACAAAGCAAGCTATCAGTCTAACATCATTCAATTACAACTCAATAACAAAATTATTAATACCAATATTATATTAAATCATTAACAGCTACTCAGTAATCAAGTTGTACTGTGTTTATCTGATGTTTGATTTGAATTCAATAGTGTGAATAAACGGCCCCATTTCGATGTTGTTGTCACTATTGTATTGGTATCGTTATTGTGTTGCAAAATGAGGCTGTTAACTCAATCGAGGCTGGTCTTCTAGTATGACCTAGAGATATATATGCTTTTTATGCAACTTGGAATTAACAGGAACTATTAAAATAACTTGTTGATAGTATCTATTTGATACATTTCCATTTAAAACTATACCACTGTTTAATGTATTATCAATATTATAATCATAAATTACTTTAAAATAAACAACTGTTATTATTAAAAAATAATCTTTTTTGTGAAGTGATTTTTTATGAGAGTACGTGTTCCATGTTGTGGGAATTTGCCTATCAAATTAAGAATATTTTTAGTACCTCCATATGAGTGTCAAATGCTCTATCTCTACAAGTATCAAATGCGAAAGGAACTCTGTCGTTCTGTCTGTCTGCTTGTCTGTTACGCTGTCACAGCTGAACCGTTTTGAAACTAAAACTTGGTATGGGGTAAGCTTAGATCCTAAGAAGGGACATACGGTACAGCTATATATAGGTATACGGTAAGCCTATAGGCTTTTTGCCGCGATAACCGACCACCACGCGGGCGGAGCCGAGGACTACACCATATTATTTGGTAAACCTGAAATATAAATTCCCAAAGCATCAATCAGTAAACACGCGCATTTTAAAATGAAGGTAGTTTGAAAACTGTGAATATGAAAGATATAAGATCTATCTCTGTCTTTCTCTTTATCTTTTTTGACAAAACAAATATTTTAGTGTAGTATACGATGACATCAAGAAGTAAATAAAGGAGTGTGTCCTTGTGATGTTGACATAACACATAAGGTAGGTTAGTTTCTTATCCCATTAAATAACCAATGTAACAAACGAACATAACTCTAAAACTAATCGAAAATCCTTTGTTATCAAAAAAACAATAGGAAATAATTAATTTTATTGCTACATCTGTTATGTAAATTGATATACCTAAACATTCTAAATCATCACACGTTGGCTATTAAACATTTAAACAATTTGTTCAATAGTCACTAACGAACGACACGGAAAACATAAAATCTAGTGCTTTCATAGTTCCTTGTCGTAACTCATAAGCGGTAGCGATTACACAAATATTTTATTAAATTTGTTTACGTTGCCATACCTGCTAATACCTATGATAGGAAACAAGGTAATGTTTTAAAATGAATATAGCTGTAAACAGTATTTTTACTTTAACAGCACTTTATTACTATTATCTCATCTTATTACATCCATGATAGCATTTATACCAGTAAGTAGTATAACAAAAAGCAACTATTAAAACGTCATATCAGAACAACATTTAAAGTCAACTTATAAACGTACGTAAATAATCAGAAAACTAGTAAATAGTATTAGAGCTAGAAATTATGAAATTGAATAATTTGAAAACAGTGAGAGAATCTCTGACTGTGGTATGGCATCCTCACTAAATGGTGAGTTGATGAAAACCACATGATTTTATTTTATATCTCTGTAAGACAATAATAAAAAGAAATTATAATTATTTATTTTTACCAGTCCGTGTTCTTTTCTGCATACAAACGCTCTCTCGACTGTTTTCACGCTGGTTTATGAACTTAAAGCAGTGTTTTTTTTAAATATAAACTAGGCCTTTGTTTTCATTTATAATTTTTTATCAGTATATGAATTATCTTTTAAATTTTTTCAATATTGGAGGAGGAAAAATGTCAAGAGCCAAACCTCGAATCATAACTTTTTACGGTCCAATCTGCAGTAAAATTGTCCTTTTCACTCTTGGATAGATAGGCCGGACGCCGCCGTGCGACAGCGATAGTTTATTCAAATACCTAATTTTCAAGTATCTTCGCCCGCCTTTTCTCTTAACTTACACCACACAAGCAATAGTTGCGTACCTATTGAATTTAATTGAACGCTAGTGTGAACGCCGCGCGGTGTGAATTGCGCCTTGTCGCCGATACGATCGCCTCAATGGATAATTAGCTGCGCCGTTCGTACGACACTGTAAGAGCGCGGGCACACGATGCGTTGCGGCGGCGGTGCGGCGCCGGAGCGGTGTCGCTGCGTCGTCTTACATAGAAATATCTGTGGCATGTCACACGATGCGCTCCGGCGCCGCACCGGACTTGCAACTACCAAGACGAGGTGGGGAGGGGTGAATGCGTTGCGACGTCGGAGCGGCACCGCTCAGTTGTTTTGCGTCACAAGGAAAGACACACGTTCGCTCGTTTCGATTTTTTTTCTAAATATTTTTGTTTATTGTATTTGAGGTTTTAAAAAATGAGTGCCAACCTAGATGTTATTGATAAAGACTACCTATTTACATTACTCCAAGAACGGAAAATCCTTTGGGATAAGTCCAATGAAGACTTTAAAAATAAAAGCATGGGAGCAAATTGCCAAAATTATTACTTTTAATTAAATCTTCTGTAACTGCCGTAATAGTAGGGCCAACAACAGACGTCTTTTACGATCCATTTTCATTAACAGACTGTCCAACGCTGCTACGGCGCCGCTGCGACATAATAACGTAACGGCGCCGCACCGCTCGTGTGCCCACTGACACGGTGAAATCTTTGCGGTGCGGCGCCGCAACGCATCGTGTGCCCCTGCTCTAAGGAAACTGTCTTGAAAGGGCTATTCATTGCACTTCGAAATGTAGGAAGTTTGTTTGAAATGCTTTGTATTTCAAGCTTAAATTGTAAGGCAAGAATGGCGAACAACATTCTTTAATGTTGTTAGATATAAATTTAATGAGACCTCTAACTCTTAACATTCACGTGTAAAAAATTAAAAGTTTTTTTCATATAAGTTTGCCACTAATTTAAAAAAAAATATATGATATAGGTATTATAAGAGTTCTTTTGTTCCTGTCATATTTATTTTCTCAAATAATGAAGTATAAATAGAATGTTATTTGCTGAAAATGTCGAATAAAGGTTGGCGCACATATATACGGGCAGTACCGCACCCTAACACAAACTAAAAATGTTCCTGAACACTTTCGTGCATTTTATATGATCTAAAGCAGACTGAGGCGGGCAACCGGACCGCAAAACATCAAAACTGATTATATATCTATAAACAGCAGAATATAGATGTCGTTTCATGCAGTGCCTTGCGCAGTGTGTCAACTGCCTTACTAAAGCAGCCATGTAACACATAATATAAACATAGACTTGAATATCCTATTGTGTTAGTGTAAGCAAACAAGCAATTAAGCCGATATAAGCCTATATCAATTAATCAAATCGTAACCCACGTAATCTCAGCGCGGCGTTATCCTATAACCGTTTGAATAGGGTGACCATACCGTAGAAGATATTAAAGACAAAAAAAAACAATATTGTAGAAATTAAAGAGAATCTTTAAATACAAAATGTGTGTGCATGTTTTAGCAAGCAAATTATAAATTACTGTTGTTATTTTTGTCAGCTGTGCAGTCCTACTGCTGGAATATTTGTAAAGCTTACATCAAAATATAAATAAATGTATTTAAGTATGAAATAAATGTAAGGTAGGTTTAATTTGTAAGGGCGATTAAATGATTTTAATGTCTACAATAGGCTAAAAGTAGCTGATATGTGTTTTTCACGTCCAAAATTAAATCTGAAAACCTAAAAATTACCAACTTTTTAATTAAGTGTAGCCATAATTGATTTATTCTTATTAAACAGGACACCATATTATGGGCACTCCACCAAAAATTAAGTTTTAAAATTGAGCTTATAATGAGACACTATTCCATACTTTACAAACGCACATCCTCCCTACAAAAGGACAAGTGCACACCAAGTGTTACATTGTTTTTGTTATAACAATAATTAATTACTGCCGTAACTGTTCAGGTGGGCACAGATGTTTGCGCACTCAGTAATTGTCCTCCCACCCGGCACATTGATGTCGAAGCCGGCCCTGGCTCTAATTGACAGAATAGAACTAAGAAAAAACACCCATACTATACAGATACGTAAATGAGTTAAAAAACGGGTAATGTTTAAAATATACGAGACCAGGTGGATGGGCAAAATTAAAAAAAATACACTACACATACATATTCATACGATACATAAAAAAATTGCTAACGTAATTTTAAATTAAGTGAATAAAAAATCCAAACTGAATCCAAATAGAAAAAAGAAAAATGTGTATAATAAAATAATAAAAATATGTATAAAAAACGTTTTTCCATTTTAGAATCTTAATGGTTTCGCAGACTAACTCGTTGGACCCTTATTATTTCTTTTGCTAGGTATTGATCCGGTTCACATTTTTCATGGACCATCTGCTCTTCGCAGCCGGTCACAGTATAAATAATAATATATTAACAATGTATTTAATTTAATCTTTTTAAATAATGTAACTGAGAACTTGTAGCATCATTAACACTTTAAAAGAAAGAACATCATTTTACAAAGTTACTTTATTATCCAATACGTGTTTACATAGCTTTATTTGTGTTTAATTCTATTAAAGCACGTAATGAATGTTAATAAGAATTTAAACCATCATTTCAGTTCAACACAACAAGTAGACTATTCTCAAAATCGTACGCATTAATAAAAATGTCACATTTGAATCACGCACGAGGAAAATAATGTAAGTACATGTTCAAGGCCCAATGAAATTTGTCATTCAAAGGACCGCGCAGCCGACAGACCGGCGCACGCGCAAGTAAAATAGGCCCCGTCGCGTACTGATGATTTTCCTCAGTGGCACACCGGGTGGAATTATTTCTGTAGAAACTAGGTATATCCTTTTTTGACACTATTTAATGTTTAAAGTATTTATTATTATTAATGATAAGTTTGTTACAACTAGTTTAGGATTTTTTGTTGAGTTGGTGACATTGACAAATAGAATGTTGCTTTAAATGAAATCATCTCTATGAAGAAACATAATTATGTTGTAATTGCATGTTACAAAAAAAGTTACTTTAAAAACGTTATACATATTTTTTTATGAATACAATTACCAAAAGTGCAAATGTTATTTTTATATAAAAGTTTGCACTATCACTAAACACAATTTTAATAACCTTCTACACAAACCACTAGAATAACATCCACTAACCAACCTAACCTCAAAATGACGTCACGATATACTTTTGCTACTACATCTTCCGGCATACCACCAGTGCGTCTCAAACCTTACAAGGAAGACGATCAACACGTACTTCACCGAAAATTACTAGCGTAAGATTTGCGTCGTGAATTTATAGAACTGCTTCCGTGTTCCTTGTGAACAACGTGCGCGTCTCAGGGTCGATCGAGATATGTTTATTGCGAACGCTTTCAGAATCGGACACTTTAAGGCAGAGATTATGATTTTTGAGCTTGAGTTTTTTTTTAATTTAAATACAATCTAAAAAACAAAAAAATAAATGTAGGTAAGGTAGTTTGTTGATATGCAATAGATACCTATTACTTTTGATTGGTGACAAATTTTGGATGTATAGGCTTTTAAGATCCCCTTTTGCCTATAAGGTTAAAATTTGTACATCTTTTAGATATTCATGAATAAAAAAAGGAAATTTAGTTACTGGGTAAGTAATAGAGCAGTCTATTCATAAGAATTATATTATGTAGAATTTTTAGGTAACCTGAAGATTTAATACAATCACTTAGGCCCACTTGTACGAAAAACCTAACTCAGAGTTAAATGCACATAACATGAGGTTAAATTGACAATATTGTATGACAAACTGACAATTTAACCTCGTGTTAGCATTTAACTAAGTTAAAAAGATAACCCGGGCTCGTGCAAGCGAGCCTAATTGAATTCTCAGTGTGATGACTTTTAGCAAAACTCATGCACAAAGGTTTGTAGTAAGTACCAATCATTTAATCATTTAAACCATATTCAGCAGTGAACGTCTACTTATAATACTAAGCAAAACCTGGTATCTGGATCTACGTGAGACAATGTTACAGACATTTCTTCGCTATTCATCCGTATTTAACCGCGAAGGTTAAATAATACCAAATGACGTAATCTTTTTAAATAAACTGTTTGAAAGTGAAACTGAACTAAATTTGCTATTTTAGAGTGAGAATTAAATTGATTTTTAATTGGTACTCAGAGTCCGTGAAATAGGGAAACGTTTTAATTTGATGTTGATTAATTTATTAAGTTTGTTTATTTTGGTACTTATGCAAGATTAGATATCATTACTTTTTCATTATGCACAAATTGCCTTTGAATGGAAAGGATAGTATATTGAAATAAAACTATTCTAAACGGATTCTTTCGCGGTTTATTTAGATTTTAGTTCCCGACGTTTCAACGCCTTTACGGGTGTCATGGTCATGGATATACTCGAAATGTCGGAAACGAAAATCTAAATAAACGCGATAGAATCCGTTTTAAATAGTTTAATTTCAATGTCTGACATTTACGTAAACCTCAAATATTCTGTACAAAACAACGCTAGATACTACTTAAAAAGTCTAATAAATGTAGGTACTTGATTTATATTTGACATGTGATACAAACGTGACTACTGTCCAAAATTTAGAACAAAAACAATATTATATAGGCAGACTAAATATAAATATATCATGAATTCAACAAACAGTCCATAAATTCATAAATATTACTTGTTATTTTCACCTCAGTCCAGCAAACTTGATGGTAATGTAGTTACTGTTGTCGTAGAGTTCTGATTTATAGAGACTGCCTTAACAAATAATATATTGTTTTATATATATGATACTTAAAACAACTAATATATGGGTTGAACAGGAAATCTTACGTACTTATACCTTACTAGCTGTCCCCCGCGACTTTGTTCGCGTGTTTTAGTTTCAACGGTTTTTCATTTTTGCAACATTTTTCATTTATGCTCCGCTCCTATTGGTAGTAGCGTGATGTTATATAGCCTATAGCCTTCCTCAATAAACGGACTATCCAATACAAAAAGAATTTTTAAATTCGAACCAGTATTTCCTGAGATTCAAACAAACAAACAAACAAACAAACAAACTCTTCAGCTTTATAATATTATAGTATAGATTATTGAGCAATTAATATTTTAGAAGAATAATTATTAAAACATAAAAAAAATACACTATCAAAAAGTTAGGTTCCTTTTAAAATTAGCAAGGTACAACATATTTAGGTATATTTAATTCATACATTCATTTAAAATTAAATATAAGTATTTTAAAAGAGGGGAAGCAATTGATAGATAGATGCTTAGCAGTAATGTTATACTTCAAATTATTTGATCAAAAATCAAGGATCAAGTAGTTTAGTATGGCCACCTCTATCCATATGACAACGTAAATCGTTGGAACTTTAAATAATATTTATTTATAACCTAATTTGTGAAACATTTATGAGTTGCAAAAAATCCATGTTTGGCAAGCATTTACAGAATAAGTTTGTCGATGTAAATGCTCAGATAGAGTTCGTCAGTCACCTAAAATATTTTTCAAAGAGTACCTATCGTGTTTTTTTAACATCTGGCACAAGAAGAAGTTTGTGTTTATCCGTGGCATCGTAGCTTCTAAACGGATTGACTTATTTTGACGCGGTTTTTGTTTGAAAGATATTGTCATTAAACATTGAAAAAAAGAAGTTATTCTCTAAAACTGAGCAAATCTTCTGCCTACTCGGATATTACTATAGTTAATCTTGCAAATGCGATTTAATAATGTACCAACTAATATAATATCTATAAATTTCACAGCGTATCCCGAGTTTGTGACAAAAATTTCACAAGAGCTTAAGCATTGTGCTTACAACACCATGAGACCGTAAAGCCCGGCCATGGGTTTGCGAAATTTCGCCAAGAGGTCAACAGGTACGATGCACGGAATAAGCAATTTTCCTTTGTATTATTTTATCTATGTAAATAAGCTTTTAAGGCAATATTAAATTTTAATGGGAGTTTGTGAAAACTGCGCTTAATCACTATTAAGTTATCGATGTTTTTGAAACAGCTTCCTAGATTTTTGAGCTTTATTTTTTTAGGGTAAATATTTGCAATTAAGGGCTAATTTTTTAAATGCCAATTTTTTTTTTTTTCTTGGAGTACAATTGATGTTGACAGATTTTGTATGGAGGAAAGGTCAAAAATTTTAAGTTATTCCTCTTATATGATAATCTGGAGTTGGAAAAATCAGCCCCTTTAACCAGCCTCTTTACTTAGATATTTTACTATTAAGAGTCTAAATTATAAAGCATTATATGAGCAGAGAACTACATATAGCGCATTTCATTTGTATTGCCAATTATGGTGAAAGATGACGGTGACTTAGCATAAAACATTTCATAACATATTTAATACAAAATATGAAATACACATGGTATGCTACATGAGTCAAGAGGAAACGGGATCATCGGAAGCTGCGTTAAGCCGGACAAACCAATGTAGGTAAGGTTTTATTTATCTATACTAATATTATAAAGCTGAAGAGTTTGTTTGTTTGTTTGTTTGTTTGTTTGTTTGAACGCGCTAATCTCAGGAACTACTGATTCGAATTGAATAATTCTTTTTGTGTTGGATAGTCCGTTTATTGAGGAAGGCTATAGGCTATATAACATCACGCTACGACCAATAGGAGCGGAGCATAAATGAAAAATGTTGCAAAAATGAAAAACTGTTGAAACTAAAACACGCGAACAAAGTCGCGGGGGACAGCTAGTCATTTGATAAAATAAAATTTGCAAAAAGATTTTTTTTGTTGTTTATTTACATTTTTTTTAATTACCTGTTTTAATTATACTTTTTGGCTAGAAGATAACAATTAGTAAGCGCTTCCTAAAAACATATAAATTATTTTTAATTCACGTTCTACGGAGTTTCCTCTCGGGTGAAAATCTGATTTCTTCTAGGCCACGACGTGGGGATATGTCGGACTTCCACCAACTATAACCACCCCGGTTCCATCGTTGCCTTTGCTCGGCGGGGCTCGGAGATTTTATGTTACCATGGAAATTTAAAAATATCTAGATTTAAATTATAAATGCAGGAAAATGTGAGTACCTTTCAACACAGCTAGCATATACACCTGTTAGCCCTTAAGTGTAAATGTCATAAGTGACGACCATTTGCAACACTCACGGTGGTCTTAGACCCAAGCAGGGACCACACGGAATATTAATTAAAAACGCGTCTTTAGGCATCGTAGTTTAGTTATCAAATTCTCTTAATTTAATTAATAACATTATTTCATTTTGATACGTTCATTAGGTAATGAAAATGACTAGGGAATGGTTTTTCTTTTTTTCTTATACACCTAATTAAAAGTAAAAAGTACTTTTATCGTGCATAAACTTAAACAAGACTTTAATTACTTGATATCTACTTTATTGATAATTATAATTATCGGTGTAAAATAAAATATGTGGATTTCGTGGATTTTTAACATAAAATCTCTTGTATCGTTAAAATTCATACACTATAATTAAAACTTTTTGCTTGAAACAGATTAATACCTCTACAAGATGTCTACACGATAATTCATTATACAGTGTGTAGCATGAAAACAACTAATTGATGCATCTTAACATAATAGTAAATGTATGCATGCTGTAACGCCCATCGTAAAATTTATTAACAATGTTCAATGTATGTAATTTATTTCGCATGCCAGACCATTAGATAGTTGATTGGGTACCTTGAAGGTTGTGTGGCGAACTTTGACTTCTTTGAAGATGCTCATGTAGGTCGCCATACAAGCGTAGGTAGTAGATCCCTTTATTGTAGGTACTGCTCCAAGTAATATAATTATAGTTATGGGCTTATATTTTAAGGCCACAGATAGTACGGGTTTAAAGAAAAATAAAAAAAAAATAAACAAAAAACTATAAAATATTGTGTACCTTATAACTTCCTAACTTGATTAGGTATATTAAAAACGGTAATAAAAATAAAAAGTAGAAAGTACGAAAAAATATTTCAGAATTTAATATGACATATAAAATTAAATATTTTTTTAATTCACAAATAAAATAAATCTTATTAACGTTCATTTTAAATGAAAAACCCGCCAAAAGGATTTCCGTGTAACAATTCGAACTGGCATTGGAATTAATGTATTTCGCAAACTATTAAAATATGCTAATGTTAACCTAACTATAACAATTTCACCTTGACTTTAGATCACTCACTAATGGAAAAGAAAAAGTTTCCGGGTTAAATTCAATGCTAAATACACCACAAAGAAAAATACGCCAAATTATTTTTTCATATGACTATTTTTTTACCTTGGTTTTAAGGAAGGAATCTAGAAAAAGGAATAAGGAATCTAGGAAAGAGTATGGTTGTTTTTAAGTGAATTTTTAATTATATAAAATAAAGGATACCGATTTATAAGATATTTAAAAAGTTGTAATATTTTATTTAATTTTGCCTAGAGTTTTTCCAAGCTATGTTGGGACAAAAGTTTGTCTGTTTCTGACCAAATAAAATTCACCGCATCAAAAATGACGTTATGTCAAAAGCCAACTATGCCAAAAAGTATTTGACATAACAGGCGATTCAAACGCAGACTAAAATCACCAATACAGGTACCTATGTTTTTTGACCGTCTGCTAAAGACAAATAAATCCCAAATGCTTTGAACATTATATCATTTAACCTTGAAGCCAGCTTACCAAAATTTGTGTAGGTATTGAAAGAGGAAAAAGTCTGTATACAGTCTGTGAGCTCTTTCCTAGAACCGTTATTATGGAGTCCCAGACTATCCTCCTTTTATTTTATGTGTCATGTTTGATTCACTCCTTTTTAAATCTCGAACCGCGTTCTGTCAATGTGACATTTAGAGTTCCTTTCGAACGCATGACGTCATGATTTTATATTTATTTTAGATTCCATTTTTGAACACCATAAATGGAAACGATTATAATTTTAAAATTACTATTCTGTTTCATTTGTTTCTTTAACAGTTTTGAGATATTAAACAAAATTGTGTTTTATTTTTTGTTTCAATTGTTTTGTTTCAATAAACATTGCCTATTATGTAAATGTCATTCAAATACCAATAAAGAGATTATGTATGTTGTGTTTATATTCAGGAGGTAATATACCTTTGCTTGTAGTAATAACATTTCAATTTCAACCTAAAACTTTAATGTCTAAATATTGTATATAAATGTATTTTAAATAAAACAAAATATCTGTCTACTTTTTGGGGTACCCAAAGCCTTGCTGCGTATTCGAAAACAATCAAGAGAAGTATATCCCATAACATCTACTTTAAAAACTTTCTAAGCCTCCATTCAAAGAGCCTAACACTAAAAAAAGACCTTTAATCCAAGCCGGAATTCCCAAAACGTTTTTAACCACAAAAAAATAAACGAAATTACTAAAAAGGGTGCCCAGGAATCCTGATTAGATACTTCCGGCGGTTATTTAAGACCTAAAATAAGAAGGAAAGGTCACAGAGAACGTTATGAGTCATTGCTAAGGTGACTTCGGACGAAATTGGCGAGATGAGCTGCAAATGTGCTCTAAAGGGCATTTAGACCGTCATAATGTCGGCAAAAACGCGGTAAATGGGTTTTGATGTCGCTGGATTGGTATTAATTATATAAATCAAAGATGACTTATATGACATCTATAATTTAGGTCATATATTTTTATGAATTATTTTATGCAATTTTTTTTGTCATTCATTCTTTATACGTTATTTTACCGAGGTTTTTTTAGTGATGTAACTATGTCAAAGAACACCACTGCCTTTTAACGTCTCTAAAACTTAGGTCTTGGAAGATACGTTTCCGGCCTTCATAATGGGTTTGAGCTTTTGCATATTTCTAGAATAAATCACTAACTTTTTTTAAATTAGGTAAAACTAACTATTATATTACTACTTCAAAAAATTTGTAATTTATTTAGCCAATATACAAGGTGTTTTTTTTATCATTGTATGAACGAAAACTATGAACTCTAACGGTTATAGTATTAAATTCGAGATCTTTTATTTCACTTGTTTTTTGAATTTCTAATGTTCCAATCATATTTAAAAAATTATAGAGATCAAAGTTTTCGTATGTACAACGATAAATAAATAACAATATCACCTTGTACATTGAAATAAAATGGCAATTAACTTCTTAAAAGTACCTAAGTCTTTTTCTTATTAAACATAACACCATAATTAAGACCTGGACTATCCAAAAACGGAGCTAAACACATTATGTTTAATCCTCGTAATTATTTGTTAACACATTCGCACCCTCGACGTGCAACTGTAGTATTTATAATTTCCGTTCAACTGTTGAAATAAAACATTACACAAATATTGCTAATTACCGGTAAGGTGTTAGTAAAAGAAAATAATGCTGTCTTGGAATTCAACGTTCAATATTTCATGCGTCAAATAAAAAACATGCATTAACAACTTATGTAACAAATAAATGGACGAAAAAGGTAGATGTTTGAACTGAGAAGAAGATTAGACGAGAAAAACAATAAACTTAGAGTAAGCATAGACAAGCACAGAGCGCGCGCATCGCTAGTTGCCCCTTGTGTCGAGAAATGCGCTAAGACACCAATAACAATAACAAACATAAAATATATATTATAAAAGAAAGTCCCGCGCCGCGTCTGTCTGTCTGAAAACAATAAACTGAAAAAAAATAATAACGAACGGATTTTCACATGGTTTTTATCTATACTTATAATATTATAAAGCTGAAGAGTTTGTTTGTTTGTTTGTTTGTTTGAACGCGCTAATCTCAGGAACTACTGATTAGAATTGAAAAATTCTTTTTGTATTGGATAGTCCGTTTATTGAGGAAGGCTATAGGCTATATAACATCACGCTACGACCAATAGGAGCGGAGCATAAATGAATAATTTTGCAAAAATGAAAAACCGTTGAAACTAAAACTTAATGGATAAAGAGATACAAGAGGAAGGTTTTCGTTTATATTTCATGAATGCTTTGTCTACCCGTACTTAGCAGGAGCGGGTCGCTAAGTATATATTGAGCTTAATTTTTAAGGTTTAATAACTTTATAAACTTAAGTAAAATAAAATAAATTTTTAAACCTAATTTTCTATTTACCTACCTTAAAATAGTGTCTACTTGTGTCTCTACGAGTGTAAATGAAACCTGATCCCAGCTCTCGACAATAATAAATTGAGTTCATCCGTTACATGTTATTGAACAATATATTAGCTAATATACATTACGAAGGTATTTGAATAATATTCTACCTATCCAATTAAAGCCTTAATATCACATTGAATTAAACCTCATATACTCAAATACAGTTTGAAGAAAAATAGACTCAAACCTGTAACATTTAAAACTTATTTTTGGTTTGAGGCTGTAAAGATCAAAGTCTAAATTAGATAATCAATTACCTTACTTATCTAAACGACCTATATTCATTTCATATAATTTATTATCTAGTCAATAAGGTCAAATCTGATATAATATATTAAGAAATAAAATTAAGCCAATGTCAAAAATTAAATAAAATTTTAAAGATGCAATTTGAAATAACGAACCGCAATCGCAACAAATTTATTTATAAAGTATATTTAGATATGTATAAAGATATATTGAATTATCAATTAAGTTTGACACCTCAAGTTGCAATCAAGTAGAGTTGTTAAGGTTTAGTAATTAAAAGGCAAGAATTAATTAAAATAATGGCTTTAAAACAAACAAGATACCTTTTTTACGGTAGTTGAAAATTAGTTAACTTTCACTTTGATTGGAATCAATTAACAGTGGACAAAGTTATGTCATTGGTCGATCGAGTCTTTATAATTAAAGTGTTATCAAAACTTGATCTTTTTTGGAATTTTTCTAACACGTAATGATATGGTCAAATAAGTTTATGCTTGCCGATGTTTCAACAAATATAAAGTCAATAAAATTTTCATTTGTATTAAAATAGCTCATTGTATAAAAATTACGAAGGTAAGTTCAAAAGACATTAATAAAATATTTTATGAATACATTTTTTAAAACATAAACATGTTCAAATGATTTCTCATTTTCTTAACACTTAAAAGGCTTGATTGTAGAAAGAGCATTTAATGGCCGAAACCTGAAACGTCAATCAGTTTTAAGTCACCGTTAAGTCTCATGCTGACTCTTTCTCTTTAAGGTGTAAAGTAGTGACAGATAGACATTTAAGAACGTCTTAAAGTTAAGTTGCGTTTTAGTATTTGAGGGTAAGTCTATTGTTATTAGTTAGCAAAGTGTAAAATGAATCGTATAACCAATAGTCGCGGGTTTGAGTGTTGCCTGAGGTTAAAATTTTGCATTTTTACTCTTTCTATTTAGCATTGCGGTCTTCTTCGAAAAAAGCATTATTCCTTGTCTTTAGTTGCAAAACTGTATTGGGGTTTCCAGAACAATAGGTCTAACCTCGGTGTGACCACTAGATAAATTAAATAAATTCCGAGAAATATACCAAAGCCTCTATGATAATATTATAATGCTAACTCACTCTTATTGAATACAGTATTTAATATACAATAAGGACAAGTGCTGTCAGTCATTCATATCTAACAAGACAGGCAATAAACTTTAGATAACTTGATAATTACCTATCATCGTTAATAAGTTAGACCAACACTTATAAGGCTCTCCTGACAACTGATGACAATATTCTTAGGCCGTCGCCATATAAGCCTTCGTTCCATCATAGTCTGGTAAAACAAAATAGGCTAACTGCGGTAGAGTTCTTAACAGACTCTGTTTGGAAGAAAAAAAAAAGAAAAAATACAATAACTTTGATTTTCGGCCTAAAACCAACATTTTATAAAAACACAGAAATATAAAAGTTTTAACAGATAAAAAGCGAGGTCTCCATGAAAATATTCTGAAAAAACGTATAAATTAATTTCACACCTAAGCAATAGTCTCCCCCAATTTGCACCAGGCTCTTCTGTCTGGAGCCGCTGCCCACCAATCCGGCAAATAGCAAATAATTCATAAAAAAACACAACCCCTTATAACGAAAAATGGGTATATAAAACGAAATACTAAACACAAATCCAAAAAAACATGTTTATATTATATTTTTATTTTGCAGGATTATTGCTACGGACGTTATTGACTGAATATCACACCTGTGCGGAAGAGCCTGCGGAGATTATTATCGAGTACACGTAATAAGTACTCTGGTTTTGTTGTACGATATCTTTGGCTTTGATGATCTTACATGCGTTCTTGTTTCTAATGTCACCTAATATTGTTAAAGATAGTGCAAATGCAAGGATAGTGAAGGAACCAAGGGTTTACATATATATTTACATAACGGTTTACTCACACATATCCTCGGGATCGCCCGACTTGCGACACCACCGCCGCCGCGCCATCTCATTATTAGGGACTCCTATTGAGTCTGAAACTAGTCGGGCGATCCCGAGAATGTGCGTGAGTAAACCGTTATGTTCTAAATAAATATGAATACTCCTTACGAAAGTTTTTACTGTTGAGATACAAGGTTTTACTGTTGAGATATCAAATACATTATAATGAAAAAGATAGTTTTTTCAACCAAATCAAAATTGAAATCAGTATGTCATTCAGAGCATTTTAATAGGGTATCTTCTTTTTCGACTGACCCTAAAAAGTAAACGTGGGGTAAAATCCAAAATTTTGAAAACAATCTCCTTTACACTAACAATTTGGCAATCTCAATAACCGGTAGGTACCAGTTCTAATGGCAGAACGATAAAATCACTCTAATTGGTTTTACCAGTACTGATACTAGGTTTGATCATAGCAATTAGGCTATAACGACTAAGTAAATATTATTTGTATAGACATCTAATAAAACCCAATCACACAAAAATACACTTCTTAAAAAACAAAGGATTGAAAAAGCTTTTGAAACGTAAGCAAGATAGAGTTATTTAGCATAAACATGATTATGCGAGATATGATCAAACAAGGACGGAATCAGTTCCCACACCACTTATCTTGTTATTCCAATGTTCACTTTTGTTGGAAACAAAAGACGTAATAACTAAGTTACCAAAGATAAGCGACCATATTATATAGAACTAGCTACTTCCCGCAGTTTTACTCGCGTTGTTTCTAATCTTTTAAATATATCGTGATAAAAAGTATTCTTTATGTTGATCAAGATTTTAAACTATGTGCGTGCCAAATTTCATTCAAATCCGTTTTGTTGTTTTTGTGTGAAAGAGCAACAAACATCCGTTTAACTTGACTAACTTGCGCGTTCATACTTTTAGTAGGATTTAAATCTTGAAAGTTCTGTTGTGAGTCTGATACAGTCTTATCTATCTGCGAAGCTTCACCCCTCTCGGTTGCTAGAACAATCATGACGCCAAAATGTAATAATACAGCCGCAGAATCAGGTATTCCATATCTCGGCCCAACCTGGCAATCTTGGATGCTTCGCAATCCGCCCCAGGCTATTTGTTTGGATTCAACAGGTGTGCAGTTTTGCCTCACCATGTTTCAAACATGATGATATATATCCCTTTCGGTTCAGCCTTAGGATTGCGGCTGTTGTCGTAAACTTGCAAATTGTGTGTTTGTATTTATGATCCTGTTGTAAAGACGAATGGGCATTTGGAAATCCCTTAAATTTGCTTATTGTTTTAGCTTGAGCTAAACATTTACTGTATTCTATTATTGTGGTTATTATATTATTTTAGGCTTTTGAATAAAAGGACCTAGGTATATCTATAGATGACCGCACATCAGCAGCAATACTGTGAAATTTACATAGCATAGGTTTTTTATTGTGTCATTATGTCTATTTTCTCTTCTTTATTAAAAAACGATACCCGCAATAAGGAATTCGATCCTTGTGTCTCAGGAGGTTTCAAAAACATTCGAATCAAATTCACAAAAACCACCCAGACTTAGAACAAGCATTTCTGAATCACACAATGCTTGTCCCAGGCGGGGATCGAACCCGCGGTACGTCGCGCAGTGGTAGTTAGTGTAGTGACCTATATACCACTCGGCTATCTGTGCAGTAATTAATTTAAAACGATCGACTGTTTCTCGTACATACACTATTGAAATTTATGGACCCCAAATATTTTCCCATTAAAAAAAACCCATTAATTTATAAAAATCGTAAACAAATGAATTTTTTGCAGAAAAGTATTTGTTGTTGAAACAACTTTTTTTTTGCACAGATAAAAAAAAACATTCTACAAATAGGTGGAACATTATCCTCCTTTCGAACCGGTTTAAAATAATAATAAACTTATTTTAAAATAACAAATAGCGGGTTTATTTTCTCATTTTTATAACAAGCCAGTAACATTTATGCATTCAGTGGGTGCCGGCAGCCTTGTGAGACGAAAGTGCGTTGAGTACCGTCGTCAATGGAATGCTAGCGGGGCTACTTTCATCACCAACCTTGAAGGAACCACAATCGCCCGAATCTCATGGAAATATCCGATCCTTATACCTACGCCCTTTTGGTATTATATTGGTTTGTGACGATTTAGAATAAAATTTAAGGATACTTTAAGTTTATCTTAATGATATTTAGATTTCGTTACAGGATTAATCGCCAAGGGTCTAAATAGTTCAATTTCAATGTGTAATATTTTCCAAACGCAAATATTACACATTGAAAATGAATACCTTAGGATACAAAGTCGATGTGCTACAAATTTGTCTCTAAATTACCGATGCAAAAAAAAATGCTGAGGTTATTCGTAGCAAAAATCTTTGCTAAAATAATATGCAAACACTTTTGGCCCATGACGTAATTAAAGTTCACGTAGTCTTGTCCGTTGCCATTTACTGAGCATAATGTCAAAACCTGGACTGCTACTAAAGAATTCGTAGAACTGTATGTCTGTGTATACACTTCCTTATGAAGTGGAGGTGCGGCTCATCAAATAACGTTGGAAAGAATTTATCAAAGTAGTACATATCATTTATTTCGGAATTAGTGTTTAAACTTGGATAAACCTTCGTGAAAAATTTAATATCCTTTGGTTAATTTGAGGTATTCGTTAGATGAACCAATCCTAAATGAAATAACATAAAATTTATTGTTTACGTTGTGTTTTGTATTTATTGTTACGTGTTATTGTTTTATTCGAGTTCCACAGGTAAGGTACTAGAAATTTGAATGTAATACTTCAAGGCAACATCTGAGTTTTAAATATGCGGAAATAGGCTCGGCATTTAAAAGTATCCATTTATTGCCTCGACATCAATAAATCATTCGTCATAATCATATTATATTACTAATCTAATATCAAAGATGTATTAAAAATATTTGATAACATTTAATATGCTGACCATTTAACCTTAAACTTAACAACTTGTAATTGCGTCAATTACAAACAAATCGATTGTATTTAATAATATATTTATGCGATAAATACATTTTGCTTGAGGCGCTGCCTCAGAATAAACAAACTAAGAGACAATTGATTACGTGGTGGAAACGCCTCCAACGCGTGCGAAACTGAAAAAAATGGTCCATAGTAAACGTGAAGATGATACAGAAAGAGATAACAGCATACCGGATAAGTGTGTGGAAGATAAGGACAGCGCACTTTCCGAAGTCGGAACACGATGCGATCATGTGAAAGTAATGAGTGCGAAAGGGATGGACGATTGAGAGAAAGATAGGTAGGAGAGTGAAATTGCCGTCGCAACTTTCGCTGAGCTCGTTTCAGTTACGTCACGGCAGCGCCAGCGCAACTTACGCAACCGTTGTTGAGATTATGACTATATGACACTGATTGGAATGATCGTTGGAAGTAATCAATTACATTTGGTAGTGCTTCCGGTGTCGATAGTGAGATACTTAACTTATTCTTATTTAAAGATAAAATCTTCATGAATGCACCAGACACTTACATTTTCGGAAGAAATTTGTAATTCACATCGCTAGCTGACATAATAGATGCAGTATTAGAAATTAGAAAGCGTAAACTAAGCAAATAATGACTCAAAGAGCATAATATAGCCGTGTTAGTAATAAGGCCGGTAATAAAAATATTTGAAATTATTGCGAATTGTATCGAATCAGTTCCATAGTTGCACAGCAACAGGATTAGTAACGACATGAAATTTTAGCTATATCAGTTAAAATGAGATAGTTAGCAAAACGTTACTAAATGCGATTACACAAACCCTTACGACAACGTTACAAGCCTTGTTATGCTTATTTACCTATTTGCCTAATCGTCTTTTGATGATTCTTGTCATTGTGACACTATAGTGCTCAGTGTTATACAATTTTCTGCAATTACACGCTCTTCACTTTCACTATTATATTTTTTAACATACCATATCGTGTCATCAAGTCATTTCATTACTGACCTACAAAATTCGTACTTTCTTTTTCTTTACATTTCTTCAGCTACTGTCCTCATCAATCAATTGTTCATTCTTGTTAGTAATTAGAACAAGGCGGGAATGATGTCCTAGATCTTAAATGATACATTATACGCATCTCTTCTCGCTCTAATGCCGAAGCACAATACGCTACTGTCACACATCTGTAATTTACTTTACACATACACGTTTCATTCGTGTGGTTAGTCGTACCTATGTGTGCATTATGTTCAGTGATAAGTTATAGATATGTGTACCGTTATATATATGCAATGAGCTCGAAATTAAGCAAAACAGAATTCCTTTGCCCTAATATACCTAATTCATTATATATGCAAATGTCTTTCACGCATACGTCTATCGAGACACAAATTTTGTTAGTGTGCGTTACTCAATGTATACATTCTATGTTCGCATTTTTGTGTGTGAATAGTGATTTTGCTAGTGTTTGTAAGCGTGTCGTTGTTACAGCGTAGTGTGCGCTTGTGTTTGTGGTTTTATGTAAGTGTGAGAGTAGTTTAGCGTTCACAATGAAAGTACTCGGCAGTTGCACGGATTTGGGTCACAGCTCCAACTTTGATTATAAAGATTACGACCACCGTGTGAATCATCGCACATCTTCTGGGACCATGCTGTTCTTGCGTATTTATATTTAGCATTTATGTTTATCTTACTATATTAAAAATAAAATCTTTGTTGTTTTTTTTTTTTTCAAGTTAATTTCTAATTTATTTGTTTTAGTTCTTATAATAGTTGCACTTAACTTACCTTCATCAAGTACTTGAATTTTTAATTTTTCTTTCATAATTTCGGCAATATTTTTCTGATAAATTATTTCTCTCTCAACTGTAATTAAACGACATGTCAAAACCTCAAAAATTAGGCCATACATTATCGATATAAAATCCCCTTTCACATATAGCTAGCGTGAGTCGACGTTTCGTCATAGATCGAGGTGCATAGCCACTTTCCTTTCAACTTGTTCATTTTCATAACTACAACGTTATCTTTACATGAGGTTTGTTAGAAAACAGCTTGATGCAATTTTAGTGTGGTAAGCTTGTATAGACCGTAATGGGATCAAAGCATCTGTATTAAGTAAGTAATTTATCGCTGATACACTTGATTTAGCTGAAGAAAACGTAGTTAGAAATGATAGTTGGATTATGGATGGCGGTGAAGAAACATTTTGTGATGAAACCTAAATTTAATGGGAAGAAAGCCTTTTGAAGAGAAACATTTGTAGACATAGGCTCGTATTATAGTTGATCATGCTTAGATTAAATATTTTAAGAAAGCACCAAACTATAAAAATATTTATACCACGGGAGTAAATGTTAAAGTTATGTAATAATGATTACATGACCACCAAATTTTTCATTGATTTAATTACCAATGAAAATAAAGAAACACTTACTATTTTTCATATACTTCTTCTGCATAACCTTTTCCCAAGCTATGTTTTAGACAGCTTCCAGTCTTACCGGATTCAGCTAAATATTGTATTTTACTAGGAGCGACAATTTTTCAGAAACATTTAACAAAATTAATCACATTTTAACAAATATTTTCTCAGCTTTAGTAAAATCCTAGAATCCAATAAAAAAGACAGCAAGAACAAGTGACTAACGTTTTTACGAGGTTGTCTAGACGTTGTTTAATTCGAAATCTTTCTTAACCAACTTTGGATGCAAGTGATAGTCTATTGCTTCATCCATTAGCTTGCTTATCTTATTTGTCCATTTCAGATATCTTGTTAGAAGTTTGATGATTAGAATTAAAATAGAAAGGAAAGTAAGTGAGATTCATTAAATTAAATACTGTTTTTTTGTTTTGTACTTTTTTGTTAGGATTTATTTGGTCCTTAAGATAATATACGCATACGAAATTTCATTCAAATTGGTTTAGCAGTTTAGCTGTGAAAGCGTGACAGATAACAGACATAAAGACAGACAGACAGACCGACAGACGGACAGAAAGAGAGACAGACATTTACTTTCGCATTTATTATATTAGTATTTAAAGTATGAAATATGGATAATACATTTTTTTAGTCAAAAGAATATTATACGAGTAGGTAGGTTTTATTAAAATGTTTACTCAGAAGTAATTTGTAAGTCTACCAAGAATTATAACTAAACTGTTATGAATTAAGTCAAATCCCAAATTAGGCATGTAAAAGAGGTTGTTAATAGCCAAGGTTAAAAACAGAATAAAATAGAAACAAGATTTCATGGAATTACTTTCTGGGCGTAAAATAAATATCCTACAAAGTATTTCTGTTGACATAAACGTACAAACATAGTGTTCAAATAGAAGTAGAATGTGCGAACGCTGACGGATTTTCAGGGTCGAATTGATAAGACCTTAGCTTTGATGTTAGACTTACTTATTACATACGAAATATTGGTAAAAGATGCTCTTTGATAACTATAAGTAAAGTATTTTACTGGATGTAATTTGAAGATAAAAAGCACAGATGAAAATAGATCCATTTTGAAACGTAGTTGTCTTTGGTTACAATAGATGTACCTATGAAGTGTTGGAAGAAATAAACATTCACAATTTGAAGCTCGTTGTCAGACAAAGCTGACGTCAGCGCCATCTGTTAAACAAATGTTGAACTACTTTAACTATATTTATGACCTAAAACAGAAGTGCTTTAGAATAAGCGTAAAAGCATACATAATTTTAGAGCCTCGAGGTCCGTGAACGTTGAAGTTTAAATTTTATTTTTAGAAATGAATCACTAACATGTGAAACAATCGCCAATCGAAATTCCGTGAAAAAATCAGGAACAAAGACCACTCACACCTAAGTTAGTAGTTTAAAACGACGCTATTCCAATAAAAGTTGAAAAAATACGTTCGAATCATGACCTCGAATATATAAAATGTCACTATCACACAATCAAGGTACGAGAAGGTCCTTTTTTTGGCCCCCGCCTACCTGGGCCCATTGTGATCCGGGGAAAGTTATGTAAAAGACAGACGGACAAAAAATTCTGATTTCTCCTGTCTCTCTCTATTTTTTTCTATATGCGACCCTCAAGAATTCCGATTTAGATCAGGCCACTAGTTTTTGTGAACGGCCATAAGGAATAATAGAAGCAAAAAAATGTATCGCGTTTTTTTTTCAAATTGCAGGTTACGTATGTCTACGGATGAATAAGTTTTGTACGTGTTCATTGTTTGGTTGAAAGGTTCTATGGGTTTAGTGAGTGAACCGAAGAAATTTATAAAATCTGTGTATTTTAGATGCTTTGAAATAAAGATTAGGCCCATGTGTGCTTAAGGAGAGGAAGAACGTAAGTTTGATAGAAAGGTAAGTTTTAAGAAGGTTAGTTTTTTACGGATTACTCGTAATTTGCCAAAATAAAGTAATGTTAAATACCCTTTTCTTCAAGTGAAAAAGGAAAAAGACAACGCTACGGGGTATTCCTAAATGATAATAAACGAGACAAATAAACATATCATAATATCAGGCTTCATAATATCGTCCACTCCTTTAATCTATTTTAGGCTCTTCGCTTGCAGAAATTGAGGTCAAACTACTAGAAATACATCCAGACGCACTGAGACCTGCTTATATGAACTCTTAAACAAGCATCACTAATACAGTTAATACATTTAAGTAGGTAGTTTATTTATATCTGTCTCGTCATCGCGAAGTAACCACTATATCTTCCGTAGATGGTAAGTAGAGAGAATGAAGAGTAATTATACAAGCAATTAGTAACGCCTATTTAGCATCCAGTTATATTTGTTAGGTACAGGTGCACTCCACCTTTGCATAGAAAAATGACACAATAAATACAATTTGTATCAAACGATGGACATTACTTGAAATGCTGCCATGTGCTGCAGATGGATAAGAAAGACCGTTAACGGTTTTTAGTTTATTCGTTAGTTGGTATCATGGTGAGTTGTAGAGGCTTGGAACTGCTTTCGTAATTATTGCTAGAAATACTGCTATTGGTGTTTCAAATAATCTTATTTGAAGTAACTTGATGTTGCGAATTGGTATTACAATTATTTACGAAATATTTGCTTACTTTCTTTGGTAGACTCTACTTTTATTCCAAAGACTTAACAGCATCTTGTTCTTTGGGATTCAAAAAGAAAGTTTCTGCGAGGTTCCTTACTTAGTTAACAGTTTAAGCAATTTCCAAGTTGAATGCTCCATTTTTAATCTGTAAATTGAACAGAAGCTATTACTATGCAGCTCATGTTATCGACTTAAAAATTTAACCAAATGAAAAGTACAAAAATTCTTTTATCCATAAAAATTGCTCCTTTAAAAAGAGAAACAAAAGTATAAATTACCATGTTTTAAGAGACAGAGTATATATATCGTTTTCACCTGAATTGTGTTACAAAAAAAAGTAAAATACCTAATTAATCCTCTTAAACGCTGGCCGTAAAGAGAAAGCAGAGTCCGCTATAGAACAAAGGAATAAAGAATTTTCACTCGCGTTATTCGAAGCATGACAGTTTAAATGGAGAAAAACTGTCGATAATCAGTCAGTGGAGTTGAAAGTCGCGTGCACAATGACACCAACTCTCACTCTATCACCAATTAATTGGAGTCAATGGATCGCACACGATACGGTGGAAAAAAGCGGCCAAGTGTGAACTGGTGTTTCTTTATCGTGATCCCGTTACATAGTTAAATTTATATAATTTTCTGTTGTAACTCGTCAAATAATAGACTCAGTCTATTCTACTGCTGGACTTAGAACTCTTCTAAGTTATGCTATAACACTCGGTCCGGTGCCTTACGAACCATGTCGGATCCAGCTAATTTCTTTAGGTCGTCAGTTCATTTGTCCCATATATTACATCCGTGCATGAATTGAACCTATAATTAAGGAAACACAATTTAGTTATAAGTACTTAATTATAAAAGGTCTTTAAATTCTAGGTAATCAACTTTCTTTATCATAAGGTTAACAAGTAAAATGTCATTCTCTTCTTTTAAATTTCACTCATTTATAAGTGACGGTCAAGTAATTGCTACTGACCTCTTTTCTCTTTGATGTCAAAAACTATTAATCGGTCAATCAGATTCTTTAAATTCTAATAAAAGAAACAGCTGTTACGGTATGAATGTACTAACAGAAGCTATAGAGCTTGAAATAGGACATTATACAATAAAACATTATTCGTACGGCTCTACCAATTACAGAATCCTAAAACTGAAAGAAAGTGATGTTACGACACAGTATCGTTGCACGAGAAAAAACTGGTGAATCATTGTTTTGCATTGCTATCTCTTTCTTTAGCGGGGAAATTAGTATCGCTGTCTCGTTTTGAAGAAAGTGCGCGCGTGCATCCAGCTGAACGGTTTTACGTCACACGTAGTAAATGTGAGAAATTTCGAAGCAAAGTTATATTGTACTGATTTATTAGCTCTAGATTTAGACCGAAAACTTGTTAAACGGATATTGTGAGAAAAAAACGTTTTATATTTATTCCTATATAGGTATTTGAATTAGGATAATTGGATTACCCCGATATTAAGTTGGATTCGGTAAAAACATGATTTTTTTACTAAATCGGGGCTGAATTAATAAATATAATAATAAATAATAATAAAATCATTTATTTCAGGCCACTATGGCCCATAGATAAATACCTTACAAACTAACATATATAACATATTACAAAATTTGTTAGTAATAGAGATTAAAATTATGTTAGTAAAAACTTCCTTGCACTATGTCTTAGTGCGTTCCGTTGGTACTTGTCCGCGGAAGCGACGGAACACCACATCCTGAGGCCAGAAGTCTTCAGTCATGACGTGATGCAGGTAGCAATTCGGCACTCGCACCACAAACGCCTTGAAATTGACGTTTCGGCGCGACTCCAGCTCCTGCACCCTCGGCGAGTACTTCAACTTCTGGCGCACGTAATCCACGATGTTCTCCACCTTAACAGAGTGGTGTAGGCGGGAGATGTACACCGGCGTGTTCGGCTTGGCGGCACGCACGAGCACGTTGGGCTCCAGTGGTGCTTTACCGCAGCGGTTCTGGACAGTTCTGGGACGGCACCTCTTCCTCTGCACCATCACAAAACCGTCTTCATCCCGTCGAGGCGCCTGCGCAGCAGGCGCGGGCAGCGGGGCGGGGCACGGAGCACGCGCGGCGCGTGGAGGAGCCGCGCGGGGTGGCGCCGGGGCGGGCGCGGGGACGGGTGCGGCGCAGCTAGGTGTACGCGCTGCAACCCGGCTAGCGACAGCGTCAGCATAAACGCGTCGAGGTGTCGACGCGGTTAAACGTGTCGCAATCGCTGGGGCATTGCACTCGACGACAGCCGGTGACGCATCGGAATCCGCCGATGCAAAACTGCAGACGGAGGCGTTTTGCGCCCCGCGACGCGTGTTCACCTTAGAGGCCTCTTCAGGCGACCTACTTACCGAAATAGTGTTACGCAGTAACACTACTTCAGCACGCAGCTCCTGAATAGTCCTGTCGGAGACCTCCAATTTGGACTGCACTTCTGTCAGGCTCGACTTCAGGAAGATGATGTCCTTCAGGAGCCTGGTAACGTCGACGTGGTCGAACGTGACGGGGGGCAGCTTATGCAGCTCCTTCGCCACGAAAGTCGGCACGTCGTCCGGGTCGGTCACCTTCAACAAGGTGATGATGTCCTGGACGCTCTTCTCCGTTCCGTCCCTCCGTCGAGACGGCATCTGGTCGAGTTTGCCCAGACTCGTGTACAGCAGTCTCTTCCCACTGCAAATGTCCTCTTCTTTGAAGTTAGTCTTACAAAGTTGTAAGATACTAACCTCATCCATCGTATCGATGGCGTTCTGTACAAACGCCAACAGTTCGTTGGCTATGAGTGTTGAACTCATAGCGACAGTGGCGGGCAGCGGCGCAGTGCCGCGCTGTTCGCGAAATTAAATTACTGTACGGTGCACTATGTATTAAGGCACGTCCGTATCCGATGCGCGCTGCAGTCGGAATGACAATTAAGATCTATTTCATTAATCTTAGGGTAAGATCTACAAATCCGTACTGAAATCTAAAAAAACCTGTCCTACTGTATGGGCCGGAATGTTGCCTTAAAGAAGAGAGAGATTAGAATGTTGAGATGGATTATGACTGCTAAACCGGAGGTTGTGGGTTCGATTCCCATCCAGGACAAATCTTCTGTGTGATGTAAAATATAAGTTTGTTTATCAGTTTTCTGGTTGCCATAATACAGGCTCTGCCTAGTTTGGGATCCATTTGGCCATGTGTGAGTTCTCCCAAAACATTACTATTATAAGATATTATAATTAATAAAAATAGTAGGGTAACTCAAAGTAACTTTAATTTGATCATGTCTTAAAGAATACTTGATCAAGTAAATGTTAACTAATTAGAGAACTTCTGACTTTTTTCAATATACTACTATTGATAGTGAGAGTGAAAGATGACGTCGATTCGTAAGTGGATATTCTGCTAAAGTGAGACAGCAATAACAACAGTAGTAAGAATGAAAGGGAGAGTAGATTGTGAGATGAAGTGTGGGAATGCGTGCAGGTAACGATGCAATATGCTTTCAAGTAACTATTGGGAATGGTTGCCGTTTAAAATTAAAGATTTCTTTAGTCATGTAATTAATGTGTGACATTTATTTGACATTTTGTTTATTTATCAATTATGCACTTCTCTCTTGATATCTGAAAGTTAGTAAGTACTTTCTTATTCAAGCCAATATCTTTCGCTCTCATGAAATATCTATCTAGATGATTAAATAAATATTTTTATAGCGAAATGCCTGTTGTACACTTAAGGTACGATTATGTTTCTCTACAATAGTGCCCGTGCAGTGTGCTTTGACAGCAAGGATATCCGAGTGGTTTAAGTCACCACGCCATACTGCGAGTTAGATACCCGCATGGGACAAGCATTTGTGTGATCTACAAATGATTGTTCTTAGTAAAACTTCCCGCGACACAAGGATTAAATTCCATAGTGTGGGAATCGTAATAAAAATAAAAAAAAACTTTGATTTCAAAATTGAGTTTTTTTAATCAAAATTATGTTACTATGATTAAAATTAACGTTCAATCTATGTACTTACTTTAGTCATTGTCTAATAATATCAAACCAACTAAAATTTTTAGACTTTACAATCCCAAACCGTAGCAGCAAAAAATATTGAAGAAAGTAAAAGCGTTCTCATGTTTAGAATTGTTTTTTTAAACGTTAGAAAAAGCTGCTTTTGTATAAACAACAATAGGTTTTACAATGGTTTGCGCAACACGTGTGGGTTGTCTTCAACAGGTCGCATTTTGGAATCCTTGGCTTATTTTGTAAGATTTATAATAAATATTTTGACGATTTATAGAATTTGACGTTCCGAGCTAAGGTATTTTATATGTAGTTTGTATGGAATGAATATTAATATAAGATTTCTTATAATTAGGTACTTAAAAAAATATATTTTTCATATCCAAATTAAAATCTAGAAGTATGTTCTATATTTTTAGTTGCCCGGAAAGTTAGTTTTGCCCATACATTGTTTATTTTTAATCTTATCATGCATCATATAAATTATTTAAAAATATTATCAGTTAAAAAAATTACCAAAAATAATACGATATTATTTTCGCTCTGAAGACAACGTTACATAGACTTTTTTCCCTTACAATTTTAAAGGGTACGATTGGTAGTTTAAAATCAATTAGCTCTACTTTTTTAAATAACACCTTTTTGCACCTTTAAACCCCAAGTAACACATAAAGAATACTGATTTTCACGGTCTTTAGTCTTTTGTTAACCAAGCAATCAATTTGAATCCTCACAGAAATACAATATTTTAGTGGATAGGCACAAGAAAAAGGTTGCTTTCAAGGTCAGGAGAGTGATCTTCGTTCGATCTTTATTACAATTATAGAGCCAGTACGTTGAACCGATGTCCTTTAAATATTTTACTTTTTATTGTAAGTTAACTGGGGCGTTGTACTTGCAAATCACGTTTTTTGGTTGATAGTGATGTTCTTTTGTTTTTTTGATTGCACTGCAATTGGTTTTAAGCGTGCGTCTTCACCCTACACCCAAATAGGAGACCGGACTATTTTTTTATAATTAACTCGTCACATAGTTAGATATTAAAAAAATATTAGACAAGTATTTTTTCTTTTTTTAATCAAACAAACGACGAGGAAGAAACAGTGAGTGATAATGTCCTTTTCCTACTAAGAAAAAAAAATAACAACGGTACATTTTATAATAAATATACCGACAGTCTACACAAACAAAATAATAATGCTAAAAACTTAAAATTAATAATAATGATTTCTTAATAAATTAAATAGTAAAAACAATACTTAATATTGTCAGTAATGGTCTATTAATAAATTGATTGAAAGCTTTATTTGATAGAAACTCAAGTATTGGCTATTATTTGATTTCGTGCATAATTACCACGTAATAAAAACGTCATCTTGAAACGGAACATGCAAATTCAATGTAAATAATAGCTTCGTGAACCATTTTCGTAAATCAAATATTTGAAAGTTCATTGTTTATTTAAAATTGATTTTGTTTTTTTTGTCATTTAAATATAAACATAGTATTTTGAAATTAGACCTATAATTGATTTTTAATAATTGTTTTTTTTTTTTTTTTCATCATTTAAAGTAGACATAATATTTGGAAATGAGAACTGTAATTGTTTTTTAATACTGCTTGGACAGTATACTATATTTTAATGTTTACATTGTACAATAAGATTCTAATGTGAAAACATATTTTTTATAAAAGAGTTTGTCTTTTTTTCTAATTTCTAATTAGATCTAAAAAGATATATCCCAATCTTAGTAGAAACAGTCAGACAATGTTGCATTTTTGTCATTATAGTAATTTTTTTTTCATAGTGTACTAGTAACTGTCGAAATCTATCGAACCTTTTTAAGATACAAGGTATTAAAGAAATTTACAAACATACATACAAGATACGCGCGAATAACATAACTCTTTCTTGGCAGTCGGGTATACACAGACATCGATTTTAGTATTGATATTGTATTTAATATATCTTAATAATCTATCTATATTTCAAATTAGTAGCCCGTACGTATTATTTAATATTATAAACGGTACTATGAGACACGGTGCTACCAGAGCCACCTACTGGCCAATAGGTAAAACTAATACCTAACAAACATGGTCTGCACAATCACGGCGTTTCCTAAGCTATTGAATTTAAATATTTTAGCTCATACAATGTTGCATGTCTTTGACTAATGATATATATTTCTGTTGTACCCATTAGAATGCAAATAGGTATTATTAGGCCTAGTTTTGTCTACTCTGTTACAGCTAGGTAAAGACAGGTTTGATTTTGTGGTCGGTATGTTAAGCCTGTATATACTGAAGGGGTATGCAATATGCATATGAGCGTTAAATGGCATATCTACACACATTTTACAAAAAAAAAAAAACAAAATTAATATTTTAATTGTTATGGCCATGTAGAAACTTCTAGAAAGGTAACTAAACTTTGATTGTCACTACTAGAAAAACATAACTCAGAGTTAGTTGCTAACACCAGGATAAATTGACAATTTTGTATGACAAACTGTCAATTTAGCTTTGTGTTTTCATTTTACTGTGATTTTGATTAAAAAGATAACCCGGGCTTGTGCAAGCGGACCTAAGAGAACCATACATCAGATTCCAATATGAAATAATAATAAAATCATTGAGTTTATCAAAATTCGTCTTATTTCTTATTAGAAAAACACAATTATGTAAATATTATTTGACAACATTTTTATAACAAAATCGAATCCAATCAAATCAGATCTACAATATCCATTACTATACAAATTATTATTAGTAACCAAAACTCTGTCGCTAATACGTTATCTCTCAACCAAACTGCACGTGGTCACAAGAAAGGTAATTAAACTCAAAAGCCAGGACCGCAACGAAATCGAACACAAAAAATCTAGAGTAAACATTTACTAGTAACTACCAACAGTACCCTTCGCTCTATTTACTGAGGGGAAGACATGCTGACCTATATCCTGTGAGGCATAAAGACCCACTGTCCTCTACACACACATACACAGCTACCCGTACGTCGCACACTATACGTGTGAGGTTAGAAACAGCGCTTGTGTGCGTGCGTCTTAGAACGACACAACATGTGTTGGTTACAGAATTGGTACGTATAATATTTGTAATTATTTTTCAGTATGTTTTGAGTATTTCGTAATATTGTGTGAAATTGTAGTTTGTTTTAAATAGAGGCTCATTTTGGATATTTTTATATACAGCTGTCACGTGTAAAAGAGCCGGTTTAGAGCGAGTCACGTGTAAAAAACGTATTGATACTACATATTCTATCATCAGAGCTAGATAGGTATAATGGTAATAATTTAGTGCATCAATATACAGCTTACAGCCGCCGAGAAGTCTTGTTTAATACTTATGACGACACTTAGTGTTAAGGCGATGATACACATGTTTTGTTGAGTTATTAAAAGGTAGTACCGCTTTGTTCCTATCGGCCATTTTTTTTATTTAGATCGTAAGTAAGACCAAAATGTAATGCTAAATGCAGTTCATACTAGTATGAATATCATGTTTAAAAAACACGTGTTTCTCACAGTTGCTTTTATAACAAGTAAGTAATAAAATTCATAACTTTATTTTACTTGGACATTTTCTGTCTAGCTTCTAACCCAAGATATTTTAGGGTCAGCTTCCAGACTTACCTCATTTAGCTGTACAGTGTACAGTTGTCGGTAAGTAAGTTGGCCAATTTTGGACTAAGGACTAAGTGCAAGAAAAAAAAACAGATTTATTGTTAGTCATAAATTCAAGCTCAAATTATTATGCTTTTATGTTTATGGAAAATCAGAAGAACCCTTTAATCACAATTGTTTCAACCAAAATCACTGACTTGTGACTCATACGGAACTGCATAACATCGCAATGTATTAGAACCTTAACATGTAACTCGGCGAGATTCCAAGTAGCAATAAATCTTGTATCTCGACAGCAAGCTAACCCTGCCCTGCGTGTGATATATCATACATTTTCCTTAATTAAACTGCTATTTTGAGTGATAACAGCTGACTACCGTAACCTTTTTAAGACGAGAAAATGCGCATCAATATAGAAAAAAGGATTCTTAGCAACAGTGAAGAGAACTAAACTGAACGAAGATATTTGGTAGACTAATCATCTATGTAATTCATTAGCTGATCCAGGTCAGTAGTTCAATTCGGCTGTTATTGAGAATTTTCTATAGCAGAATGAAAAACCGGCCAAGTGCTATTAGTACTCGCGCATGAAGAGTTCCGTAGCATTTTATGGAGCCTTTAGCTTTTAATATATTTTTATTATTGCTGTTTTTATAACTTCTATAGAAATACACACTCTGAAAATATAAACTCTAGCTTTTACAGTTCATGAGTTACATGCCGCTGACAAAAAAAAGAACGGACGGTGGCACCCTAAAAACCCCCTTTCGCTTAGGTATTTACCGATATGCGAGTTCAGAAAACTCTCAAGACTATATTCGTATGTATAAATTTTATAGATCCACAAATTATTTTAATGCACATTCAAAAAAGCAGCATTAATACCATCATCTAACTAAACCAAAACTCACTCAGCAAAAGATAATTAAGCAATTAACGCGCTTATGTCGATGACGTAATGTTACAAAATACCGTAAAAGTTTAATAGCTAAATATTCTCTACAGACCTAATTACTCATGTTCGTCCGTCTGTCCCAGTAACCTTGTTTGTCCTATCTCTAATTAAGTTAGGTCTTTGGCCGAACAAACATACTGACTTTCAAACGTACCCGTAAGAAATATTTCTCAATTTACTTTTTATGAACATAAATTTTGGTGTTTTTTTCGTGTCTGCAATTTTACCTCTCGGGTTTTTTGTGCTCGAAGAACATTACTGATGCTAAGGTCAAGAGAAAATATTTATGTTAGTATTTAGCAATATTTTATTTGTTGAATTTTGTCTTTTGTTTTACAGACACCTTTACAATACAATCAGACTATAGATTTATTTAGGGTTGCCAGATCTCGAAACCGAAGAGCGGGACAGACTAGCCAGTTTTGGCTGACGTTTCGGTGAACAGGCCGGACACGACTACTTCTTTTTTAATTAAAGTAATCCTTATTATCATTTACCATAAAATCTTGAGAACATTTAAATTAGAGGAACCAAAACCAATGATCAAATTTAAAAAGCCGGACATTCCGTTGGTCGACGTCTAATTAGGCCGGATCTGCAACCAAAAACCCTGACTGTATCCGGACTTTATACCTATGATATAATATGAATATTAAGTGTCATAATACTTATAATAAAGAATGGTTCTAGAATTGCCAATAGATTGATTGTAGATTTGATGTAGATTCTAATATGTAAAAATTATGTACAAATGCGTTTGACCGTCCCACAAAGTAGAAAATCAGGACCTTTCCAAATTCCTATGGAAAACCGACTTAATATCAATGAGCCTACCAACTTCATAAAATGTTATTCGGTCTTTATATCTTAACACTTTTATTCACACAGACGAAATACGACTACATTTCTTAGACCGTTTTAACACGAACTGCTCTAGCAGATAGTAAATGATCAACGTACCCGGACTGTGCGAGCTATCAACAGCTCTCCTCCGCCCCTTGCTTTTTGAAAACAGTCGAAACAAAAGCAGTCGAACTGTTTCAAACAGTCTTTGTTTGGGTGGCATAGAAGTCTAGAGTTCACCATGCAGTGGCAGCTTGAAGCATTCGGTACTGACTCCAGTCCGTGTGCGAGCGGCCTTAGTTCTACAAACAGGACCATAATTTTCGTTGTGCCTTTAGGATACAGTCAAGCGCGGCGTGACGGCTTCTCTCAATAGTAATTCACGATCTAAAATTACGAAATAAACAAGAATGATCAACAAAATCCCTTTAAAATACCTACAGGCACGCAACACGTCCATTCAACAACCTGTGATTTAACACGTTATACAATTTAAATTGCAATTTTAACACTCGAACACATTTCGATAGCGAATCGAAGCGTGCGCAAAGCTCGACCCCATTCAGTTGCGGCTGAAGTTACGTCATATTGGTTAGCGAATTAGGACAACTATGTACTAGTAGAATAAGGTCACAGAAGTACCATTCCTTATTTGTAATGTGATCTTCTTTGTGGATCAAACGAGCATCTGGATAAACGATAGTCGCTTTTCACATGTTGTTAATTTGGATGTCAGTTGAGCATAGAAGTATTGATATATTATTATTATTGCAGATAACAATATTGATTTGATAAATTAGACGTCACCAAAAACTAAATTAGTGATTTACAATAATTTCTAATATTATTTCCATCAAATCATTAAATAAATAATAGTCTTCATAAAAAAAAATGTTTATTAGTTGTGAAGTGAATTTAAAAGCATCAATTTTTATTATACCCGTAGTCTTTGGAGATTATTGATATTTTTTGAGAACATGCATAATTTTAGAACTGGCCTTCTTACGTTCCTATTTTGTGGTAAATTGTGCTGTCGCTAAGTGACGTCAACTTTAGCAATTTCGCGTTGAGTGATTAGAAATGTTTGTTCTGTAATCTTCACAGATGTTATAGTTTCTCATGTGATATTTACATTAAACATAAAAAAAACCTTGAGATTAGGTACATACCTATAAATCTGTACTTGATATGAAACGTTTTAATAGTAGAAAAGTTAACATAAAGTGTATATTCAAAGGTCTGTAGTGATTTTAAGTATTAAGACAGAGAGATCGCATTAAAGCCACGAAAAAGAGAAAAACCATTTATTATCAGGTTCTTCAAACTTTTAGAATTTGTAGAAATCCTGATTTAATTCCTAAGTATTCTTTTTGTTTCGATTCGGACTTGCAAAACGACAGGCTCCTATCTGATTTGAAAACAATCCTTCGGTTATTATAACTATTTGTAACGGCGTCTACAGCTAATATTAACACATAAATTCCAAGAACGCCAGGAATGGCTGGAAAGTTTATTGGCGATGATAACTGACGCAAGATTCTCCGAATTTTTTTGAGTAAGGTACGCTTCTGCGAATTGAACTTTTTAGAGAAATAATTAATTCAAAAGAAAAAAGAATGTAGACTTTATTAAAAATAATTTCGGGACCGTTTATTGATTTATATAATTTTGTAAGGTTTTTCTTAAATCTACATACGGCATAGGTATGCCCTATATCGATTTAAGATGAATGCCTGTAGATAAATCAAATACAATCTATGCTGGACTAGAGATTGTAAAAAAAATGATTTAAAAAATAGAAAAATACTTAATTTCCTTTGTCGAAAAGTTGTATATTAAAAAAAACTTTTTATTGTAATTTACTATTTTAAGTAAAATCCTGTAAATAATGGTAGATAAAAGGTTTAAACAGTTCCTCTTACTATACTATTGATAGAGAAAATCATCGTATCGATATTATTAGCCTTAATCGATAACAGATCCCGACATTAGAATACGCGCCCATTTACACAAAAGGTTCTTCATGTAAAATACCATATTTCTTCACGCGTCTTAAAAGGACTTCAGATACACCGATCAGCTGATAAATCCCCCAATAAGTATTTGTTTGATGCACGTTTAATGCAAAGAGATGAAGATAGGCGAAGATTTATAGGCATTTGTGGTCGTGATTGACACTGCCCTGTGAGTGTACAGTGTTGCTTTGTAACGGACTGGTGACATTAAACCTAGTTTTGGTATGTTAGGGTTGCCACTTTAACATTGCAACGGTTTTATAACCTTTAAAAAAATAAGATACTATTTACTTAATTTCAGTTAATAAGGCACATCAGTAAGGATTGTGCTTCATATCTAAAACAAAAAAAAACACACATTTCACTGAAATTTTCCATTGTGTATGTATCAGTTTAAAATGATTAAATAGTATTTAGTGAATTAGTCTTTATGTATATTGTATTGGCCCTAACGAGCCATTTAAGTTATCATAGTTTAAAAATAACATGTGTTTAGTCGTTCATAAGTTTGTATGGCATAATGTATGTGGCAGCCCTACAATTAGCGTGCTCTATCTCTAAGCTAGATAGGCTTGGTCCCATTGTTCTGAACGTGCCTACACCGTTATGTATAGATTGTCTTCACATCGCCAGACTGTAACCAAGATGTTTGGATAATTCTGAATTATGTGAACATTTGTACCAAGGCTTGCATGGCCTATTGGTTTTCAATGTGTTGGTAGTGACAGGACGATAACTATTGCTGATGTGCAATCATTTTGTAAGGCACTTTGAACCTTCAAAGTAAATGAATTCCAAGTGACAGTTTTTAAATAAAGTTTGTTCATATAATATTTAGTGATAACTGTTTCCTGCGGCTCCTCCCGCCTGGATATTGGTTTTCGCGGAAAAAAGTAGCCTATGTCCTTTCACAGGATCCAAGCGTATCCTAAACAAAGTTTAAAAAAAATCGGTTCAGTGGTTTAGCCGTGAAAGTGTAACAGACAGACAGGCAGACAGAGTTACTTTCGCATTTATAATAGTACTAGCTGTTACCCGCGGCTCCGCTCGCGTGGATGTCGGTAATGTAGCCTATGTCCTTTCTCAGGCTCTATACTATATGTGTACCAAATTTCATTTAAATCGGTTCAGTAGTTTTGGCGTGTAAGCGTGACAGGCAGACATACACAGTTACTTTCGCATTTATAATATTAGTAAGGATTGATTCAGATAACGGAGTGGCAAAAGGGTCACTAATTAGATAGTCACCACTGTGATGAGAACGAGCTGCAAGTTTGATCGTCGTATAAGACTAAACCTTGTATCATCCACAAATATTGGAACAAATATTTGTTCAAAAGTTGCGTCGCAAAGAAAACGTTTGAATCGGTCATGTTGTTACTTTCAAAGTTTAAAATATGCAATCTTTATAGATGACTAGCTGTCCCCCGCGACTTTGTTCGCGTGTTTTAGTTTCAACGGTTTTTCATTTTTGCAACATTTTTCATATATGCTCCGCTCCTATTGGTCGTAGCGTGATGTTATATAGCCTATAGCCTTCTTCAATAAACGGACTATCCAATACAAAAAGATTTTTTCAATTCGAACCAGTAGTTCCTGAGATTAGCGCGTTCAAACAAACAAACAAACAAACTCTTCAGCTTTATAACGTTACTAGCTGTCCCCCGCGACTTTGTTCGCGTGTTTTAGTTTCAACGGTATTTTTTATTTTTGCAACATTTTTCATTTATGCTCCGCTTCTATTGGTCGTAGCGTGATGTTATATAGCCTATAACCTTCCTCAATAAACGGACTATCCAATACAAAAAGAATTTTTCAATTCGAACCCGTAGTTCCTGAGATTAGCGCGTTCAAACAAACAAACAAACAAACAAACAAACAAACAAACTCTTCAGCTTTATAATATTATATAAAATATAGATATATATATATCTATACTATATACTATAATATTATAAAGAAGTAAAGTTTGTGTGTTTGTTAAATTGTAAGGGGTAATCTCGGGATCTACTGAACCGATTTTAAAGATTCCTTCACCAATAGAAAGCCACATTATTGCTGAGTGTCATAGGCTATATAAAAAACCGAAAAATAAAAAGGCTCTTACGTGGTAGTCCGTTTTGCAAAGTGAATCGGAGAAAAAACGGTCGAATGAAAGCGATTCTTACGAACGCTGCCTTAACTATGAAAGATATATTTTTGAGTTCTAGAGTGAAAATGAGGAGCTTGAAAATGCCTACAAAAAAGTCAACGACAGCATATGTCTAACTTTTATATTTAAGTTACAAAAAGTAGTTTTTTTAATATTAGTATAGATAATTTAATTTTTAATATTAATAAAATAATTTAAATCGTTAGGTCATATGAACTAAAAAACTATTATTAGCATTATGCCCAACGAAGAGGGCACGGGTCAGCTAGTATAATATATAGTATAGATTTACAAGCGTTAGGCGCAGTGTAGAGTCACCTTATGTACTTAAAAACTAGAAAGGTACTTAAAAAATAGACTTGATCATACCAGTGCCAACAGTCCATACTTGATATGCGCGCTCTATAGTTTACTTATTTTATTCTCTTAGGCGTAAACTTATACAATATTTGTGTATACAAAACATAGTTTTCACCACAGTTTACGAAAAAGGGTCTTTATTTCCGTAAGTTTGTCGCATACAAAGCTACAAGCGTACAAGGTGTTGATGTCGATAGCCTTATACGGAACCCCTCGGAGATTGCATACGCGGTCGGCATAATCAGAATTTAATGGTACTTTCTATTTTTATTTTTGTACAGTCATGGGAATGATGGTAAGATAGGTAAAAAGCTTACCCAAAAATTATCTACTATATTAGGTAGTATATTTTTGTAGGTAAAATTATGATCCAGAGAAAACATTTGCAGGTAATAACTTTTTGCTTTTTTTTTCTATCCCATATTGTACATACTTACCATTTGATTTTTTTAATTGTGGGGCTTTACGGTCTGGACGGAAACGATACCGATAAAACTGTTCAACGTTAAAAACCTGGTAACTGGTATGCAAACTTTTGTTAACCTATTTTTGATTAACGTTATAGATATATTTTATGTTATAGTATACAATAGTTTAATAAAATAGTAATAAGTAGATAAGTATTATATTAATTTCATGTTCATCACATATCTATACTAATATTATAAAGCTGAAGAGTTTGTTTGTTTGTTTGTTTGTTTGTTTGAACGCGCTAATCTCAGGAACTACTGGTTCGAATTGAAAAATTCTTTTTGTTTTGGATAGTCCGTTTATTGAGGAAGGCTATAGGCTATATAACATCACGATACGACCAATAGGAGCGGAGCATAAATGAAAAATGTTGCAAAAATGAAAAACCGTTGAAACTAAAACACGCGAACTAAGTCGCGGGGGACAGCTAGTTACTCATACTAAACGTAGACCATGGATTTAGAAAAGCGATAAACTCACATTATTTTTCCACTTTTACTTATCCAGTCTGCAATGAAAATTATATTAAATAAATAAATAAATGTGGACAACATCACATACATTGCTTTGAACCCAAAGTAAGTAGCTAAAGCACATGTGCTATGGAATTCAGAGACCTCTAAGGTAGCACAAACACCCAGACCCGAGATAATGTAGAAAAGGCGGGGATCAAACCCGGGACCTCAGAGCTGGCGACACCTTGAAAACCGGCGTGTACTCCACTTTATATTATTGTCTACAATTAAAATTCTACCAAATTCATATATACAAATTAATATAATTATGTTGAAATTTATGTTTATTTTAGTAGATGTATCTCGGTAATAACAGTAATTGGTAGTGATAATACTTCGCTTCTAGGTCATCACCCTTTTCAAGTAATCTTGCAAGTGACATTTAAGTACTGCTTAGCATACACCAGACTGCGTGGAAAAGCTATGCTTATAAATTAGGCTTTATACTTATTTATATACGTTAAACATCGTATAAAAGTTTATTTACTCCGTGAATTATGTGATATCTTCAAAATATCTTATACTTTCAGTAAAGTATAAGTTATTTTGAAGACAGGTACCTAATTAATTATAGGAACTTATTAACAAGATTCCTCTTTGCTAGTCTCCGTCTTTAATTCTTTTTTCTTTCTCCTTGTATCCTCATGACTGAGGGTTGTGACTACATGAGGTTATTGCATCTTCTACCAGCGCTATCCATGCTGGATGATTTTCGGACATCCGGATGGATTTTTGCAAAATCCCGCCACAGGGTCCTTGACCACTGATTGACCTTTAATAACACAAATACAATTGGTTTTTTATGATATTTAACTTAAAGCTAATTTTCCCAAACAAATAATTTTATCCAAGAAATGATTTTGAATTTTTGACAGTTCTTCCATATTACAAAATGTTTCAGACGACAATTTTATTCCACGAATCAAAATTAACTGGCGTTGGTAAAACTAGCCCTTAGTAACAAACAATTAGAAACTGTCTTTTGAAATGTAGGTAATTTGTTAAATATGATAATTCAGTATAATTATCGCTTATAAATATTTTAATAAACTAAATTAAGAAATTATGTTATAAACTTGATATTTTATAAATACCTGATAATTAAGTTATTGTTTTAAGGTTTTCGCTATATTTGGGTATTATTTAATACGATAGTGATTATGTAAATTAAACACAAAAACTGAGGCTTAGGAAAACCGTTAATATAATAGCAAATATGAAATAAGAAAAAAGTAGGCTTTTATTCGGAGAAGACTTGTCTATACCAGTCTTAATCAAGACTGTAAAATAAAATCTACACGATATTTTGTAATTAATGTTATTTTTTTATTTATTTAGATACTTTTTTACTTTAGGAATATTATGTTCGCACATTGTAAGACAAGAAAACATTTAGTAAATAAAAGCAATTGTTTCATTCGCCGGCAGTTAAGTAGCGTGCAGTTCACATTATTTAAATTTACTTAATTACAATTAATTACTATGTAAAACATGGCCTTTTGTGAAATATTTTTTTCTTTCTGTTTATAAAATTGTTTAGAAAGATTTACGAGAACAAAAACTGTCACTAAGTATTTTAAAATATAGAGTAGTGGCTAATCAACGTATAAATAGTTCTGTTCAATACTCGTTAATATTCATAATTTATTTAGCATAATATAAATTGAATGAATCAATATGTCGGACGTAACTAGCTTGATTAATCAACTAGTGTTATCATGCATAATTAAACAGTTTTCCACCATTAACACAAGACCTTTTGATTAAATTATAATCTGTCGATTTGTGTATTGATAGTCTATTATTAATGTCTTTGTAAGAGGAGATATAACTAGCCAGCATTTAAAGTATCTGATAAATCACTATTGAAATGTGCCAATGTGGTAACTGATAAACAACTGTGTAAGAGACACATTGAATACGATTCGTAAAAAGACAAGAAAATACGCCTGCGTCAATTTGGCGGCCCTGTAATTTATAAAATTATTTTGATAGTTGCAGTTAACCCGGCGGCGCACTATGGGAATATCACCTATATATCGTATTCGTCGTCAAAACCATTTAAATTATATATTCGTATAGTCTAATGTATGAGCTTTGTTTTCGCGATTTTATTTTATTTGTATTGTTAAATATAATGTACCTATACAAATTGGCACCTAACTTAATCACTTTTGAAAACGTAATATTGTCGCATTAAGTCATTACAATTCGACGCCATGTTGCTTAAAATAAAAGCGGTCAGGTCTCAGCCTAATATAAGCAATCCAAAGGAAAGACCAACTCTAGTCTCACGTCTACTGACTGCAAGTTATGCCGGATCCTTATTGTTTCATTGGAGTTTACAAGAGATTAAAATCTCAAACCTAGTTGTAGTTACAGATGAAGCAGTGTTTACTTTATTTCATATAGAGTAAGTACTCATAACTTACTTTTTTACAACAAAAAAAAAACTGTTGTTTTGTAATTGCTATTGATGCAAATTTTTATATGTACATACTTGTTTTGCAAAAAGGGGTGGGCAGTGGTGTGAGGCTCCACACCAGTAACTTAGATTACATACATGTAATAGGGTGTGGGGCTATTGCAATTATTCAAGCACACTTCCATATTGGTCTATGTAAACTTGAATTGTACTTAAAAGAGAAGAAACCCCTTATTTATCTTTATATTATGTTTTTATGTCCATTGGGTAAATATATTTTATTACAATATTTTGTAGTAATAAAAATCTGGTGCCTTTGTTGTGATAGAATGTAGGCTCCTAGGAATCTTCTTCTTTTAGTGTCAATAGTTTAAAACTATTGAAATTTGATCACTGATGTGACCAGCCCGAAACATAACCTGATCAAAATGCTAAAAATATTTTGTAATTTCATAGAAATAAACAACATTAAAAAATTTGGTTTTGTTTTAATCTTACATTTTTCGCGATATAAATCAAGACAAAAGATTTGTAGACCAGTTGAGAAAAAAACAAAAATTGTTTTTACTACCGCGGATAGAATATATTTTTTATTCCTGGAAAGAAATTGACATCTGACAAATTATGTATAAAAGAACTATCAAAAAATATTATACCTTATTCCTTAGATAAAATTATCTGGCGTTGGAAAAATCAGCCCTAAGAAATTTACGCTAAACTTAGTCTTAGTTTATGTACCTTTAATATACAGTATCTACAAGGTACTATATCTTTCAAATGAATCTACTATTTATTAACGTTCTTTCTCGACAAGTTACTATGAAAAATTATAACGTCATATTTACGATAACTAAGCCCGCTTTACATAACGCACGCGAGCGTAGGAAGCGATAAATATAAATTTAATTACATCAAGATTAATTTATTCTACGTTTAATTAGTGGCAAAATATGCCGCTTGGAGATTAAATATTAGGTATTATGTGCATAGTTTGCTATGTAAATAACTTGTGACCTTTTCAAAACGTTAGGTGCATCTTTGGCGCATCTGCGGAACTATTTTTAGTTCTAACTCACTTAGACTCATGTGTGAACACCTGTATGTGACACTATGCTTTGTTTATGGGTTTGCTTGTGGAAAACTTGGTGGAAATTATGTAATAAAGGACTTCGTAGTTTTTCAAGTCGTTGCAGTTTTTCTGAAGAGGTACACCTAAAACGATTAATACCGTTTTATGTTTTGAAAAAATGTGAATATTCATTTAAAACCAAGATAATTATAATAATGTTGGTAAAGATAAACTTTAGTTGTGAAAACATTTATTAACTAACTACGTGTATATAATATAATGTTTCGTTTTACTTATACTATAAATAAAAAAAACACGTATATTATACGAACAAGATTTTAACTGAGCACTGCCTGACTGACTGCTGACTTTTCATAAATATCTAAAACGCAACGGACAGACACACAATCTTACCAGCTTTTATATTTATACATCAACTACTGCATTATTCTACGCAAAATATATTTTGTTGCGCTTGAGTGGTTACGATACCAGTATTTATGTTTAATTGCAAATATTTATTTAAACAGTAGGTAGCTTATATTGTTAATTAAATTTATTTAACGTAATATTGCTTTATAGTTACGTTGGAATAAAGTAATTAGCCATTAAATTGTTATCAGCAATTTTATTTTATTTCGGAAAATGTGTTCGTCAGTTAGGAGTTACAATTTTGTGGTATATAACTTAAAACTAATATAGGAGAATTAAATGAATAACCAACAACATTTTCCAAATACTATAAAATATACTTATATAGAAAAAAAATATACAGCCAATAACTAAAAATGTTAGATGAAGGAATATTACTCTTGCATCATATACCTTACAAATTTGTATAATAACTATCGTGAGGAGTATTCATAATTATTTAAAACAAAACGGTTTACTAACGTATATTCTCGGGATCGCCCGACTAGTTTCAGACTCAATAGGAGTCCCTAATCATGAGCTGACGCGGCGGCGGACGAGTCGAACTGTTCGACTCGCGACAACTAGTGAAGAGAACAACGTGAGTAAACCGTTTTGTTTTAAATACCTTACAAATTTTCTAACACGAAAATATCGACCAAGTTTTTTTCTTTTCTAAAAAGTCGAAGGATTTTTATTTTTTAGGAAGCTGTACGAATACTTGTATAATAACTTACGCGAGACGTGTTCATAATTATTTAGATATATTGACGGTTTACTCACGCACATTCTCGGGACTGTCCGACTAATTCGACTCGCGACACCGCCTCCGCCGCATCAGCTCATGATGTTTGAGTCTAAAACTAGTCGGGCATCCCGAGATTGCGCGTGAGTAAACCGTCAATATTCCTAAACGGTACAAATTTTTGTAGAAATTATTCACAGACAATAATTTCTCTCAACTATCTATCATACTTTGTTCTTTGGCAGTCGTTAAGTCCTTACAATTTTGACAATCAGTCTTACCGTTGGATACTGTGTTACCCAGCAAAATGGAATGTCAACAGGTCAGATAGGCAGTAGCTCCATGTAAAATACAGCGGCGACAGAAACACACTCTGTAAAAAATTCAAGTGTCGATTTATTACGGTTCATGAGATACAGCTCGCTGACAGACACGCGGACCGACGGACAAACAACGGAGGCTTAGTAATAGTGTCCCATTAACACCGTTTTGGTACAGTACCTAAAAATGTCTTTGTTACAAATTATCTTCAATACAAAACCAACTGCTTTTTTAATGTTTCTCTTTATCTAATTTAAACCATTAAGTAAATAAGCATTATGCCAATGTGCATTTACATCAAGGTAGTTCAAAGATAATCAAGACAGGTGTCACGACCGATCAAAGTCAACGAGGTCCTGATCGCTATGAAATTATAAAAATAGCTGCATCTACCATAAATGGTTAATGTCCTTAGTTAAGTATGATCATAGATAAAACAAAAAACTCTAATCATTGCAATTTAACTCCTTATAATAATGGTATCTATAAATACAAACAAATGGAATTGAAGTGTATGTTAGTCATATCAAAATAATTGCTTTTTACTCAATACACATATAAGTATATACCTACCTAATACATTTTTGTTTTTATGTTCGTCTGTTTGTTCAGGTTTATGTATATCCGAAATGGCTTGACTAATTTTTAACAAGAATTTCTCTAGTATATATAACTGAGTTTTCTATGGAGTAAATTAGAACATTTTTTTATGGTTTTGTAAAAGGATTAGGGTTCCATGCAAAAACAAATAAGATCAATAAAATTGTTAACGGAATCAGATTTAATTATGGTAGTTTAATCTGATAATCTTAAATTCCACGCGGACGAAGTCACGGGAAACAGCTAGCTTTATATTATTATCTTAAGTAGGACATTTGTTAATTGGAAAACATACAAGTTTATATATTTTTTAACAGTTTGTTTAAACACCAGGCTTCAGGCCTATAAGGTTTAAGCATGGTGTTATTCTACATACATTTACGTTTTTATGAGTTTGTCGACATTAATATAATTATTATGGCTAAAATAATCAAGACGGAATTAGATGGGTTTAAACTTTTTATACTTAATATATTAAACGTTGACCCTATAGTTGGCCTTTTGATTTTAGTAATTTCCCGCCGATTATTCGCTAATTTTCTTTTGTACAAACCTTATCCTGGAAATTACAAACACAACAAAAAAAAGCAGCCAAATCGGTGGAGCCGTTCCTAAGTAATGCTCTGTCATACAAGTGGCAATTGATTTTTATATACATAGATAGATATAATAACAAAAATATGACAGCCTCGTTGCACATTGTCGTATGACAGCCAGCGACGACTAGACCTGTCGTCGCAAGATTTAAGTATATATAGTTACTGGAATTTTTACTTTAGAAATTTCCGTGAACGTCACACGATAACACAAAATGTGCGAACGTGTGACGTGATACGACATTAGAAATCAATTTATTGTCATAAATTTTTGATTACGATTATTAAAAATAGAAAAAATACTTGTCTATATTTTTTTTTGTTCTAAATGACGAACATCAAAATTTGTTTAGTCAACATTCATTTTGGCATCAACGGCGTATCAAGGCTCTATTGCTATTTATTTTCTGTGTAACCTATGCCTTACTTTCAGATAGTAACAAGCTAATTTTATTGTAAGACTAGCCAAGTATTATTAGATATAAATATTATTAGATAAGACTGCACTAATAGCCGAATGGTATAGGTCACCACGCCATTTACCACTGTCCGCGACGTGCCGCAGGTTCGATTCCCGCATAGGACAAGCATTTGTGTGATTCACAAATGCTGGTTCCAAGTCTGGGAGATCTTTGTGACAATAGGAATAAATATATTAGCGCGGGAGTCGTTTTTTTTTAAATAAGAAAAATTAAATAATTTACTACAACACTATTGCACCAATAAAATGTTTAACATAAATAAAATACTTTATGATAATGTTGTAAATCTTTTTGACGATCATAACGATTTTATACATTTATTTATTCAATAATGTGGTTCACCTTTTTACAAGTTATGCAAAACTTTTGATTGATTAGGAAGATAATATATTGCTTTCTGATCGAACTAAAAAATACGATCCTTTTTATTAAACAAGTTATGCAGGGAACCAATGGTGGACTTGTTTTGTTTATAAATTAAGTAAATAAATATGTTCCATAATAAAAGTTCCAAGATCATCGAAATTTTTGCGTGGGTGATGAAAAAAGAAGCACTCTAAATCTGTGTGGGTTTTCTTTGCCATAACACAGTTTTTTACTTTTTAAGCATATTTAAAGAAACAAGGTGAGCCTTTATAATTATGTTAATCTATATCTTGTGGTATGAGGGTATCCTAAAGTAGTCGAATTTTACACTTTTAAATAAAACTAATTTTAATACATGTTATGTCGTAGTAAAAGGTACTTCTAATTTCTTCGCCATTACTTTAAATGATAATTTAGAAAAAGGGTACACAAATAAAAGCTTCTAAATGAAGTCACTAATTGAATTCTATATTTACATAATATAAAACAAAGTCCCCCGTCGCGTCTGTCTTTCTGAACGCGATATATTAAAAACAATTAAATGGATTATCAAATGAGTTTCAACAATGGATAGAGAGATTTAAGTCTTCTTACTTTTGTCTACCCTGCGAAGTCGGAGGGGTGGCTAGTAGCGAAAAAAAAATAACCTACATTAAAATGTAAAAATATAATATATAGGTAATATTCAATCGGCAACACATCCAGCCATTATTAGCTATTAATCTCCTTATGCGTGTCATTTACTTTTGAAACTATATATCTTATGAATTAAAACAATTTTCTAAAATTATTATTTTCAGTCATCATTGTTCTACAGTTAAGAAGTATCTACTAATGACATAAAGCCAGGTATTCAGCCAGAAGCGAGCAAGAGTAGTTTGACTGATCATCGCCCGTTCTCGAGGACCTACTTACCGTTCATTTTCATAATTATAGACTAGTAGTATAATTTATCATTAATGTAGAAAAATAGGAAAACGCGAGCAAGCTCTTATTCATTTTGTCGCTGATCAACTATGCAAATAGTTCTTATATATGTAAATAACGCCACAAGCTGGCCTTTCAATATTAATTAAGGGTTATTAATAATTATCATTTTATAAGATAAAAGTTTTAAATGAGAAAAATAAGACGAATTGATTACGGTTACCGGCTGTTATAAATAATTGATGATTAAGCCAACTAAGTGGCATTATAAGTTTACCATAATAGTTTGTAGCTTCCTATTCAATGCGTATTAAGTATTCTGTATAATTAAGAGAGTAATTCATGACGTTTATCAGGAGCTAATATAAATATTAGCTCTTCATTGACGTAAGAAGGGTGTGTAAGCTTGTCATAGGAGATTCTAATTCAGCGGGCATGATAAAAAATTCCGTTGATAAAAAGTTAAGAAAAAACTCTTTTTATTTTAGTAATTTTCCTATTAAATTTAAATAACTTTGACGTCCATTTGCCCAAATGTTAACCAGAATAAGATCTCATATATTATTTAGGAATATTAACGGTTTACTCACGCACATTCTCGGCATCGCCCGACTAGTTTCAGACTTAATAGGAGTCCCTAATCAAGAGCTGACGCGGCGGCGGCGCGGCGGTGGTGTCGCGAGTCGAATGTTATTATACAAATACAGTTTTTATACAACCCAGTAGTCTCAAGATATTATTAGTCCTAAGGTATATACTTATTCAGTTCAATTTTACGGTAAGTATTTAATATATCTCTACTCCTGAGTACCTTCGAGTAATTGACACAAAACAAAATGTTTTTATTCAAAAACAACCAAAAACTACAGCATAATTACAAAAACGTATCCATACATAAGCGTGAATTTTAATTGAGCCTTCCTTACAGTGTTTCTTTATTTACGCGTAGAAAAAGTTGTTCATGCTGAGGTTCGGCGTCCTGCCAAGGTCGCATTTCTCAGCCGAAGGAAATAGCCCGGGATCATTTCTCCGCTTGTAAATAAAAAAGTTCGTCCCTTCGAGTAAATGTCAAACTGTACTCGGTTAGTGTGAGTGTATACGGTCTGCTTTGAATTTTTTTGTGGTTGATTGTGGTCACAACTTTTTAGTCCGCTAAAAATTAATTTAAATTAATTAGCTTGTAAATACTCGATGAAATACTACATAAAATAGAATCCAGCTAAAATGAAAAAAAAAATCTCCGTTTAATTACATACTGTGCGAAAAAGATATGTCTGAAGAAACGTTCCTTGAAAAATAAATAACATTGGCAACTTTCTTTTTTTTCTGTTTATTAATAACTAGCTATCCCCTGCGACTTTGTCCGCGTGTTTTATTTTAAACGGTTTTTCATTTTTGCAACTTTTTTCATTTGTGCTCCGCGTAATGTTATATAGCTTATAGCCTTCCTTAAAAAATGGGCTATCCAACACTAAAAAATTTTACAAATCGGACCAGTAGTTCCTGAGATTAGCGTGTTCAAACAAACAAACAAACTCTTCAGCTTTATATATCAACAATCATATAGATTAACTTTTGAATTAATTTTCTAGACAAAATCAAAGTGTGGTCTTTAATACAATTAGGTTAAGTAATATATAAGTGTGGTGGTGTGGTTCAGAGTACCGTCTACCCGACACTATAGTCAGGAAAACGGGTTGTCCGATGCCTATCTACGTTTTACGTTTGCCTTCTATCATTAAAACCTATATGAATGCTCGTACAGATTTTTATTCGTATTTTGTTTTGCGATGAAAGAAGGAATTTATTCGCATTTTTTATATAGTTTTTTTTAAACTGTCTTATTGAATTGTTGTGTCGCCACTACAGCCAACCGTGAGAAGTTGGTCGCATGTCTTTTGATATTATTTACGATATTTTTATTTATTTCTGTACATTAAGTTTCTCTTATAACGGAGTTTTAGTCTTGAAATATCAGATACGTAATTCGAAATATAAATTAAATATTTGTGAAGTACAATGAAATAAATGTAAAAAAATTGCTGAAAAAAACAACAACACCGTACCTACACAGTGCCATAATTAAGGCAAAAAATAATCTGCTAATTATTATCTTAAAATAAATTTAATACTTACAACATTTGAGGTTAATAAGGGCTCCCATAGTCAGTCCAATCTTATCAAGTCGTAAAATTTTGAATTTGCTTTTCCATTACAAGTCGCACCATATGCGTAGAACGAGCCTATCAGGTGGGTTAAGATATAAATAATTGTAAGCCTACAATACAATTTATGAGCTAGTACAAATTGTACACGATACATTTAAGTTTGTGATACAACCATTAAAAATAGGTGTACAACTTTATTGAAACTACACGAGTATAAATTGTCTGTTTTAGGTACTTGTTACTGCTGTCGGTTTTAAATAATATGTGATAAATATAAATAAAATATTACTGTATTTTGTGTTACATATAAAATGGAGATTGAAATATTATTTCGTCGCTTTTGACGACAAGTGGATGTTTATTTAATAAATAATGTATTGCCTTCTTTAGGCTCGTAGGTGCAGACTTGACTAGCTTTAAGCAATTAATTTATTTTTTAAACCGAAGTGGGTTTGACAGACAGGCAATATAAAATAGAAAATTAAAAAAAAAACGTTTAATAATAACGGTTCACGTTTAATGAACAAAAACTTCACAGTTCTAGCATGACCTAATTTTTAAAAATCTGTGTCAATAAAAATATAAGCATACAATACATTTTATTAATAATAAAATTTTTAAATACATAAATCAATTTATATATTTTATAAATAAAATTTGGACAAAAACACTAATTACAAAACATTTCGAAATTTTTTTAAAACAAATTAAATTCACAGCTCTTGCTACCGTCCGTACCTATTACTACTCGATAATACCTGTTATTCGATTACACTAATATAGTTTTTAATAGATAGGTAACTAGTATAGGGATGGGACAGGTGTTCATAGCCATATTGGTCGCAGGACACCTAGACTCTGTAATTAGTATTGCGAACTGTTGTTTTAGTTTTATTATGCTTAGTCGCTTGCTAAAAGGATGGAGTGGTGTGTATTGTGGATGAGAGAGCGGTTTGGTTTTTAAAAATGTATACGATTTTTATTATAACATTTGTATTATAAATGCGAATGTTAATCTGTCTGTGTGTGTAAACCGGTGAACATATTTCGATGAAACTTGGTATAGGGTAAGTTTGGATCTCAAGAAAGGATTCTTTTAAAAATAATTGATGATTTTATTAGCAATTCATTTATATAATTATGCTTTGTCAAAAAATATAACTAATAAAAATAGCCCTGTTTTACATTTGTAAACAATGTTTGTAGATATTATGCTCTGGCAATACTTGATTTTTTTTCCAAGGTTTCTAAATTATTATAATTAAATTAACAAACGACAGAATCCTTCACAATTAGACAGAGTTGAAAGGAATCAGAAAGTGAACGGTTAAATAAAATTGTACTAGTAATATTTTCAGCAAACAAATCAACACTATTAAATCGCTTCCCGCTCCGCTATCCTCCTCAGTACTTACCTTTACCCATCAATGAAGGTTGTCAATCGTGCTTTGATGTCACCGGATGTGATGCACTGACCATCTGCGGTTCCGACCAACTAGTCGCGAAAATAAAATTGGTCTGACCACAGCACGCAACGCAATGGGTTCTGTAGTAATTATTTTAAGTTAGTATCGTTACAATGTAAGCAATGCTGTTAATATACTGATTAATAGTGGTTTAAATGTAGGCTGAAATTGAGGTGGTTGATTACAAATAATTATTTGCTATATCGGCGTGTCGGTGTCCCACAGCTACGCAAAGGATTTTACAATACACCTACAAATTAATTTACAACTGATAAAAAATATTGGAATCTAGGTTTATTCTTTACGATATTTTCTGGAATTTTATGATAATACGATAACAAAACCTTTGACAAAGTGATATCTTATTTATATAATATAAAGGATAAATCGTAATTTCTTATAGTAGAAAAGATAAATCTTACTATGGGTCACTTTAAAGCTGAAATAAATAAAATTTCACCTAATGTGCACCCAAACTAGCAAAGCCAGCCATTTTCGTAACATCGGGCCTCTCTTTCCAACATAGCGTTCTATCTCAACTCCTTATGTGGTTTCGGATATTTTATTATAAGCTCACGACACACCCAGAAAGTACTGCTTTTGAAACCTCCTTAGATACCCATGTCTTTATATAGACATCATGATTCTTAGGTTTGGATAATCGTGTTTGTAAAATGATACTTTATGAACCTTCTAGGTTAATCAAAGGCATAGTAATAGGTTTAGTTTGGTTATTGTTTGTAATTTACTAGTACTTTAATCCATAGTAATATTATAAATACGAAAGTAACTCTGTCTGTTTTCCGTTTGTCTGTGACGCTTTCACGGCTTAACCACTGAACCGATTTGGATGAAACTTGGATGAAGCTTGGATCGAAAGAAAGGAAATAGTTTACTTTTGGCCGTGAAAACCGACACTTACGCCGGCAGAGCCGTCAGTAAGTTTAAATGCGTTAGTAACCTAAATACTTACTAGTAGGGTCCCGCTTCAGAAATAAATTCATCATCATATCAAAAATAGCACATTTCTACGAATCTATAAGAACTATAACAACTTCAATTTTCTCTAAATGGAAAATACGACAGGAAACTATACGTTATACGTTGCCTTTCAATTTTCTTTAGATGAGTGAAAGTGAAATGTTTTTGAGTTATATAGCAATTAAAGCTTACAGTAATCATAGACAAGCATAGAGCGTGCGCATCGCTAGTAATCCCTTATGCCAAGCGTAAGCACATTTTTAGATAAATGTACAACGCTCGTTTACTGTGACTCGTTGACTGTTTACGTTATATATGTGATTTTCTGTGCGACGACAGACGTTTATGCGAAAATATCGACGGTTCTGATATTATTAGGGTAATATTAGTTTTTGAGATAGTTTTAATACAACGGTGCGCTTTGTTATGATACAAATTTTACGATTTTACATGTTCATACTTGTGCCAACTGTTCATACTCGATATGCGCACTCTATAGTTTACTTATTTATTCCTCTAAGAATAAATACTATTAATGGCTACTGGAGTAAATTTATTACACACCTAATGATTTAATCTTATGCAATCTGGGTTTGAAGTATGAACCGTCATTATAAATACATTTTATAATTAATTAATGAGTGATCTAATCTTCTATTTAAGAACAAAACATTTTATCGGTGGAGCAATTTTAGTCCACATTTAAGCCATCTTATTAAGATCTTGATGAGAAACAAATCATACTTTCTCAAGTTACAAATTCAAGTTAAAATCCTAAGCCTAAGATCTATTTATGTTGGTAATTTTAATTGGATTAGATATAAAATACTCATTTATCATCGAGTGGAATGGAATGGTATGATATGGTACAAAAATTTTAATACTATTTTTTATATTACTTATATTAACTTAGTTAATATAAGTAATATAAAAAATAGTATGTATGCCGAATGTCAGTGTAAATTTGGGCAAAAACAATACAGTACGATTTTTCAACCGACGAAGGCCACATAGAAGACCTAAGCTTAGGTGGAGGGACGAACTGGACCTTTAAACGGTGGCTTCATCATCATCATCATCATCATCATCATCATCATCAGCCTTTCTTCGTCCACTGCTGGACATAGGCCTCTCCTATAGCACGGCACAGCCACTTTGCGGATGTCGTCGCTCCATCTAGCCCCCGGTCGTCCTACACTACGTGGCCTCAGTTAGCCAATCATAGAAAAAAAAGAAAAAAAAGAAAGGGAGGTCTTTGCCCTGCCGTGAGAAAATTTGGGCAAAATAATATTACAATAAGTATAATATTTACGACCATTTTAACCTTCAAAACCCATGTTCTAAGAAAAGTATTATAACTATCCCACGGATCTCCAACTCAGTTTAATTTATCACACGTTTCATTGGATGATCATTGAACTCCGGCCTCATAACAAGTGTTTGCTTAGAACACCTTTATTCCACGTGGTATCACCACCTTTGGTTCAAGTATTAAACCATATAAGGTGCGGACAGGCGCAGGAAGAGAAAAATTATCGTAGAAAACTTTTTATTAAAGTAGACAGTTTTATTTTCATTTTCATTGTATATTGATATATTATGAGGCTTGGATATTTTTTCTTGAATATATATTTTTATTATTTTTGTTTTTATATTTTTAATGATTCCACAAATGTTTATGGTTTATGATGTGATGATGGAAACTGACGTTCTCTTTACCTTGCTAGAGATATGTTAGTATCGATACGAATGTTTCCCTTATAGGGATATACAGAATTAGGTGTCACATAATGTTGTCTGGTGTGAAATTAGAGTATATTTATCTATACAAGCGTAGAGTGCGAGCATCTCTAGTATCCCGTTGTGCCAAGCGTAAGCAAATTCTTAGCTGTAAGAACTACGCTCATTGATTTTCCGTACGACAACAGACGTTTATGCGAAAATGTCGATGGTTCCGATATTATTAGGTTTTCAAATAGTTTTAATAAAACGGCGCGCTCTGTTTTTACACAAATTTTACGATTATACTTAGTGCTCACAGTTCATAGCCTGTTGGGCGCATTAATCTCAGGGTGTGAACAATTTTGCTCACAGAAAATTGTACCTAAGTGTCAAACATTATGCGATCATTGTAACGGACGATGCGAAATGTGTGATGGACATAGTTGAGACTCATGTAGCAAATGTCTTAACCATTTTTGGTATCTTCAAGCCATACATTACCTACTACTGAAAACCAAAAGGATTGATTAAAAACCCCAATCACAAGATCTCTCAATGGCTAATAAACAGGACTCAAAAACCACTAGACACATTATAAAAATAAATAATTGCAATCTTCCACAGGAAAATTATAAGTAAAATATTAAAATATAAAATTATTAACGCATTAATCTAAAAGATAATTAAAATTATTGCAAATATTTCCTTTCCTTTATGACTTGACCATACTTAAGCGTAATTGATATTTATAATCGCTAATCTGTTGATGTATTTTTAATTCTTCAAAAGAAACAATGTGCGACGATATTATCTTCAGAAGCGGATCGATTACTCTGATCACTTACTGTTGAACGTGACTCAGATACTATTTAAAGATATAAAAAAGAAAAAGATACGGATTAAAAGGAAAAGATAGATAAGTATGTGAAAGACTTAAGAACCTTTTTGTGAACCGGAGCTATATATTAATAAATTGTGAAGGATCACTGGTTTTTGTGGATGGTATATAGTTACGTAGATATACTTTTCATACGAAAGTAACTCGGTCTGTCTGTTACGCTTTCACGGCTTAACCACTGAGCCGATTTTGATTAAACTTGGTTTGGGGTAAGCTTGGATCCCAAGACAGGACATAGGCCGCGATAACCGACACTCACGCAGGCATAAACTTAGAGACGGTTTTTATCTGTTTTGAAGTTAAACCACTGCAGCTGAGATTCTCATTATACTTATTTAATTATTTACTATTATATGTAGGTATTTCTACTATTTATTATGTACACACACAAAAGTAGAAATGTATATTGTTATAGTAGAACAAAATACTTATGTTTATTACTTTCTTTACCGATATTTGCATTTGCACTCTGTGGAATCAAGTATTTAATATTATTATTATTTAAATATAACCACGTTATTTAAGCCGTTATTTTAAATGAACAAAGGTACTAAGAAAGGCTGAATCTTCATGTAATGCTGAGCCGTTAACATAATATTGAAAAAAAACAGGCTGATATTGAATAAAAAAGCTATTGTAAAAAATAACACATATTATATTTTCAAATATATTACCTGTTACTGTTTCTCAATTCAACACCGTATTAACACAAAAATATAATAGAAAAGTTTACGCGGCATGAATATAATATTTTTTACTGGTTCCTCACTAACAGGTGTCGCGATACTTTTCCCATGAAATGGAAAATAAAAAAAAATAGAATCGACAGGTGGACGGTACAAGTCGTGGTGTAATTAAGGGCGGATAAAAGAGATCTTGGCAATCTGGTTTTCAGGGATGATAAGGACATGAATGTGTGTGAAAATGGATGCGGTATTTAATGTTTATAAAAAACATTTTTCTATTTCTAGCTTGATTTGTGTGGCCTTTATTTGCGTCTACTATTAGAGGAATTGAGTATCATATTTAGTTTAAATTGTTTTGTAATTAAATACAAATAATAGAAGGTTTTAAATTGTTTTGTACAAATTTGTTAGAAAATTGTAGATGGTCTACAAAATAAAAGGTAATAAAAAACCAACACTTTAATCCATCTTTGCGATTAAGTAAAACACCATTACTTAATATTTGGTACAAATATAAATGTATAAAGGCTGATATGCCAACCAGACTATACTATCCGATGATTAATTTTGAATTTTTTACAGTTTTTACGGACAAAATTATCTGGCGTTGAAAAAACCAGTCCTAAATCAAATATTGGAAATTATTCGAAATCTATTCGAATAGTAAAAAGGATTCATACATCTGTGTGAATAACGGTCCCAACAGGATGCGGTGCAATGGTCACAACCTATAAAAAATAGTTAAAAAGAAATTAATACAAGCTTATTGGATGCTTACGCGATAGCTATTTATTGTAGTTGCATTTATCGTCTGTGGTCAGTGTATTAATATATAGTTATTCTTTAATGGCTCAAAGTTGAAAAATATACGCTTTAACAAAATCGCCTTATAGGTCTTTGTTATAAAGAGCTTATTGAAAATTATTTGTGAGTACACTGTAATGATGGATAATGGATAAAAATTGATAAGTATGTTTATTATTAAAAATGTAATCGTAAAATGAATATTTATGCATAAAGTGATTAGTAGATTAATAATATCATCATGATCATCATTTCAGCCCGGAATCACCCACTGCTGAGTATAGGCCTCCCAATTTGTCTGCCATTTTTGCCTGTCTTGCGCGTCCCTCATCCAGATGGTTCCTGTTAACTTAACTATGTCATCAACCCAACATGCTCTCGGTCGTCCCTGACTCCTTCGACGTGACCTTGGCCACCGTTCAGTCACAGTTATACAACTCCATCGGCTGTCTGTACGTCTAGCTAGGTATCATGCCGAAATCCATATAAGTCGTGTCGCCCTGTAATAATAATATAAATAAAGGAAAATATGGTCACCGATGTTTTTCTGTTTTATTAATAAAAACACAATATTATTCATAGCATGGAAAATTATTAAGCAATAAGTTTATTTTTACACTAAACTCTATAAGGAAACAGATTAAAATTACACAAAGTAATTAACCGTTAAAAAAATTAATACGAAGGTGAAAATTAAGATGTTATTTACAAACTGGCAACACGGAAATAAGAAGGACTATGTAATAAAAACTTTAAATTGACAGTCTATGAAAAAAATATTTCATTCGAAATACAAATGCCTGTTTTGAACTTTGATCTATGTTTTTGTAATATTAACAATCATTATAACAGTGCGCTTACGCTAGGAAAATTGAGCTATTATCGACAAGGTTAAAAATGATGTCTTGGCAACATCCAGCAATATACATTGCAAAAATTGTATAGAAATTGCCAAGAATTTCCCAATTTTAGTCGCCCGTGTAAGTGTACCTTAACAAAGTTAATATACTCGTTTGTAGTACGTATCTACCAACCTTTTTAAATGGAAAATTTTGAAGACATGTCCTGCTGGTCGCCTTTTGTTTTAGTAGACAAGAAGAGTATAGACCAGACACAAAAAAGACTAGTGACCACAACATAAGTGTTGATGTCACTTCCTCCTGCCCAAGCAATGTTAAATGCAATAAATATCTCATTTAATTTTAGACAGTTTGTCATTTATTTTTCAATTGTTTATTTTTTTGGGAACTCCCCAATTATTTTCGGTTGGCACTAAGTGTATTTTTCTTCCGTTGTATAAAAATGCCAAGTCGCTGTGGCGGAATACGGTCGGGATATATATTATTATTTTTCTTCCGTTAATCCCTACTACTCGTCATCTAAACATTTGTTAATTTATTCACTTTCACAATTCTAATGTCATCTTTTACAAAATCAATTCATCTCTTTATCGGTCTAATTCAATTATACTGTTAACGTTTATTAATTTTCTCAAAATTGAAAACATAGTCTTAACAATACTTGAGAAAAAAAAATGAAGAAATTGTAGAAAAATCCTCGCAATTATATAAATTAACTTGATAAACACGTTTTCCAAAAACAGTATGATATAAATAAGTAGTCATCTCTTAATAAATCATTGATAAACATCATTGATGTCATCGCCGTAAGTTAACTGTTAAATGTCACAATGTATCAAAAATGGTACTTACGATTGTCATTTTAGGTTATTATACTCTTATATATCACTAGCTGTCCCCCGCGACTTTGTCCGCGTATTTTCGTTTCATTTTGCAACATTTTTCATATGTGCTCCGCTCCTTTTGGTTGCAGCGTTATTTTATATAGCTTATAGCCTTCCTCAATAAATAGGCTATACAACACTGAGAGAATTTTTCAAATCGGACCAGTAGTTCCTGAGATTAGCGCGTTCAAACAAACAAACAAACTTCAGTTTTATATATTAGTAAGTATAGATTAAAAAATACATTCTTGATAGCTATGGTATTCATTACGTATAATACATTTAACTGGCCTGTTGGTCTAGCTAGTGATTAGTGACCCTGACTGCTATACTGAAGGTCGTGGGTTCGATTCCCACCCAGAACGAATCTTTGTGTGATGAGCATTATTATTTGTTCTGTGTCTGGGAATGATTTATGTATAATGGTATGTATTTAGAAATTTATAAGTATGTTTAAAACTAAGTTAAACTTCCACTAAGTGTCGTGGTGGCCTTAAACGGTTCAATAAACGGATTTCTGTGCACAAGGTTGCAGGTTTGAACTCAATACAGGCAAGTACCAATGTGACTTTTTCAAAGTTATATGTACGTTCTTTATTATTCTAAGACATCATTGACAATCGGTGAAGAATACCATCGTGAGGAAATCTGGATTCCAACAATTGGAATCTGAAATCGCCAACCCGCAATGAGCAAGCGTGGTGATAAATGCTCGTTCCTTCTCTATATGAGTAGAGGCCTGTGCCCAGCAGTGGGACATTTATAGGCTGATATTAAAAGTATGTTTATAAGTTGTCTGGTTGCCATAATACAGGCTCTGCCGAGTTTGGGATCAGATAGCCGTGGTTGAGTTGTCCTAAGATATTATAAAATATTATCATAGATTGAACTTAACTTAGGTACTGAGAAATAGCCTATAAGCTTTCAATAGGGATGTTGACTGGGAATAAAAAACTAAATTAGACAATTAAAAAATATTAGACACGATATTTTTGCTTTTTAAAAATAAGTAGAATCTAAGGAGATAGAGCGAGTACTTATAAGTTAAGGGGTAGGGGCTAATGACGTCACACGTTAGCACAGTTGTGAGTTTTTGTTACGTAAAATAGAAAAAATAAGTGTCTAATATTAATTTATATTAAATTTAATTTATAAAACTCATACACTTATAAAAAAAAAGTCAACATGCCTATTACAAAACTTGAAACCCTTAAAAACGTTATTACAACACGCAGTATTAATATTAATTGAACAGAAGTCCGAAAGCCTACAAAAAATATAAATAAGTCATACTTTAAAAATAATGATAAAATTAAAAATATTACTAATTATCTATATTCATAAAATAAAATTATCGGCAAGCCCTTTAATACCGAAGACAAACTAGATAAAGATGATACAAACACAATTATGTAAATACACAAATACACATTTAATTTTTATCTTGCTCCCCTACTCCATATTGAAACAGTTCAGTCTTTAATTAACATATTAATTTTTAATCAGGGATGTTATGGAGGAGAAACCGTATCCGAAGCCGATATAAAAGTTTCGGATAATAATTTCAGATACAGACAGTATCTTTCAGATACAAGGCAATACTCGTTATAAAATTTTTTTAGTTGGCCGAACCTATATTATATTGCTGAAAAATCTAATATCTGAATCCGAAACTTTTTTTTAAAATACATTTTTTATTTATTAAGGGAAAAAAGATATACACAAATCTGAAACTATCTGAAAATCGCAAAATAAATTCATATCCGAAACTATTACCGAAATTTCACATCGACATCAACCCTAATTTTAATCAGCAACACAAACAGAATGTATTTAATATGGGTTCGAATTCCGAGATATGTATGTATCGATAAGCTTGCTTATAACAGAAATTGCTGTCGGTTTAGTAAAAGAAGAAATGAAGAAACCCAATTAAAGTCGAGTAACGCCATCATATCCGTTCAAAAGCTTTAATGGCCGCTTGCGTGACAAAATCTAGTTTTTGCACAAGCTTTTACGTTGTGGTTCAAGTTAAAAGATATTTGAAGGTTGAGAGGGAGAGATTGGTGGTAGCGGAAATCGTTATACGTAGTCTTGCTTGCCCTGTTGAATGTTCCTTGTGTTCAGTGGGAGTAAGAAATTCTGAAATGTAGTCTGTTATTAGTTTTGACTGAATCAAATAGTGTTGTTCCTTTTTTTCTTGTAAACTATTGTTATTATAAATTGGGCTTTTGTTAGAGATAACTTTGTTGGCAATATGTCTGTCCTGCAGTTGACCACGATGTGCTTAGTAAATTAATGAATGGATAGAGATCTGCTGCTGCTGAGACAAATACCTTCTATAAATATTTTGGTATATCTGCGATTTACATTTAATGTTGAGCGGAACATTTCAGAGTCCACAGTTACAGCCAAAGTAAGTCCCATGTTAGAACGAAAAACTAAATTATTTTATAAATAAATATAAATTACAACTAGAAATTGCAACTTACACCAAACCCATTTCAGTTTCCGCTGCACCGAGAGAATGTACCGTTATAATACTGGCTGGGCAGGTCCTAGCTATACTGTTCTTATAATTGCAGTTAATTCTGTTGCCTTCACTGGCTGGCTGTCTTTATTGCCGATACGATGCAATTTGATGCGACGTTCTGAATTTTTCGTTTTCTGATATTATTTGGGTTTTGATATGTAAATGTAGGTTTATTCCTATTTTGTACTTTTCCTATAAGGGAGTATATCAGGGAGGATATCAGGGAGAATTGATGAAGCTTGCTTATTAGATCAATATACTTTAACAGGTCTTTTTCCTGTGTAAGAACTTAGTACAAATTTTTGCTAGTAAATACTTTGTCAAAACTAGCCCGACACGAAAGACACTGACTTTAAAATTAAACTTTTACTAAAATAAATCAACTTTCTAAGCCTTATCTGAGGGGAAATATGTTATTTAATCAGAGTAAATAAAATTGTTCTATTTTACAATTAATTGCCAGCTAAAAATATCCCCCGAAACCGCAGATATGATTTGCATGATACATTTGAAATGTTCATATATACACGACACCTGTCAAAAACAACTTAAACTCATATTTAATTACCCACTTTATCATAAGCAATTAAGAAAATAGTAGTCTCACACACACCTACGTAAACCCGCACATTATTCATTAGTACATACATTACCGTCCTTACAGGACACAGGTGTTCTCAGCCGTGGGAAGGCTGCCTTGATCTTGAACCACGATTGATCGCTTCACAGTTTTTATATTACTGCAACTTAACTGCGAACGGTATTCAGGGGTGACAAACCTGTTGTTTCGTTTTGACTGTTTTTCTGAGAAAATTAATACAGTAGTTTATTTTGATTATAATAATTATATTTGGTCATTGAGTAGTTAAATTGTGTATGTGTATCTATTGCTTTTGGTTCGGCATTTTTCTAGATTTGCAGAAAAAGCTTGCAAAATAGAGCATTAAAACTATAAAATTTCAATTTACAAGCATTTTTCTGTTGTGTATTAGATTCAATTTATTCCAAATCTTGATTTCAAGAAAGACAATCAATATTTTTTTCTTTTATTATAAAACATTTTTAAGTTAATTAATTCCAAAAAGGTTTTTATCTATCAAAAACAAACTTAAAACACGCACACAAACCAATTATTACAGTGTTTACGCTTGCAGTCTACCGACTTTCATCTGCAAATTAAGTGAAATAATTTATAGTAATTACTTGTCTAAGGTCGGCTTATTTAAACCACCTTCGATTTAAATTGGATTCAGTAATTATCGATCTCTTGGTAATTTCGAATCCACAGATTAATTAAGCTTAACTAGAATTAGGTATGTGTATAAATTAGCTTTTTAATATGTGCATTTGTTTCGAACACCTTTTGAATTATCTCATGAATAAAGGATGTGGCATGTGGTTTCTTGGTTGGAAATAAGTGAATGAATTTAAAGATAGATGCTTAGACATTAAGTTTGTCAAGCCACTACGTAAGAAGCGCAGTACCTATGACATTACCTCAACTATTAGACGCCGCGCAAACAGTATCAGTTTTTTTTGTTGCCGACACGATACCGCCTCAGGACACCACCCGACACGTACCGAAATGTGTCGCACACTATATACGGACACCGACTGCAACATACAATTGTAAGGGAATTTGTTAATATTGCTTGTGTCTTCAAGTGACGATTTTAGTTTTCAGTTACCGACACCGAAAACATTTTGATTCGCGATCGGTATATATCAATTGAAAGCAACTGGATTCAAAAAGTGTCTTCGTCTGCGCGGGGAAACATATTGAATGAAAACAAAATAATCACCAGTGGATTATTATATTGGTTGGCGCAACACCTTATAAAAAAATGTATGGAGAAAGAAAATTTGTTTTGAATGGGAGGTGTTTCAATAATTTCCATCGCATTAGTTCTTTTTTATTTAACGTTTTGATTGCGTAGTATCAAGGGTAGTTAGCCTTCGACGGAAGGGATTTTATTAACCCTTTTGGAGCAGATTCGATAAAATGATGGTTTATTTAATTGTTTAATTCAGTATCGGTGTGTTATATAATCTTCATATTTTCAAAACGGATCAGAAGGAAGTAAATCGTTTTATTTAAAGTTAATGCAGATATAATAAATCTATCTCAAATATTTAAAGCTCTTTGTATTTACTTGAAACAATCACGAGTTATTATAAATGTAATAAATTACCTACTAATTCTTTATTTTAAAATTTATAAAAAATTATAAAAAATAATAAATACCAAAAGAAATTCCCAAGCAAACTTGGTAATATCCAATTAAAGTTCTTTAAGTCACTTCCCAGTAATTGTTTAAGCTTAGATTTCCTAATTAACGAATAACATAGGATAATAATTGCCCGTCATAAAATGGTATCCAAATAAAACTAGCTAACTACTTGATAATTAATTACTTTACCTTGCTTATTTCTAGCAGGAAGAGATTTGTTGCTGGTAATTAACATCATACTTTTCAACGAAGTTAGGAAATACAACTAGTATTACTTGAACTCTTGATATTTGGTATTTTATTTTTTTGATTGTTTATATTTATTTGTACGAGCTAAAGTTAAAGGTAGTTAAAAGCTATGGGTGTTTATCTACATATATAAAAATGAATCTCTATTTCCCTTGGTCATCGCGTCACGCGTGAACGGATGGTATATTTTTTTATAACTCGGTTTAATTTTACGTCCGCGCCAGGTTCAACCATAGATTTTTATCTTAAAACAAATATAATGAATAAAAAGATTACGTATCATTGATATGATATTCATTAAAGTAGTGTTTAAGAAATATATATTAACGAAATGTAATATTTTGGTTGATTAAACCACTTAGCTGTTAATAAACTTAAACAATTCATATTCAACATGATTATGGTATCAGTAAGGCTTCCTTATAATTCCTGCTCCATTTCACTTAAAACCTCAAACTATTTATAAATGATTTCTGTTATAAAAAATAATTAAGTATAACCGAATAGATTACAGTGAATATCTTCAAATTAGACCAAAACTTAAAACGTCATACTACCATTCAGGAATAAGCAGGTAGGTCTCAAAATATGTTGCTATTAATACAAATAAACATTTTCAGTTGGTACTTTACAGTATTATTCAAATGTAAAATTAACACCAGCAATAGGTCTTCATAAATTGGTTGGGTTATGTTAGAGAATGATGAATGGTTCATTTGACCTCCCGTTAATTCGTCGATGCATTATGTATGCCATGTCTACACTACTGAACATTTATCAGTATGTTGTATAGTTTTATGATCTACCACCATCATAAATTCAACTTATGGATGTTTTCTTTAAGATCATATTCACAGCTGGATATGGGCCTCGAATATCAGGCATACTTGACTGTTCCTTGCAATGTAGACGCGCCTTAATCATCCCTTTTATATCTATAAATCATATTTAATATCTGTTTTGTGCAGCATCTATATAAAACAACCGTATTAGCAATAGGCAAAAAATGCAGGTGTTGAAATATCCAGTAAAATGTAAATTTAAATGCCATGTTTTTTTCTAATTTTTGTTAGGTATATATTGTTAATGCTACTTAAATTAAAATCTGTATAACGACTCATATAAAAATATTTTTGTTTTAATGCATATTAATTAGAAACCGAATATTTAATTTAGCATCAGCAAATAAGTTTTGAGTTAAGCTCGCCTATGTACATAAAATTTATTATTTTATTACTGTTTTATGTGTTACGTGTACAATAAAGAATTGAGTTTAATTTTAAAGCAAAAATACTTATAATTCATCATTATTACATTTTAAGAGTCAATTGCTGCTGATTAATGCCTAGTTCCTATATTAAAGAAAGGATTCGTTTTTTTTTTTTTTTTTATAAAAGGTTACTAGCAATGTGGATGGAATTCACATTACTAGCAATCTTGTTAACCCCTCCAACTAAGCTAAATATGCTTGTGTCTGGAGTGGGTTCACGTCAATAGTGCAATGGGTGGGGTTCGAACCTGCGACCTCTCGATCGCAAGGCGGTCACCCTAACCATTGGGCTATTGCCGCTTAACGGACAGTAGAATTTCAAAACGAATCGTTTCTTAAATATAGGAACTGGCCATTAGTTTAAAGTGAAGTGATTTTGTGCAATATTCACGAATAAAAATTTGTTTTACGAATAAAAATTTGTTTTTTTATAAGTTTAAAACGTTATAAGGATTTTCATCAATGCTAAAAGCCTGTATTCTTCACTTAAATAACAGCAAATCCAAAAATGGAGCTCGGTAATATATTGTATTAAAAAGCATCCTCTCACGGTCCAATAAAATTAAAAGAAACAAGTTTTAAATTGGAAAACCTGTCACATATCTGTCTTCAATTTAATAACTGAGTATCTGCTGGTCTTAAATAAATTCGATGTTGAGAAATTTTCTCGGAGCCAATTATACTGCAAATTATGCTCAACTGTCAATACAACTATTATCGAGATAAATAGCAGCATTAATTTATTTTAATGTTATAAAATATTGTTTGCATCTACATATTGTGCGCTGAACATTGAATAATACCTGCGTTCGCGAGCCTATTAAAAACCAGTATTATTGTTATAAAAAATGCAAACATTTTAAATCTTTGACAAATGTCTTAATATCAAAACAGTTATGTCAAGTGTATTTTATCTTACATTTAATTTTACGTGGTGATGATAACCAAATATATTGCGCCGTTTAATCTTCTTAACATAATTTTTACTTTACAAACAATATTTTTAACTGACATGTTTTTTAAATATACATTTTACTTAAGTGACATGAATTATGAAGTTATTGAGTTTGAATTATTGACATTCATTCTTAGACAAATATTCAAAATCTACGTATCGCGTGACCGAAGAATACTTAAATACTGTAAACCAGACATAGTTATGGAAGTACCAATAACAACGTTGTTTAGTAAAAGATTTGACATAACATATGACGTACACATTAAATCGTGCATCTTAAAAACGAATGACAGTCGTGACATGAAAGTCACGGTAAAAGTGAATGCTCAGACGAGTTTTGTGGCTATCGCATGTACCGTGTTCTGCTCTCCACCAATCACAGACCTACCTCAACTGAAACATCATTATCGAAGTTTATCGATCGTCAGGGCATTTTCCATTGCCTCGAATCAAATGAAAACATAATGAAGAAATCCTTTAACCACTTTGTACTACAATTAATGTGATTACGCGACCTTGTACCTCGATTTCTATCATAGTAACAAAGAATTGAATTAATGACATGCAAATGTGCATACAATTACTTTGGCTTCCGTACATTGAAAGTTATGACACGAGAAAAGAGCAATTAGATAATTAAGTATAACAATGGCCATTTGCGTATCATCTAATGGCTGCGCAGTACGGGGAGAGGGGGGTGTTTATCCGGTTTCTTTCATTTGCATATTATTAATTCTAGTAAAAAAACTGTGTGTCTTTTGTAGGTTATTATTACGTAAATCCTACAAAGTTAGAATAGATTGGGGAAACTCTATGGCGGTATGTAATACCTACCTTAGGTTATGGAAGTTTTAATTTGAAAGATCCAATCAATGGTCGATTTAAATTTTAAATAATTTCTTTATTCTTATGTGTTTGCGTAAATAACCGATGAGTTTGGGCTTTGATGTAAAAGTAATAGTGAACATGACATACTTTGACAGCTATATTTGCCACTAATTTGTATCATCTTTTTCAAGACAAATCAAAGTAAAGTTTTGTAAAAACCATAAATACTGTCATCAATATTCATTTAAAATCCCAAATAGCACAAGTGTACTACCTTAGAAGCTATTACAGTGCAAAGTTTCATCAAAATTCGCCACGTTGTTTTTGCCTGAAAAAACAACACACAATCTCATAGTCTTTCACATTTACAACATTAGTGGGAATTAAGATGTGTTTTCTATACTTATCTTTGGTGTACCTTATTAGGGAATTCTAAATTGATGATAATCGTACAAAACTGTTAAAGTAATTACAAATATTAGTAAAAAATAACAATAGTTACAACAATGCAGTCTCATTAATGATGATACTAGTTGCTTAATCAATTGTTTTAATTAGAGTATTTATGTCAATTAATTCAGACGTTTATTATCAAACTTTTCCATCTTAATGTGTTGTCGGTTTAGCACAGAAAATAGATCATTACAAAGTTTTTGTTGGTCGTGATGGCCTAGCGGTTCAATGAGCGGCTTTTTGTGCAAAGGTTGCAGGTTCAAACTCATTACAGGCAAGTACCAATGTATTTTTTTCAAAGATGTAATGCTACTTTCTTGATTATTCTAAGACACATATAACAATCGGTGAAGGAACCTCACACATAGTGAGGAAACCTGGGTTTCAAAAATTTGAATCTGTAATCACCAAGACGCAGTGAGAAAGCGTGGTGATTACTGCTCGTTCCTTCTTTACTTGAGAAGACGCCTGTGTCTAGCAGTGGATATTTGTAGGCCAGTATTATTATTATTTAGTTTTATTATTAATTTTATTTGTTGTACACCATGAGAGTAACAACATTAATATAGGTAATACAGAACAGTGAGAGGTACAATGGTGGTCTTATCGCTAATAACGATAAGACATAATACACTTTTTTCCGATAATAGTTCATTAGCCTTTTTGATTATACGACCTCCGTGGTCGAGTGGCGTACACACCGGTGTTCAAGTTGTCGCCAACTCTGAGGCCCCGGGTTCAATTTCCGGACGGGTCAATGTAGAAAACCACTTTTCCACATCGTCTCGTGTCTGAGTGTTTGTGGTGCCTTCGTTGTCTACGACTCCTCAACTCAAGTGCTATAGCTCCTTATTTTGGGTTCAGAGCAATGTATGTGATTGATGTTGCCCACATTCATTTATTTATTAGTATTTTAATTATGTAACTTTACATCTAAGCTCACAGTAGTATTCTGAATTAATACCCACTCTATATTAAATGTTAAATTCATTAACTAAGCTGTAAAATCTAAATGAATTACTCTAAGTGAAAGAGTTTTGACAATCCATAAGATTTATAGTCCATTTAATTAAATTATGTTTCTTAATCAATACTATAGATTCTATTAAGCAATATTGCATATTAAATAAGTACCTAGAATATTCTTTCAATTAACTTTTATAAAAAAAATATAAGATAAACACCTCTGAAGTTGTATTTTAAAGTTTCAAAACTGATTGGTTTTAGTGATAGAAAGGGATAGAGCTCTAGCAACGTATATTACTATCTCTTTCTGCAACGGAACAAATTATAAATATTATCTGAGGTGTTTATACCGAAAATTGCTTGATGAGAGATGAAAACTAAGGTGAATTGTTATTTTTTGTTTTGTTACGTATTTAATACGTAACGTATTTTTAAAACACTAGAAGCTGTATAAATGTAACTAGCACCGGAAATAATATATCTAAACTTTTTTCATAAAACTAAGTTACTATAATAGTAACTTCAATTAGGTGCTCCAGGGGTATAGTTGCTTCAATTGCAATTAGGTACTCTAGTTTGGTACGTAATTTATGTGTAAATATTCTATCCCCATTAAGGGCTAGTTGCCTGAAAATTTGGAGGGCTGCAAAAATCGCCAATCTACTTAATTTTGTAAATCAAAGTACCCGTTTTACAAATAAACAATATAGTTTGCTTTTTATACTGATAGATATAAAGTAATTTCAAAAAGTGTAGCAACTATCCGGCTTTTACGCTACGGCTCTATTTTAACCTTTTTTTTTATTACTAGCTGGCCCCCGTGACTTTGTCCGCGTGTTTTAGTTTAAACAGTTTTTCATTTTTGCAACATATTTATTTATGCTTTGTTCCTTTTGGTCGCAGCGTAATGTTATAAAGCTTATAGCCTTTCTCAATAAATGGGCTATCCAAAACTGAAACAATTTTTCAAATCAGACTAGTAGTTCCTATGATTAGCGCGTTTAAACAAACAAACAAATAAACAAATTCTTCAGTTTTATATATTAGTATAGATTTTTTCTTTACAATTGTTATTCCCCGAAATATCCTATAATATAAACATACAATTAAAAAATATTTTATAACCACGAAATTACAAAAAAAAACAAATGACATATTAAAACCTCCTTTCTTATATGCTTCGATACTTAATATTCCTGTGCCTGAATAGTTCAAATTTTTTAAACCTTGTACAAATATCTATTGCAAAATAATGTAAACACAAGTGAACGAAGACATTGTTAAGAAACTTTGATTAGCGGGTCTAATCACAAATGCCTGTAGAAGGTCAACTAACATAAGACCTTCGTAACGAGTTGTTTTCTCATCATCCGCACATACCCATAGATTATGACCAACCGTTTATTTATGTACTTATGAAGTACCTACTGTCGGCATTTAAGAATACAATAATAGCGTTTGTTTTTACCGACTGCGCCAAAAGGAGGGTTCTAACTTTTAACAATGCATCGAAATTTTTATACAGTTTCTATGTGGGTAACGTTTTTTTACTGTAACCACTTACAATTTTTATTTTTATTTTATTTTATTTGGGAAACCAACAATCGTACATTGTATATTATATCTAAATACACAGTATGCTATTAGGTAATTGTACAATCCAATACGTTTCCACATATTACTTGCTTATTTTAGATACAGTATTAGTAAAATTTTATAAAATCTAAATATAAAAATAATACTATTTTTGTTATCATTAAATCTAATGAAATAATTAAGAATTTTGAGCAAGGCGCTTAAGCATTTGTTTTTTAAATTTAGGTTTACATATGGCAAATACATCAATATCGTTAAAATTCCTATTGTATGCTTGGACCAATCCCTGGAGCGGCGCTCTCTCTCCTGTCGACAATGATGTCGTTTACTTAAATATTTTTGAATGTTCTTGAAATTATTCGTTTATAGTACCTACATATTTACCTAAGTTACGAGCCTTATTGAATACAGAACTTAAACGCCACACATTTTAGAGTTTCTATCAACTTTATAGATTTCTAAAAAGACTGATTAAAAAATGTTACATTCATTTTGAGAACGCGATGTTTTCCTAATAGAGAGAAATCAATGCAACTAAAACACTTTAAGAATTATTACTTTCCTAATTAAAATTACATTTACTCAGTAATTTTTATTAAAACTTAACATATCTACTGAAGCAAATTAGAAAGCATAATATAAGTTTTTTCGGTAATATATATAAGCGGTCCCGGCTTCGAAAGGGTGGACATTTATTTTTCAAAATATTCTATAGCCTATGTTAATCTCGAATAATGTAGCATTCAAATGGCGAAAGATTTTTTAAAATCGGCCCAATAGTTTTTCAGTTTATTCGGTACATACATACACACATACATACAAATATTTCCTCTTTATAATATTAGTACAGATTAGTATATAAAACCTTAAAACCATTGCAACAAAATGACAATAGTAAAATAGTCTGTAATAAAAAAAACCACGGGTTGCACTCCGGGAGTGCCGGCAGAAGTGAAAACTTGAATATTAACGTTGTGCATTTTTGATATTTTGGAATGGTTAGGGAATCATTTTGCACGAATTGCTTTAATTATCAGCATTAAAGTACAATAATTTATGTGGTAGAATACAATATTTATTTATTACGCTATCGTACACAAACATGACAATTTATATTACACTAGCTGTCCCCCGCGACTTTGTTCGCGTGTTTTAGTTTCAACGGTTTTTCATTTTTGCAACATTTTTCATTTATACTCCGCTCCTATTGGTCGTAGCGCGATGTTATATAGCCTATAGCCTTCCTCAATAAACGGACTATCCAATACAAAAAGAATTTTTCAATTCGAACCAGTAGTTCCTGAGATTAGCGCGTTCAAACAAACAAACAAACAAACAAACAAACTCTTCAGCTTTATAATATTAGTATAGATTAAAAAGTTTATCTCTCAGAAAAATCAACTTCCATCCATAATTTCGACGATTTTTTCACCATCATTATTACCAGAACCATCATCGCCAATCTCTAAAACTGATACGATCGGTTTATGATAGCTGAAGTAAGAAACGAACAGTTTTGATTCGAACCTATTTAAATCTATACTATAATATTATAAAGCTGAAGAGTTTGTTTGTTTGTTTGAACGCGCTAATCTCAGGAACTACAGGTTCGAATTGAAAAATTCTTTTTTATTGGATATTCCGTTTATTGAGGAAGGCTATCACGCTACAACCAATAGGAGCGAGCGGAGCATAAATGAAAAATGTTGCAATAATGAAAAACCGTTGTATTTCGTTGTAATACATACATACATAGATACTGTCTACTCTCCATCCGTATTACGAATTTTCGATCAGGTCACGTGTCCTGACGCGAGTTTAACATTTTTTACCCATTACAAAAAAAAACTGTACAACGCCGCTAAAGAAGTTTTTAGTTCAAAAATTAACAAGACTAACCGTTATCTAACTTGACATCGTAACTAAATATAGTTAATAGACGTTTTTGATACTTTAGAGGTCAAGGTCAACGAAATAAAAAGTGTTAATGCGTCAGACATGTTGAGAAAATTACAAGATTTCCTTGAACGACAAACTAAACTTGTTTATAGAAGTAATTTGTATCATCAAACGCGATAATATCCGATGCTTTTAAACGTATAAATTATATTAGAATTTGTTGAGAAATATTTGAGAAACTATTTGTGTAAATTAAGGGGACTTTGTGGAATCTAATATTTTGGAAAGAAAATTATTGTCGACCTTTTTTAAATATATTCAAAACAACGGTTACAATAATATTGACATATTACCAAAATTTCAATGAACACGTGTATAGGGTTACAAAAAACATACATCTAATTACAGTAAGGTGGCACTTTGCTGTACTTAGATTTATGTTTTTTTCGCCTTCAATATTTCTAATCACAAATCATTGATTTTTTAATGTTATGAGTGTTCAATGGAACTCTTAAATAATGGAAATCTTAAGTTGAAAGATAAATTAAAAATATTTAGGTATTTACAGGTTAATAATTATATTTTTGGAAACAAAAGCAAAATACATTACACTACTACTTTATTTATAGCATGTTTATCTATATTTATACAATGTTATAAAAGACGCCCCACCGCGTCTGTCTGTCTGTCTTAATGACTGAAAAAATACAGAACGGATTTACATATGATTTTCACCAATGAATAGAGTGATTCAAGAGGAAGTGAAGGAAGGAAGAATTGACGGGCCTGTTGGTCTAGTGGTTAGTGACCCTGACTACTAAACCGGAGGTCGTGGGTTCGATTCCCACCCAGGACAAATCTTTGTGTAATGAGCACGATCATTTGTTCTGTGTCTGGGTGTAATTCATCTATAATATGTATTTATCTATACTTATAATAAATCTGTAGAGAGGTCAATTCTGTACATCAAATATATTTTCAAAATAACTATCAGGGGGTGATTAGTGATCGATACTGATGCCAAAAATGCAATCAGTAAAATTTTTGTCTGTCTGTCTGTCTGTCTGTCTGTCTGTCTGTCTGTCTGTCTGTATGTTCCTTATAGAAACGAAAACTACTCGACGGATTTTAACGAAACTTGGTACAATTATTCTTCATACTCCTGGGCAGGTTATAGTATACTTTTCATCACGCTACAATCAATAGGAGCAGAGCAGTGAAGGGAAATGTTGGGAAAACGGTATTTTTTAAGCTTCCGTCGCGTATGCAGCCTTAATGGTTAAAGCTACATAGAAATCATGTATGACGGAAATGTTCTACATAAAATTATCTAAAAAATATCCCACAACAGCATATGTCTATCTTTTTTGGTTGACTCACAATAACACGTGTAACTCCCGATAGCTTAGCAGTTCGGAGATTTCTGATTATATTTGTTTACTCTTACGTTTATAATACTCTCACTCATCCCTAATTAAAAAAAGTTTACATTATTACCTATTCAATAAAAAAAGAATCATAGAAATCGGTATAGGAACACCAAACTTATACATGAAATACGATAATAAGCCATCGCGCCGTCGCGCGTGAATACTGAATCATGCTATAAGGATTATTTTTGTGTAACGTGATATATTATATTTCCCTACTAAAATACGAAAGTTAATCTGTCTGTTACATCAAAACCACTGAATAGTGAGGAAGGACATATGCTACTTTTTTACGAAAAACGACGGAAACGCGGACGAAGTCGCTGGCAAAAGCTAGTTTAGAAATATGTAAGTAAATTTATCAGTTGTCTGGTTGCCATAATACAGGCTCTGCCTAGTTTGGGATCAGATGGCCGTGTGTGAGTTGTTCCAAGATATTCCAAGATTCCAAGTTTTTTGTGTATAATTTACTAGCTGTCCCCCGCGACTTTGTTCGCGTGTTTTAGTTTCAACGGTTTTTCATTTTTGCAACTTTTTTCATTTATGCTCCTCTCCTATTGGTCGTAGCGTGATGTTATATAGCCTATAGCCTTCCTCAATAAACGGACTATCCAATACAAAAATAATTTTTCAATTCGAACCAGTAGTTGCTGTGATTAGCGCGTTCAAACAAACAAACTCTTCGCTTTATAATATTAGTATAGATTAATGTTTTGTATAATACCCGTATGAAGCCGGGGCGGGTCGCTAGTATAAACTAATCACCAACTATAATATTTAATATAAACTTGAAGTAATAACTTGATTATTTACGAGAAGCATAATACCTTTACCAATTTACAATCTTACACGTAATGGAAATCTAACAATAAATATTTTATTATTTTTGCATCCAAAGTCTCCGTTTTACGACAAGCAATTTATTTCTTCCCTATATTAAAACGATTATATGCCGCAATGACATAATTTTAATAGGTGCGTACACTGTTCAATAAATCATTTTAGTGGCTAAATGAATCTACATTATCATAATTTACTTTAGATTTTTACACCTATTTTTACCCCCAAAAAAAAGTGTTATAACACTTTTTTTTTTGGGGGTAAAAATACGTTTGACCGCCATCTATGTCTGTTTGTGGCACCATAGCTCTTAAACGAGTTATCCGATTTTTATGCAGCTTTTTTTAGGTATTATATTATGAGTTTTAAATGGTTTTATTACACAGTTTTAAATATAATTTTACAAATATAGATAGAAACGAAAAGCAGACGGTTTGATGTATGATATTAACACTTATAAAATGATTGCCTGTCATCATTTGCATTCAGTGCAGATAGTATAAGTCGTCATTTAAACTTAAGTACCTACTCAAATATAGCTTGGCGTCATATTTGTAACATTTTATATACCTGTTAGTTTGTTGGTTATATGTCTGCAAATAAGTAATTTATCATGTTACTACCAAGTGCATCGAATTATAAGAAAGGGAAGCCTAATTACTTGCAACAACAATGCGACACCGCAATAATTAACGATATTCCATATTCATTAACCGCGGTTTGACATCATCCTGTTATAAGCAATCACGGCCTATCTGCAAACAGCTCTAGTCCTACGCCTAGTAATTTGCGTCAGTAGAACAATAGATCTGAGTGACAGATAATATTAACTGAATATGTATGATGATCCTTGTTATAAGGGCCCAATTAATTGCCAGTTAGGTGTCTATTACCATCCGTCGGTATACCACATGTCATTTTCACACCTTTGAGTTTAGGGTTGCCAAATTTCAAACATTAATTATCTTAGGTTTCATAATCGACTTCTCTGTTGGCTGAATAGTAAAACGCCAATCAGTTTTAGGTCGCCATTAAGTCTCGTGCTGTCTTTATTAGATAATTAAGAACTGCTTAAAGTTAAGTAGCGTTTCATTATTCGAAGGTAATGTGCCTCAAAGGTTTTGCTAGAAGAAAACTTAGTGTGGAGTTAAGCTCGCCTTTGTAAATAAAATTTCAAACATGTAGTACTAGAAAGAAAGAAGAAAGAAAGAAAGAACATTTAATTTGGACACAGCACAGAGACACAATTACAATAATTAAACAACATAAACACAAAAACAAACATACCTAACTAAATTAAAAAACAAAAAAAAAAAAAAAGAAAACTTTAAAAACATTCATATAATGTGTCTCAGGACTGACCCAAATGGGTTCCAGATCAGCGTAATGTCAAACACAGGTAAATTGATACCCGTGTTTGACGCTGGTTTTCATCTGGCACCCCTGACCATTTCACGGATGTAAATCGTCAAGTGTCCAACCGTAAATGTGTGTGTATTAGTGTGTTTGTGTGCGTGCGTGTAATAATAATTATAGTGGTGTGATAGATAGATACAGGCTCAGATACAGGTTTGTAAAACGCCATTTGCAACTCAGATGAGTTACGTAATGCCGTCTGCTAGCAAATAATTAATGAGGATGGAAGTTTAAAATTTTTTTTTTTGATCCAACCCATATTTTCTAATGAAAAACAAGTAATTGTGTAACTTACTTGCATACAAGTTAAACAGACAGGTGTCATAATTATGATAAGGAGAAGAAGGAAGTTACATATAATTTATAGAATTTATAGAAGATGTTTAAATACAAATCTTTACCCGGCACAGGTAATTGTACATTTATCGTGTTATTTTTTATGATGATTTTTGCTATTAATATATGCCTATGGTTTAAATACATATTTTTTTTTTTTTTTTTTTTAGGAATGTCTGATGTGCATGTATTGCGAACTTTCACCTGGAACGAAGTAGGTTCTTGCAATCGTGCAGGACGGATCATCCCCCAATAGATACTTGTAGGCCAGACTAGAAAGGTGAGGGTGCCCAAAAAACGCCATAAAGTGACAAACATTTAGTAACCTAGCTAGAGAAAAAGTAATTATATTTTATTTTAATTTTAAAGGTCTCACAGAAGGGTTGGGAGGTTATGCTGCTCCACTACGTGCAACACCTCATCATCGACCATGGTATCGCCGCCGTCAGGGTTATAGGGAGTGAACAGTATATTCAAATTTACTAGTTTTCAAGCATGCAGGAAAGCCCCACCGATCCGATCAGTGCTAATTATTTAACTGTACAGTGTGTGCGGACGAACCTACCTTACTTAAATAATGGAAAGATTGTGGTTAACATTTGCCAAGTCACGCTGTTCATTCAGTAGATATAGTCTTAACCGTTTCCTGAATGTGTATAAGGTGTTAATTTGTCTTATTGGCGGAGGCAAATTATTCCAAATCTTGGCTGCCGCGTAACGGAAACAACCTCTAAACCCAGTCGTCTTATGTGGTGGGATACTGAGTTGCTGCGCACACCCCCTGACCGGACAGGCTCTTTTATGTGTCACCCAACTAAGTTTCTTGTACAAGTAGATAGGCTCCTGATACTTGATTACTCCGAAGAGTAAACAAGCTAAATGCAGCTTGCGGCGTAGCTTCATTTTTAGCATCAAATGCTGGTTAATAAACGGGGTTACATGAGAACGAGGTGGTATATAAAAACAAAAACGGGCACAGGCATTTTGAACCCTTTGTATTAGCCTGTTTGTTCGACCCAGCAATCGCGGCCCATAAACAGCGTCAGCGTAATTCAGTTTTGAGAGTACTAGAGATTCCACAAGCTGCACCCGTAGTTCCTCAGATAGGTAAGGTCTCATTCTATAAAGTACCCTCAAGCGATAAAAACAGCTTTTCACTGACGCAGCTATATGTCCTTCATACCTAAGTCCACTATCTACGTACAACCCCAGATTACGGGCCTCGTTTACCCTGTCAATAGGTTGGCCCAGCAGTGTCACGTTTAGCGTAGGAGGCAATGCTTGCACTTGTTGTTTTGTGCCGAATACCATGAACTTTGTTTTAGAGGGATTAAGTGCCAGACAGTTGTTTTTCGACCACTCTGTAATTCGGTTTAGGTCCCTATTTAAATTGTCTATTGCCGTTCTGAAGATATTTGGCTTAAAAGAGATATATACTTGTACATCATCGGCATAAATATGGTACTTACATGAGTGAATACAATGTATTATATCAGCGCAGTATAAGGTGAACAAAATAGGAGCAAGAATGGAACCTTGTGGAACTCCCCTTGTAACAGATGCTAGTTCAGAAACCCGTGTGCTACCATCGCTTAATCTCAATTCAACCTGCTGTGCTCTTGATCTTAGATAACTGTCGAACCAACGCAACGTGGCAGGGTCAAAACCATAGTAGTGCAACTTTGAGAGTAGCAAAGGAATATTGACGCAGTCAAAAGCCCGGGAAAAGTCAAGCAGCACCAGAACTGTACACATCCCTTCATCCTGTGCGGCCAATATATTGTCTGTCACGTCTAAAAGTGCTGTTGCAGTGCTGTGTCTCCTCCTGAAGCCTGATTGAAACTCTGGTAAGATTGAGTTATTGACCAAGTACTCAGCAAGCTGGTGACAAACCACCTTTTCTAAAATTTTGGAAAGACATGGGAGAATGCTTATAGGACGAAGGTCAGTGACAGCTTCTGGATTTGGCCTTTTGGCCAGGGGTTTAACCCTTGCAACCCTCCATTTATCTGGAAAGGTCGACGAAACTATAGAAAGGTTTATGATCTCAGTAAGAACCGGAAGTGTGTAAGGTAGCGACAGCGTCAGCATATCCAGAGAGATGTTATCACACCCGATAGCTTTTGATTTTAGTTTCTGCAGATTTTTCATAATAATTTCTTGGTTAACAGGTCTTAGAACGAAGATGGCATTATTAAAATTAAAAAATTCAAAATACGTTAAAAGTGATATAGAGGGTGCATTTTTACCTGGTATATTTAGAAATTCTAAGTTAATGAGGTCTGGATTAGTAAAATAGGTAGGTAGGTCTTGACCCTGTCGCTGTTGAGTCGGTAATATATCACTTCGGATGCTTTTCCATAGTGCCCTTGGGTCCCGTATTTTACTATTTATGTTGTATTTAAAGTAAGCTATCTTTTCATTATTAATCGCATTGTTTACCAAGTGCTTAAATTCTTTGTAATATTTTTTTTTTGTTTCTGACCTTGTACTTCTGTAACTCGCGAGGGCATTGTCACGCAATCGCATCATTGATTTTATGGTATTGGTTATCCATGGATAAGATTTGTCCCTGATAACACATGTTTTAAGTGGCGCATGCAGATCAAAGAGTGACAGCAAAATCCTATTGAATGAAAAAACCATATCATTTACGTTATCTATCATTAATAAGTCCTCCCAGTGTAAATTTACTATATCTTTGTTAAAGATATCCATATTAATCCGACTAAGAGGTCTATAAGTAACCGTATATGGTTTGTAACGTTCCCGTTTAATGTTGAATTCACTCACTATAAAGCAATGACCCAACATTGAAGCAAATGGTTCGACATAGGTATTCTTCAGTTTGAGATCAGAGCATACTAAATCAATTAGGGATTCACTGTTATCGGTAAAATGGGTTGGTGAGGTCACTAACTGATTTAAATTGAGATAGTCCAAAAATTCAATTAGTTTTTTTGTTCGGGGCGAATTTTTATCCAGCATATTGACATTGAAATCGCCCATTAACAAGTAATGATCACATTTACCCAATGTGCTGAAAGTGTCTGTCAACCCATCCAGAAAAACATCCAGGTTCAGCCATGGTGGACGATATGCTGTACCTACAGCGATCTTCCTGCCGTTCAATGATATTGTAATCCACATTTGCTCGACCGACTGATATCTGTCATCAACAGCGATAGTCCAGTTTTTTGCACTTAAGCCACGCCTTAGATAAAAACCAACGCCCCCACCGCGGCCCGATCGCACGCACTGAGGACGCGGCATGTGGCGCAAGCGGTACCCGGGCACGACCGGCGCACACTCATCCCCGCCAGGCCGTAGCCAAGTTTCATTTATGGCAACAATATCAAAACAATGTGTTTCTAAAAAAGAGATAAAATTATCATGATTTGTAGATAAGGACCCCGCGTTTAGGAAACCAACTTTAAGATATTCATTTCTGGGCATAAAACATAACAAATTCACTCATCAATACAACACAACACGGATTGTTTAGACAATCTCGTGAATTCAAAGTTATTTTATTTAATATGTAGGTGATACAGGTACGAGCAGTAATGTGTTGGCGTAGGTGTTTATATATTATATATTTTAAATATTGTTTGATTTTATTGTTATAAATAGATAAGTAGGTGTTGATATTATGTAATATAAATATGTAGTTACTTATTATGATGTTTAGAGTTGCTGTAAATATAATTATATGATCTTTTCTTGTGAAATTAACGTAATATTGCACGGCTTTTTTTGTTTCCGCCCTGAGACACATACGATATATTATTTTAAATTCATTGTTATTTTTTAATACATAAATAATACTAATAGAACGATTCAAGAGTAATGTTATAAAAATACAATTTAAAAGAGTAAAAAAGTAAACAAACACATAATAATAAATTTTGCATCTAAAAACAGAATATATCCACGATGAAAAACACACCGTGGGTAACATGCAAACCGAACAACAATTTATCCAAAAATTATATCGATATCTTTGGGACATCTAATACGTTCGGCTTTTTGACCGTCCACTTTGCGGGCCAATATTTTACCGTCCTTAGTCCAGACAAACCTCCAATTCTACGACTATTAATTTATGTTTTATTTTTTATGTGTACAATAATGAATAATATCTTGAAAATAGGATAAGAGTTTATCTGATTCACTGTAATGGCTGTTGATTAAAATGTTAACAGAATATTTTGGCCTTCAGAATTTCTTTCTTCAAATTAATAGAACTTTACTCAATGTATGATTCGAAGCCGACCTCAACATAGCTAGGTTTAAGGGCTAGGGAGCAAGAAAGAACCTTAAGTAAAAACGTTTAGATTTCTTGAGCTCCAAGCTCCTTTAAGACGGTTTCAATTTTGATATGAAGCCTGTGAATAGCTTTTTAGAACAGCAGAATGTCTCGAATAAAAAAAAAATATTACTGATAATTTATTTGCCCTACCTGAATAATTTTGATCTCATGATCTGAGATGATAATGTCAAAATTATGATGCAACGATTTGTAAATAAAACAATAAGGCATTACTGGGTATTACAGGTCAAATTGTATTTAATCCGTCAGTTACATAATAAAAAAATATTAGACATGTGTTTTTTTTATTTTACAAAATAACGAAACTAAAAAAAAGCAAGCGGGCGCTAAAGACGTGATGCTTGCGCACAAAAAGCACAAAATTATGACGTAATGCGACATTTTAATTATAAATCTATCGGCGTGAGATTTTAGTTACGTAAAAAAGAAAAAATACTGTCTGATATTTTTTAATAATGTAACGGAAATTTAAAAAAATGTATTTGGCTTGCGTATTTATCTTTTGAAGATTATATTATTACCTACTTCGTGTCCTTCAAGCGTTTTTTACACTGCCTTACTTTTATCTCGAGCAATTTGGCGGTGATTCACTTATGTAAATGAAGTCACCTACTTATATACCGATTAAAGTCGTTATTGTGTTAGGTATGAATCGTGACAGCTTAAGTTAAAGTACCTCCTACAGTTTTTATTATGTATTTTAGACTACTTTTTGCTGCAGTTAGGACATTTAACTTACTTATAACGTAATTATGACAATTAAATACATACTAGTTATGTTATAAATGCGAAAGTAACTCTGTTTGTTTGTCTGTCCGTCTGTTACGCTTTCACTGCTAAATCACTGAACCGATTTTAATGAAACCTGATATTATGTTGTAAGCTTGGATCTCAAGGAAGGACATATGATTCTTTTTGCGGCGACAACCAACACCCACACCCACGCTGGCGGAGCCTCGGGCAACAGCTAGTTAGTTTATAAATTCTAAAAGAAGAATCTTAAATAAAATACTTCACAAATAATATTTTTTTTTTGTATCTTTGAATACCAAAAACTTCGCGTATGTTTGATTTGATTTTCATTTATCAATTTGAGTTTAAAAACAAATAAACAAATCCACATTCACACAAACGTGCCGTTAAATAAACAAGTTTGAATAACAATGCTGGAAAATTATAAATAAACAATTTATTTAGCGTCGCATTATGTCAAAATAAAATGCATTAACGCCAAACCTTCTTGGAAAATGTGATGATACGTCCTTACTTTTATAGTCCTCATAAATAATAATATATTGATAATATTCAAATAAGAATTTAAAACGTTATTAAAATATTACTGTGTCATTTTGAGTAGATTGATTTATTAAAATTTTATTTATGATGATTGATGAAACTCGGAGGCTGGGGCCAGATACAGTGAACCAATTAGAATTTTGTACTTGTATTTAATACTTAATAATAAATAATAATGAATATGGACAACATTACATACATTGCTCTGAACCCAAAGCAAGTAGCTAAAGCACTTGTGTTATGGAATTAGAGACAACGAAGGTACCACAAACACCCAGACCCGAGACAATGTAGTAAAGTGGTTTTCTACATTGACCCGGCCGGGGATCAAACCCGGGACCTCAGAGCGGGCGACACCTTGAAAACCGGTGTGTACGCCACTCGACCACGGAGGTCGACAAACTTAATTAGGTATATTAAAACACCTTAATTCCTTAAGGTTTCGGCAGAATATTCCTCTTTCTTCAAAAATCTAATGACACTTTAGTTTGCAATTTTTTTATTATCATTTGAATGAATCACAAAATTAGACCAAATAATTGTTATAATTTAATTTGGTAACCAAATAAAACTTAACTTTGAAGTTTTCTAATAAGTCCATCTATCACAACATTACTCTGACTAAATGACGTCTTAAAAATCGTCCTTTTAGTATTTAGCCATAATCAGAAATTCGGAATGTAACACTATTCAAGTAAAAAAACAACCATGTCTTCTTTTTTAAAGAGAGAAAATTAAAATTTAATTGCCTCTTTTATTTACAACCAGCCCTGTATTATAGAGTGGGAGGCAAGGATAATACCCACCTCGTAATGGAGTCACATTAATGTTGCCTTTGTTGGATTTATGAGTTAATCAGAGACCCTTAAATGCATTGCTATAAAAAATGTTCAAAGCAATGTCTGATATAATAATTGATTATGTAATTGCAATAATTATTGCACTTGACAATATTTATAGATTGTAAATGTTCGGTTTATGACGGTTGTAATAATTATAAATGAATGGAAAAACTGGATAAGATTTATCTACCTATTGATTTTTACGGAACGGTTTGTCAGATCTTGACTGACATTTGACCTGAACATTTGTCTACCTCCGTGGTCGAGTGGCGTAGACACCGGTTTTCAAGATGTCGCCAGCTCTGAGGTCCCAGGTTCGATCCCCGGCCGGGTCGAACCCGAGACAATGTAGAAAACTGGTTTTTCTACATTGTCTCGGGTTTGGGTTTTTGTGGTACCTTCGTTGTCTCTGAATGCCATGACACAAGTGCTTTAGCTACTTAATTTGGGTTCAGAGCAATGTATATGATGGTGTCAACATTTATTTATTTAACATTAAGGCGATTTCACACGGTGCGCGACATAGCGGATCAACCCGCACCGCCGACCGTAGCATGGTAATAACGCAGACGCGTCTGCCCCGGTCCGTCGCAATCCACCGTGATCTGAAGTATACCCAAAGTCGGTTTAAATTGGGTTGATACGGTGCGTGGCTATCCTTGGTTGTCGGCTGTGTGGGCTGATCTGTGATATCACGCACCATGGAAAGCCGGGTTTATACAATTAGTAGGTAAGATCATGTGGGGTAAGAGCGACTACGGGGCAAGAGAAAAAGTCATTTGAAAATAAAAAACTATAACTATAACTCTAGTTCTTTAGTTGATAATTACTATTTTCGTTTGTGTTTGTGTGTAAAATACTATTAATCAACCATGAACTAGAGTTTATAGTTTTTGATTTTTAAACGACTTTTTCTCTTGCCCCGTAGTCGCTCTTACCCCACATGACCTTACCCATATTTATTTATAGTACGTACCTATGTAAAGTTGTATTTCCTTTGTAGAGTCGACTAAACCTCGTCTTTACTCCTGAGTAATATTTACGAAGTAAAAATCAGTGTTGCCACTGACGTTTAGCGGACTGTACAAGAAATACGTTTCCAACTATTAAGATTAGCCACTCTAAATGTTAACTTCTTAATCGTTTGCGGAACACAACAGATTTATGATATGTAATTGGATACCAATAAAAAGCTAGCTACTTAATTCGTTCTTATAAAACCTCATGAATCAACGATTTCACGAGATTTATTGTGATTGGACGTTAATTTATTGTTTGTCTAAAATGCTTGTATTGGTACGTGAAACTGCACATGCTTTGTTGATTTATACCATACTCTGCTGTGTAATAAAATACAATTAGTTGAAAGAAAAACTCAAACCTCAGGCAGGACTCGAACCTGCGACTACTGGCTTAACGCACCAGTAGTCTCAAATATTCGCTCCGCATGCGTTAATGCGTAACAAATAATTAAAAATAATAATCTATTATCTATACCTTCTTCTTCTTCTCGCGTCAAATGACTCTCAAACTCTTTCTGACCAAAAGGTTGCCACCTGAAGGGCCCGGTCGTTGGCGTCCATTACGTTCTGGAGGGTGCAGGTGGCAATGTAGGACAGGCAGGACAGAATTTGCGCCATGTCTTGCGCCGGGGCACCACATTTACATTAGATATGTGAAGGATCAATGAAGCCCCACTTGCTCAGGATTACTTTACTTTATCTTCACCTTAAGTACCTATAAATAAATGACATAACTGCACCCATAGTGGATGTTTTACGTAAACATTAATATCTTAACTTGTCATAGAAATATTATTTTCATCTGTCGCATCCTTGGTAGTAGCTTATATGTAATGAAATATTAATAAACTGACAACCACACAGACACCGCAAATTGATTTATTCATAATTATGTATTATGTATGTTGAATGCCTGTTCCTAATATAATTCCTTTTTAAAAACTAATACTTTTAAACATGGAACCGCGGTTCCATGTCCAACCTTCGAGATTTTTATTTATTAGACATTAATAGTTGTTACATAAATATTTTTGACATGTTTTTGATGTTTTAACTGTTCAGTTATTTCTCTTTTGTCTTTTAAATGTATCGTGTAATATGACGTCACACTGTAAATTCTTTTGGACATAAAAAAAGTTTCTGCCTCAGTAGTCAGTATGGAATGAAGGAGGAAATACCGTATATGTATATGCGTTTATTATTATTAACTTTAGCAGTAGCTGAAATTAATTCGAAAGAAAAACAATAGTTATACCTTAAATAGCAAGATAACTTATATAAAATAGTTTTTTGTCTTAAAAATGTCGCACATGTAAAACACAAAATTTATACAGACTGAATACGATATTGAAATATGTAAAATACATAATGCAAAAATAATATTAAAATCACTTACTGTACAATAGAAACATCAAAAACGTGATGTGAAAACTCGGAAAAGTACCAAATGAATAAATAACCTTCAAATAACATTACAATATATATCCCATAATCATAAATTCCCACACCAAGACTTTGGTATTGAAATTCAAATAAACTAACGCAATTGGTAGAATATATTATTAAGTATTATAATAATGTATTTCAGAAATGTAACCTTTCAAAAGATACTTTTGATTTAAGAGCCGATAACCTACTCCCGCTTATAAAATAAACATGCAAAGTGTTTATAAAAATAAACATATGAAAATAAATGATGACAAAATTATCACACGATACAAAACACGAATACCAAGCTAACAAGGTTTCTAAATTCCTTCCACAAAACCTCAAGAGCTACCAAAGGTTTCCTTGCCCTAGAAAAGGTCCAATTAATTAAATGGAATCCCAATGGATAGCAAAGCAAACATTCGAATTACGCGAACCGATTCACGATCTTTATCTTCCAAAATTATGGCATCTAACTTTTATATCGACGCTATTATATGAAACTGGAATGCATTTACCAAAGGATCAAGTTCGTTCCAAGAAGTCTGGGCAGAAGGTTAGGTAAATTCACCGAAGAGTTTTTTACTGGTTCCAAATTCGTCCATCACAAGCGAAGGTTATTGCCTAGACGTACACAAAGAAGTCTTGTCAGTCCGTATGTTTTTACAACAGTTTTTTTGGCAATGTCATGCATGTATATAGTAAAGACACGCAAAGGTCGAGCGTATTTGGATAAAGAATAATTTCATATTTGATGATTCGAAAAAAAGTCGATTTGAAATTGTGAGTCGGGTTTAGAATTATCTCGTTTTAGTAACGTTTTGTTATTCAAACGTTTTGAAAGTCGTTTTATTTTGAGTTTTACGAGTTTTTAAGTAATTAAACCTAACCTTATGCTAGGATTTTTATGAGTCATGAATGCAGGTAGTGTAGCTAATCGTATTATGTGTACATTTATTCTCACATTTAGCAAAACTGTAAACTAAAGTGTTATATACTTAGGTAGTGGTAGCTTGCTTCAATGTAAAGAACATTTATCAAAATAATTTTTAGCTAGCGACCCGAGCCCGGCTTTTCTCGTGTAGATAAAACATTTATTAATTATTTATAAACAAAAACCTTCCTCTTAAATCACTCTATCCATTGGTGAAAGCCAATGAAAATCCGTTCTGTAGTTTTTGAGTTTATCGTGGTCAGACAGACAGACAGACGCGGTGTGGGACTTTTTTATAAAATGTAGGTATACGACCTTGCATCAAAAATCTGCGCTTAAATACTGCTAATCAGGTAGTTATAAACATTTTCGTTTCTTTAATCGTTTACTTCACTACTTATATCTTTTTTATACAAGAATAACGACAAGACCTTTCAAAAAAATAAGATTATTTGAATCAACGATTTTATTCACAAATTGATTTAAAATTACATACAACGTAACGATTTCCTGTGTAATATTCGACAAATGATCATTAATATTGCAATTCTCACTTCTACTATATATTATGATTATTCTCGAGGTTATAATAGTTACGTGAGAAGTTTAATGAAATATTAAACAATTGATTTGTTTCATTAATTCAAGACTTTCACATAAATAGTTATGAAAGGCAAGTAAATAAGAGGAGAGATATCCACTTAATAATAAAATTGACAAATCATCCATAGCTACTAATATTTTAAAAAGGAAAGATTTGTATTTTTGTACGTTTGTGACGAATGAACTCAAAAACGGCTTGACCGATTTTAAAAAATATTTTACCATTTAAATGGTACTAATGGTATCCCTAAGTAACATATAGGCTATATTGCTGGGCTACCCGTGCAAAGCAGGGGCGGGTCACTAGTAATTTGTAAAGATAGAAATTGGTATCGTACCTATTGGTAATATAACTTAAAATATTTTGGTTACCTCACAAAACAAAACTTAAAAATAAACCCTATTCAAAGTTTAAACACAAATCATTAGAGATTTTTTAATTATATCATTCTCTGAAAATAAGCTGTTGGTCCCGACTGTCATACGTTGATATTTGGTAGTCGTTAAGTCATTACAATTCGGTCAACCAGTCTTACCCAGTAAAATCGGTTGCAGAGGTAAATACGGAATTCAGCTGAATCCGGTAAGACTGGCAGCCAACCCCAACGTAGCTTGAGAAAAGGCTAGAAAAAAGAAGATTCTCCAAAATTTAATTGTGCACTTTCGACTTCTGTATTTTTTATAATGAATTTAAATTCCGATTTAAATCAGATAAACTACATCAATATTTGTCATAGCATAGTTTACTACTTACTTATTTGTCATTTTCCATCGAGTGTTATATTTAGAGCATCAAAATAGATTAAGTTGTGTTTTTATTTGTTTAATTTTCACTTTTGTCTTTATGTAGTCTTTTTTTTTTAGCATACATGTTCTAGAATTTATGAAAGTGCTGTGCACACCTGTAACTGACAAATTCACTCTAGATTTATTTATTTAAGTAAGTAAGTATATCTGTTACAGTATCTCAAAAATTGTATTAGTGAATAAGTCGTTGGAGTGCCATAATAAAATAAATAAATAAATAGCATATAATGTCATTGAAGTGCAAGGAAGTATCATGATTTCATTCTCCAATACTTTTCATTCTCACCTTATACTTATTTAGCATTACGCAGCATATTTTCTAACCTATCTTGTCGCTGACATTCTATTTACACAATGACTATTAAAAAACTATGTGCTGAGAACATGATGTTTACGTATTTATGAGATAGAAGGAGGTGAGGATTTATTTGTAAAAAGGAGGAATAGGGATGTTGTCTAATGTTTTTAAATGAACATCAGCCCCCCTAGACAAGTGACATTTTGACAAGCGATAACGCTGATCGAATAGTTCAAATGTATGGAAGTGACAAGTCCAAGTCACGTGACTTATCGAAACGAAATGTCATTTCCATACATTTAATGTCTTTTGAGCGATTTCTATCATCGTTAACGCTTGTCGAAATGCCACTTGTCTAGAGGGGCTGGTAGATAAGTCAACAATATTAGACGCGTATATTTTCTTTTTTTATGTAACGAAAAACTTACGACGATTCATTGAAAAGAAATGTCGCATGATGTTACTATGCGTACATTTTGTGTAACATTGTAACTTAATAAGCCCCCACTCCTGAACTTTAAATCGATACATCTCCTTTGTTTTTAGTTATTTTGAAAAAGTAAGAAGTACGTACCTTACATTTTTTTGTTATCTAATTTAAGGACTAAATAGATTTTTACTTATTGTACCCCGTCCACATTCCCATTAGGTACATAGATAAATTTAAAAACCGGGTTTATTATATTGGTTTTAATAAGTGTTTTCTTACGTCATACTACAGTATAATGCTATTTGTTCACTATCTAAGACTAAAATCCACACCCAAAGTAGCTAACATTTTACCGTCTAAAGTATTTATTTATTTTTTATTGCTCACCGTAAAAAATATAAACATGAAAAAATATATATAACCGTGTAACAAAGGGCGGCCTTATTGAGCACGGCAATTTCTTCCAGGCAACCATTGGACGGAATAAATCTATACTAATATTATAAAGCTGAAGAGTTTGTTTTTTTGTTTGTTTGTTTGAACGCGCTAATCTCAGGAACTACTGGTTCGAATTGAAAAAATATTTTTGTATTGAATACTCCGTTTATTGAGGAAGGCTATAGGCTATATAACATCACGCTACGACCAATAGGAGAAACCGTTGAAACTAAAACACGCGAACAAAGTCGCGGGGGACAGCTAGTATAAGAATATAAGTATAGTATTTAGTAATATAAGTAAAGTATTTCTTTATAAAAGCTTTGAAATATGTAGTATAAGCAGAAACAAATATTATTAAAATGTCATACATAATGGGACCATTCTCTTCTCCTTGCGGAACTCTAACGCTAGCAACGTCATATTCTGACACACCTAAGCTTTTTATGGTACCATCAATTATCTACCAAGGTTACCTACTACATCTACTAGTATACTTTCGTTTTTTAGTCCGTTGATAAACTGTTTTATTACCTACACGAGGCACGGTGGCTTTTGGAATAAAATACAAAGAAAAGTTAGCATTTGAATATTTATTATTAATAAATTTAATTATCTTACTGCTTTATTTCTAATAGTGATTGCGATATCTGGAAGCGATCTCACACGTCTAGTCTGTGAAGTATAAAATCTTTTATATGGCGAATAATATGACATTGATCACAATGAATCCGATAAAACTGATTATTCTGCACCTGCTTAGTAGCTAGTGAAATACTACAAATAATACAGTTCACTTAAGAGGGCAATTCAATGCGTGATTGAAACAATTAAATGATAGGCAACACCTAGCTTTGAATGTATGGCATTAGGTACTAAATTTTGTGTATTTATTTATTTATTTATTATTAATTATTTAAAACAAAACGGTTTACTCACGTATATTCTCGGGATCGCCCGACTAGTTTCAGACTCAATAGGAGTCGCGGTAGACGCGGCGGCGGTGGTGTCGCGAGTCGAACTGTTCGACTCGCGACACCACCGCCGCCGCGTCAGCTCATGATTAGGGACTCCGTGAGTAAACCGTTTTGTTTTAAATTATTTATTATTGTCATTACAAAAATTTAATAGAAATTGCCAAAAATTTTCCGATAAAATTTAATAGAAATTGCCAAAAATTTTCCGATATTAGTTGCCTGTGTTAGCGCACCTTCAGAAAAGCAGACGGATATGAGCCTCTAATTCCAAAATATTTGGTCAATATATTTTGGAATAACATGACGTCACTGAGTTGTGAAGTGAGTGTTGTTGCAGTGTACAGAGCCCCCCTTGTATCTTAATCTATCGTTATCTGATAGGATTCCCTGTGAGCACTAAGCTGTGAACTGCAAACATTTGCTTAGACTTTTATACTTTGTCAACATTTTCGTATTTATCTCCCCCTTTTAGACTTTCGAAGACTTGATCATAAAATAAAAGTTCTTAAATGATTAGCCAGTGACCAACTGGGACCAATAATTCTAAACAAAAGGCAATATTTTGAATACCATATGAAAAAAAAAAACACCTAAAAAATGTAGAGAGCGTTTATAATAAAAACGGTATCAGTCATGAACAAAGAAACTCAAAAGTGAGATGACCCTCTACTCAAAAAATTACAAGAAACCAAAAAAATATATTACGCAAAAATACGTGAAAATATTACGTCCAGACAGTTTTTATCTTAATTCTAGTTTCGCAATTCGTCATTGACGAGTAGAAGTTGGAGTTTTTTATATATATAACGATCATTATCTTATTATGCTGACCTTACTTAAATAGCACAATTCTGTTTCGTTGTAACTTAAGACATTTCTCACGCCGTCCACGTCTAAAAGATTGAATCTGATGCTTGAAGTAATGAGCGCAATCATTTTTGTAATTATTCGTTTATACCCCGAGGCTGCGTTGTTATGTATTAGTTCCCACCAGATCGAAAATGAAGCTTAAATATTATGTTTCAATACATAACTGTTGCCTATCGAATGGTACTTCGAAGCTGTTGAACGGGCTAGTGGTTTATCTTACGGTAAGTACCAGTATGGTGAGCATCGGTGCCCATCCACTTCAAAACCAGAGAACTTGAGAGACGCATAGGTATCTGGCCTTTACAATAAAATGAGTTTTAAATGGTAAAATTTTTACGTTATTTATATAATTATATTAGCTACTTTTAATTTTTTGACGCTATTTTTTTAGATTTTATTAGTTAGGTTTAGTTTATTTTAAAGTGTATATATAGTTAAGGTTGTAAATATTTAAGATATACATAATGTAAAAATGTCAAAAACAATAAAGTATGCTTCTGACTGTTCTATTATATCATCTTTTAAGCTGAATATCACAGGTTTTCTTTGTTTTTGTCAGGTTTCCAGACAGGTCTAAAACGACGTGCTGATTTGGTACTCACTTTGTTTTTAAAAAACTAATGTCTGTGTTTTACTTTTTTTTCTATTAATGCATATTATTCTAAAGCCCATAATAATACGCTTCCTACATATTTAGCACCCATGCCTTGAGTGCATTAAAAGCTTTAGAACTGTCAGTATCAACAAGTTTGCCAGTATGTTCGCTCGACACATGAAGGGTGCCGGCGAATGGTGACGACAGTCAAACAGACATACAGATGCTATCGCAAATACATACAGCACCGTCAATCACGATTATTAAGTGCTCTAATACGTGCGTGAGAATGTACAGTACCAGTATAACTTGAGCCGTCCTTACTAAAAACATATAGGTCACTAGGACTCTTTCTCCACTGGTGTAGCAACGTGACTACAATTGTTTGAGCCCTGGGGTGTTACTCATAAATCTCACTTTAATTTCAATACAAGGCCAATCCCTAATTAATATTAATATAGCAGACATGGAATTCAGTATTCTTGAAAAAAAAAAACAGGCTATGAGAGAAATAGAAAAAGAAAATGTGCACCTCTCTCTCTTACCCGTACAGTAATATTCGAAACGTAACTCTCTCTCTTTCTATCTTCACTAACTTATATCTCCCACGCAACTTCCGTTCGCCTCGCCCGATCACACTTTTCATAATGCTCTCGTTACGCATTCATCAGCTTACTCCCAAAGTTTTACTTAAAAAATGGACACAATAAAGAAACATTTTGGCGCTAGTTCCAAACTACAATTCCAATGTCAATCGGTCGCCATTAAGTTTAAAAGTAACCCCACTGGATATGAATGGTTTCAAGGAGAAGACGGGGGTTCAAGTAAACTTAAAGATTTCAGTGAGAGCCTCTTATGAGATTGCCACTGTAATTTAAAATCTTATTCGTCAAAACGTCTAGTGGTTACCCTGACTGCTTTACCGGAGGTCGTGGTTTCGATTCCCACCCAGGACAAATCTTTGTGTGATGAACATGATCATTTGTTCTGTGACTGAAATTTATCAATAATATGTTTGTATTTAGAAATATATAAGTTAGATGTTTATCAGTTGTCTGGTTGCCATAATAAAGGCTCTACCTAGTTTGGGATCAGATGGCCGTGTGTCAGTTATCCTAAGAGATTATTATTATATAGCTCAAAAGGATTTTATCTCCACTGGTATAGTAGAAAATTTGCTTATTTAGTGTTTAATACCACAGGCACTTTAGTTTTTACCTGGTTTCGAACCTGCTACCATGTGCATACGAATCCGGTTAGCCATCCGCTAGGTCACCACGACATTATGTAGTTTGGGCCGTTGAATCGAAGAATTTCAAGACAAGGACGGGTCATGTGAGTTGGTATTCACGATCAGTAGTTAGCCTTGTGGTTTGTTACAAAAAAGAGGTGGGAACATTTCCTTGTTGGAGCTTCTATGTTTTATGTAGGTAGTTAATTCGTGGGTTCAGTTTTAAAGCAATTAATTAATTTGATGGCATTTTCAAGATCAACTCCCACAGTTTTTTTTTTCTAGTAAAAGAAATCGTAACAGTTTGATGACCTTCTTTGTACGATTTGTAAATTAATATGTGGATCAATGAAAAGTGAAGAAAATGCGAAGGTGTTAAATTTAATACCTCGGCTACTATACCAATCAAAGAATAAAAGGTAAAAAAAGTTAAATTTTTACACTAGTTTTCATAATTAAGATCGATTTCTTAATAAGTAGACAACGAAGAATATTATAGATCGTGTATTCTAGAATTAAACGTATTTTAAAACAATTGTGCTAATTTCAATTAAATATTCAATAAAATGGATGTAGAATTTACTTTGAGAGCTTTTTATAGACTAATAAATAGTTAATTAAAATAATAACAAAATGTTGAAAATAGCATTTGAGAGCCATCTAGCGAATACCAAAAACTGATGGAGATGTAATTATTTCATTGAACCTTAGAATTTGCTGATTTATGGCACCTAATCATAATTAAAAAGCTTGAATTTAATTCTTATAGTAATTAAGTCTTAATTTGAAGTATGAATATAGTTGAAATCATTTGCACGTACTGCTGCCATCTGTTAGGTCCTTATGGAACTAACAAAAGGTAAGTAGCGCTGCGTGCTACTCAATGTATCAGTAGCACAAAGTACCGCTTGGTGGCGCACTTGTAACCAAAATTATTTTGATTTGAAAACAACGTGTCTCTTAGCGCCATGAAGTAAATACTAAACACAATTATATTGTCAGTATATACTCAGAAGTTCTTGAAAATAAATAGAAGCAATTTTCTACAAGTAATTAAAAAATAAATAAGTAATGCACTTGTGTTAAAAATTGTTTCTACGTGACTTTGAACAGTAGTAGTACCTACTTCGGTAGGCACTTAGTTCCATAAGAAGGGGCCTACCTACCTACTGGTAAGATTATGGTAAAATACTCAGAACCCGTGTACCTATTTATTGAATAGCAATTATTATTTATTATAAAATTTTATTATTTTATTTAAAGTGATTAATAATAAGTCTGCAAAACTATACAAAATTAAAATATTTATCTTAAGAAGAGACTACCAAATTTAGGAACATATTTGCTTTTAAATTGTGTAGTCGCATTAATACAAGAGTTTTTAACTTTTAATAGCAATTTGGAGCTTAAGATGTCCAGAACAAATGAAAATGTTATGAAATGAAAATGAAAACGTCATTTCCTGGAAGTAACATAATTATATTCGTTTGAAAACTTTATATTTAAGCTTACAAAGTAAATAATCGTAAAATCCACTTCATAGTGTGTAACTCACGTACTTACTAGAACAAAATAAATCCGTAGATCGCTGCCTCACTGTTTTAAGCCACAAGCGCAAAGCGTTTAATATGCATATTCTAACAAACAGAAACTACAAGTAAACCAAAATGTATATGTTGCTAATTTTTTGTCGTGTGGACTGCGTCGGCCGTTGAGAAGGAGAAAGGGCGTGCCAGACTCTCACCTAGTAAAACTAAAGTGCTTCTCTCAACCCTTACAGGAGGCCATGCGGGAACACAATCGCAATATACTGTCGTCTCCAGCAAATGTATGTTCCTACCTTCATTTGGTCCTTATAATCCCATTTATTTGGGGTCGACCCAAAAGAAATTCCCAATTCTTCTTCCATTCATCCCAACTACTTGTCAATTCATCATTCACTCCTTTTTTCTCGTATTATCATCCTTCACACTATACATCCATGTCTTTCTAGAAAATATTCACTGCTCTCACCATTAAAAAAAGGATGATGAAAAACAGGTCTTTTAACTCCCACCTTGCACCACCGAACTCATACAGTTTAAGCCCCGGTACGCCAACGGTAGTTTCATAACCTGGGATAATAAACTAAAAGCCTTTGAATTTCCAGCTCACAAAGAAATCTTATTACATTAAAATTTCTTTATGGGAAACGCGGTGGGCAATATCGCGCGACACTTCGTTAAGTTGCTAATCTTGCCTGGTACGATGTTATTGGCTATTTTGTTTGGTCTTATAAAGAAGAAAGTTGGTAAATTCTGAAGAGGTAGTTGGTGGCTTCTATGAAACTGACAGCAATTTAAAACGACGGAGATGTTGTGATTTTTTTCTTAAGAACTTATGATCGCGAAGAGTACCGCATTTGCAGTGGTGTCCGGATATGATCTTCTTGGATACATTTTTATATTTCTTATTCCTTCGTCTGTCTTTGAAAATATGAATTTATGTCCTGAAAACCTACACACACAACTTTTAGTAAATTAGGTGGGTATGTACCTACTATGTATAATCAAGAAATATTGCTATGGTACTCCAATTTCAGTAAAAACTTCTTGATTATAGATTGCGTAGTGTGTAGTTTTAGTACACGATATTATTCATCGGGCTTAATTACTAGGTATAGCGGTTGTCAACTGAAGCGATAATCACTTCATAAAATACACTGTGAAAACACTATTTTCGTATTGTTGTAATCGTCGATAACCAACTAGATCTACTACACCGTATTTGTTCACCGACGTTGCTGATACTTAATTTGCGTTAATACCGTTCGTTTTGTTCAGTGAATATTGCTTGGGTTGTCAACTGAAGATAGCAAATAACCCGACAGGTCGCCGTAAACAGACGGCTGATATTTCTTTATATCCCAGACGATAAAATAAAAATAACTCAAACTGTCTTTTACATGTCGACATCTTGTCGCCGTATAGGTATAACATATTCTGTCATTCATATACCTAAAAAAACATACATCAATGAGTACTTTTGATATGATTTCTTTGCTACGTTTACTTTGACGTGTAGGTACCTAAAAAAATAAATTACATTTTGAACATTTTCAAACGATTCATGTGTGCCTTTGAAAGAAGCGGAATCGAACGTAAACCAATACTATTTAAGAAAAGCTAATAAAATGTTTAACATTGGTCTATACCAGCTGGTCTACTCCGCCTAAATCACGACTATAGATACAAATAATAAATGTGGACAAATAATTAATGTGGATAGCATCACATACATTGCTCTGAACCCAAAGTAAGTAGCTAAAGCATTTGTGTTAGGGAATCGGAGACAACGAAGGTACCACAAACACCCGACCGAGAGAATGTAGAAAAGTAGTTTTCTACATTGATCCGTCCGAGTATCGAACCCGGGACCTCAGACAACGGGTGTATACGCTACTCGACCACGGAGGTTGTCAAATAATGATTAATTGCTGCACTGATTTTAAAGACATACACAAATGTATTTATACCAACATGTCTGAGAATTGGAAATGAATGGAATTAAAATGAATTTTCTTTTCATATTGTCAAGCATACAAAAAAAAAACCCTTCCATCTCTCTCTGTCTAGGTCTGTGATGTACCAGTTTTTGTCGAAGAAGTCTAGCTCATGCCGCCATTTCCGTCTGGGCCTGCCGCGATGCCTTTTGCCACTTAGAGGGACCCATTGGGGCGTTACTTTGGCCCAGTGATCGTCAGGCATGCTGTCTAGCCCTGTTCCATTTTAGCAGGGCAGTATCCGAGTGAAATGCGTGGTGTTCCAAGAATTGCTAACATCCACTAGTTTTGCTCTCCCTCGCGATTTTAATGGCCACAATCTCAAGGTAACATTAAATTTGTCTTAGAATCCGTGAAAACATTTAAGGTCTCTTTTGATGTTAGTCGCGTGGAGTTTTGTTTACACCAATCTATCGAGACGTAAGCCCCTTATAAAAGGGACTTAATTTTAATAGGTTTCAAATATTTTTTAATTCCTCTCAATTGGAATGATTTTTTTGATGTTTATTTGTTTTTTGAGAGACCGCGCTTGGTGACGTGTTTTTTAAAACGATTTTCAAAAATTCTTTATTGTGAAAGTAAACGAAATTTCATATAAAAGTGAAATTAGTCCGATTTCCTTATTGAAATATAATTTCTTCGATGTTTTTTCGGCTTGTTAGTGTATTTGTATGCAAAAGAAGTTGTTTCAGACGGGTTTATGAGGACTTAGGGTGCAAATAAATATTTTTAATAGGCGTTTCTGATTCTCCGAAAAATACTGTACAGAGATTTTCTTTGTACAGCTGTATCCCGCGGCTCCGCCCGCGTAGATGTCGGTTATCGCGGCATGCTCTAGACTATCTGTGTACCAAATTTCATTGAAATCGGTTCAGTAGTGTTAGCTTGAAAGCGCGACAGTCAGATACTATCCCATTTGTAATATTAAGAAGGAGTTAGGATTGTAGTTTGCATAAAAACCAACTAACGTGTCATTTTAATTTTAGCTTACTTTACATAAAAAATCTCGCTTAATCTACCCACACATCATTTAGTCACAAAGCGTTTGCAACAAGCATTTCCCCACAACACCCATCAGCTATAAAAACAAAATGTCAGTATGTAGTGACGTCACTAGGTACTCTCGCGCTGCAGACCGCAACGCTTTCAACGCGGTCTACCTCGTAGGACGCGATTCAATTTTACATAATGTGGGAACTTTAAAAGCGAACAAACAATATTATGATGTAGTTTGTATATATCTTTTGTTTTTGGAGCTGGGGAGTCGTTGACTTTAAACGCATATAGCGAAGACCCTACTTAGTATTTTCAGCCGTTTTTTTGTTTTAATGTAGTGTTTAGAACGAACTTTGTGGGGAATATTTGTAGGGAAGGTTTCGATATTTTATTTTATATTCTTTAGAATGAGATTACATCACAAAAATTAGGTGCTATAATTATTTAGAGAATAGTAATTATATGATCGGCGGTCATATTTACTAATGAAAATAACGATTGGAGTTTATTATTATATCCTGTACAATTTACATAGGTAGGTACCTACTGGTAAATTATAAAAGGACTAGCTGTCCCCCGCGACTTTGTTTGCGTGTTTTAGTTTCAATGGTTTTTCATTTTTGCAACATTTTTCATTTATGCTCCGCTCCTATTGGTAGTAGCGTGATGTTATATAGCCTATAGCCTTCCTCAATAAACGGACTATCCAATACAAAAATAATTTTTCAATTCGAACCAGTAGTTCCTGAGATTAGCGCGTTCAAACAAACAAACAAACTCTTCAGCTTTATAATATTAAGTATAGATTTTCGTAAAATATTATTTAATAATTACATAATAGGTAACCAATTGGCATTTCATTTATGCTGCTATCATAAATTATATTTATAACTTTAATCGATCGAGCGTTCTGCGCAAAATCGTCTGCTATTTACTCATCGTAATATTTGCTCAGTTTTGCTGACACGGCGTTAGTACTAAATTTGTACTCATTTCAATATTCAAAAGAGAATATCTATTCTATCAGAAATATTAGGTAATTATCTACAGTTGAAACCAGAAGAAGTCTCAATTACTGTTACAGAATATTTTTGTTACTACTTTTCAAATAAAAAAAAACACCTAGTTCAGAACCTTAGGTTTTAATGAGCTTGAATTAGATGTCGTTTTAATGGAGGTTTTGAGTAATTTTTTATTTAATGTCAGTGATGTATGTATTGCCTTTCATTTTTTACGTAAAACTCACGACAACACATTGATTTAAAATGGCGCGTGTCGTCATAAGCCCCTGAACTTTGATTTATCTGATAATTCGTTTTTGAACTTACGAACTTAAAAATAGATTTATTTTAATCAATTTTTAATTTTCATATCCAGTCGATATCCTTATTATTTAATTATTTTTTGGTACTCGTAGATAGTTACTCAGAATAACTCAAAATCTTGCCTCAGGTGTGTACAGGATAATTTCTTGCTTCAAATTGCTTTGTGTTTTGTTCTATATCGAGCAACTGGCTACACTTCTGCCAATCTATACGGACAATATAGTCGTGACAATACATTCATGTTCTATTTCGGGTACACCACTAAATAAGCGTAGTGTTGTTCACTCGATATTTACATGTAACATTTGCTGCTGACGCGGTGCACACATATAATTTGCATCTGTTGTGATGTTATTTGCTCCATTGCTTGCTTTGTTTATGTATTTTGGGAACATTGTGTGTTATTTAAGGTTAGATAGCTTGCGCTACAATTTTGGCTATAAAATGTTTATATAAAGGTTTCTTAGAAGTAACTGCACGGATAGCCAAATGGTATAGGTCACCACACCTATTACTTCTGGGCGCGACGTGCCGCGGGTTCGATCCCCGCATGGGACAAGCATTTGTGTGATCCACAAATGCTTGTTCTAAGTCTGGGTGTTCTTTGTGCATGTGATTTGAATGTTTGTAAAAACCCCCGCGACACAAGCTTAAATTTCTTAATGCGGGAGTCGTTATCAAAAAAAAAACTTTAATAATAGCACGTGTTTATTTATCTGTGCTTGGCAGTAAGCTGATCAGTCCGTTTGATCCAGTCGTAAGACACAATACCTACTTAGTTTAGTTGTATGTATTGTTTTTTATGTTCTGTCTCGTGATTTGATTTCAAGCAAAATGTTTTATTTCTTTCTTTATTTTTAATGCACAAAAAACAGTAAAATAAATTTCTACTAAAGCCATACAAATCATATTAGGATTTGTATGGCTTTAGTAGAAGTTTATTTTATCAGCATTACAGCTGATTTAAACCACATTTACTACCGTAGTAACGATAATGGATCAATTATAAATGCAGCGTGAAGAATAGAAAAAGAAACAGGGTATTTCTAATATGTTTTTCGGTTAAAATAATTTTTAATATTTACAGTAGGTACACAGTTATAGACAACTAATTCGCCACTAAACCCCAACCTCTACTTAATAGTATTACAACCACGCTTACCTAATTAAACGTCCAGACACAATCACCCAAAACTAACCGACCTTACGCATCCAGTGAACCGGTCGCCACTTCATTCTAAAGGTAATTTTACACTAACGCGTCAATGACTTTTACACCGATGACCGAAGGATTGCCATCGCTATTACGTGCCATGCTAGCGCTTTATCATTTCGCAAAGTAATAAATACTCTGTTTTTAGTACAAGAAATTTAAATTTATACTAGCAATTATATCATTTTCTCGCAAATCAACTCATCTAGATTTTTAACCGACTTCCAAAAGGTTCTATGTTCGACTGTATTTATTTTTAACCAAAGATGTGCGTGAATAGAAATTCGGTTATATAAATTTTAATTCAATCTGATTCCTTACTCGACTCACCGGTATACAATCACCTTAACTCCATTCTCTATGACCAGAGCACTACAACCCCTTCGTAGGGCGAGGCGTAAGGGTGGCAATTAAAAACGCAACATCGCTTTGATGTCGCTTCACGAGTGCTTATCGCGTCGCTACGAGTGGAACGGTGGCCGATATTTACAACGATGGGATTTTCAAAAGGCAGTGAAAATGTTTCGTGTATTTTTGTAACGTGTACAGAGTAACGGATTTTTATTGTTGTTTTTAAATGTTTAGTGTCATTTTAAGATAGGTAAGTAATACAAGGCAAGTTTTTTGTCGTTGTACAAACGAAAACTATGACCTCTACATTGGTATTAAAAACGATTGGTATCAAAAATTAAAAAAAAAAATAAAAAACTCTTACCGTAAAACTTACGGCTACAGTATTGAAATTAGTTTTTTTTTTTTATACCAAGCGTTTTTGTAACGGATATAATTATTAGTAGTATTAGTAAGTGTTGAAACTGGCGCAGATGAATTTCTCGATCTTGGTAAAAATTGTCTGAAATTGAATGAATGTCTGAATTGAAGTATTCCATTCTAATGTGAAAAAGACTAGTGTTTTATTTTAGACCAAGTTACCTTACCAGAAAAAAGATCAAAACTCAAACGCCACCAAAGATCCCCTTTAAAAATATACATTGAATAGGAGCAAAAATAACGCCATCTAATACTTAGCTATAAAGACAGCGATGCCACTATAAGCCACTTTTTCAAGTGAATAGCCGGAGTACAAAAGGAGAACTAATGTGCTACTAACTATCAATAGGGATAGAATTTATAGAACCATCCCCTTCCCGAACAAAATATTGGTCTTACGAAGTACCCAGACGAGGTTTCTTTTGTGGTGATGTGGGGGATGCTTTTGAGTGTGGTATAAGTTAAAAAAAGATAGAAAAAGAGACTGTTTTGAGATAAATATTTGGAATTGGAATTATAGGGTTATTTGACTTTGAGTGAGTAAAACAAAACACTATTAGGACCAGTCCCTAACGTGAAGAATAGTTTGTTATAAACTATTGAATACATCGTTGTTCGATTGAAAGATGTACACCATAGTTTTAAGTAGGTACTATCTAAAAAAAATAAAAGCTTTGTTTTGAGCGAAACTTAGATGGGTTAAGCTCATGTCTCTTTTCAATCTCTCTCTCATCGAAATATTATCAAAGAATTAAACACTATACTACTTCTAGGAACAAAAACTCAAAAGAAGAAAACACGCAATAAGTACATTTAAGTTTGTATAGTTTTAACAAATGCTTTTTTTAACCGACGTCAAAACCCAAAGGATATCAATTTGTCTGTACATTTTTTTAATGTGCATTATAATATCGCTATTCGTTCACAACTTGTCCATAATCCACGCAAAGTTTGTTTTAGATTGTAAACATGGCTTTACGTGGTGCACAATGAGTGAATGATAGCCGAATGGAAAAACAAGTCATTCAGTTTGTCATTCGTATTATTTGTAGGCAAAGTTAGTCGACCTTCGTATTGACTAAGTTCGTGATTTATTGACCATAGATACTATTGTGACTTGAAAATTATATGGAAATTGTATGGGGCTGTTACAGTATCCTTCTATGTCTATTATTAATAGATTTTATAGCGCTTTGTCAATGAAATAAGTTATGTTAAAATCAGTTTTTTTTTTATACGAACTTGGTGTTGTGTTTGTGTGGATGTAGAGTAGAAATTCTTAGTTCAGTTTCGATAATTCATCATTATAACTCAGTAAAAAAAACTTGTTTTTATTGTTTTTTAAACAAACAAAATAAAACATACCTCAATTGCCGAATACATTTAAACATCAAAAATATCGATATGATAATTCGATATTCGCAAATAACAATCATTCGATAAGTCCAATCATTCGTTCAATTCGACACCGCTCATTCGATTTGAGCGTAGCGACATCTACATATCGGAATGATCCCGAGTTGATTGTGTCCAAAATAATTGGATTTCTCATATGTTGGATGTAGGCCTAACCTGTTACAGGAAAATGAATCTTAACGTCTATGTTGCATGGTACAATTTGAGAATGTTCAACGAAAATTTGGCTGATTATGAACAACGTACGGATAATGTATTCGAATTATGAGCTTTTATGTAATGCAGTTCGATTTATGAGCTTCGATTCATCGTCCTAAATACTAAATAGATCTAGTACTTAATCTGAATCTATGATGAAAACTCCAATAAAAAGTAAAGGGAAATATTAACCCATACTATAAATAAACTGTGTGCCCAATTTCATTTAAATCAGTTCAGTCTTCTTTGCCTGAAGTTGTTACAAATTTACAAACTTATACAATAAATTCTAATTATAATACCTTTCAGTAGTATAAATACAAATACATATTATTTTATCTATTTTATTTATCGGGCACTAGTCCAATCCAGCACAAAATAAATATAGAAGCTTAATACAAATTAACTGAAATGGGAAATTATAATTTTCATACTAAAGCAGCGTACTGACTAAAAATAATAAATCAAGCCGAAAACGGTGCTCCGGTCTGCCGACCCCGCTTTGCATTACATAAATTCGTTTTTATGGAACCCATTGCAAGTAGAATAGAATACCTTCTATTTGAACTTGAGGACACTATTTTATTTAGCTAGTTCATCGATAACTGTTCGATATATAGATAGTTTCAGTCTTCACAAATGATATTTTAATGTCAAGTTTTTTGAATTCTTAAGTTTTACATTATTAAATTTAGTATCAATAAAAATTATATTACACGAAAAACAATAATTATTTCTCGTGTAATTTTAATCTCAGTAAAGTATCTACTACTATACATAGATTACCATAAAAAACCGCAATACTTAGGAAAGCAGAATTTAGATATTCATTTATGTCTTATCCTCGACAACATTAAAATTTTTAATACCCCGCTACATTGTATCAATGTAACTTAATTGTTTTAGTAAACCTCTTGACATGCAGCGACGTTGAAGACTATTGAATTACGCGGCACTATGTTAGTCTGTAAATAAATTTAAGTTCAAGTAACGCCGAAAAACTCGGTTAGCAAGTGCACGCCGTGAAACGAATGGAGGAACGATGTACTGCGTAAACTTATTATATGAAACTGGTACTTGCATTGACAGCAGTGTATTTAATGCTTATGGTACTGTTGGTACTAAATCTAACAATATATACGTGAAAATTGTGGGGATGGATGTTTGTTCCTCCTTCACGCAAAAACTTCTGAATGGATTTAATGAAATTTGGCTCAAAGATAGATTATAATATGGATTAACACGTAGACCACTTTTCAAATCCAAGAGATCTGGAATTATGCGAGTAACGGCACGGGATTCAGTATGTTGTAAATTAATTGCTGTTGATAATTGTGTATGTATTTTTTTTGTTTTTAATAAAAGGATTCCCGCATTAAGAAATTTAATCCTCATATTGCCAGGCGTTTCACAAACATTCAAATCACATGCACAAAGAACAACCAGACTTAGAACAAGCATTTTGCGGATCACACAAATGCTTGTCCCTTGCGGGGATCGAACCCGCAACACATCGCGTATTTTAAGTTAAAGTTGTGTGTAGCCAAGAAGACTACCCTTCTTTTAGGCGATCCATACCATTTCTATTCCGTATTGAATGCTCTGTCAATACCAGGAGTGGAAACAACAAAAGCAAGTTACCGCAAGCTGGAGGCGAGACACTGTCGGCAACCACTTGCGTACAAACTCCACTGTATGTATGTATACAGAACTATTATTGGATCAACCGGTAGCTGGTATTTTGTTGAACTTTGACAATGTTTAAGTAGGTAATGTAGTAACTATTCTGTGTTAACTTTCAGAGGGTTAAGGGCAGCTGGGATCTATCAGCTGCGAATTCATCGATCTCATTTTAGTTTTTTAATTGACATATAGACTAACAGTTATAGTTTAAGATAAAGAATGATGGATGAATAATGATACATATCTGCAAAATCAGTAATGGTTGGTTTACTAGTTAGCAAAATTAACATTGTAATACTTGGGAAGTCATTTTGACTGACTGGCTGTTTACTTGAGCCAATTATTTATTTTAAGCTAAATTTTGCCCGGTAAACCACAAAATATAATTTATAGAACTAAACAAGTACACTGTACAAAAATACATATGCACAAATTAAAATAAATACCAAAAAGAAGTATAAAATACTCCACAATTTAATCAAAATTACATTATAAAAAGAAATGTGCCTGCTGCCTACGTTGTTTGCCCGCTTCCTTAGCAAGATGTTTCCTATTACGCCGTGTTTGAACAACGATATTGAAAGTCGCCTCCTTGGTTCACGGCAAACATTGGTACATCTAGACTTTAAATAAGATAAGATGTAAAGGGACTTACAAAGTATTTTTAAAACAATTTTTGTAATTTTCATTTTGTTAAACAGACAGTCAATATAATAATACCGGTCTATAAATGTCCCACTACTGGACACAGTTGTCTTTTCATATAGAGAAGGAACGAGCATAAATCACCACACTTGCTCATCGCAGGTTGGCGATTTCAGATTCCAATTTTTGGAATCCAGGTTTCCTCGCAATGTTTTCCACAGTTAATATAATTCTTAGTAAACTGGTTCGCATAAACCAGTAGTAGCGGTTTTTTAAAACAAAACGGTTTACTCACGTATACACGTATAGTCCCTAATCATGAGCTGACGCGGCGTGAGTCGAACTCGGGTTGGCTATATTTACAGATAGGTATTGTACAAGTATCTTAGTTATTTCCGAAGTTGCAAATAACATTGAAAGAAATGATCAAGTGCCAACCCATATCTGTTACATAAACTGTAATTAGTTTTGTTTCAGTCCTGAGAAGGATAACATCGAACGAGTTTATCCTTAATAAGAAAAGTTTGCGAGACATCAATACAAAGAATTAGTGACATGTACAATTATTTATTACTAGCTGTTTCCCGCGGCTCTGCCTGCGTGGATGACGGTTATCGCGGCAAAAAGTAGCCAATGTCCTTTCTCAGGTTCTATACTCTCTGTGTACCAAATTTCATTGAAATTGATTCAGTAGTTTTTGCGTGAAAAAGCCACAGACGAACAGACAAAGCTACTATCGCATATTGTATAATATTAGTAAGGATTACTTGTTCAGTTTTAGGTATTATTTTGAGGTCTATTATGCAAAAAAGTGAGTATTAAGAATATATTTTGTGTTCTAAATGTCTATCCACCTAATAGCTATTATAACTATATATATTTAATTGATATTAAATGTGATAATATTATGACGTCATGATTTTAAATTTGCTTACAAATTAAACTTCAAGTAACACCTTTTTTTTTTGCGTCCTTATTTCTTCTGTCTAGCCTTTTCCCAAGCTTCATTGGGGTCGACTTCCAGTATCGCCGGAAAAAGCTGAATACCGTATTTTACATGGAGCAACTGCCTATCTGATCTAAACAACCCATTTAATGGGTAAAACAGTATCCCAAAGTAAGACTGGTAGTCAGAATTGTAATGACAATATACAGTTTATCTATAACATGGTTAATAACCAGAATTCTCTTAGTAATGTTTAATTTGTAATGATAAATTCAATTTTAAAATGTTTATTTCGAAAATTTCCTATTCTGTCACAGGGGAACAGTTCTATTTAACGTTACCTTGTAGTTATGAAAATCAATGTTTCTCTCGAATGAGACAAGCTTTGGTCTTTATTTAAATAGGTATTTAAAAAAAGTCGCTCCATTTCTGCATCTACTAATTCACTAAGGCCCGGCCTTTCGTGAAATAATTAATAGATTCAGAAATGGGAGACTTTTTTTAAATGAACGGAAAATACTCCATAATAAAAATAGTTTTGAACTATATTTCCACCTCTTTTGAAAGTAAGATAATTTGTGTAATATTTAAGTTATTTGAGATTACTGCCATTGACTCTATCGACAATATATCTGTATCTACAATTAGTACGTCCAGATATTACAATACCAACATTGTTTTATGTATCCGTCCGTTTGTCTATTAGCAATCACCTGCACAAGACAGCTAACACGCTCCGACGCGTCCTATACGGTTTGCGGTATGTGTACTAATATTGTTTTATACAGTCGACCGCAATGTATTGGTAACTATGAATTACGATATTCAACCTTACAACTGTGATTTAAAGACGAAATCAATTAAATACGGTGGCTACAGCTGTGGGGTTGCCTGTGCTGCTAATTGGTCTCTTGGTTGTATACCAATTTTTTGTATTCCGATACAAATACGCGTTGATAAATGAGAAAAAAGAGAGATAGTTGAAGTGAGCTAAGGGAGAAATTGGAAAAATATACACTTGTCCCGAAAGTTACTAGAATCATTAGGTAAGTAACGATGCCAATTACTTAATATATTATCTACATTTTAACGATAATACGACTATAGAAGGTGACATTCGGTGACAACCTCCGTGGTCGAGTGGCGTACACACGAGTGGTTTTCAAGGTGTCGCTAGCTCTGAGGTCCCGGGTTTGATCCTTGGACCAGTAATTGTAGAATACAACTTTTCTACATTGTTTCGGGTCTGGGTGTTTGTAGTACCTTCGTTGGTCTCTGATTCCATAATACAGGAGCTATAGCTACTTACTTTGCGTTCAGAGCAATCTACGTGACGTTGTCAACTTTTGTTATTATTTATTATTGAACACTTGAAAATCAGCATATATTTATTTTATTAAATCGTTGACTCATATCAACCTTCACTCTCCATCTCTTCATTCATATCCATCCCGCATTCCACACTTCTCAATACAACGGTCAAGGTATCCATAATACTTGGATATACCTATGTATATCATTATTGATATTCAGGAGGGGAATGAAACGGATGCACCCTCGTATTAGACTCTATAATAATGCCTAATTGTTTCCTAAACAGACAGGAGGGCCGCTAACTTCATTATAACATTGTCTGAGTGCAGTTTCATTGGTATACGATGTACCTATATCTAAGTAGGTAGGTACATATTGAAAAAAAATAAGCATTTTATTTAACATGTGTGTGTTTACATAATTATTGTAAATATGACGTTTTGTAGTAATTCAATAAAATAAAAATATCCTAGTACAATTTTAGATAGTTTTATGGGAAACTATCTAAAATTGTAGTTAGGTATAGGTATTAAAAGAATCTGGTTTTGTTTCGGAGAACTAAAATAATTAAAATTTAAAATAAAACTATTTTAAATGGATTCTATCGCTGTTTATTTATTGTTTAGTTTCCGACGTTTCACCTGTAACTACTGTAACCTGTCTACCCAAGACTATGACACCTGCAAAGGCGTTGAAACATCTCGAACTAAAATCCAAATAAACCCCGATAGAATCCGTTTAAAATATATTTATTTCAACGTCTAACATTCGAGTAAATATCAGAATGCTTAATTAAAACTTATTCTGTATCAGTAAACGGTAAAATGTGTGACGTTATAGAATGTAATTTAAAATACTATGTTCGTTGTCACATTATTTTAATGTTCCCTTTCACACGATGCGTTTTTAAATTGCAATTGCCAACGTAATGTTAAAAGCTTTCACGCATTTTCGCTTTATTTATTCACATTTATTTCATTTATTTAAATACATTATTGCAATCGTCAGCAAGATTAATTTGACTTTATGCGTTTTTGTGGTAGCTATCAACGTTCCCAACAGAATAACATTTAAACTTAAAAAAAACTCTCTCGTAAAATCATTGACCCAAATGCAGGGTCGTCATTTAAAATATTAGCGTAAAAAATTCCTTATTTTCGTCTTTCGTCCAGATCAAAAGAATTATCCGACGAAATAATCAGTTTGAGAGTGCTTAGTCTAACATTAATTAATTTAAGGTTCGTTACACAAGTGCCCACTCCCGTTTGAACGAACACAATCTTTTTTCATTTATAACCTTTTAATATAAACGTTGGCAGACGTCCTTTTATGGGAAAACTTAATAAAAAAAGGATGGAGTTCAAAGGAAACATTTCGAGTGTAATTTATGCTTAAGAAAAATGAATGTTACTGAACACGTTCGAGTTTTATTGTTCTTACAATGGTGAGGTAACGTGAATATTTGTATGGATAAAAGGTTTCTGCGATGTGAGTTCTAGTTTGATATGAAGTTGTCTAGTGACGTATTTCTATTGCAAATATCTTTTTACAAAACTTGAGGTTATATAGTGCATAACACGATAAGGTCGGCCACCAGAAAAAAGGAATAATCTGAAAAAATAATTGTAATTTCGAAAGATATTTTGGTAAAAATAAAAATAATTCTTGTTTTTAATTAAAATTATAATAATTATGTAAAACAGAAAAAGGACTGAATTGATATTGAGATATACCTTTTTTGAAAAGAGTAACCTATGGATTTGCTTGGCTGTTTGAGAACCGCACAACTAGAGTCATTAACGTTTTGAAAGAGTTTAAAAATGTTTTGATTTTGATATTGAAATTGCCTGAAAAAGTTTATCGCACAAAACACTTATAAGAAGCTCAAACTGACACTCGATAAAAAAAAGAATTAAAAAATACATAGGGCGTTATAGCCAAAGCTCGGAACAGGGTGTAAGACTAAATCGAAACCCCTGAAGCATATGTGAGACCCTTGTCACAGGGCAGTCGTCATTTCACGGGTACCTTGTTCCTGCAAGCAATTACAATGTGATTGACCACGCACCACCTTTCAAAGACCTGCACCCCTCCCCTGAACCCACTAATCTGTGATATCCAAGGGGAAAACTGTCAGGTTACCAGAGGTCTTTGCTAAATGGACGGTATATGTACCAAGTGTTTGGTCCAATGGCTGGATTGATTGAGCTTTGACTCTGAGCCTCTGTTTCAATAATGAAGTGATTGGGTATATAGACAAGTTTTGTATCTATTTGATTGGCATTACGCTTCACTATGTAGAGTTACTCATAATTAAGATTTGTGCCCAAATGGCATACAAGCTTTTAGTAACAAATAAGTCATTTTGTGATTGACTTCAGCTAGCACAAAAACACGTGTAAAAGTCTTAGTATTCATAGCTTATATGCAAAAAAAAAATGATGATTCTATTTTATTGCAAGTTGATTAATATTTTTATAATTGTAAGAGCTTTAATATTTATTACTTACTAGCTGTCCCCCGCGACTTTGTTCGCGTGTTTTAGTTTCAACGGTTTTTCATTTTTGCAACGTTTTTCATTTATGCTCCGCTCCTATTGGTCGTAGCGTGATGTTATATAGCCTATAGCCTTCCTCAATAAACGGACTATGCAACACAAAAAGAATTATTCAATTCGAGCCAGTAGTTCCTGAGATTAGCGCGTTCAAACAAACAAACAAACAAACAAACAAACAAACAAACAAACTCTTCAGCTTTATAATATTAGTATTTTATAATTGTAAGAGCTTTAATATTTATTACTTACTAGCTGTCCCCCGCGACTTTGTTCGCGTGTTTTAGTTTCAACGGTTTTTCATTTTTGCAACGTTTTTCATTTATGCTCCGCTCCTATTGGTCGTAGCGTGATGTTATATAGCCTATAGCCTTCCTCAATAAACGGACTATGCAACACAAAAAGAATTATTCAATTCGAGCCAGTAGTTCCTGAGATTAGCGCGTTCAAACAAACAAACAAACAAACAAACAAACAAACAAACAAACAAACTCTTCAGCTTTATAATATTAAGTATAGATTTCAAACTGTTAACAAACTTAACTATCATACATACACACAAATACAACATATTATACTAATCTAAGTAAAACCTAAAATATGGCATTAAAATATTTAAATTTGTCGGTAGTATTATCACAAAATTCAATAACTGGTTTTTTAAGGTTTATATCAAAATCCGCAAATCGTTTTAAAAGCTTAATGGCAACTACATGTTCTAAAATACCTAAATATTACTATACGTAAGATTTAACCTAATTTTTTATACTTACTTAAATTCTTTAACTTAAAAGGCCCAAGTCTTGAAGCAACAGAAGTGCTTACTTTCAAGAATCATTATTCTTTTAGTATGAAGCGAGTCAATAAATTCCTTTGAATGTATTTTCAATCATAAACGACACTTGGAGAAACAGACGATGCCCTATAAATTCAAAAGATATATTTTCAATGCACCAGCGATTGAAGCAGTCATTGCAAATCTATTGTTGTTTATACAATTCCAATTGTTTCCTTTAAAATTGAATTTATATTTTGCTTGAACGATTTTAAAAGCTTTATAACTGACTTTAAATAAAGGAGGTATTTGTTTATGGACCAATTTTAATATGTCATTTTTTTTTCAAATTTATCACAAGCCAGTCCGGTTATTATAAGAATTATAATATTCGTAAACTAAGCATACTTTTATTATATCCTAGCTAGTGACCGGTGCGCTTCGCTGCACTTAAAAAATCTAAAATTCAATCTATGGGTTCAAAAGATCAAAATTACTGCCACCAACGCCACCTATCCGGCACTGACGTTCGGACGACGGATGTTCGTCGGAGTGGTCATATTGCCCTTTATATGTGTGCAAAGTTTCAAATCAATTGGGCTAATGGTTCTCAAGATTTTGGTGAATATGCATACACACATACAGTTCCTTTTATATAATTATATAGATTTCTGTTTTAGTGTGTTGAGTCTGTGCGAAAAGAGAAATATTGTGGCGTAAAACGGAAGTGACATTATGATAAAATTAAAATCCTCCCATAAAACAATTGTGATAACGGCATCTGAAAACATTATGTTCTAAAATAATTTTATAAATATCTTTATCGTTTCACTCGCACTATAATGACGCAACAGTGTTTTTAACATAACAAATACTGTAATTAAACACAGCAGTGCCCTCAATCCCAAGACGGTTCTCTTTCCGCAGACTCTACGATCTATGAATAGCCATCTATATTAATATTATAAATGCGATAGAAATTGGATGCCAAGAAAAAAACATCAGATTTTTGCCGTGATAACCGACACCCACAAAAATCAAAATAAATTAAAAAAGGTTTTTTTTCATAAAACTGAAAACGCTAGGTGCGCTGGCTAAATGTCGTCTAAATGGTTCGCCGAGCGCGAAGCCGCGGGAAACAGCTAGTACTTAATATGAGAAAGCTGGAATACACAAACCCTAATATTTTTTTTAACTAATGCTCTGTGTAAAGTATACGTAAGGGTAAATATAATCACGCGTTCACCCTGCTTGATAGAATGAAAGGATGGGCCAAAATAGATATAAACGCAGAAGGTTAAGTCTGCGCAACGGAAAAAGTAACACAAGATTAGAATAGGAACGAAAGATAAAAATAGACTTATTAATATTGATTTGTTGTGTAGAATTTAAAAAGCCCAATTAATTTATAAAAAAAATATTGTTTAAGTAGACAGAGAAACGGCAGGCGTCTTCCTTTTAGCTGTGTTTTAATTAGCTGATGAGCATTGATGACGTTTTATTAAATACTTTAATAGAGTAAGAGAGTAAAGTACTTAAAGTTTTATTAAATACATTAAGTAAGTTACAGGTAGGTATAAAGCTTAGAGGAATAAATGGGTATACTATAGAGTGCGCATATCGAGTCTGAACTGTTGGCACTAGTATGAAAATGTAAAATCGTAAAATTAGTATCAAAACCAAACGCACCGTTTTATTAAAACTGAGAAAGTTAAGAAACCTAACATTACCCTTTTAATGTCGGAACCGTCGAAATTTTCACATAAACGTCTGTCATCACACGAAAAGCCACTTACCTAAATCAGTAAACGAGCGTAGTACTTACATCAACAAAATTTGCTTACGCTCGGCACAAGGGATTACTGGCGATGCGTGCACTCTATGCTTGTCAATGATTACTCTAAGGTATGAAGTGTTTGGACGGTGTTGGGACGCGCACGAGACGATCACTGACTAACAGCACGACCAGGGCCCCTAGACAAATGACATTTCGACAAGCGTTAACGCTGATAGAATCGCTTAAATGTATGGAAGTGGCAAGTCCAAGTCACGTGACTTATAGAAACGAAATGTCATTTCTGTACATTTAATATCATTTAAGCGATTTCTATCATCGTTAAAACTTGTCGAAATGCCACTTGTCTAGGGGGTCAGTTCTTGTCGGGGCAGCCTTAGCCTTTGCAATCGAATTTATTAACGTTAAAATTAGCAAGAGATTAAAATTTAAAGCGCCTTTCATAAATAATTTGAAGTTTTAATATGATTATTATTAAGAAAAATTCGTGTTATTTCAATATAGGTAACTCTAACTATATCTACAGTAAATGTTCGTTTTATTAAAGAATGTGGTAAATATGTACTACTGTATTTTTTGTACTGTGTCTTAAAATAGTGGGTGTCGCCTGAAAGCGGCGGTTGTTTGTCCTCAGAGTAACAAGTTTGCACTGCTATGCCTTCGTTAGTGCGTGTCTACATTGTTTTGTGAAGCTACATACGCTACATACATAGCTAGGCACACAATATTAGCGGGAGAGTCTAAAGATTCTGGTTTTGCTTAAAAGTATAATTATATAATCAGCCTTTCCTCATTGCCCCACGGCGAGGCAAGACTCATAGAGAAGGAACGACCATTGGTCACCGCGCTTGCTCTCTTGAGCGTGTTGGCGATTTTTAATTTTATTAAACCAGCCCTTCTAGACAGTGACTTTACTACAAGCGTTAACGCACATCGTATCGCTCAAATGTATGGAAGTGACAAGTCTAAGTCACGTGACTAATCGAAATAAAATGTAATTTCCTTACATTTAACGTCATTTAAGCGATATCTTTTATCGTTAAAGCTTGTAGAAAATAAATGTCACTTGGTTACAAGGGCAGGTTTTATAACGATGTTTTCTTTATTTAATTTTTATATTTATAATTGCTTGGGACAACTCTCACGCGGCCATCTGATCTCTGACTGGTTATGACAACCAGACAACTGATAAATATACTTATAAATTTCTAAAGACATACATACATACTATAAATAAATTACACTCAGGCACAGAAGAAATGATCACACAAAGATTTGTCCTGAAATTGAACCCACGACCTCCGGTTTAGCAGTCAGGGTCACAAACCACTACTAGAGCAACAATTTTCAATAAAAAATAATAATAATAAAACTCAATTTTACTTCCCTGTACAAACATAACAGAACTATCAAACTTTTTGTTTACTCATTGTCAAGTTGAGTAATTAAATTCTGGACCAATGGGCCTGTTTCCTATTTTTTTTTTAATGTCCGTCTTGTAGATTAATGAATTTTATTGGACACGTATTTTTTCTTTTTTCCTGCAAACAAAAAATGATCAAAATACAGAGAACTGAAGTTACGCGTGACGTCACTCCTCGCTACGATTTTTAGCGAGGCGTAGCGTCATAAGCCCCCACTCCGAAACTTTAAAGCGGTGTATCTTTCTATTCTTTTATTGTTTTGATAAAAGAAAAAATACGTGTCTAATATTTTTTTATTATCTAACTGACGGACTAAATAGATTTTAACTTTTCATACCCAGGAAACATCCCTATTGCTTATCGTGCTTACAAAAGAACTTCTTACTTTAGAATACATGATAAGCGTGTTTTATCTCAACTTTTTAACCAATGATGAAAATAAAAAGTTGACATACATGTATATTTTTTTAAAAAGGGTACCTCGTGTTTTGTACGGGTATAGATAATATTGAGCTGAAAACTACCAATCTAGGTATTACTTTTACTATACAGAGTGTCCCAAAAATTATGGATGAGCGGTGTCCAGTGGTAGAGAACATTTTTGGACTTATACACCTTGAAACTCGTAGTTTGGGTAAAAATCGCGAAACATACGTGGATTTGATTCGGGTTTAAGTGTATCTTTGGGTACCCGTTGGCTCATACTTGTTGAACAGTCTACATATTCCATAGACAGGTGATCTTTTTTTGTTTTTAAAGTTTTTCCCAAAAAGGTTAAAACTTACTTAAAATTTTCTAAACATACGTAGTGATTGTGGCAAAAACACAATCACTACGTATGTTTAGAAAATTTTGTTGTTATTCTTTAATACAAACATGGTATACTATAATCGTCATTATTCGCACTACGTTTAGGTTCTAAATTCTATGTATTTTAACTTAATTACGAAATAGGGTTTCCATTGTCATAGTGTAAACTTACACGTTGATAGTCAAGCAAAATGAACCGAGAGTGTTTCGTCTACATCATTATCCTGTGCCAACCCTATTTCTTTCCTGTTGTTCAAAAATGAACTTTATGCTTTAACGATAAGGTTCCTAGATTCTGTACTATGGAGTGACGAGATAATTTGTGTGCAGTTAGTTGTTTTTATGGTGAAAGAGTGTTCGTGTCGTGGATAATATGCGAGTATGTTGGCAAGCTCAACATGGTTTGGGGATCGTTCGTTAACGACTGACACTCAAGCGCCCTTTTGTTGGAAAAATCACAACAGGCAAGTCATAAATAAAAGTATTTGGTGCGAAAACAAGAGAAAGTTCGGCAGTTAAAATATTGATTTACGAAAATTAAAAAAAAAGTCTCATACTCAGCTGACGACCGACACTGCTTGAAAAAGTAAACGAATGTGACTGACTGGCTTACACATCGAAACAATGTAGACCTACTCATCGTCATTGGGCAGTTCCATATTCAGTGCTACGTAAAGGTATGAACACATTTATAAACGCTCAAACGTTTAGTACGAGTCCTAACTAAAATGACAAACGTTGACTTCAAAATAAATGATAAAACATTTTAGTTCAATAATCAGATATTTAATATATTCTTTTTTTGAGCAATAATAATTGTAACGTTTTGTGTTTCACGTATCTTTATACGACTCATTCGGAATTGTGTACTAAGCCTAAAGTATAATCGGATGTGGTTATGATGCTATGAGTAATAGAGCACGGTTGACCGTCACAGTACATTTATTGTTACAACGAAATTACTGCTGTATTCCATTCTTTTAAAGTCTTTTATTGTATGAAATGAGTCGTCCCTGTCAGTATCGGGACTTCTTTTAATATTCAGAGCTGCTGCTATTGGTCGACAAGTTTGTCACTCGCCTTTTAGTTCAAATGACAAAAAAGACAGATTTATAACAGAGACATTAAAAATCTTCATAATTAATGGATAGATATTGATATTGTTGATATAATTATGTTGAAATTAATTTAAAATAATTTGGTAGTTGGCAGAAAAGACATGGTAAAATTTAAATCCTGAATCGCGCAATCGAAGTTTTCTTGTGTTTCTGTTTATATACGCGCATTGGCGATTGTCCGTTGGTCCTTTCCTGGGTTTCTTCGTTAACCGACCCACAGTCGCGGCTGTCTAATGGCTTGCAGCCATGTCGGCCTCTGGCGCCGTTTGTGTGTGCAGACACATATAATACCTATACGTCTGTTACTCACTCCGTTACTCACCTTCTTTGGGTATAGTTTGGCGTCTTAGGCGCTTCATGGTCTCTCGACCGTAAAGACCAGCTATGCGACTTGTGGTGGCTTCGTAAGCGCACCGTTGCCATAGCAAGGGTATGCAAACCTCACCACGGGTGACCACACCCCTTAAATGGCAATGCTGCTTGGCTACGAAGTAAATCCAGGGAAGGTACCCGCTGAAACAAGCAGCGATATCAAATACAAATAACAAAAAACCAAATCAACCAAAACACCCTTTTGTTACTTTGAATGATTTTAAATTTTAAATCGAATTTCGTCTTCGATTCGAATCGCTTTTTGTATCTACCAAAATTTTACATATTGTTTATTAGGTACGTCACGTCGGATTAAATGAAGAAAGAAAATCGATGATCTGTGGAAATAAATAGACATGTAACTTAGCAAAACTTAGATAAATATAACAGTTACATGTTAGAAGATATTGTAAAGAAGGAGAACATAATATTATTAAATTTGAATATATTTTTTATTTTCTTATTCACGCTATATTAGAATTAAAACTAATAACATTAATAAAACTAAGCAACTAAATAAATAGAAGAAGACTTATTAAATTCCTTAGTGCGGGAGTCGTTTTTTTTTTAAAGAATGAACGATCGAACAAAGAACAACCATTACCAAGCAAAATTGTTTAGTAATGGCTCACAAGCATCAAAAATTTGTATAATAACTTTCGTGAGAAGTATTCATATTTATTTAAAACAAAACGGTTTACTCACGTATATTTTCGGGATCGCCCGACTACTTTCAGACTCAATAGGAGTCCCTAATCATGAGCTGACGCGGCGGCGGTGGTATCGCGAGTCGCAGTTCGACTCGCGACACCACCGCAAATACGAAAATATACGTGAGTAAACCGTTTTGTTTTAAATAAATAAGCATCAAAAAATTCATCTTCACATTTGTCAATAACGGGAAACTTGCCCAGAAGGCTGGCATCGTTGAATTTCTATGCATATTCTTTCGGCAAAGTAAATGTCAGCCTTCTGGTCACGGGTAGAGTTGACCAAACGTTTTGCTAGTTCCGTAAAAAGAGCTCGTGCACCTGGTCCCCATGTCCCGACCGTTTCAACCCCAAACGACTCAAAAATATAATTACCAATTAAGTTACAATATTTTCGCCGTTTTAGGGTTATCGCAGTTCCAGCAGCAGCGCCGGGAGAGGCCGCCGAACTTAGAAAGAGGGATGGTGCAAGGGTGTCGACGCATGTTGCGGCCCACACCAAAGGCCGACCCAATTTCCAAGGAAACAAAGACATACCGTCAAGTCTCTTATTAAATTTATTGACTATTACGTGTCACTTATAATTTATTTAGAGCAATATGTGGCAAATCACAAAATTATTGCTGTTTGTTCAATCCGAAAACTTAACCGATAACTATTATCAAAAAATATTAAAAGAGAAATCAACAAAATAAACCAAAATCATACAGTTAAAAATTTAAACTATTATTAAGTACCTAATCATTTGTCTATAAAAATGTAATCTGTTTGACTAAAAACAACTAGAATATTCAATCCTAACCCAAAAAGCTATGTTTCCGCCCGGGATCGAACCGGGGGCCTTCTGCGTGTTAGGCAGATGTGATAACCGCTACACCACGGAAACTTGATAGAAGGTGAGGAAATACCGTTATGCGTAACGAAGTGTCTACTTATACGTCACAGAGTGACACTGTGTCATTCCAATTTTGATCTTATAATATCAGTGACAAAATTAGAAATCAAATGAAATCATTGCTACCTACAAGCTTTAACTTGCACTATTCCTGTCCGTCAAAACATGCAAACCATTTTTTATAGACAATCATCATCATCATCATTTCAGCCATTAGACGCCCACTGCTGGGCATAGGCCTCCCCCAAAGATCTCCATAAGGATCGGTCCTGCGCTACACGCCTCCAGCCAGTTCCCGCAGCCATAGGCAATATATAGGTAATATTCTACCTACATAAATACGAAAAGGAAAATTAAAAGTAAAAATCTTTATCATTTTCATACTAAGTATTACCAAATTAATACTGTATTTATAAACAGTCACTTTTATTTATATGGGTTGAAAAAGTGCAACTGAAATTTGACTCTGTATGTATTGGACAATGAGTAAATATTAAAAAAATATATATTAAGCAGTAATACTGATTTAAATTATGGCAATCAAACATAAATTGTTCCTTGACAAAACATGTTTATTCCCGATCGCAGCAATTTTAATTAAACCATTTCGTTAATAATTAATCGTATGCCTTTTATCAGTGATAATTGGTAATTAAGAATGTAAATTGGTACAATTTGTTTGTAGGAACAGGTATTGTATTAAGGTATTTAACTAATATTTGGGTATTTCCTTCTGTTTCAATAGCCGGTGAATATACTGACAAAACGCAGCAGTTGTTCAAGTTTGTGGGATATCCTAAGGCCCAAAGCTATTTTAAAGGCAGGCAACGCTTTTCCAACAGACCTCTAGTGTTGGATATGTCCAAAGGCAGCGTAAAAAAACTCCCTAGGGACGCTTGTGTCGAGTAAGCTCTATACCCCCCTGCCCTAGATCAAGCTGGCCCAAGTCGGCCTAACTATCAATAAAAATATGTCCCTAAATAATAAAAACTTAGATCAAGCCCTCCCTTGCTATTTTTCCCTTATTAAGATTGAACCCCACAGGTGGTGCCCTTAGTGAACGTTTCTGAAGTAGTTCGTTTTTCTATTGCTCTAGCTGGAGGTCCTTGAGATTCTCGCCAAAAGTCCGTTGAAACAGTCTGCGCTAAAGCTAACAGCGCAGATCTATTGAAAAACATTTTTTGAGGTAATAACTTTTTATACATACTTACCTACTTTAAGAAAAATAAGATGAGAGAGGGGTTGATAATGTCAGTTTTAACACTGATTTAAGTCACGTGACTTATCGAAACGAAATGTCATTTCCATACATTCAACGTCATTTAAGCGATTTCTATCATCGTTAGCGCTTGTCTAAATACCACTTGTCTATGAGGGCAGGGTGCCACAAAAACGCATTGTCGTGCACCTCATTTAAACCAAGACTGGAAAACTAGGGCGCAACATTCAGCCACCGATAAGGTAGAAGTGACAAGAGGGATATCTACCTTCAGTATTTGGCTCAGATCCAATGCAAAGTATGTTAGCTGCACATTTCACCGAACCAGGTGTTTATCTTTGTATGGTGTAGCATTTAAGTCTCTTCAGATAATATAGTTAGTAGCTTTATATCCTAAATAGAGGTTCGTGCCTGCCGTCGCCCGAGTCAATGGATTTTTTTATTATTAAGATATTTCTAGTTTTTATTTAATAAGTATTTACTTTTACAATCACAAAAAAAAAGGAATTACTAAAATCGGTCGTACTTTTCCGATAAATGTTCCGAATACACGCGGCAATGCGTTAGATGACTGTTGATGATGATTGGACATAATAATTCATAATCTAATTAGTCAGTGGTAAACATCTATCTGACGGATATTAACAAAAATAGTTAACTAATCCATTGATTTTCATAAATAAAAGCTCGTATTATTTACATAATTATTTATATTTTTTTTATTTCAGGGATTATCCCCTAGATTTGTTAGTAATTAGATTTACCTATTTACCTGAGCCGTGGGAAAGGTAAAGAAGTTTGCTAAACTATTTCCAGCTAAGACCATCGGGGTAATTCTCATTTCTATTTATGCAGAGCAGTCGGGAACGCATTTTAAATTACCCCGAAGACGATCAACTTGCCTAAGCCTAAAATAAAAGATGGTGTCACATCATTTTCCTTATTAACATAGCTTTAATAGTTCTAATATTTTCAGGCCCGGTTACGATACCAGAAACTGAATTAAATCAGAGTAATAATTAGTGTCAAAATAGTACTTTTTATCCTACAATCGTGATGAAGTTTTGTTCACCGATTTAAAAAATATTGCTATAACATTAAGTCAAGGCGATTTAAGACTTCTCGTCTCTGATTGCCTTTGTTTTCAAGATTATCATCTTATTCGATTATTTATTTATTAATTTAAATTTAATCGGATTTTCAATTTAATTAAATTCAATTATTTATTGCATTCCATAGGCTAGTAGTAATTCAAGCTATTTAATAATTTTGTAAATTAAGTATCTACTATTTGTGTTTTATTTTTCTGTGTGCGTTTGACTATAGTTTAATAAAATTATGTTTCTTTTGGCCCTTAACTGCTTATGACTGTGTCGAATTCTCTATTCGTACCTTTAGTCCTGACATCGCTTGCAATTTGATAGTCCGTGACACGGGTGGGCAATTTTCCATTATTTATTGCTCCACCAGAATTTATGTATGCTCCATCGCCGTTTGTTAGTGGTGTTCGACATAACTAACGTCTACAAGTTAACCAGTAAATGTTGTAATTGTATGACCCAATTGCTGTATTGTATTGTTGAAATTTTAGGCTTAAGAACGTAGCACGGAAGAGATACATGTTTTTAAATTGTTTTGTTAGCCTTTTCAAATCATACTTAGACTTTATTTTAACGACTTTAGGTTCATACCTAAAGTCGTTCGAAAACAATCATTTGTTTTCCTCCCTTTTACTTAATTTAGAAAATATTTATAAGTGTTGTTTGAATACAAGGTTATTATTTAAAAAAATGGTCATTCATATCATATAAGATCATTCATTTATTTACCAAAATAGATATTCAGTTGTAATTTTGCCTTTTTGCTTAATTGGTACTTTCTTCTGACTATTTTATAACTAAAGATTATAATAATATCTACTTTGAAATATCTCCAGATTTATTTTCCTAATTTAAAACACAAAGTTTATATTTGTTTCCTTACAAACCTCATATATAACTAGTCCTGAAAAAAAAATGATATCACCCAAAAACACTAAACAATAATTATGATATTTAAAAATCATGTAGCCCTGACTTTGTTACAAGCGAACAAGCGACCTGTTACCTCTAAAGCCAATGGGAGTGCATTACCATTTTTATAGCAGTGTGTCTGCGTATTATGCAGATTGCCGTTCGTCGGCCGACGACTGAAGAGTGCGATGTATGTACACGGCTCAAATAGTAGGAAAGAGCGAGAAACAATGAAAATAAAGAAAAATTTGCAAAAATAAAAATAAATATATATTATTCTTTTCACGTTTTTCTTACAAAGTTATATTTAGTTTTGAAACGTTTTTCTAGTATTTTATTAAAACTACAGCCCTCTAGACAAGTGGCATTTCGACAAACGTTAACGATGATAGAAATCGCTTTTATGGCAATAAATGTATGGAAATGACATTTCGTGGTGACAAGTCACGTGACTTGTCACTTCCATTCTTTTGAGCGATTCGATTTTACCTACATTTTACTAAAGTTTACCTTGGCACATTTACGAATGATTAAAAGCAAAATATATCACACAAAAAAAAAAAACAAAATAGCCACCACAATATGTAGTCTAAGTCTAATCAAATCCCTTACTGAAATGGCAAAACATGTCAAAAGCCTTCTAAGAATAGACACTATAAAGTCACTTAAACGTATCACGTTAACTTTTTAAACGGGATACAATAGGCATATTTCCTATTTTTTTTATCTGTAGATTTTTTAGTCTGGTAGATTAATGAATTTTATTGGACACGTATTTTTTCTTTTTTCCTGCAAACAAAAAATGATCAAAATACAGAGAACGGAAATTTCGCGTGACGTCACTCCGCGCTACAATTTTTACCAAGGCGAGGTGTCATAAGCCCTCACTCCGAAACTTTAAAGCGCTGTATCTTTGTAATTTTTTATTGTTTTGATAAAAGAAAAAATACGTGTCTAATATTTTTTTATTATCTAACTGTCGTACTAAATAGATTTTAACTTTTCATACCCATCCCTATTCTGTAAGTACCAAAGTCCCAAACAATATTATAGTTACAAAGAACCGCTGGAAATGTAAATTTGCGACACACCTAAATGTGTTCTGAAAGCGAGTGGTGTGCTAATCTATGCAAACCCGGTTTAAGATTGACTTGTTTGTAGGGCACACTTCGTTCGCGATTACTAAGAGCCGTGCACGTATTGCTCTAATCTCCGGGATTCTGTGTCCCGGATTAACTTGGAAAACGGGATTCTCTGTTTTTATTTCGTCTTCAAGATGTATGAGGTAAGCCTTAACTTCAACTCGTATTGTAATTGCATGAAAGAGAAACGCATTTAATATTTTGTTTATAATTTCTTAATTGGATTATTAAATTACTTTTTAAGTTGAATTAGAATTGATATCCAGCATGTAGCCAGGCCTGGTGACGGTAGGTAGAGCCAAACGGGAACCAAACGATGGCCAAGACTCAGACGGCGAAATCCAGGGAGACCGAGGATGAGATGGGCAGGTATAATAGATGATTTAAAAAAGATGGCAGGTAGAATGCGATCAGACAGAGGAGAGTGGCGTAAACAAAGAGACTCCTATGCCCAGTGGTAGGTTATACAGGGCTGAAGATGAAAATGATGATGATAATCCAGCTAGTTTTTGTTTACCGTTGATTCTACTTAAAACATATTTCAATACTGAAATGTCTTGAAATGAAATTTTAAGATATTTCAATTGGTCCTTTCTACGACACATTCATTATATGACACACTCAACCTGATTTATTCATCCCAACAACCCCTTATTTGTGTATGATCTTTTGTTCGTTCCCATTGAAAGAATAATAAACAATAAAACAAGCGTTCAGTACCCACTAGTGTCACAGTGAGAGCGCAAAGGAAGTAATAATCGTAAAGTGAGCCGCGTATTTCCGGCTTTGCTTGCAACTGGATAGGGTTGTCAGTAATTTTATTATATTTAATTTGTACCGGAGGACCAATTTAGTGAGTGAAGTATTTTATTGCTCATTTTGTGCTGATATTTTGATTATTAATGTATTAAAAAAAATGATAACTTATTTTTTGGAATTCGTAGCAACAAAACAAAAGCATGTATGTACTGCATTCTACATATTTAGCTTGTTTTTATGGGATAGCCGACAAAACAAGCAGCTAATGAAACGTAAACCCAGGTCCTAGATTGCTTTATTTTTTTTAATAGGCAACTAATAATTTTTACGGTCGCTGTAGGTAATGTTCATGTGCGTAACTACATTACTCTCTGTGTGCCCATTGACTATAGGGAAACTAATATAGAAAAGAATTACAAAATTGTCTTGTAAAATTATTATAGGTGATAACTTTGCGATTTATTCACCAAGTTCTATAACTATCCATAAGTTACAACCCTAGCGAGTACTGCCGCAGTCACCACGCTTAACATCGGATTGGTGATCGTTGTACGCAGCTGCTGTCCACGAATATCCTGATATAATCCCGCTCTCGCCTCTTGATACAACCAGCTTGGACGCTCTAAACCAAATGACACTCAATTGTTTCATGTTCGATATTTTAAATATTTTAAACTGGTGATGGCTCTCTCTAAGGTAAAGTTTATTGTTAAACTTCAGAAATTTCACAGCCGGTTTTTCAATCATAAAGTATGATTGAGTGCCTTCATTCGTCACTAGAACTAGCATTGTTTAAAAAAATCATCGTTTACATAATCATGTATATTTCCATCATACACATGAGCAGAACAGAACATTAAAAAAAATCTAGACCATGATCCCTATAATCGTGGCAGGAGCCTTTTAAAACACTTTTCTTCATATTTACTCAAGCCTCAGAAATCTTCAAGAAATTATGTATATCTCGAAAATAAAAAAATAATAGTAAATGTCGTTTAATAATTTAAATCTTGTACATAATCTATACTAATATTATAAAGCTGAAGAGTTTGTTTGTTTGTTTGTTTGAACGCGCTAATCTCAGGAACTACTGGTTCGAATTGAAAAAATCTTTTTGTATTGGATAGTCCGTTTATTGAGGAAGGCTATAGGCTATATAACATCACGCTACGACCATAAGGAGCGGAGCATAAATGAAAAATGTTGCAAAAATGAAAAACCGTTGAAACTAAAACACGCGAACAAAGTCGCGGGGGACAGCTAGTATTAAATATTTGTTAGATGCACAAAAGTGTTCTGGTAGCCCTACTGTATACACTTTTGTAGTTTTATGCAACTGTTTGTAAGGATTTGAGTTGCTTCCAAGTGCTTTTGTATAAATATTATTAACCTTATGACTCAAGGCTTTTGTATTTTACAGTTTATACAAAATAAAATCTGTTTGCTAACGGACTTGTTAATTGTTTAAATTTAAACTTCCAGGCAGTGGCCTCGGTAGCTTAGTTGGTAAAGCGACTGGCGCGTCAAGCCAGTGGTCGCAGGTTCGAGTCCTGCCTGAGGTTTAAGTTTTTCCTTCTATTATTTGTATTTAATTACAATTGTTTTCTTGTTATCATTTTTAGTTCTATGTTATTCTGGATTACCTGGTAACACATAATATTTTTTATCTATATTACTTATTACTTAATATATAAAGCTGAAGAGTTTGTTTGTTAGTTTGTTTGTTTGAACGCGCTAATCTCAGGAACTACTGGTCCGATTTGAAAAATTATTTCAGTGTTGGATAGCCTATTTATTGAGGAAGGCTATAAGCTGTACATGTAAACATATAAAACCGCTGAAACTAAAACACGCGGACAAAGTCGCGGGGGACAGCTAGTGTGTAATAAAATCTTAAGTATAATAATATTATTATCTTTAATATCTTCAAGATCTTGCTGACCGCAACATAGAGGAAAAAGCTAAAGAGACATACCCTTTACTGATCTTAAAGGTCAATTATAATTAGAATTAGTGATGATATCTAAAATCTAGTCTATAAGCGGTGTAGCGTAAATAAAAGGGGTCTTTAAGGTAGGTGTTATTACTTAGTGTAGATGTTGTAATTATTGTGTATTATTTATTTATCACCACAGTGTCACGGAACACTGTACGGACAAAGCACGGACAAAACGTTACCTTACTAAATAGCGGAAGTTCCTAGTTGTATGAATATCCTGCAATTGCTTTAGTTGCTTTTATGGCATCGTTGCTTAGTAGGTTGCGGGACAGTCGCAATAGCCTTCTGAAAGCAATTGCTGATAGTACTGATGAGAGTCTATTTAATGCGCCACCTCATAGAGAAGACATTGTCTATTGTAGAATATAAGTACTAACACATTTCATAACTTATTTTGTTACAAACACCTTATAGCGGAATTATATTTTCTTAATTAAATTAATAAAATTAAATGTTGTACAACTACAGGTAAGATGTTGTTCCAACATTAAGTGGATGCGAAACGAAAACTGCCCTGACCACCAAAATATATTAAAGACTAAACTGATATTAATGTGCGCAATTTACATCGTTAACTTATTCCGTAGTAACTCTTCCAAAAACAACTGCAAACTCAGGACTCGATATTTAACTCATATCTATACACAAAAGTATAGCGATATAGGGTTGAATACAGTTCACAGTGTTGTTGACTCGAGTCGATCGCAGTCAGAATTCAACCCTTGTTATGACTGACAACCATGAATATTCAAGCGGAGCCGCGGGCGTCTCGTAACTTGAACAAGTAACTAGTGGGAATTATGAAAATATTGGGAATGAAGTTTTTCTGGGTTGCGATTTTTAGGGGGTGAGTAGAAATGGTAGCTTTTAAGGTTTTCTTACGATCCAAAAGTATTTCCTAGATATCAAAACATAAATAAAAATTTTAAACTTCGAGCTTAAAAATTATTGATTATTTTACGCCACCAAAAACGTTTGTTAATTAAATAACATACGCTTTTGGTGTAAAAATTGAAAAGTCGGGCAAAAATTAAAAAAAAATTGCTTTTAAGTTTTTTATTGGTAAAAACATTTTTAACAATGACGCAAAAGCAAGTTAGTTTTCGCTATAAATATTTCAAACTTCCTATTTACATAATTATTTTTATTTTTTCACCTTTAATCAAGTCTAAAATAACTCTTGAATACCTAGGCACAAGATATATTTTACATTTACCTTAAATGTATTTTTTTTTTGCAGTAGAACATAGTCGCGTTTATTAGTGGCTTACTTAATTTATGACACCGTCTACAAGAAGTCAAGTTGTACTTAACTAGTCTTGCAATCATCACTTATCTTCAATTATATTTCCATGTCAAGCCATGTCGCTAATTTCAATCATGTATCATTAGGCGTCTAATTTAGAGGGCAGTACGTGTCGTGTCGGGCACTTAATTTATTGGATGCACTTGTTTCATGGTCTGTTAGACAATTAATTTAACAGGTATTTAGTGGGGAAGTGATGTATGCGTAGTAATATTGATTAGATATAGAAGTATTTAGTCATCATCATCATAAACTATTTTTCTAGATTGACTTAATGATGTACTATCACAATTTTTGTCTGGAATCACGCACTCAAAATTAAAAGTAAAATTCTTGAAGGTCCAACAATTAAACTAACAGGACCCAGAGTCGCCCACCCTTCACTGCTCCCTAAGTGCTCTATGAAGAAGAAACGGCGCAACAAACTCCCCACTTCCGTGTATAGGCCTCATTACTTTTCTGACATTGTTTTCTGTGCTTGTTTCCATTTACAGCAACTTTCGCGACGTCGTCATTTTTATTTAAAAGCCTTTTTGAATGAAGAAATATTCGTGGAGAAAATATTCACCAGATAGTCTCTTGTTAATGTTGGTCTTTTCTAGAAGAGCAGAGGTAACCGAATTAGACCAATAAAAAGAAAAAAGATGTCACAGGCTGCTATTGATGTAATTAGAATGAAAATATAACGCCAAACGATACATACGCCGTAGGTAAGTACTAGTAATTTGTGTTTTGATTTATTTGATTATATTAAAATTATAAAAAGGAAAGATTTGTATGTATGTCTATGTATGTAGCGAATAAACTCAAAAACTACTGTACCGATTTCAAACATTCTTTCACCATTTGAATGCTATATTATTCCAAATTAACAAAGGCTATAGAATATTTTGAAGAATAAATGTCTACCCGAGCAAAGCCGGGGCGGGCTGCTAGTTATGATTAAAATAGATTATTTATCCAATACATCAATATATGTGATACCTATTTGAAAATGTTTTCCAAGTAATGAATTTCCAAAATCGCTGCAACATATTACGTAGTAAAATATCTCACCATTGATTTACGCATACATATATCAATTTTATTACACTACTGCCACAGTGCAATAATTTCAGTGAGTCGTTTTCGTACAAACTCACCGTTGCATACCATGGTTTAGTGGCTCGTAGATTATATTGAAGTTATAACTAGCATTGCTAAGGTTTTCCGACTAGACATAGTGCTTAAACAATTATACACTCCCATAATTAACACTGGTAATATTATTTAAATAAAACAAATCGTTCGTCATCTTAAAAATAAAGCTGTGGAAAATAAAAGAGGTTTGAAAAAAACGTTTAGTTATTACATCTAATCGAGCAAGTGTGCGGTTACAAAATGTCTTTCCCATGGGGAAGAACCGGTAAGAAACTCCATAGGTTACTCTTACTTAATTTTTCGTCGTATAATGGTAACATCACAACGATTTTTTTTGAGAAAGCGCAGTTGTATAATAACTTGTCAAATGATTTAAAATAATGTAATAATGTTAAACCATTTAAAACTAAATTAAAAAATATATATAATCTACGACTTTTTTTTGTTAATTAATAAATGTTTAATTTATTATTGTGTAATTTCAAAATTAGTTCAATCGATTATTGCAATGTGCCATAAATAATAGTGTAGTAGAGATAGCAAGTCTTAATTACATAGTAATTAAAAATTTCAAACTTATTATTCATATTGTGATTAAACTGTGTAATTTTGATCAAAAATAAATGTCTATAAACCGAGATTTATACGGTTTTCTAACGAATTTCAATACTAATTGAAGTGCTTAACAACTTCATTTGTTATATTGTATCTACTGTTTTTATTATACTACGCTTCTGAAAATATCGCCTAAGATTTCCCTCAACCATTTTTCATTTATATTTTTAGAGTAATAAGCAACTTGAGAAACAAAATTCAAATATCGAACCTTTTTCTTTCAGAAAATAATCTATTTCTTTTGTATTCTATAGTTATTAACATTGGTTTTATTTTAGTAAGCAACATATATTTTCTATCTTAAAACCTACTACCTACTCGATTCGACGAATAGCAAGCCACTCGATTTAAGTGCTGTTATCGGTAATATTCGATTCCGATCGATACTCGACGCTTGTCGGTTATGTATCGATGCGTGATCGCCTCTCCAGTTGGTTGAGTAGTGTCTACATTCGCTTCGAGAGTTTGTTGGAGATTAAAACGGTATGGCCCTTAGCTAAAACTGTTGCCTGTCTTCCTGGAATTTCTGTATTATTCTCTGTCTAAAACAGACCTACGCTTTCAGGGAAAAGTACACAGCTTAGATATTAAGCCTTAAATTTTGGTATATTCAACTTTTTGTTCCCAAATATTAATGACTAGCTGTCCCCCGCGACTTTTTACGCGTGTTAAAGTTTCAACGGTTTTTCATTTTTGCCACATTTTTCATTTATGCTCCACTCCTTTTGGTTACAGCGTAATGTTGTATAGCTTATAGCCTTCCTCAATAAATGGGCTATCCAACACTGAAACAATTTTTCAAATCTGACCAGTAGTTCCTGAGATTAGCACGTTCAAACAAACAAACACTTTTTTTACCGATCGTACTAGTCTATACTCCTGTATAGACTAGTAAGATCGGTATTTTTTTTTTAATATTAATTTAGTTAACTTTGTATCAGTTTGTATGTAATAAATAAAAGTCCACTTGAATAATGACAAATTTTGTTGATCTGGATGATCAATTTTTTCTGCTCACCTAAGTGAAATGATTCTGAGGTGAAATTAGGAGTCCAAATGGTATAAGCACAAGAGTGAGTATGACAAGAAAACATACTTTTATTAAATACAATAAATCAACGACGAATCACGAAATTGAAATTTTCTGATGAAAATGTTCAGATTAAAATAATTTATATTATAAAAATATCTACTTTTTCAACTACAATTAACAGGCTCTCTCTGACGATATTAATAATTTCTCTCAATCAGAATCGTGAATCCCGTGGAAAATATCGGTTAAAATATAATTCAATAAAATCACAAACAGTAACACGAAACAAGTGCACCAATTTAAATAACGCGAAATCAACCTGCGTTGAATTATCAAGCAAATTTAAACTTTGCGCCAAATATTTTAGAATCAATTTTCCCTTGTCAGAAATCATAGTTATCGCGTAATTAAAGTCAGAAATACGCGTTGTGAGATCTCTAATTAGCTGCCACGCATTTGCTTCAGTTAATTTAGTTCCAAATATTACGTAATTAACATAACTCCGGAAACCTCTGACACTACAAAGCATGTAGTTATAGAGTTAGGTACATGCCATACGAAGTAATTCAACTGCGATGAACTAAGTTAGGTAACCGTTTTAGCTTTAGCTAGCGATTTTGGAGCGATTTTAAATAGTTGGATTTTGGTGTAGTGTTGATTTTGACTTTAATGTTATAACTGAGTGTACTTGACAAGTACACTCAGTTATAACACTAAAGTCTCCTCAAATTTCTGTGTTCTTATAAAAACTCTTCGTTCTTCAATTATTCGACTTCTTTTATATGCTCTGACTTTCTTTACTTTACCTTCTTTGTCCAAGCTATACTTCTTTGGAAGTGCAACTACTCTGCAGAGCGGCTCATCCCACTGTCTCGGTTTCGATCTCGGTTTTGGTCTCGGTTGCGATCTCGGTTTCGATCTCGGTTTTGGTCTCGGTTACGATCTCGGTTTCGTTATAACGGTTATGTTTTTCTTCTGATTTTATATGTTTGTATATTATTTTTCTTTTTGTTGTTTCTAAGTGTATCTTATATGATCTTATAATATAGGTGTCGTGTAGTGTGCCGTTAATTCATCTCTATCTTGTTACGTTCATGTTTCATTTTGTTTTATCCTATTATATCATACATTTTATTCTATAGTCATTTTAGTCTGAGTTGAATCTGAGTGAGTTGTTGCCCCACATATTTTTATGGTGCCACTGGAGGTATTGTTGGGTGACGGGTTGTGAGGCTCCCTTTAAAAATGCTTGAGCTGCATGCGCTATTCGGGGCATGCCGCCTGCGTGCTTGCTCAGATCGACCTGTTTTTTTTTTTCAAAATACCAGTCCAATAATTATTATATATTGTCTGGACTTTAAAAGAGACTGTGACCCCTGAGTTTGTTTCGACATTTCTTTTCAGGGCAGCCAGTTAGGAAATGTAGACTCCAGCAAGCTCAAAAACAGTGATGTGTAAAAGTGATTTCATATCCTAATTGCATAGTAACATATTTCATATCATTTTATTTCATTTCGATCTCGATTTCTTGACTTGAAAATTTCATATCTGACACGCGTCCCTAAACGGCTAACTTTTTTTTTAAATATTCCTTATAATAGCGGTCGACCTCAACCCGCGATGTTCTCCCTCAGGGATTAAATAAATAAATAAATGATAAACAATACCTGTCCTTAAAGATAATACTACAGTGTCTTGTAAAAAAAAACTGTTTTCTGTCAAAATGTAAAACCACAATCAAATCATTCGTGACCGCGTAGCCCGTAGTAGTATTGTGTATTTGTGTTAATTTCACATTTATTACTAACAAGTGTGCCAATTAAACACGTTGTTAATTTGATAACAATAGCTTATCTGATAAACCTATAGCCTTGTAGGTATTCGTTATAATCTATGTCAGTAAATTTGTCGTAACTGCATAAGACTCCGTGGCGCAACGGTAGCGCGTCTGACTCCAGATCAGAAGGTTGCGTGTTCAAATCACGTCGGGGTCAAATGTCTCTTTTTGTTTAATGTTTAAAAACGTTGAAAGTCAGTTGGTTTAGCATTTATACAGACACTCGTTTTATTTTTTTCAGTAACTTATTGCAGTTTGTTTGAAGTTAATTTTGTTACAGAACTGACTAAAGAAAATACTTTTTTTTCTCGTTATGTTAGGCTAATCTAAGTCCAATTATGGTTTGTCAAACTAAAGCCGGCTCAAGGAGTCCTATATTGTTTTTTTAAAGCACATACGGTTAGTCAATCGACATCGATTATTTTTTATGCTAATAGACACATATGAAGTGGATTTGTTGACGTAGACACATAAAGCCGGCTCCCCACAGTGCTTGATATTGCGGATCACGCCGCACCGCGCACTGTTAGAAACGGCTCGTCCGTGATAAGGCAGACACGTCTGTGTCAGTCCAGCCGCAATCCACTTTGTAAAGTATAACCTAGGTCGTTTAAAATTGGTTTTGTTTTTCAAGTCTCATACGCACCGTGGGAGTGCCTCGGTGCACTGTCCATTGTCGTCGACTATGCGGGGTGCTCTGCAATATTCCATATCGTGTAAAGCCGGCTTTACTTGGCGCAGATTATTTTTAACGGATTTATTTTTTAAATGTTTTAAGTATTTAAAAGTCTTATTTTTATTCCAAAGGACAATTGAAAGGCTCTACATTAGTTAAAAGTTGTCTTTTGATAGTATCTTGTATATTATATTTTATGATTAAATAATATCTTTTGACCATCTCATCCTTTGAAAAGTTAACATTGCGAATGTGAATACCTATATGAATGACTTTTAAAATAAAAATAATGCTCTAATTTGTTCATATATTATTATTACTTGCCTACTGGGTTATGACCATTTTCACATTAACAATACAAGTAAGATAAATAAATAAGTAAAAATCACTGAAAGAATAAAAACAAAATAAAATTTACTGTCTCGAAGTTGCCCCGACGTGATTTGAACACGCAACCTTCTGATCTGGAGTCAGACGCGCTACCGTTGCGCCACGGAGTCACATGATGTAAACCTCCAAAATACAGTTGGGGTTCAGTAAGTGGCTATTAAATCGTTTAACAACGGTCTGGCGACCGTAGGAATCACTGTATTTATTTGTTCTATGGTAGGAACATATTCTTTTATTTTATCTATTTGTTGGACTTGCATCTGACTCTTTATGTTGTATTTTCGTTGATGTTTTAAGTCTTTAATAAATATTGTCATGTACTTTTTTATAGATGTAGGATTTTTGAATGAATTATAAATAAAAGAAAAGTGTAAACTATCGTTTTTCTTTTGTATATGTAAAAATGCAGGCAAAAATGTCTGCAAACCAATAACAGTATTGAAACATGATTACTATATAATTAGTTACACTTTTTTAAATTTAAAATAAGCATATCGAACTTTGCGAAGCGATCAAATCTTTAACTCGTGAATTCAAACTGTCAATTATTTTACCGAGAAAGCGATCTATAACAAATTTGTAATAAAAAAAACACATTTATACACGTAACTATGTCTCTACAAACACAATAAAACAAGTTACTTTATTAGGACATCCAAATATCCCCAAAAAGGACTACTTACAGCCATACAAAACTGGTGTCGATTCAGAGTAATATTCGCCTCTAAGACCTCCATTGTGCCAAAGGTGTGAGGATTTGCCTGGCAAATTGGAAGGCCGAAATACTGTAATCGGCTTATAAGGGGTCGTCTGCCTTTACTTATACAAAATATATTTTATTGTATAGAATTTCGAAAGGAAAGGATAAGTAAAGAACGATAATTTTCTTAGTTGTTTTGATTTGAAATGATTTTTAATTAAGAGCATGTTATGAATATTATAATGAATTTCAAAATTAACCAACATTGTCATGAAAAAAGTGTTCAGTATTTTTTGTTTCTAAACTTTTACTAAGACATAATAATTGTATGCTACAGAGTTCCAAAGCAGGTTGCCTTTACAGACTCTTTTGTTTTGGTTTTTCTTTTTCATTTTGGTGTATAGTCCATTGAAAAGTTACATTGAACCTTGCGTTTTTTAGAGGACGCAATTTTATTGTTGGGATGTGTGCGGGAGGTCAGTAGGAGCTTAACTCCAAATTTGTGGGATTGCAACCCTTGTCCCGCGGCCGCCATATTAGAAAAAGGGGTGCAAACGCCTTTTTCGCTATATCTCCCGAACTATGCATACCACAAAAAAAATGTCAAGACATAATTTGTAGCAAATCGCTTTGTCTACAATTTTGTATATGTAACTTATTTCAATAAAATGACAAATAACAAAGTTATTAACAAAAATATGAGAAAATTTCCCAACAAATTTTCTTTTTTGTTACATAACTTCTTTATTTTTCATTTCACGACCAAATGACCTCCGACCAATCTTGTAGAACATTTTCCAACCAACATTTTGACCTATATTTTTTTTGGATTTGAGGAATTTAAGGGCATTCTAGAGCGCTTTAAAGTCGACCATGTTCGTACTACTCGCAATAATTCGGTAACTATGAAACGTCTGCCTTTAATTTTATATTTTCAAAAATCGTTTATAATATTTTTCTTCACATTAATACCTTATTTGACTATCTACTTGACTTTTCCCCACCACCTATGAGGTGGATCCTGTAGACGTGTTTTTTTTTTATGTGGTATCCCCTGTAGGCCTAATCCACGGATAACTTTCAGGTGAGATAATCTTGGAGATAATTAAATATTTTAACTATTATTTACAGCTATTCTTTTCTACTCTTTTTGGATGGTCCAGGCTGCTGTTCAGGATCTAATTTAGTGTCGAGAGTGAAGGTTTGGGGAATGACAGGAGTTAAAATCGGAGTCATTGTTGGTAATTAATCTTCGAATTCATTTTCGATAACTCCATGATGTTGGTACAGGTTTCTCCAGAACAATTGAGGCACACTGCAGAGCATTTCAGACCTGCTTTTCTGCAACCACAATGCTTCCACAATTCCCTTTGCATCTGCAGAAAATTAATTTCATTAGATCGGGGGTTGCTGGAGGCTAGAAGGTTTGGATTGGTATCCAAATGTTTTCATGCTTTTTTCCAATCCCAATCTTTAGGATTACAGTATTTTACGGTAACTTGGACCTTTTCTACCTGCTTAGGATTTTTGTAAATGTACCGTTAATGGTAAAAAACATATGGTATATATTGTAAAAAACAAGAATATTTTAAGTTGTATAGTAAGGAAAAAGGGCATTTTTAGATAATTAATAATGTAGAAATGTGAAGAAAAATATATATATAAATAATACATAATAAAAATATAAACAATAAACGATTTATAAAAATAAAAAATTAAAGGCAAATGTTTATAGTTACCAGATTATTGCGAGTAGTATGGTCGATTTTGAAGCGCTCTAGAATGCCCATTAATTCCTCAAATCCAAAAAATATAGGTCAAAATGTTGGTTGGAAAATGTTCTACAAGATTGGTCAGAGGTCATTTGGTTGTAAAATTAAAAATAAAGAAAATATGTAACAAAAAAGAAAATTGGTTGGGAAATTTTCTCATATTTTTGGTAATAACTTTGTTATTTGTCATTTTATTGAGAAAAGTTACATAAGCATTATTGTAGGCAAAACGATTTGCTACAAATTATATCTTGACAATTTTTTTGTGGTATGCATAGTTCGGGAGATATAGTGAAAAAGGCGTTTGCACCCCTTTTTCTAATATGGCGGCCGCGGGACAAGGGTTGCAACCCCACAAATTTGGAGTTAAGCTCCTACTGACCTCCCCCACACATCCCAGCAATAAAATTGCGTCCTCTAAAAAACGCAAGGTTAGCCCAAAAAAATGTAACATTTCAATGGACTAGTAATGTATCAGAGATTGTCAGTGGCGTGATAATGTGAATCAAGTGAATTATTCTGCGAGTAGTGGATAGTTGTTTTCTTTGAAAATGGTTATCGATTCCACAATGTTTTTTTCTTACTTATCATGTCGACTATCTTATTTACTTAAAATTTTATTCATAAGACACCATTTTGTTTACCGCAAGTCGATTGAAGAAAAAAAAAATTAGCATCATGGAGCCGAAAATAGATCCAAATACAAGTTGTATTTGTAAAAAACAAAAAAAAGGCAACTGCCCGACTGCTAAGAAACAAAATCTGCAATCAAACCTGCAGGAGTCTTAATAGTTATTATTTATTTTAGCATTTCTCATTTCTAATAACATTTAAACATACAGTTTGCATATATTTTTGTAAATTATTTTTAGAAACTCATTTATATTTTTAATATACTTATTAAGGGTTACAAAAAAATATGACTTTTGCTACCGTCATTTGCCATTTCTTTTACACTAATAACACTTTATGTTTTTGTGTTATGATACGACGATACCATAATTGTCAAAATTTATCCAGCCGTTAAGAGAACGGGGTAATAATGAAACTTACAAATATGGATACATAAATACAGTATACGCGCGAAAAACACTTCCTTGGCAGTCGCGTAAAAGGAACAACTTTCACAAAAATATCTCACTGTTCTGTTATTTTCAATAAATCTGTCCTATTCTCATGAAATATGAGAAGAAAGACGAATATAAAAAGAAATCGCTGAATCGATTTGGACATATGAATTTGTAAAGTTATGAGGCAGGTTTGGAGGTAAATCATTTTTCCATTGTCTCAGAATATAAAGCCAGTTTTGATTTTCTGATGGTGATGACTTCATAAATCACTAAATCCGTTGGGAGCTGGTGTGGCATTCAACGATTATTTCTTGTATGAATGAAAATAGTATTATTATTTCCAGATTAGAGTATAAATAGGTTAAGTATAGAGTGCTTATAATAGAGTATGAGCTGTAGAACAATTATGTATATAAGGTCGTCGTAAAATAAGTGTCAAAACTGAGCTTGATGTAATTTTAATATTATCTCAAGCCTAATATTACCCTAATAATATCGGAACCATCGATATTTTCGCATAAACGTCTGTCGTCGTCGGAAAGTTTCTTAAATCAGTAAACGAGCGTATAACTTACAGCCAAAAATTTGCTTACGATCGGCACAACGGGCTACGAGCGATGTGCGCACTTTATGGTGGCTTATTTATACTCTAAGTTCCTTAGTGTCAAACAGTAATTGTAATTTATTTATTTATAAAAACGTTGTGTAGAAAAATGGTGGACTGATGTCGCTATGCATTTTCCGCTGCTCAGTCTTTGAGTGAAAAAAAAACATAAGTAATAGTCTTTTTTATTTGTTTCAATTAAATTATTTAATTTATTCTTTGCATGAGAAAGGGCTTTCACTCTTCAGTTTGTCAACTACAGCTGACATTAAAAAAAACAATAAAAATTTCAACCCTGCTAAAAAAAAATATAATCCAGACTACGACAAATACAATTGCGAAACAATTATAACCGAGCCCTTTTTAATAATAATCTCGTGCAAAAATCCAGGTGGAACTGTATGACGTGTAATAGAGTGGCCACATCCAATTTGGTTCAACGTAATCCTCTTACGGCGTGTCACAGCTCCCCGGATTAATTATGTAAATTCTGTTGTTTTTGTCACACCTCCCTTGTTTACTAGTTTCTGAAGCGATTTGTTTTAAGGCAAGATAAATTAGAAGAGATAATAGGGTATGTGTTGACGACGTAATGGTGATAATTGGTGATTTTCAAGAGTTAATTAGAAACTGTTGTGATCTTACAGGAAACATAGATAAGCTAGAAGCGCCTTTTGCCAACCGTAAGCAAATTTTTATCTAAATTTACTACGCTCATTTCCTGGTTTAAGTGATTTTTCATGTGACGACAGACGTTTATGCAAAAATAATATAATATCTTGGGACATCTCACACACGGTCATCTGATCCCAAACTAGGCAGAGCCTGTGCTATGGCAACCAGACAACTGATAAACATACTTATATATTACTAAATACATACATATTATAGATAAATTACACCCAGACACAGAACAAATGATTGTGCTCATCACACAAAGATTCGTCCTGGATGGGAATCGAACCCACGACCTCCGGTTCAGCAGTCAGGGTCACTAACCACTAAACCAACAAGCCCGTCAAAATTATCGACGCTTGCGATATTATTAGGGTAATATTAGATTTTGAGACAGTTTTAATAAAACGGCGCGCTCTGTTTTGACACTAATTTTACGATTTTACTAGTTCATACAAGTGCCTACAGTCCATACTTGTTATATAAGCTCTATAGTTAACTTTATTTTTCTTTAAGATTGAGATTCTTCAATGACGTAACAACTAATGTTAATTAAATTTAATTTAATTTATCACGATAGTTAACTGTCAATAAATGCTATTGTATAAAAGGTACATAATTAAGTAAACCGCTCTCGACGAGTTTACGAAATTGCCAAAATTTTTTTAAAAAAGTACTTAAGTATACTTGACATAAAATAATTGCTTTATTCATGTTCCCAATAAAAGTCCACAAACAAACTCAAGAACAATATACCGAAATTTGGAGAGCAAAAAAGGTGGGTAATCAATAATATTTCCCCTCTTTTCAATTAGTATAGCGAATGCACCTTAAATGCCCCACCTCGGGGAAAATCCCCGGTTTAACTTAAACGATTTAGGGGATACGCCACTAAATGAAATCTCGACTAATAGAGGGTTCGGAAAGGTAATGATGTTTTAATAAATACGAAGTTTCCTTTTTTGAGTTTCTCTTTTGTTTTTCTCCTATAGGTGTGTTTATGAAATCGATAGGTTTGTTGTGATGTATGATTTATAATATAAAGCAATACTGGTATGATTTTGCTACTATTTTTTTGATAAATAACGTTAATAATTTAAATAACATTGATAAATAATGTTAATTATCATTGACAGCTCTCTTTATCTGAGTTCTGCCCCCCTAACTCTCGACTGCATCTAGTTCTGTTTCAATCGAATTGAGATCGAGTTGGTACTCTAGAACTAGCTTGTAACTTGTTACTAAGCTCGATCAAGAATAACCTACGAGAAAATCTGTCAGAAAACGTTAGAAGATGTAATAAATACTATTAAAACTTAATAATGTAAAGAGTTTTAGAAGTTATGATGACGTAGTCATATGTATACTGCACATAACACTCGATCTCGGTTTTCGATTTAGGATCGGATTGAGTCCGAATCAAAATCAAAAACAGAAGCAAACCAGCTTCGGGAGTAAGCCTTCTGGGAATAGACCTCTTTTCGTTTATAATGTACATTTTATACTGATGTCAAATAGTTGTCAGTAGACAAATTTCATGTTTGTATAATGTAGTAATTTTACTTCTTGTAATATGGCCAACTAGAGAATGGTTCTTAATTAATATTCAGAAATTATTGTTCGGTTGTTTTTTTAAATTATCATTGTTTCTTGAATGATAATTTAAAAAATAAATCAAATACAAATTAAATAGTAGATAAGTTTATTTTTCACGTTTCATTCAACTTTTGTAGCGTTTCCTACCTCAATTCTGTATTGAGGATTACAACTATTAGGAGATGTCAATATGTCTGTTTCCCGTAATACCTCTCCCTTGGGGTAGCACATCTCTGCCAGACTTATTGTTTAGAATGAGCCTTGTCATAATAAATGTATGTGATTTTTAAATTTTAGTTTTTTTTTTAATTTATATTAACTTAGCATTTAGGAAGTCTTGTACTGAATAACATTTATCTAGTAGAAAAGATATGATTTGTTTTTTAAACTTAGTAAAAGTTAGGCTTTTTATCGGATCTAAATATTTTTCATATATTGTTTATATATATTATTATATTCTTTATGTATTATATATTTTATTATCTAATTGACGGACTAAATACTAAAATTTTCAATAAATAAAGACTAAAAGTAATTTATGACTTTCTTAAATTTTCACTTCAACATCTTATTTCAGTTCTTCTCAACATTATTTTTCCAGTGTAACTGACACTAGCTCGCGCTACGCTTTTCAGGTTGGGCCATAAAAATGGCAGAGTGTTATCACTATAAAAAAATATATATATTTAATATTACTTGAATTGGAGTTTTTATTCGCAGAATAAATAATCAAAAATATTTAGCAGGGAGGGGTAAGACGTGAGTGAGAGATATTTAGAAGAAAAATGTTAATATTGATGTAAAAATCCATACTAATATTATGAATGCGAAAGTAATTCTGTCCGTGTTTGTTTTTCTGTCTGTTGGTTACGCACGGCTTAACTGTTGAACCGATTTCGATGAAACTTGATAATGGAGTAAGCTTGGATCCCAAAAAAGGACATGGTTATACTATTACACGTGGGTTGAGCCACGGACAACAGCTAGTAATAATATAATTAAATCAATAAACGTTCTAAAGTATTAAAATGATGTTTAAGATTTACACTTTCCCACTATTTGGGAAAGGGTAAATCTGAACTACATATATTAATCTGGCCTACATTGAAGCAACTCATAACTGAAAAGAAAAAAATAACTTTTAAAATCGCCATTTCCTTGGCCACAAAGCAAGTCACGACATAAATCTGCATGCTTTTTTTAATATTTTGTCGCCCGTGCAGTAATTTATCTTTTGTTTATTTACTAGAACTCTTAATGAGCACTTTCTTGCGCTTTGCAGATGTTTTGTTCCTTTCCTTTGTTCTAACGAAGCGTTTTAATTTAATGTATTCATTTTGACGAGTGCTTTTTTAATAGCAAAAAAAAAACTGTGGTGGTTCAAGGTACGGTGTTAATTTTTGCATATTTCTATCATCATCATCAGCCTATCTTTGTCCACGGCTGGACATAGGCCTCTCCTATGGCACGCCACTATTAATTATATCTATACCACTTAGATAATATAATATGTTCAGATGTATTTACTCATGAAAAAATATTATGTGTTTTATAAAAAAAAACGCATTCTGTATCAGAACATGTCACGACATAAATACAATTTGGGATGAAATCTCAACCGTTCAAAAATTTCAACCGTTCCGATAAATATAATGCTATTGACAAATGAGTTAAAAATATTGTTTTTTATAATAAAACGTTTAATAATAGAACTGCTCCCGCACTAAGGAATTTAATCCTAGAGTCGCAGAGTTGTCATAATCTTTAAAAATTACACGCCCAAAGAACATCCGGACTTAGAACAAGCAAGTAATAACCATGTTCTCAATAAGTTGAAATTAAAATAACGAGATATACAAGAGTTAAATATCTTATTCTCAAACCGCGGGGAAAAGAACATCGGTATAAATAAAAAAATGTGTAGGTAGTTCATAAATTCAAAGTCGGTAGTACGTTAAAAACTTAACTGGTTCATTTGAATTTTAATAAAAAGCTTTGTAAACTTTTACATAATGAATGCGGTAACTAGGGGAACTAAACTAATATATTCATAATCACGATTCCATTCTTCCGTTTCCGTTAAATTATATCCACTGAAATTATTTGAACGGAAACTGTGTATTTTTTTCTGTAATGGTGTGCTTACATATGATAAGGCACCGATTCCAAATGGTTTTTTTTAAGCCTATATTAAATCCCACTGCTAGGCAATGGTCTTCCTTCCAAACCTCTCTGTCTTTTGCGATTTACATGGCCCCCGTATCTCTGACGACATCATCTACACCACTTTCGCCGCGGTTATCCTCGACGATCTTTGTCCACCAGCCATTTAAACATCCTGGCTGTTTCTCCGACAACCAAATTATAGATATAATATAAGAGTGTATATTTTATATTGTATAAGAATGACAGTCGTAACTTTAAATAGGCACATTGATTTGTTATTTGTTATTTGTACAATTTAATTTTCAAATCACAGTAATAATGTTATAACAGCAACCATTAGAAAGTATCCTAGATCATAGGGATAGCGTTCATCAGTTTCATTGAAATATTTGAATAAAATTAAATAATAAAAAAGTAAGGAGTTGAGTATCTGGCTATGTCCTATGTGTGCCTACACATCCCAAGTTGTGCAAGGACTGTGATAGTTTCGCAAGCAGTACATCTACTAACTAGTCTGTGTCGTCCTTCTAAACCCCTTATGGAGGAACGCTGATTTACACATAATAATCAAGTCAAACAGTTAGAAGCTTTCAGTATTAAAACTAATAATGTATTCACTGCCACGCTTCTGTTTTGAAAGTTCGTTAAACAGTCAACGTTACAGAGACGTGACGTCACACTAAACAAATGAACAAACAAATTACGTCACACGTGTGAGTAACGGTATGTATGGCTAACATGAAGTATATTACATTACTCGCCTTGCCATGTAAGCTTGAAGATAAATTTTCGTTGAAAAATGTTTGGGAGCCTATTCTGATGATAAAAATGTTGTGATTTAGTTTAGTTTTGATTTTGAAGTGGAAACGTTAATTTTGATAAGCATTTTAATGTTTCTTAATTTTGAGATATTTTGAAAAGATCTACCTAGACAGAAGTGATATTTTGTTAGTTACTAGCATTTCGAACATGAATTGGAGAATCGTTCTCTAAGTAGTCACGGTCAATATGCTACTATCGTTACTCACTAGCCAAACTTTACATTACCGAAGCAAGAATGTTCTTACAAAACAAATGAAGGGACACTTTTAATTGTTTTACAAATACGTAAATCTAATCAATTAATACCAAAAAAATCAATAAAATAAGATATACATACCTATATGCTGATCAATTGCAGTTAATCATTTATTTTAAGTAGGTAGCAGTTGTTTACTTTTCAGTCTCCCAGGTCACATTATTTAATATAAAATAAATTTCACCTATCTAGGACATCCAGTCATTAATAACCGTCGAAAGTAGGAGAAAATGTTAATGATTTATTTTAGTACCTAACGATTTTGTATTATCTTAAACATTTTCATAATTCATTAATGACGTACCTAAGTTAAATGGTATTTAAACATTAATTATCTTGTTCGAAATTTTAATCTTATCTTTCTCTTCCTTTTATGTTTTCTGTATAATTATAATAATTTAAAAATAAGTATTTTGCAATTTCTTGATAGTTATTCGAGATGGAAACAAATCCAACAAATTAAAGATAATAGCGGACTTTGTCATATTTAAGACTATCATTGTAAAACCTGTGTTGAACAAATAAATTTGATTTAATTTGATAATAAATTGGTCCCGTCTTCGTTTTATAAATTAAGACTTAGTTCTGTTTAAAATAGTTAACTTTATTTAGTTATAAAGTGGTAACTAAAATAAAAATATGTTGTAAGTTATTAAGACCATGTCAACAGACTTTGTTTTGCTTTTTGTATATTAATTGGTAATCACTATTTGTTTGTACAAGCAGGTGAAGTCTCTGCAGGTTGTACTTTAACATTATCCCTTTGTCGCCATTACGACCCCTTTGGTAAAATGGGACATATTCTTTACCAGCTATCGCATGTCATAACTTCGATGTATGTGAGATTCTTGACTTAACTATGACTCGATTTCAAATCACATCATATCATCGAAACACCATCAATTACAACGAATCTCTATACACAATTAAATTTCGGCATCCTTATTACTTATTCGTGCGACGAACAGTTAATACGAAACAAATGGAAATGTTACCAGGATGAAATGCAAATATATTCAATTAATCCTCCCGCCAGTCTGTATTGGGTGTCGCTAAGCCGTGATTGGCGTTAAGTCGTTCAACCGTACGAAAGTGGTTTGGCGTTTACAGAATAGGGACGTGGGTGAATTTGAATATGTTTGCTTATTAGTTTTAGTGAAGGGCTGTTAGTTCAGGTTCGGCCAATTTTGGCACGCTTTGATATGGTCTTGGGATATTTGGGATACTTGGCTTTGATTGGATATTGGTAACTTTAGTTTAAGTGACATGGTTGGCTGACCCTGTTACTATGATTTATATGAAACGATGTGGATTAAAGGTGGTGAACTGTGAATAAAGTTTTGGTTACATATTGTGTTTGTGTTGGTATTTTATTATATTGTATAATTCGACTAAGAAGTTTTTACGTTTAGTTTAGTTTCACGTGCATTAAAATTAAGTTTAAATGGACCTAATCATAAGTTCCAGGGGAAATAGTTACATATATAATAATTTGTAAAATGGAATGTAATGTCTTTAGAGGGAGTCGTGGCTATAAGTGTAAGCCGTACGGGTTGACCGATAACACAGGTTAAGCCGCGCTTGCCGCGGTTGGTCAATGGATGGGTGAGATGAGTGAGACATACCCCTCCCTCCGTGCCTGGGAAACCAAGTTAAGCCGTTGGTCTCGACTAGCATACGTTGATATTTGTCAGTTGTTAAATCATTATAATTTTGACAACCAGTCTTACCAAAGGGATACTGTATTGCCCAGTAAAATAGGTGGTGGAGGTCAGATAAGCAGTCGCTCCATGTAAAATACGGTATTCAGCTAAATCCAATAAAGCTATGAAGAAGAAACTAATGTATTTATTCAAAATGAGGAACATTACAAGTAATGCATAATCTTATCATTATAAAAAATCAAAGAAAGCAATTCACACCTAACTACATTTCAAACTAAAATTAAATACCAACAAGTATTAAAATAAAACACAAGCGACTCCTTGCATTCATAAATTCTTCCAACTAATGACATAGGAAAACGTTAGACGCAGTCGAGACGAAAGCTGGCACGGAGTCGACAAGTGCTCATCTTTTCGGGGACTATTAAATTACTGTATTCACCTCTACGCTGGCTGCTATGAAACTTGACAACTGGCACGAGTGATAAGCTTTAAGCGATAAAAAAACAGGACTTTAATCAGTATAACTAACTAATATTTGCGCTAATTTTAAAATTAACGGTAAATATTAAATATATTTTTTTTGTTAAAATCCTATTAAATTTGCCTGATAGTGGTCAGAACGCGGCTGTAAAAACTGGCTTTTTCCACGATGAAAACAGCAGAATACATTTTTATAGAGAGATCCTGTCACGTCTCTTAATACCGTCTTAAATTAACATTTTTTGTAGCCAAACTATTCTCGCATAAGCTTATGACTTGTACAATCCCACAAACTTAGACGTCTGTGCAATTTATGACGTACAACTGTGAAACGGACCTGTCCTTTTGTGGTGAAAATGTACACAAGTCTTGAATATTCTAGTTTATGCAGTATAATCGTTTTCCTTCTACTTGCGGTACTTCATGGGCGGTATACTAAAGAAACACGCTTCAAGAAGTTCATAAGATAAACATAGTTATTATAATACAAAAACAGCGAGCTTTCCCTCTCTCTCTCTCAAATAAGTAAGTGCATAGTAATTTTTTTTTTTTTTGTTTTTAATGTAGTAGAACTAATTTTAATTAATCTTTCGGTATAGCACCTTATGTAAGGAAAAAGACGAAAGCAAAACGACTCCCGCACTATAAAATTAAATTTCTGGATTGCTTGGGATTTCACAAACATTGAATTCTCATACACATATAACACCCAGACTTGAAACAAGCATGATAGGTCTCATGCGGGGTTGAACCCGCAGTACGTCGCAGTGGTAATTGGCGTGGTGACTTATACTGTTTGTTTGTATCGGCTATCCGTGCAATCAAAATAGGATAATATCGCACCCCCAGTGGAAAAAAGGCATAAGTGATTTTACGTTGAATTGTCGATTTTAACATATTTGAAAAGTACGTTTGAAGATACATATGCTGAATTTTTTTCATATTTTTCTTGATAAATTTGACGAATTTAGGCAAGAAATCTTGTTTTATGAATTTTGAATACGGTATCTTTTTTCTTAGGGATAAATAGAATAAACGTTTTAACGCAAAAAAAATGTTGAATAATAAGGGGTATTACATCTTATGACGTTTTTCGTTAAATTTTAATGATCAAAATAAACAGTAACAAATATTATGATTTAAATCCGTTTCTTTTTTTTACATCGCTAGTCTTGTATTCACGGATACGTCTTTTTTTGTTTTATTAATCTTGTAACATTATATTATAAATGCACATACTTACTAAAAAAAATATTTTGATAACAATAAAGCAGCGATATGAGTGTTTAAGAGGTCATAATCTTGTAACTACTGTGTTAAATTGGTAAAAAATCGTGAGTTAACGTGTTCAGTGATGTAATTTGGTTTTGTGACAGTCGGGTAAGTCCCATTAAGTATAATTTTGTAGGTTGGTAGTGATGCGTGTGTGTAGGATAGAAGAAATGAAGAGAAAGTCCGAGTACGCAAGAAGAAGAATGAAAGTTTATTGCACAGACATTACACAGGTTACAGTTCACACACACAAGAGTTTCACAGAGAAGAAGGAGTGGTAGAAATATAGATGATAGAGAACAGAAATAGAATATTATTAGGTTTTAGCTAATATTAAGACACAGCAAAATTAAGCGCGGCGAAGCTATGATTTTTAATAGCAATAGCGGCTGTCGATGCAAGTAGCAAACTTGTAGTGTTGGTCGCCCGCGCGAGCGCATCGCGCCGGCGGCGGCGCTGTCCCGCTCGCGCGCGCGGGACGCGTGACGTAGCGATCCAACCGGTCGGCCGGCGGCCGCTAGAACAATAGACGCGTCACAGCTAGCTGATAAGTAATTATCTACTAATATAAAATATGTGTTTGTCTGTTGAACGTTAGTTACACAAGCTATTTTATTTCACTTTTTGATTTTATATAATACTAGTTGTTAAGTACTTTGTAAATATGTATATTAATTATTTTTGAATTTAATTTTGAATTAATAATTTATATTTAGTTTTAATTAGATTTAAGAAACAACTGTGTAAATTATAAATAAATAAAGGTAGGTCACTACAATTTTAGTATAATATAATCATAATCATACTCAAAAAATAAATTTATGTTCAATTTTTTCAAAACTTTCTTGCGGCTGGCATACGCGCCTTCGTATTACCTACATAGCGAAATTGAACTTTATTTGCTAGGCCACAACAAAATAATATTACTGACTTAATTCTACAATTTCCTAGCAAATGGTTGCTGTCGTGCCGATGATGATAATTTGATTAATAGTACCAAATATTTTGTATTTGGATTTAGCATTTACCTATTTTATGGTAACTGCGTAAAACCTTTAATAAATAAAGTAATTTAATTAAAATAAACGAATATTGTTTCAGATAAACCATGTCAAAAAGAAATAGGAAAATGATGATGCTATTTGCACAAAAAAATAAGGTGTTGAGAGAAAGGTTTAAGAAATCGAAACATTTACAACGTAATATTCAAACTATCGATCCCGACTTTTTCCCTAGTAGTGATTCAGATGATGATTTTCCATTTTCAAGATACGACAGTGCAAATCAATCACTGGCTCCGATTAATCATGGGTCAAATTATTTCGACTCTGTAGATTTAAACTTTTGATCGGGCCCATTTACATCAAAAGGTGACTATTTCAATCAGCAACAACACGATCAGAACACAGAAACCGGGAACAACAACATTTCCACGAACTCTTTGATTAACAACTGTGCCGATTATTGAACATAATAATTTAACTGATATATCATCGACAGTATTTTGTTCTGATAAAAACAATGGTTTTAATTTAGATAGCGCTAGTACAGGGACTCTAATTACACAGACTGCAAATGATCAACAAAGATCCTGTATTTCTCATGTTGATATAGACCAAATAATGATAACTGTTTCCGAAAATAAGAAAATACTTCTGACACTCTAACAAATATTTTAAGTGTGTGACGTGCTGAACATGAAAAATCTGTTGAGATTTAATCCCGAGAAAACGAAGTTATAAGTAATGCTAATCTAAGGGACACCGAAAATCTGGCACAAAATGAAATAACTTACGATAATACACATGATCTTACAACTTATACTTAAGCAGGTACAATAAGAAAAAGAAAAAAATACAACCAACCACTCAATGTGAGAAAAGAAGCGAAAAAAAAGATATAAAAGAGAAACATGGCTTGCACCTACCCTGTCCAGCTTACTGCAAAAAGATATGTATCCAGAATATATCAGATGATCAGCGAAAAATCATAAATGAAAGCTTCTGGAATTTAATTGACAAAGAGAGGAAGACATTTATGCTGCATCATACTTCAGCAAAATCTGTGAAACAAAGAACAGTAACAAGACCTGAATCAGAGGACAACGCATGGAGTATGCAAAACTTTCTTATTGACAACTTTGGGCTACAAACCATCTAATGATAAACCTTTACAGACTGCATTGGCCAATTCTAAGGAGACAGTTGTATCGCCAGTAGACAGGAGACAGGGAGCTACTCCTTACAATAAAATTGACTCAAATCCTATTAAGGAACATATAATGGGCTTCGAGCCTAGCATATCTCACTATAGGCGTGAACACGCTCCCAATCGCTTATACCCTACCGCTTATACCTACCGCTTATAACGCTTATACGCCTATACTCAGTGATTTGACAATCAATGCGATGCATAAAGACTTTTTAGAAAAAAAAAACCCTCTCACAACGTATCTTACGACAAAAATACCGAGAAGTGATTGCGGCATTAAATATTTCTTTCGTAAAACTTGGCCACGAAGAGTGTGAACCAAACAACCAAAAAAACACACTTCAAAGAAAATCTTCAAGAAGACTGTTTAGGTTGCACAAAGTAGTATATATGAACCTGACGTGACTTTTTAGTTCATTTAATATTATTGATCTCATTATTGTTTAAGACATATTTGATTTATATTTAATTAAAAGTTTTTTATCATTATTTTAAAACAAAAGATACAGGCCATGTGTGAAAGGCCCTATTTTGTTAACATATCGATAGTCAACAAAAAATAAATACAACTAAATACCTTTTAATAAAAACTAGCTTAACAGTATTTTGATTCAAAGAGATACAAAAAATGATTTCTTTTTTGTTGACTAGTAAATGTTTCTTGCATTTAATTTTATTAGTGTTTAATATTTTGTTGTAAATAGAGTTGCGAAAATTGTTCATTTTGTTATTTTAATAATTTTTACAAGTTAAAGCTGAATATTTAGACATTTATCAAAAAAATATTAGTAACGGTAATCTTCACAGAAAATACATACTATCTTGGCAGTTATTGTTCAATACTGTTATCTATGTTACAAACTTTAATTGTATCCAAAGCTATGCTGATTATTTTGGATATAATAAAAATTATTTGATACAAAATATGAATTTGTTTTTTTTCCATTAGTCGTAATTATTTAGCCTCAGGTAATATTAGTCAATATGCATGTAAAATTTCTATAACAGATAATGGAATAAATCATTATTATTGTTTACTTAAGGTCTCTCAACAAGCCTTTAAATGGAAAAAAGGCGTAAGTGTTGGATACTTAATACAAACAACAAATTCAATAAAAGAAAAAATGCAGTAATCTTACTTATACTAGCAATAATTCACAGTGTTACAAGTTCATAATTGCTTTAACTGAACATACTTTTTAAAATATATTTAATTTCACGGGAAAGTTTGGCTTAAGTGTTGATGCTTAAAATACCATATTTTTTTAAATTACGAAAAGTAGCATAATAATTTATTTCTATTATTCCTAATAAACTAGAAACATTAGCACTAATTTAAAAACAACACGCAGTGTAATATATTTTTCCCTTTTTTTTGATATAAGAATCTTTCCTCTACGATCAAAGACGAAGTAAATATTTCCATAAAACCAGTTTTTTGGCCGTACTGAAAAATTGTCATTTCTGGCTTATGCCTTTTTTCCACTGAGGGTGCGATATTATGACGAAAAGCACTCACGTCTTTATGTATATATGATAACTAGCTGTCCCCCGCGACGTTGTCCGCGTGTTATATAACTTATAGCTTTCCTCAATAAATGGGCTATCCAACACTGAAAGAATTTTTCAAATCGGACCAGTAGTTCCTGAGATTAGCGCGTTCAAGCAAACAAACTCTTCAGCTTTATATATCTATACTAATACTAATATACTAATACTAATAATAATATTATAAAGCTGAAGAGTTTGTTTGTTTGTTTGTTTGTTTGTTTGAACGCGCTAATCTCAGGAACTACCGGTTCGAATTGAAAAATTCTTTTTGTATTGGATAGTCCGTTTATTGAGGAAGGCTATAGGCTATATAACATCACGCTACGACCAATAGGAGCGGAGCATAAATGAAAAATGTTGCAAAAATGAAAAACCGTTGAAACTAAAACACGCGATCAAAGTGGCGGGGGACAGCTAGTTAGTATATATAGGTGTATCTTTACTTAAGTATTAATTTATATAAGTTTAAATGGAACTAATTTTGTATTCCAGTCAGAACCAGCATAGTATTAGTTCATCAACATTGATTGCAGTTCCATAGATCCAAGTACATCTAGACACTACCACTCCAACTTGGTATCTGCGTTCCAATCCACAACGTTCAATCTATTCCAGTCCTGCAAATTTCCTCTTCATAACATCGACGTCTATACAATAACAGAATCGGTACAACATAGTATCTGTATGTAAATTTTGAGTGTATTGTGCGTTCTGGCTGCGTCGATACCAGACAGGGGTAGCCAACAATTGTGTGGGTTTCCATGTTTAATTGTGTTCAACACTGCTGTACTTTGATTTGACTGTATAGCTGCGTCTGTTTTGAAAGGTTTTGTATCCCTGGATGGACTTTGTTTTGCAAAGCGTTAGTGTCTGAATCGTCTGGGTTGGGTGTAGCTTGTTACTTTGACGTGTTAAATCATATTATTGTAATATAAAGATCGAAAGTGTGAATTTGCCTTATAGTATTTATTATCTTATTAACATATTTTAACTTTGGGGCACATTACTTGTAAGTTGTTAGAGTAAGTTCTAGAAGCTTATACATTACTTCCTGTTATATTTTTATTGTTGTCGACCTCTGCCTAGCCTTGTCAGCGTCCAGTCTTACCGGATTCAGCAAAAAACCTTTTAAAAACTTCTAAAAACTTTTTTCTACATAGAGACGGCTGCCTACTTGACCTCCACAACTAATTTTATTGGGTAACACAGTATTCCATAGTAAGAGTGGCTCAGAATTGCAATAAAAAGGGCAAAGTATAACAGTCGGGACCAATGGTTCAACATGCTTTGTGAATCATGAAGTGGTTTCGGTATGTTTACAAATGGTCACCTATCCACAGAGGAACCGCGGCGAGCGTGGTTTAACCTTTAATATCGGTCAACCCGTACGGCTTATTCTTAGCCACGAGCCCTATTTAATAATCTAAGTAGTATTCCATACGTAAGTAGGACAGATAGGAACATAATCAAGTTATATATTTAAACAAAATTAATTTCAATTTAAAATCTTGTTCGAAACTGCCATTAACTCGAAAAACCGCAAGAAAATTCCACCAAATTTCAAAGCATACAACCGTAAACGAAGGCAAAGACCAAATTATATTTTACTTGGAACAAGCCAACCCGATATTCGGCATACCCTACGTAACTGACGACCTGGCAATTTAGCTTAACTGAAGGATTTCCCTTCAGATTCTTTCTGTCAAATTATCTTGAATGTAACGAACTGGATTAGCCACGAAATATCAAGGGAGCGAGTGAATTTTTTTGCCTTGTACAGTACCGTAATTTGAATATATTATGCCTTGATTGTTGGCTAGAAAAAGGTTCTGCTCTATTGTTTTGTAAAACTAACTTTTACTTACAACTTCGTCTGGAGTTTGACAGCAATTTTAGCGCGGTGACGTGGCTAAGAAAAATGGCGTTCATTTTTGTAACTTAAATATTAGGTTAGCTATGAAACAGTATGTTTGGTACGTATGTTGTAGGTAAGAACCAAACGTACGAAAATTTATTTGACACTAGCTGTTTCCCGCGGCTCCGCCCGCGTGGATTTCGGTTGTCGCGGCAAAAAGTAGCCTATGTCCTTTTTCAGGCTCTAGAAGTCTAGACTATCTGTGTACCAAATTTCATGTAAATCGGTTTGGTAGTTTTGGCGTGAAAGCACGACAGACAGACACATAGACAGACAGAGAGTTACTTTCGCATATAATATTAGTAAAGATTAACCCCAGAATACTAAAACGCCATTTAACTTTAAGACATACTTAAATGTCTATCTGTTGTTACTTTACACCTTAAAGTGAAAGAGACAGCATGAGACTTAACGACGATTTTAAACTGATGACGTATCATTAGTGTTTTGTTTTTTTAAACTTATAAGTACCTTTGGAAAGTTTAATGAACTCAGCTATTAATTTGTATAACTTGATATCTACAGTCGCATTGTATCATTGATCTCATAAACCTAAATTAAAAGATCTATTTTCGTGAATACTTTACATAACATCAAGAAATACTTTAAATATTTTTCAAATACAAACTTACCTAGATAAATAATATTCCAACATATGCACTTACATATTATAATGCAAGTGCAGTCTAGAACTAAAACACGTTAGCTTATGTTTATTCAAGACTCGTCTCAGCACCTGTCGAAACCCTCTTGTTTTTCTATCTCACTTCCATTCCTTAGGGATGGAAACTGGTTTGATCCACTTAGACTACTTGAATAGTGCCTGTCTTTCTACCTAGCCTTTTTTCCCAAGCTATGTTTGAGCCGACTTCCAGTCTTACCGGATTCAGCCAAACACCGTATTTTATATGGAGCGACTGCCTATCTGACCTCCACAACCCATTTTATTAGGTAACACAGTATCCCAAGGTAAGACTGGCTGTCAGAATTGTAATGATTTGACTGTCAAAGATCAACATATGACAGTCGGAAACAACGGCTTCACGTGCTTTCTGCAGAACGGAGGGTCTCGGTATATTTACAAAGGGTTACCCATCCACCGACCAACCGCGGCGAGAGCGGCTTAACCTGTATTATCGGTCAAATCGTATGGCTAACACTTAGCCACGAGCTCCTCCTCTCTCCGCCTTTAATAATATTGAATTATTATTATATATTATTTTTTAATACATGGTAGGTAATTTTTTTAGTTATCAAAGTCTTGTAATAACTGAGTAAGATAAATAAACATAACATATTTATTTTCTCTTCGTAAAAGGTATGTGTATTATACAATATTCATTTCTGAGTCGCTCACTTCTCAATTTAGCTGTATTTATTTGTGTACCGTAAATAGACTGTCTTATCTAGTAAATAATTGTATATTTATTTAGCAGAACTTAATGAAGTATTTACCTACTCAAGTTTAAAATAAACGTTTGAAAGAGGACCAAAACTATATTACGTATTTACTCGACTAGGCAAACGTAATGAACGTTTTATTTAGTCTGGTAATATAGATTTAACATGAAAACGTTAACTTTGTTGATCATGATTTTGTTTATTTGATTATAATAAACATTAGCGACCCGATAAAACATTAAAAATTACACACAAACCTCTTAAATAACTCTATCCTTTGGTGAAAACCATATGAAAATCCGTTCGGTAGTTTTCGATTTTATTGCATTCAGACAGACAGACCAACAGACGCGGCGAAGGCACTTGTTTTATAATATGTATATGTACTTTATTTGAAATTATTTTGTTATACTATTTTAGCAAGACTCTAAATTATGGACGAAACCACCTTTGTGTTCGAGTGGAGTAAACACCGGTTTTCAAGGTTTTCACGGGTTCGATTCCCGGACGGGTCAAAGTTGAAAACCACTTTTCTACATTGTCTGGATGTTTGTGTTAACTTCGTTGTCTCCGATTCCAAAACATAGTGGTTTAGCTACTTACTTAGGGTTCAGAGCAATGTATGTGATGCTGTCCGTTTATTTATTTATCTTGGCCCCGATCTAAACTAGAAAGCTCGATAATACATTGTACATACACCAAAAAACGAAGAAATTACAGCACAAAGCAACAACCAGCGCTGAAGTTCGAAACTTAATAAATTATCTTGAAGGTGTGAAGTTCAAACAAGAATAAAGCGAGTCTTGCCGCAATCTGGTAGATTAAACTGTGATTAAATGCGTTCGACGTGGAGGACAGACAAGCGACAATATGGGGCTCGATTTTTCTGGCAAGGTTTTTTTATTAAATTATTTTATCATTTGTTTTTTGTAAATAATAATTAATTCATTTATTAAATTTCAAAATTTTATAGATTAAATAGCGACCCCGCTTCGCTCGGGTCGACAAAACTAATGAATTTATGACTGTGTATATTGCTGAAAACTGTATTAAAATTCGTTGCGTAATTTAAAAGATCTAGGCGTACAAACATCTGGAGCGTCATTGTTTTATAATATGTAAACATTAATTAATTCAATTATACCTATAAGAGAATTTCATTCCTTTATGTTGAGGTCTTACGTCATGTATAGACAAGATAGTATTACATAACACAAACATAATACATAACAAAGTTAAGAAAAAATACGTAATAATAAAGTAACAGTAAGTTGTATCAGTGAAAACATAAAAAACCGACTACCCTGCAAAAAAACATTATTATTTATTTTAGAAACATACAAGATACGCGCGAAAAAAGACCTTGGCGTCAGGTAAAAAGCAAAGTCAAAAACCTAATTATTGCCGATATTTCATTTAATTTTTGCAAAAGAATTGTCGTTAGTCGATCAATTTTTTCATTTATTTTATCGACGAATTTTCTATAAAATATGTCACATGTCTCTCGTCTGTAAAGAATGGTCAGGGGACTCTGCTAAGGTGTGAACACACGAATTGAAGGTATCAAAATAAACAACATGGAGTTTATAACAGCGCAGACAAAAGATATTAAAAATCTACTAAAGAGATCAAAGACAAAATATTTCAAAATTTCCTGTTCCTGGGTTTATTTTAATCCATATGTGTCAAATCTTATAAATTCGGAAGTAACTATGTCTGTCTGTGTGTCTGTTTTGCGTTCAAGGCTAAACCGCTAAACCGATTTGTATGATACTTGGTAAGGTTGGATCCTAAGAAACAGAGGCGTACAATTATCAAGTAGGCAATAAAGCAGTGCCTACCTCCTAAGATCCAACTAACTATCCGTTTGGAAGTTTTGTTGATTATAATAAAATATAATGAAAATAGTTCAATCAATACCCATAATACTTTTTAATTAAATTCCAAATAATAAAAGTTATAACCAACAATTTCATTAAACAAAGAAATAAAGAAATAATAACGTCACATTAAATACGAAACTTCATATTATGTCGCGAAGAAGGCACTCGCAATACTGCCTACCAAACACTCACACACTCAAACGGTATTTGCGTATTTATATAAGCACGCACACTTCTATTTAGCTATTTTTTTCTTAAGTATAATACGACAAAAGCAAAAATTAAAAATTTTGTTTGCCAAGCGCACTGATATTTGACCTTCGCAATTTTCCAGACCAATACCGAGAAGCAAAGGTAAATGACCATACTGCTTAAACTGATAAAAAAAATGCATAAATTCTATATTTTTATAATTCTTTATAGCTAGTATATTATTAATATACCTAGCTAATGTTAAAAAATACTAATAACGTTTAAATTAAATATATTTTTTTAATTTAGTTTTAGTCCACATGATTTATGTTTTAAATTATCTGTTGCAACGTGGTCGTTCTTCGATTTAATAATCTGTTGCAGTTTTTCTCGAATGGCGCGCGTTTACTGCTTAATTTTCGTAATTATCTATTTTGTGATTTATTGTGGTATTGTGAAGATAATTAAGTGTTATAAACAGAAATTTTTGTGTCTGTATTAACATGGAAAAAAATATAGTGCGTAGTTTGTACCAAAAATCCAAAGTGTAGGACTGTAGGTATAGATAAATTACGTGCAAATCCCTTTACCAAGTTTTTGTTTGTTGATAAAACAAATATAGTAGTAGTTTTGTAGGCCAACACCCGAACCACAGAACTAGAAATAAGAAACTATCAAAAAGTGAGTACAAAACTAATTTTTATATTTGTTTCTTTTTTTTTGTAGCATTTTCGTGTAATTTGCTCAATTTGCATAGTGTCTGCGTACGCCACTGCTAAGAAAAAATATATGTAATCTTTATCGCGACATCCGACTGCCACGCGGGCAGTGCCACGGGCATAAGCTAGTACTTATAAACCTTTGGCTCCATTAAAACTGTTACACATTTACTACAGATATATTACATAAAATATGGATTCTCTAAAAAAAATCTGTATGTACCCACATGTATTATTTTGTTATTACACAGTTACTTTTGGGCGTTAATACAAATTTGAGTGTACCACTGCTAAAGTTGGAATGCATGTCGAACAACACGTAATCACGTTGAAAAGTTATAAAAAGTCAAAACATCATCAAAATCGTATTTAATCCGCAATCTTAACCCACTGGCTCAAATACAGCTAACTTAGCAATAAATTCGACCTAACTCCTATTACGGAGGTCCTATCACTGTCATCAAAAATCGTTTTACCTCGTTTTTACACCTTATCTCATCAAAAACCGTTTTGGTTGACACAAATTAAGCAGTCTTCAGAAAAATACTGACACTATTGAAGTCCCAATTACAGTTCCGGCTCTAGACAGTAATGTCGACTATGTTATTTTTACCGTTTTCTTATCGAAATAATGAGTGCTTTGAAAATAGGGTCTGTTGAGTCCATTTTGAGGTTATTTTGGGACGTTATTGTTGATTGTGTTTACTTCAGAAAGAAGACGTAGCTCATTCTAAACAATAACATAATAAATAATATGAAATATCGTTCTGATGGAGCTACCATTAATTTTATCAACCGTACAATAAATTGCAGTTTATGGCTGGTTGAATTTTGTCTTAAGTGAACACAAAACAAACAAAACAACGAAATGGATCTCGATATTTGACCCTCAAAAAATCACCGAAACTCGTAGTTTCAAAACTATTTTCGCAGTGACTCCGAAAAACTCAATATAGCGTTCTTCAAAAGCTTCCCGTTGAAGTGGAGAAATCCAATAAAAGGCGACTCCCACCTGCAGTGTCTTCGCACTCTGGTATGTGCGGAATCCCGTTCATTACACCAGCACATCCAACTTGTTACCTATCCAATTTGAACAGATTTTGGACTGCTACTTACGATGGAGAACGAAAACGATTTATATGAAATATCTTTGCGAGTTCGATTCTGTTCAAACTTATTGAAGGGTTATTTTTGGTATTTGCAGTACTTTTTGTAATTAATTGGTGTCTTTCATTACACTTAGTAGGGACAAGATTCTTCAACAAGCAATAAAAATATTAGGTAGATAGGTATAATATAAAGACACGATTTTGATTTGCTTCTAGATTTCATTAAATTTTTCAATAACTATATCTTATTGTGTTAATTTCTAGGCGCCCAACAAAACTATCAGATCAGATCTAAACAGCTTCTTTTTAAATGTCAATACAGTGTAATGTACAGTCAGCAACAACAGTTGATAAACACAATCAGATTTATAAAACCACAAAAAGCAATGCAATAAAAAAAGTGACTAAAAAGGATATCGTATTGTTAACCCTTCGTGGTAGGACTACTAATCGCAACATCAATTGTTTTAGGTGTTTTGTAAAATCAACAACCACAAAACAATCTTTAAGCCAAAACACGTCAATCAAATCCAAACAGGAACCAAACATAAATCCTCAATTTACACGAAAGTACAACTCGCGTACACATGAATTACGTCACTAACAACATCGGACCAACTTGCCACAGTATTGTGTATCCAATTAAAATTTTTCCTATCGTCCAAGGCAGGAGATGGCATTTTTACAAACGCCGGTCGGATTGAACTTTTCTAATTACAACCGTGTCAATTCGCGCGGCTTTCATTAACGGTTCGTGGTAATAATATATTTTATTTCGAATCCAGATTGTAGGGTTACAGTTTTGTTTGTGTGTCTGTGTTTCGATTTTTGTTTTATGTTATTTATTTGGTTGTGACCGCTTGCTTGAACATGTGATAAGCTTTTACGTAAGTAAGTAATGAGCTTTTTTTCTATTAGAAATTTGGTACTGCTATGATTTAGATGATTTAACTCTCAAAATATTTTTTAATACTTCAGGCACAGTGTACATTGGCGGACTTAATGCCAGAAGGCATTCTCTGCCACTGACAAAAGTGTTAGACATAGTCGACCTTTGGGTGATGTAGAAACAAACGTGGTAAATGCACTGAAAATTGCAAAATGTTATGAAGCTGCTGCACTTCATGATTTTTTTCCAGACAGTCTGTTGGGTTATTGGTTACATGTTAGTTTTAATAAAACGCATTTTGTATATAATTCTGCTTATTTGGTTGCCTACATATTTTAATTATGACCATCCGTTCTTAAACAAAAATATATTGATACGCGATTCATAAGCTAATATTTTTCCATACACAGCTAACACAAAAATACTTTCGACTCGCCCTGTCAATTTATATTGCTTTATTGTTACATTCGCAAAAAAAAATGTAGCGTAAAACATGTTTTTATTACTGGCAGTCACATACGAGCAATTACTCCTGGCTACGGAAAATGATGTCGTCAAAGAAAACGAAAATTGCTCGACGTCACAAATAATGCGGGACAAACAACACGGCAATAAAGATTTATCGTTCATATTTTTTACTCACTAGAATGTATTCAAGGTAGAAGATACGAGCGGTTTTAAGTAATAAGTATGTTGTGTTTGTATGAAATTATTTGTGGCGTAAGTTGGTTAGTAATGATTCGGAAAATAAACGGTAAAAGATACTTCAGTGTTTTTGGTTGCTTGTACCTAAATATCAATCATGGAAAATAGGGTTGATGACATATTATACCCATTTACTCATGCTAGACAAAGTGTAAAGATAATATTTCCTTAAAAATCAGTGATAGGAAACTTTACTTCTTATGCCTAACCTTTTTCCAAACTCTTGTGGTTGCCATCAAGTCTTACCGGATTCAGCTGAATACTGTATTTTACATGGAGCGACTGCCTTTCTGATCTCCACAACTCATTTTACTGGGTAACAGTATGCCATGGTAAGACTGGATGTCAGAATTATGATGACCAAAAATCAACGTATGACAGTCGGGACCATCGGCTTAAAGTGCCTTTCGAGGCACGTCTTTGTACAATTGGTTACCCATCCATGGACCAACCGCGGCGAGTGCGACTTAACCTTTATAATTATCAGTCATTATAAATAAATAAATAAATAAATAAATAAATACCGTACGGCTTACACTTAGCTACGAGCCCCACGAATAATAGTCAACTTAAGTATGTATCTTTTAAATATGTTTTTTCCGACATATAATACAATTATAACTTCTAGTAGATAAAAAATGTTTTTTGGGCCACACATGTTAAGTTAAAATGATTATCGCCTTTCGCCTAATGCTTAAAACGTCTGTAAAATACAAAAAGTTAATGAACTGAGTGAGATGGCGCAGGCGTCGCCATAGCAATAATTTCAGAAGATATATCGGAGATATTACGGGAACATTCCTCCTGTACCAATATTCTAAATCTGCACAGAAATAATAAATGTACTGTAAGATTTATTTTGTATTTCAACACCTCCTGTAGCATAAATAATGGCCTGGTTTAAGGATATTATTAAATGCATATTATAACTGGTAAATTTGTTTTACTTTTTTTGCTGTCCTGAATCCGCTTAGCTCGTTTTCAATAGTTCTGACTACGAACTGTCGTATATCGTATTGCAAATATTAGGCTTTGTATATATTTTATTTCTGATTTGAATAAAAAAAAGATCGGCTGGTAGAGAATGGCTTCTGGCATTAAGTCCGATCATGTACACTGTGCAAAAAGCATTAAATAAATAAATATAATAAGTAACGCCATCTTTCTATTAACAAATGAATCATAAAACAATTTACAGTATCAACATTATTACGATAAGTAATCATTTAAAGTACCTAATTACTGTGATTATCTACAATTAATTGTCAATATAGAGAGATAAATTTTTGTGATTAATTTAACAAAATTTAACTTTCAAGGTCCCACCGAGATTTGAACTCGGATCGCTGGATTCAAAGTCCAGAGTGCTAACCATTACACCATGGGACCTGATGATAGATGTAGTAAAATAATAGTTTTCTATTCTGTCGTGTTTCTGTCATAACAACCTTATTTGAAAGGTTATCACTATTTTATAGCAACACTACTTACTTAATAATAATAATACAGTCTCGTAAGCATGTTCAAATAATTTCTACACATAGTTACAATGTAAATATCATTTAACCAACTTTAACTGCCGCACTTAGAGACGTTAGTGTTTACCTATAAGGTTAAATCGACTTAGTATGTTAACTCTCAAAATTTTGAGAGTTGGCTTAAATAAGCATTACTCTCAAGTAACCATTAACTGTCTCTGAATGCCGCAGTAAGACATATTGCAGAACCTAATAAATAATTATTGCCCCCGACAATTGCTAAATCAATTACGTCAGGCGTAAACAAATTAGTTTAATTAATTAAATCACAGATGATTAAAGTGTATCTATTAACCACAACTATGTAATGAATTATACCATAAAATTAAATGACAAATGTGTACAAAAAATAACTACTATTTATAAGGTAGGTAAGTGCAACAACATTTCAATATCAGTTCGCTCCACAACCGTATTAGGCAACGTATATTCAATCGAATTTCCATTAACAAGCACTCAACAAATCTTAACAGTAGTACCAATAAGGTTGTATAGCCTTGTCAATTCGTATCTGATAGTTTTAGTGCGAAACATATGAATATTTGGCACGTAGTCCAGTACCTGTACCACGAACTCCTAAAGGAGGACTGTAGCCGTTGTGAAAGCGAGACAGCGCACTAAACTGCGCGTAGCGGTGTCTCGCTTCCACGACGGAAGAAGTCCTGCTTTGCGAGTCCATAGTTAGCGCGCTGGCATGGAGTCCAGTTGTTTTGGCTCTTAACGCACGAGTCATTGTCGCTTTGGCAGTCTTCGTTCGATAGCCTATTACGGGAATGCTGATGCAAAATGGCCGATGCAGGCTGTAGCTTTGAAATGGTTACTATTATTGCAATACTGAATAAGTAGTAACTGGTACTTGAGAACTGTTAAATGTGCGTTCTAGTTTGGTAGGGCCTTTTTTCCCGTGAGAAAATTTTGGTATTGAATGTAACAAATTGACTAACTTGAATTAAAATTTGAAATATAATTGGGTACCGGAAAATATTTTGATTATTGAGGAAACTTACAAAAATATAAAATCTGAAAATGTTTAAGATACATTCTTCGTTAAAGGTGAAAATGTATCGGATTTAATCGGATTACAAAATACAAAATTCATCGTTCATCAAAATGTTATGCTATACTTTCTTTATTACCTTCTATTTATTTACCGCTGTAATTAAAGACACTTACAACGTATTAAGTCTTTGACATACGTAAAACATGATGATGTGATGTTCATCATTTAAATACGTGCCCCTTTGAATGGAGTATAACGCGTTAAAAACCTACTCAAAGTATTAAAATCTAATTAATAAAGTAATTTATAAACTCAACATTTATGATTAACCGGTACTCAATCTTCCCCAGTTTTGTTGATAATAATTATGTATGTATAATAACTTTCGTGAGGAGTATTCATATTTATTTAAAAACAAAGGTATACTCACGTATATTTTCGGGATCGCCCGACTAGTTTCAGACTCAATAGGAGTCCCTGATCATGAGCTGACGCGGCGGCGGTCGAATCGAATTTTTTATTTATTTAATAAAGGTCTGCCAACAGTTGTATTGTTTGTACTTTTGTCAAATTTTGAGAATTTATCAGGTTTTAGAACTGTGTTAGGCGCACTCTATAGTTCACTTATTACTATTATTACTCTAAGTGTATGACAGTCGGGTTTGAGTGCTTACCAAGGTACGGGGATGTTAACGTCAATGGCAGTGCTTCTAAACACTGATTTATTAAATAACGAGGTGAGTATATATTTAGGTACTTACAATTTGAATAAAAAAAACAAAAACAATTCGTGACACCACTTAACATCTGCAAGGTTACAGGTACGAACCATATGACAGAAGATCAACAAAAAAGTAAAACATTTTTTTATCTTTTACCATAATTTAAGGCCTAAAAACCTATAATCCATCATCTCGTCTCCCATAGAAACTCATCCTTTTCATGACAGCTACGTTTTTCAATAGCACCCCATGTCACATTGGGGCGTGCAGGGAGGGGGGTTATTAGCACCAATTCAGAGGGGTGAATAAATGTGAGCTTAATTTGCTTACGGTATGTTGATGGTATGTACATACATTACGGTAATGTATGTATGTTTGTCGCTTATGGTTTTTAACGTAGGGTTTTAGGTTACAATCAAAGTGAAATAGAGAGTAGTTGTTAATGTACTACAAATACATTTATTTTTTATTGGTCCACTGTTAGGCTGTAGGGAAAACTTTGCTTCTGACAGTTATTAGTAGCAAAGCTTTAACTTTATTTTAATCTATATAAAAAAAAACAATTGCCACATGTATGACGGAGCATCACTTTAAACCGGCTCGACCGATTTGGCTGCTTTTTGTTGTATTTGTAATTGTCAGGACAAGGTTTTTATGAAGGAAAATTTGCAAAAATCCGCGGGAAATATTAGAAATTTATATCTATATATATTATGTACCTATAGATTGATTGGACAACTGTCGTGCTAGCTAGTAAAAAAAAATATTTAGGCTGCTAATTAGTTTTGAAGAAGTGATACATGTTTTTAATTGCCGGAAACCTTAGTAAACATAGACAAGCATCGAGCTCGCGCATCGCTAGTAGCCCCTTGTGTTGAGCGTAAGCACTTTTTTTAGCAAAAATGTACTAAGCTCGTTTAGTGATTTAAGTAATGTCCCGTGCGACGACAGACGTTTTTTACGAAAATATCGACGATTCCGATATTATTAGGGTAATATTAGGTTTTAAGACGCTCTGTTTTGACACTATTTTTACTTGTTCATACTAGTCCCTACAGTTCATACTCGATATGCGCGCTCTTAGTTTACTTATTTCATTATATCCTCATCATTAATTTCCGAAACAATATTGATCAAGGCTTGGCACAAACAAGCTAGAACAATGATAACATCATAAGATTGACATACTTATCTGTATACGCAATACAGTATAGCAACAAATTCGCAAATCCTTAAGTGCGGACAGGTACTTCATTACCTAAAACATTCGGAAACAAAATATGAAACTCGTCTTTCAACATCGAAAACATATTTCGACAATTAATTACAATAGCATTCAGAAACTTCCCAACATTTTGTACCTCTCTTAATTTAAGGTGCCTCGAATGTTTCAATTAAGCTCACAAACTCGGCTCTGTAAGAAACTTGGCTATTTGTAACAACTTTACATTTAAATAAACGTATGATTTATTCAGAGTTTTGTTTATAACGGATGTTCTCGAAATATGGATCAAAGTTGCTTGATTATAATTTCAAAAGGCAACTCTCGTTTATTTATGTAAATTACAGTTATGACCATTTGTGGTGCTTCGTAATCAACTGTGGGAAATTTGGAGACTGTTGTTGAAGATACATGAAGGAAGAGCTTTATTCCTTATATGAATAATATGTGTAAGATTATTTATAAATTATTTGGGAAATATACTCGTCGTTTATTATTATTTTATGCCAATAATTTTAAATGAAAGTAAAAAACTACTATAAAACGGATCCTTACATATTACCTTCTCTGTTATATCCAAAAATGTATCAAGAAATTGAGTTGTCTAATTTTTTTAATGTCCGTCGTGTAGATTAATTAAAAGATAAGAAAAGTACCTACTTCTTTTTCACGTATCACTCAAAAACTCACGTTGATACATTGATTTCTCTTCTCATAATCTGGTAGAACTAAGATTGTACTTACTTATTTATAACCGAGAGATGGGCACTGGCTACCCATAAGATAGGTTTTTTGTTTCATTTTAAAACCTATATCAGGCACCAGTCTCGCACATTGGCGAAATTTAAGACAATGGCATGGATAATTTAATTATAAGTTATATCTATTGTGATGAGAAATATAAATAAACTAGCTGTCCCCCGCGACTTTGTTCGCGAGTTTTAGTTTCGACGGTTTTTCATTTTTGCAACATTTTTCATTTATGCTCCGCTCCTATTGGTTGTAGCGTGATGCTATATAGCCTTCCTCAATAAACGGACTATCCAATACAAAAATAATTTTTCAATTCGAACCGCAGTAGTTCCTGAGATTAGCGCGTTCAAACAAACAAACAAACTCTTCAGCTTTATAATATTAATATAGATTTGAAATGTCGCATGATATTACGATGTCGTATATTTTGTACTCTCTATCCTTTGTTTTACCTTATTTTGAAAAAGCAATATTGGTCTAACGTCCCATCCGTACCAACATAAATATACACATTATTCTTACTAAATAGAACAAAAACGTTTTCAAAAGGTTTTGGTCCCCTAAGAGAGCAAAAACTATTTGTCTACAAGTGCCTTACGGCGATAATAATTGTCGCAGTCGACACCGATAAAAAATGAGCGACAAATCTCAAAATCCCAACGACGGCCAACTAAACACGCCTTGAAAATTAAGCCTTTTTAACGGATCTGTCAAACGAAAACCAACCTTATCAGCAACAGCTTAAAGCATAGCCTCTTTTTACATTCATAGTGTCTCTTACTACTAGTTCGTTTTAAAGAAGTGTTTACGGTGTCGTGAAATTTTACGCTGCAGGGCTTAATAGGCGACGTATGTTTTGTCTCTTTCGTGCAGCTATTGGCGTCCTTGTCTGCGGTCATCACATTCAATCCGACTTTCTCATAATCCAATACTGGACCAGGATTTGTAAGGCTCTGCACTTGTTCTGAAATACCGGGAAATATCATACGGTCGCTCCTTGGGAGTAGGATTAAGGGAAATTGGTGAAATGGCTTGAGAATTGAGTTTGTTTTTTTTTTGGTCCTCTGTAAGAAGATTATTTTAAAGATTTTGGTCTAAGGAACTTCAAATTAGCGTAGAATTAATATTAAAGATATTTTTTTTGTTAACCCTGAAATATTTATGAAAGCAACGATTATTTATTTTAATTGTATAGTCTAGGCTGTTTATTTCAAAGTAACTTTTTCGTATAATATTTGTGTAACAGCTCATACAAGCATAAAATAAAATGTTTTTTATTTACATTATACCACAACTTTATTAGCTAGGTATCTAATAATATCGTTACAAAATTTAGGTATATTTGGAACATAAATTATATCGTAGCATGTTATAAGGTTCACGCACCCTTTCACGTATGGGTTGAAACCATAGAGTCTACAATATGTCAGGATGATATTTCATATTCATCGTCTTACGAACCCATACGTAGCGCTACGGGAGCTACAGACACTTATTGGCTACGCTTTACTTGCTACGAGATCGTAGCAGGTACCTTAACTATTTTGATACAGCTTTATTTAAAACTAGCTTTTGCCAGCGACTTCGTCCGCGTTTCCGTCGTTTTTCGTAAAAAAGTAGCATATGTCCTTCCTCACTGTTCAGTGGTTTTGATGTAACAGACAGATTAACTTTCGTATTTTAGTAGGGAAATTAATATGTCACGTTACACAAAAATAATCCTTATAGTATTATGATTCAGTATTCACGCGCGACGGCGCGGCGCGATGGCTTATTATCGTATTTCATGTATAAGTTTGGTGTTTCTATACCGATTTCTATGATTCTTTTTTTATTGAATAGGTAATAATGTTAGCTTTTTTTTTAATTAGGGATGAGTGAGAGTATTATAAACGTAAGAGTAAACAAATATAATCAGAAAGCTCCGAACTGCTAAGCTATCGGGAGTTACACGTGTTATTGTGAGTCAACCATAAAAGATAGACATATGCTGTTATGGGATATTTTTTAGATAATTTTATGTAGATCATTTCCGTCATACATGATTTCTATGTAACTTTAACCATTAAGGCTGCATACGCGACGGAAGCTTAAAAAATGGAGTAACTTCTCCCGTTTTCCCAACATTTCCCTTCACTGCTCTGCTCCTATTGATTGTAGCGTGATGAAAAGTATACTATAACCTAACCAGGAGTATGAAGAATAATTGTACTAAGTTTCGTTAAAATCCGTCTAGTAGTTTTTGTTTCTATAAGGAACATACAGACAGACAGACAAAAATTTTACTGATTGCATTTTTGGCATCAGTATCGATCACTAATCACCCCCTGATAGTTATTTTGAAAATATATTTGATGTACAGAATTAACCTCTCTACAGATTTATTATATGTATAGATAATGTATGTAATATACAAATAGAAATATATACGAGCTCATGCTATTATTAAAGATTCTGTTTAGTTTACATGTTTTAGTTAGCTATCACAGATTTGGAATATTTGGCATATTATGTAAAATATGATGTCAAAATTAAATATTTTTTTTAGATATACGAGATATTAAATTAATTTCTAATATTTTGTAATATTTAGTTACCATGAACATTAACAAAATATATGTGGATAAACCTTGAGGCAACAGTGATGTCTAGTAGCAATTAGTAAAACTATTGCTAACTTGATCGACTTAGGCTCGGCGCGAACGGGCCACATCCACAACCATCGGTGGCCAGTGTCGGCGACTTAACAAACTTTTTCATATATTTTCCATAGACGCGCCGCACACGTGTAGCTGGTGGCGGTTACTCACTTCAGCAGACAAATATATTATGAAAAAGTGTATTAGTCGCTGTCACTGGTCACCGGTGGCTGTGGTCGGCGACCAGTTTGCGCCGAGCCTTACATACTAAGCTACTCATCAACTCCAATCACAGTCTACTTCCAAAATAATAAGACGTCTATGTAGAGCTCCCTATTTATTAGGTAGATTAATTTACATAGTAACACATGTATAGCCTACACGACACGCACCGTCAATTTGGTAAAGGATTTAAAGTAAGGAATGGGAACCTTTATAATCCAAGGCGACCGAGAAAGGGCGCCTTCATACGGAGAAATTACCAAAACATAGGACGGCACTCTCATGTCCTTTAAGAAAGGTTGCTTAATGTAATTTATCTATTTAATTAGTTAACTATTCTAAATTGTTTAAAATCCAATACAAAAAGATTTTTAAATTTTTTTGAATATTAGATTTTTATTACAATAAAAGTGCTCTATTAGTTTCCCGACTGAATTTTCATTTATTATGACTAGTCCAGTTCTTCCAATTACCTGTACAAAAACATTTTTTAAGAGCCGCTGAAAATAAGATAGAATTTTGAGAATAGGAACTTATGATTTTTATATAATTTTAGATAAAATGTTTTACAGAGATGATGGCAAAATAAATACACATATTTTTTTTGAAATAATAATCTAGGAAAACAACGATATATCCTAGCATAATGTCATTGTTTGATAGTGACCTAGTTTAATAGTTTACGCAAGTAATGTTACACCTATCGAGTTGTCGTCAAACCGACCTTATTTAGCTGCAATAAGCTCAAAAATAAATCAGAACTACTTTTTAAACGGATTTTATCATGTCCCCGACAATTCAACGCCTTCGCAGGTGTCATTGTCAAAAGCAGACTCTGTCTAAATATAAAACTAAATAGTAAAATAATAACACATTATCTAATAACAAACGTGATCTTTATCTGTTCGTAATAAGCTTAAAATCCATCCTTATATAATCGTAATTAGCTCCAAATTAGCTTGAGCGTGATATAGGTATTATTTGAAGGGCTAGACTAAGCTAATACTTATTTGCCTCCTAATGCCTCCGGGCTATGGTCCGCTGCACATAATCCTGTCAATGGTTGTCGTACCACGCCGGGATTACTGGACGCGTGATGTTACATAGTGACCTAAGTTAGAAACTGTAGGAGATTAAGATAGGTATGTTTCTTACTCTGCGAAATCTCTATGGACATAAAACTAATGATCGTTCTAAAGTTTTAACAGTTATTATTTACTTTTGAGAATAAATACTTTCAGGTAACAATCAAGCCTTTCTCATACAATGTGTTGTTTGCATTCTCGGAAATTTCAGGAGGCTGTTATGAAAGACATAATTAATCATTTAAAATAACGATATCTGCTCAATAATTGAGACATTTTTGTTTAATTAGTTATTTAAGTTTGACAGTATTTCAGAATACACCTCTGTCAAATACCAGAATCGCCCCGTTATGCGATAGGTCTTTACGTGTGTGTATAAAAGACCAGTTACAGTGCGGTATAACACGGGCCGCGTTTTGAAATGCTTGTCCCACACATGCCGATTTCAGAAAATTAGAAAAAAAATAATTATAACTACTTGTTTTATTATTGAATCGTGTCGAAAATCATTAGCATAGTTACCTCCTTAAATTTGACAAGAATGCAAAACGAAACGTTGTATAAACAATCATTAGCAGCAAAACGTTTATAACTTAACCCACAATTACAATGTCCAACGCGAGTTTGATTGATTTATTACTCTGTTTGTACAACAATGCAAGCGATGGACAATGAACATTGTTTCATCAATTGGTGTTCCCAATCATAGGTGCACGCGATTACTGAATCAATCATTTTACGTATCGATTAGATTAGCGATATACAACCTTTTACGTTGATGGTAGATGATATTAGTAAATAAGTTTAGTATAAATATATTAGTAGGAAAAAATAAAAGATGTTAGAGATTAGAAGAATGGGAAGGCCTTTGCCTTGAAATGCTGTGAAAAATACCATTCTGTACTTAAATATAAAGAGTTAGAATTTGTGAGTTTGTTTGTAGGAAGTAATAACTGGAAATAAAGAATCTATTTGGAAAACAGTTTGTTAACAAAATATTATAATTGTGTAATTAATAACAGACTATTTAATTTTAATATTGTGCAAAAGTTTGTGTCATTTTGGAGGTAACTAATTGAACGAAGTTCTGGCAACATTTATTTTCAACAGATGATATTATTATTTTCATAATTTCACTGATAGGAAATCTCGTTCAAAACCACTTTAAAAATTTCTCAACCGTTTTTGTTATAAATAGAGTTAAGTTCGTAGCCCCTGAATTAGATAGTTTCCCATAAATTGGCAGTATCGGGGTTAACGACTAGTCTATGTGACCGCTTCATTAGGCCTAGTACCACCTAGGACTCACACGTAGCGTGCATGCGTGTGATCAAACAATGAATAGAAAAAACGCTGGTATTTTATCGCTATTTTTAAATGTAATAATTATTGTTGTTTTCATGATTAAATAAAATATATAAGGAAGTCAGAGGGTACTGGCTCTCTCACCACTTGATCGTTTAAGACTCTATAAGCGATTAAAATGTCATAAATCTTTGAAAAATCTTCAAATTAATACTTTGTGTTTCTAAACATGTGTTTGCAATTTCAGAACAACTTCTTCTTAAAAAAATAAAATTAAACTTATTACATCTAAATGCCACTTACCTGTCACAAAGGTCTTTGTGAATTCTTCAGACAGACAATCGAGTAATATATAGTGAATGTAAAGGTTTAATAAGCAATAAGTTTTTATTGGCGATGTAAAGCTTGATATAAAAAAAGTTTAATATTTCTAAAATATTTGGTTTATTAAGGACTAAAAACTAAATTGTTAAATACTAAATTCAGTTATCTCTTGGTGCAGTTGGTATTAGTTTTGATGCATGTAATAACGCCGCTGGCTTAAGAGTTAATTTGGAATCTGTCCAAATTTTGCTTTTATCCTCAAATAAAAGTGGAAATACACTCGGAGATAGCAAAAGGGGACCGAATATGGTAACGCTCGATATTAGCCAAATGAGGAATTATAATAAATAAATATTCCTATAACATCCAGAATTCAAAAAGGCGACTGAAATAATTATGTAAATAATTAATGGAGTGTTTTTTGTATTATATTATTACAACATTATATTTAATCTTTTGACGACCTCCGTGGTAGAGTGGCGTGACACACCGGTTTTCAAGGTGTCGCCAGCTCTGAGGTCTCGGGTTCGAACCCCGGCCGGGTCAATGTAGAAAACTCCTTTTCTACATTGTCTCGGGTCTCGGTGTTTGTGGTACATTCGTTGTCTCTGAATTCCATAACACAAGTGCTTTAGCTACTTAGTTTGGGTTCAGAATAATAATAATAATTAATATAATAATAAATAATATTTAATATATTGTATTTAATATTATTGTAAGGTTATACATAGTTATAAATACGTAAGACAGTTTTAACCAAAATTCTAATAATTATGCAGTAGCAAATATGTCGAGTACTTTCAGAATAAGCGCCTTCATTCCCGAAACCGTTTTATTGGCTAGAACCGGCAGATTTGTGATTTTATATTTTATTCTTGGTACTTCGGTAATAACGAGTTTCGGTATTATATCCGCCTAATGTGAGGCTTTACTTATAAACATAACTGTTTGAACATGAGTTCCTCCTATACATATTATAGAACAAAGTTTGTGGCCGCGTCTGTCTGTTCGTCTGAACGCGATAACCGAAAAAACTACTAGTTATGCAAGAGGAAGGTTTGTGTGTATAATTCATTAATGTTTTGTCTACCCGTGCGAAGTTGGGGCAAGTCGCTAGTAAATTATACAAAAGTGTAAACTAAGTTATCTTTTTTCAGATACATACCCACACAGAAATATTTTTATGGTGGCTTCTTTTGTACGATAAATAGAAGAGAGAGGGGGGTGTTGGAAAGGTCAATAAAATGTTATGATATAACAGTTGCAGTAAGTAACTATAGCTGTGCTGAAATTCTCGTTTAGTTTTGTAATTACTTGGACAATTAAATACTTAAACATTACAATAGCTATAACTATTCTAATAATTGTTCCTTTCAACAATAATGCATTAAGTGTTTAAGTTATCCTAACATGGACTTAAGAGCACTTAAAGCTTTGTAAGCTTGCCGTTTAGCTCTTCATAATATTATTTATATAAACAGTAAACTGCATTAATTAATGTGTAGAAAGGCTTTGTTCATAGAAATAATATAAAAAACCAGCTATTTTTTTTACATGTTTCTATCCCTGTGCAGGCCAAAGGACTCTTTACCATCCTACCATCTCTCTCTCTGGTTAGGGCGTTACTGAACCAATTTTTTCGAAGAAGTCCAGTTCGTCATTCCGCTATCTCCGCACTTTACAGTGTTTATCGCATTTTTAACCTCATAAAAAATAATATTTACTGCTCTTTCCAATGACGGAGTGTGTTGTAAACCAGTGAATGTTGTTGTATGTGATGTTATGTTACTTGGGTCAAGTTAATTCGGCACGACTTAAATATACAATAGTAAAGTGCTTCGTTTAACAACCTATGCGGTCAAGTGGCGTACACACCGGTTTTAAAGGTGTCGCTAGCTCTGAGGTCGGGGGTTCAATCCCCTAACGGGTCAATGTAGAAAACCATCTGGATGATTATCGTCTGGATGTTTGTAGTACCTTCGTTACCTCTGATTCTATAAAACAAGTGCTTTAGTTACTTACTTTGGTTTCAAAGCAACGTATGTAAAATAAAATAAAAAACCGAGGGTGTAAAGATTAGCTAGTCAGCAAGAACAGCTAAGATAGCACGTTAAGAGTTAACTGCTATAGTCACTCTGAAAGTCCTCTAACTTATACTTCAATAGACCCTTAAAAAAATAACCAAAATACCGTACTTAGTCTCTATACGTAAAACCACAAATGTTACTATTAAGTCAACCAGTTAACATATTGATTTACGAATACTTATGTACTCTATTAGAGCCACCAAAGAAAGTCCGATACAAATGACCGTACCAAAATGAACCAATTAAATTATACGAGAATTGCTTTAAAACGTTATTTACAACGTTACATGAACTTAAACCATCGCAGTCCCTTAAGCCCTTTGACAAGGGTGTTATTATTTATAGGGCCTGTAACTCAAGAGTAAATTAATCCCTGTGTGATTATATTGTTGTTAACAATGAGTGTTATGGTATTCTCAGCGCGAGGATAACTTGTGATAGTATAGTTTGGGGTTCAACAGGTAGAATGGTTAGAGAAAGGGTCTTGTAATGTTGTTTTGAAATTAGATTATTAATATAGTCTCGTAAGGCCCAAAGACCAGATTTAGGAAAAAAAAAGTAGACATTGCGGCCCAAGAAAGTAATTAAAATCATAAAATGACGACTTACCTAAAGGTATGGCATAATGTTTTAATTATTTTGTGATTTATATACCCACTAATTAAAATCTGTCGTGGTGATCTAGCGGTTTCAAGGTTTCAGGTTCGAATCTACTACACGCAAGTACCAATATAACTTTTTCAAAGTTATAATGTACTTTCTTAATTTTTCTAAGACACCATTAGCAAACAGAAAGCATTTTGAGAAAAGAGTGATTTAAAAAATTGGAATTTGGTATCGCCAACCCACAATGAGCAAGCGTGGTGATCAATGCTTCTGCCTTCTCTACATAAGAAGAGGCCTGTGCTCAGCAGGGGATAATTTATAGGCCGGTGTTACAATTAAAATCTGTCATCAAAAGTGAAACTCAACGTTTATGTAATTTTGACGAAGTTGATTATAAAATTGTAAAACCAATGTATTTTTAATGTTTAATTATTTAAAGTAAGCAGCATTTTATCTAGAAATTTATTTAACTTAGTCCTGGGCTTGGGTTTCAAGATGTCAATAACAGGAGCTGTATACCTACAGTATGTGTGTGTGTTGAACACATGGTACTGTGCGTAATGTGATTTTTATAATTATAAGGTATTTCTAAAAAAAAAAATTAAAAAAATATAACTGCTTTCTGCACTTTTTTTCCATATAAACTTCGACTAAACAAATTTCATACTACGCTGTCTGCGTAATTTTCGTAAAAGTGGTACAACGTTCATAAACATTTCAAATCCTTTAAATTTCATGCAGTTATTATAATGATAGAGTTAGAAATTGACGTGTTTTGAGTCGTCTGACTATACTGTGTAACGATTGACTAAAGTATATATTATTTTATGACGACGAATGATAAACATCAATTAAACGTAATTAATTAAAATTAATCGTTCACCTGAAACGTTCAGCGAACAAGACAGGCTCTTTGAACATCTGAAATATAATTTGGGCGTAATATTAAGCAGAGTTGTACATAATTTACATAAACAACTATTTCGTGCTTACCGTAATACATAATAATTAAATTCGACGCAAATTAATGACAAATTATTTGAATTGGTAGAAATAGATTTGACGACATTGAGGTGGGGTCTCATTTAAAGCGACGTCTTTCCAGCTTAAATTATTTATTTTGTTAGAATTACTGTTTTAGTACATGCATACTTACTCTTATATAATTTATTGTTACTTAATGCTTATAAAAACTTGCATAATATTATTATGTAAATAAAATATATAATTCTTTTCGGCAAATACAATTCATTTAGTTTTTGTATTTTTTTCCCTATTGTTTACGGTAACGTTAGAATGGTGGTACGTCGTGCGTGCTTGCTATAAATAATTTCTACGCGTATCTTCCCTTACCGCGTGTATAGAATTAAGAAACCAACCAGAACAACGTATAAGCTAGTGAGAATTTATTACAGGGACCTAACACAAATAAATTGTAAGTAAATAAGTAGTAAGAAATGTATTTAAAAGAATTGCAAAGAAATAAGCCCAGGACTTTTTGTTGCCTATACTATGCCTATACTATGAGCAGGACTGTGGCCACTACGCGCAGTGTTGTGTGCCGTCTCACTTCCACATTGCCAACGTTTCCACTTATCGCAAAATTCGAATTACAATGACCTCGTAGATTCTAGCTAACATTGGAACCCAAACCTTATTTGAAAGAGCAGTTCCGTTGCCATGGTAATGTCGCTATAGGTATATTTAATTACATTTGAAGTATGCCGACATTTTGCGACTTGTGAAGACGTAATGACTGTTAACTCTAGTTACTGTACTGACATTAATAATAATGTAATTATAATGAATGTATTAACTAAGACGTGTATAATGTTGCGTATATATTTGTGAATTAATTAAATTGTAATGAGGAGTCGTGGTGGCCTAGCGGTTCTATGACCGGATACGTGTGCACAAGGTTTTAGGTTCCAACAAAGTACCAGAGTGACTTTTTCAGTTATATTTACTTACGTAATTATCTTAGACACCACTGAAAATCAGTGAAGGAAAAATCGTGAAAAATACCTGGATTACAAAAAATTTAGTCTTTAATGCAGCTAATGAGCAAGCGTGTTATTTAACGAGATGAGGCATTTGGCTATAAATCAGAAAATTACAAAACGATACTTATTATTATCCAGTTAGTACCTACTTGGTTGTTTACTACTTTTTTTTATGTGGACAACATCACATACATTGCTCTGAAGCCTAAGTAAGTAGATATTGCAGCACGTCTTGTGTTAAGGATTCAGAGACAACGAACAAACACCGAGACCCGAGACAATGTAGATTTTCTACATTCACCCGTTTGGGGATCGAACCCGGGACCTCAGATTTGGTGACTTCGTGGAAACCGATGTGTCAGAAACTCGACCACGGGTGCCGTCTACTTGGTCCTTGTATTTTGTTATTTTACCAAAAACAGTTTTGTGAACACTACAATTTAATTAAGTAACATTAAGATGTTGTCTCTACAAAATCGTGGCAAAGACTTTCAAGTTTGTTTTTAAGCTACCTATATTACCGGCGGGAGTAAAAATAATCTCTGAGTAACAACAACCTATTTAAAGCCTTATCGTGATACATTAAAGTTTAATTTTGATTAATTGTACCGTTTACTGAAACTATCGGTTAAGATGTTCTGTAAAGAGCGTTTAGAGTTAAATTGAGTTGTGGATTTGTAACTTACAAGTATCGAGAAAGTGGAAAATCGATAAAACCTGTTTTGGAATCTGTTTCAGATTGTTTACTAAGGGATAACAAATTTTTAAGGAAACGTACAATATAAAAATTAACACAAGACTAACATAACAGAAATTTTGAGAATCAATATAATGAATCAGAAAATCATGAAAATCAGCTGAACATTATCAAAAACAGTACAACATAAACATTATCTACATTATTTATTGTTCTTATTTTTAAATGCAGTAAGATCGGTTTTTTTTTATTAATTGTTATAATTTTTGTGAGGAGAGACATAGTCGTGACAGCCAACGGCTTAATAGCCAAGAGCCTCGACCAACACCTTAAGAGGCACTCGTTAGGCATCTGGGTCAAGGGTTTGATTCAGAAAGCGGTACTTCTGGACACGGCGCGTATCGTGAGGAGGTTCCTCTCTCTGGGACCCTAACCACCGGCAGCTTGAACCCTGTTTCCGATGCCGGTTGGAGACTGTATTTTATATTTTTAAATGTATGTTTTTTTTTTTTTAATGTATATTTAAAAATGTATTTTATATGTTTATAAATTGAATAAAGGAAATAATAATTATTATTAATAATATTAACAAATACAAAATTGATCCATGATGTTGATATAATTATGTTGAAAAACTAGCTTCTATAATCTTGCATAATCCTTACTAATATTATAAATGCGAAAGTAACTCTGTCTGTCTGACACGCCAAAACTACTGAACCGATTTAAATGAAATTTGGTACACAGATATATACTTTTTGCCGCAATAACCGACTGCCACGCGGAAGGAGCCGCGGGGAACAGCTTGTATAATATAATACTCACTATATATTATATACAGGGTGTCCCAAAAATCATAATATTATGACCTTAAAAAATAAATTAAATTTTCCGTGACAGCGTTCAACAAAAAACCCTTATTATCTTCTTCAGCAAGCTTTTAAACTAAACTGAAGAATAAAAAAGCAAACGAAATTATATATTTTAATGCATGAACACTAGAGAAGAGGTTCAAATCTTAAATATTTTAGACCTATACTTACAACAACATCGGATAACACAATCGTCATTAAACTTGACGGCTTCCACACAGAACTTTGTCTAGAACATTCTGTAAACCAACCTGTTAATTAACTGAACTGTACTGAACGACAATAGCGAGCTATAACACCCAATTAATTGAATATATTTGCATTTGATTACATTTACATTTCAATACGGTTCAAATTACTAGGTGTTGTAGCGATTGTGAGCGTGCCAAGATTTTGGTTGGTGCTGCCAAATTAGAAGGCTGCTGGTCAGATTGGTGTGAAATCATAATTATCTCGTTATGTATTCATGTTTTTTGGAAGATCGAATAATATTTTTAATAATCATTCTTGCAACCATTTTCAAAATAACAAATGCCAATTACAACAAAAACTTAAAACATATTTTCTAGAACTGTAACTAAATATAACGTAGTACCTACATAATAACAATATAATATAATTACCTATAGTAATCTATACTTATAATAAATCTGTAGAGAGGTCAATTCTGTACATCAAATATATTTTCAAAATAACTATCAGGGGGTGATTAGTGATCGATACTGATGCCAAAAATGCAATCAGTAAAATTTTTGTCTGTCTGTCTGTCTGTCTGTCTGTCTGTCTGTCTGTCTGTCTGTATGTTCCTTATAGAAACGAAAACTACTGGACGGATTTTAACGAAACTTGGTACATTTATTCTTCATACTCCTGGGCAGGTTATAGTATACTTTTCATCACGCTACAATCAATAGGAGCAGAGCAGTGAAGGGAAATGTTGGGAAAACGGTATTTTTTAAGCTTCCGTCGCGTATGCAGCCTTAATGGTTAAAGCTACATAGAAATCATGTATGACGGAAATGTTCTACATAAAATTATCTAAAATATATCCCACAACAGCATATGTCTATCTTTTATGGTTGACTCACAATAACACGTGTAACTCCCGATAGCTTAGCAGTTCGGAGATTTCTGATTATATTTGTTTACTCTTACGTTTATAATACTCTCACTCATCCCTAATTAAAAAAAGTTTACATTATTACCTATTCAATAAAAAAAGAATCATAGAAATCGGTATAGAAACACCAAACTTATACATGAAATACGATAATAAGCCATCGCGCCGTCGCGCGTGAATACTGAATCATGCTATAAGGATTATTTTTGTGTAACGTGATATATTATATTTCCCTACTAAAATACGAAAGTTAATCTGTCTGTTACATCAAAACCACTGAACAGTGAGGAAGGACATAGGTATGCTACTTTTTTACGAAAAACGACGGAAACGCGGACGAAGTCGCTGGCAAAAGCTAGTATACATAATATATCTATATTTAATATTATAAAGCTGAAGAGTTTGTTTGTTTGTTTGAACGCGCTAATCTCAGGTTAACTAGTAGTTCTAGTTCGAATTGAAAAATTATTTTTGTATTGGATAGTCCGTTTATTGAGGAAGGCTACAGGCTATATAACACATACGACCAATAGGAGCGGAGCATAAATGAAAAATGTTGAAAAAATTAAAAACCGTTGAAACTAAAACACGCGAACAAAGTCGCGGGGGACAGCTAGTATTTTATAAAGATTTCTGTATGGAGACCTGATCCCACAGTCAAACCGTGAAAACGCTTTTGTGGGGCAAATATAGTATATCTAAATAACTATGTAATGGTACCTAGTTAACCCATTTAGACCCAAATACAAAGTGCCTGACTTTTATTTGAAATTTCTGTATTTTTAGCTAGATACTTATCTAATAATGTAAAAAAAAAAATAAAAAAGTAATATTATTTTTTAGAAGTTAGAAAAAAAAGGGCGTCCTCAAATGGGGCCAATGGGCACATGCATAGTCAAAATTTTCAAAATTATTAGTTATTAACAAATATCATTTTCAAGCTTTTTTTGTATTGCCATAATGTTTTTTTTTGTGGTATGAATTATAGAACAGCGACCAAAACCAGTACTGCAGTACGGGTTTGCTAACGAACGGTAGAATTTTCTAAGTAAAACGATGAAAATTCTACATTCCGTTAGCAAAAAACGGCCGTAAATCATATAATAAAGCTAGATTAAATTAATATATGCTTACGTTAGAGCATAAAAAATTAAGCTTACTGTATCAACTGTAACTTAACTTTTAATATTAAAAATATGATATGATTACTCGACACAATATCCCAAGATCGACTTCAAATCGAAGTTTAATTAACCTCTCATTTTCCAACACTACACAGTTCACGGAACTCTCGCGAACTAATTAGCAAGGCTTACATTAAAATACAGTGAAACTTTTAACATCTCAGGGCGAGAAACTAATAAAACTTGAACGTGACCCACTCTGCCTTCACATAATCTGCATTCCTAAAAGTATTATTTTTCCTTCGGCCTTTCTCGGACATGTCAACCGAAAGCACTTTTATTTTCTTCTACAAACGTCTTATTTTCTACGGTATTTTATCGTGAATGTTTTGTTTCTTTTGCCGAAAGGTAGAAATATTTGTATAAAGGCACTTTTACGTGAAAGGATATTTTAGATATTGGTGATAAAGGTGTGACCTTTTAGAATTTATCGTGGTAAAAACGGTGCCTTTTGAACCAAGTATTGTGAGAATATTTTATACCCTTTTCTGATTATTTAAAGGTACTAATTTCCCAAAGAGATATCGATACATCATCTAAGTGGTCTTCGGTACAATAGGGATGTTGACTAAAGTTCGAAGATGTCCGTCAGGTAGAATTAGACGTTACATTGAATTGAAATGTCCCATAACGTCAATTTATAATATTAGTAAGGATTATAATTATGGTGGTGCGAGCGTGATTCTTTAACATAGCTTAGTCTACTAGTCTATAAAAAGTAGAAATCTATTTAGTCCGTAAATCCTTACCAATATTATAAATGCGAAAGTAACTCAGTTTGTCTGTCTGTCGCGCTTTCATGCCAAAACTACTGAACTGATTTATTTAGATAGTCTAGAGCCTTAGAAAGGACATAGGCTACTTTTTGCCGCGATAACCGACATCCATATGGGCGAAGCTGCGGGAAATAGCTACTCGTTTAATAAAATTAATTTAAATTTAAAGACTACTGGCCTTATTTATAAAAAACTTGACAATAATTAGCAATTGATTAGCAGATTCTTATTTCAATTTTTCTACTGAAAATTTGAATTTAGAAATTCCTTAGCAATTGCTTAAAACAAAATGATTTACTTGAATATGAACTTCAGAATCTCAATTTTCTTATAGTACTCACAACAACAGAGTCTAGACCACACTGAAAACGTACCTAACCTAACCTTTTTACATCCAATCCTTTTAACGTAAAACTTTAGCGTGGCTACGGGAATTTTAATAACAATCTACGAAGCCCGTTCAAACAAATCCAACAGAAAGTTCGCGAACATTAAGAAAACAAAAGTAATTTTATTATTCGCTGGCTCTTTCATTTATGTTAATGGGGATATAATGATCGCGTCTGTTATCTTGTATATATTACGCTGTTATATTGCTTATTCACTTGTTTTTGAAGTTTTTTATTAGGTTTTTGGTAGTCGAAATACCTAATAATAATAGACTGCGTATTTTCATACCAAAAACTATTTTGTGCGCCTGTTAGATAATAAAAAAATTAAACGCGAGGATCGAAGCCACGGCACGTCGCGAACAATAGTAATTGGCGTGGTGACTTTGCCACTTGGCTACCCGCGCAGTCATAATTAAGTAATGAAAGTTGCTTGGAAACTAGTATAGTATCAGATAACTCACTTCAAGGCTTCTTGTTATACAAACTCCTTTCATGTTAATACTCACTTACATAGCGGTAGCTCAGGTTTTTCTCAGAAACGTTAATCTGACTCAAGTTACTTGCTCATTACTATCACTACACTTATGAAGAAATTGGAATTAGAATTATAAATAAATAAACATCATCACATACATTGCTCTGAACCCAAAGTAAGTAGCCAAAGTTTGTGTTATGGAATACAGAGACAACGAAGGTACCACAAACACCCAGATCCGAGACAATGTAGAAAAGTGGTTTTCTACATTGACCCGGCCGGGGATCGAAACCGGGACCTCAGAGCTGGCGACACCTTGAAAACCGGTGCGTGTTAAAAGCGTGCGAAAAGGATCATGATAAGTTGTTCGTGTCTGGGTGTTATTTATTTATCTATAATATCTATTTCTTAAGAAATGTGTAAATATGTTTATCAGTTGTTTGGTTGCCATAATACAGGATCTACTTAGTTTGCGATCAAATGAACTTGTGTGAGTTGTCCCAAGATATAAAAAAAATATGTAAAAAAATATGTACATTTTATTGTGTATGTATGTTGTTCTATACACAATATAAGGAACACCGTAATATTATTTTATGTAACTCTTAGAATGGGTAGTATTAAACGGTCCCAGATTGAAACTACTATCTTACCTTTATCACAACAGATATCTATTTCTAAAGATATGATTAAACATAACAGTATCGTATAATATCGTATTCGTTGAATTCCAGTCGATGTATAGCTTATTGGAATTCTAATAACGCAAGTATGATATTGATAATACAGTTGAACAGAGCATATATGTAATACCACTGTGTATTCAATAATAACATGTTTATCTTGATTCGCTGCAGGGTCAAGAAATTTCAAAGTTACTTGTATAATAATTACATAACAATTTCAGTAAATCTTTGTATTATAAAAGTGAATCTCTATTTCCCTTGATCATCGCATCACGCATGAACGGATAGAACCATTTCGTTAATCTTTTTTGTTGAGTTGGTTATAGTCAGAAGATTTTTTAAATTAAAAAATCATGTTTTGAAATTCTCACATCATCCGTGCAAAGCCGGGGTGGGTGGCTAGTAGTATATAAAAATTAATATTTGAATGTTTACCTACTATGCGTGCTAAACTAGTTATAAGATTGTGATGAATTTTTTGTAATGTATTCTAATGACGCCTAAGAGTTGAATTTTTATAAAGTTGTTCAAACCATTTTTGAACCAAAAAAGAAATAATAATTATGCAACTTAACATTATTTAATATTAACATGAAAGCGTTTTGAAAAAGGTTTCTAAGAGATCCGAAGGTCCAAACATATTTTAGAAGCGGATAATGTATAACCAAGACCCCTAAGTATTGCAGACATTCAAGGCTAAAGGTGTTAATTTACTGTTATCATCGATCATCTCTCCGCCGTCTGCTATGACACAAAAACACTATAAAAATATAACTCAGCAAAGCATTTAACACCAAGACCTTATCAACGAATGTAATAATCGCTAACATCCTAAAAACTTTATATCTTAATTTTCATCCTCATAGTTGTTATACCACATTAAAACAGGAACATTCTCTTTTAATACATTAAAAGCGGTTGTATTAAAAGAAAACGAGTCGAGAGATTGCATTGTTCTAGAAAGCTCTGCATTCTGAGCATATGCTAATGTAGTTTTTGTTCTATGTTGATTTAAGGTTTTTATGAACTGAGTCGCTGCATTATTTTACGGTTTACTGGACTAATGAGATTCTTGCTGCGATAAGAATTAGTTTACATTGAAAATAAGACTGGCGAGAGTGAGTAATTTACATACATACCTACAAGTATTTAAGTGTCTTGGGTTGAATACTGAATCGTAAATCAGTTTAAGGCCGCCGGTAGTATCGTGCTGTCTCTATCACTTTAAGGTGTAACGTAACGACAGATAGATATTTAAAACAAGCCATTATGTACCTACTAGTAAAAACAATAAGATTAACATCTATACGTACTATCATTTTTGATTAACAACAAAAAACAAAACCTTTCTATAGAGAATCATATCGTAATGAAATGGGTAATAATAAGTGACTCAACTCACTTATAATTATTTTACGTTTAGATATTTTACAAAACACTAGCTGTCGAACGCGACTTTATCCGCTTGTTTTAGCTTCTACGGTTTTTCATTTTTCATTTATGCTCCGCTCCTTTTGGTCCCAGCGTAATGTTATATAGCTTATAACCTTCCTCAATAAATGGGCTATCTAACACAGAAATAATTTTTCAAATCGGACCAGTAGTTCCTGAGATTAGCGCGTTTAAACAAACAAACAAACTCTTCAGCTTTATATATTAGTATACTAGCTGTCCCCTGCGACTTTGTTCGCGTGTTTTAGTTTCAACGGGTTTTCATTTTTGCAACATTTTTCATTTATACTCCGCTCCTTTTGGTCCCAGCGTAATATTATATAGCTTATAACGTTCCTCAATAAATGGGCTATCTAACACGGAAAGAATTTTTCAAATCGGACCAGTAGTTCCTGAGATTAGCGCGTTCAAACAAACAAACAAACTCTTCAGCTTTATATATTAGTATAGTATCTAATATGTAAATAATATCTATAAATAAATATAATATTTTTATATGTATGATAATGTTTTTATTTTACACTAGCTGTCCCCCGCGAATTTGTTCGCGTGTTTTAGTTTCAACGGTTTTTCATTTTTGCAACATTTTTCATTTATGCTCCGCTCCTATTGGTCGTAGCGTGATGTTATATAGCCTATAGCCTTCCTCAATAAACGGACTATCCAATACAAAAATAATTTTTCAATTCGAACCAGTAGTTCCTGAGATTAGCGCGTTCAAACAAACAAACAAACAAACAAACAAACAAACTCTTCAGCTTTTTAATATTAGTATAGATTATAAGCAATAAAAAATAATATAAAATGTTTGGGACCTACACTCCATTTTAAAATCTAACACTAAGATAAGTTAACCACAGATAAGCGGGCAGTACAATTTAATACATATTTGGGCGCGGAATGGCGGTAGTAAGTGGCGTAATGGTGGATACTGCGCAAAAGGGCTGTTTACGCAAATTGCAATGTTTCTGATAGCGCTGTAATTGTGCGATTATCTCTCTGCGAGGCTCTTTACTTGTGATTCTGTTAATTTGGCAAGCTTTGGAAGTTTCTAGATGGAGTTTTTGGTTGTGTTTTTATCATTTTGTTACAGCAAAATAGGTGTTTACACTAATCGGTAATTCGAATATATTTTGAATGTTGTTTATTAATGTTGATGATTATTTTAATAAATTAACAGTTCTCTTGTATTTTTAATTGATTCTCTTTAACCAAGACTGCATCAAAAGTAAGTTTCTTTTAAATTAAAATAATTATATCATTTCGAAAAATGTTACCTTTAAAATAGTTTTAAGATCACTTTTGTCAAAAAAGATAATAATATAACCTAAATAATGTATGAAAAAATTTAATATCAAATTAAAATTTAAAATTTTTTGGTGTTCGAGATAGAATCTTTTTTTTTTGTCGAATTATGCACACCTACCAGACCAGTTTGTCCTTCAATCTTTCCAACGCGAATATTAGGCTCAAAATTTGTTGAAGGACTTTTACGTTGACAAAACTTTGAAGGACTAAGAAGACTTGAAAATGCAAATCTCATCTTTCTAATAAGTAGTTTGCTGACGATACTAACATAAAGGGTGTTCTCATTGCAAGTTATAAAACTGTGCTTTTTCTAACTTTGAAACTAATTTCATTAAAACTTCGGGAAGCTTTGCAGCCGTTTTCTTGAACACTGTGTTGTTAGATGTCAATGGTGTATCTGAGTTTTAATTTAAAATTACTATATAAAAATACGTATTTTTATAATTTATTGTAAAAAAATTATTTTATTTATATTATTTTATATTAAAATTATCTATTTTTAAATTTTTATTTCTTTTTTGTTTAATAGTGATATTTGTAAATATACAAATCTGCGTATTTATAGCTCTTGAGTAAAGTTAATGTGTTTATAGTACCCATACATTGCTCTAATAATCTTTGGCTAAATAACTTATTTAGTAAACTTGTACGCAGATAGTATTGAAGTCTCCTCTAATACCTACGTAAGTACTTTTTCCCGAACTAATTTTCTAAGTTAGACAACCCCCGTAGTTTCTAACCAAATAGTTGTGCCAATCTACGGGCCAACAGTGCGTGTCAAGAAATGGGTGAAGACCCTAACTTATGGCCTTGCGATAAATCAGTCTATTACCCTAAATTGATAAAAAGGTTTTTCCTGGAACGAAACTGATATGGATATGGTACCTCTATTACAATTTGGACTCTGATGAAGGTATAGGTATTACAGTAGGTGCTTTTTTTAATAAAAAAAATTGTTTGAAAGAATTTAAGAATCGTGAAAAGAGTTTTAAAAAGAGGTTATAGTTTGGAAAAAAACGGAACAAAACAAACAACAAAATCTTCTAAAGTGCAAGCAAATTGAATTCGCTAAACCACAGTCGCTGCAATCAGCAAACTTGATCGCGGAATTTAAAATCGTTTTAAAATCGTTCAGCCCTAATTGTATATGTAAGGAAGACAATATGTTTCAAGTTACGATGTACTGCATCCAATTATGTTCCCGGCAAATAAGGAGCGGGAATGAGCGGCAATCCCGGATCCCGGGACTAAACAGCGGAACCAATTTCGAGCTCATCCCTGTTTGTCAAAGTGCTTCCTTCGCGGCTACTAAGGATTTACGATGCAAATAAGATTTTGTTAAGTGGTTTTGCTAAATGTTTTAGTGCTTATTTAATTTTCATTAGTGGTTCTGTTAATAAGTTATTTACTCTACAGTTTAGAGGTAAGCTACTTAATTTAGGTTCGGCTAATCAGTTTTGAGCATTGATTTTTAATACGTCTTTCATTGGTACAGTCGAATTATTTCTTTAAAAATAACCACTTAACACACACGAATAAGCCAACAACACTCTGAAATAACGAACTCCATTAGGACAAGTAGAAAAGACAAACAGCTTTCACTTCCCTTAGCAAAGCGTACCTACTATGCCATTTAAAAAAGAAGTATCGTGACTCATAACAATGCTGCGTCACCAGCCACTTTTTCAAGGGGAAAAGTAACCCTTTTTTATATAACCTGCAGAGATCAATGTCATTCCACCACCGGCTTCTCAGCCTATCGTTTGCGAGTTTCAGCTTTAGGAATCCACTCAGTAGCTGTTCTAGAGCGGCTCTTACTTAACCATATCTTAATATTTAAACATTGAACATAACAATGAAACCTCATACAGAACATGAACTCGCATGAACTCAAATGTACTCTAAAACTAGTATCGAGAGCAGGTAGTAATCCCAACCTAAGGTACGGGAAACTGGCGCCCAACGCGGGCTCTTTCAAAACTAAAAACCGGAAATTGCGTCGCGTCGCGTTGTCTTCCCTCAACGCCCAGACATAGAGCATCTTCATTAGCGGCATAAATTAAAACGCTTTACAATAAGTATAAGAGAGTTTTCTTAGGTTTAAAAATGTTATTGTGGTGGACATTTTGTGGTCTAAGTGGATAGATTTTGTATTTTTTCGCGAAGAAATTAGGGTTTGTTTTGAACTTGATGGGGAAAAAAGTGGAGAGCCTTTTTTGTTAATAGCATTATACAAAAAAGCGAAAAATGAGTACTTAGAGTCGAAAATATTTCATGTTGTCGGCATTCAGCTCTAAAGGAGTAAAAAAAATAATGTTTAAAGTACTTCCCCCATTATAAGTCTTTATAAGTACCATACCTTTAAAAATCGTCTATGACGATTCTAATACCGATTTTTCAATCTACTCTCAAACATAATATATTATAAATAACATGTACCTGCTAATATATGTAGCAAAGTATTAAACATAAAATTAATTAAATACCAATAATATGCTTACACACACTTCAATTACCATCTCCAAAAAAACAAAAGAAATGATTCAAAAACTTGAAATATCTCCGACAATTTTTGCAAGCAAAGTGCAATATTCATTCTATTCTTAAAACAAACAGCCGCCGTAGAATGGAATTAAAATTTCCATCAGAATTGTTTGTGTAGGCTAGACGGGAGTCTCGGTGAGGGAAATATGACGTCACAAGGTATATAGATGTAGTACATCAATGTCAGAGGTTGTTGAAGACATTTTTAGAGATGCTTTTTTGTTTTATAGTGTTCATTGCGTACAATACTGCAATCACTTTAGTTTTTGACATAGATAATCAGTAAAGTCAACAACCTTAAAGTGATAATAATTATAGGTAGAAAAAACTACGAAAATCTTTTAACACAGAACCATAAAAAAGACTTTGACAAAACGGCCAGTGCAGAAATCGCAAAAAATACATCCTCATCGATAAAACTGATAATTTTAAATTAATTGTTACGCATTAACGCATGCGGAGTGAATATTCGTAATTAAACACAAATACGAATATTGACGCGCCAGTGTGCGGGTTCGAATCCTGTCTGACGTTTAAGTTTTTCGTATTTAATTACAATAAAACTGAATTAATAACTTTGTGAGAACAGGATCATTTAGGTCTTCAAGCAGTATGTGTGGCCATAGAAGTGTATAGTTCACTATGCAGTCGCAGCTGGAAAGTCCTCGCGCAGGCCGCCTAAATGGAACTTTTCCTCAGATATAAAACCTACTCCTTTAAGTATCTATGTCTTTGTAGGCTATGTACTAAATAATCTTAATTATTAAAAAATTGTTTAAGTACCTATTTATTTAAAACTACTTTTGAAGACTACGTTGCTAAAATAATAAAGCTAATGATAATACTTTTTACCAAGAATCACGACTAGAGTTCTTTCAATAGACACGTTTCCCTCAGTAGTTAAGGGTGTTCTTTTTACGCAAAGATGCATTTTTTAGAAATAGTAATAATAATATGTGGACTATGAAATTCAATATATTTTTTGTTGATTATAACAGAAGCTACAAACCAACTAGCCACTACAAACAAATGCAGAAAAGCCCAGTTAATATCCGCAACATAAAAGTAAGAGGAAGTTCTCATAATGGAAGAAATGACAAAAATTACCAATATCTTTGTTTACCATTTCAATCTACAAAGGAAATCGATCGCCTCAGGACATTGTCAAGATTACTACGGAGGGGCGTCAGGAAACGGGTTGGTCACCCTCCTATTTAATAAATGAATCTAGCCGTAAGCGATACTCCGATACCCCGTACCCGATAGGCAAAGAAAAATTATTGACGGTATTCGTGATGTTTTGGATTGAACTTGTGATTATTTATGATTCTCTTTAGTTTTTTTTTAAATCATTTATTTAATGAGGCTTTTTGCGCTGGTGCGCCAAGTCAGCCTCGTAAGGTAACACAAATTACAACAAAAACTTATCACTAAATATCTATCTTAATTTTACCTTAACCTTAAGGTAAAATTAGACACCACACCACGTCGACATGCTTCTCTTTAGATAATGATAGTCTTTGATAAGAGATATGTTATATTTAATTTTAAGCCTTAAAAGTAGCTAGTTCTTGATTTAGAATAATCCTTACTAATATTATGAATGCGTAAGTAACTCTGTCTGTCTGTCGCGCTTTCAAGCCAAAACCACTGAGCCGATTTAAATGAAATTTGGTACACAGATCGTCTAGAGCCTGAGAAAGGACATAGGCTACTTTTTGCCGCGATAACCGACATCCAAACGGGCGGAGCCACGGGAAACAGCAAGTTGAATATATTTCGATATTATCTCCTGAGTTTGTTTCGACATTTCTTCTCATGTATTTCTTCTTTTTCAACTGGCTACCAGTTATAAAATTTCTAATACACACTAGATGTGAGATATGAACATTTTAATTCTGTATTTAAATATCGATTCATTTAGCTAATTACTTGCGCAAAAAACCCATTTTAATACCTAAATTTTAAATATACTTAAAATTAATTGAATAAATTATCACAATTAATATTTTTTAATATCGGTCGCCCCTCGAACGAGCTGTATCGAAAAATTTCATTAAGTCGAAAGTAAATGGAATGAAAGCGAATTTCACACTTGAAAAAAATTCAAAAGAAACCGACTTGAAATACTCAATATTGCGTTAAAAAGAGAGACCGCATAATAAAATTGTGTTTGTTGGGACGAAGTTGACACGAAAGCTCTGAACTTGGCACTTGTTTGTCCTTTGACATCAATCAGTTCAGATTGATCAGTACTCGTTCCCTCTCTATATGGTAAGAGGGGTTTACCCAGCTTTAATCAAAACCTTTGCTACAATCAGTTTTTGTTTTAACACAAATATGTTAAAAAATATTTTTACTCGGCGCGGCCCTAACTATACACAATTGTGATTGAGTAATATTGGGGTCACTAAGATAAAAAATCATCGACACTTCTTAACTGACTACCCTGAGAAGAAATGCCTAAACAAACTCAAGGTTCATTAACAGTAAAATAAAGCAACGTTTCCAACAAAAAAAAACATGTTTATAAAACAAAGAAAGCCAACTAAAGTCCAGTACTGGACTTATATAGGACCTATATTAAGCATTATTGACCAAGTCCACGCATTTCGTGAAAAATATTATTACGTAGAATACCCGTCGGTAGAAAATCTTCTCTGAGTCGACGGGAGTCGTCCATGCGTATAAAATTCAACGTTTGAATGCAACTGAAATATTTAATGATAAATACCTGGAATTTTCAACGACATAAATATTCTAGGAAATGTTAGAGCTTATAAATTAATGAATAGAATATGAAATTTGTTGTTCGTTGTTATTATGAGAAGTTCTATAGAGCTTTTGAAATTTATAGATAAATAATGGTATATGAAAATAAAGTTTCATATTTCATGGATACAATAAGGCAAGCTGCTTAACATAAAATATAAAAAATGAACTAATTAAATAAGAACTCGTCGACAAGACACACATATCTGTACAAAAATATTTCTCTCAAGAAATAACAAATAATGTAATACCAGTCTATAAATGTCCCACTACTGGGCAAATGCCTCGTCTCATATAGAGAACGAACGAGCATTGATCACCACGCTTGCTCATTGCGGGTTTTGCACAATTCCATTTTTTGGAATCCAGGTTTCCTCCCGATTTTTTTCTTCACCGATTGTCAATGATGTCTTAAAATAATTAAGAAAGTACAAATAACTTTGAAAAAGTCACATCGGTACTTGCCTGTAATGGGTTCGAACCTGAACCATTGTGCACACAAATCCGTTCATTGAAACCCTAGGCCACCACGACTAATTATAAAAAAGAATATGTATTTCAAGAGCTTCGATCAATAATTTATCAAAACTGGCAGTTACTTAGCAGACGCCATTTAAAAACAAAACAATAATAAAGTATTGAATAAGAATGATATTAATATTATATCTGGCCTTAGAGAGACTAATCCAAATGAAAAAAATGCTTGGATATCTTAGACGAACTAGAACCTCTTTTCATATTTTTAAACAACTACCAACCTTCCAATATTTTTTGTATTAGCAAAACAAATCCTTAGGGATGTAACACACAAGATAGTTTGATAACAACAAAGTTTTGAAGCCACTGGCATGCTTATCCCAACATTAGCATACGTTAAAAGAAAAAAACCGGTCAAGTGCAAATCGTACTAGCACACTAAGGGTTCCGTGTTATTGTGAATTTTATAACACTACGCACTTTTTATGGTTTGTAGTTATAGCAGCAATAGAAATAGATACACCTTAGAGTAAAAATGACAAGCATAGAGAGCGCGCATCGCTATTAGCCCATTGTGTCGAAAGTAAGCAAATTTTTTGTTGTTATTACTGTGCTCGATTACTGATTTAAGTTACGACAGATTTATGCGAAAATATTGATGGGTCTGATATTCTGAGTGTAATATTAGGTACTTTTTGAGACAGTTTTAATAAATCGGCGCGCTCTGTTTTGGCACTTATTTTACAATTTTAATTGTTCATACTAGTCCCTACAGTACATATTCGATATGCGCACTCCATATTTTTTTCTTTTTTTTCTAAGAAATACACTCTGTAAAAATTTCAACTCTACATTTATATTACGGTTCATAAGATAGCCCGCTGACTGTCAGATGAACGGACGGACAGCAAAAGCTTTATTATTAAGGTTTCGCTGGCATCCATCGGCAAAGGAACCCTATAATTGTTAAAGAAACTGCGTCATGTGTTTCAACCTTTATTTTATAAGAGTTTGGAAGCAATGAAAAACAGATTTGTAAGATACGGGCTGTGCTTAGACTGTTCAAGGATTTACTTGCTACTTATATATTGTAAATTATTTGTTTATATTTTACTGTCATATCGTTAACCGTCGGTACAGTCGGTGCCATATTTTTTATATTACTAAAAAGATGGGATTACACTTTGCAGTTCCAAATAGGAACTTTTATTATTAATACAATTTATAATTAATTAGGTAGGTAAATATTTTTTTGTTTCTGTTTCAGTATACTTAGACGATTTATGACAGCTTCTTTTTCTGCCCAGCCGTTTTTAAGCTATGTTTGGTTCGCTATTGAATACCATATTTTACATGGTGCGACTGCCTATCAGACATCCTCAACACATTCAAGTGGGTAACACAGTATTCCATACTATGACTGGTTGACAGAGTTATAACAGATAAAAAATTTATTCCAAAATTGTTATTTTTATTAAAACTAATAAAATTTTTACTACTAGGAACGTATACAAGCAGTTCCATTAAAATCACTACATTACAGCGAATTAGTGACTTTTTTGCAGTTACTACTTCTTTAATATTAACATGAGGTATTCACATGTTAACAGCTTATATCATGGTGTAGATATTGGCCTGTCAACAAAGAAGGTTGGTTAACCACTAAGGGTGTGACAGACACGTATCATTATGTATCATCACTATCAATATGTATGTCGTTAACTTCGACCACCGCATAACATTCAAAACAGTATGTTATATTGTGGACGGATATTATAGTAGATAACTTTACATAAATAACAAATTGAAAAGTAATTACTACGCCTAATTTCAAATCAATTATGATTTTCAGAATGTTTTCAGGCTGAGTGTCTCTTCATGTTTTAAAAAACTTACAATAGTATTTATTATAATACATAGATACCAAACTAAAACCCTATTTTGAAGTTATAGTTCTTTTGGCGCGTAAGGGAAAAATTATGACAGTAAATTTTCACGATGCGCACGCACACCGACCGAGACTAAGTTTATAAGTTCACACATAGTTATAAGTAGGTATACACATAGGTACTTTTTTATATGCAAAGCAATAAAAAAAAATCTTTCATCGGTATCCAATTCAACGCTCTATTAAATTAGCAGACTCAGGACACGTTTTTAAAGCAGTTATGGTAGAGTATTATTACACTATAAACACATACCCCTTGTTAATTATTTACGTCAATATCACGAAATAGGGTACAGTGACAAGTAACATTTGCTTACCTTATAACAGGCGGTCAGCCTTGTAAGAATAGTCATAGTCATTCATAAATAATACCTGATTGACAGGCAAATTATACTCCAATGAAATATTGCATGAAAATATAATTTGTTGACCAACGTAATTTGAACTGTAATGACGTCGTTAGAAGTACCTAACAGGATATAAAAACTTTTTAGTGGCGTGTATTTTAATGGTTGATAAATTTTCTTTGAATTTATGAAAAGAGTATTTTTATAATAATATACCTACTAGTTTGAGTGAAGAATATTAGATGTCTAGATTTTTTTTTAATTTTCTTCTAAGTGATCGAATTATAGATATGAATGGAACCAAAATAAGCATTGCGCCGACTCCAAATAATTCTTGTAACAAAACTAGTCAGTAAAAATAATCACGAAGGTTTAAGTCAACCAAACACTAAAAAACTTGAAATACTCTAGTTTTCTTAATCTAAATAATTGATTATTACCTATCATAAAACGGGAGCTACAAAGCCTACAAAGTTTTATAAATACATTTAGGCCTATGCTAATCAGCTCAACAGACATGAATAAAACTTATTATTATCTTTACAAAGTATATAAAAAATTTGCTCCCGCTACACTAGATCTTTTTAACTACAAAAAGTATTTCAATGCAGTTTTCAACAATAGATAGGATTGGTTCAAGAGGAATTGTTGTGTGTATTTTAGTAATGTTTTGATTACCCCTTCGAGGCCGGGGCGGGTCGCTAGTTATTAATAAACAAAGTTTTCGTGAAAAAAATAAGTTTTTTTATATAGTCAACCTACAAATGAAACTTACAAAACAATTTCAAAAACATATCCAAACTACAAAATATACTACAAAATTTTATCCATTTTGTCTACACATTACCATAGAGCCTTAACTAGCAGTGGTACGCGTCATTTGTCGGCCGGAAGTCGTTAGCCGGCGTCACAAACGTCAGTCCCGGTTGTAGACGGGATAATAGCCGGTTGAACCGGTACTGTTGGCTTTTTAAATAAATTATCCGGAATCGTGATAAAATGAAGGGTGTGTATTTATGAGTAAGGAGTTGTATGTCTTGTAATTTTTTTCATCTATTTAATTGTTTGCGATGTACAAGATAAATGGAATAATTTTAAGCTTTTAGTAGTTTTTGTATTTACATTATAATAATTAATGTCGACAACATCACATACATTGCTCTGAACCCAAAGTAAGTAGGTAAAGCAATTGTGTTATGGATTCAGGGACAACAAAGACACCACAATCATCCAGACCCGAGACGATGAAGCACATTGACTCGTCCGGGGATCGAACCCGGACCTCAGAGCTAGCGACACTTTAAAAACCAGTGCGTACACCACTCGACCACGGAGGTCGTCGAAAACATTCTTCTTTTAATGATTCTTACAGAGTGATTTTGTTTTGTTGGCCAAATGTAAACCTGTTTTTTTTTTTTAAATATACGAAACTATTCAATATGTTTTAAGTTTAGTTTATGCAACGGTTGCCATAAATTTGCTTGCATTAACAACCCATAACATAATGTGGTTCAAAGTAAGACGTAAATCTTAACTTGTTAAGTAGAAATTTCTGCAATACGAAATAAATTTATAGTTTTATACTTCTGGAACTTGAATAGTTGTTTGTAATTTATTATCTTACGATAAATATAAAATTTTAACTATGCTTATAAAGAATTTAACAAAGCAAGACGGACACTAATAAACTCAAAAACAAATAAAATATAAATTAAATTAAAATAAAAACTGCACAGACTTATTAAGACGACATCTTTGCTAAAAGCTCCAACGAATCTTACATTTCAACACCAATCTAAAGTATTAAACTTTTATTTACTCCTCTAAACAAACTTCAGTCGTCAAAATGAATTTCAAACAAGTAAATTGTAGAGTTCCTTCTTCGAGAAATCTTTAAAGTGCCAAGTGGTGCAAGAATGACCTAGACTGTCCGTATCCCGATCACTACAAACTTCAACCTTGACTTCTATTGCATAAAGTTCATTTTTGTGTGTTGAAATTGTGTGATATAACATGTTTTGTTATGAGGGGATAGAGTCTGAGTAAATATCATTATCGTTGGTCCACAACAGCTTTCCCTCTGTGGTTTTAGATAGCCACTTTGCCATATACTTTAAGAGAATACATTATGTACCAACGTCTTAATAATAAATGCAGGTATTGTTGCTTTTGTTTAATATCTACAATGTTTGTTATTAGCATTGCATTATAAGCATAACTATCGATCGTCCGTAACCTCATAATACAACCAAAATGGACGTAAAATAACTGGAAAAACTAATTACGTATTGAAATTAGGATCAAAGTAATGTAATAAATAAATAAATGTGGACAGCATACATTGCTCTGAACCCAAAGTAAGTAGCTAAAGCATTGTTATGGAATTCATTGACATCGAAGGTGCCACAAACGCCCATACTGTGCCCATACCCGTGACAATGTAGAAAAGTGGTCCCGAGACAATGAAGAAAAGTGGTTTTTCTACATTGACCCGTCCGGGGATCGAACCCGGGCCCTCAGAGGTGGCGACAACTTGAAGACGGGTGTGTAAGCCACTCGGCCACGGAGGCACGGTTAAAGATCGTTTGTAAGCTCAAAATGGTGAGAACTTTTTGATTTCATCGTGTTTTTCGTACATTGTTTTACGTAGAGTACTTTCCTATAATGTGATGTATGTTCTTACGAAGATATGACACGGATTTTTGTTCTTTTAGCTTTCAATATGAGTGTTTTCACAGAGATCGCTAACAAGATATATTATTGGTTTTCTCTATAGTGCTTTTGTGATTCTGTTATATATATTTTTTAACGCCTCGTTGACACTTCGCGCGACCAAGGGCTGGCTTTTACCTTGGACAGAGGATAAGCATTGCCATACAACGTGGCAATGCCGCCAGCCTTTTGGGAACACTCCCAGTGGACAGCGATGTGGAGAAATTTTTTGATGCCATATTTTAGGTTTATTTTTAATATTAGATTAGTTTATTTTATCATTCCTTTTGTATGTATATATAGTTAAGTTTGTAAATATTTAAAATTGTTAATTGACTTAATAAAATGTACAAGTCATAATAAAAAAAAAAAAAAAAAAAAAAAATCAAGAAATGAGCATTCGTAATGTTAGGTCTAGTGATGAGTTAGTATATGATATATGACATATTTGTCCTCAGTCATTATAGAAGGTCAGATTTGTTAATCTGTAAGTACCTACTTACTTTTAAACGGGAATTAGGCAGGCATCTTCAGTCTGCTTGCGACAACGGCCGGTGTAACCTGGTCGGAACGTCAAGCTATATATGCATGTTCGCGCTAATGCCCGATACATAATATGTTACTGTGGTTAAGTAATTGATCTTCATATTTTTTATATCATACACATCACTTGAGAATCTCTTTTTTTTTTCTCTTGTTATTAAATATTATGTTCTTGGTGATAAACGGCGTAATTACAACAAAAGTAAATTTTGTATGACGAAACGTCTCATTTTCTTTCACATCACTATTAATTTCCTGATAAAAGGTAAATAAATTTAAGCAGTGCATGGTCTCACTAACAGGAAAAAATCCTGTTGTGTAACTACGAAAGAATACGGAAGTCATCCAAATTTCAAATAGCAGGACTTTGTATCTCACGAAAAGTCTCAATCACATTTTTTTTTCCTAGTGGATAAAATATAAATCATTTAAATTTTGCTGACCTCAATAAGAACAAGCTGAAACCAACACCTAATCAATAGCCCATCAATATTCAGCTGTTTAAAACAAGCGGATATTAAACGGATAATAAATTCACCGGCCGACGTAATATCATTTTCGAGTCCATCATTCTATGGGTAATCCTGGCGCGCAATTTTATTGCAATCCGTCGGCCGCGGGCGTCCGGCTAAGTGAATTAAACGCTAACATAGGCTTAAAGCGCTTTATATGCACTTTAGTATTAAAGTGAGTTATTGAAGAAGCGGTTTTCTGTCTTTTGACTTTGAAAAGAAATACTGAGCTTCATTGATATGTTATAAAGCGCTAAGCTTCGGATAGATTATTTGGTTCAAGGAGATGCGATTACTATAAAATGGTATGTATACTTAAAAATGGTAGAATAGTTGTAATAATAATTAGGATATGATTAGTATCATTATTTGAAGCCTTGGTGGACTTTTGGGAATTCTAGTGATATTGTTGGCAGCCAAAGTTGCAAACGGATTTTTTTGCGTTATTTATCTGTTGTAGCTAAAAAGACAGATTTAATTACATATTATAGTAATTTACATTTGAATTGGTTCTCAAGAAGCTATTGATTTTTGGTTGTCTCCTTAAAATGTGAAGGTTTTTTTTTTTCAGCACAACAACATACCTATTTTTTTTTTTACTTAAGTTTTATATTAACAGAATATTAATTTAATTCTTAGAAACTTAACTATTTATATACACAAAAAAAAACAAAATAAACTTATCGAATTAAAACGTAAAACCTAAAATGGTGTTATGGTGAAGTGTTCCCAAAAGGTTGGCGGCATTGCCACGTTTTATGGCAAAGCTTATCCTCAGTCTAAGGTAAAAGCCAGCCCTTGGGTCACGCGAAGTGTCAACGAGGCGTTTAGCTAGATCTTTAAAAAGCATGTACGCACTCGGACCATGATAAACAACAACATGACAAACCTAATACCTACCTAAACACAGTCATCACAAAATTAAGACAGAAACGCTCTCTAAATTAATAATACCTTACATCTAACTTCGCAAATATTAACTGTGTCTACATTTGACACCCCATTCAAGGGTGGCACACCTTGCCAAATATCATGGCAACTGCATTAAGTCTTCAGTGTATCAAATGACAATACAAATAGACGTCGCCAACCCTACGGAGAGTGTATTATGAGGGGCGAGCAGTGATTCATCAATTGATCTGCCGTTGTTTGATGGCAGACTTGAGGGTTGAAGACATGGTAATATATTTGATAGGTAGCGAAGGTGATTGGTGTATTGTTTGTCAATTTTTTTCTGACGGGTTAATAATTGTTTTTAAAACGACTGCTACGTACGTGACGACTAAGTAAGTGTGACCCGCCCTAGTGTCGCGGGAGTTTCACAAACATTCAAAGCACTTGCACAAAGTATGCAATACTTTGACAAGATTTTGACAAATGTATATTTTTTTCTCTTATGATGAATGGAAACTGCGGAACATTGAGCAGAGGTAGCTGGCGTGGTGACCTATACCACTTAGCTACCGGTGCAGTTAATAATTAGTTACCGTAATAACTTATAATGATAATAAATCCTTTGATCTATGTTAACCAGAAGGTAAATCTATATTACACACTAGCTGTCCCCCGCGACTTTGTCCGCGTGTTTTAGTTTCAACGGTTTTTAATTTTTGCAAAATTTTTCATTTATGCTCCGCTCCTTTAAGTCACAGCGCAATGTTATATAGCTTATAGCCTTCCTCAATTAATGATCTATCCAACACCTGAAAGGATCTTTCAAATCGGACCAGTAGTTCCTGAGATTAGCGCGTTTAAACAAACAAACAAACAAACTTTTCAGCTTTACAATATTAGTATAGATAAATATAAAACAAAGACGGGTTAGTTACAACATTTATATGACCTTTGATTTGTGGAATCGTCTCCACCCCGAATAGCAATATAAAAACATCGGAGAAAGTCGGGAACGGCGATGATTTACGCGGGTGAAACCGCGAGGCACTGCAAGTAACATATAAAAAAAAGCTATATTACACGGATAATACATACCTAGATAGGTAGTAAGTATGCCTACTTTTCGGTCGCCATCAAGGGATACTGTTTTACCTAATAAAATAAGTAAAGTTTTTAAATAATAGGAAACCCTTTTAAATCTATAGAACATCATAAATACTCGAATACCATTACGGATTCTAAGGATACAGCTTTCTACATTTATTTATGCATTCCGTACGTAACATTATTTACGTTCGTGCATCCAGGTAGATGGTACGTGCTTTTTCAGCACTACATCTAGTATCTACAGCGCCAGTTATACAAACTCCTTGAAAATTATTTATCTGTCAACACACGTACAAAGAATAAATAGGTTACTGTACATTCAGCATTGAAGGCTAAATGCCTCCAGCTGCATGGAGCGTAGTAGTTCAAATCGTTTGACCTTTTGTGAACCAATAAAAATAATATAAAAGTATATTACGTAGGTGCGCGAAACAAAAATAAGTATTTCGTTCTTTGCATGCTTCGATATACAGCATGTTATTATAAAGGACGTACTTATTGAAGATTTAAGATGAATGATTGTAATATGTAAATAGCCATTAAAAAATTATATCCGCCTGTATAAATATCTGATAGCTTTTTTTTTTGTTTGGGCGGGGGAATCCTCATGGACACGCTCACTCGGGGGAGCGAACAGGTAGTGTCAGACTCTTACTGACTAAACCTGAACCGCCGTGCCACGTCATCCGCGTGTTGTGTTGGTGCGTGGCAATGCATTGCAATTCATCACGCACAAATATCAGATAGCCTGGCTGTATAAGAATTATGATGAATTTCATAAGCAATTATAAATCAATCTGCAGGGGTATAGCCAAAATTCTGATGAAGGTCATTCAACGAGTTCATAGTCTACTATAGTAACGTCAGATGAATGATCAGTAAGATTTTTTTTTTATATTAACTTATGGAGTTTTTTGCCAGTTCTTCTACATAAGAGTGACATTTTAGAACCGCACAACTAGAGTCATTTAACGTTTTGAAAGTGCCTGAAAAAGCCTAGGTACTTAAAATAAAAATATTTTGATTTTGATTATTTGATTATATTTTTGATAATTACAAAAAATGTTCATATTATTAAATGTTACAGTCGTCGATCAAGAAATCAGCCTGTATATCCCATGAATCGAATGCGGCTTTTGCTTCTAAACGTTTGAAGTGAATGCTTTCAATGGAGTTTTCTTTCAAAATATTGCGTGAAAGCATTTCGCGATGGCTTTGCATTTTAAAATGGTTTTTATAAGGAATCGCAAGCCATCGGCGTTGTGGAAAGAAATGTGAATAAACATTTTGCATTTATTGTGTTTTGTAATCGGTTTGCGTCAATCATTGTTATGTGGAATAATTTATTTTTAATTACTTGCTATCGCTTGTAAATACTTATATAAAAATGGAATGTTAGCTTTAGGTTTACTGTATAAGAGTCTTAGTAAAACAAAACAAAATCGAATCTCAAAATCACCAAATCATCGCGAAAAAAATTAAAAACAAGGTCGTAAAATAAAAATGCTCGTCATTTTGGAATAAAAAAATACTATCGACACGCCCGCCGTCAGGTCGCCTATTAGAGGTTATTGAACCGTAACGCCCCCTCCCGAAATTTGCACAAACGACCGTCACCCCGTAGTAATTAGTGATAATCAGAAGAAAAATTTACAGCCCCTTTTTCGTTTTTTTTAACGAGTCAAAGTTTTGGACACTGTTTACAGGTTTTCCTCAAAACGGTGGATATATCGGTACATAGGCATGTACAAACAATAAATCGTTTTAATAGACCGAACGAACAAGATTGACGACCTCCGGGGTCGAGTGGCGTACACACCGGTTTTCAAGGTGTCGCTAGCTCTGAGGTCCTGGGTTCAATTCCCGGAAGGGTCAAAACACTAGTGCTTTAGCTACTTTCTTAGGGTTCAGAGCATGTACGTGATGGTTGACTGGCTTGTTGGTCTAGTGGTTAGTGACCCTCACTTTTATACCGGATGACGAAAGTTCGATTGCCACCCAAAAAAACTCTTTATGAGATGAGATGATCATTGGTTCTATGTCTAGGTGTAAATTAACTATAATATGTATGTATTTAAAAATATATAAGTATGTTTATCAGTTGTTTGGTTGCCATGATACAGTATCTGCCTAGTTTGGGATCAGATGGCCTTGTGTGAGTTGTCCCAAGATATTATCACTATTATCTAAATTAAAGTTTATTTTTAATTTATATGACGCGATAAATGGTCAATGATTTTCAGAGGTGTAAAAGTTCTTCGTCCTTTTCCTATTGGTAATGTAATTTTGAAATAGGCAACTGAGTTATGATTTTTTTATAGACTTCTCAAAATAATTATTGTAAACTAGCTGCCCACCCCGGCTTCGGGCGGTGTGAGGTTTTTAACACATTTCCATAATTTTTTTATTTAGTTTATTGTATACATACCTTTTCCTTACAATAAGGTACATAAAAAAAGACAAATTACTGTCATTCGAAAGTTATAGCGAGACCAAGGGAAATCGGGATTCATTTTTACATAGATGTCTGGACATTTAGGTAGATTATTAAGACTAAAACTTATCTAAGGAAGTTTTTAGGTACGCATTTACTTTATCTATGTCTCTAAAACCAAAAATTTAATCAATTCAAGATCTATTCCATCTTATAAAGAAAAGAAATCGATTGAAAGCGATACAAACAGTCTGAGATAAACACTTTGAGGCTTCCAGCATTAAATTGTCATTAAGTAAAAGCTCGGTCGTCCAAACTGAAGGAATTACTTAATTAGGTCCCGGGAACCTGCCCCTCTGAAATTGAGATATATTGTGATTACTCCGAACATTCTTTAAACCGAAATGGAATGAAATGATGGCGGGATATCGTATTGTGTTTACGATTTGTTTGTAATATGATTCTTATCGTAATGCTGTTTTTTGGTTTTTTGCCTTAGAGGGAGTTTTCCTCGTTGCGTTTGCAGTTGTTTTAAATATACTAAGACCATAGTTAGGTAGTTCAACTAAGTATTTTTCTGCATTTAGCCTCTTGATTGGGTGAACCTATAGTGCGTGACTTGGATTTTTTCTTTACTCGAGCCATCCCGAAGCATCCCAGAAGGTTAGCAGCGTTTTCAGGCTGCTACAGCTTCCGGTAATGATGCTGGAGTCTGGATAATTTACGCTTTTGATCTGCCACGCTCCTGCATTCTAGCAGGACGTTCCGTGGCGTATACTAAGACCATATTAAAAAAGGTTCCTAATGGTAATAATTGGATATACCGAGACAGAAAGGAATATTTTGTTGCTAGACAGCAATTACCCTAACGTCCTAATGATTCACTTTTCATAAAAAGCAAATAAAAAAGAAAAAGGTTTTGTCAATAAATCATATCTAATAGTCAACAAAATCGTTACCCGAAAACTCAATCAGACCTTTCGTCAAATGTTGCTTCTTAAAATCTGTTTTCTGCCACGAAAAGCCACGACTTCGCGACACATCAAAGCCTTTGATGTCTTCAGCAAATCTGGCAATGAGTTAATTAAACATCAATTTGCCATCTTCCCCTTTTACAATTTGCGTCTGATGTAAACTGCCATCCGGAATAACGTTTGACTTGAAATAAATTTGTTTTGAAACAGGTAATGACTTATGACTTTTTTTTAAAAGTGTCAGATTTTCTGTTAGTAATTTATGTAAGAGATACCTACCTTAAACAAAAAGAAAATGAAAACCTAAAAAACAATAATAACATTTGTACGTTATATTATATTTATTCTTGTTTAAAATCAAAATATAAATTTGTGTGTATATACCGTATGCACTTTGTGATGTTTAGATATGACTGGTTCTAGTAAAATGTGCTTTTAGACTGAAGCTTAAGGTTGTAATCGTATGAAGCGTTTAGTCTATGTCTTTCCTGAAGAACTACATTAAGGACGGGAAGACAAAACTTTAATGAATTATAAACAAACTTTTCCCTTTAATCAATCTCACACTTCTCATTATTGTGAATTAATATTATGAATTAATATTATCTAATTGGTCAACGCCATTTATGAAAATCCGTTTTGTAGTTTTTGAGTTCATCGCGTGCGGACAGACAGACTGACGCTGCGGAAGACTTTGTTTTATAATATGTATAAATAATGCTTATCCATTACAGTTTTTGAATTAATAAGTCATGTCTAACAAGATCAATGCTTGTTCCGTCTCTACATGAGAAGAGGCATGTGACCTGGAGTGGGGCATTTATATCCCGATATCAACAAGAAGCCTTCTAAGTCTTAATTGAGCAAGTCTGTGTTACATACTATGCGTGAGAACCAAGTCTACAGACTACCTACGTTGTACATGACTACAATTTTAACATTTAAAAGACTCCCGTAATTTTTATAAAATTACTGATAACTTTTAAAATACTGAACAGAGCTTCATAACTTTTAGCTATGAACCTCCTCGATCACGTCAACTTTCAAACCAAAAACCGCATAATATTCAGTCCATTAGTTTAGGAGCTACGATGCCACTGACCAACAAACAGATACGTATAAACGTCAAACTTATAACAATGTTAATATAAAACAAACAGCATTAAACATCAAAAGTTCTTTATGACTTTAAAAGTGTATTAAAATTCATTATTTTAAGTTTTAAAAACGAAGCCAAACAAATAATATCATCACATAGCCAAATTCGGTTCCACCCTTATTTTAAGCTGCATCGTGATAGCGTAATACAGTTCCAAACATACGAGTATACGCATTCTGTTTTAGGCAGTGTCCACGGCATGCGACGAGCACTATTTGGGTGACATTAACATATTTCGTGGGTACTAATGTAGCCCACACGGCGGCTTTTATCTAATATAACTGAGTGGACTACGTTCATGATCCACTTTGCATATGTAGAGTCTCTAAGTGTGTTAATATTAACTAGTGTGAATACAAGGCATGTTTTTTAATTGATAAGCTGGTCATGAATAGATTTAACGTAATAAATGATAGTTTGTATATCATCGCCATTGTCGTTCAAATCTTAACCAATTGTGGCTATCGCTAGTTATTTCCGCTAATGGACTGATAACCTTCATATATCTTTCTCCTGAATTTAATTATACTACTGTGTAGTTAGATATCGATCTTCTAAAGCATACTCTGATAGTGACATATTTTATATCCTCGCATCTATTCCGACCGACATTTTTCTGTGGGATTCAATTTTAAGAACACAATATTTTAGAGCTTTGTAATGATATATTGACTTTATTGAAGCTATACAAATCGATATCGGACCTATTTGTTTATTTATTGATATAATATTTTTAAAAGGGACCAGCCCACCCCTATGCCCATCATTGCAACTCCTGTAAGCCAGGATCTACAATGATAACCAATGAATACTACCGAAAAAGTTAAGCTCGGTGTGTCCCAGGGATACGAGATCAATAGTGAAAACCATTGATATAATTTGCCGATTTTAGACTTTATACAGAACTATTGTTTATTAAGTTGCGAATAACATATTGAATAAGGAACCAATCTATTAGTACCAACATTAAGAGTATAATGATGAGCTGATACAAATTTTATTATTATAGGTTATTTTATTTTTGTTATTTTATTATCTAAGTATATAATGATTAAATTAAACCAAAGGTATTAAAATCAAGGTATACTTACCGATCTTGTATTACAAAACTTGTCAAACCATGAATGTAGGTTAGAAAATTCATAATTAATTTTCTAACACCTCTAAATTAATGAATAATTCTGTAATTCGAACTATTATTACGTGACAAGGTGTTAATTCAAAATGGACTACACCAAATAAATTATTGAGTAACATTTGACGCTATTATTAAACCGACATTAATTACAGCTAACGTAATTGTATTTTATTAGGCCTTTGTGTCAGGAAAACGTTTAATTCCCTCATTGGTTAGGCCATTTGACACGATTGTTGGGTTTGTATATTTACAAGCTTGTGCTAAACAGTTGCATTAGTTAACATTCAAGAAATTAATATTTTCTTAAATTTGGAATTGAGTATAAATCTTGATAAGTATTCTCAACAAAAGCAAACAGCAGTTGTCGACAAATTAGTAGACGTGCAGTTGCTTTTACTAGAATAATTTACATTTATATTTGACTACTTAATTTACTTTTATTATTTTTTTAAGTAATTTAATAAGTTATTAGTTTTTACAAACCACGACATTTAGGTATATTTTGTATACAGATATTTTGACTATATACCTACTTCAAAACGTAATCTTTTATTTGTTTTTAATAAGCTACATAGCATTATAGAGCCTAGTTGTATTTTGCTTAAGTTTTCTCTATACTTTTTACAATAAAACACATAAGTATTCACATACTGTATTTTACTGTAAAATAGTAGTCTTCCAAAATTAGTTCTCCCAAACTTATCAAACAATTTAAAGTTCCCGAAAATCCTAAAACCTTAAGACCCACCAAAATTTCTTGTCCAAAATAATCCCCGTATACAAAGGGTTGTATACAGGGTGTTATAATCGGCTGTTACTCCACATTGTATCGTGGGTCCCTGAGAATGCTGCGATCAGTGCGTTCGAGAGATAAATAGTTTCATTATGACCGCCTTTTGGTCTTCCACGACGTTTTGTGTAGTATATGTTGGGTTTTCAGATGGTTTGTAATTTTGAAGTATTAATTTATTGAAGGTGAAGTAAACAGGGGAACAAAGGAGTAAATATGGGACTGAAAAAAATGTCTTTTGTTTTTTTTTTTTTTTTTTTCATAAAGTTTTATTTTAACTTATATTACAAAATAGATTTTAAGAAGTTGTCTTGCGACTGGTGTAGCTAGCTCGTCCTATAACTTCCGCATTACAACTTAGGGAGTAGGAATGGCTGAAAACCAGCGCTGTGACGGTTCGTGCTCGTCCTGGTACAGCATTAGCTGAGCCATCTCCCTTTGTCTTCTTCAGACTTATATTTAGTAATATGTACCGTGTATTTTTTTTTTTTGTAGCAATAAATCTATTTTTATTTTATTTATTTAAATAAATATCTAAGAAAGAGTAGGTATTGGGTAGAGCGGTCCATGTCTTTTGACTTTAAAGTACCTTAGAATTTAGGCTCTGCGTAAATAGGCTACCCAATACACGCTATGTACTATAGCAAGTGGCCCATTCGCTACAGCAGATGAATATATGAAAAAATGTGTCGCTGAGCACCGCAGACTGTGTCCGTGGCCTGTTTGCGTGCGGGTATTAAATTCTGTGCATTGGGATTTGTTTTTGGTTTGATTTGTGTTTGTACTATAAACCTGTATGATGCCAATATTGTCCATGGAGTGAATGTTGCGTAAAGCTTTATAAATTCATTAAAAAATCTCATTAATTTGATTTTTATAATATTTTATTTGCAATTAATTTTGCAATATTAACCTAAAATTATTTTATTTAAAATTATTACGTTCCAATTATTTTTGCGTTTATATTCAATTTACAATTTAGAGACATACGTCTCTTAAATGCTAGCATATACCATATCTAAATAAAGGAGGAGCATACCAGACGGAGTCATTATTTTGCCAACAGATGGCAGCACAATCGATTACGGGCCGCGCCGGGAGCGAGCGGCGCAATTTGCGATCCCCTCGTCCGTGAAATCTACTGAAATGAATAAAACTATCTGAGAATCGAACACTCGAGTGGTTCGATTCTAGGTATCGATTTGTTTGCGCATTCGATTTGTGTGAAGTTGTATATTTTGTGAAGTGTCTCTTGCAGCGGCAAGTCAAATATTTTTATTGTGACAGTGGAATTTTTTGCTAAAAATGGATTTAACTGTCAGCTATGTCTAACATACCTTTATAAGAAAAATATTTAATACTAGCTGTCCCCCGCGACTTTGTTCGCGTGTTTTAGTTTCAATGGTTTTTCTTTTTTGCAACATTTTTCATTTATGCTCCGCTCCTATTGGTCGTAGCGTGATATTATATAGCATATAGCCTTCCTCAATAAGCGGACTATCCAATACAAAAATATTTTTTCAATTCGAACCAGTAGTTCCTGAGATTAGTGCGTTCAAACAAACAAACAAACAAACTCTTCAGCTTTATAATATTAGTATAGATTTAAAACTTGCATGAACTTACAAAAATTTTAGCTATAAAAAATTAAATTAAATTAAACTTAGCTATATTTATCTATCTGTCTTTAGCTTTATATTGGAAGTTGACGTAAATAGTTTTATTATATTTACGTCAACTTCCAATCTATACTTATAATAAATCTGTAGAGAGGTCAATTCTGTACATCAAATATATTTTCAAAATAACTATCAGGGGGTGATTAGTGATCGATACTGATGCCAAAAATGCAATCAGTAAAATTTTTGTCTGTCTGTCTGTCTGTCTGTCTGTCTGTCTGTATGTTCCTTATAGAAACAAAAACTACTTGACGGATTTTAACGAAACTTGGTACAATTATTCTTCATACTCCTGGGCAGGTTATAGTATACTTTTCATCACGCTACAATCAATAGGAGCAGAGCAGTGAAGGAAAATGTTGGGAAAACGGGAGAAGTTACTCCATTTTTCAAGCTTCCGTCGCGTATGCAGCCTTAATGGTTAAAGCTACATAGAAATCATGTATGACGGAAATGTTCTACATAAAATTATCTAAAAAATATCCCATAACAGCATATGTCTATCTTTTATGGTTGACTCACAATAACACGTGTAACTCCCGATAACTTAGCAGTTCGGAGCTTTCTGATTATATTTGTTTACTCTTACGTTTATAATACTCTCACTCATCCCTAATTAAAAAAGTTAACATTATTACCTATTCAATAAAAAAAGAATCATAGAAATCGGTATAGAATCACCAAACTTATACATGAAATACGATAATAAGCCATCGCGCCGTCGCGTGTGAATACTGAATCATGCTATAAGGATTATTTTTGTGTAACGTGATATATTATATTTCCCTACTAAAATACGAAAGTTAATCTGTCTGTTACATCAAAACCACTGAACAGTGAGGAAGGACATATGCTACTTTTTTACGAAAAACGACGGAAACGCGGACGAAGTCGCTGGCAAAAGCTAGTAAAGTATAAAACACACTATCCACTGTTCTCCAAACAGGATTTATATGTGTGAAAAAAAAAAGTTACCATTAATGGTTCTGTAATTATACAGGAGTCAAACAATTTCCATGGTGGCTTAATAAATATCTCGTCTCTTAGTAAGTAGTTAAAATCGTCCACATCAAGCACAGGGCAATGACAAGCTGATAAGATGATGATGAATAACACACTCTACATCTGACAGACAGATGTTTCTACTAAAATATTTCACCCACTCCCACCCATATTTTTCCCACTTCCTCACATATTTTTACCCATATCGTCGACCACTTCATTTATCATTTCTGTCACTGAAAATATGAAAATGAAGTTTAACCCTCCATTGGTGATGTGGAATGGACATTTTATTATTGCTATTTGAAAGTATAAAAGGATCCATTTGAGTAAAATAAGGACAAAATTAATCACTTTGAAACTATGAGTAAACATAGACAAGTATAGAGTGCGCGCATCGCTAGTAGTCGTAAGCATATTTTTTGCTATAAGCAATACGCTCGTTTACGTGATTTTCCGTGCAACGACAAACGTTTATGCAAAAATATCAATGGTTCCGATACTTAGCTATGATATATTATGCGCACTTTACAGTTTACTTTTTTTTCTACGGTTTCATATTAATAAATATTTCTATAATGTTTATTAAGTTATTGCAAATAGCTTCGGTATAAATAAGTTTTAAAAAACTTAATATTTATGACTCAGACTTAGGTGTAGTTATAAAGGTAATTATTTATTTGAAAACATCCAAACGTTTGTAAAGCATTTATTTAAAAGCTACCTTTAAATGTCAAGTTGTGGGTGTGGGTATTACTTTAGTGTAAAGGTCAATGGGATCAACCTATATTAATCGAGGTACGTTGACTAAAAGCCTCCCACACTTAGGATCAAATTACGATTCCTGTAACGCTTTCAATCCTTTATCATCCTCTATTTAACACACTTTAAATATTCGAATGACTATTTCACTACTAACGATATGGTAATGAAATAATACGGAAACCAACAGTTCAATATGCCAAGCAAATATAGGCTGTCAAGAAAAAAAAAATATTAATTTGACAAGTGTAAGATGCGTAATCATTAATTTTGAAGAAGAATTATAATTAAAGTTAATGAATAAGTAGGTGTTTGGATTTCTATACAGCAAACAAAAAAAACGGAAGTTAATGTTTTGATTTTAAGGCTTGAGATTATTTTCTAAATAAAACATACATCAGCTATCAGCGTAGTTTTACAAACTACGCTGACCTTTAAGCTATTAAGTACTATTATTGTTTCTTCATTTCATTTTTCTTTCAAAGTTTGTTAATTTATATTTGTGCCTTTTTTTATGTGTTAATATATAAAATTTTGTTGTAAAAACATTGATGAGTATATGACGTCTTAATATAATTAAAAAGAACAGATTATTCTGTAGCCTACCAAGGAGATCAGTTCTCATCCTACATTATTGTCGATTATTCTTGATGGGTTATTAAGGAAACACCTATTAATAACCAGTGGTTACTTTTATTATATTTCAAATACACAGAGCTAAACGTGTTAGTTCAATGTCACGGAGTAGAGAGAGCAAAAGTCATAGACAAGTCTATTAAGAGGCGCAAAATTTAAAATTAGAAGTTTATTTTCTTATATTCTGTTACAAGATTAATTATAATCATAGCTTGAGACTATAATCTCATTTGCTAAATAAGCGTTACGATTATTCTGTTGTATACACTGTCGCGTACAACAACTACCTAATTTATTTTGAGTAGTCGCAATTTGTGTTCATTAATTGAATCTCTTTACATGTCTCGTATCATACACGTAGGATCCAATAAATAATTAAAAAGCAATCACGGACACCTTTCAAAAAGCCAACCACTAATACGGTACGATGTTCCTGTGATCAGTACCCATTAGGGGTGGGGTCTCAGTGTAAGCGGAATCTAAACCTGTATTTTATGTTCAAAAAACCGACCAAGTTTGAGTCGGAAACGCTCACGACGGGTTCCCTACCATTATTTTTAAGAACTAATTTAATCTAAAAACCGATTTTTATGAAATTGGTTTGGAGCTTGAACGCCAATAAAGAATATAGGGTAGTTTATCCGCGATAGCCGACAGTAAAATTATATTCTTTCAATTCAACTTTCGAATTAGGTAGATATCTTGTTTAATTACGATAACTGTTAGTAGTCAAAGTATGATGTAATTTATTGTATTATTCTTCTGAATTCATTAATAAATAATAATGTGGCATAAAAACTTATTTTTAGTAATCCAATCTAATATCATTATAATAATAGACATCATTACCGACAAGACTCCAAAGTGTAGATGAGATCTAAAAATACGAGTTAAAAACAAAATATTAATCATTCATTCTATTTATGTATTAAAATATTTACTGAGCCATTTAAAGCTTACCATGTTGTCGTATTTACTTTTAATATCGAATATATCTTATTTCAATAAGAACCGAAATATTGGGTTTGACCTTCAAGAAATGTCTCAATACAAAGCGTTTTATGTTTTCCATTCATAATGTCTACTTATTGATAACCGATGAATAAACAACTTCGGTTAATACGAATCTATTTTTGAACATAATATTATTTATTAACTGTAAATAAAAAAATGAACATTTACTTTCAATGATAACTTGATATAAATATTCTTTGATTCTTTGATGTTACCTTCATAGTTACCGACGACGTTTAAAATCTGATCGCGCTGGTATATGTCAAAATGTTATGAATGTTCAAGTAATTAATAGTACAAAGGATAGGATAAGCACGAAAGTATAACTGATAGCTAGTATTAAATCCAAAATGCGGGCTATAACATATCTGCCTCATTTTTATTTATATAATAATATCAAATTATTAAATTAGGTCAAGATTGAGAGTGATATATTTGTCTAATGGACGATTTGAAGTATTTTTGTTACTAGCAATGTGGGTGTAATTCACATTACTAGCAATCTTGTAAACCTATCCAACTAAGCTAAATATGCTTGTATCTGGAGTGGGTTCACGTCAATACTGTAATGGGTGGGGTTTGTTCCTGCGACCTCTGGATCACAAAGCCGTCATTCTAACTTTTAGGCTACTGCCGCTTAACTTTATAGAGTATTAGCTGTTTTAAATAGTAGCTGAGAAGAGGAAATAAAATATTATTCCACAGATAACCAAGGGGAATTTTTAAAATGAAATTCAAAAATAGCTGTCACTGAAACCTCACCTTTAATCCTAATTGGATAGAAGGACGGCAGGCGCAGTCTACACACGTATAATTGAAGCACCAGCTATGTACATATGTGCTCCTAGTACATGATCCGTACAGACTTGTCCAAATAACGCAAATGGCCGAGATCGGTTTAATGATGAAATGGCTAATTGGGTTGTATCAATTTTGACATGAAATTGTTACCTGTTAATGTTCATTTATAGAAATGGACTTAAAAACATGACGTTCGTCAGTGGTATTTTAATTTTTTCTAATTGTATTAAAATGTGTTCTTTTTATTTGATTTAATTCTTAAGTGTAGGTACACGGAACAGATTATAGTGTTATTTTATCAATTATATGTACATAGGCGAACTTAAGTAAATGTAAATGTAAAGAAATGTAAAGGTGGACAACATCACATACATTGCTCTGAACCCAAAGTAAGTAGCTAAAGTACTTGTGTTATGGAATTCAGAGACAACGAAGGTACCACTAACACCCAGACCCGAGACAATGTAGAAAAGTGGTTTTCTACATTGACCCGGCCGGGGATCGAACCCGGGACCTCAGAGCTGGCGACACCTTGAAAACCGGTGTGTACGCCACTCGACCACGGAGGTCGTCAGAATTAAGTTCTTTAACAGCAAAATGTATCGATAAAATGTTAAACTTATTTAGTTCATAACCTGTTCTAAAATACAACGTATCGTTTTTCATTCTCGTCAAATTTAAGGAGGTAACTATGCTAATGATTCTTGACACGAATCAATAATAAAACATACACACACACATAAAGACACTGCCTTCCGCGTACGCAATATTATATAATAGTTGTATAGTTAGCTCTTCATTCCAGTTCAATGTTCAAATTGTATGTTTAATTGATTAAGGATTTTCGTTAGTCCACGCCGCCAATCACTAGCAAAACCGAAATTTAAATAAAATGCAAAATCCTTAAGAAATAAATTCAGAAAGAATAATATAACTGAAAGAATAGATACAAAGAACTACGCTGTGATTTCCCAATTGAGTACTAACCAAACGGGTAGTTAATGGATTTTCGACTTACTTTTACGATTCTGTGGAAATAAAATGTTGCGGATTGTGTGGCCTACTGGCTGTGACCGGACTAAGGAACAATTCCCGATAAGTACTAAGGTGATAATTTTTGTACGAAATGTCAATGATGACTTAGAGGAGATCTATAGGAAAGTAGGTAATTAGGTTTAACTATAATCTCTCTATAAGCTTCAGGATCGAACCATGTGGTAAATATGCTTGTGATGGGCCTATTGGTCTAGTGGTTGGTGACCCTGACTGCTTAATTGGGTGTCGTGGGATCGATTTCCACCCAAGATAAATCTTTGTGTTATGAACATGATCATTTGTTCTCTGTCTGGGTGTAATTTATCTATAACATGTACATTGTATGTATTTAGAAATATATTAGTATGTTTATCAGTCTGGTTGCCATAATACAAGCTCTGCCTAGTTTGGATCAGTTGGCAGTGTGTGAGTTATCCCAAGATATTATTAGATTTTAAAGCCCTAAAACTTGGAGAAATATAGGTTGCCGATGAAATACCTGGTTGTGCATATGTATAGTAAAACATCATTATAATTATCTTTTCTATTTCTTTTTCTTTTTCTTGTCATAGCTTCCTCAGACGATATACAATATTAAACATAATTTTCCGGTTTTAGTGGTGTAAACAGCATTTTATTAAAAAAAAAAAAAAAAAAAAAAAAGAACCCAAAATCCCTTAAAGTCCTTACAAAATAAATTTGTCAACAACACCAACTAAACGTCTAATCAAGTCATCAACAAACTCTAAACTTTAGTTTAATGTAGAGTTGTGTCGCCGAGCGATTAAGCTGTGTCCCGCGCTGATGGGATACGAAACAACTGAAACTAAATTAAACGGGACATTGGGTAATGCGAGTGACAGCGATTGGGACATTGAGGACCGTATACAAAAGAATCCGGCGCAATTTGACGGGCCATTCGATTTGTTATGAGAGCTGTATTTTAAACGATTTTAATCGATTCTATAAAATAGTTGATTGACTTGTCATCGATTAGTGAAATGTTTTTTTCAAACCGGTTTCCTATAATTTCAGTCATCGAAAAAAACATCTATAAGTAGGTATTATTAAATTAATCTAAGTAGTTACAGTCAGCAACATAAGTTGATGATCACATTATCATTTATTACCTATATAGATAACATTTCATTAATTGACTAATATTAGTATTAACCTTACGTGCAACTTTAATTTAAGGACCTTAAATTGTGTTCTATCTAGTTGTTTTGTAAAACTGATTGTGTTCATCAAATTTTGTTACGGACTGTACTAAATCCTAATCAAAATATTCTAAATTAGCGCAATTTTCCATTAGTTTAGCTAATTCATAATCATTGGTCATTGAACAAACGTGTGATAGTTTTGTTTTATTTGGTGCTCAGATGTACAAATATACGGTAACAATACGGTATTAAAAGACGGTTAAAGTTAACCTATAAACTGTTGAGTAAATCCATAATAAACAGCGGGTAGTTCCCACACCGTAAACTACACAAGATGGCCTATTATATACTGAAAATCACAGCAAATTGCCTCCTATTAACCAAACTAATAAATCAGCTTCAACTTTTCCACTAAACCTGAAACTAGCAAACAAGGCAATGCATTACAACAGGCCCGACCGTTTGTCAAACGAAATTCCCATTGGATTTAATTTGTCACGTATTTACATAATAAATGAACGCCTCCGCCTCGAAGCGGTGTAATCCGGTTTAATCTGGTTTAATCCAGCTTAAACCGCTTTTATACATCATTGAGAGACTTGATTCCCGATCGGGACACAATTTGCATGTTATTCCGTGTTAATGCCTTAATAGTGGGTGTGCCAAGTAATTTTGTAACGACATCATTAGCATAACGTCGCCTGAGGATGTTGTTTGGGAATACACGTGTTTGTCAGTCTTGTGTTTTGAAGGGAAACTTAGGTGACTGATATGTCTATACAATAGTAAGTATATAAAAGCGAATCCCGATTTCCATTGGTCATACCATAACTTCCGAACGACAGTCCCTAATCGGATAAATATTTATTATTCTACTTATTGTAAGAACAAGGTTTTGATATAAAAAAAAACATCGTACAAAAATGTTTTGAAAATCTCCCCCACTCGTGCAAATCCGGGGCGGGCAGCTAGTATAATAATAATATCAAAATTAAGTTAAATATAATATCAAAAATACTAAACGACGAATGTTTCTTAAAATCAAATTATGTACCTTTTTTATTTTATCTTTAGTTAAATATGGAATGACGTACTTTTTTAGTCATAAAATATTAAATTTGGTACCATTAGCTGACAAATGTTGTAGAAACCGCAATATAGTATACCTTATAATACGACGAACTTTTTAATCACACTAAAAATCTAACACAGGAAAACATTGTCTCTTTATTGTGAACCGAACCCTGATACACAATACCATTATCTTAAAACTTTAGCAACAGAGTTTTATCACAAACTATAACGTATAAAAGGAACGGCGATGTATAAAAACCTCATACTTCCTTATAATTTACACCAAAACTTCATTACATTCTCTTTTAATCTGCCTCCTTAATAGAGTTTTTCAAAGTTTCATCCTTGCCTCTAAACTGGCCGGTCTTTGTCAAAAGAAATGTAATTTTCTTTTAATATTGCAACTTATATTTTTAAAAAGGCGTTCAATTTTATAAAATTGTTAAGCATTTTGTAATTTGTGATAAAAAACAAAAGAACGTTCTATATTTATTTAATAATTTATAATTATTTTTATACTTTAATGATACGTATCTCAACGTAAATAAATAATACCTACGTATTGAAAGTTCTAAAACTGAAGACCCCTCGTTATATCAATTTGTAGAGCCTAAAGCATTTGAAATATTCATAAGAAATATTAATGAAACGGTCCACGTGTAAACAACAGTGATCTATATAACAAAATCGTTGATTCGCCATCAAGTCCCCATCGCATCTTGCTTACTACCCTCGATTCAATTAAACTTTAACCAAGTTCTCGTAAACAACACAATTAATTTCACCCCAATACATTTTGAACTCTATTTCGTATGATATATGATTTAAAATTGAGTGGTAAACACTAATAATGTCAATTATCAAAATGCTATTGTTTTGATATCGTAGCACCCAAGTTCAAATGAGTTTGTTATTATGATACACTAAAGTGGTGACATAATATTGGTGAATGTGTTTTTTGGACAATTTATGGGTAAATAACGTTATGTATGCATCGAATTTCGTGTTAATTTTCGTATAAAACAAAATTGCTAGCATGACACTAGAATGAAATTTTCAATAATGATATTTTGTTGCAACAAACTATTTTGTATTGAATGGTTTGCCAATTAAATTTGTTTTGTCACACGAACTAAATGAGAAATTATACATTCATTTCAGTCATAAAAATATAAATTCAGTGATTCCATGTTTCTGTTAAATTAACTCTTTAATCTCACTTAATTTTATTACAGCTTTCTTTAACCATAATAGCACTACCTCATATTTTCTATCTTATGATACTATTAAATCTCTATTATTCTAAGATACAAGTAAAAAAAAAGCGAGTCTTCACGAATAAATGTACATATCTTAATCCGGCTTCTTACGGTGCTCAATATCGCGGATAACCCCGCACCACCGAGTCTTCCGACCGCGGGAAGGTGTTTGTTCATGATAGCGCGGACGCGTCAGCAAACCACTGCGAGGCCAAGTATACCCTAACTCTTTTAAGATTGGGTTTAAATCTTAACACTCACTGCGCCGTGCGTGGTGGTCCGTGGTGATCCACGCACCATGGGAAGCCGGCTTTATCTGGAAACGTCAAAAAACAAATGCCAAACGTTAAACCCGTTTGTCAAAAGCTTTTTCAAAGTACTTGAGAACTCGATACGCCTTGAACCACAATACAAGAACAAAGACTTGTACCAATAAATTATTGCTAGATATTCACGAAACAGGAGAATGTTTGACATCTAATATCTATTGTAGAACGGTGTAGACATAGCAACGTTTGATCTGACTTACTGCTTGTAAAACAGAATTGTAGGGCTACGAAATTGGCGGGATAAAAGCGTTATGTTTTTAGTAAAACTGTTATTTTGCTTAAAATTATGATATTTAGAATCGTTTTTTATGCTAATAAATGAAATTATACATTTCTTCTTAAAATATGAAATTTGTTATGGTGATATTACATTATTTATTTTAAGGTCATAATATGTCCCATGCATACGTCTTCGTTAAAATAATATTTAATGTTATTTCCTTATTTGTTAAATTACAAGTAACAAAATACATTATAAACCTATATATATTCAGACACTCAAAATGACTTTTGCAGCTACTTCTTTTTACTTCGGAATAATTATTTTTGGTTAAATAAAATCATACTGCCACATCTACAAACCCGCCGACTTCGTGGCCCCACCATAAAACTTATTACTGTCCCTTGTTTCACCTCCCTGGTAACGCATCGATCACGTACCGCGCGCGAGTGTCGTCAAATTTTTGTTCAGACAAATTGATGCTGTATTTTGACGTGCTACATGTTTGTTTGTGAAGGTTTAACAAGACTGATTTTATACAGGAAAAGTAACTTGTATTCTTGTAATGTACCTATATAATATCAAAACCAAAATATGACAAGCAATAATAGAAATAAAATGTAACAATTGGGAATTTCCGTATTTTTTCGTGTTTGATTGTGTTAGAAGGCCGTCAAATAAACATATAATTAAAAATAATATGAAGCTGGGCGAACAGAGGTATCCCTTAAGTCTAACCAAGGATACTTAAAAAACAAAATTACACTGATTAAAGTTTTTGCCACATTGCCACATCAATTCACATAGTTATACCTATTTTGTTAGATATGAGAGATTAATTTTATAAATGCGATAATGAATCTGTCTTTCAGTCTGTCTGTTACGCTTCCAAGGCTAAATCACTGAACCGATTTCGATAAAACTTGATAACGGGGTAAACTTGGATCTTAAATAAGGACATACCTAGGCTAATTTTTGCCACGATAATCGACAACCACGCGGGCGGAGCCGCGGAAAACAGCTTGTATTTTCATAAAAGCATGTTTAAAGATCAAACATACCTCAACTGACAAGGTTTCATAACGAGGGCAAAACAACCGAATATCATATTCCTAAGCTGCGTGTGGCTTCGTGGCTACGTGGGCAATTGGTATTGTTTAAAAGTCTCTTATTTCCATACGTCTCTCTTTCATATTATGAATTCAGATATAATATCATTTCACTCCCTTGTTGTTTAACCCAGAAGAAGGTCACCGACACAATTAACGAATATATTAACGACTAGCTGTTCCCCGCGACTCTGTCCGCGTGTTATAGTTTCAACGGTTTTTCATTTTTGCAACATTTTTCATTTATGCTCCGCTCCTTTTGGTCGCAGCGTAATGTTAAATAGCTTATAGCCTTCCTCAATAAATGGGCTATCCAACCCTGAAAGAATTTTTCAAATCGGACCAGTTATTCCTGAGATTAGCGCGTTCAAACAAACAAACAAACTCTTCAGCTTTATATATTAGTATGATAAACAAACTTTTAATTTGTTAAAATAAATTACACTTAATTACATAATACTTATCTAAATTAAAATACTTATACACATTAACATTTTAATAATTTTATTATATAATAATAAAAAAGTATTTATCTACACTATCTACAGTGCTTCCTCCCTCCAAAATAGTTGTGCTCGACAGGGTCCATGATGATCAAAATATTTGTTAATTTTCCCACCAGAAATGCTATAAACATTGAGTTTTGAGTATTTACTAGATTTGTAAGTTTCCTACAAGATTAAGTTAAAATTCAAGTAAAAAATAATTAAAAATAAATTTTAAACCTTATTAGTACACCTTTCTTCATTGTAGAAAACAAAACAATCTGCTATAAAGTCTTTCTGTCATAAGATTCATTGCTAAAGTAAAGATTAAGGCCGGCCACCGTAACCAAATTACGTCAGCATTTACAATGTGTCTGTCTAGGTTTGAGAGAGGCCTAAGGCTGAGAGATAGGCAGTAGACAAACGCTTATATTTTGAAAACAGATCAAGATAAATTACCAACTAGACGTAAAGCGGTATGCATGATAAAATTTGACGTTGAATTTACTTCGAAATCGAAATAGGTAAGTGTGTACAATAATTTAGATACAACATTCCCGATTTGGAGGTAAAGTTAAGAGATAAATTATCTCATTTCTAAATACATTTTCAAACGTAGTCGCCAAGAAGTGAACATAAACTAAAAAAATTAGATATAGGTACTTAAAATAATTAAATCAGTTCATATAATAATTTTAATTTCGACTTCTAACATAATTTCAGTTTTGAACCGACTACAAAAGTATGAGGTGCTGAATTCGACAGTATATATTTTTTTGTTTGTTTGTAACGCGTTAACTGTGGATCGTTTTTAAAATTCGTTGCTTTTGTTTGTTTCTATTTAGGTATAAGGTTCGTTTTTGTTTATATTTATGTGTCATCAATTATTTTTATATTTCAATGAGTTTATTGTCGATGGTTTAGGACAGGTTTTCTTTATGTGTATTCTGTTGGTTTTCCACTTTACTACCTTTCTGTCAGGGCGAATCAACCAACAACAGAAAACGAAGTAAATTTTGAATACCAAACTATTTACAATTCTAGTTTATCGAGCACAAACCCACAGTAACGTCTGTTCGACTTTAACTAACACTGTGGATGTATCGTAAATTTTACTATCAACTCTATGGGCCGACACTCCCGAACTCGTAAAGCGCACATTGCACGTTTTGTTTCCTTTTAAATTTACTGCGACAGTACTAGGGGTGCAGTGGATAGCTAACAAAATCGTTCAGGGAAGAGGGCAAAGGGTTTTTTTGATCGCGAGGCAATAACGAGTGGTGGTGCGTTGTATGGGTGGTTGCGCTGCGTTTGGCTGTTCAGCTAACGGCTCTCGTATATAAAAAAAGAGTTATGTACCTTCAGATTTGATAGGAAAAACAAGTGGTAGTATAAGCCCAGGTTTTGTAGCTGGTTGGGTACTAGCAACTTAAACTATCTCAATAAAGAAAGGTTTCGTTGAGATTGTCTTATGTCATCGTATCTTGATTACAGACTTGTGAAGGACTATTTTTTTATGTATGCGGTCGATTGTAAATCAGTTTTCACTATCTTATGACTTAAATTCAGTTGACTGAGCACAGTACACATAAAACAGTTGCAAAATAAATGAAGTTCATAAAATTACTTTACCTGACGATGTGAAATGCATTTATTGTAGGTAAGTCTGTTTTATTTATATATGTTAAAAAAATACAGTAAGTATTTTAGTGAATTATTTATAGTACATCGAATAAATATCACTTTCAGCACAGTATTTTTTACGACAAAATAAAACCAAGGGAACCTCCCAAATCTTAAGACCAGCTAATAACAGGAGGGGAGTGACAAATGTCCCATGCGTTCGCTATTAGTTGCTAACCAGGAATGATGGCCACTGACTGAAACCACTCATAAATTTTACTACCGCCACCGTACGTAATTCTTAGGCAACTTCTTACTAGCAGGATATAAATAGGTTTATACCTATGTATGTACTTGAACTTTTAAGCAAATTTTGTGGGTTTTAGAAATACTGTCATGATGATGAATTTTTTATACAACGGTATATCGAATACTCAGAAGTAAATTAATGCAAACGTAAATATTTCTGTTTGATATAAATAAGTAGGGCCCGTCTATGGACTGCTCGAGCAAGTAGTGAAAGGTCAACGCACACGAACTGCGTAAGCTATGATTCGATTATGCTAAACAGTATTGAGCCATGCAAAAATATTTTATATTGCCATAATTATAAAATTAACAATCAAATATTGTTTTATATAATAATAATTCCAGTGTTAAGATTCAAGATGATATTTCATAAAGCTTATCTTGTTAGACAAATAACAAATGCTATCACAAAATAGTTCTAATTTCACAAAACAGACACAAATCAGTGCCGCCTAATTTTGTTAGTCACTAATTTTATTTCAGCTACTAATTAGTATTTCGTTTGTCCAAATTCTGTGATAATTGCCTGAATTTGTAGCTAGAATTTGCGCTTGATAAATTGTGACAAGCCCGTGCCTAGATTCGTAATAATGGAGTACGTTTTAATATAAAATTACGCCCAGCAGTAACTGGTAAACAAACAAAACGATTTAGACTGTAAGCTTTGAGAACTGAAGGCTAAATTTTATGCAAACCAATTTTTAGTATGCGTGGATTTTTTCGTTAGTATAGACTTAAACCATTTAATTTTTTATTGAATCTAAAAATTTCATTGAAATATGAGCAATAGTTGACTAGATTCCTTTTAGGGAACTATGAAAATACTTTATTTTCATTTATTTCATCTAAAAGTAAGTATTTTGTCAAATTAACATTTAGAAATTGACACAACTAATGACAACAACAAAGATAGGTTTTATACAAACAAATGATGAAATCAAAGAACGTACGTTTTTAAAGTAAAAAACTTTAAACAGTTAATCACGAAACGTCAGAAATAATTATAGATAAAAAGAAAAAACACCGAAACGAATTCATGCAAAAACCTTTTCAGCCAATCCGAAAAATTAAAAGCAACAATACCGAAATGGAGCAAAAAAGTCCATTTCAAAATTTAAAAAGAGGCACAAAGAAACTAAAAGCTGCACGTGTTGCCTTTTGAGAGGCACTAGCTAGCCGGAAGTTGAGCTCTAAAGCCTTGCTCATATCCGGTGGCTTTCAACGAAATAATACGCTTAGGATTTTTGATCTCATTTTTTATTAAAAGGAGTTTTGTCTTCAAAGTATTCTTCTTAATATTTAAATTAGGCTTTCGTAGAATCTTTAAAAGGTAATTTACTTTTGTGGCTGTTTAACTAAAACTGACTAAGATCAAAATAATCAAGATAACCTGTGATGACAATATTATTATAAGGTTTTGTTCATAATGTTCTAAACTTTTATAATGCTTGCCTAATTTCTAACAGTTCTTAATAACAGTGTTAGTGCGATATAATGTGGTAATCTAATATGTTACTAAAGATTTGTTAAAATCTTAGAGTGTTACTATTAAAATAAAGCATTAGAGAACAGTGTATTTATGCATCTATGCAACAAACATTAGCTTCTTCTATTTTTACGAATTACTAGCTGTCCCCCGCGACTTTGTTCGCGTGTTTTAGTTTCAACGGTTTTTCATTTTTGCAACATTTTTCATCTATGCTCCGCTCCTATTGGTCGTAGCGTGATGTTATATAGCCTATAGCCTTCTTCTATAAACGGACTATCCAATACAAAAAAAAATTCAATTCGAACCAGTAGTTCCTGAGATTAGCGCGTTCAAACAAACAAACAAACTCTTCAGCTTTATAATATTAGTATAGATTAGTATAGACTAGCGACTATTATAAATGTCAGTCCATCACTAAAACTCTATATCATCATACTTTCATACCCATTCTTTGAATTATTATCAATATTACCATTTAAATAAAATGAATTACCTATGTGGTAATACCAACTAGTTTTACCTCTCCTGTAGTAAACTACTAGGCCAGAAGGATTTAAAACAAAACCTGTGGTCTAAACTACAACCTTTTTTTTTAGTTTTACAACAAATGGTTTGTGCATACGTAAATTAGTTTGTCCGTTATTTTGTGATACAGTTTTTGGTTTTACTGCTGGCCAGTTGGGTTTAGTTCTTTTTGCTCGTTAAATTTATGCTAGCATTTTATTCGTGGAGCAATTCACTTTAGTATTCAAGCCTGCTTACACATTTGGTAGTACTGCCATATTTTGAGATGAACACAGAGTAATATAGTAAATTCAGAGACAAAATGCAACGGGATTCAATTTTGAGCATATTTCTTAGTTACCTATTTGTTTTCGTCATTTATAATGTGCACAAACTATCCTAATGTATCCCAAAAATCATAGGCTATGGCAATACTTTGTCTACAATCTAAAGTGGACTCTGTTGGAGCAGTTTTTGAGCTTAATATTGTAAGATAACATAAATTAAGGGTGTTGCCTGAATGTTTTGCCGAATAAAATCATGCTAGGACACACACCTAATTTATGTTTTCTAACCAATGTTAGGTTACATGTTGGGCAGCGGAGATGTCCTTAGACTCCTTTTCTTGAGTCTTCTTTTTTAAAACAGATAACTAAACTTTAAACCGAGAATTATAAGGGAAAGCTTTAATTAAAAAGGTCGGAGTACGGTGTAAACAATAATTTCAGTTGATATCTTTGTCTGCTTCGAGTTGAAGACAACTATTGTAAACAATCAGACGGTCCCTAACTTTTAACGAAGTACAGTTAGTAAGTAATAATTAATTGCTATAAAACGAGTTTTAATTTGATTCAAATTTTACTTTCGATTATTGCTGGTTTCATTAAAGTTTGATAAATAAATGTTCGTGGTTTAAGACTATAAATTTTAAAAAGAGAATATGAAAATTCGGTTTTAAATATTTTGTGTCCATAATTATAATTTTGCGCAATGATTAAAAACTTTTTACTGGTTTTTAATAAAGAGTATATTTAAAAAAAGATTTATATATTAGTTTGGATCAAGAATAAAAAAATATTTATACTTAAGTGTTATAAGTAGCGTCGGTGTTAACAATCAGCTTTATCAAGATTGTAGCAATTTGAAAATGAAAGGTATTCGGCTATTTCCCTAAAATCCATTATTTCGACTTTTTGCTTAATATAACATTTTATCCAGGTAAATCAATTTTCCACCCTCTTATACCAGCAAAAAAGTTATAGCCTTTGAAAGTATCCACTAGAACGTACAAATCCAGCGCCCATTACAAGAAGATAAACTGTGCCATAACAGTTTTACAGTTTGTCCCAACAAAAGCAATGATAACAGTAGGTCACCGTTGGTCAACGGCCCCTCCTAAAATAGATGACTTGGCTGAAACACAAAAACTAAATCTCACTTACTCCAAACAACTTAACTCCTCAACCAAACGCATTGAAAACTCAACTTTATGACTTTTAGCTAAGGTTAAAATCAGATTGTCTGAGTTTTCCGTTTGGGATTATTTGGTAGAAGATGTACAGACAACATTAAGGACACATGTTGCAAAGGTGAGAATGTTCAGATTGTTCTCGAGATAAGTGCGAAGATTGGGTATGGCTCTCAAGTGTTCGCTGGACTGTAATGAAGGGCTATAAATCGTGGACAGTGATGCGAGTTCGTTTTACTCGAGAATCGGAGAGCACTCGATTTATACTAATCGAGAACTCGATTCTTTCAAGAGTTCTCAAAAAAAATTACGAGTAAAAATCTAGCGATGACGTAAAATTGTGTTTGATGCAAAATTTTAATATTATATTTTTTAAAGTGCTCTAAAGTTATCAGTTTTTTTTTTAATATAAAATATTGGTTCGTTCGTGTTAAAAAATATGCTTGTGGTCCTCGCATCAATATGGAAACTATTTCAACCATAAACCTTTATGGAGCACGAATAAAATTCAAAGCTCTCGGGATTTTATAGTGATTCGGTGATCTATTGGATTTAGCTGCTACCAGATTTTTATAGGATATATTTTTGTTAACTATATCTAACAGTAATATGAGTTAAAACCTACTTTAGACGCGTAAACTAATAAGTATAATTAACAAAGATATTGAGCCCATTTCCCTTCGTCGACTATCCTTACAATGAATAAAAAATAAAGTTATTATTATTTATATTTAACTTTATTTTTTTTATAGTTTGAATGCGTTAATATTTGAAACTATAAGTCGGATTTAAATTTTGTTTTTGCTTTTGTTGACAAAAAGGAGAAATCAAGCGATTAAAAGCGCTGGCGTCAGTTTAAAATATTTTTATAGGTGTAACAAGTCTCTAAAAAATGCCTACTGTCTATATTTCTTAGTGAGCTTATTACTAAAAGATATTAAAAGGTTCTCAGTATTGTGTAGTTATAAATACAATTTATTCGTCAATAAAAATAAAATGTAAAATGCGATTTTAAAACATTTAAATAAATTTTATTACAACCACATCACTAGCTGGAGGTAATATCAATAAAAGTTACGTAGTCTATTGCCAATAGGCAACTTATGCGCGAATTGCATTTAGAATTTCAAATTGTTTCTAGTTCCATAGAAAGCATATTTATTCTGCAAATTTGCAGTTGCAGCTTTGTCCCAGCGTGCTGTCCTTGGAACTGCACACCGACTGCAATTGGACTTCAAGGTTAGTTTGCAGTTTTATTGCAGTCGTACTAACTACATTCAAATTGCAATTGCAGTAGAGTGCAGTTGAAATCCAGTCTACAGCTTTAGATTCATTTCTTAACATTATTCTATTAAATTAGATTTTTAAATGTACCTATTACTATTATTAAAAATAAGAAGATGTTTAGTTACTAAATATAATCCCTTTTTTTGGAACAAAACTTAATTTTTTAAACTAATAATTATTAGACTAATATTGTTTCCCTCTAAATTAATAAACATCAAATTCTAATAACAAACTCTTAAGTAAAATTCCACTGTACAGTGAAACACACAATAGTAACATTTTAATATAGTCAGCGTCCTTATCCCGAAGTGATAAAGTTGAATTTAGAAATACTTTGTTAGTAGATACTTTCGTGTGGTTCACTGTACGTATAGAATTCTGTTTGCTCATATAAACACAATTTTACGAGGCGACAGCGGTAGTATCGTGGGAAGAACGAAATTACTTCATTTTGTACACTTTTATGGGGCCTTTAGTGATCTTAGAAATTGTTTGTGGCTTTACTGAGTGATAAAGGCTTGAACTCTTTCCAACTACAATGTATATTGGAGAATGTATGGTATAAGCTTAAGTATTGTTATTACAAACAATGTAAAGAGCACTTACGGTTATGAAGTTTCAAGAAAGGTAATTGATAACTAATTAGAAATTAAAATAAAATAGATGTGGACAACATCAAATAAATTGACTTGTGCAACACAGACTTGTGGTATGGAATCAGAGACAACGAACGTACCACAAACACTCAGACCCGAGACAATGTAGAAAAGTGGTTTTCTATATTGACCCGTCCGGGGATCGAACCCGGGACCTCAGAGCTGGCGACACGTTAAAAGCCGGTGTACACGCAACTCGACCACGGAGGTCGTCGAAAATCAGAATTAGTCAAGGCACGCAGACCTTGAGTAAGCGACCCTGGAGCTCCGGCGCGGGCAAGGACGGGACCGGGGTGTTTTTAGTCCAACAAATCCCCACGCTGTGCCCTCGGCGTGGGTCTCTGTCGGAGTCTTTAGCGTTTCACTCGGACAAATAAAAAAAAAAGTTCGCCTAGGTAGGAATATATATATTTGAAAATAGCCGTCGTTATCCTATTATGGTTACCTAATTTTGAGATTTTTTCATTATATTTAGTAAATAAAAATACTTAAGTAAACGAAAAAAGTAATTACTTTAAAAAAAATTCATCTATAGAAATCCAAAATGCTTCTCATTAGACTTAATTGAGTACGATAAGGTTGGTATTGGCCAGATAAACACACATTAAAAGTTGTCTCGTCATTATATTTAAGCGTTCACCACCGTTGACCAAAACTCCAATATACCCCCCACTGAGACTCCCTCTGTACTCAGTTTAACTAGTCTTGTTCCGAACATACACATATGACTTGCTTTTATATTTGATGGCAATACAAAGGTACACGGTTTGGTTTTCCAAAATTATTTTGGCCGGAAGGGTAGATACTGCGCAACTCAAAACTAAGCTTTAAATAAGACTTAAATTCAAACTAATATTGGAATTGAAATAAATTTTTAAACTCTTTGCAAGCAAGTATTAAATGAATAAAATAAATGTGCACAACTTATTCAAGACAAAAATTCAAACGTATATCGAAATATAGTTTAAAAACCTTTGCAAGCAAGTATTAAATTAATAAAATAACTGTGGACATGATCACATACATTGTTCTGAATCCAAAATAAGTAACTATAGCACTTGTGTTATGGAATCAACGAAGGTACCACAAACACCCAGACCCGAGACAATGTAGAAAAGTAGTTTTCTACATTGAGCCGTACGAGGATCGAACCCATGACGTGTGTACGCCACTCGACTACGGATTTCATCCGAAACAAACGTACGATGTATTTAATTTTTATTACCAGAAAAACGGAGTGCGAAACGCTTGTATCGCATAATCAGATTATTTCCACACTCCGTTTTATAATCTGCATCACAAACAATCGCAAATCGGAACGTGAAAAAATATATATTGTATTTTAATAACTTGTCATTTCCTGGGACAATCAATATAATCTGATTGAATGAAACTGAATGGTGTCGTCACAATTGGAAAATAGCTTTGTATATACTTCATTCAATTAAATTGCATCCGAATTGAATTGGTCCTCGTCACGGATGAATTTTATTTAGTTTTGTTGAGAATTTTTACAAATAACTTTTTTTATTAATCCGTTTTCACAGTTGGCTTAATTTTAATTTTGGAATACGAACGCGTAGTTTGATGATCTGACAACGTTATATTTTTTAACGAAATAGGGTAAGTTGCACGATTGATGTTAGCAATTCTCTCATATTTTTTAATTTTTTGTCGTGATATAGTAAATCATTTTTAAACGAGATCAATTGTGAAATCAAATTTAACGAACTAGTAAATATTGGTCCTTCTATAAGTTTTAATTATAACTATCCTTTTAACTAAACTACGTCTATCAGGTACCTATAATTTGTTAAATATCTAAAACTAATGATATTATACACTAGATATGTTACCTTTATAGTTGCTGAGTCTAAAAATCTGATCTTCGTTTTGTCAAGTTCCAGTACCTAATAAATAATACAAAATATTATATATAATAAGCATGTAAGCAATAGAGATAGATAACATTGAAAACTTCATGATTTTAGGAGTCCAGAGGAATTTTTCGAGTCCTCAAAATGCGACCGACACATTTTTGCCTAATTTATAAATATAATATCACTGTCCAAAATTAGAATTATATTTATAAATATTAATTATTTTATAATCAAATACCTTTTCAGGGATGTTGTTCCAATTTAAGAAACATCAAAACACAACATCACAGCCGGACGAAAGTGTCAAACGCAGGAACATTACATGATTCTAATTTAAGCCCCTTAATAACTTTGGGAAGCCTGGAACTGTGGTTACTTCGAATAATACCCGTAACGGAAAACCTTTAAACTGATTTTTTTTTTTAAATGTGGGCAACATCACATACATTGCTCTGAACCCAAAGTAAGTAGCTAAAGCACTTGTGTTATATAAATCAGAGACAACGAAGGAACCACAAACACCCAGACCCAAAACAAAGTAGAAAAGGGGTTTTCTAATTTGACCCGGCCGGGGATCGAACCCGGGACCTCAGAGCTGGCGATACCTTAAAAACCGGTGTATACGCCACTCGACCACGTCGTCATTAATAATAATAAATAATTTTTTAAATTCGTAAGGAGTTTCCTCTCACTGGAGCTCTAACCACCGGCAGCGTGGACTCTGTTCCTCATGCCGCTTGAAGACTGTATATTTTTTGTTTTGATATATATTTAAAACTGTATTTAATATGTAATTAATAAAATAAAGGAGATTTTAATATTATTATGTCTTGAGAGAGATTATCCGTGTGGAAAGTACCTACTTACTTTGCGAATAGAGTTTTAAAACTCTGAGAAAAAGTTTAGAAAGTAAACGTTGGACAAGGAATAAAAAGTTTTTGAATGATGATACAATAATAATTTGTTTAAAAATATAATTGGCTACCGTTCAGTTTTAGATTTACCAGTAAGGACTTAATTTGGACTTAATTTAGTTCAAACATAAGACTTATTCTTAAAAATAAGTATTCAAACTTTCAATGTACGTATACCTTCGACGTTTATGAGGTTAAACACATACAGTAACATAGTAAATTAGTATTTCACTGGTTAGTTAGGTTTCCCTAAATCTTTTGATCCACCAACCAAATATAATTCAACCGGAGTAAAAACAAACAAGCGTAACCTGTGTTTCATTTTCACTCTCAGCTTAAACGAAGCATCAAACATCAATTTACAACGTTTTTATTTTAATATCCCAAAAAGTATGATACGGGCCTCCCTCAAGTAAACGTTTACATTTTTAACAGCCCATCTAAGAAGTCACCTTAAAGAGTCGACCCCAAGCGTTGAGGTGAAAGTAATCGTCGAATCAAAGCGGAATTTGTCAAAAACACCGCTCCGGTGCACTTCCGTCAATTCTCTCCAATTAATAACTTCAAGTTGTCCCTTTCTTTCCCATATAATTTCATATACCTCCCTCCCTCTCTCGTACCCTTGTTTGAGAAGCCCCGTCGAGATAGTATATTGCCACTTTGTCGTTGGCTCCCGCGGGCTGTTTATATACAAAAGAGAAATTGCAATATTTTCTGCTCCCGTCGAAGGAAAATATTGGATATTTTAAAGTTTTATAAAGCAAGAAACTGGCTTTGAGAGGCCGAAATAATTAAAGTCGTCTATAGCTAACGATGGTGAGGTAAGCGTCCAGATCAACTGCTTGTTTTTTGCACAGGACCCTGCATAATTGGTACTGGGGACTCTTTTTAACGTTTTGTAGTTTTGGTAACGATTAAACTTGGTTTTCTATAGGGATACAAACAAGAGATCTAAATTTATTATTTTTGTAGATGAATTAATTGAATGCCCGACTATATTGTATCAGATTTACAGTTTTTGAACCTAGTACTAAATTTTAATTTCTTGTGATGTAAAACAACTTAGGAAACAGGATTCTCCTAATGAAATAGTATCCTTTAATTAAATTAAGTTGCCTGTATCTAAAAAATGTGGCCTTACTGTATATATAGAAATTATTCCAATATTATTAGGGCAATATTAGGCTTTGAGATAGTTTTTATAGAACGGCACGCTCTGTTTTGACACAAAATTTACGTTTTTAATTGTTAATGGATCATTCTCTGTTAGGCGCACTTAATAGTTTACTTATTTTTACTCTAAGCGTGTGACTTAAAACTAATTACACTCAAACTTTTTCCCAGCACCGAACAAAGTTTATACCTAAAATGATTACGTGATCACAGTTAAAGCTATTGTTGGACGTTGTTAATCAAATGATAAATACCACAAATACTAAGGGGCGCCCATTATGTTAGCAGATTAATCGTTTTTATTGCTATTGGCCAAGCCTAGATGCTTTTGATTGCCGTCTGGTATGTCTGGCAGTTAAAGTTGTATTGCTCGCATTCAGTAAACAGGTTTCATAAAATCTGCTAAAGACAGTGTCAGGGACATTTAATGATAATATCTTAGTACAACTCACAAAGCCTGATCCCAAACTAGGCAGAGCTTTTATTGTGGCAACCAGACACCTGATAAACATACTTATATATTTCTTAAAACATAAACATTATTGACACCCAGACACGGAACAAATGATCATGTTCATCACACTAAGATCTGTCTTGGGTGGGAATCAAACCCACGACCTCCGGTTTAGCAGTTAGGGTCACTTATCACTAGGCCAACAGTAATTAATGCACTAAAATTAAAGTTTTAAACAACCTCATTTCCTGTCACATGACAAGAAAAGCCTAAAGAGTATTCGCAAATGTAACTGACTTACGTTAGAAAGTGTTTATCAGACACCAGCATTTTAGTGCATATTGTGCAGATTAGTTGTTGATAGACTTAAATTTAGTTTACCTGATACTTACTGTCTTTGGAGTTCGACGAACTAGCATCCTCTATGTCTTTCAGGATTCATCCTGCTCTTGCAAATAATACTCAAGTATGCTGAAATATATATATGTAAATAGATATATTTGCTACAAAAGAAGCTGCCGTAAAAAGGAGGTATGATGATAATAATAATAGATACTAATAAATATTTTAAATATGGACAACATTACATACATTGCTCTTAACCCAAAGTAAGTAGATAACCCACTTATGTTATGGAATCCGAGACAACGAATTTACTAGAAACAAAGAAGAAGAGAGACAATGTAAACGATTGGTTTTCTACATTGACCCGTCTGGGGATCGAACCCGGAACCTCAGAGCTGGTTGCATCTTGAAAACCGGTGTGTACGCCACTCGACCATGGCGGTCGTCTTACAATTAATATTTTTCTAAGCTATCTAAATATCAACTGTTCGCATTTGTTTTGTCTTTAATGGTTTAACCCTCTCTTGCAATTGGGCTTGCCTGGAAAAACATAATAGTAAGAATTATTATGTACTTTATTGCAAGAAATGTACAATTTGCGGTCGTTGTGTCGGTATTATTGTATTTTCTTATTATTTTCTGTCCTCTGTGTAAATAAACTCACATTACTTGCAACTTGTGTGCCATTGTAAGCAAGCAACAGTGGTGTCAATTAGGTATATTTTGTTTTGGCTTTGAAGTAATATACAAGTGTTTGCGTGTGGTGGTAACCTTTGACTCGAAGATAAAAAGGTATGTTTGAACTTTTCCACACCTCTAATTTTAATTAAGTCACGCACAAAAAATACGTAGGTATACTCCTGAGGCCGTGGTGGGATTTGAATGCACAAGGTTGCAGTTTCAAAACCACTATGGACAAGTACCAATGTGACTTTTTCAAAGTTATATGTACTTTCTTAATTATTCTACGACACCATTGGCAAACGGTGAAGGAACACATCGCGAGGAAACCTGGATTCCAAAAATTGGAATCTGTAGTCGCCAACCCGCAATGAGCAAGCGTGGTGATGAATGCTCGTGCCTTCTCTACATGAGAAGAGACCTGTGCCCAGAAGTGGGACATTCATAGGCTGGTATTCTAGGTATACTCCGTCCGCTTTAGCAAAGAATTAAAGCCACCAAAAGGTGTTATTTATGGCGTGTTTGTAAAGATCAATTCCGGTGAGTTATACCTGTCATGTTGTTTTTGACATTTGTTGGTTTACTTTAAATTTTTTGCTAAAGCGAATGGGTTATAGTTTTGTTGTTGAATATTTGTTAAGAAATAATATATGTGGTTTCAACTATTTGAAGATCTAGAATGGTTAGAATTTAATTTATAAATATTTTACTCAAATAAAACAAACCATTTATTATAAAATAACATATTTATTTCGTTCCTCATAATTATCATTGAAGCCATATCGATTACATATTACATACATCCACTTAACATTAACAAACTATTAAGTCACTTATCAATTAACATTTAAAGACATTTTAACATTTACTTAAAAATCACATTCAACTGGCACTCGAGTCATACATTATGACGTCATAATCCATACATTACTTCACACATCAATAATTTACTACTCTTAATTATAATTTCTGGGTATGTTTAAAAAAATATTCTTTTAGACAATTTAGGAAGAAAATTAGACAAGTATAGAAGTACGAAGTATTGCTAATCAACTATTTCAATTTAGTAATCTAGCGACATCTATACGATAAAAGTGACGTTATTATTTTTATTATATTTTAAAATACAGTAACTACATTATTTATTATGATAAATCTGAGTTTGATTAACTTTAGACAATGAAGAACATCAATTTATTAAAATTATTACGATTTAAAAAGAAAAATGAGCTAGATTTATATTTCACGACATCGATTTCACAATAGCAAATGTTAAAGTTACAAGCCTAATTGAAAGCGCAAACTAATTATTTTTCAATCAACACGTCTAATGCATTATAATGCCTAAGAGTAGTACACCCTGTGTAATCCATAACGCGTTTTAAATACAGTATACATAATATATAGATAGCATGTACATACTTACATTTTGAAAATTAACGTTTGGTTTCAGGGATTTTAAGTTAACAAAAAGCAAACGCTATTTTGCGAGGGTTAAATAACAGGGCGCTAATAAAAAAAGCAAATGCTTTTTTTCACAGGGCTCTTTTGCATTAAATAGCTGGTTAGAAAAAACAGAGTACAATGCAATGAATGTGCGAAATAGTCACAAGATTTAATAAAATATTAAAATATCTATTGTGTGTAGGAACTAGAATAACCTTACGCAATTTTCAATATTGTAATAAAAAAATAGAATATAAAATAGTACGCTTAAAAAAGAACTTCAACGAAACGGAGTTGATACTTTAACAGGAACATGGTATTAAAGAATTAATAAAGAAGGTAGTACAGGGTGAGTAAGTAAGTACAGGGTGATTTTTTAGTCTACGTCCAAATTTCTCTCTCTTATCTACCCGTGATATTGAACAATTTTCCCCAAAGAACATGAAATATAAAAAAAAATCGGACTGAAAGTCAATTGATCGATCTATTAAAAAAAAACACCTGTGTTATGTTTTATGAACTAGAAAATTTGAAGCAGACGATGATTATGATACATTAATATACTTAACAAATACAGACGCTAGGTTACTGAAAAAGATTCGGATTTTATTTTAAATATTTGTATTGTATGAATGCATAATAATTGAATTTGGATATCAATATAAATATATCAATTTAATTTATTACAATTAGAAAGAATATTAATATACATATATATCGGTATTCGTTTAGAACATTTATTTATCAAACCGATTTCTACACAGGTAAAAATCACCACCATTAGTACAAAAAATATGTATATTACTGAGTATCTTAATATTTACAACATAATTTGCTATCAAATTGTTTTGATTCCATTTATCTACACACACATTTGAATATAGTATAATATCTATGTATTTATAATTGTGGTATAATAGACACATATTTCTGTTTCACGCATGTCTTACGTATTTCTGGCTTCAAGGAATTTTAAAGAAACGAAAACTATTTATGGCACGTAGAAAAACAATTGTTTCAATAATAATAGTATCACTTATAACACATACTTAAATATAAATATATTGCACATAATAATAAAAGGATCAAAATTAATAAGTTGCTTTATAAACATAAATCAAACAACTATCAACCCAAACACAAAGATTCAAAGTTCAAATTCGTCGAAGCCACATCGTCAACAATGTCATGAACTAACTACTGTTTTGGTGTTTGATCCTTTTTGTGGCCTGGACGGACTGAAAGTCCCCAGGAACTCTATAACTAAACTTATGTTAACTTAAAATATACCTTATTTTAATGCCCTAGAGGCTTAAATTTAGGTGGTAGTAAAATACTTTGGTATGATAAATAAAACAATGACACTAAAAACTTATAAGTATTCCGTAATTTACAAAACGAAAACCAAACACTGGTGGTTGAACAAAATGTCCGTTATTAAACGAATAAAACGTTCAGAAAAACAATTGATTGCACATAAATACAAAAACGAACTGACTTAATTGAAATAATATATGAAACCTCTTTTGAGGTTTACCTATCGATGACAAAAATAATTGTAAATCAATCCACAATTAGCGGAGATATCAAGTAAAATATATGAAAAAATTAAAAATTCCTCATTTTGATGTCGGATAAAAAAGATCATCAATGTAATAAACAGTTAAATTAATTCCTTATTTAATGTTCTTATTTTATTACATTAATAAAAAGCGCTAAGCTTTGTCTAATCAAAATTAAATTCCCTTTGCATCGAATCCAAGTATGTATGTACAAGCTTAGAATTAATTTGGTTCTACATTCTTAGGCTTAATTCATTCTACAGCCGAATCGTAGCGCAGCAAAGCGTCAATCTAAAAGTAGAAATAGTAAATGCATCCTTAATTCAACAACATAATGTTCATATTCCTTTTGGGATAGAAATTGATTATTTCTTTTTTATCTCTGACATAGTAAATATATCCTTAACGCAATAACGTACTGCTCATATTTCTTCTGAGATAAAGAAGACGAGCGAATACGTGCGCATTCTTGCAACTTGGGAAGAATTTGACGCTCCGATGCGCTTCGACTCTGCTATAGTATGAATTGACCCTTACAAACTTTAATTATTTTATATAGACGATAATTTTAGCAGCTGTTTTGATCTCGTATTTATGTTGAATTGGGTACTTATTTAAAATAAGTTTTTAGATTTACTTTAATATAGCAGATGAAAAGTTCTCGATATCTAACCCCTTTAAAAATGACAAAATAATGTTTTTATTTTTTGTTTTGTGGATGCAGACTTTGAATATACGATTATATTTTACGCACGGAAAATCATTTAAATCAGTAAACGTGCTTAGTACTTACAGCTAAACATTTTCTAACGATCGGCACACCGGGCTACTAGTGATGCGCGCACCAAGCACAAGTATCCAAGGAACAACGACACTTGGCATACACATAGTTGTCTATGTGTATGCCAAGTGCGGTTGTTACTTGGATACTGAAAATCGAGTATCCATCGCCTCGTGTACCAACGGGCTTATATGTACGTTTTATGTAGTTTTTTTATAACTAGCTATTGTGATAGGTAACTAATACTCGCTTAAATATAAATGAATACCCATTTCATGCCATATAAAAGTGAATTTATAAATATTGCCAAATAATCGGTGCTACTGATTGGTATCCTTTGAAAACTTGCATTTAAATCACATTGCAATGTTTATCTTAGATAATAAATACAAAATAAATTTAAGTAGTAGTTATTATTATAATTTATAGTAGAGTGAAACTCTTAATTATAGAATGATCCTTATTTCCCTTAATAAGGGTCAATACATATTATCAACTGTACATTTTTATTACTTTCGTAATATTTAGTTAATGTTTGTGCTACTTAATTAAACGTAGACCTATAAATATTTTGGTATTCCCTTTTATTAATTATAACATTTACTTAGCATTCCAAAATTCCTAAGAAATTGTAAATTGTGACTTAATTAAATATATCACTTTATATTTTATTGAAAATATACATTTCACCTCAATTCCTAAATTATGTACGGTTCTTATTTTATTGGGTTTTTAACGTTATTCATGTATTCAAAATTGCAATTACAATAATTTGGACATAATTAATTTAATGATCATTATTTAGTGTTTGTAAACTTTGGTACTTTTAAAAACACAATTAAATATAATTATTGAGAGCAATATTATTTATTTCGAAAAAATAAACAGCTTACTTAAACAAGCGATTAATTTTGATACTTTGGCAGGCACTTTGGTATTGTAGAAAACGGAAAGTATAGTGCCAAGAATTTTGTAGAAATTGACAAGTTTAGGATAACCCTGGTTTCTGAACGACTGTTCAAATTAATCTACAGTCAATGAAAGTTATTGCAATAAGATTTGAGAAGCTAAGATATGATTAAACTTTGTATTTTTTTAAAACATGTGTTTTTTTTATCCTCGACAAAAAAAGACGTATAGGTGTTATATTACGCATATTTAATGAATTCATTTCAACATGTTCTACCTATTGGCGTACAAAGAAAGATCTATTTAATAATTTATTGTATAAATGTAAAAAAAAAACCTACTTAAATGCAATTTATATGGGACCACCTTCCCTATTGATGACAAAAAATATTTTTGAAATCGATTTACTATTGCCGGTGATTCGTGATCGTAAAAAGTCGAATTGAGTACCGCCTTTGAAGGTCCTCGGTGAAAAAGATGAAGGGTCTAATTTCAGACATTTCAGAAACCGGGCGTAAGGTTAGTATGAAAGTTTAGTATTATTGTTATTTAGATGTAAGTGCTAAGAGCTTGTCTGAAGTCGTGGAGAGCGGCGAGAAGCTGTGGTGCTGTCGGTCGAGCTAAGGGAGCAAGCGTCCAACACCAAGACATTAAACCGTACCTGGTAAATAGAAAAAAATTGTCATTATCACTTGTAGTCCTTTTGATTTCATTCACTTGGGAATATAAATATTCTCTGTGCCACTGGCAACATTATTATGTCGTATTACAACTCACACACGGCTATCTGATTCTAAACTAGGCAGAGCGTGTATTACGATAACCGGGCAACTGTTCATACTTGTATATTATATGTATTTAAATTATACCCAGACACAGAACAAATTGATCATGATCATCATATAAAGATTTGTTCTGGGTTGGAATCGAACCCCCGACCTTCGGTTTAGCAGTCAGGGTCACTAACCACTAGACCAACGGGCCAGTATTTGTTTCAAAAAGATCGTCCAAAAGTGATGAGACCGATGTCACGTATTCTCGGTAGGTGCCTTGTTTCTTTTTACAGATCTGAGTTACAATGGCTCAGAACCCATTGGTTCCCTGAAATTTGCACACTGTGCCCACTCGTACCCACAAATGTTTGAGGTTCCTACTCGTTCCCTGATCAATTGTACAATTAAACGAGTTAATCGATTATTAACTTCGCCACATTCTTTAAGGTTCTATACTAATATTATAAGGCTGAAGAGTTTGTTTGTTTGTTTGTTTGTTTGTTTGAACGCGCTAATCTCAGGAACTACTGGTTCGAATTGAACAATTCTTTTTTTATTAGATAGTCCGTTTATTGAGGAAGGCTATAGGCTATATAAAATCACGCTACGACTAATAGGAGTGGAACATAAATAAAAAATGTCGCGAACAAAGTCGCGGGGGACAGCTAGTATTGTAATAATTATTAGCGGCAAAATGTGAGTGAAACAGTTTCAAATAGAGATAAAATTTTAGGAAGAGAATATCAAATTAATGATAAAATGATTTGGTGAAAAGTATCTAATACAACTATCACAAATGTCGAGTACCTACAATTTATGTTTCAATTATGCTCAAAACTAGTTAAGATTTTAAACTAAATTATATAATCTACTAAAAAGATTCTGCTTAAGCTTTTGCACTAAAACAGCATCGGCTAGATAATATCGTCGCTAAAAGTCGAGATGCTTTTTCAAGAATTCTTTTCGAAACTGAAACTCTAAGCAAAGTCTTTGTCAATTCTAAAAAAACATTCTCTGGCAATGAAAGTCTTTTAGTAAATTGCATTTTCCCCTCAAGACTTTCAAAGTTGACACTTTTCAGCGCCACTTTAAAATCTGATTGAAATTTTAAATCGGTGCAAACATTTATACTATTGTTACTTTCTTTTGCATTGTCAGCTAGTTGAATTTAAATATAAGACGCTGCAATACATTTATTCATATTGTAGTGTGTGAACATTTTTATCCTCAAAGATGTTTTTTTTTTATTATAAAAAATTCAGCAATAAAGAGTAGTAAGTATTATGATTTTTGTACTTCAGAAGCTATATTTCAATTGCAAAAAAAATAAGTTCACTCTAGAAAGCAAAAACCGATACACGTATTATGTATCCAATAAAGTAACACAAATAATATAAATTTTAATTAGTTGCAACAATTAAAATTTCATTACACTATCCATTAAATTAATTTAAATTAAAACTCATTTGTCAAATTAATTAATTTACAAATTGATTGATTTATTTAATTATTTTTATATCACTTACAGTTCATCAGGACAGTTATGAGGTTGCGAAGGTCGATAGCCACCGCTAAGAAAAGCGCCGACGTCGGCTGCGTCGAGCTCTGCTAATGGTGATGCTCCGAGAGTAGCTAACTCCCATAGTGTTACACCTAATGACCACTGGATAACATACAAGAAGGACATTAGACACGCTGCTGAATATACATTCATTATATATATTCATTACATAAATAATTATAGACCAGAAGGCTAAGAACAGTTTTGTTGTTTTGTCTAAGAAAGAGTTATTGAAAAAAATATTGGGGTAATCGCTATTCAGTATTCACTTATTACAAATTAAATTATATAAGTACGAAATTAACAATTGATACAGGACCTAAAATAAAGAAAGCTAAGAAGACAGTGAATGTTGTATACATATATATTATACATAGTTTAAACTATCAGGATGTATCCATTGTTCTCCATTTTAAATTGATACTGAATGTGTTCATAATTATTTAAAACAAAACGGTTTACTCACGTATATTCTCGGGATCGCCCGACTAGTTTCAGACTCAATAGGAGTCCCTAATCATAAGCTGACGCGGCGGCGGCGGTGTCGCGAGTCGAACTACGTTTTGTTTTAAATAATTATGAATACTCCTCACGATAGTTATTATACAAACTGAATGTGTTTCATAAAAAATTATAAATTTTCACTTAGTATTATCATAAATTATTATACATCAACCTAATAAAAAAAGGATCATAATATCTTCTCACCACATCAAAAGCAGTATTATACTGGTTCTGCAGCAACGTCTCCGGCGCCATCCGACACGCCGAGAAAATTGTAGACATTAGGGAACCCCCTTGACCAACCATTGTCGGTCACCTTCAGCCTTAGTGTTTACTCCATACTACGTAGGATAATTTTATTGTTTAACCCTTACCACATCGGAAGCAGTATTATACTGGTTCTGCAGCAGCGTCTCCGGCGCCATCCACTTGACCGGCCGGTTCTCGTTGTCGCCGAGACAATGGTAGTCATCAGGGAAGAGGTCCCGCGACAGACCATTGTCGGTCAGCTTCAGCCTTAGTTTCTCGTCCACACTATTTAGATATATTATTATAAGGTTTTTGACCCTTGAATTCGATTGAGAGATACCTTGATATTCGGAAATAACAATGTAAGCAAATAAAATCTCAGTTTACACTGATCAGATAGGATTTTTATTTTATTTATCAAATTTTAAGTTTCATATATACAGTTATATGAAACTTAAAATTTGTTATATTACCGACTGTTATCTGACAAAACAATTAAACTGATAATCCTTACTAATATTATAAATGCGAAAGTAACTCTGTCTGTCTGTCCCGCTTTCACGCCAAAACTACTTAATTGATTTAAATAAAATTTGGTACACAGGTAGTCTAAAGCCTGAGAAAGGACATAGGCTTCGTTTGGCCGCGATAACCGACATACACACGGGCGGATTAGTACGATAATAAGCACTGTATTGCATATACATTTTTGTGAAGTGTATGTTTACATAGAGACCCGCTTTTTTTTAATGTTTATCCGTTTTTATGTGGCATTCAATAATATTTGAAAACGTAAAGGTCTGTTTCACGAAATTTTGTTACAACGTATTCGCAATTCGAAAATATAATTTCATTTTCCGCAACCTGTTTTAAAATAGGTTACATTATAATTTATTTTTTTGAGAAGCCCTTGAATATAATTACTGCCAACTCCACCGAAGTTGCGAAGTAAAACTTGGTATCTATGAAAATGGGGATTACGAGATACCGAGAGAAGATACCGAGTTTTACTTGGAAGTGTCAAGCTCGAGGTAATATTTCATGCTATATTAAAGCTGGAATATATTTTTCATTTATATTTTTCGTTTCATTATTATTTTTATTTTTAAATAAAAAAAAACTATAACTTTTTAAAAAATACTTTAAGGTACTAAAAGGTACATAAAACAAAAACATTTATAAAATTATAAAAATAATCGACTAATATAATATTTTTATTTTCTGTTTAGAATAAAAAAGTAAAAAGTAATTCAATTGCAGAAGCTTTAATTTACGGTGCCATTTTAACCTACTATATTTTTTTAAATAATTTTCTTATTTCGTCTTAATTTATTTTCATCATACGCGAAATAAAAGTTCCATCTCAATCTCAACTTAAAACCAGTCTCGGTTAGCTAAGCTCAGATCTGTAAGTGCGCTCAAGGAGAGTGCATATATCCCACTGCATTGCTAATGGGTTTAAGGATTTATTTAAGTGCGCATATTTACTTCAACCGAATCTCTTACTTAAAAATAACGAAATTAAGTAAGGAAGTAGGTTTTTAGAGTTCTAACTGGAGATTGGAGTAAAATTTATCCGGGATGCAATAAATAAAAGTTGGGTTCCGAGGTATCATTAGCACTTCCGTTTTTCATTAACAATTTTTTCGTTTGAAAGATTGTAATTCCCAGGTTGTCCCATGGTTATCAGGTCAGGATATAATCAGAGACAACGAAGGTAACATAAACACCCAGACCTGAGACAATGTAAAAAAGTAGATTTCTACATTGACCCGTCCAGGGATCGAACCCGGAACCTCAGAGCTGGCGACTCCTTGAAAACCGGTGTGTACGCCACTCGAACTCGGAGGTCGACAAATGAATATCAATTACTTTGAAGACGGTTTTTTTACATTCATCATTTCATTACAAACATCTTTTGACTAACCAACGGTTTAAAATGATGGCTTTTAGTGAAGGAACTGTCAATTGTCAGTGAGCTACATGAACTAAATATCAAAGATAGCTTGATCTTAATCAAACTTTTGTTTACACGCAGACCTCTACCTGTATAGTAATAAACACTGTGAATAATCCAATCAATCAACTTTGTCTATGTACCGATCAACTAAATGTTCATTGTCTTTTCTCAAGTTACGCCATCACAAATGTCTGTTTAAAATAAGCTAACTAGCGATCAAATGGTAGAAGTATACTTACACACAGTTCCTGGCAGCAACATCGGCATGTATCAGCCTCTGTACGTGCAAGTACGCCAGGCCGCACGCAACTTGTGCCCCCAGGTCCACCAGCTCTCTCGTCGCTGGAGCCGCTTGGTGGCCCAGCCGACAGGATGTAAGGAACCTGATAGCATTCAACTGTTGTGTAACATTCCGCGTATGTGATGATGTGAACATGTATTAATAAGATTAACGAAACTAGTATGATAGATATAATTTACAATCCCAGAAAAGAAAGAAAACTAAAATGCATTAGCTATTTTCAGGTTACTCAGTATAAACAAAGTTATTGTATCAGATTATTTTCAAAAATAACTATTACTACAGTATTGTAACATAAAAAAAAAATGATAATCAAATTATATATTTCAATATGTAGGTACATGTTAACTCGTGATTGTTTTATACCTTTTCAGGTTTGAAGAATGAGAAGGACAGCAGTAAACGAGGAGTGGTTTCCTCGCCTCTTCAGCGCACGCGGCCATTGGAGTTAACACGTTAGCGTGCACCAAGCCATACAGCCTCAGCCCTTCTGCCACTAGTAGGGCTGCCTGCATCGCTGACGCAGCATCTTTGAGAAAGGTAACATTTAAATACCTTACACAAGTCGAATTGTATTTAGCTCGATCAAATTTAATGTCGTTGTCAGACTATAATTAAATTAAGTCTTTATGTCTATATACATTTCTAAAACCCAAATTATTTTTTCAAATTTTAATTTCTTTTCTAGGGATTTTAATAGCAAGTTCTTTGAATAATATACGAATAATTTGATAAAGTAATGAATGATTTAGTTGTAGAGTTCCAAGTGAAGGCAATTATTGCGAATTAATCTAAATTACAATTATAAATTAACGTTAGTGGTCATTGCTCGTTCCTTCTGTGTTTGTGTTTTTGCAGCAATTAAATAGATTTCATACATATTATCATATAAAATACGAAGTTTATTTCCAGCACAATAAATATCTCGTTAGAAAACAATTGTCCAGTGCCAAAATAGATCGACGTGTCTTTGTTCCAAGACACTTAGGCATTATGCCAATAAAGTGTAAGAGTCACTTGTCGGTAGGTACAATTTAAAGAAGAAAATAATATTAAATACTTATACTGTTTTATTTGGTACATTAATTATAATTAGCAACTTTGGTGTCAAAAAAAAATCGTTCGAAAAGCTATTCCAATATTACGAATTAATAAAATTATGACAAAGCCTTAGATTTTCCACGCGCCGTCATACTTTTATGCGAAAATTGGTTCCGATATTAGATATTATTGTAATATTAGGTATTAATAAAATGACACGGTCTGTTTTGACACTAATTTTACGACAACGCTTGTTCATACTGGTGCTCACAGCTCTGTTAGGCGCACTCTATACTTATTTATACTCTAAAGACAAAGCTCTCCAATTTCCAATATCTTTTTCCTTTCGATGTTCCTAAGATAAAAAAATGAGCTAGGTACACATAGGTAATTTTTCCATAATTGTTGTTCTTTTCTTTAAAGATTTTAAGAGAAAATTGAGCTAAGTACGTTCGCTCCTATGATACCTTTTGCCTTTGATAACATCAGCTCTATTTACTGATATGAGATCAAAAGCAATCTTGTTAGCATAGAATAGCTTGTAAAAATTTTAAACTGTATGACGAACCAATTTTCTGTAGAACGTGAATAAAATGTTTGATGCAATTTTACATGGCTTCGAGTCTATCTACGAACTGACAAATATAAAGAATAAGAATAAATTTATTTGTTTCATAAAACTTTACAACCAGTTATTCAAAATATAAATAAATAAACTTAAACTAATAATAAATGTAATTATAAGTCTCATTAAATAAATGATTAAAAAAAAAATAAGCAATAACGATAATAAGCAGTCTTTAAACTAAGAATTACGGTTTTATCAAATCTGTTACTAAATAAAACCAGATTTGATAAATATTTTAAAGCATATAGTTTTTCACTGCACTTATAGTAAGATAAATAATAAGTAAACTGACTAATTGGGTTTTAATTCTTGTTGCGCTCAATAAATCTTTTGCCAAGCAAAAGTATTATACGTAGGTATTTTAGTCAAAAAACCATTTAAAAACCTTTCTTTACAGTTCTTTTTGTCGCGTAATAATTATGTTTCTGAGAATTAATTTACTTAAGTCCGCGCGGGTCGTTTAATAAAACTCTGAAATAGATAAAGAGTTTATTTCCAATTGAGAAAATGTCGACTAAAAATCCTTTGACTTCACAAGGAATCGCACAGTTTGAACATTGTTAGTCGAATAATCAAAAATTAGCTTGCTCAGGGAAAATGGAACGGAATGGTAGACTTCCTTGTGGTGATACTAGCTTCTGCTAAGCCTTTGCCCAAGCTAAAGTAAGGGGTCGTCTTCCATTCTTAAGGGATTCAGCTGAATATCGCATTTTACTAGGAGCGACTGCCTATCTGACACCTCCACAACCCATTTTACTGGTAACACAGTAACCAGTGGTAAGAATGGATGTCAGAATTGTAATGACTTAACGACTGTCAAAGATCATAATATGATAGACAGGACCAACGGCTTAATATGACTTTTCTATTGCGGGAGACGTTATCTATATATACTTATAATAAATCTGTAGAGAGGTCAATTCTGTACATCAAATATATTTTCAAAATAACTATCAGGGGGTGATTAGTGAACGATACTGATGCCAAAAATGCAATCAGTAAAATTTTTGTCTGTCTGTCTGTCTGTCTGTCTGTCTGTCTGTCTGTCTGTCTGTATGTTCCTTATAGAAACGAAAACTACTCGACGGATTTTAACGAAACTTGGTACATTTATTCTTCATACTCCTGGGCAGGTTATAGTATACTTTTCATCACGCTACAATCAATAGGAGCAGAGCAGTGAAGGGAAATGTTGGGAAAACGGTATTTTTTAAGCTTCCGTCGCGTATGCAGCCTTAATGGTTAAAGCTACATAGAAATCATGTATGACGGAAATGTTCTACATAAAATTATCTAAAAAATATCCCACAACAGCATATGTCTATCTTTTATGGTTGACTCACAATAACACGTGTAACTCCCGATAGCTTAACAGTTCGGATATTTCTGATTATATTTGTTTACTCTTACGTTTATAATACTCTCACTCATCCCTAATTAAAAAAAGTTTACATTATTACCTATTCAATGAAAAAAGAATCATAGAAATCGGTAGAGAAACACCAAACTTATACATGAAATACGATAATAAGCCATCGCGCCGTCGCGCGTGAATACTGAATCATGCTATAAGGAATATTTTTGTGTAACGTGATATTTCCCTACTAAAATACGAAGGTTAATCTGTCTGTTACATCAAAACCACTGAACAGTGAGGAAGGACATATGCTACTTTTTTACGAAAAACGACGGAAACGCGGACGAAGTCGCTGGCAAAAGCTAGTCTAAATTTATTTTTTTATTTTTTAGGCAAAATTTTTTGTTTTTATTTTTTACAACAATACATACAACCCTAAATTTTCATCCCTCTACGATCAACCCTTATATTTTATTTATTAATTAAAAACTTTAATTTTTTTTGGTAATTTTTTTTTTTTATTTTTTGATGACTTACAATAAAAAATAGGGTAGGGTAGGTAGGGTAGGGTAGGTAGGGTAGGGTAGGTAGGGTAGGGTAGGTAGGGTAGGGTAGGTAGGGTAGGGTAGGTAGGGTAGGGTAGGTAGGGTAGGGTAGGTAGGGTAGGGTAGGTAGGGTAGGGTAGGTAGGGTAGGGTAGGTAGGGTAGGGTAGGTAGGGTAGGGTAGGTAGGGTAGGGTAGGTAGGGTAGGGTAGGTAGGGTAGGGTAGGTAGGGTAGGGTAGGTAGGGTAGGGTAGGTAGGGTAGGGTAGGTAGGGTAGGGTAGGTAGGGTAGGGTAGGTAGGGTAGGGTAGGTAGGGTAGGGTAGGTAGGGTAGGTAGGGTAGGGTAGGTAGGGTAGGGTAGGTAGGGTAGGGTAGGTAGGGTAGGGTAGGTAGGGTAGGGTAGGTAGGGTAGGGTAGGTAGGGTAGGGTAGGTAGGGTAGGGTAGGTAGGGTAGGGTAGGTAGGGTAGGGTAGGTAGGGTAGGGTAGGTAGGGTAGGGTAGGTAGGGTAGGGTAGGTAGGGTAGGGTAGGTAGGGTAGGGTAGGTAGGGTAGGGTAGGTAGGGTAGGGTAGGTAGGGTAGGGTAGGTAGGGTAGGGTAGGTAGGGTAGGGTAGGTAGGGTAGGGTAGGTAGGGTAGGGTAGGTAGGGTAGGGTAGGTAGGGTAGGGTAGGTAGGGTAGGTAGGGTAGGGTAGGTAGGGTAGGGTAGGTAGGGTAGGGTAGGTAGGGTAGGGTAGGTAGGGTAGGGTAGGTAGGGTAGGGTAGGTAGGGTAGGGTAGGTAGGATAGGGTAGGTAGGGTAGGGTAGGTATTTTTAATTTATAGGGCAAAACAACGTTTGCTGGGACAGCTAGTTAAATAAATAAATATTTATATATATATATTCATATTGTTTGTGGATTTGTCTAGAAACAACTAGAGAATAGGAGATTTATATTTTGAGGTCTCAAAACTGTAAATATAAACTTTGCTCATGTGGATTTTAAAGCAGAGTTTTGATATTCCTCGCAAGACAGATAGCAGAATTGCAAAACTGTAATTTACATACATAAAAGTTTTACAGTTCTGTGCTCTAGAAATATCCAGAGAGTTTCTAGTTTTAAAACAATAATGTGGAACTCTTTATTCACATGGAATAAATTTGACAAAATATTAGTTTCTGCATTCTGATCTACAAGATAATGTTCTCATAAATTAAAAAAAATAATCAGTTTTTATTAAAATTGTTTTCCGAATATTAACGTATTTTTACCTTTTTAGTATTCTGTCTAAGCTATAATTTATATATAGTCCTTAAATAGGTTTACTAATATCAAAGTATTTTTCGACCACATAAGTCAGCAAAAACAGATGGCTTAAACAATGTCGCTACCAACGTTTTGAACTTGCATGCTTAGCGTAGATTTTTTTTTTATCTGAAATCTATTTATTACATATTATAAAATAAAATCTCCCGTTGCGTCTGTCTGTCGGTTGGTCTGTCTGTAAAAACGCGATAAACTCAAAAACCACCGAAACGATTTTTATGTGGTTTTCATCAATGGATAGAGTGATTCAAGAGGAAGGTTTTTGTGTATAATTAGTTCATTAATGTTTTGTCTACCTATGCAAAGCCGGGGTGGGTCGAAAGTAATAAAAAAACAAACCTGAAACAGTCTTCACCACAACTTCTTCATACGTCTCTCCTCTCTTAAAGACTCCTTTATAGACTCTGCCGAAGGTTCCCTCATGTACCAGTATCTCCAACCGGATGTTGGAGCGAGGAGTTGTCAGCAAGTGGAGCTGTTCCGCCGGATCCGTGATGCGGTCCTTAGGTAGTGTTTGCTGAAACAAATTGCGCTGTTAGTGTTTTTTTTGATAGTGTTAATCATGAATGACGGTGTTGTGTACTAAAGCTGTAGCTTTTATAAAGTTTGTCAAAGTTGACGATTGGACACGTCTCTGAGAAAGACATTTTCATCCATGGCTTTCGTCACTAAATGTCAATAAAAGGGCTGGATTATGCCACAAGAAATACGTGGACTCTACATAATTCTTTATTAAAAAATATTTAATAAAACTCCAAAGAATAAACTCTTAACAAGGTGCTGAAAAATTTCTCATAGCACTTTCAGTTCACCGACACAGACCAGTCCTTAGTTAGGGACAGGTGCGCACATAATTGCATCGAGACCGACGACGTCCAACGATATCCTTAATCGAGTTTCAGACATAGTCCCGTTTGGCTAGGTGTTACAGAGAAACGATTTTCCTGGAGTGCTTTGATATTCCGGCCAGATGATATGTAAAGTTTAATGACGTTTTGTCACTGTTCAATGTTTATTTTTGAAGTTAATAGGATCGTGATACATAGAAGATGTACGAAATGTGTTTTATTTGTTTGTTAAACATAGATGGCAACGAAATCTGTTTACTTAGAAACAAGCTAACTTGTAAGTTGGAAGGCATATGAAAATTATTGCGTTTAAATTTCATTATGTAAATTGGTACCAACAGCTTCTATATCTATCCAAATACATAAAAGTATTATAATTAAGCAAACAAAAATATTCTTATAAATCAAACTTTATTTCTTTCACGACATTATAATCTTGGCTCCAAGTTTTGACTTACCAAACGAAATCCAAATTAGCACAAAACAAAAAGCACTCAAACTTGATGTATAATTTCGCCGGCTTTGTATCAAAACCCGTCTCGTTTAATAAGGAACTTCTTATTTACACCTCCGTTATAATAATAATAATAATAATAAGATTTATTTGTCAGAATATAGTACAATAGATGTTAACATTAAATTACGTTCCTTATATTCTACCATTTCTGGTGTACAAATTTTTTAGTTTCAGGTAAACAATCTTAAGGCTTAATACTATTTAACATTTATTTCACCTACATGTCTTTGTCATTGAGAAATTCGTTAGTGGAATAATAACATTTACTTATCAATAGTTTAAACAAATTACTCTTAAATTTATTAAAGGTAAGACATTTGAGGCTTTCTGGCAACTTATTATAAATTCGAATAGCCATACAATATGCATTTTTGCTGTACATCCCAGTACGTTGTTTGGGAATTAACAATTTGTTTGGGAATCTACTGTTTCTATTAGTGACAGCTATATTTTTTTTAAAGATGAATGGATTTTTGTACACAAATATACAGATTTCCTGAATATAGAGACACGGAAGTGGTAATATTTTGTGTTTCACAAATAAAGGTTTGCAGCTGTCAGTATACTCTGCACCGCTAATCGCTCTTACGCATTTTTTCTGGGCTCTAAATGCTCTTATTATATCCACCGAGTTGCCCCATATGACTATTCCATAACGCAGAACAGAGGAGACGTATCCGTGGTAGGCACAGAGAACGGCATTAGTCGTAGCTACTTGTCTTAATTTATTTAGTACAAACACATAACTATCTAGTTTTGAGCAAATTTTCTGAATATGTTGTTTCCAACTACAATGTTTGTCAATAATTATTCCTAAAAAAGTGGTTGATTCTACTATATCTAAGCTTTGGTCATTATGCGTAATATTTATAGACACCGGTTTACTATTATAGGTCCGAAATTGAATAAGGTTAGTTTTGCTTGCATTCACATTTAAGTTATTGTTGTCTAGCCATTTAGTGAGATCGTTTAATGCAGTATTTATGTTCTCTTCATACATGCTTTTATTTTTACAATCTACTAATAAAGTTGTATCGTCAGCGTATAAGACGCATTTATAGGTCGTTGAGTCCGGTAGGTCGTTAATATAGGTCAAAAATAATAGCGGACCCAAAATACTGCCCTGTGGTACGCCACATTTGTTCAAAATATCTAAAGATCTCTGAGAAGTCTTGTGAAGTCCTGATAAGCAAGGTATTTCAACGCATTGATATCTATCTGACAAGTAAGTTTCTATCCAACTGAGAGCATTTCCTCTTACTCCATGTTTCTCAAGCTTTTGTAATAGGAGATTGTGCGATACAAAATCGAACGCTTTTGACATGTCTATAAATACTGATGTAATCGGAACTTTATTATCTAAAAACTCTGTTATTGTTTTCACTAATGAAAAACATGCTAGTGTTGTTGATGAATTTTTTCTGAATCCAAACTGTTCTGATCTCAAAATATTGTGTTTTCCTAGAAATCCATACAAAATATTATACATTGACTTTTCAAATATCTTAGACATTATTGGAATCAAGGTTACTGGGCGATAGTTACTCATTTCAGTTTTGTCGCCCTTTTTATAGAGCGGTTTCACTATTGAGTATTTTAATCGTGTTGGAAATTTGCCTTCAAAGAAGGACAGGTTTATCAAATGGCTTATTGGCCCGGACAGACATTTAGAGCATTTTTTAAGTATTTTTGTATTAATATTATCGTAACCCGTTGAATTTGTATTATTAAGTGAGTTGATTATTTTATATGTATCATTATTATCAACTGGATTTAAGAATATGGTATACGGGTTATTAGGGATAGTTCTTAGGATATCGTTACTGTGTGCTATGACTTTTTTATTTTTAGTTAAGTTAATGAAATAATTATTAAATTTATCTGCAATTTCTTCTGGCTTATTGAATTCTTCGTTATTAATTTTTATTATATTTATATCTGTAGGACTTATTTCATAGTTAAAATTAGATTTTATTATTTTCCACGACGCTTTGCAAGTATTTTTAGATTTAGCGATGTATCTCGTATTTTGTATTTTGTGAGCACGAAGAGTGCATTTTTTTAATATTGTTTTGTAAATGTTATATTTTTTCAAATGTTCAATTTTATTTTGCGATGATTGAAGGTAATTTAGATAGAGTTTCCTCTTATTAGTGTATGCTTTTCTTAAGCCCTTCGTGATCCATTTAGATTTTATCGGTTTATTTATTATTTTAACATTTATATTGGGGAAGCATAAATTATAGAATAGTATTATTGTGTCGTGAAAACTTTCGAATGCTTTATCGACGTCTAAACACTCGTACACCTCATTAAACGATAGAGCGTTCATACAAGATACGAATTTGTCTATGTTGTCACTATTATAATCTCTACGTTTTTCAAACCAAAATTTGTTGTGTCTAGGTGCGTTGTTATATTTTAAAGTTTCAAAGCTGATACTCTGTCCAGTTTCATGATCAGATAGCGCCAAATAATGTGTTTGTGAAGTGACATTTGACACATTGCTTACTATTAAATCTAAACAAGCTTCTTTTCTGGTCCGTGTATTGATGTGATTAGTCATGTTATAATTTTTTAAAATTGAGTGAAGCTCCTTAGTCGTAGGGTTATTCGTTTTTAAGAAATCAATATTCCAGTCCCCGCATACTATAATATTCTTATTTGATTTTCTAGTTAATTTATTGAGAAGTTCATCTAGGTTTTGTAGGAAAATTGTTGCATTAATGTTGGGAATTCTGTAAATGCATACGATATAAAGCTTAAGTTGAATAATTTCTGTTACACAATATTCAAATTGGAACTGTTTAGGTTCTATAAGGTTATTGAGGGATTTAATATCAAAAGTTTTTTTTACAAGTATGCAAGATCCGCCCCTGCGTTGGTCGGGTCTGGAATAACAAGCCGCGAGTTTATAATCAGCTATCCTAAGGTTGGTCTCGGTGCCTCTTTTCATAAAGGTTTCTGTGAGGCATATAATATCAATTTTACCATGTAAGTTTTCTATCTCATTAATGGCTAATTCAAGGAGTTCAGCTTTGTTTAGAATCCCGGCTATGTTTTGATGAAAGAGGGTACATTTTGATTTAGTCTCGAAAAAAATAATTATCAATGTTCTCGTGGTGACTATTTATTTTGTTTCTACTTGCGCGGATTTTATCTTTTTTCAAGAGTAGATTCAGATTTTGAAATATGTTTTTTATACCATTATTATTAATTAGGCCCTTGTATTTCGAGAACATACTATAATCGCAAGACAAATTTAAGTTTGAATCCAAAATTGTTGCATATTTATAGAGTTCATTATCATAGCAAACCATATTGTTAAATGCCTCAATCCTCGAGTTGTACATTACAGAATAGTCATGGTTTCGATAAGTGGGCAGACATATAATTATATTAGTATGACTAATGGTTTTCAATGTTTCTCTTATACAAGCAACAATGTTATAATAATTTTTAGTTTGTACAAAGTCCTCTTTGCCAATCATAATTACACAATAATCGGACATAGTGAAATCAATAAGTTTTTTACTTATATTTTCTATTAATTTTATGACACTACAATTTGGACTAAGATAGTGGCAGATTTGATAGCCGTCTATGGTATTTTCCGCAATCTGTAATATTTTATTAGTTTTGTTACTACTTATTATACATAATTTTCTAAAAAATCTAGTATCTGTGTTGTGTACTTGATATGATGCGTGGGGGGGCTTCGACCGTGTCTTTTCCATTGAGTTATGTCCAAGCGGACTCGGGTATCTGCTAGGATGCGTTGGACGAATAGTTTTTTTTGCATCTTGTATGCGACAAGTAGTGCCATCTGTGGTCATTGCAGGAGTTTTGGCTCGTGCATCATCGATGTCATTATGCACCATAAATGCTTCGTGGTCGAGTTTTTTTGTATTTGACAGTGGACAGGTGGCGCCATCTGTGATTGGATCGGAGAGTCCCATATCAATACAGCTCGTATTAACTTCATTGGATGATACGTTCAGTTTCTTTAGAGCACTTTTTTTCTTTCTTTTGTTCTTTAGTGTGCTAGTTAGAATATTGTGAGGTTGTGAATAAATTTTTTGAAGGTTTTTAGCTGTACTTTTTTGTTTGTCCAAAGAGTTTTTCAATATAGTGTTCTCTTCGAGAAGCTTTTCAATTTCTACATGCGCGCTTGAGAGTTCTCCGCTCAGCTTCAATATCTCCTCCTTAAGTTCTTCTTTTTCGGTGTCGTAACCCGTGGATAGATCAGGTAAACTTATAACTTCTGAGTGCGTGGACTCAAAAGACCGGTCTAAAGACAAATTGACATTGGAGGCTGGTTTATTACGGCGCATTGTTACATTGTCTTGATCCATTTTTATAAATTTAATTATTTGGAATATTAATGTTCCAAAATACTGTTTATGCCCGTTAGTAGTTTTTTATTTATCTATTAACTTTTTAGTCGATTTCTTCATTTAGTCGATATTGGCCATAAGTGCCAAAAGACAGGTGTTCCTTTCACTTTTTTTAGTTTCTGAACGATGTTGGTTCTGTTAGTCTATGGTAACTATTTTGTGATTGGTCCAATATTTTTGTTGTTTGTTTACCTTTTATTTCCCTGAGGGATTTGAAAAAATAACTGTAATTTAGGACGATGCTTTGCAAAACAGCACAAGTTTTTTAATATTATGTTAAAAATATTAGGAAAACGAGTTCAGTAACCACTTTATAGCACTTAAAACACTGTCACACTGTTAATATAATGTTTTAGTTCATAATCGCGGACTGTCCACAGTTACCTTTGCAGGATTATTTACCGATTACTGCTTATTTATTCACTGAGATAATAATGTCACTAATGAATTATGGTATTTAAAACATTTTTATCAATACGTGCGTGTACTTAACTTAAATTACATAATTAAATTTATTTATTATACAAGAAGTCGTTCATTAGCGATCCCTCTCACTGAGGACACTAATTCATATTTCCTTCCAAAGACTTTCAACGGTGCGATAAATTTCCGGACAAAAGGGGATTGCAAATTAAAAACTCGGTTCCATGCCAAGACCAATAATGAAACGACTTATATTGATCTAGAAGCGACAACACCTTAAAATAGTTGATAGTTTAGCTAGTATTCTTTGATAGTTCTGAATAATTACTTAGTACTTTAAGAATGTAAACTCTAGAAAATGTCTTCAGAAGGTTGTATGCTTTCGCTTGTGAGTTATTTTTAGCCTGTGATAGTTTTTTTTGTATAGAAAAAATATCTTCTTATACTTAAAATATAATTTTTATCATGCTAGAATAAGAGTAGATTTAAAATAATATATTAAACGGTACTGGAACGAAAACCGTACTACGATAGTCAAACATTCATTTTGACAATCTATGCATATTATAAAACAAAGTCCCTCGCCTCGTCTGTCTATTTGTCCGAACGCAAAAACTAAAATACTACCATACCGATTTTCATATGGTTTTCACCAATGTATAGAGTGATTCGAGAGGCAGGTTTGTGTGTATAAGTCTTTAATGTTTTGTCTACACGTGCAAACCCCGGATAGGTCGTTAGTTTTCATTATAATTATATCTTGTATTTACTGTCTGTAAATCCATTCACAAACATAGTCTTATCCAGCAACTCTACACCCGCTATCAGTACTTGCCTTAGAAGAGCGCTAATTGCATTACGTTTGTATCACCTGCAGGGGAGGCGAGTAACTCGTCTTAAATTGGATTCTTAATGAGGTAAAGGGCTCATTTTATGCACAATTCTCTCACCCTTGTAATGCAGAAGACGTGTAATGAAGGAACGACAAATATCTTAGCAAGAGGGTTGGCTTTGATGTATTTACTTATACGAGGAGACAGATTCACTAATTGTGTTAATTTAGGCCCAACCGACGTTGCCTTTAATACAAAATGTTTTTAATAAATTGAACAGTTCCATATAATTTTACATTTTTTTTTACTACTGAGTCTCAAGATTGAGCATCTTGAGTAATAAACTCTTGAACTACTATAAAATAACAATTTAATAAGGGCGTTGAACTTGGGAATCTATTCGAACATTAATTGTAGCAGTCTACCAAAATGTATAATTAAAAAGAAGAATTCCTGAAAAAAAAACATTAATCCTAAAGACATTTTTAATAAGGAATTCTACAAGTTCGTAACTCTAACTAAAGGATTAATTAAAATCTCATGAGACACTACATCATTCAGAGTACAACAATTGACGTAAAGTTTGCATTAAGGTATTTTAATCGAATCCCAAATAGTGATGTAACCACGAATTAACAGTTATTTCCCGACTAACCTCAAAATAAATTACGAATTCATGCGAAGTAAGATCTTAGGAAAAAGACAAGGTTTTCTCATCCACAATTAATTCCACACTCGGTTTCCTACGACGTATGGTGCCATTAAAGTGTTTGTGGGATTGTTTAACCAAAGATCAAGTGGAACCTCGTAATGTGGGTTAATTTATCTGTGAGAGAGTCTGAATTTAGTGGCGCAGTGTAGGGTTAGAGAGGGAACTTTAAGGAATTATGTATTGGTAATAGGTACTATGTATGCATTGATGGTGCTTATGTGTTGAAGGTATAGAGTTCTAAGCTAAAACAAGGAAAGTTTATACGGAAAGCTGATAATGTATGCAAGGTACCGTATGCCTCTTACTTTCATACGAAAACCGTGCTCCCAATACTTTATCAATTTTAAAATCATTATATAATTATATATATTAAATATTCTATACAACATTCTAATTTTGAAATGTATGCTGACGATATAAAATTATATAGGGTAGTTATGACCAAGAACGATGAAAATCTTCTGCAAAGGGATATTGATGGGCTCTGTGTGTGGTGTGAGAATAACAGCATGCAAGTTAACGTTGGCAAATGTTATCACATCAAATTTTCTCGTAAGAAACATAAATTTAATTCGACTTATACCATGAGGAACCAAATTTTAAGTAAAGCGTCTGAAGTTAGAGATCTGGGCATAATTATAGACGAAGAAATGAAATTTCAAAAACATACCGATATTGTAATAAATAAATGCAATAGAATGCTAGCATTTTTAAATCGTAACACAAGGGAATTCAGTAATGTGACGGCACTGAAAATTTTGTTTTATGCATTAGTACGAAGTCATACAGAATACTGCTCCATTGTCTGGTACCCAGTACATAAGAACAATATTCAGCGCATCGAGAGAATTCAAATCAAATTCATAAAAAGACTCTCTTACATATCAGGCATAACAAAAACAATTAAAACCTATGAGGATAGACTGAACCGCTTTGAAATGCAATCTTTACACTGGCGCCGAGATTTTGCAGGTCTAGTTTTCTTATTCAAGATATTAAACGAAGGCGTGGATTGCTCACAGCTTCTATCTTCAATTCCTATAAATGTGCCTCGGTCATCAGCCAGACTCCATAATTATAAACCTTTTGCTTCCGGTAGCCACAAAACAAAATACGGAAGTAATGCCCCCCTCTCCTATATTCTCAGAAGGTGTAACGAAATTTTCCACGACTGTGATTTAGACATATTTTCAGGCAGCATCACCAGGTTTAAAAGAGCCGTTTTTAATAATATGTAATCTAACATGTTTTTGTTATATATTTGTTAATTGTGTTATTTAACTATATCTTGTTTAATTGTGATTTATATATAGTTCAACTCAATTTTAAGTAGAAAATGTATTAATTTTATATATAATTTCATAGTATTACTTTTTATCAATCTTTTTATTAGATTATTATTGTTTAATGAGATCTAAATAAAATGCTGTGCTTACCTTTAATTTAGATGCATGCAACGCTATCGAATTTGTAAATGTTTACTATTAATGATTTTGTGTGTATTTAGTTGGTTTGCCTAATTAAATAAATAAATAAATAAATAAATAAATAAATAAATAAATAAATAAATAAATAAATAAATAAATAAATAAATAAATATTATTAGGGTTTTGAAATAATTAAACTGATTTTTTATTAAAATAATTATTTAATCAGAACATGTACAAACCGAAAAAACGCATAAAGGTAAGTAAATTATAAACCACTAGCGACCCCAAGTATCAGTTCAAGAGGCATAGGAAAACTTATATACAGCCAAGAACATCAATAAAATTTATCCATAATATATATTATGCTACTGGCAGGTAAATCATTTGGTCTGAAAAAAATAATAAAGTATTCCTTATTGCATTATTACTTTGCTTAAAAAAGTATTATAAAATTTTGGATTCACTTTCGGTACAATAATATTAACAGTAAATAATAATATTAAAATTCTTTTGGGTATTATATCTCGGATAAAAAAAGTTTAATATTTCCTCTTGATTATATATACATATTATTGTTGTCAAATTGTTTCAGAAGATTTGGGATGCCTAAATAAATAATAGTCCGTTCTTGTTGTTCATAATTTCAGATGACGTAGAATAATAAACATAATGGCCACATCGATGCCACAATGTTCCCACTAACCATACAATGATGCCAAATGGGCTACATTATCGACGAAATAGCGCCATTGTGGCATAGATGGCTAATATGCCCGCAATTCACCAAAGAGTATAACAATATATATCTCAAGTTTATTAATTTTCTATTTCAACGGGGTTGTTTGGTAAGATTATTACTATCACACTTTATTTTTTTCTCGATTTCTTCAGGATGCCATTATCAGAACCTGACTTAATGTCCATGGAACCATATGAGAAGAGAGCTTTTCAAACAAAAAAATAACTTTTCAAATTGTTCCAGGCGTCTTCGACTCGGTGAACATAAAAAATAAAAAAAATACGACGACAAATTGAGTCTCCTCTTTTTATAGTCGGCTAAAAATAATAGTAGCAAAATTCATAATCATAAATCAAATGGCCATGTCATTATTTAATTCAGTAAATTCGACGCCAACAACAAACAGTAACTCTATTTGAGTTATCTAATGACTGCATGTTGTGGTTATTTCCATAGCCACAGTGTGATATAACATTTAAATTCAATAATTAGGCGAATTCAATTAGTTGATTGTTAATTTTGCTCTCAAATTTCTGATTATATTTTATGATCTAGCTTTGCACGGGTGGGCATTTATTTTTTTAAAATTTTGGGATATAAAATATAGCTGATATTGCTCAAGGATAATGTAGAATTTTAATGGTGAAAGATTTATCGAAACTTTAAAGCGCTGTATCTTTGTAATTTTGTATTGTTTTGATAAAAGAAAAATTACGTGTCTAATATTTTTTTATTATCTAACTGACGGACTAAATAGATTTTAACTTTTCATTCCCAGGAAACATCCCTATTAGTGTACTCTTTAGTGTATATAGATGATTGATTATTATTTAAACGCGAGAGGTGTTAATGACATGGTTAGTTAAATACATACCACCTGTATCGTATTTTAAAACAAATTAGTCATCTCACTTAATTTATAAAAGACTTCAAAAAGAGTAAGTTCTCAATTCGACGGCTTTTTTGTACGTTTGTTACCCGATGTCTCCGGTAGTTAGGGATCGATTTAAAAAAATCGTCGGTTCCATAGTACATTTATGTGTAATCAATTAATTAACAATTAGATAAAACTTTTGCAGCCTTTTTATCAGCTATTTCAAATATTTATATTTTTCTTAGTAGCCTATATTACTTATTATGTGTCTTGAACTCAAACTTCTAAATAATATATTTTTACGACTTATGTTTAGTAACAGTCCTTATTACTCAAACCCCACTAACTTAAATTCTACAACTCATTTTAGTGACACCCAAAATATATTCAAGACGTATGTTATGTGCATCAAACAATATAATATCAATAAAATTTCTTATGCTAAAAATATCAAATCATAAATAAAATAAATTCATAAAAAATCTCACATAAGTACTTCTATTATTAAACAAGTGAATGACAATGTTTAAATGATTAAGGTTTGCCTTTATCATATTTATCAAAGCACTAACCTGCGACACGTGTGTGAGATTCGAGGCGGCGTAATACGATACTCTTGACTCCGGCTTGGCGTATACGTGCTCGCCTATATGCGTTGTGGCGTACGGCGACGGTGACCGGCGGCTACCTGTGAATGATAGCGGCGATTAGTTATGAGTTTGACGGGAGAAGGGATATGGTAGGTGAAATCGACTGGAGTGATACCTACATGGAAAATAATATAGTCTTTTGAAAACGGTGACGTTACTACGACTTCCTCATTTGACAAACTAGGTAGAAAATTACGGGGTACCACACTAATATTGTGTGTAAAAACACTTACTTTTTAAACTTTTTGTGTAATAAAGTGATTAATGGAAAAGCAGAAGGAAGTCTGAAAGTTTCTAAGTCTATGCCTGAATTTTTTTATATAGTATTTATACCTATGTATTAAACTATCATCAGTTTTGTTCTCTTCAAACTTGTTCTATTTATTTTTACAAATAAAAGGTAGTCTCACAATCAATTCCGTATCTATCAAAATGTAAACTAATATAATAATATCTTGGGACATCTCACACACGGTCATCTGATCCCAAACTAGGCAGAGCCTGTGCTATGGCAACCAGACAACTGATAAACATACATATATATTTCTAAATACATACATATTATAGATAAATTACACCCAGACACAGAACAAATGATCGTGCTCATCACACAAAGATTCGTCCTGGGTGGGAATCGAACCCACGACCTCCGGTTTAGCAGTCAGGGTCACTAACCACTAGACCAATAGGCCCGTCGACCGTCAACCAAACTAAATAGATTACGCGCTTACTTCAAGCTTTCAAAACAGAACTGTTGCCGTTGTGTAAGCGAGACGCTGCTACGCGCAGTATAGTGCGTCGTCTCTTCCACAATGGCAACTAAGAGCTCATTGTACAGGCACAAATCATCTTTGTAGTGTAATGTGATCAAGTATAAATAATACTATATTTAATTCTTACTCAACTAACTAAACTTAGTTACAAAAAATGCCGATGATTGAGTTAACTTTAATTTGATAAAACATCATCTTATTTCAGTGGTCAAATTACAAATACTAAATTCGTTTGACCTCGAAATCGATCTAATGTCCGTGCCCGACTTTGAAGATAACGATGTCTTTTGATCTCGTAGTTATAATCGACATGTTCACAGTTGATCTAATAACCTAATCTAGACGTATATCTAATAATAGATATTAGTTTTTATTGATAAGTCAGTTAACAATAGTTCTCAATGGAATAATTTTATTGACTACGAAGGCCGGATTTTATGTGGAATAAAATTGACGTCTGACAAATTTTGTATGGACAAAAATCAATATTATTCCTCAGATATACTTATCTAGAGTTAAAAAAAATCCGCCCTAAATAACTAAAACTAAGAGTAGGCACTTCTTAGCGTTAAATAAATATAATATTGTTCTTAAATACATTTTTTATGTTATGTTCTTATAAGCGTTCCGTAGAAATTATGTAAGTTAAGTATGTATACCAGAATTTTAATTGGCTCGACATATTTGGGAAAGTATTAAAAAAATAACGAAAATTTTATAAAATCCTGTGTTACAATTTCTCATTTGTTACAAAATATTAAGGAAAAGTAAATTAGAATATTCAAGTAGAATGTTCGTGGGAACTCTAAAATTCTTGTTACCAATGCAAATACTTACTTTTCTTTGGAAAATTATTTACATTTCGACGAAATAGGTACCTTTGACGTGACATTTATATTCGAATACGACTAACATTATTAATTTGAATATAAATTAATAAAATCATGAAGATAAAGCTTACAAAATATATTTAATATTCATTTTTAGTAATGCTGTAATTATTTAATGTGTAATAATTTTGTATAAAATTAAAAATGTTTTTTAACTTTTAATTATACAATCTATAAAAGCGATTACAAGAATTAACGTCAGTGTAGGTACCCTTAAATTGGTGATTAATGATACCAATATACATTTAGTACAAAAAAAAACAAATTAAAGAATAACAATAGCCAATCTATATTATAAGAGTAGCAGCAACCAGTAATTAATTTCATTTGATTAAAAACGAACTGTCTATGTATGATTTATGTCTGTAAACGCACTGCCTTAAAATTTTATGTTTTAAAGAAATAGTTTTTAACAATATAAATAAATATTATAATTTTCAATAAATTTAATTTTTCATTTCTTTTGTTGGTAAAACATTTGAAAATACCTATTAAGACTTATCTCGAGTGTTTACGATTTCTTTAAGTAATGATTAACTTACCAAAGGGAAATTTGTGCAAGCTAGCGATAGTAGCGTAAGATCCTGTAGAGCTAGGCGGTCTTCCGAGAGTGTCGAGTCTTAATAGAACATTCTGATGGCTGCCGTAAGCTGCTGTTGTGTATGATGTGCTGAAACAAAATAATTCATCAGTATGCCTACTTATAAACGCGACAATAATTGTCTCACTCTCTGTTATGCTAAGGCTAAACTACTGAACCGATTTTGATAAAACTTGATATGGGGTAAGCTTGGATCCCAACAAAGGCGGAGCTGTAGGCAACATCTAGTTTAGAATAATTTTCGGGCCCTTTAAGTATAAATATTCATATTGTTTTTAGTTTAAAACTTCTCTATACCCTGCTCTTGTCAGTACTCAAAGTAATAATGTTTGATTTAAATTAACCTAATTTTCTATACTTAGGCAATCCCTACTAATATTACAAATATACGCTTTCAGGCCAAAACTATTAAACCGATTTAAATGAAATTTGGTACGCAAATAGTCTAGAGCCTGACAAAGGACATAGGCTACTTTTTGCGGCATACACGCGGGCGGAGCGGCGGGAACAGCTAGTATAATATATATGAAGTAGTTTATAAACAAAATAACAAATTATAAAGAAGTAAAAAAATTGTATGTACAGCACAATAAAGTACAAGCAATTCATGTATAATGCATAGAATTGAGTCATTGACACGAAATAAAAAAAAAATATATATTGTCATTAGTAGGATTTACATTTTTGTTCAGTCAGAAGATGAAGAAGATAATGCATGACAGGAATATCATGCATTATAGGAAGATAGCTTTGCATACTTAGCTGTTCTTGCAAAGAGTTACGACAAGTTATTAATACTTATACTTTCATTAACAAAGTCCAAAATACACGCTCACTCTCATAAGCCACGTCGGATATATCCAAACGTATTCCTCGTAATTTGGATAACACATGACACTGTCTCTCGTATGATATATTATAACTGTGAGATAAACATCGGTTCCCGTCAGTGTTACCATCACACTAACTGGAAGTAGGTTAAAGAGATTATGTATTTATAGCCTTGCTGGTGCATTATATTGATTAGTGCCTTTTAAGCGTAGAGTATACCATAAGCAAGCAGAGTCCGCGCATCGCTAGTATCGTTTTGTGCCGATTGTAAGCAAATTTTTATCTGAAAATACTACGCTTGTTTACCGATTTTCCGTGTGACGACAGACGTTTATGCGACAATATCGATGGTTATTGTCGCATTGTCTTTAGATTTTGAGATAGTATTAATAAAATGGCGCGCTCTGTTTTGACACTAATTTTACGTCGTTCATACTGGTGCTCACAGTTCATACTCTATTAGGCTCACTCAATAGTTCACCTATTTATGTTAGAAGCTTCTAGATTAGTCTAGAAGCTTATAATATAAATAGGTAGGATCGCTTGGTTAGCCAAGCTAGATAATCATAATCACAAACGTAAATATTAACATAATAATAATTAAATATATACGACCGCAAATTGGTAATGAGCCTGGCTGCCATTTTGGTGATGTAATAGTGACGTAACCTAACACCCAGTACCGTTAGTATCACTGGCCGGTGAGTACGGATTTGAGTTGCAGATGACGTCACGTGGATGTTAATTAAACAAGGTTCCAGCGCATTAGCAACTTGCGGGGCTTATACAGTGATGTTCAAGGTAAAAACTAGTTTGACATTTTTAAGTTGGTTGTTATCTATTACCGTCCTTTTCTCGCGTTATATGTCAGTAAAAGATAGCGATGTTTAAATTTTGATTTACTTGCGTACAGCGCCATAGTTTACTTCGAATATAGACTTGGGATCTGTACACTTTCTAAGTCATGTAGTTATGCATTAGTTTGGCATTTTAATAAATTACCGTAACAGGTTTGAAATTTTTTCAATTTATTTTTTTTGAAAAATATGTTTTTTTTTAATATCAATTTTAAACAACAACAAGTTCTTTTTTTTTTTAATTCTACTTAATCTTTGAAGCGGTAAGGTGTTATCAATATTAGATATAGATTAGGAAGATTGATTCAAATTAAAGTGGACGGATAGCCGAGTGGTACAGGTCACCACGCAACTACCACTGTGCGCGACGTCCTGCGGGTTCGATCTCCGCATGAGACAAGAATTTATGTGATCCACAAATGCTTGTTCAAGTCCAAGTATTCTTAGTGCATGTGATTTGAATGTTTGTGAAACCTCCCGCCGCAACACAATGATGAAAGTCCTTAGAGTGGGAGTCGTTAAAAAAGTTTCTAAAATCTGTAGCTTTTATGACGAAATTATCATGTATTATAAAGCTTTTTTTTTTGCAACGCTCTCAGTCTATAAAAAATAAACCACAAGTACCTGATAGCACACGTTATAAACCTCGCTTCAGTACCTAATAAATTCCTATTCGCTATAAAGTTTCCTCGATAGAGTTCAGCTATCGAGTGACTATAAAAACATTTTGCTTGTCTATCAAGCCTTCGAGCCACATCATCCATCACATATGTCGGGGTCGCTGCCCCCTGTATGTTTTTGGGGTGTGGTACAAGTTGGCTTTATAAAGCTACCTAATTATGAAGGTGAATTTAGAAAAGCTTTATAGGACATTTACTCTATTGCATTAATTTTATTATAGAAAATTTGTTTTGTTGTTTCCCACCTTTTGTTTATTAGATGAGGTTTATTCCTTTTGAGCACAAGAATTTTTTCAACTTCATAATTTAGTATTTACGAATTTAACTATAAATACACTTAAATCAAAACTAAACTCTTTACTAATAAAAACAAAAAAAACATGGCGTCAAAGTATTCACCCACATCGTTGTTTACTGGAAGTGTGCCCAAAAACTTGCTGTACTTGTTAACTAATTTTATTTAGTTTTCTTCACGTATTAATTTAGATTGAATACGTGAATTACATATAACGTATACTTATAATCAAAGTATTCATATCAATTTAGCCGCGTTTGATGTCATTTTTATCTTATTTTCATCATTTTCTCTTTCCACAAACACATAATCGACACTATAAAAGCTTATGAAATACACCACTCAACACATTTAAGGTCAACCTAACCTGATATTGTGTTGAAATTGGTACATTATTGAAAAATTTATAAAACCCTAAGGGCAGCAGAGGGTCCTCCCCTACACAAGAACATTTTCTTAGGAATTTAGTTTTTCCTTAATTTATAGCAGTTTATATGCCATGCATAATGTATCGCCTTTGTAGGCTTTGTGAGCCCTGCCTATTGTAGCAAATTTTGGCCCTAATTCTTACTTTGGTAACGTATAAATAAGGTGAGGGTCACAAACTGCCGATGCCTGTATTAAACTTATAGGTTTTTGGTAGAATGTTTTTTTTTTGCATTCAAAATAAATGTTTTGTAAAAATAATTTAAATTATGTTATTTTTAAATGCATTATCTCTCTATAATGTTATCAATAAAAAAGGTAAAATTGAATCGAAAAAAAATATTAATGTACCATTTATTCAACTATAACGAAATAACAATAAATGTATAAAATTATTTTTATCTGTCCTACTCCCTTTTAGATATCAAAATAAATGAAAGAATTTGAATCCGAACACACTGCGAAACATGTGTCTAAAAGAACAATGAATAATCGGCCTATATTTCAGCTCAGACAATCAACGTCCTTGAAGAAAGAAACGATATTTCAAACTTTCTGCCTACTTTGCCATCATAAAAAGTCACTATGTATTTATAGATAGCCATCAATATTATCTGTGCTCTACGCCACGCTACACAGCGTTATGCTACGCAACGCGGTCAGTGCTACGCGTCGCTGAACCGTACTACATCACTGTCCAGAGCTACGAACGTAGCGCTTAGTGCTACGGTTTTTGTGTATCATTTTAACAATTTTATTTTTTGTACCGGAAAATATTTCAGTAAATTTAATCAAGGTGGATTATTTTTATTGAACCGAGCTTGACATAACCACGAGTAAACTTTAGGTAAATAGTTGATATTCGTTTATGGACAACGCAAATAAAATATGTCCCTAAGTTTTCGTAGGTAATTAGATAGTGACACTTTATTTTCTACGTCTATATTATAATAGAATCAATCGTAACGTGAAGCCAAACATACCGTTTGTTTTTTTCTGGTTTAACGAATATTCAACGAGCTATCGAATTTACTTCGAAAAACTTTTTAAACCATTTTCCTTGTCTATAATGTGATAAGGTTTCTTTGGGTCTTTCAAGAGCAATTATTGCTAACTTTCAAGGGTTTGTTCGAGCCTTAATTACGCAGTTCAATAAGTATTTGTTATGTTTTGACATAACGATCACTGACTCGTCATTGGGCGAAGGCAAAGGTCTATTTTTAACCATATAACGTTAATATTCCTTCCATATCTCCTACAGAATAAATATTTTCTTTCACAAAACTGAGTAAATAATAATAATTTCGTAACTTCACAAATTAACTTAAACAAAGTTACGAAGTAAGATAATTTACGTCAAACTTCGCCGCTATATATTTTGCTAAATACAAATCAGGCGCTAAAATGTTGTTGATTCTCATAAATTTACAACAAATAATGGCTCGTTTTTGCACATTTGTTATGATTTAACACAAGTTTAGTTATGTCTACGTAAACAAGATATATGATTACGAATAAATTACTTTCTTCGTCAAACAAATATACAATGTATCAACAACGTATAGGTTTGTTATTTATTCAATAAAATTGTTTTTTAGCAACCCGCTTAGTTTAATAAGCATATATTCATAGTTGATATCGAGTATGAACTGTAGCCACTATAATATGAACAAGTAATAAAATAAAATCATTGTCAAAACAGAGAGCGCCGTTTTATTAAAACTATTTACTACCTAATATTACCATAATAATATCGGAACCATCTAATAAACGTCTGACGTCGAACTAAATAACTTAAATCTGTAAACCATCGTAGTACTTACAGCTAAGAATTTGCTAACACTCGATACAAGAGGCTACTACTACCAGTGATGCGCGCACTCAATGCGTGTACTCTAAGATAATAAGAGTTAGACTAATTCGTCGGTAAAAGTGCTTTCAGCCGCGGTAACTGTCTTACGACGTACGCCTTGCGCATGAGCTAGCGTGCGATATTCAGCGCGGTGTAATACCGAACTTGTCTAATTAGTCGGTAAGGCAGACAAGTTAGTCGAGACTGAATATCGCGTAGTCTTGTAAGCGCTTAACGAAGCCATAGAATCAATATTGCCGTAAATTTTCTTATTACTGTTAAAAACAAGACGGACAAATACTCTATTAAAGCCCGGTTTATCAAGGAACATAAAATTTGTTCATCATAGCGTCAAGCCTTATGTCAAGTGGTTTGGCTTCAATATGTACCAATCGTATTTACAGGTTTTTTTTTAAATGGCTAATATCAATGTGGATGCAATTCACATTACTAGCAATCTTGTTAACCCCTCCAAGTAAGCTAAATATGCTTTTGTCTGCAGTTCACGTCAATAGTGCAATGGAGTTCGAACCTGCAACCTCTCGAAACCCTAACTATTAGGCTATTGCTCCTTAATTCAATTTAGAGGGCAATCTATGGTGTCTTGGTTTACTGCCTTTTTTGTACACTTGTACAGCATCCCTGCAGTTGGTCAACAGCGCTAGAGCAAACGCGAATGCAGCTAGTATTCAAATCAATATACTCCATCCAACTTACTGTATTGAATCATGGTGCCTCGCTTTACTGCCTCTCTTGTACAGCGTGCCTGCAGCGGCTGCAGCGGTCAACAGCGCTAGCGCAGCGGCCGCACATCCCCCCGCCGCGAACAGAACCCCCCCTGAGTTCTGAGACGCGTCACCTGCAAGGCGCGCCGTGTCGTTGTGTGTGACGACTGTTGATAAACCTAGGGGAGGAATGAGAAAATTGAATGTGTATTATCATTAGGGGTAGGTAGTGTGGTGGTCGTATGGAGGTGTGGTCGTATGGAGGTTTAAGTAAACATTTCAAAGATTCGGGACATAGGGTCAAGTTATTTTGTTTCTAAACAAAATTGCTAAGAAAATTTTATTATTATTATATATATATTATATATTCTTTATTTATAATAAGTTGTAAGGTGGTAAATAGCTCACCTATAAGAAAACAGCAAATACGTTTAAAGCAGACCTAATTTTATTTCGTTTCATTTAAAAATTTAAGTAACATTGTAATCTTTACATTTATATTATATGTTTTAGATTTAGTACCTACTGTTAAAATAAATGATAATAAATAATAATTATATACTCATAGAAGCCAAATATAAATTTATTTATTTTATCTATTAAAAAGAGAATTTAAATATTACAAAGTATTATTTTGCCTTTAAATTTCATACTAAAAATGATAAAAACAAACGCCGATCAGTTTAACACACACAACAAGACTCCAATCTCTCCTGCTCACAAAATTGCCTATGAAATGTAATAAAAACTTGAAAATAAGGGGCTTGGATAATGGTGTAATAATGAGCTCGGATACTCAGCGTATTACATTGTCCCCTGATGCTTGAGCCGTGAACAATTTACAGGTGTAATCTGTTCGCTTAATGGGAGTTTAAAAATGATTTTTCTTGAGTAAATCGAGTATGTCTTACAGATGACATGTAAATCATTTTATCTCATCGCTTTGCTTACAATATTTAGACTTGTAAAAAAATGTCTATGCTAGTAAGTAAATGAAAGTTGAAATAACATGGTTTTATTTATTTAATAACTAGCGACCCGCGCGCGTTCGCACGGTAATATAGCCTATGTTACTCTGGGATAATGTAGAATTCTTGTGATTCTAATGGTGAAATAATTTATGAAATCGCTCCAGTCACTTTTAAGTTTTGTCTTTGTAATAGTATTTAAATTTTAAAACGATTTGTAACGAAACTCCTCCAAAACGGATTGACCGATTTTTATGAAATTTTTCGTGTTTATTTGGTAGGTCTGAGAATAGGTCGTAAACCATTTTTTATACCCCTAAGTATATAGGATAGGAGGTCTACCCAAACAATATTTTATTATTTTTTAGACAAATTTATATAGCAAAACAACGTTTTCAAGGTCAGCTAGTTAGATTTCACACGCATCATCAAAACTCAAATTTCATAATTGAAATTATTCCTTCTGTGAAGGCTAGCGCGAGCACATTGTCATTTAATTTTATCATTCTATATTTATCAGTTAGGTACTATTTTTAAAAGTTAATAGCCTCCTAAAAATCTAAAAATTTGCCTTATTGCACATTAATAATAGCTACGCACCGTCTCTTTAGTTCAGTTTTTTTTTTTTGTGTTAAATGCTTTGATTCTTAAGTTACAAATTTAAAGTTACTTAATCAGTAAGTAAGACTAAGATAAAGTTTGGGCTTCGGCTAGCTACAGGTGATTTCCGCTTCAACTCAGCCGATTAAGAACGCAAGTTCTTTCGGGAATACGACTTTTACGATTACGAAGTTAGTATGGTAAACTAAATGACCGTATCTTGTAAGACATGTGATTAATTTAAGGTAGTTAAATCTCATTGTTCGAGATCTATTTACCAACTAAACTTAGTGTTATTTATAAAATATCAACTAAATGGATAACTTGCTATTATATAAATTGCTTTGCTGTACAAACATTAATATATACCTTTAGGTTCCAAAGATAGGTTTTATGAGCAAATGACGTCATCCATACTCCCATTATACTAATCTATACTAATATACTAATACTAATAATATTATAAAGCTGAAGAGTTTGTTTGTTTGTTTGTTTGAACGCGCTAATCTCAGGAACTACTGGTTCGAATTGAAAAAATATTTTTGTATTGGATAGTCCGTTTATTGAGGAAGGCTATAGGCTATATAACATCACGCTACGAACAATAGGAGCGTAGCACAAATGAAAAATGTTGCAAAAATGAAAAACCGTTGAAACTACATAAAACGCGCGAACAAAGTCGCGGGGGACAGCCAGTAATATTATAAAATGCGAAAATAACTGTCTGTTGCTCATCACGCTTTCACGGCTAAACCGCTAAACCGACGATTTTGATAAAACTTGGTATGGGGTACGCTTATATCTCAAGAAAAGAGGCTAGTTTTTGCCTTAATATCTGACAACCACGCGGGTGGAGCCGCGGGAAATAGCTTACCATAATAAAAAATTGGATTGAATGCCCAATATTGTATACAAATGTCGTCATAACATTAAAAAGTCACAAACTTTCAAGATACCCTCCAATCCTAAAGAAAAAAAAAACAATCATAGGAATCTTTTTTGTAAAAGTTTTTTTTATTAACGTAAGTAAATAAAAGCACAACTAGTGCCTCAAGCCTACACATTAATATGTACCCCATGTAAATTCAAACAAGAGATTCTGAAAAGCGATAACATTACCATACTAAACATGAAAATTATGAATCTTTTGATGTGGCTCAAAATAGGCCTTCGTTTCTAAGAAAAAGAAACCGATAAAGATAAACATAAAGAAACGTTAACGTGTAAAAGGTACAAGAAAATTTCCAAGTCCAATAAAACGTACAATAGAACAATCGATATTGTCTTGTAAACACATTAAAAGAGGGGACGTAGGGTTGGCACAGAATTCTCGAGTTTATTGTAACACATGGATTACTGGGGATTTTAGATAATTTGGATGTAGGGTGCTAGCAAAGATAAATTCGATGTTTTATGTTTTTCTTTTTAACGTCTTTTTTATGCTGACAGATATTATTATCTATACTAATATTATAAAGCTGAAGAGTTTGTTTGTTTGTTTGTTTGAACGCGCTAATCTCAGGAACTACTGGTCCGATTTGAATTTTTTTTCAGTGTTGGATAGCCCATTTATTGAGGAAGGCTATAAGCTATATAACATTACGCTGCGACCAAAAGGAGCCGAGCATAAATGAAAAATGTTGCAAAAATGAAAAACCGTTGAAACTAAAACACGCGGACAAAGTCGCGGGAGACAGCTAGTTACAGATGTTGTTTTATTTACAGTTATTGAGTTTAATGTTTTTAAAATATACGTGTTTAATTTTACTGGGTTTTGAATAAAACAATAGTCAACTGTTTATGAGAACATTGTCTTTCTTTATCTATGTCTTTATGTTATTTTATGTGACTAGCTGTTTCCCGCGGCTCCGCCCGCGTGGGTGTCAGATCGCTTCAGTAGTTATGGCATGTATGGGCGACAGAAAGACAGTTACTTTCGCATTTATAATATTAGTAATGATTACGTGTTTTTATGACATAGTATGTTTTTCAATATGTTTATGTTTAATTTCGAAACGTATTTATGTTTATAAATTAAATCTATTTACATACAATAATTAACCGTAACACACATGGACGCTGATTTGTTTACTTTACAATTTTTTCATTACACTTTTACAATTTTATCTCTTAACCTATAACGCTTACTTACAATGAATTACACTGACGCTTAGCTACTTAAAGTGACAACCCTACACGACAGGGACCCTCTCGATACGTCTCCATCCCTCTTAGAATATCCTGTTGCGCCTACAATCGTCTACATGCTAATAAAGAGTGCGGAGGAGTGATTTGTAGGGAGGAATGAGGAACCGCCTTAGCACCAATAAGAAACATCCAGCTTTATTGTTTATGATGCAAGCAAAGGAGTTTGTATGTATCTTTGAACTTCGTACGATAGAAACACAAACACGGAATGTGATGGATTTGTTTTTGATTTGGAGAAATCAAAAGAATGGGACATATCACAGCTGTGTGAACACGTTTAACCAGTGGTCGCAATTTTTTTAAATCGGATCAGTAGTTCCTGAGATTAGCGCGTTCAAACAAACAAACAACTCTTCAGCTTTATATATTAAGTATAGATATATATAGATTACGTTTATGAGACTATGGAATAAAAAATAACAATTGTCTTTTAAGTTTTAATGTAAGTTTACTTTTATCAAAATAGTTATGTGAAATTAACTCTATTAAAGTTGGTTTGAATTGAAAACAACACCTGTTTTAAAGTATAGCTCATTTCAAGTCTGGAAACATAGTAGAGCTACATAGTATAAGTTCCACTTAGGTATAGTATTCCACTGAGTGATTATTTCCACATATTTGTTAGTAATTAGGTCCGTACAAAAAGGTTTTATTGTTATCGTTTGAAACATTGTTTCCATTCCTGCATTTTTATGGGTGGTAGCCACGTGAATATGGGTGACCGCAAACACCCTTAGCATTAAGTGCAATACAAAAATACATGCGTAATATAGAATTTAGTGAGCTGCTCTGGTTTCGCAAGGTTAGCATAACAATATACCACCTTTAAAATTGGACTAGAAGTTTTAAGATTTTTTGTTACAAAAATACAAATATTTCCTCTTTATTATATTAGATGAAAATGTGTTAGTGCGCGAGTAGCCAAGTGGTATGGTCACCACGCCCATTACCACTGTGCTCGACGTGCTGCGGGTTCGATCCCCGCATAGGACAAGCATTTTTGTGTTCCACAAATGCTTGCTCCGAGTCTGGGTGTTCTTTGTGCATGTGATTTGAATGTTTGTAGAACTCCTCGGAAACCGAAGACTGTTCTTAAGTGCGGTAGCCGTTTTTATTAAAAAAAAGGAAAGAAATAAAAAATACAGGTTACTGTAACTATCGAAAAAATATATTTCACTAATAATTCTAAACTAGTAACATACGTATTTCCCTTGCTTCTGGTAAAGAGTTTCTTAAAGTTCCTTTTCACTACTAGGAAATTGTTGTACTGTACGTACAGCTGAACCTTACCTAAATTGGTTAAGGCAATATTGATCTTTTAAAACTGAATTATCTTTCTCATTTTTTAAAAACACCTTCTAGTTTCGTTCCGTTATTGAACATACGTTGAACGATTGTATTTTTTATAATATAACTGTATAATATATCTATAACTTATAGATATGTGTCATATATATAACAATGTCGTCTATTCAAAGCATTCGGAAATGGATGACTCAATCATTGTCAGTTACCAAAACTGAAGTTACCACACATTCATCGTTGCATAGCTATAACCCTCAATATCCTGCTAAAATAATTTACTGTTATTATTATGGCGGTGAACGAGTTCTAACACTTTGCACCCGTCATAGGTTTAGAGGCAATTGTAGTTATAAAATGATTTGTACGAAGGGGAGAGAAAGTTTGTCATTTATTCAATTGCTTTATGTCTCTATTTCAAATGGAAATTGCTGTTCTTTTTCAGAATTGAGTCTTACTTTATTTGTGGGTTTATTATGCGTTAAGGGTGTCTTTGAAAGCTGAGTCATGTTTTCACAATGGCGAGTCTCCTTTCATGGCAATTGTAAATCTATATCCATATTTCCCTACTAATTTAAAAAATATTATAAATGCTAAAGTAACTGTCTGTCTGTCGGTGTTACGCACGTGTGTACCGATTTGACTGTAACTTGGTAAGGGGAAAGCTTTGATCCCAAGAAAGAACATAGGTCCAACACCCACAGGGCTGGAGCCGTGGGCAAAAGCTATACTTTACAGTAGTGTAAATAAGTTATTGGTACGTTCTACGTTTTACGGTACTACTTATAATTGAGTAATAGACTTGGATGTTACTATATAATATGTATATGAATTACTAATCTATACGTATTATAAAACAAAGTTCCCCGCCGCATCTGTCTGCCTGAACGTGATAAACTCAAAAACTACAGAACAGATTTTCGTATAGTTTTTACCAATAGATAGAGTGATTAAAGAGATTGGTTAGTGTGTATTTATTTAATTAATGTTTTGTCTACCTTTAAAAAGCCGGGGCGGGTCACTAGTTATTTTTCATATAAATAAAACCCACTTTGACCTAGCCAGTATACCTAGATTTAGATATTTTGTTCACAATATTTTTTATAAATATAAGCCTGTTTTAAAACGATCCTATACATTTAACTTATACATATGGACTAGTGATGTAACTACGTATAGAATTTCGGCTCGCAAAAGAAATCGTCCGCACAAGTGTTGACGCACGTTACAAACAGTTGATAAACGACACCCTTAATTGGCACCGCTTTGTCTTGGACCCGACAAAAACTGAACGAGAAGACACTGAAATATTCCTACATGAGCCTCTATAGTAGGGTAAGTAGGTTTACCTTGTTTTACCCTTTAAAAAGGTTCCTGGGCAAAAGCCAAGTTATCAAGTTTTAATAAGAATGCACTAATCACCGATTTGTGTATATTTAATAAACATTTATATCTAATTCTATTTCAGTTCTAATTTGTAATGTGATGATTAGGTTTTTAACGCAACGCCAGAAATTGGTCAAATCTAATATGACGTCACAGTTTGTATAAGCCTGGCGTCATTTTGACGTCGACATAGGCGCCTTTTTCAAATGGTACGATTCTTATATTGAAAACTAATGATAACTTTGACATCGTAAATCAAAATTCTTTATTTTTGTAGTACCTATTAAGACGTGTAACTAAAAAATTATAGACAAAAAAAACGTGTATGTTCCCTATTCGCGGGGGTCAGTAGGTACTTGATGGTAGGTGACAGATTTAATACATTTTAAATAACATTTACTTCGCTGTGTCGCGTCGTAGGGGTGTTACAAAAAACTCATAACTTTAAATAAATAAATCACGATAACTATTTGGTCCTTATTGGTCTATAATTCCAGAAAGTTGCGCCGTCAGTTGTACCCAGAGGCGCAGTGCTTCCAACGTTGTGGCTGTTAGATAGACATTCTTTTGTTTAATTTTTTACAATACTGGCTCTATATAACAAGCCTACCCCAACATTCTCGAAAAAAAGATGACGTTGAAGCTATTTCACGCACAGTAAAGCGGACTTCAGAACGTGACTGGAGTAAGGAACTACTTAATAACTGAATTAAACTAAAGGTTATTCTCCCCAGTAATGGTTTCTGCGTTGAGTTTAAAAGACTTGAATAATTAAGTTAGCCTTGTTCGCGAAAATGTTTCGTCTGAAGTTTCGCATTAGGTTAAGTGGTGTCGAAGATAATGAATAAATAGTGAAGGAAATATTGAAGCAAGCAAGGAAATGCGAATTTTAAACGACTTTTTTCCAGATTATACCCAAGTTGGATTACTGTCAAATTATTATGAGGATTTTTTTATTAATATAAATTAATATTAGACAATTGTGCCTAAGATTACCAATAAATTGATACACAGTGAATGCAAAAATCTGAAACTAATATTAGTAACTTTTATTACATTTTCAGATTCCATAATTCAAAAAATTCTCATTTAAAATTTCTTAAAACAAGTTCAATTTATCCTTTTCTCTAAGGTTAAAAGTAAGAAGTCAGAGCATTCATTCTTAGTTCGGTAATCAATTCCCATAGGAACTACATATAACGATGGAACTTTGTTCCGAGTTAACGTAGTGGAACAACATAGTTTGGTCGAGCTAACTTCCGCAGAGACGCTGGAATCCATGTGTGATACGAATGTAACCGTTTTTCACATATTATTCATTATCATTTATTTGAAAACTTTCAGCATTCCCATATAAATTTACGCCTAAAAAATTTTAAATTACTTGTCATGTTTTTTTTGTATTTATCTCTGTCTTTATAAGATAAACAGTTAGCAGAGTTTAAAAATGTTTCTGAATTTGTAGTCAGACAATCTACTTGCTGCTAGGATTACAGGTTCGAACCTTTACATTAAAAAAATAATAAAAATACTACTTCTAATACATATTAAATGAATTTGTGTACATTTATTAGTAGTAGTATTAATATTATTACAATAATACTAGCTAATCCGGCAAACGTTGTATTGTCAGGGCCACCGTTATCACCTAGAGGTATAAAAAAATGGTTTACGACCAAATTTTGGACCTACCAAATACATATATAAAAAAAAAACATAAACGTTTCGGAGGAGTTCGATAACAAATGATTTTTATATTTTATTTATTTTAGTAGTTTATTAATAATAGTAAATTTATTAGTATTAGTACAAACTTATATAATTAAAGTTTAAATAAAAAAAATTGTACACTTGTACCAGTTTTACAAAAATATTTAGGCGTGTGCACGTGTACTCCATCTGGTAAAATTCTTGTGTTATTTCTTTTTCATAAAACCCTTGCATTGGAGATAAAGCTAGGTAGACAAAAAAAAACAAAAAGGTTAAATTGTAAAGTCAAAAGAAAGCAGTACCTTTTAAGCAGATCTTATTTCTTTTGAATATTAACCGCACGTCCTTGTGAGCGCGGTCCGGCGCGGATATATTCAGCTGCATAGTCACCAGTATTTCTGCGCTCCTGCTACCCGTACACGGCAACCGGACCCTGGACCATTAGAAAAAAAATCATTTTGTTATTAAAAAATTAAAAACATTTCTTGAAATTATTTACTCTTCCTCTGATAGGTAAACATACTCCAGTTTAAAATTAAAAGCAATCATACTTGCATCTATTTAACGAGCCTTTATTGCTTAGATTTTTCAATAATAAAAGTGAATATTCGCTATTTAAATATTGCAACAAAGAAAACTGACTGACTATTTACTATACTATAGACTATTTACTTATTCAAGGTCAGTATTGTTAAAATCGGAGCATATTAGTAGGTACCTACTGAAATAAAAATAAAATATACAGGCACACATAGATTGTGAAATTATTGTTAACGTAAAATTAAATATCAAAACACAATACTACAACTAAAACTTCGATAACCTTTTATAAGTAAAAAAAAATCTAATTCAACATACTTTCCTTACAATTCATGCATACATTGAACGTACTCATAGCTCATATAATATATTATTTACCTAAAAGTCTGCAGCGTGGTAGGTACAAATCCCCGCTCCGAGATATTGACTTGCGGCGGCAGCATGGCGCCCCGACTCTCATAGTCGACACCCATCACGTACGGCAACTGGACAACACCATGAATATGTGTGGATTAACTTGCGTGTGAGAATGTACAGTGCAATTACTGCATGTATATAAAATACAGTGTATGCCTGTATTACTGAAAGGTAGATATGTAAGAGGAACTGAGGACTTGCTATTTAAATTGTAATGTTTTTTATGATAAAATCTTGCTATTTGAAATATTGTCGATACTCTGTTCAATGGATATGGTACGTATGTGAGAATCATTAAATAAATAAATGTGGAAAACATCACAAACATTGCTCTGAACCCAAAGTAAGTAGCTAAAGCACTTGTGTTATGGAATTCAGAGACAACGAAGGTACCAGAAACACCCAGACCCGAGACAATGTAGAAAAGTGGTTTTCTACATTGACCCAGCCGGGGATCAAACCCGGGACCTCAGAGCTGGCGACTCCTTCGAAACTGGGGTGTACGCCACTCGACCACTGAGGTCGTCATTTTGATACATTTTTATATTGAAAAGTTTATATTACAGTATCACACGATTTAGCATCAAAACGTAAAATAACATAATTAAAAAAAACTCAATTTACTTGAGGTTCTCTAACGCTCTTAATATCTAAATACATGTCATAATTATAATTATTCATGTTAATAATTCATATGTAGCTTTCTTGGGGGCTTAATTAATAATGAAATAAAAAATAATGAAATTAATGAACTTGATTTTTTAAATTTAAAACATCGATTACAAATATCTATATCTACATTGCAAGCTGTTATTATGTTTTTTTTATGAAAAAACACAGTTATAGTTTTGTATTCATAAATAACTGTTATTTAGTACAGCTTTACAAACACACAATCTAACTTTTGTTTGACATCAAGGCCAATATAACATTTCTTTCTAATAGAACCTTCTGTTTGCGATGAGTCACTGGCGTCTCACTAAACTGCTATCGAGACGATCAATAAATATATATTAGTACAATGTGTCTGACTTCTATTTGCTTAGAGCTACGATGACGAAGCTCTAGACACTTTGAAAGAAAGCAATATGGCTAAAATATCTTCCTACACTTTTCTTATAATCGATTCAAACAGTCAGTTTATAAGTGCGTAATATTTTATGGTATACAGGTGATTTTTTACTCATATTACATTTAAAACGAATATAACAAAAGTGTAGGAAGTTCTTCTTTGCCATCATAAAGATCACCCTGTACACATAGAAAGAGTATTTTAACCAGATTTCAAGGCCTGGTATTATGCAGACAGGGTGTACCAAATAGTGACGTCAATAAAAATTCCTCATACACTATAAAAGAAGCAATTTATTGTTGTTTTCATAATAAATTTGTGTCTTTTATTGGTTTGTAGATTAAACAAAGAATACACAAAAGAATGGGTTTCCCTAACGTGTTTTAAGGGGAATAATTAAAACCGTATGTAAGCAAACGTTAAATACTTATAACTAGCGGTGCCCCGTGGTTTAACCCGCGTAAATAGACCCCGCGGTGGAGACGAATTCAAGCAATCAAATATCATGTAAATCGGTTCATCCGTTCTTGAGTTATATTTATTAATGGTGTAACTAACCCGACTTTGTTTTATATAATAGAATATAATCGAAAACCTTCATCTAAATAAAAGCAACATTTTCATCCAAAAATATTTGTAAGTTAGCAAAAAATGGCGACTTATCGAAACCCTTTGTTCTCCAAAATTTAATCGCTTTCAAACCAAATAGGAAAATGCGGAGCGCAGCATACTCAATAGCGAACGAATGTTTGCTCTCTGTAACACAAATTTAATAAACGAGTTGGAAAATAAAATTAATGGATATGAACGGTATTGCAATAAACAATATTGTGTTATAATTAAACATTTTAAAAGTAACAAGTTAATTTAACGTATAGTTAAAATTGGTTGCTGGTTTAATATTTATGTAAGGATAATAATGCCATAATTACAGCAGAAAAATAATAATTTTATGTTTTAATTTTATTTACCTATCTATACTAATATTATAAAGCTGAAGAGTTTGTTTGTTTGTTTGTTTGTCTGTTTGAACGCGCTAATCTCAGGAACTACTGGTACTGAAAAATTCTTTTTGTATTGGATAGTCCGTTTATTGAGGAAGGCTATAGGCTATATAACATCACGCTACGACCAATAGGAGCGGAGCATAAATGAAAAATGTTGCAAAAATGAAAACCCGTTGAAACTAAAACACGCGAACAAAGTCGCGGGGGACAGCTAGTTTAAAATAAGTACTTCAATCAATCCTGTTTTTGTATATCTATAAGTAGAATTTAAAATGTAGTTACTTATACAATACAGTTAGGCGCGTCACGTAAATAATGATACCTTTTTTAATGCTTGATATTTACGAGAAAAATGAAACTGACTGATTAAGCGGTCCACTTAATCGCTGCCAGTTAGTGATGACCCACATTATTATCAGCTTAACATATTATACAGTAAACTTTTATATAGTTTCGGAATGTGCTTATCGAGACTTTTAATTTGATACCCATATTGTAATAATTCAACTTTTGGCAAAGGGGAGCGGACTATTTTTTTTTTATTTACACGTCACATAGATATCAAAAAAATGTAGACACGTATTTTTTCTTTTTTCTTATTAATCAAACGATGAGGAAGATACATTGTATGGAAATTTCGCGTGACGTCACTTGTGGCTACAATTTTAAACTTTAAGTCGCTTTAACTTTGATTTAATTCGTTGGTTTGATAAAAGAAAAAATACAAGTTTTTTTTTATATTTTTTTTTAATCTATCTGGTGGACTTAATAGATATTTCTTTTTCATACCCAGTCCGCTCCCCTTTTGCAAATAAACTGGCAAAACTTTCTTCCGAAATAATCAATTCATTTTTACTTTATTCACAATATAATCTTACCGGTTTCTCGCCGAGTGCCTGCCACATGAACTCCAAGTCAGCTATATGAGCTGGCACTGGTACTATGAAGCTGGTCGCATACTTATTCACCACACCTTCTCTAACGTAGTATAACTCTGCGTCTAGACCTGTAACAATAAACACATCACTATTAGACTGGCCTGTTGGTCTAGTGGTTAGTGACCCTGACTGTTAAACCGGAGGTTGTGGGATCGATTCCCACCCAGGAGAAGTCTTTGTGTGATACGCATGATCATTTGTTGTGTCTGGGTGTAATTTATCTATAATATGTATAACAGTTGTTTGATTGCCATAATACAGACTCGGCCTAGTTTGGGATCAGAGGGTTGTGTGTAAGTTGTCCCAAAATATTATATTATTATAGAGATAATACAAAATTATTCGTTTAAATAAATATTGACATAATTATTTTTTGAACTGGTTAATAATACACATGTATTTCAAGGCCATTTATGTTAGGTAAAAAGATAGCAGGTCGAAAATAAATTAGAAAACTATTCAGTAGTCCTTTGTTCCGTATGCTGAGTAATTTGGATTTAAGTCCAATTAATGACTCTAAAAAGGTTGGGTGATTTATCATGACGTATTGACAGGTAACACAAACTGCGGATGTCTTCAAAAATGCAAGTTTGATGTTCACATAATATATAACTAGCAGCTCCGCCCGCGTGGATGTCGGATATCGCGAAAAACAGTAGCCTACGTCCTTTCTCAGGCTCTACAATATCTGTGTACCAAATTTCATTTAAATCGCTTCAGTAGTTTTGGCGTAAAAGTGCGACAGACAGACAGACATAGTTACTTTCGCCTTTATAATATTAGTAAGGATTAATTCCTTTGCTTAAAACAAGAACTGGTAACTGGTACTTTGTGTCTGCTATCTGTCAAAAAACATAAAAAATACATTCGCTTTCTATAAACATTTCAAACGCATCTCAAACTTAAATCATATTATTCTAATTCGAAGTGCATTACGGACGATTGCGAGTACATGGGAGTGCGGCACCCTCCAACAGATGCAGGTTCGGTTCCCGGGGGGACAGCGCGTCAAATTATCCAACTAACTCTATTTGCTTAGCCGAAAAGAAGTGTTAGTGTAGTGGGAAGAAAGTGTTTTGACACTTGAAGATTTTAGATCAAATAAATTCTATGCGAAATAAAATATTACTACACGAGTTTAACTTTTTTGTTTGTTTAAGTATATCACAGTTTATGTAGGGTAACCTATGTTTAGTCATTAGAGAATAGGTTAGATGACAATGATTTTTAATGTACTTAAGATAGATTATTAAAAGGTTTTAGACACGTATTTTTTCTTGTTTTACGTAACAAAAAACTCACGACAATACATTGATTGAAATTATTTAATGTGCGTGACGTCACAATTTCGTGAATTTTGCTCACAAGTATGATGTCATTAACCCCTGAACCTTGATTCGCTTTATCAACTTAGCGTTTTTTTATTTAAAAAAAGGAATACTTGTCTAATATATTTGTATTATCAAACTGACGGATTAATTAGATTTTGAATTTTCAGACTTCTACCCTATTCTCGATATATTTATGATAAGGAGAATAAAAAGTCAAACGAAACAGAATGATTTTGATGATGAAAACACATTTGTACTTCTTTCTTTTTACTAAAGCTAAATTAAACATAACCGCAATCATTCAGTAAAATCCATACCAAAATCCATGAAACCAAATTATCAATAATTGGTAGACTAATAAAAAGCTCACTGAGTCAACCGACACTCCAAAACGATCGCACTCAATACACGAAAATTAATACTGAAAAAAAAAATCTCATGATCCAATCAGGGTACATTTTGAAGCGGCAAAGCGACAGTGAAACGTACCGAATATGAAGTGGCACTTTGCACAATTGATGAATCACCACCCCCTGTATAACTACGAAAGACTCCGTATGACCCCGCTCTCTTTGTACACCCTGTATCTATTCGGTGTACAAAGGATGAATACACCCTATAGTGTAGGTATACCTCCCACACTTTATAGCCAAAGCCGTAGTAAAAAAGCCGGAGTAGCTCTTTAGTTTAATTTTGCGATGTAAATCATTGTAGGTTGTTGAAAGGATGTGTTTTTGAGAACATTGTCTTTCATATTTTATTTTTATCCATATTCTCTTTGTATTAAAACTTGTAACTTAATAAAAAATAGATTATACTTTCAAATTCTAATTATTATGTGCTTTCTTTTAAACTATTAATTAAATTTTAAAAAGAAAATTTCCACCAAAAAACTTTAAAAGAATGTCCAACTTTGTAATTATGTCTCATCAATTTTAATAAAAATGTCCGTTCTAACTTTTAGTTAATAAAATTGAAACTTAATAATTAACTTAAAAACTGCTACTTACTTTAATTAGCGTCTAAAACATGAAAGGCGAATGTGATAGTAAATTATATACGTTTAAAGCACAAAGCATTGTCTTGAAATTTTCAGAACTAAATTCACACTATCTGCTATCCTTTGAGTTGACCTCGGTTATAATTTAAACATAGCACCTAATTGTAGACTATACAAGGAGTGATAGAACATTAATTACTCAAACGATAATGTACCTACAAACAAGTAGGTACTAACTAAGTAGTAGTAGGATAGGTTTATCAAAATTATAAATAGTTTTATAGGCATTTTTGGACATTGCTATAATAATCAAGGACAATAATAATGTTTTTGGAAAACTAATATAATACATATTTATCAAAAAAACAATTTTATTTTCAAAAGCAATTTGTCAGGTTTAAGTACCATCCTAAAAAATACGTAAGTAGATTTAATACATAACTTTTTTTTTAAACATTTAAAAATAACATAAATATTGTTATAAAAGTGCCTACATGCAATATGATTGCCATTAATATTTTGATCATTCAATTAATTTAGAGACAGACTTTAGAGACAGAGACAAATTCTAGTTAACATTGAGAACAGGACCTACAATAGCATGCGAATAATATCTACGAAGGTAGGTACTAATTATTTCTGTACCACAGCGCTAGTCCCTAATGAGGCAGGGGACTTGGCAGAGAACAATCTTAATATCTAGTTATTACGAGTTCAGATACGAGTAAAACCATCTTGTTCTGAACAGCCTGCAGCGATGTGTTAATTACTCAAAGAGAGTGTTAAGAAAGAAATAAATTGAAATATAATTAAAAATAAATTGAAAAGTTTCTTTTAGCAGGTAAAAAATAAGATTTTTATAATCTGACATTTATTTTGACCTATTTTTATTGTTTTTTTTTTAAGCATTGGAAACACGTAATAAAACTTGAATAGATAATAGGTACGGGAGGCAATAGCAATATTGTAAAAATTGTATAATAATAATCATTATATATTAATGTAGGTATCTTCTGAAACTAGACACATACTTGTATAGTTTATGTGTCGAAGATTACTTACAGACATATAAAGTTATAAATGATTATTTATTATCATTAGCCTGTGCTGTCCCACTGCTGGGCAAAGGCCTTCCTCCATTATCTCCATCAATCCCGGTTTTGAGCCACATAAAAAGTTAAAACAGTAGCAAATTAAAACGGTATGCTGAACTTGACTTATCGTTTAAAACCACACCATTTTCTTTCCCTTTACGTCACCTGTAGGCTAGTTACGTATATATTATAATGTTTAAAATGTTGAGCTACAAATGAAATCAATGATTTTCTTTTCGATTCCATGTATTTTAAACGGGCTCCTTGCCTACCTTAAAATCGCCGACCTACTTCCAAATTTCCCAAGGAAAATATATATAATATTGTTTTAGGATAGGGAAAATCATTTGGTAACACGAGAATGCCCTATAGCGATGATTTAATAACTCAAAGACGATTACTTTACACTTGGCTGAGTATTACAGCAGATATGAAGCGAAGAGGATTGAATTATGCAAAATAAGCTTGGTTTGGTTTAGATGCCTCAGAAGCAGATATGCTTCGAATACTTAACAGTAGTGTTATACCAACTACAAGCTAGTGCTAAATTGCTTTTGATACTAGGATTAAGGAATATCAATGTGTGTATATAAGTGGACATTTATTTTTCAAAATATTCTAAAGCCTATGTTAATCTGGAATAATGTAGCATTAAAAACCTGCAAAATTCAAAATTCAAAAATCAAAACCTGCGGCAAGATGGGTCGATGATTTGAAGAAGGTGGCTTGCAGCGGATGGATGCGTACTGCTCAGGACCGGGATGATTGGCGTTCTTTAGGGGAGGCTTACGTTCAGCAATGGACGGCAATTGGCTGATATGTTGATTATGTAGCATTGAAATGGTGAAAGAATTTTTGAAAGCGGCCCAGTCGTTTTTGAGTTTATTCGTTACATATTTACACACAAACATACAAATCTTTTCTCTTTATAATATTATTATAGATACCTATTCTATCCAATAGACAATAATATGTACGGACGAACAAACATATCCGACGTTGGGTCAGAGATGTTTGTTCGTCCACAATTATATATTATTAGTCTATTTCGTATGTTTCCTACCATTAATAACAATTGTTATGCCATTTATAGAAATATTGTGATGGGTATAAGCCACATTTAATCTCAGATCTTTGATTATTGTTATTTTATGTAAGTTACTTTTTAATCAAATTAGCATTTTTTTTGTGAAATACTGTTGCCGCACTTTATAGTCTACTTATGTTACGTTCACTTTTCATCATTTAGAAGTTTCTGATTTAGATCCCCAGTCTTAAAAACTATAGACACAGTTGTAGACTAATGACAACATCCCGTGGTCGAGTGGCGTACACACCAGTTTCCAAGGTCCCGGGTTCGATCCCCGGCCGGGTCAATGTAGAAAACCCCTTTTCTACATTGTCTTGGTTCTGGGTGTTTGTGGTACCTTCGTTGTCTCTGAATTCCATAACACAAGTGCTTTAGCTACTTACTTTGGGTTCAGAGCAATGTTTTTATTTTATTTTATTGCAGAACATTTATCCCATTTCTATCATTACGAAAAACAAAATATATTTATAATAACAAGATTTCCCAAAGCATAATTTCCACTTAAGGGGTGTTCGTGTGACATATATTAGAGACTATTAATTACTCAAAGGCGTAAATGAGCCAACCGGAGTAATGAGGTTCAGATGGGGTGCGCCGAGGGGGACAACAGTCATTGTTAGAGAGGGACGCTGTAAACGTGTGATAATATTCACTTGTAGATTTTAATACTTTGTTTATAAAACACTAGCGACCCGCCCCGGCTTCGCACGGGTAGATAAAACATTAATCTATACTAATATTATAAAGCTGAAGAGTTTTTTTGTTTGAACGCGCTAATCTCAGGAACTACTGGTTCGAATTGAAAAAATATTTTTGTATTGGATAGTCCGTTTATTGAGGAAGGCTATAGGCTATATAACATCACGCTACAACCAATAGGAGCGGAGCATAAATGAAAAATGTTGCAAAAATGAAAAACCGTTGAAACTAAAACACGCGAAAAAAGTCGCGTGGGACAGCTAGTGAATTATACACACAAACGTTCCTCTTGAATCACTCTATCAATTGGTGTAATCCATATGAAAATTGGGTCGCTAGTTTTTTATTTAAGTTCAGATAGACAAACGCGGCGGAAGACTTTGTTCTATAATATGAATTCGATTGTTAAACGCAGAATTAAAAGAAGGTTTATTATACACAGCAAGGAGTTAACTAGTGGGTGATGACTGATGAAATAGACTTCTTGAAATAATAAAGATTCTTGGTTAGGCAATAGACGACTATGCAAATCGTAATAATAAATAAGACTCGAGATTGAGTGATATATCTTGGATTCTAATTTTTGACATTATATTTCATGACTTGAAATATGTATATAGAAATATGTTTGCTTGGACGTCAGACATTTACTACATTACCTAATCTTTAGAACCGCACTCACGCCGACAATCTTTATTTTTAATTAATTTTATATTCTCCGAAAGATATAACTGGCGAACTCATAGTATTCTATGCTTTTGTCTTTTTATCGCGAGAATGGTATGCAAATACCCGAATTATTATATTACTTAAATTTACATTCAGCCAACTAGTTTAGTGGGTAAAAAATTGCCCAACTGAAACACGCTTCCACATTTTATTTAAGCCAAGAGTTTTCATACTGAATTCATTAAAATATGGAAACGAACTTGAAATGTAGAAACTAGGTGTTAAATAAAATAAAGCTGCGGTTAGGTTATTCCTTACCTTCGAAGTTTCATTTCGATCCCTTCTAAAACATATTATAGATCACAAAATACAGTAAGGACTAACCCTTAAAAAATGTTGCACCTACATGCTTAAAACCCATATTCAAATTCAAATTTGCACTATATCATGCATATTTTAATTTAGTTACCTTTTGTTATAAAATCAAACATTCGAATAATTCCCATTTTTATTATTGTATTTCACATAGTAATTAAATAAAAAACCAAAATACCATGATTAATTTTAATTATTACGACACCTCAGTATTCAGAAAATAAATTCAAACTCGAAAAGCAGCCTACAAATTGTCACAAAGATAATCATAATTCTCATTACCTTCATATCCATGAAACACCAGTAAACTATAACGAAAACCGAAATGATATTTAAAAGCACATAATGGGCAGGTAAATGATACTAATGCGGTCATAAAGATCGTTCTCCGTGACGAGGATCCGCACTCCAGCTTCAGAGTTTAATGAACCATTATACTCGAAATTGTCAGGTGATACGGCACCACTGGGCTTCGTGAGGTACTTAAGACCAGAATTACTGTTTTAGTAGGTTTTTACGGTGATGTTTCGAGGGTTCTAGAAGTGTTAAATGGTGTTTTTCTTGTACATTCTCTGTTTTTAAATGGACAACTCAATTAAGCTCCAATCACCAAACGGTGAGTCAGTAGATGCATAGCAAACTATACTATATATAGTTATTTCATAGAAATTCTGTGGTAGGTTTTTTTTTCGCGGTGAAAAGTTTGGGCTTCAATGCACGCCGATGGCACGGCGTAAGGATATGTCAGACTTTCACTGACTAAAAACACCCCGGTCCCGTCCCTGCCCTTGGCCGGAATCGCCGGATTGCAAGCGCATTCTCTGCGCAACTCTCGCGGACTGTGGTAGGTACCTGTTAACCTTTTCGCTCACAGGAATAGGATTTGGGCCGCGCGCAGACAGACTACTTGAAGCTGTCGTTATCAACTGCTTCAAGCTGCGACAGCATGGTGAACTAGACTATAGACTTCTATGTTCGACCACACATACACTGCTTGAAACAGTTCGACTTATTATGTTTCGACTTTTTAAAAAAAGCCAGGCCTTTTGGGCACACCTGACGCGCGAGTGGTTACAGCTTGCGCAATCCGTGTGCGTTGATTAGTGGCTAACTCGAGTGGGCCATATACGGGCAGCCTTAGATTCAATGAGTCAATCAATCAAATCAGATTATAAAGTCAACCATTTGGCCTTTCGCTTCAAAAATTAACTCCTAAAGCTACATTATTAGGTCGTTGATCCATTGAAGAGAAAAATAAAATCTTTATTAAAGAAAAATTGCAAACGAAACTAAATCGGAGCACAACAGGCTAACTAATTTCAGACGCGTCTCTAACAATAAACCTAGGAGATTTACTTTACAACTCGCATGAATACGAAGCAACTACGTACAAGTCCAATCATAAACCTTCCTGTGTCGCACTGAAATACTCCTTAAAGTCTTCGTGTTGCTCAACACGGTTTATTTATTCTAAAGAGGTTCCCCGTACATTTATTAAAATGGCGATAAAGGCTTATTTATTGTCTCCATGTTCGGTTAGCACGCGAGCAACTGACGCCATTTTGTCGTTTTTTTCGCCACGAATTTAAATTGGGTTGACACGATAATGCTAGGAATTTTTAGGATACCGTGGATCTGATTCACCATTTAAAGAATTAGCTTCTGTTTTTGTTGCTAACTTGAGCTCGAGTGTTACTATCGCACGTTTTTTGGCTGTCTGCATGAGTCGTGAACCACGGAAATAATGGCATGCTTTAAAGATACGAATCTGGGTGATCTTCGTAATACAAAATAACAAGAAGAGTCATGTTTTCCAACAAAAATAAAACAATTAAAGGATTACGTAAACGTTACGCCATATGAGATAAATCCCGCCATGTGTTGCATTTAAAATATGTACGTAAAAGGCCATTTATCATAGAGACACAGAATCTCTCGTGTTCGTGTATGAAAACTGTTTCTGAAGCAAATTGTAAAAATACTTGGCGATAGGCCAGAAAGTCTCTTTCAAGGACACTTTTGCAAGAGTCAGCAACTACATCGTTTTACAAACTGCTGCTTAAATTTATATTTACTATATCATTATACGCGTCTTCTGCATTTGGCACTGAACATACTTTTACACCCCACTTATTTATTTTCTACGATGCAGAACTGCTTTTTAAAAACACTGTCATAAGACACATAATTTACTGATTCTGGGTGTTTTTAATACTATCTATAGCAATGTTTTTTTTATTCTCTTTTTAAGTAAAGGATATAAAAAAAAACAATTGCCAATGTTAGTTTGGTTATCAAGTATTCTTGGTAGGAGTTTTTATAAAATGAACTCTACTCAACATAATAATACAACTAAATTTCCCTTGCAATAATAATTTGGAATTATTTTTATCACCTAACTTCCCAGCAAAGTGTACTGTAAACGCGAAAGTACTACAAACAAAATTTATGCCGCCTTTTCGAAGTTTTGTTATCGCTGTCATAAATTCAACTTTGTGCCTCATTCTTGAATAGAGAAATTTGCGGCTGGCTGGAAGTACCTTAAAAATTATAGTATTCTTGAGTGAATGTTAAGTGAATTGATAGAGATAAGTAGGGTTAAACAAAAATAGTTTATATCAGACTTACTGCACGGGTTTCTGAGAGGCTGATCAACACAAAAATTCAGTCATCACCTGTCAAAACCTCATGTTAAGCTCTGTGCTTGATTGTTAGTCTTATGATCAACTAATTACAGTCGTGTTTAGTTGATTTGACAACAGATTTAATTAACCAGCCTTTCAGAAACTGGCAGTTAATTTTCCAAAAAACCATTCCATACCAGCTATGTAATAATTTTTAATGCTTTGTTTTAATTGTCTTATTGCAAATACTTTTTAATTAATAATTTGTACGAAGACCATTAACTTACCATTTACAAAAAAATTTACTACTGTAAATCTGTCCCTGACTGAACTGAGTACTTGATAAGCGCTGGAGATGCATGTGTGTGTAAAAAAGACAATACGTTATCAATAACTTAATAATTATATAAACTTGACCTAAAGGTTATTTTTATTTTATTGTTGTTACTATTTATATTGTATTATTTTAAATATAATTATAAACTCAAACATAATAATAAAACATAATACAGAAACTATATCTTAAAACAACGAAATTAATAATAATTCACAGAAAATTATTATTGTTTTGCCAGCTAGCGTTGATATTGTGATTCTATCGACACTCTGATAAACGAAGTATAGAAATTATTGGTACAGCTTTGGGCTTTGCCAATATTTGCTCTACAATTTCAAGTTTCGAATCGTAATTCAAAGTGACTTTTGACCGTTTCTCTATTTCGTTTATTGTGTTAAGATTTTGGGAAATAATTTTCGTTAGCAACAACTGTTTAGATTGTTTCAGTTTACTGTGTAGATTTTAATGTGTCTTTGTTAGTTTTAAATGATTTTAGTAGTGTTAAAATGAAAGTTGTTTTTTTTTTAATTGAGTGCTAAATTTGTACCTATTGTGTTCTGTGTTTATTATTACCAACAGTTATATGACAATTTTGGGTAAGGGTAATTTAAAAGGTTGACATATCGGGGTGCTGTCTGATATGTTGACTTTCAGAAAGAGCTACATAGTAGCTTATTTTGACATTAATGAATTTTATTTTAATAAAACACGAAAATAAATTAAAATCTTATTATTAGTTGCGAAAAGAGAACCCTCAATAGAAATCTACTAAGTCCATATTATTATTACAGCAGAACACGATACATATGTGTTGCTCTACACTTCCTCACATAAATTACAATTTTTCAACTAAAAACATTGTACACACTCAAAAATTTCCGCGCCGCGAAACGAAATCATGAAATTTTATACTTACATAAAAGGGTAAAAAATTATATTCATTACGAGATGTTCTCCGAGAGCACTGACATCTAGTTGAGGTGCTCACAATCGGCCTCGTTAAAATTCACCTTTTTAATTATCGTCCAGTTATTTTTTTTATAAAAACTCTTTGATAACTTTTACGTCATTAACGTCTTAGTTGATTCAACGCTTCAACGCCTTTTTTGTTTCAATAACTTTTTAGGTTTTTTTTTCGTTATAAATATAAAAATATTTTATCGTAGTTTTTTTTTCAGGTAAGCCAGACAGCCAAATCCAGGTAGGAAAATGTACGCGCAATTGTCAAGTATCTACAATCATATTTAAACATATTTCGTCAACAGATAGTAAACATTTTACACCGTATTGGATTATTACCAACTGCCTAAGCTACCGCTTGACCAATCAGCGCTTCAAAAAATGTCGTTATGTTACGACGACCTATAAATATTGCACGAGATGTCGTCATTTAACAGCCAATCAGCAACACTCAACATCATGCGACACCGGGCGCTGCGGACACATTCTACCACCATCATCGTTTATCGGACAACAAAACGTTATAAATTTCCAAATTGTCTAGTATTTTTCACTCTATTTGAAGTCTAAAGAAGAAGTACTTAATCAAAACTTTAGTTATCTCTATTTAGTTTTCTTTTGTTTCATAGCGCATGTCAGCATTTAACATGGAGCGACTTTTTCCAGAGTAATACAAAATCCCGATTTACAAAACGTGATATTATGTTATTAGATAATCTATTTCTTACTCTGTCTTTCCCTCCTTCTCTCTCCTTTAGACTAAAGGAACACGTTTTCAAGTAGGTTTCGGAGTTACGCATATTAAATAACCTATAAGCTCCTTAGGAGTAATTTTGTTCGGTATTGCTTCACATTTATCGAATTACAGCAGTATTGAAATATAATCATGTTTGTATTGGTTTATATTGGGTATCTGTATGAGAATATCATGTAGTTGGTAAGTATATAATTAGGTAGGTATGTCTATCAAATCTATAGTGTGTGGTGGCTAGCGTCGCATTAGTGCCTTTACTCTTCAATTTAATTAATTCTAATACAATGCCAATGTAAAATACATATTAGTTGATCAGGCAGGAGATTTCGTTTTCCTAAATAAAATACTGTCAATGGAAGGAACTGACTGGAATCTAAACATTGAGAGTATTTTTTTGAACAGTGTGTTGTTTGTGTGCCTGCTAAATAAATAAAAAATTTTCATTGGCATTGTATTAGAATTAAAATTAAATTAAATAGTAAGGGCAATGCTATCTGTCATTCTCAACCAAAGAGAGAGAAGCTACAGGTCAGTGATTGGTGGAAATTTGACAGATAGACTTCACTTGATACTGGAGACAATAGCGGATGTTTGTCTTGCGATAGCGATAGATATTGTTTTGTATCACTTATTTATTTTGAGTTAAGTTTATTTTAGTTTTCAAAATAAACCAAAGCATACGGCACTATAAAAAAAAAAAAAAAAAAGTTTATTACCATACTATTTAAATCTTAGCTCAATGTAATCATTTGCTAAAACTTATTTAAATAAACTGAAAGGTTAATTTTAAGAAAAAAGTCAAGAAAAGAATAAAACGCTATCTACATTATAAAATTACCAGCGTACTGTCCAAAACAGAGGCAACATAATAAAATAACGAATGTTTCCATATTCATTTAGACTTAATTAGAATGGTAAAACAAAAGAATAACGCAGGAACATAATCTCCACTTAAATTCATAAACAACAGCGCAAAATTAACGTAACACTGCATAAAACCTGCGTTGTAAGGATAACTCCATGTTGAATTACTTTGAACGGTCAACAATAAAATGAAACTGAACTCATACCACGGAGTATAATATAAAATATTTAGTTTTTTTAACTAAAAAATTAAACAGCCGTATTAAAAGCAAAGTACTTACCATGCTTTTACTACTATTAAACTTTTACAAAGATTTTTAAAGGGTGTTCTTATACATGTGAGTAACTATGAAGGTAACGTATCTGGTGTATTTCATTACCTATACCAGCCTTTCCCAAAGTGGGCGATAACGCCCCCTTGTGGGCGCTGTAGGCCTAAAGGGGGGCGCTATGAGACCCAGAAATAAAATCGAATCTCCGCTAATATAGCACAATAATAAATTTAATTTGAAGTTTTAATGGTTTTTAAGTAAGTGAAAAAATGTGGACCTTAAAATATAATTTATTCTCAAAGTGGGCGGTAGACAAAATAAGTTTGGGAACCCCTGACCTATACTGTATACTTATTATGTACTCAGATAAAGAGATTAATTCTTTGTTGTAAAACATACTAATAACTCGTACAAAAACTATTCAAAATTAATAAAACAGATGTAGTTTCTTAGTTCACTTAATACACTTTAGTTAGATAATTCAGTATTGTATGTTTGTTCTATCTTCTTCTTAGTCTTTTCCCAAGATATGTTGGGCTTCCATTCTTACCGGATCCACGGACCAACCGCGGTGAGCGCGGCTTTACCTGTGTTATCGGTCAAAACGTACGGCTTACACTTATCCAATCCCACAATTCAGTATTAAATCTAAAAGCTTTAAATTATTATCAGTTACACAATCACACAATGCTTAGAAAGCTGAATGATGCATACACACACACACAAATTAAAAATAAAGTTGCTCTTAAATAACATTTAATATTTTCTCGTTGCTGACTGTACAGACTGTGGGAAAGCACGGGTGTACGGGACAAGCTCACCATTAGTCAAATCTTGAGAGTGAACAAAAACATTGATAGAGTGTCTAGAAGCAGTATACAGCTACAGTTATGATAAATAATGAATTAAAACAATACTGTAATGACTTGAAGGTTCGAAATATTATTGAGAAAGCAAATTAGTTTTAACAAATATTTATATTTAGAAATATTGTGCTGCTGTTTTGTTTCATACTCGATTTTTTTTTATAATCTTGTTAATAAATCTATGGTTAATTAATGTTATGTACACTCGTTTTAAGACATTTTTACACTACCTAGATTAAGATTATAGAAATCTTAATCTAGGTAGTGTAAAAATATTAATAAAATATACGAAACAAATTCGAAGAAAAAAAAACTACTATTAAGGGCTGATACTGATGCTGACAGATTGTGTATGGAAGAACGGTCTAAAATTTTAAAATTAGTCCTCAGATAAAATTATCTGGCGTTGGAAAAATGAGCCCATAACCTATTTGGGTGGTTTGGGTCAAAAAATACTTCTATATTATGAAGATTAAATAACTTCATACACACAAGAATGTCAGTCAATTTCCAAATAGACTTCAATATCGAAAGTGACTCCACAAATATATCAACTGTTATTTCCACACACAAATATAATAATACCATCCAATACGAAAAATATCTTGTTTCCGGTTAATTTCCCAGCAAATGTTGCCTACGGGGGTCACAATGACATTATTTTAGGACTAAATGGGGACGCACGTACGATTTCGCAACAAGTGGCTATATTGGGGACACACAATATTGTATTATTGACCGTCGAACTGAAAGATATAATGTCGAATGGAATTTGTTATGCGTTGGTCTAATTTGGAGACCTTGAGATGATATTCGGATGATGATAGATGGGTTTTCCTTGAGGATACTTAATTTTCGCTATAATGTGTTCTGTGGATAGTCTATCAGTGTAGATTAGATGTTCAGCTTAAGGTAAACAAATATAGATAAATTATTAAAATAAAAAAGCTAAGATAGAAATAATACTGAGTTAATTCTTTGAAATTTTTGAAGTGAAAACTCCTTTAGGCGCGTTGGTCAATTTTTGAGATGGGAAAAAAACTATTGGATTCGCGACACTGTTACGGTTACCGTTACCGCGACCGACACCTCTGTATATAAGTATCTACATATTAAATTGTAATTTTTCAAGTCTTGTCAAAATAAATGCTTTGACATTTAGGCTTCCTTATTCAGTAACTGAATTAGGCAGAAATTTGGGATATTATAACAAGCGCATAAGCAGATCGAGCAAATTACAGAAATATTGGCAATCGGTAAATTAGTAGCAAGGTTTATTGGCATCAAGTTTTTGTTATAATCAGGTTTGTATGTCAGTCTTAATAATCCCATACGCTTTTTATTTTTATGACCTGCTACAGCACCAAAATGTTACCTAAATATTTTGGTGTATTTTCTTATATAAATATAACCCTCTGTTACAGTGTTACCCGCGAAAAACTTTCAGGAAAATAGGACAGTAGGGTAGCCCGTATTATTATTGTTTCTTGGCCATAATTTAGCCAAAAATACAATAACTTTGGCATCAACAAGTGGTAGGCAGAAGTTTCGTGTTTCATAAATTATTCGTCCTTGCCTTTTCTCTGAGTTTTCCTTCAAAGTTTGGTGTAGTAAAAATTACAAAGAACTTTAAGTTATGGTTTTTCTTGTATTATACTATCTATTGTGTGTTTTGTTGACTTGGAATAGAATCAAAATGTTTACATAGTATAAAACAGAGTCGCTCCCGCTGTCTTTACACTTTGATTCTTTAACCTTCGAAACGGATGCAATTTTTAGCAATAGATAGAGTAATTCAAGAGGATTGTGTATAATGTATATGTATAATTTATGCATATTGCATCCGAGCGAAACCGAGGCGAGTCGCTAGTATTAGGTATATAAAATTACGATCCGTTCATTCACATTATTAATTATGTTATCTTTACACCGGTACTTGTTTTATTTTACCGTTATCTTTTCTTCATTATTATCATAATAATTAAAAATAAGTACATGGAGAAGTAGGTAATATTTATCCCTTCAGAGAGTATCATAGAGATGACATGTTTTCGACAAATCAAAAAGTCTAGTATATTTTTATTTATTTAATCAAACTTATTTTAAGTTCATATTAATAATAAAATAACAACAAAACTAACTTTACGAACTTCATAATTACTAAACAAGAAACTAAACAAAATTATATCAGATATTGTAAGCAAGCAATAAGTCTATCACGCACGTGCACTTCGGGCCAAGTTAAGGACACAATCTCGTACACACGAGCCGCACGAAACGTAAACACTTCGCGGTTCGTTTACTTTGCCACTAAGTGTACGCGAGATTGTTTGGTTTACGGGAATACACCTTAATAATGACGGTGATAGCCTTTAGTAAGAATTAAAAAAGAGTTTTGTTACTCGTGATAAATTGTTGTAATGGGCACTATTATTGGCACCCTTACCTACTTGTAATAAGGCATGAAATAAAAAAAATGATTAGCTTTCTATGAATGGTTTATCGACTTTTCCAGTTTCTGTAGTAAACAGACTTAAAAATGCAGTAAACAATTACACAGCATCAATTTTAAGGATACTCTTTATCACTCATAAGACAGAGAAACTGAGTAGGAAGTTATCTAGATTTTTTTAGTGCAGTCAATACGTCCAATTAAGCTTGAAAACCAATCTGTCTAGAAAACTTCCCTACTTTTAATTGCAATTTCTAGGGGTTTAAAACGAGCTGTATTGATAACAAATACGGGTACTTTTCTCTTCCTTATTTATGAATAAGTACTTCAAATGTCTCGTAATAATATTTCGAAGAAAATAACCCTTGCAACCCTCAATCATATCAAAATTACACTAAACGTCCACAAAACAATTGTAAACAAGGAACATTTATCACAAAATGTATTTGTACCCCACCATTTTATACAGGACGTAAACATAGGCTATTACGAAGACAACTTGATAGCCGTTACAAGAATGACATTTAATTTTCAGAGTTCCGCGGACGCGTAAATAGTAATTGCATCGGAAGGGTTGACAAACGGTTCTGTACGTCGCGCCGGACACCAGATGCTTCCCACGGTGGACTTTATTCTATGTTTATAGGTTTTCAAGAACCTAGACTTGTAGAGGAGTACGTTTAACGTAATTGGCTAGCTTTGACATTTTCTATTATTCATCGAATTAATGATGTTCAAAGACTGAATTGTCTGACTCAAGGTAGGTACGGTTGAAAAAAATAGGGGGATTGGGAATTGCTTCGATAAATAAAATATACAGTTCCGTATTATCTATTGCGAATTGCAATGTGCAGTTGCATCTGTATCCCCTAGAGACATCACCGTAAAACATACTGGTGTGTGATGGTTCCCAGTAGTTTTGTTTCGTTATTTATCTGTTTTTTGATGGTACTAAAGTTTTATGTGTATATTTAACTCTAGACTTTCAATAGATTGAGTTCGACGATTCTAAACTACAGATAAAAAAGTCGTAAGAATCAAAAATTAAAAATTATAATCCTATTCATTAATGGAAATTCAAAGAATGCTTCATAAAAATAATATCAATTACATAAATAATATCAAGTAAATTAAATTATAATTGTACAAAGAAGGTGTGACATTCGGAAAAGCTTGACAATGACAACAGAAAAAAAAAACATTCTTCCAAAACGACACTATATCAACTGCAATAAATTTCAGCTAAAAAACAAATAGCTATAACTTCATGTCCAATCAAACGAGCCCCAGTGGGCTTGGAAACGCAAATTGCGGCCAAAAATGATAACTGTTGAATTATCGCCCTCATTGTACCAAACGAAGTCACTTCATTGCCTCTAGTTTATGAGGACCTCTGGGAGATTTTATCAAATGTTTTATTGAGTGCGAAAAAATTCTGAACTTCAAACGTATCCAGTTTATTTATTATCGTTTTATGTTGATATAAAAGTTGGTGTGATGAAGATTGATGATTGCGTTCATGCTGAAGAGTTTGAAAACGAAAATAGTATTGTGTTGCTTTGATAGAGTGGCTTGTGTAATAGCGGGCCTAAGACGCTACCTTGTGATACGCCAAACATAAAAGCTATGATTTATTTATTTAATTTCACGTATTTATTCCCTATAAATAAAAATATTTATAGGGAATAAATACGTGAAATGAACCTTTTTGTTAATTATTAAAAAATAATTAACAAAAAGGTATTTTAAATTACCTACCTGATTGAAATTTAGCTTCAAAACATTTTAAGCATACAAAATATGATAATGAGTCTTGCCATAAATAATGACACGTGTCATAAATATGACACCAAACCATACTCGTTCAAAGATCCTAATTTGTAAATACACATTTTTTAATCACCGCTCTTTATTTATAGCTGTTTCATTATGAAACTAAGTCAACATTTCACTTTAAGAGAGATAGTATTTCTCTATTTCATATAGAGCTGAAAGATATATAGCCTTTTGAATGAGTATACTAATTGCTTTCCACAGTTATATGACACTCTTTGATAACTCTATTTGCATCTTTCCAAAAACTTTTAAAGCATCATGTACAACATTAGTATAATTTCGTCAGTATCAGAAATAAGTAATTTAATTAGTTTGTTAAACGAATTATTATTGAGCTAAATAGAACTTATTAGCTTGAAGTGCCTCATGATCTCATTTAAGTAGTTACCGATAAATAAGTTAAAAAAGATGGCCAAAATAATGTACAACGACTAAATTTCGGACACGATTAGGTCGTAATTTTTTTTTAACAATTGTGAGAACGGATACTAGCATTTGATACCTCAATCATGAATAGAATTACAAAAAATTTGAGGATTTTGAAAAACTTTTGTAAAATATTGAATATTATTATGTAAATTATTTTGTTAGAGCAAATTAGATGGAAATAATATTTTGTACAGCGTATAAACATAGAACAGATAAAATGCTTCCTCGTAACTCGATGTCAATTTGTACGTACTACTTACTCCCTAAATCATTCGCCATGATCTATAGCCGGCCACTCGAAACACTCATTTGAAAAATGACAGGAGGAAATCTGTCCAATTAAATTGTAACACGATTCGGAGTAAATGGGTGTACATTAGTAACTTTGTCGTGTGTTTGGTTAACACCGGCGCAAAAGGGTTAGATAGCCATATGTGGTGTTTTAGTAGTTTATTTTTGGATGGTCTTTACATTGATTAGTCTGTACGTTCAGGATTGATCGGTACGTTTGGAACAGAATATATTATGAAAACTATGTAGAATAAAAAGTGTTAAACATAAAATTAAATTTGATGATAACTTAGAGATCAACGTAATTAGAAGTAATAGAACCATTTTATATATTTTCAGCAAGCTGGACGTGGACATTTTATACGCACACAAGAATTTGAAATAAAATTTTGCATAATAAAGTAAATCCAATGAAAAATGAGATGAGTTAAATTGACCACCCTAAAATACAATCTTTGACCCAGTACTAATAGGTGAAACTCAAAAATGTATTATTAGTTCTTTAAATAATACTCTCTAATAGGTAGTAAAACTCATTTAATTAAATTTAATTTCCGAGCCTGATTTACTCGCCTAAAGTGGTGGGCGTAAGCAAGGCTGGTAATAAGGTCAAAGATATCAATACCAGTTCACCATAAATTTGGGCCACCGTAATGTTTCACCATCACGCATCACTCCAACAAGTGGTTTAATTTCCCATAATATGGTGAAAACATCCTCGCTGATAAATTTATATGAGGCCTTTTATGTGCTATTAAACTGTAGAGTTTAAATGGAGGGAAATTTTGAGGTTGTCCAAATGTTAACAGGAACATTCGAGTATTGCGGTGGTATAAAGGTTTATATCAAGCGTGATTGTATACACAGCGTAGAAGATTTTGTCCCAGAAAAGTATTAAAGTTTCCAGCGTCTAATGTAACTTCTTAGTTACAAAAAAGGTTTTTTTAGAAAGTAACTTGTATAATTTTATCACAGTTTATCTTACGTTGGGACGTTTATGTTATTCCAGATTAAACGAATTTGCTTGTGTCCTTGAGTTTTAGTTCTTAATATGGGTGACAAAAATTGGATCGTTTGTGTTATTCCCTCAAAGATTTAGTAATAATATCTGAAGATCAAAAATAGCGATAAAGATTTTCGGCTTTAATTTGTTTTTCTTACCAAAATTCAAAACTAAAATTTCGAAACTGATTTATTCAAAGGCTACTAAGTAGCAGTTTTTGAACGTCGATAATACAATAAACTGCACCCTGACTAGTCCACCCCTCATCGCTTCCTAATTCCTAAGTGCACTGGCTGTGGAGAAGAAACGGAGCAACAAACTCCACAGCAGCACGCTTTCTAACCTAACCCATTCAATAACAAATTAAATAGACCTTACCTTATAATTACAATAATCTAAAACCCGGGTATCAAACGCAACTGTATTTCCATTAAAAATAATTGATAAAAAATTCGCTGAAACGAAGTCTCGAATTCAAAGTTAAAGATACATCAATACATTCCTTCATCAGTACAAGTCGAACCACACAGACTAATTAAATCCCAATCACATTTCATTCGCATTCCTGTCTGAGCACACTTGTATGTAAAAAAACGTATCCAATTATCTTGCCCGAATTATGTAGACATACGTCGATAAGACACGAGACAAGTTAATGCAGAAGGTCACATTTAAAGAACTGAAGAATCCCTCATTACATTACATTATTGCAATTACTAGATTCTAGTATACATTATTAAAATGTATTTCATACAACCAGTTTTACTGAAAGTTACTAATTATATAACTTGTTCAACTCTACCATTGCTTACGCAACAGTGAATAGATACCTACGGGCTGATGATAATGATGATGATTGTTTAACCCAATATTGTTCCTTGAATCGTGGATTATGGGTGCGTTTTTTAGATCAAAATAAAAATGTTTTTATTTCAATTAGGCCTTTTCAGGCACTATCAAAACGTTAAATGACTCTTTTAGCGCTAAAAATATCAAACGGCATGCAAATTCTAAAAATCATACAAATAAATTTTATGTTTCGTTTTTGGTTTTTTTTACGGTATCTTGCGAGGTTATCCTTCTGCTCTTTCCTTCACAGTCTATGACGTAAGTAGTTGGCACCCTAAACTGGCGGCGGGCGATAAGGTCCCTACCAAATTGATGTTTGAACTGTCATTAATTCCCCTCACCGACAGATGTCACTGCAGTCTATTATTTTTTGACACCTAACTGTCATTTGTCGTTATTTTATTTAGTTTATCGAATTTATAAGGTTGTTGAACTGTTGTAATTGTGGTGTGAGATGAATCATTCTTGGGATAGGATTAGAGATTTGATGAACTCTAATAAATGTGGCCTCAAAGGAGGTATATTATGATTGACACTTAATTATTTTTATGATTGTTACTACGCTACATTAAAATGTGGTATTACAAATCTTTAAAATTTCTATCTTTGAGCCTTAGTTAAAAAAAAATACGCGCTTATTATTTTTAATCAAGACATATCAATTCTATATTATGTCATCGGACATCACGAGTTTTAAGGTCTTATTTACCAAAAATTTTCATGATGCAGGATAAGAAGATGATAAACATAATTTACAGCAAAAATAATTAAATCAACATTACTGTTAAATAATATTATCTTCTGGTAATCACTGTATCATTTAAAATACAACCGACTAAAATGAACCCTATTATAATAATAAAATAAAATAGAATATCGAATGTAGATACCATACGTTTTTTCCTGTACTAAAATTGCTCCGGAGAATAAAAAATATTATAAGATATTCTTACCATAATACTTATTTTTATTCCGTTTATCTTGTGACAGTTTGGTTTACGACTCAATCGGAAATATTCGTACTCATTCGGCAATGTTCGTTGCGTATGCATTGCACGGTGGCAAGTTTCTTTTATCTGTAATAAGATTCCAATTCGGATAGTCTGATGTCGCGAGCTCCCTAAAGTAATAAACTAGTGGTAGAGAAGCTTTGTTTGTTCTCGTTGTTACACGGCACGAGAATTCATGTATTAGTGTTTTTTAACAGGCCCTAATCCTTACTTAACATAATAAATGCGAAAGTAACTCTGTCTGTCTGTCGCGCTTTCACGCCAAAACTACGGAACTAATTTAAATATAGGCTACTTTTTGCCGCAATGACCGACATCCACGCGGGCGGAGCCGCGGGAAACAGCTAGTTGTAAATAATGAAGCTTGTATAATATTTTTTTTGTAATTATAGTCTATCATTTTCGGCTTTTTGGTTAAGATCAAAGTGAGGTTTTCAGTACCTGCTGTTTAATAATTACTCAGTCAATTTTAATATAGTACCTATTTCAGTCTCTAACTCAACTAATTTCTTTTAAAATATTACGAGACCGTCTTCAGTTATAAGCCCCCCAAATCTTCAGTTTATCGGATACAACACTGGACACGCGTCCAATTGCGTACGAAATACGTCGAATTTGTAGAACAAATATAAATGGTTGGGGTAGATCGAGGGTAGATAATTACATTTTTTGATCTTCGGAAACTGGGGATGACGTCTGAAGCATTGCCTTTGTAATACGTGTTTTGATAGTGTCACAGATATGAAGCGTGTGTAAATAGAAACAAACATTCAAACATAACCGCCTTGTTCTGTAGTTGGGTAAAAATCGGTGACGTCACCGCCCTTTGTTTGTGGTACGGAAGTAAAGCGTGGAAAAATATTAATAAATTGGTGAGTAATGGAGTATTCGGTTACGTTTCATTATGCTTTTGTTTTTATTAGAAACTAGCTGTCCCCCGCGACTTTGTGCGCGTGTTTTAGTTTCAACGGTTTTTCATTTTTGCAACATTTTTCATTTATGCTCCGCTCCTATTGGCGCGGATGTTATAGCGTGATGTTATATAGCCTATAGCCTTCCTCAATAAATGGACTATCCAATACAAAAATAATTTTTCACTTTGAACCAGTAGTTCCTGAGATTAGCGCGTTTAAACAAACAAATAAACAAACAAACAAACTCTTCAGCTTTATAATATTAGTATAGATAAATATGCGTGTTTTTGTAATATCAAAATAGGTACTGTTACATAAAGGTATCAGTATAAAATATCTGAAGTTCATATTCATTTTATAAATGAGTTGGATCGATGGTTGATTTTATTTAAATAATTCAACCTGCAATAAAATGCAATAACATAAACATGATTTTCATTCTGTATATACAAAATAAATTGCTTGTAGGTATAGTTTTTACTCCTATAACTTTAATGTAGACTCCGATTCATAGAAGTTGTTCAATTAATTCTTTTTTAATATAATTGTAACCAATTTTTTGTTAGACACTGGTATTTTAATCGACTTAATTTTTTGTAAATATTATTATTTTATAAATTTAATTTGCTATTTGGTTACAACGATGCATAACTACAATAAGTGATGAGTAGTTACTTTTCTTCATAGTTAGGAAATTTTAGATTTTTATTTTAGTTTTTTGTAGATAGATAGATTAATTTTCTGCGATTTTTGACAATTTAGGATATATGAATACTTTTCATATTTTTGGGGAAAATCTTTAAAAATTATAACTCTTTTTTAATCTCTTTTTTTGTGATGGGACTAATATAAAATGCCCTTTTATACATAACAAAAATATCTTCCTAACATTAGTGCAAGATACAATTTTTTTTTTATTGAAATTGAGATTTATTTTTTTCTAACGAAAGCAAGTTGTTGTTTTTTTTTTATTTCAATAACGTTAACAAACATTTTATCAGGATAACCTAATAGAATACTAGTAAAAACTAGTAATTTCTGAAACTGAGAAAGAACCTTATAATTTTAACCTTGTTTTTTTTATGTTATTATGATCCATTTTTATTCGTCTTAAAGTGAAACTTTTATTAACATTTAAATAAAATATTTTGAATAAAAGTACGTAGATATTTGTTGTGTAATTTAACTTGAAGTACCAAATAATCACGTCAATTTCTTCATTGACGTTACTATTTGGATCACGCTGTACCTATATTCAAATATTTATACAAGGTGAAAAGTATACTATGTTCAATGTTGGATTTAAATAATATAATAACTATTTGTACTCTCTCCTACTTCGTGGACTCTTACGCAATGGCAGACGTGATCAGACTGACTTTTCATTGTAAATATAAGTCCAACAGCTTCCGTTTCCTAGTAAAACACTGTATTTACTGATAAGACTTACTAAACTTTTCGATTGTAGATATATTAAAATTATATACATAAGCTATACATTTAGTTTTTAATAATGTATACTCCTGAAACGAACATTCGTAGAAATTAAGAAGTCTAGCAGTCTGTTGTTTTCTTATAATACCATTTTTGATAAAGCAAACAACAAAAAATATCCTTATTTGTGTACAAAAAAACATACTTATATTTAAGTATAACGACGGAACTCTATCCAAATATACCGTTCGTATTCATTTTACTTATTCAGCATTCATCTGAAAGCGAGTCTCAACTCAACATTCCCTCACCATAAATCAATAGTTTCAAATTCAATAATAGATATTGGAACAGTTCGTAATCAAATCGAGTCTTACCTAACAACTTCATTACTTCAGCTTGGCTGATGAGTACGTTGAGATGGCCCGTTGCCAATGGCAACGCGAGCCAGGCCGCCCAAGCGATAACAAGTATTTTAGCTGCCATTTGTGTTACACTTCACTTTACAGTCATTTTATTTTCACTTTTGAGTACATTTTAACACATATTTAATGCGAATTTGTTCTATGTTGTTTCCATATTAGCGTCCATTTTTAAAAAGTTTCTTATTCCATTGAGATCAGTTTTTTTAAAGATCACATTTTTGGAATCTAATGTAAAAACTTAATTCATTAAAAATAAACTTAACTATTTAAATGATAAATAAAAGCTAATTCACAACGAAAAAACAAAAGCTACTGCTATTCAAAATTCGAATGCAACGCTTCAATATAAATACTGGCCGGAAATTTTTCGAAATCGGAACCCGGTCGTTCGGATACGTTCAGGAGCGGACACAAGTCTGACGCCCGCGGTGCCGCGCCGCGCCGCACTGCCGTCCAACCAAACTCGGCGAACCAACAAGTTACTTACTGACATGCGCACAGCACAACCCTATCTCATCCTGAACACACATTTATATACATCGACGACTTTATACCAAACTCATTCAGACGGTAAACCAATCATTCATACAATACCAGTAATGTATAACGCAAATCTATCTTTGAAATAGTCAAAATGTGTTTAAATTTTAAAGGCTTTTATTGAGAGGGACTCGTGTTTAAAAGGGAATTAATTGAGTTTGTCTCAAGGGAGAGGCGTTTCCGTTTTGCATTAGGACCGTACTGCGAGTACTAATAAAATTACGTTCTCTTTCATAAACAGAGTGCTTCGCAAGTTCGATAAGTAATAAGATAAAAAAAAAACTACAGTGTGATTTTGTATTGGATAATAGAGTTAAATTATGAAGACCAGGCTTTAAACCTGCTATTAGCTATTAACTAAGTTACGGATAAAAATTAGCTAAAATTCTGCACAATATTCAAATGGAGAAGCAAGCATGTGGAATATTTTTCAGCTATTTATAGTAGCAATTTATTTAATAGTTTGCAACAATATCGAAAAAAATGGAGTATTTTAATTTAAAATTACCAATAAATATTTTTATTTTTAAGTTTATTCAATTTCATAATTAGAGTTTTGAATAAAGCATTTATTTTGGAAATGTTTGATCATCAATACAACCTATTCTAAGACTTGACTGTATTATACCTAATTGGCCTAACAATTATAACCAATCAATAGGTTATATTAGATAATTATTTCATAATTGCAATCAAACTCGAAGCATTGGATGTTTCGAGTAATAGAGGTAATTTTAGTTAATTAATGATTAGAAATTGGTTTACTAATAGTTTATAATGTGACTCTTGTGTCATGATTCTTGAAACGTTACTTGACTACAATCTTGAAGTCTCGTCCCATATTTCTTATTTGTCCATATTTTAAACTATCAACGCTTGTGAAAGACAGAGTATCTTCTCAATACTTAATTCAATAAATCAAGCAACGCAATCTAAATTATTCATTATTATAATACAAATTATACAAAAAATATGAATTAGAAAACCCGTCAGCCAATAAACGAAGTAAAAAGTAAATAAAAACAAGTTGTATTCGTTGATCATTATCTATCAATATCGGTTGAGTAGTTACAAGTGGACATTGAAATGGAAAGCAATACATACACGTCAAACACATAACCGTCCTTTTTTGGCTTTCGCCGCAGTCGGGTAAGAATATCCGACCCACTGGACCTAGACAAGTTTAACTTAAAGGCTAAAAAGTAAAGGTAAATAGCATAAAAGAGTTTTTACAAACACCACAACTATGTTCTTTAAACCCATCTGCACACTAATACATCAAAACACGGCAAGTTTTCCAGATTAGCAGTTGGTGGCGAATGTATAAGTAATACTACACGCCTCGTACTGGCACTGATGAATGGTCTCGCTTCATAACAACTTTCTCTAGTGATTATTACTGGATACCTATGCGTTATGTGCGCCTAGTACATTTTGAGATACTGTTATCCCCAGTACACAAATGCAACTTAAGTTTGATAAGTTCTCAAATGTCATTACTACCGCACTCAGAGACGTTATACGTTACTAAAGAAATCCCTCTTGTTGGTACAGTAGTCGGTAAAGTATAGCCGCAATATTGTATACACACAACTGCACAATGGAATTACTTCAACAAATGCATTAAACGTTTCTTCGATGTTAATGACTTCAGTTATGTGAGATGTATTGTAAAAATTGAACAAGTTTCTGTCATAAAACTTTTATTTTTTTAGGTATTCTGGGATGAAGTGATACTTTTTGTGGTTATGATTGCCTGGTACTACGTTCAGAGATAACAATTAGGTAATTGATCTTGTTCATTTGTTATACTTGCGAACTACGAAAAATATAAAGTAAGTATACCATACATTTAATCAATTCAACATTAAAATTCAATAACATAATATTAGTTTTATATCTTCCTCACGTCAGCGTCATAACGTAACCAGACGTCGACGATCGAGGGGCATTCGCGCGCAAAATTCTGGAAACTCACACGACTATGAAGTATGCACGACCGGCGCGGCGCAAAGTTTACGCTTAGTTTTCATTTTATTTTCCATATTTTAAAATGGGAATCTTTTTTCAAGAGTAACGAGTTTACGCTTGGCGCCAGTGCGACAATTTATTTGAATTTGAATGTTGCAATTCTGGAATTCGTTGATTATATGAATAATGTTTTTTAAAAAGAATATTAACTAACTTGATGTTTACTTCATTCAAGAGCTACACATAATACTACACATTGTAATTAAGGCGTTGGTTATTGTAGTACGGTCGACCGCGCTCATCAGTAGTAACAGTTTGTCATAGACCTTTATGTCAAGGGATTAAAGTACATTTTCGTAAGTTTCTGTTATTATTGACGCACTGTTGTGCGACAATGGTATACAGAATTAATTTAAGTCGTTTTAGTAGCATAACTGTAACAAAGTTGGATTCATATATATATGTAATATATCAATTATTATTAGTAATAAACTCTTTTAAGAATACCATAATTTCTTTTTTCGAGGTATTATAATTTTTTTCAACTTTAGTAGGGTAACAATCCGCAAAAAATCCAACAAAATTACCATCGGAACAACAATCAATTGTTATATTCCCACATCTACATAGTAGCATCGACGGCCAGTCAAACCAATGCACCATTTAACAATGAGAATCCTACATGTAAGTCCAACTTATGCTATAACTTAGGAAGCTTTTAGCGCCAATCCACAGACACACATTTCATCTCCCCCTACATATCCATATTTTCCAGTTATTGTGTGAAACAGTGTTAATAACCCGAGCCAGCAATTTGTACAACGCTGCACAACGATATTGCGTTCGACTTGTTTTTTTTTTACCTAATGGCTAGCTGGCACAATGTTTAGATTGCGTTTTGTTTTAACAATATTAAGCTTGGCTTTGTATTGTTTTTGAGTGATTTTAAAAATAAATTTATTTATTATTGGCTCCATAAGGAGTTACATTTTTAAAATGGGAATTAAAATTTTATGTGCTATTATTATATTTAAAGTTTATTTTTTGATTAACTCTTTGTAGTGTGACAGTGAGCATTGACTTTTAAGATCGAATAATGACGAATTTCTATATATAAAGGAGCAATATCGCCTTTGTTTGTAAATACATTTCAGGGGACGTGACCTTTGGAAAAGTCACATGGCAATGTAGTTACTGATAAACGGATTAACTATGTATGACAAAAACTTATCATGGATATTCATTGTTGCCACTTGCTGAGTGAGAAGAAACATTTACCATTGTACCTTAGCCAAATTAGATTTGTAAACAGAATTAGGCAGATTCTTTGCGACTACGGCGTAGCAGGCTTAACAATTCTGCTAGCTACGCCGCGTCGTAGCAAAAGCCGACCGCTACGTGTAATGAAAATGTACAATTAGAATTCTATACAATGACACGATAAGAAGCGTTTTTATATTATAACAACTGACAGTCATCAACAGACAGTTATCCTACATCCATATCAATATTATAAAAGCGAATGTAAACTCTGTCTGTCCGTCTGTCTTACTGTATGGTTTGGTTATTATCTTACTAGGTTTTAGCCGCGGCTCCGCCCGCGTTTGTTTCCGTTATTGCAGCATAAAATAGCCAATGTACTTTCATGCGATCCAAGCTTACCCTATACCAAGTTTCATCAAAATCAGTTCAGCAATCGAGCCGTGAAAGCGTAACAGACAGTTACTTTCGAATTTATAACATTAATATGGATTAATAGCAGTATAAAACACTGAATAAAATCGAACAATACAAGCGCATATCCCAATAAATCTAAGATGATATATAGCCAAGTATAAACAGTACACTTTCATCCATGTTAGTTTACTTACAGGATGGAGGGAACGGTATATTTGTTCGTCTGATCTCGACAAACATTTAGCGATCTCTCACAATATTGGGCCAATGTTTGTCTACTTGTTTTATGATAATCTTGTTCTAACATTCGATATGTTATTTTGGAAATTGGTATAAAATACTCTGTGTTTTGTATGTATTCTGAGAATTGATCAGTTTTGTTCTTTAGTTTTTCAATGAGCCAGAAATAGTTTCAGCATTTTAATCTTTAGGTTAACTTTGTTTGTAACTATTTAACATTCATGTTTACCTAACCTGCACTTTAAATCTATTCGTTTATAAGCCAAAATTATGTACATGTAAAATCTTGAATTTTTTTAATGTTATTATAATTCGTATTATTTTATTTTCATTTTGATAAATAATAAATATTATACCTACACGTATTTTTTTTTTTACGTGACTAAAAACTTAATTATACATACACTAATAACTAACTATAATTGTACTCATAATTCAATTAGCAGTTAATTAAAGTAAAAATATTTTACAACTTAATTAATAGCAACCACACTATACATATTACTGGTTATAATTTAACATTAACCGCTGACATTGCACATTCATAACCATAATCCAATAATAATAAAATTGGATTTTATTATAAATAACAATGTGAAAATTAATTAAAATTTAATTCGTATTAGTCCGTCGGCGGTCGGATAATTAAATTTAATATTATTTGAACATTTCCAGCCAAACAGGTCTCGCTGTTCTATGAATTGCAAATATTGAAACCTTCTAAACCTCATGTTGCCCTGGTACTTTAAATTGGACAAAAACAAACATTGTCCGTGATATGAACGAGAAACGAGTGATGTCTCTGTCCGAATTGAATTTAATTAGTTGAGTCTTACTTTGTCGGGATTCTTTTGAGATATTTAATTTCAGTGTTTTTTTTTTTGTTGTTAGGTCTTCATGGGTAACTTTATACTCATTAGGATAGGTGATCTTAAGAGAGGTAACAGATGAAATCAAATATTAATGAAGGCTTTTTTTTATATGTATGTATGAATAAGAGTCTTTTATTTATTAAGAAGAAATATCCAAAAGCGAACTCAACTATACATGTACACATAAAAAAAACTAATATTAAATAATTGAAAAGTTACTAAAATCTTTGTCTCCACTATATACTTATTAAAAAAGCTGCTTATTTTGCACCTACATGAAATGTAACCGTGTTTATTTGTAACGAGAATGGTAGTTATTACATATATAATAGTAAGCATAATACAGATTTTACTTATGCGCTTATAAAGCTATCCTTTTCTAATTCAGACATTTGCCTAAATTTCAAAGTAAATGATTTTTGTTCGCATTTAGGAATACTGCATACGATTACACCTTCCTAAATTCAAAATGTAACTTTAAGACAGTGTAATTTTGAGTATTATAATGACAGCTGGTGAAATTCAATTATTTTCGTATTAATTACTTATTCATACGACACATAAGTCGAACATCATTTGAACGAACTCCTCGCTTACATGGGATATGTCAATGAACGCTACTCACAACGATTTAAACAATTCCAAAGACTGCGATATGGTCTCATCTCTCATAATAAGTTTCGTATCAAACGTTGACTATTGTGAACTAGGGATATTAGAAACTTGGCTACAGATATCGTCACTAAGTTAGATAGCAAGTCGTGATATGTGCAATTTGTAACTAGATAAGCCTGCAGGTATTGCAGTTGTACAAGTTTTGTAGTATATAGTAACGTAAAATGTATTCTGTATCCAAGTTTGAAGCTGATAAGAAATTGTAAAAACAAGTATGAAAATTTATGCCATTGAATCCACGTGTTTGAAAAAAAAAAACGTAAAGTGCTATCAGAATATTGGTCTTTAAAAACAAATACTTTATTGATTTTAGTATTTAGCTACACTACCTCCCATTCTCTTACAAATGAACATAGTTTCATTTCATGTAGTACGTGTACAAAATAAGTTTTTAATAAGCAGTGGAAGCAAAGATGTAAATAATCAACTTTTTAACTGGTTTTAAAAATCAGTTTTGTTTTGACGAATTTTTCTTTTGTTTATCAGTGTTTTATCATCACACGTAGGCAACAGGAGTACAACATGCCTCATACAAGAACAATTGACAATCAACCGTGTTCGCTTCAAAAGTTTTTTGACGTCGAAATGTGCAGTGCGAGCCGTATGTAGGTACCTATTCATTGCCGGCACAAAAAGGCGCAATTTGTTTGCTAACTCAAATAAACGACAGTGTATTCCGAAACGAGATTTTCGTACGTATTTTGTTATCTCTTGCTGGAATGAAAAACGGGTGAAAAACCGTAGTGCGAATTTCTGCAGTTTTCAACAGTTTTTTCTGGTTCCATTTCGCTTTGCATGAACCACTTTGATACGTATTTTGAGTCAAATGAATTTGTTAATGGCGTTTTGTTGACAGGAATTTAACGGACAAGAAGCTCAGCTCATTCCGAGAAATATATTATTCAGACATGTACACATATTCAGTTATTTATTCTGTTTAATCTAACCAAATAGGTGATTATGCTATATTCAAACATAAATTACAGTTCTTATACAAAATTCTGTTTCGATGCAGGAGCTATGCCGCAAATTGCAATCTGTATAAAGATAGTCGCACATTGAACCGTGAAGTCTAAACGTATATTAAACATGTGATAAGTTTCATTCATCAAGTTATTTTATTGAATCTTGTACTTAAAGATGAACATAAAATCTATGTATATTTTTTAACGTCTAAACACTGAAAGGGACTTACGTATCTAGGGAGAATTTTGTAAAATGATATTACTTTTAGGTAGTAACGTTTTTTTTTTGTTTTATTAGTAACTTGTTTGTAAGGTTTGATAGTTATCAAATGTTTTTAGTACTTTAGCTGTAGGGAGATAGTGTGAACCAAATTGTAAATTCAAGCGAACTATTTTTTACATTTCATTAAAATAATTTTAATAAGCTATTTATTAAAATTATTTTGCTAAATAGTCATTTAAAATTGTTTAAATTAAGTGATCACTGATGTTAAATGTACGTCATCCTTTAGGGTTACGTAAGTGTGCGAGTGACGGGCGCAAGCCGCGGTCCGACCACCTCTGTGTTCCACGGAACCCAACAAATTAGATTGAAAATTATGTGTGATTAATTTTCATATTAATATTAAATGCTCTGTTTAAAGACGATTTTAACAATAATAGTCGAAATATTATTGTGCATTTGCTAGTTAATATAGGCCAAGTTGTCTGAAAAGTTTACTTTTCATTAAATTATTATACTACCTACCTAAAAATAATTATCAAACCATAAAGCAGTCTCAAGCAATCAGTGAAAACTAACTCGCGAAACAATAAAGCAATTTCATTTTATTCATTCAAAGTAAATTCAGAACTATGTTTGTGAAATTTCTACTTTAAATTAAAAACAACAATGTAAACGTGTAAACACTCCACTAAACAACTCCGAGACGCAATTATTTAACTGTAATTACAGACTGTGTATCAAACTTCATCACCAGTTTTCTAAAGCAACACCCTGTATTGTTTTGCTTCTTAACCGTTAGCTACGATTCTGGTGAAGTTAGCCGAAGTTTCCCGAAGTTAGCCGAAGTTCGCTTAATCTGGCTAGAACGGTAGTCATGTCGAACCACGATAGTTTAGACTTTGTATCGTAAACTTGGCGTAACGGCCAAGAGGTGGTGGCCATTGAAACTGGTGCTAACTTTGAATTCAGATGCAGTTAGCCCGATTCATAGGATCGTGAATGCTTGTGCGTTGAGAAGTGTACCCATTAAATTACTATTGCTATGGTGTTGACAAAATAATGGGCTGTAAATGAGTTTAGAAAGTAAAATAAAATACAAAAAAAAAGGGTAATTAGGTATAATTGATTACGTCTTATAATATGACGTATTAAATTTTAATTACATTAAAAAAAATACTTATAGAATCGCTCTTCTTCTTCAGTTCAATGAGAAAACAATTGAGAAGATATAAATTTTCTTAATTTATTATTACTTAAGGACACGCATAAAAAAAAGCAGACGTTGCTGTAGAAAAATAATATTTCATCACAAATATAGGAGTTCATTAATCAAACTAAATACGGAACTAAGTATAAATATTCATAGCTCGAGTAGATTAAGTTATTAACTCGCTTTGAAAAAGTAGAGCAAGTAGCGCCGATACCGACGTGAACCAAGTGAGTTATTTGCTTAAAATAATTATTGTAGAACACACCTAAGGTTTTGAACGTCAAAATTAACTTAATCATGTACTAACAACACATATTTCATAGCTTAGCGCGTCATTAAAAAGTCGTAAACCTAGAAACTTGAGGTCCTTAGAATATGTTTGAGGCCTAATTTGTAAGTGGAAGCTGTTAATTTTTGACTTCGGAGATGAAAACGAATAAAGAATAAACTTTAATACATAAATATAACATTTTAATGTGATCCAACAGACAAGCTAACTGTATAGTGTGTTATGTATATATGTGTTGTTGGACATTGTTTTATATTAAAGAAATCCCCATGTACCTTATAATATTAAATAAATAAATAATGAAGGCATAAATATGTGTCAAGTGGGACATACTGTCTATAATTCTGTATTAATTTTTTCAGAGTACGGCTTTAACACAAAGTTTCTGAAATTCAAAAATCAACTGTCAAACCTAACGTTAAGCGCTGTGATTGGTTGTTAATATTATGGTCAACCAATCACAATCGTGATCAGTTGATTTGACAACAGATTGAATTGATCAGACTTTTAGAGACCGTGGGAAGAAAAAAAAGTCCAAAGTAACTATACCTATACCATAAGGCATTGTGTATTAGATTATTAAAAGTATTAGATTTTTGTGGTTTTAAAAAATGCGTCGTAACGCTAAAATTTGTATAAAACAAGCATACAAATGGCAATTTGGCCACATAATTATTCCAAAATAAACAAAGTCTACAAAATTCACAAAAAAACATTAATCTCTTATACTTTGTACCACAGTATTAGGCATTGAATAAAATGGTTGACAGACATGCGAGCATGGCATGTCTCCGCAACATAACGTGTCGCAGGACCGCGGATAAAGTTTTTTTTAACTTTTATGTTTTATTAATGTGCGTTCTTTGGTGTTAAATACGCTGAGCTTTGGCATTAAACGTGCGAATTATCTACCATTAAATAATAGAATTAAATTATAATAATTACAATTTTAGGATTAAATAAATCATAAACACAATATTATTGCTCTTAATAGGTAAATTATATTTATGATAAATTGAGTTAATTAAGTCCATTGACCCTAGGCTGCGTTAAAAAGACAAGCAATTTTGTATTAAGCCTTATTGTGCTGAAATCTAGCATGCGTATTATGCGTACATGCCCAATAAATAATTTCAGAAAAACACATTTAAACTCAAAGACATTTAATACCAAAATAATGTTCAATAATTTTTTATCACTTTAATAATTTTTACATACTTTTTATTTATAATTTTTATCATTAATATCTAAATTTAAAGTAAAAGGACCCATCATTAAATAAAAGTCAAAATATTTTAAACTTGGATATGTTATCTAAGTGTTGAAGTATTTGCGTGCTACTAATCCTTTAACTAGAACGAACCCAGTGAACAACGACCGGGGAAACGGTTATTTTCAGTTGAATCGCACATTTTTCTTTAATTACCGACCAACATGAAATTGAACTCTAACGTTCCAGAAAATATTGTCAAGTTTCGTTAAAACAATACCACAAATTTGATAAATTCCAAACTAGCGGTTAACCTAAATTCATTAACGTATGTCGGAATTTTTACGCCAACCACAATGTTTATATTTTTTTTCTATTTTCAAGTAAAGCAATGTTTTGCTTGTTTGTGTAAAAACAAAAGCAACACAGTTTTTTAAGTACTACGCTCGTTTACTGATTTAAGTGATTTTCCGTGCGACGACAGACGTTTATGCGAACATATCGATGGTTCCGATATTATTAAGGTAATATTAGGTTTTAAGATAGTTTTAATAAAAAGGCGCGCTCTATTTTGACACAAGTTTTACCATTTTATAAATTAAAATAAATAAATTATTTATTGACACAATTTACAAAAAGAAAAGCATGTTGACATGAAATGAGTCAGTAACTAATATTGAAAAACAGAAGAAAAGTTAAATGAAAAGGAAATAAAAATTGTGCTACTAGGGACACTTTTAACACTTGTTTATAATCAGCTCACAGTTCATATTCTGTTAGGCGCACTCTATGGTTCACTTATTTTTACTCTAAGCCTACGACCGAATTAAGTTTAAAAAACCATTAGATAACAATTAAAAAAAACAAAGCAAAGAACTCCGAACTAAAAAAAGTCTTGGCATAAAACACCATTCTTGCAAAACAATACTGTTTAAATGTACATTAAAGGAACTTTAAAAAACTACCAATATTAAATTACCTTTTCCGTGCCAGCTTTATCTAAAAAAAGTTTTTGAATCCAAGAAGTTTTCCGCTCCGGCAAGTGAAAACTGAAATAATTGCTGGAGTCGAAGCGCATCGTTGCGCTTTTAGCATTGAACGGCGGTATGTCACACCGTACCGTAATATAAACGTAGGTACCAATCAATTAGAATGCTAATTCAGGAGTATAATTTTCTAAATAAGATTTTAATTTCATAAAAAAGTATTTTTTAGTCTTAATTTCTTGACGATAATTTAAAATTAAGTAGGTACAACGTAATTGTCATTAAGACACTTTTTAATTATTTTTTTTGTATGTTTGTTGGTTAAATTAGGTATTTCAACAAAAGTATACCTATTAAGCGGAAAGAAGAAGAATATAAATTAACTTTTTTTTTAATTAGGTTCTATTCTTGTCTGACTAAGTTTTAAAATAAATGTTGTAGTTACCATTGCATATTAGCCATGTTTGTTTATGTAAATGGTAAAAAATTCAAAAAAAATAGCTCAAAATATTTGTAAAGGGCAACACAACTATAAATGTTACACTACATCACAACCACATCTACAAATAGATATTTAAAATGCGGTACAAAGAGTAAAAGAGGGCTAAGTGGCCGGAATAGCTACCCTTTGTTATGTGCGAAACGGTGCGATACCCGCTTTTGTGTAGTAATTGGAAAGTGTGACAATTGGCCCGTGAGGGTAGATACTGTCCTTCCGCTTTGAAGTACGAATGCATTATGTTTGTTTTGATGATTTAATGTTTAAGTATTGGAAAGTTGTGCCCGAGAACCAATTTATTTGGTCCTTTGGTAAGTTTAAACTAAATTATGCATGATGTGAGTAATTATTTTGCCTTCTTTTTAAATATCTATGAATTTTCTTGCCGGTTCTACTCCATAGGAGTTACATTTTGGAACCGTGCAACTAGAGTCATTTAACGTTTTGAAAGTGCCTGAAAAGGCCTTACGTAAAATAAAAATATTTTAATTTTGATTTTTTAATAAGGTACTTATTATTTGTTTATTGCACAATTACGATAAAGAAAGTGATGTGTATTTATAAAAAATAATTACTTATTAAAATAAATGTCAACGTTATTCTAACTAAATAAACACTTCAAACAAGTCTTTGAGTTGTTTCTACCTTAGTTTAAAATCGTCGTGAATGTTTTCTGTTGGCATTTGTTTTGTATTTTTATTTTTTAAAGCAGCTTTTTATACGATGAAAATGAACATTAAAGTTCGCCGTGCGACATTAAGATGAAATTTTAAAAATAACACCGCGATGCATTCTCTCGGAAGAAATGATTTCCACTTTGAAAGTTCCCGTATATTCATGGCATACAGTTCAACAGTGCAGAAAAGTGAAACTATTCACCATTCCTGTTTCTTTGAAATGTTGTTGTGCAAGTTATAAGCTTAAAAAACTTATTTTTTTACTTTTTTATAGTCCCAGAAAGTTTTATCGAAAATGCGTGGAAGGTTATAAAGAAAACCGTTCAGGAACAGGATGTTATAAGTAAATCATTTTAAATACATTTATGAAAAGAAAATATCAAAAAATTTCGTATTAAACACTTATATTTATAGGTTGTATGTTTTTTTTTAATCTAAATTGTCAGATTCACTCCTGAACATTTACGGGTCATCAATATTGATCGTAGTCACACCAGATAGACACACCAATGTGAATATCAGGCTTTTTTCCTGCTAGTCACATCGCTCAAATTTCTACAAGTTTTATCATGACGTAGGACTTTACCATTATTTTGCATTGGCCAAATAGTAGAGCAGTCCAATGTGTGTGCTTATCATTAGATTAAAAAAAAAACATAAACACAACCAGTGTTTATGATTTTTTAATCGATTTAAGGTATCGCCAGCTCTGAGGTCCTTGATTCGATCGAAATAACTTTTAAAAACATTCTACGTCCGCTTTTAACTTGTTCCCCAACAGAGCAGGAATCTTAAAGGTTCGAATAAATATTCCAGCGGATACGTTGTTTGATCGGCGAGGCATATTTACCGACAAATATGGGATAGATATTCCTTGTATCACATCTCTAGTAGATTGTATACATCTCACCCTCTTGCAATACCTTCAGACTTCAATACGATAAGGTTAAAAAGAATTTAGACAGATGTTATATTTCCACGCAAGTTATTAAAGTCATCGACACAAGCACCACATCAAGGCTTTTAATGGGAACAACCATGTGGAAAATAATAGTCTTGCAATAAAAATGTCGAACATCAAAAGGAGTATTCTTGATTAATGATGTACTTTTCATATTAACGTCGAACGGACTAAGTATAAAAGGGTATGGACTAATGAGGAAATATAGGCTTAAGGCACATTAAAAGTAATTTAAAAAGGTCCATAATTAGTTTTCTATTTGGACAAAATATAAAAAATATACATACACTTTAAACAAAACTAAACTTAACTAATAAAATCTCAAAAAAATAGCGTCAAAAAAATCATCCACGTCGCTGTCGACTGGAAGTGTACCCAAAAGGCTGGCGGCATTGCCATGTTGTATGGCAATGCTAATTCTTTGTCCAAGGTAAAAGCCAGCCCTTGGGTCACGCGAGGAGTCAACAAGACGTTTTTCAAGATCTTTAAATAAAAGGTGTGCACTCGGACCCCACGGTCCAAATGTTTCAACCCCAAACGGCTGGAAAGTATAACTTCCAATAAGGTTGTTATATTTCCGCCGCTTGAGGTTCTTAGCAGCCGCAGCAGCAGCGCCAGCACAGTACGACGAACTGGGAAGATGAGATGGCGCAAGAGTATCGACACAAGTAGCGTCCCACACTAAAGGCCTACCCATCTTCGAAGGGAACAAAGACATCTCGTCTGGTCTCTTGCCGTCGTCGCCAGCCTTTTGGGTACACTTCCACCCGACAGCGACGTGGATGAATTTTTTGACGCAATTTTTTAGAGATTTTATTAGTTAAGTTTAGTTTTGTTTAAAGTGTATACATAGTTAAGTTTGTAAATATTTAAGATAAACATAATGTAAAAATGATAAATAAAGAATTGTATTATAAAAAATATACACATTAATATTACAAAATTCTGATTCCAAACTAGGTATTGCTTTCTGAAGTTTACGCGAATGTTAGACATTTAAATTAAACTTTTGAACGGATTTTATCGCAATAACTAAAATCTAACGCGATAAAATCCGTTTAAAAGTACTTTTATTTCAATACAAACTAGGTATTTATTAGCTTTTACTAGTTGGTTTGTGTCCCGAGTTGCAAATGTTTTAACTGGTGTCCGTGTTGTTAGAAAAATGAAAATAAGAGTCTTAACAAAAATAACTGTTACAACTCCTCAAGATTGCAAGGCCCTTTAACAACAGAATTTCAAATCCCATCGTATTCAAACTCCACACGAAAATAGCTTAAACCACTCATGTCTGCAACCTGTCTTTGTTTACGTCAGACAAAAAAGCAGAAAGCCTCCATCTGCAGCCCCTTGGCCTACATTCTGTTCTGATTGCGAGACTTGGCACGATTTCAAATACAGACGACATCGCCAAAGTCTGGACTGGAATTTATTCAGCAAATAGAGTTTGTCTCTTAACTGGAAATCGTGGCCGGAAAAATTGCCGCCTGACTATGTAATCGACGTGTGAATTGTTTTACGGCTTTGCGGAAGTAATGAGATTTTTAACGCAGACTGAGACCCCTCTTTTTTGCTAAAATAGTATTCCGATCTTGCAAGTACATAACTGCAAGATCTGATTGAACACATCTACGATTTCAACTCAATCTAGAACGCCTTAGTTTTAATTAAGTTGATACGTATGACTCATCCTTATTGAGAACGCGTGACTGTAACAACAATTTCCATTTACTGAACTGAAACTACTAAAGACTTTTAAGTTGTCAAGAGAGCTTAAAATTGGTTAGTTTTAGGAGTGACCTAGATATTCTTAAAATGACTTTGAGGATATTATTGTCATAAAACAAATACCAAAAATAAAGTTTGACGAGAAAAATACGAGAAAACTTTCCCAACTTCAATAGGAGACCAGTGCCTATACTACGAGCAACAGTCCTGCTTTAAGCAGGACTGCTGTTTGTGTAAACGAGACGGCGCACTACACTGCACTTAGCGGCGTCTCGCTCAAATAACGGCAACAGTCCTGTCCTGCTCATAGGAACAGAGAACCAATTTCATGTTCATGTAAGATAACTTTTTAACCCCACCCCAAGTTTTGAAGCAACCAAATTACGTCCAAGTTTTTGGTCAGAACTTGGCAAGGAGTTGATGGGCTTTGACAAGTGTCTCCGCCCAAATTGGCCAGTTACTTTGAATTTTCAGGAACTTTACACCGAAGTATGTTTTTATCACATAAGTTCGAGTTAAAGTGGGCTAAAGTTTAGGCAATGATTAGGTTGGCCCTGAATGTGGCCAAATTTGCAATTCAAATTGCGGAAAAGGATTTTACATGTAGCTCGTATGCAAATTATGTGGGAAATTTTGTATCAAATTTTTGTGGTGGAATGCAAATCGGGGAGATATAACCGTCGCTATTTGTTTGTCTTTAGCAGTGTCATGTGTTGATTAATGTATAATTTTCACGTAACGAACAGAAGTACTAACCGTTTTCTCCATTGTTATTTATATATTATTATTTTAGATATATAATTTAAATAGCTTGTGTTATATAAAAAGGTTTAATAAAAATTATTATAATTAAGTAAACTTAATATGCTCAGTAAAACAATTTGTGTCATTCGTATTCGATCTTTAATTAAAAAATAAATTATCTACTTAAATAGGAGACGTAGTTATGTTTCTTGTAATTACCTAACCAGTAAAACACACCACATATTTCTTTATGAACTCTAATTTGTTTACTTCTCAAGCACAATGCCTAATATGATTTCAGGGGACATTTCAAATTGACAGACCCTAAAAATAGTTTGGTTCCCCTTAGAAAACCACAGGGTTGATTCCCCATAGGGTTGGTGCAATTTGAAACCCATCGATAATGCCATAATGGTACTAACTTTCTAGGCTGCATCGCAACTACATTAATATGATTAGACATTTTCTTTAAGATACCGTACACATTGTAAGTTGGAGTGTCAAACATTTTTCCTTATAATTTTAGGTAAATTATAAGCTAAATCTTATTATAAACTTAATTTTACTTATAAATAATTAATACCTTAAAAATGGCGTCAAAAAAACATCCACACGCTCTCGACTGGTAGTGTGCTCAAAAGGCTGGCGGCATTACCACGTTGTATGGCAATGCTTATCCTCTGTCCAAGATAAAAGCCAGACATTAGGTCACGTGAGTTAGTGTCAACAACACGTTTGGCCAGATTTTTAAACAACATATATGTACTTGGTCCGAAAGGTAAGTAAGAAAGTATAACATCGTTGTACCTTTTGTCAAAAGAAACTGGTCTATCAGATTCGAGATTTTTTTTTAAGTATTAATCCGCGGCAAATATGACAAATAATCATCGTTTGTAACCTTTCTAAAAAATATGCTTTCGTACTGAAACAGGCCAGAAATTTGGTTTTAATAAGTTGCTCTTTTGTATAGAACTCAAAACACCAAAATTGCTAATTAGGTCATAAAAATATTCATTATCAAATGCGTATAAAAACTCAGTACTATTTCATTTTTTATTCGACCGTTGACATACATGAATCCTTTATATTTGCTTCATTTAACGTCCGTGTGTCATGCGACGATCGAGCCCTTGCGGTTAACAGCACGACACACCACTCCGACTAAATGTAGAAGTTTGTTTTATAGTTCAAAGACAATCACTAGAGTGTTTTGAATTTCACAAACTTATGAAGATTGATGATATTGTAATTTCATTTGGTGTAATGTTGTTACTATGGAGATACAAAACGTGTCTCCATTGTAATATTTGGAGTTTATTTTGCAGGCCTTTAATAATAGGATAATTATGAAATAATTGAGCATAGAAAATGGTCATCATTGTATGTAACTATTGGGGAGTCTATATATCACAGCTGCATATAACCGGCTTTATGTAGTTTATAATAGTAATGGCTGAAAATCAAATAGTAAAACCGTGTTTTTTTTTTTTTAGTAGCAATAAATGTCTTTTTTTTTTATTTTTTGTCTTTCTTCGCGAACAGGCGAACGGGCGGCCTTCAACTTACTACATAGATCAAGATTGATATGTTTAAACAACCTTTATAAATCGGAACAAAACTCACTTCTAAGTCACTTAATATAGGTAAAACATTTGTAATTATTATAAAATTTCGTTTCCAGTATACATAATAATTTATTTTAAATTTTTCTTCCAATTCATCATTTTGCACGCCACTGTATTTAAGTAAGTTCATTTTATCTAGAAAATTCTGTGTCACTATCTTAGTAAGCGGTTAAAAGAGTTTTGTTATAAAATATGAAACACTTTTTAAAAGTAAGATTAAAGTTGTGGGCGAAATTTTGTGGGTTAAGAAAAAGCTAAGTTTGTCGCAAAGTAAACGAATTAAGTCTTTTGAAGTTTTATAACTGTATGATACGTATCTTGTTTGACTTAAGTATATAAAATATTGGCCTATATCGCTTATATAAAATACTGACCATTTTTAATACCCAAAACATTTACTTTTGATTCTTAATATTATATTGTTTGAATATTTAGCGTTAAAATTGGAATTAAATCTCTAAATAACGTAAAAAGAAGTTGTTTTAAGTGAAATATAACTATTAAATAATTCATAATCTACCTATGCATATTACATAACAAAGTCCCCGCGTGTATGTCTGTCTCTCTGATCAAAAACTCAAAAACTACCTAACGGATTTTCAACTGGTTTTCATCAAAGGATACAGGCATATACGGACCGAGACGGATACACAAAAAATCATCCTGAATACATTGTATATATGTGTACTAGCTGTCCCCCGCGACATTGTTCGCGTGTTTTAGTTTCAACGGTTTTTATTTTTGCAACATTTTCCATTTATGCTCCGCTCCTATTGGTCGTAGCGTGATGTTATATAGCCTATAGCCTTCCTCAATAAACGGACTATCCAATACAAAAAGAATTTTTCAATTCAAACCAGTAGTTCCTAAGATTAGCGCGTTCAAACAAACAAACAAACAAACAAACTCTTCAGCTTTATAATATTAAAAAAATAGTATAGATTTATAATATTAGTATAGATAATTCATGTTAATATAAATGTTTTTGTCCAATAATGTTTTGCCTACCCATACGAAGCCGGGTTGAGCCGCTAGTTATGTACAATAACCAATCATCCAAATAATAATAATTATTACTTCTGAGAAAATATATATTAATAGACGATTCAAATGCTCTTTAATATTAGGTATCGCCGACCTATTTCCAGTTTACAAGTCAAACATTTAATATTTAGATTTCTATGAAAATTTTCCGCTTGAATTGCTTCATCCCGTTTACAATCCAAATTTTAATCACCAAACACAACAATAACTGAAAGCGTTTATAATAATTAACAATGGAGATGTAGCGCAAACGGCTGAATCTAGAACTTGGAAACATAAGGACAAAGGAATGGAGCGTTACTTATTTTTAAAACCATTTATTACATTCAAAGAAATAAAATTTTTGTTTAGACTTTAATTTCAGTGACACCATCTGTATGTCTTGCTTTTATAAGATATGATTGACTGTCTCATTCTATTCATCCATACTATCCTTACAACAATATTATAAATGCGAAAGTAACTTTTGTTTGTTAGGCTTTCACTAAACCACTAAATGGATTTTGATGAAACTTGACAGGGGGTAAGCTTGCATCCTAAAAAAGGCTACCTTTTGCCGCGACACTTACGCGGACGAAGCCGCGGGAAACAGTTAGTTATTTTAATTACCACTTGATGCACTTATCCGGACGATAGGGATGACAACTTAACTTTTGTTTCTGCTTTATTATTTTTTTAATAAAAACATAATTATTTTATAAAAAATTGAAAGCAATTTCCTTGATATTTAACTTGAAGTTATTTATATTGATTCCAACTTGGTTTGATACGAATTGACAACGATTATACTTTGAAATACAATGTTCATTATTGTTAATGCACTACAACTAAAAATGTTCTTATTTTTATTCTAATCAATATACCGTTGGTTTGAATCAAAATTATTTTAATATAATTTAAAGTATTCAAAATTGAATGTAAAATAATATCTAATTGTAATAACACTTTAACAGCATTCACTACAAAGTAAACTCAACACAAATTCCAGGAAAAAATCTCCATCATTTCAAATCCAATGTAGTTTCCAGTAGTTAAAAATAAAATTGATAGGTACTGCGAAATAACAGAGAACGAAGTAATATTGAATTTCAGTTCACCCATCAAAATGCAAAAATGTTGCTGCAAGTTTTTCGCACAAACGGCCGAAAAAATACAATGTTCGCAGAATAAATAAAAATAGTATTCGCTACATCGAGAAAACACAACATAAGTTAAACGTTGGCTTCGCGTCTGATTTGTTAATTTAAATGACTTGAATAAAGCGGATCTTTTTGGTTAATATTTTATAATAAAATGTAAAGATATAATGATAATTATTATGAGTTTTATCTACAAAAAATAAATTTTTGACACTTAAATTTTATGAATTTAAAATTATTTAAATTTAAAAACTTATTATTTGCCACTCTTCTTAGAGCGGTCATTATAAAGAACATTAATGTACTTATTAATATTATAATATTGAACATGTACGGTGCTATTTTGATTTATTTTCGATTAAAAAATCTAATATTACACATATTTTAGAACCAGTTCTTCTTTGTTTATAGACAGCAAACGCTTAGTATCTACAATACCTACAAACGCACCAAACTGACGGACGCGCCTGTTCCAAATATCTGATCCCTATGTTTCCACTGAATCAACACTACGCCGCCTCCGATTAACAATAAGATATTAAATTGCAACCTACCCTTCGTGTAAACAGGAATCAATCATCGCTCCATCACGGCCTAGAAGAGGGTTAACTCTATTCAAATAGCAAGCCATCGCCAAATATTCGCTTCGATAGGAAATTGGAACGACCCTGTTTCGGTGGTACTTTAGCGGGATAATATTTTGTTGCTGTGCAGAATATATTGATGCAAACAGCTTTGAGAACAGAATAGTGATTAGAGAATTCTGTACACTGTATCAGTGGTGGTTCATTTAAAGGGACAAGGATTTTCGACGTATTGATAATTATAGAAGTGTGTCATGTTGATATCGTAATCTGTTTACTTTTAGGTCAATCAGAGTAACCCATTTTGATGGAATGGATTTGAGAATTATGTAGGAAGAGGAAAAAAATATATATATTATTAAAGTTGATCAGTTACAAATAAAGAATGTTCGGCTTAATTATAGCTAGCATACCAAAATATGCTAAATGTATGGTTCAATGATTATAATAATTCTCAAGAAGGCCACTTAAACGTGAACATCCCTACCTCCAACCACTTCCCAAGTTATAACCCGTCCAAATTCACCTTCCACCATCAAATAGGGAACTTCATTAGCAAGAATTACAAACTCACATAATAGTTTAATGCATTTCCTTCTAGAAATTCCTCCACGCAGTTTACTCAAACCTTATATAAATTCACTAAGTGCTTGTAACTCTTTAACTATCAGTGCCTGTACTAAGAGGTCTTAAAACAGGACTGTTGCCATTGTAGGAGCAAGATGGCGCTCTACACTGTGCATAGCGGTGTCTCGCCTCCACAACGGCAACAGTACTGCTCTAAGAGCTCGTAGTAAGCGCGGTGTACTCTGTAGAATTTCTTAACTCTATAATTACTTGGTTGTAAGAGTTTGCGGGTCTAAAGTTCGGAGGCTTATTTTAATGGGCTTATTTTGGTGTATTGGGTATTTTGGAAAACGCTTGTCGTTACTTAAGAGTTTGTTTGAAGTTTACCTATGATGTGTTGAATACGGAAGACAAGCAGACTTAATCGTTTGATAGTTTGAATTGCTTATTTATTTAATCGAAATATTAACTTTTTTCTATTTCTAAAGGTCACTACGGCTATTGCGCCAGATAATTATTATAAGAAACTTTAGACTAAAGCAAGTTTTGATGCTTTTTGGATGTTGTCATGTATCATTTTCGGGGAATAGATTTAACCAATCCTTATTATTTTACTTGAATGTTATACTTCGACACGGTTTATGTAAATCGATAAAGTATAGGATTTTTTCCATCCGTAAAAGATATTAGACAATCCATAACTTAGTCTATTTTCGCTGCTTAGAGGATCTAACACCTAAACTAGATAACAAAGTAAACAATTTGTAACAAATGTGTGTGAAAAACGGGCCTGCTTTCTATGATTGGTTTTATTTGGTACAACTCACGCAAATGTAAGTGGAACCGTGGCCAAAAACTTCTACAGACTGGGTTCCCAATATACGAAGGCCGTGATAAAGACCTAGGCGGAGATGGAGGAATGAACTGGAGGCGTACACGAACATATAGCAGTCAACAGAAATGTGCGGATAGGGGATGGCAGGCCTTTGCCCTGCAGTGGGATAGTTCAAGCTCAAAATTAATAAAAAATTGACTCAATAGTTACAATAATTAATCCGTTAATAACCTACTGAAATAGCTGCAACATATTACCGTTCAAAACCACAAGTATGGCGTTGCGTGCTCTCGACGTGTGTTGCGGGTTTCACTCTAAATGCGGTCTAAATGTCCGACCGACTCGTACCTGAGTGTGGCGTATTTCGACAATACGATTAATTTCGAGGACTGTGAAATTATTTAATTGAATTTCTGTTGGGCTAGTTTTTGACATTTTTGTATAACATTTCTTTGAGTACCTACCTATTTATTATTATGTTGTATTCTAGTTATAAATGAAAATGGTGAAGGGATTTAGTAAGGAAATTGTTTTCGGTTATTGTATTTACTTGAGTTATTATTTTTTATTATTAGTTTTTGTAGGAATGGAAACATTATTTGTATGTAAATAAATCTTATTTTTATAAAACTTTATTGCAGTCCCAAACGACAAAAAATAATAATTTTTATCAACACGAATCTAGTTGACAAAACCAAAATTAAGCTCTTATTATCTGACTACATTTGAATAACCAAATTCATTTCTAAAGAATGACTGAATTATATTTTTTATTAGTTTAACTTATTATATAAAAAAATCAATGAATGTAATAAATAATAATAAAAACGTAAGTTTAAGGTCCATCTATACTTATAATAAATCTGTAGAGAGGTCAATTCTGTACATCAAATATATTTTCAAAATAACTATCAGGGGGTGATTAGTGATCGATACTGATGCCAAAAATGCAATCAGTAAAATTTTTGTCTGTCTGTCTGTCTGTCTGTCTGTCTGTCTGTCTGTATGTTCCTTATAGAAACGAAAACTACTGGACGGATTTTAACGAAACTTGGTACATTTATTCTTCATACTCCTGGGCAGGTTATAGTATACTTTTCATCACGCTACAATCAATAGGAGCAGAGCAGTGAAGGGAAATGTTGGGAAAACGGTATTTTTTAAGCTTCCGTCGCGTATGCAGCCTTAATGGTTAAAGCTACATAGAAATCATGTATGACGGAAATGTTCTACATAAAATTATCTAAAAAATATCCCACAACAGCATATGTCTATCTTTTATGGTTGACTCACAATAACACGTGTAACTCCCGATAGCTTAGCAGTTCGGAGATTTCTGATTATATTTGTTTACTCTTACGTTTATAATACTAATCTCACTCATCCTATTCAATAAAAAAAGAATCATAGAAATCGGTATAGAAACACCAAACTTATACATGAAATACGATAATAAGCCATCGCGCCGTCGCGCGTGAATACTGAATCATGCTATAAGGATTATTTTTGTGTAACGTGATATATTATATTTCCCTACTAAAATACGAAAGTTAATCTGTCTGTTACATCAAAACCACTGAACAGTGAGGAAGGACATATGCTACTTTTTTACGAAAAACGACGGAAACGCGGACGAAGTCGCTGGCAAAAGCTATATATAATAATAGTAAAACATAATAGGAAGTCGTGGAGGTTATCACAATCGTACGTAATATGAAACAAATATGCTCTACTATTACAGAACATTTAAGAGCGAAATTCAGTGTTCTGTGATTAAAATCATCCCATCCTTGATAATTACAATTAAATGATCTTACAAAACCACAGAACCGCTCAAATTAATTGACCCGTCCAAATTATATGTCAATAAAATGTTCAACCGTTGAAATAAACGAAGCAAGTGATTGTTTAAGTAATCAGTTTTAATTTCAACAAACGAAAGGATTGTGCTCAGTTTTCAACCGATTGCACGATTTGTTCTACAGAATATGGCATTAAATAAAGCGATACAATCAACAATTTGAACATCATACAAATACAAAAATGTTTACGGGTTTAATATGGTTTAAGAGTTAGAAACGATATCATTAACTTTGAACACTCCAGAATTAACGTTTTTATAAGCTTAGAGAAAACACAGCACAGAGTGCGCGTATCGCTAGTAGCCACTAGTGCCGACCGTTAGCAAATTGTAAGCTGACTGTAGTAGGTACTTACTTACTGCTCGTTTTTTTATTTAATTGATTTTCCGTGCGTCGACTGACGTTTATGCAAAAATATCGACGGTTCCGATATCATTAGGGTAATTTTAAGTTTTGAGATAGTTTTAATAAAACGGTGCGCTCTGTTTTGACACTAATTTTACGATTTTACTTGTTCATACTAGTGCTAACAGTTCATACTCGATATGCGCGCTCTATAGGTATTTTTTTATACTCTAAGTTCATGTGACAAAATTTTACATTTAATGTCAAAAATTTCACTCATTCTCAGAATCGGTAACAAAACTAGGTGAAAACTTTTCAGGGCCACCACAAAAATATTCAACCCACAATATTCGCCACATTCTACAAGAAATTTTTTTTTTGTTTATCCTTCCTATGCTTTGATTAGTGCCCGTAAGCATTCAAAACAGTGAAATACTAAAAGTTTGCCTCAAACACATTTCACAATCCTATCGTTCTCAAAGCCAAATGAAAGGACATTCAAATCGTCCTGTACAAAAAAAAACTAACAAACAAATGCTATCTGGGAGCAGAGTGATGAGGCGATGCTTAAGCGCTATAAGCGATTTAAGCCAAAGGATTTTACGGCCGACAGATTTCAGATATCCACACGCCTGCGGACAAACTGACGGGTTTTGTTACGTATGGGGATAGGCGATAGAAATTGGCATTGAGACTGTGTATTATATTTGGTGGAGGCTGGACATAACATACGGATTTTTGCATCATTGACTAGTCTCCTACAATATATTATACATTAAACTGTTTTAATGTTAGAATTAATACTGTAGTAAATATTTGTTGCATTTATTTTTATTATTTGTTTCGCATTAACGCATGCGGAGCAAATATTTGTAATTAAATACAGGAGGACTTGATGTCGCATTCGTCGCTCCAAAGACCTAAGAAGTAGAAGGAGAAATTGTAGAATTATACGCTTCGATAGATAACTAATGGATTCAAGAAGCTAGTTTAGATGGACATAAACTGGTATAGAACGCGTAGTAAACAGAAACAATACAGACTTAAATAACATGACATAGTTTCAATAGAAATTGTTGCCCATTTAATATCAATAGCAACAACATAAGTAATACAGACGCTGTCGTCGCCTGCGGATAGCGCGAACTGTTAGTCCGAAATTGCAAAACCGCGTGCGGTGGGCGCGCCACACTGTTGGCGCCAATATTGGCACCAACATATGCATAGCCAATCTAATTAAACGTTTTTTTTTCGTTCAAAATTATATATTACGTTTCGTATAGTACAAAATAAAAAAGAACCGATTTGTGACGCTCTTGCTTCTACTATAACTATTCAAAAAAATTGTTTGATAGATATATTTAATTTAATTAGAGGAATGAATAAAATAATTTTAACTATCTTATACCTACTATTGTGTAACAAAAACATTACATAAAGTATGAATGTCCATCACACATTCAAAAGCCCTTAAGTATGAATATAACTCGTACAATCATTGTTACATTTAAAGATAAAACCTTTAGCAATACCCTGTTCTCAGTTAAACATCTTCAATATCTTGTAAAAAGATACGCGAGCTGTATATACAAGTAAAAAACAGAAAACAATACGGCACCCCGCAGTGCAAGGCAACTCGCGACCCCTAGCGGTAAATGGTAGGCAAGGCAAGGCAACCATCGCGAGTTGCAACCCACAGTTCTGCCCCACTGGTTGATGCCGCGTTTATACTGTGTAACGCGAGCTAAGTGAATCAAACTGTCATTCTAGCCGCGTTACTCAGAACTAAGGATAAGATTAGGATGGATAAGGATGGATTTTTATATAAATCTGTCTGTAGGTAAATTATAAAATTTAATGAAAATATCGGCGAATATACTGCTTACAATTAGTAGGTACTCTGTTATGGTATAAAAAAAATCACGTATTAACACATTTTTTTATGTATTTTAGGTTGACAAGGATAGTAATAACTTTGTATTCAACCCAGCACCTTTTAAACGCGAAAATTTAAGTTTATATTTTGTTTATTATTCTAGTTTTTTTAAGCCTTTTATGTATCAATAGTGTTACTTAAAAATAACTTATTAAAACAACCTTTGTAATTGATAATAGTAACTACACAGTGTTCTTACTTATTTTCAATTGTGTTTAATTCTTAAATCTACATTAAATAAATTTAAATATTTGATTTACAATTTATTTGAAGACTCGAAAACGATCCACATTATTCCCATCTCAGTGATGCAACCTGTGCTTACTTTTTGCTTAATATCATCCCTTGCAGACGAGGGTGCACCTCCTTTCGAACACAATCACTTTCACCCCGGATACCTTTAATTTTTTTATGCTTTACTGTTTTTCTATGGAGTTTAATATACCTTTTGTTTGAGTAATCTGATTCCAAGCACATTGAAGTGTTTTTAATGAAATTTATTGGTAAATTAATGAGAACCTTGTTTTTATGAATACACTTTAAACAGTCTTCAATTTAGGTTAAACAAGCGTCTAGCCCAGGCTTCACACGGATCTACAAAACATTAATGAATTATACACACAAACCTTCCTCTATCAATTCGTGAAAACCTTATGAAAACACGTTCCGTAATTTTTGAGTTTATCGCGTTCACACAGACAGACTGGACGGGACTTAGTTTTATAATTTGTATGGATAGATATATCTAGATATAGAAGTAGTTCAGTAAGTATATTTCATTAACCATATAATTTTTAATCTGACACACGTAAACACTATGTCAAATGTACTTAGTTTTCATTTTACGAGGCTGATAAATTAGCTTGAGAACTATAAGCCAACTTTTTATTTATACAATTTCCTCTTGTATCTCGTGATTTTCTCCAAGCAAGTAACGTGCATACATAAGGAACGGCCAGTGATTGATGACGCGTCCACAAGACTGATGCAGTGTGCCGCTGACCTGAGACATTACATCTTCCATCAACGCATTAGCTTATTGCCAGATCTAATAAGGAGTCGCAACTTGTGTTAGCTACAGCTTTGTATCTGTAATCATAATTGCTTTGATTAATTTAATTTGGTATTTAAATGACCATTGATCAAACCATTTTTTATGAAAAAAACCCATCGATTTTCATGACATGTGTAAATTTGTTTGTTAGCTGCTTCTTCGCACGGAAACGATGCAACGGATTATTATAAATTAAGTCACATTCTGAAAGCCTTGATATTTAAAAAAATATAATGGCGGACTTAATACCTGATACATTCACCACCAGTCAACCATGAGATGTTGCAGAGATAACAATTATTAACAGTTTGGAATAGTTCATTGTATGTATAATAGTTAAAGAAATTAATATTTGTTTAATAATAGTTTTTTGTGTAGTAAAATATATGATATTACGCTAAAACAATATAAATAGCAATAAAATATCAAAAAGGAAACCGAATACGAATGTTATTTTTCTCCTGGTGTGTTTTCGTACCATCATCATATCAGTTCTTCATCATTTGTTCGCTCAAACGATCTGAAATATAAAAAAAACGAATCACTTCAAAAACAGAAATTTATTTACTAAAAAAATCACATAGCAACAACAACTAATAACCACTCTATTTTGCGTACTCGAAACAAAAGAAATATTTCCAGTTAAAGTTCCGAATCACTTCGACGCAAGAGAATATTGCACCGAAGAGAATAATGCAATAAACAACAATGAAATCTAAAATAGATAGTAAAATACTTTAGAAAACGTCACCCGATACCTACTACCGTCGTTTTCAAAGCACCCAGCTCGCTGACTTGTCAATTTTACATTGAAGCGAGCAAATATCTCAATTCGATACGAATGAATCTTTATGCAGTAAGTATTATGTAGAATGAAATTCAGAATTTATTTAAAACTATTTCTGTCGGTCAACTCTTTTGACTGTAATGAGTGACGGTATAAACGCCACTATTAACTACCTACTACTACTGCGTACTACAAGTACGTTTTATGCATAGCATTATATATTTTGAATTCTGGGTGTACTTTGTATAATTTAAACGGTTACAAACCAAAAAAAAAAAGCTTCATTTTCTAATTAATAATAAATGTTTTTAAATACTAAAATACTGCATTTGTGTGCAGTATTTTAGTATTTAAAAACATTTATTTTTTTTGCTGTTGAACAACCGGGTGCACACTTATTATGTGTAAACTACTTATGTAGATTCTCCATCAAATTGCCTGTTGTTTTGCTTTGCTTGCTGCTTGCAAGGTACCTATGTAATTATGATGTCACCGATCAATAGATCTAGAAATAGGCTAGTTTATTTAAAATGATGTTGAGAAAATGAATAATAAATTAGTGTTTTCGTTGCCTTTCCGTAGTAAGCTAGGTGAACAATGACTAGAAAATATCAAAATAATATATTTTTACGTTATCAGCTTGATAGTTGCAATGCGATCCCTATTTCGGATCTAATGAGGAGGAAACAAATTTATTATCTTTTTGAATATTTGCTTTATTTTAATACCAGGTTCTGCGACCTGACCAAAAAAGGGGCAATGTGCCTACTAACCTTGTTAACTTAATTAAGGAAAAATATCCATACACACACAAAAAAAAATTTAATTTTAATTCGATTTTCAACCCTTTGATACCCCTACGTAGTAATGAGGTAAGTAAATAGATACACACTCATACACATGATCCCTTGAATTCTTTATTTTCTAATGAATGATGGCTTAACGATGCCTACGTAATTTGGTGGTTGTTTTTAATTCAGTAGAGAGTACGAGCTTTTTCCAGCCTATCTATATCTATACTAATATTAATAAAGAGGAAAGATTTGTGTGAATGTGTGTATGTATGTAACGAATAAACACAAAAACTAAAGGGCCGTTTTCAAAAATAATTATGTCACCATTTGAATGCTACATTATTCCAGATTAACATAGGCAATAGAATGTGCCCCGTGGCCAAGCCAGGGCAGGCCGCTAGTTTCTCATATTAGAGTTGTTTATACATATCTCACATTTGGAAAGTAAATAAATATCCTCCAAAGTATTATCCATTTATTATTGTCGGAACATCAATGGACGATCTAATGAGACATGTATAGTAGTATTTACTTTTCCAAATACTAGAAAGAGCTCCAATAAATATTTTGGCTAATTCTGTACAACTTGTAATACAGCAAATTTAAAAAATATCACGTTTAGGAACTTGTATATATTTATAGAGATAGTAGATATTTGCTGCGTCGGTTGTTCCTTAATTTCTACACACTTGGGTTGAACATCGTATCAAAGTTAATCTTTATCATGTTAAGTTCAGACCTTTGACCACTGAGGGAACGGTTTTATACATCACGATTTATACAGCAATATTTACTGATTTCTTTGAGTTTTTTTTTTATACAAATAAAAAAGAGATATGTGCAACTTGAACTCTGTTTGAAATTATTTTACAAAGCTATTAAAATAGTTTTTTTTACAATACCATTCCATTAAAATTTATTTGATTCACGATTAATAATGGATGCTACTGATATATCATAAAATTATTGCTTACTTGATGCAAAAAACTGCATAGTAAGTACCACTTAACGACATACGCATAATTTACTTTTTATGTTTGGTAGGTAAATCATGCCTAACCAGAATAAAACCTCTTTTTTTGCACCAAATCGTGTCGTCGCCGTACCGGCCACGCTAAAACTACCGCAACAGTAATTTAAAATGCATAAATCTCCTTGGCTCAGTCGGTCCGCTAACTGGATTCCCTGGAGTTTCAACTTTCCGTTTTATGAATAGGTAATCGTTTGCGATACGATATCCACTGGACAGCGATGTTATTTATCTACGTCTAGAATATGATACTTGTTAGGATACGTTCACTAGCAGACGCGACATAACTATTCTTGCTATAAGCTTGTATTGTAAAATTTGTAAAGCGATTGTACGAGAAATGTTGAATGGATTATAGATTTGATTCTATTTTGTTTCTTTTTCTATTTTGTCGGAAATAATTCAAACGACATTGCCTTCGATTTCACGTTTAGTATAATTTGATTTTCCATAAAGTATTACTATAGCAGTTTTTTTCCGCTCCGATAGTAACGTAACAATTCACCCATTTACATAAATATGTTTACAATTTTTTTGGTAGTTTGGAGATTATTTAAATAAAATTTGATTCAGCGGTTTACAAAAGATACGGGAAAAAACCCAACTCAAACAAGTTAGTAGTAAAACACATTACATATACTTTTGATGTTTTATCAAAATAGATTAAATCTTGAATACTTGAATTCCAATGCAAAGCACTCTAACTCCTAAAAGTAGGTAAGCAAACAAATCTAAAAAATCACTTAAAAAGCAAATGGCTTGACACCTATCTGCCCCATTCGTCACGCCGTGTCAACATTCGTGTGAAACACCCCCTATTTTACATTTAATTGCATTTCTTTGTCGATCTCCCTGCTAATCTGGATGCACCCTTATCCCTTGCAAACTTCAGTATAATTTGGTCTTCCCCTCCCCTCTCTATTTGCTTGAATGTCGTAGAATTACAGGGACATGTTTGAAAGTTGATGGGTATTTATAAAATGGTTGATGTCTAGACTATGTTTGATATCGAAAAGTATGTGCTAGGCGATGTTGGCGGACGCTCTTCGTTCGATTGCGTTTGCTTAATTTTTTTTTGAGTGGTTCTATGTGTATTTTGTTGGTGAACTGGCAGTGGTGACTTAAAAAGTTTAGTTTCAATAGCACAAGTTTTAATAACTATTAAATCGACTTTTATAAGTCAAAGTTTTAGATAACATTTTTAATTCAAACATGAAAACCTATTTACCTTTTCACTGGTACGTACTTAACTGCATTGAAAAACATAAAAGTCAAATACTAGGGTTGTTGTTAAAAAAACTTAATAGCCGTAAAAGGACTATCATGGAAAAAAAAACTATGAAACAAAGCGCATCTTAGAGAAAAATCAAGTAAACTATAGAGTACGCATATCGAGTATGAACTGTTAGCACTAGTATGAACGTGTAAAATCGAAAAATTTGTGTCAAAACAGAACGCACCGTTTTATTAAAACTTTCTCAAAGCGTAATATTACTCTAATAATATCGGAACCATCGATATTTACGCATAAACGTCTATCGTCGCACGGAAAGTCCCTTAAAAAAGTAAACGCTCGGCACAACAGGCAACTAGCGATGCTGACACTCTTGTCTTAACTGATTTAGAAACATGTATACTCTAAAAAACGTATTTAAATAGACTATTTCTAAATCAATTAACAAGTTCTTGCAATCAACTCTACATTCATAGTCAAATAAAATCTGACTAGTTCATTAATTTACCTTTTATTAAATTTACAAATTTGTTACTAAAATTTAACAATCCAAACCGATACTTTTTCAGCGTTTTTATTATTAATTTAATTTGGCCTGAAGCTACGGCTTGTTAACGATGTACTTTACAAATGAATCCGCTTGTTATTTGTAAAATTCCAATCAAATCGTTTTATATAGAAGGCTTGATTCGTTAATTATTTTAATTTTACTCTTACTATACTATACAGCATGTCCCTCTAATTATTTATTTTCGATATTTTTGTTTCGGTCCAAACCAGTAGCATTGAAAAAAAGGATAGAGATTTTCTTTTTTTCAGCATATCCCTGTCTATTTTTTGTTTTATTACATAACTAGCTGACCCTATAGTCGTTGACCTGTCAATCTTTAAAAAAAAAACTCGTTAAAATTTTAGAATTTTCCCGCGGATTTTTCGAAAATTCTTGTTTTTCAAACCTTGTCTTGACAATTACAAACACAACAAAAAATCAAAAGCCTAAATCGGTCGAGCCGTTCATAAGTGAATAGATGTGGCAATTCGTATTTAAATTTCAGATATTCCGTAAGAATTTGCGCTTAAAATTATTAACATTCAAATTAGTTGGTAAAAATGATTTCTAAATATGATAAATTTAGATCTCCCGTATGATTTTGCGATACCAATTATTAACATAAAATTATTCGGTATTTTTTTTTTCATATTTTAAATTGAAAGAAAAATCATATTTTAAATCCAAAATTCCATATTTCGGACGCTGAAATCTATTAACCCGATGCGCGTCGCCCGCGTCCCCGTTACAATCACTCACGGATGACGTCACAACCCTATCGGCGTTGCGCACGCACTGCATTCACTCTGTAATTGTATTTAATAGCTACACTGTTTTTATTGGATCGGAGAATAGGATTATGATTTATCACGAAAGTACAGGTTTGGCAATATTTTTCGTTTGTTTTGCAGTTTACAGGTTAGATTTTAAGCTCACAGTTTGTTTTGTTTTTAATACTTAGAAAATGTTTTTGCTCGTATAAAACATGAATCAAAAATCTATTGTAATCTGTATTTATCTGTTCTGTGATTGTAATAAATAGTGATACAAAAATTTATTAGCATTTAAGTGTCAAAAAGAATCGAATGTAAAGTAAAATTGGAACTTAAGTATATAAATTAAGATATCGCACTTTACACTGAAATCTTAAAAAAAAAATGTTTTCATATTAAAAACCATTGCTGTAACATTTTAACAGTTAAGTATGTTACTGTCACGAATATTAACCCTGTTCCCGTGAGAAATCATTTATTTTTTTATTTATAAACTAGCTTTTGCCAGCGACTTCGTCCGCGTTTCCGTCGTTTTTCGTAAAATGTAGCATATGTCCTTCCTCACTGTTCAGTGGTTTTGATGTAACAGACAGATTAACTTTCGTATTTTAGTAGGGAAATATAATATGTCACGTTACACAAAAATAATCCTTATAGCATGATTCAGTATTCACGCGCGACGGCGCGATGGCTTATTATCGTATTTCATGTATAAGTTTGGTGTTTCTATACCGATTTCTATGATTCTTTTTTTATTGAATAGGTAATAATGTAAACTTTTTTTAATTAGGGATGAGTGAGAGTATTATAAACGTAAGAGTAAACAAATATAATCAGAAATCTCCGAACTGCTAAGCTATCGGGAGTTACACGTGTTATTGTGAGTCAACCATAAAAGATAGATATATGCTGTTGTGGGATATTTTTTAGATAATTTTATGTAGAACATTTCCGTCATACATGATTTCTATGTAGCTTTAACCATTAAGGCTGCATACGCGACGGAAGCTTAAAAAATACCGTATTCCCAACATTTCCCTTCACTGCTCTGCTCCTATTGATTGTAGCGTGATGAAAAGTATACTATAACCTGCCCAGGAGTATGAAGAATAAATGTACCAAGTTTCGTTAAAATCCGTCGAGTAGTTTTCGTTTCTATAAGGAACATACAGACAGAAAGACAGACAGACAGACAGACAGACAGACAGACAGACAAAAATTTTACTGATTGCATTTTTGGCATCAGTATCGATCACTAATCACCCCCTGATAGTTATTTTGAAAATATATTTGATGTACAGAATTGACCTCTCTACAGATTTATTATAAGTATATAGATTTTACAATATTTTGATAGTTATTCTGCTATTCAGGACAAAGACAAATCTAAAAAAAATGTATTATGAATATCGGTTTAGCAATTCTGGAGTTATAAATAACTTACCTTAACTAACCTGACCTTGTTTTATATATAAGGATCATACCGACCGCCTAATTTCACTACCCATAAACCCATAAAATTACAAACTTCTTAGCAATATATCGGTATAAGATAGTTATATCAGACATATCTTGATACCTCCCTTAGCAATTTACGTGTGACCGCCGTTATTTGGTTCAATTCGTCGACACCTAGCCATCCGTCACCACGGTAATCATCGGACGTTGACCCCTAGGGGGCTGACTGATCAATATTTTGGCTTTTATTCCACTTTGACAGTTTTCGATAGGTCTTCGATGTGACAAGCAAATGCAAGCGTTTCCGTGTGTCATAATAATTATGGTCTTGTTTAAGTAGCGTAGAGCTTTTAATTTTATGGCAACCCTAAAATATGTAATTAGGTTATTATAGTTGCATTCGGGTATCTGACCATAAGGGACTCCCGCAATAAGGAATTTAATCCTTATATCGCAGAGGGTTTCGTAAACATTTCAATCACATGCACAAAGAACACCCAGACTTAGAACAATCATTTGTGGATCACAAAAATGTTTGTCCAATGCGGGGATTGAACTCGCAGCACGTCGCACACAGTGGTAATTGGCGTGACCTATACCACTCAGCTATCCGTGCAGTCGCATTGAACGCAAAGTTGGAGGATTAGCAGTTGTTAACACAGTGTTTACTGTAAATCAACTAAGGATTATAATAAATTGCAATAAATATTAATAAAAAGCATTATTATTAGATACATATTTTTTTTAACATAGGTAAAAATAGTAATATCTTGGAACAACTCACACACGACCGACAACTGATAAACAGACTTATAAATTTCTAAATACATATATATTATAGATAAATTACACCCAGATGCAGAACAAAATGATCATGCTCATCGCACAAAGATTTGTTCTGGGTGGGAATCGAACCTACGACCCCCGGTGTAGCAGTCAAGGTCACTAACCACCAGACCAACAGACAGTCTATCGGTCAGGTAATTATTAAATTAACTACAGGTATTAACACGACTTTAACGAAAGTTTTAACGACTACTAATGACTAAACTACTTCCTGAAAACTCTAGTGTATTTTCTTTCAGTATCACATACTGACCCATCCGTACAACAAAAACTACAAAACCGAACTAACAAAGAACTATTAATGATAATTACTTTTATCGAAAGTGTTTTAACGGCAATTAAGTAATTATTTAATCTACGATTGCTTTAATTTTACCCGAGTCATCCAGTGACCTACTTCACTGTTTTAATAATGGATAGGATAACAAAACGTGTTTCGTGACCCTGCATATATGACTTTAAAAGAGTATGTACATGGTTCATTGTTAAAAAACCGTTTATACAGTAATTTCCTACATTAAGCAAAAATATGATCTCATACCTAAATTAATAAAGTTCAATATTTTGCTTTTGCCCAAGGTACGTCAGACGCAGAAGTCAAGCAGAGAATGAAGGGTTGTTTTTTTAGTCGGTAAAAGTTTGACATAATATACGCCGTGTTCTCGGCGTAGGTTGAAGCTCTTAGGCATTCACCCTGAAAAAAAGGAACTACATAATATTTTTGGCTACGTTTTTTCTTCTCCGTCATCATCATCCACAACTCTTTATCTGTACCATGAACTCTTAAAGCAGGACTGTTGTCGTCATGTAAGCGAGACGCCGCTACGCGCAGTTTCGTCGCCGTTCGCACGTTCATAGGAGTTCATGGTAAGCGAGCAGTTCATGGTCACCCCACTGCTCATATGCCTCTTTTCACGTACCATTCTCTCAGGTTCTGTGCTAGTCTTATCCACATTTTATGTTGAACCAGGAATATGCCTTTATTAAATCGGACAGGGTTTTTGTTACATACAAATAACGTATCTCGCAAACACTAGTCAAAAATAGGAAATTGTTTTAATATATTATATTTTATATCAACCAACTGTTGTCCCCCAGTAACAATAGAATTCTGCATCTAGAATTCGGCGCTCAAAGTGTTAAGACACCCATAATGCATATACATAAGAAATACACCCTTAACGATATATTAATCTGCATGCTATCTGCCGGATGAGAGCGTACGGCTTGCGTTCAACCGTGTTCCGGCACCCGTCTGCCGGATAGACTCGTGGAACGGACAAGGTTATTAAACTCCCACTGTGTTTGTATAACACACGGATCTCGGTAAAATTGGATCTTCTATAACTAATCGTGTATGTGAAGGGAACTTAGTTTTGCGATGTTCGTTGTAGATTATAAATATATGTCAACGGGGTTGGCTTCATACTTTTAAATACTTGTAAAAGATAGGCAGAAATGTGCTGTGTTGATGGCCAACCTTACCAATACAAGAAGAAGAAAGATTGTTCATACCTATTTGACGTTACTGTATATTACATACACCTCCTGTAAAATATTTAGAATTCCTTGGTTGTTCTGAGTTACTCCAGTCGGATACCCCGTATTTGATACCCTTTGGACTTGACAATTTTATTTTAACCTAACCTAACATGAGTAGGTAGGTACTAAGCGGAAGTGTAGAGTGGTGCAAGAGTATTTCTTAATTTGAGATTTTGCATTTCTGGATAAAAAAAGATGTCTGTAAATCATTAACCTTCAATAACTTTAAGTTTTGTGTGTAATACTACTGAAAATAATCCGAATAAACACTTTAATATTACCCAATGCTCAGAAGTCTCTAAGAATCGGTGAATAGTCGAACAGGGACTAAAGTGGTTAAATGCATACGGTAACATTCCAAAACGTTGGCCAAACACGCCAACATGCAAGCAACATTTGCCTAACACAGTTATTACTAATTCAAGCACCACGTAATACCGTGGCATTACCAACCAACATTGGTCATAAAATATTTAGGTGTCACTTAGTTGGAACTGATAATTCACGTGTAATTTACTAAATCGTCGGTAAACATATTTGTTCGTAGGCTTTTAATAGCGAACTGTCTTTAACGTGATTTAACCGTAAAGCTTCATATATTTCTGGGAAACTGTACTTCGGTTTGTACAGGTATTGGTGTTGTATCTAAATTAATAACCTTGAGGTTTGCTCATTTAGGATGTTGATGGCAAATATTGAGAATTTAGTCAATCTAACCCAAAATTTGAAAGCAACAATGTTAAATTTTCCGTCAAAACTGTCTGACTGCTTGTACCATTGGTACAGTCAGGCAGATTGGTAAAAGTGTTATAATTGTAGTAGTAGTGTTTTGTATGAATGTGTTATAAATGTAAATGTATTAGTTATATATAAAAATGAGGCAGATATGTTACTGGCGTTTGCATTTTAAGAACTCTCAAACTTCCTAATTAGGAAGTTTTCAAATTTATTTTACTTACGAGCTCATACTATCTTTTGAACTATTCATTAGTCCAATTTGACAACATTTTGACATATACCAACGGGATGAGATTTTAATCGTCGGTACCTATGAAGGTAACAACATAATCTTGTGTGTAATATCATTGGTTTGTACTGACAAATTTTGGTATTGTTGTTGTTGAATTGCCAAAGACACCAATGCAGTAATTTAATATTGAATAAAATAATTTCACGTATAGGGTCCTGCAAGGCCTACTATTTTAGGGGCAAAAAAAAGTAAATACTTTTTTTTTCAATTACCAAAAATAAATCTCCACCGCCTCCAATTTACATAAAATATACTAAATCAACATTTTATATCCTCAACAATATTCTACAGAACGTGTAAGCAAACACTTAGTCCGGACGAATTTACGCAAAGGGTCCGTATGCCTTGGGGCCGTTGTCAAGGAAATTGCATTCTGTACCCAAGACCCCTACAATGGGTACCCTCACTACAACGAGCTCCAAAATTCTAAGATGGATGGGGTCACATAAACTTTGAATCGAAACATTTTTTTTACAAATATTTTTATCGCTGCAATATGAAACAATAGTTAGTAATTGATATATAAACAAGATAAGATATTTCCTTCTAAGTTTCACACCTTTATAAAATTTTAAAATAAAATGCAATATTAATATCATATATAATCATCATTCTCAATCGTATCGTAGTATTAATATATATTATTTATTCCTATTATATTAACGTTTTATCATTATTTTATGTAGGCTAGATAGGTAGTCGCTCCATGTAAAAAAAAACTACTATTCCGCTGATTACGGCTATACTGGAAGCCGACCCCAAAATAGCCAGTAAATTAACGTTATAAAGCTTTTTACCCAGTCTTTAGGTTCCATCCATTTCCTAAAGTGGTCATAATAGGAATAAATAACAATGATTTCTTAAGTCACTATCTACAGTAGTCTAACCAAAATTGTTAGTTAATGTGATGCATGATTTCAACAAGCTTAGCTATCGATTTTGACCGTACTTACCTATACCAAATCCTAATAAGGTAGGTAATATACAAAATTACAGATTTGGCCTAAACAAATTTAAAATAGATAATGATAAAGATTTAATGATAATATTTATTATTAAATGGATACAATATTGAGTTATTATTTTTCATATCGATATACTTACAACGGCTTCACTGGAAATAATGGAAGGAGGCATTTGCCCAGCAGTAGGACAATATAGGCTAGATATTATAATAATAATACTTACACAAGAAATGTTATTGATTTGTTATTATCGGTTAAGCAACACGGCTTACCATGCCGTGAGTCCCACAAATAAATATTTATAAATAAATCTAAATAAATATTAAGCCAATCGTACACCTCAATGACACTCAATCAAATGTAGACCAAAACATTATATATATGCAAAGCAACATAAAAACGGGAGTACGGGTTTAGGAACACGATTTTCTACATGACGAAGTCAAGATAACTGCTTTGTCGAAAGAATTTCGTGTGACAGCGACATTTTGAAATAGAAATAAAATTGATTCGCTTCAATAGAATTGTGACAGCACTGGATTTGAACGTAAAATGTGTACTTTACCGACATTTTCAGAGTATGTGTGAGCTTGAGAAGTAGCTTTTTATTTATTGTAATACTTGCTGTTTCCCGCGGCTGAATACATATAAATTAAAGATAGGAAAAGATCCTGTAACGTAAATACTTTTTAATGAAAAATAATATTATTTTAAGAGTTTCAAGTTATGGTTAAATTAAATTATTTATCCACCCAAAATTAATGGTTATTAGTTCTCCTGTTCGCTTTTATGATTTATATTTTCATTCATCAACTTCACACACAAAAATAACACCATCTCAAATCCCTACATTTTAAATCAGCAACCTTAAAAAGCATCTCGCAATCTCCTTTTTGAAAATTCCATACATTCTAAGTATTTTATCTTTCTCAGTTTATTTCCTGCTAATTACCAATTCTCTCCATCACCGCACCGACAATCTTTGCCGAGTCAGTTCCATTTCCGCTTGTTGGAAACCAGCTTCGTAGCGTTCGAATAGAAATGCATTTTTATTGGTTACTTCCTGGCTTTAGTGAGGATTCAGAGATCGGTAATAAAGTTTAGGAGAGAAAATCTTGACTGTTCTTGGCATGTAAAAACTGTTTTCGCGTGCGTTCCTTGCTGGAAAGTCTCTTAAATATATTTCTATGTATTTTATTGTTTTGCTAAGAAGACTGCTAACAATTTAAGCAACCAAATAAAAAAAAATGTTTCAGACCTCTGTTAACATTTCAAACCAATAGATTAAAAAAAAACAGGTCGTATTTAGATGATAGTTTTATCGGCAGAAAATTGTCTTCAGTTAATTTGCCTTTAATCTTTGGTTGTGGGTTTTTATACAAGGGATTTTGACTCTTAGCTAGGTTATTCTGTAAAATCAAAGGCTAGCTTTAATCTTTGATCTATTCCATGGTATTTGGCACTAAATAACAGAAAAATATATAAGTAATTCGTCATGAAACATGGAAATGGAATCAGATTAAATCCACCAACAATTTCTGTATCTTACTTTACATTCGCTAGGCAACAAACAAGACAGTCTTTCGGAATAATCGGTGCTTCTATACAGAGACTATAATCCTGGTCAATTGGAGCAAACACTTAATGGTAGCTAGAACCAGGTCACTGCAAATATTCAGACGAGGACTGTGTGCCGATGGATAAGGTTAGGTGGTTTGTAAACATTGTTATATTACACGAGTTTGTGTAAATATTTGTTCCTTAGTAGATAAATATGTAACAATAAGATATGGTTATTATTTTGATCAAACTTGTTATTTAAAGCTTCCAAGGAGGTGACTCATGGTAAAAACGACCATTCAAGACGCAAAGACCTATGTTAAAAGTGAGTTTTATACTAGCAGAATTTTATTTAAATTTATTTCTCTAAGTGTAATTCCTGATATGTGTACTTAGTTGTATTTAAATAAATAAATAAATGTGGATAACATCACATATTGCTCTAAACCCAAAGTAAGTAGCTAAAGCACTTGTGTTATGAAATCAGTGACAACGAAGGTACCACAAACACCCAGACCCGAGACAATGTAGAAAAGTGGGTTTCTACATTAACCCGTCCGGGGATCGAACCCGAGCCTCAGAGCTAGCGACACCTTGAAAACCGGTGTGTAAGCCACTCGACCACGGAGGTTGTCAATTTATTATTTACTTTTGTTGGTTTCTTTTTTTTTGTTTTCGAGAAAAGTGGCTTTGACTGCCTAGAATCTGCGGGACAAATTAGTACCTACCATTTAAAATCCAGGCTTCCATTATTATCATAAAACTTAACCATGCTCACAAACAAAAAACTATCTAAAATATTTATTGTATTAATAAATTTCAATTTTCCAGCAGAAGTTGGTTCATATTAGCGCTACGAGTAAGTTCATAACTTCAGGTGACGGCATTCCCACAGTACATAGCTTTAGCTGGCTTCATACTAATTGTGTAGCGTTCTGGAGGTGGCATTTTCTATAGAAATTACAGTGTAGACATCAACAGTGTTTCCACTGATTGTGGCTTCAAGAATGTAAGTTGCATTGTAAACTTAGGCCGTAATTATTGGTTGTGTTCTGTTTTATTGAACTGTTAATTTGAAAATTGCTGTTCTGTGGAATAGGAAAGTAGTGTTTGTAGAATGATAGATAAGGGAAACAAGCTATATTATTTTTGCACTATGTTTATTTTAATTCATGTAGAGTAGTAATTTCGAAAATTGACAAATTCAAATATTTTAACTTGATTAGGGCAATGATAACCGGTTTAGTTTTTATAAAGCCATATTATGTTTTCATTAATTGTATCAAGAATTATTACAATAAATACCAGTAATTATTTAAAACAAATCGGTTTAATCACGCATATTCTCGGGATCACCTGACTTGAAGTCTAAGTTCGCACACGCACACCATCGCTCCCGTCAGCTAATGATTAGAGACTCCTATTAAGTCTGAAACTAGTCGGGAGATCCCGAGAATATACGTGAGTGAACCGTGTTGTTTTAAATAATTATGAATACTCCTCCCGAAAGTTATTATGCAAATAAATACCAGGTCCAAAGATGTAATATGCTTACTTCATGATAATGACAGCATTCTCACTGGACAAGTTTCCAGTGCGTTATTTAATGAAGTTAGTTTATTAGTTGTCGTTAGTTTCAACGACGATTTTAGCGTGGTTCCTGATACATAACATTATAATAGTTAGGTGCACATAATTTTTACTATATTATTTACCCAGTAAGAGTAACTGATGTAGTGTAAATTGTGGAAGTTATTACGATAAAACTGTCTTAGCTAAGCTAGCTAGTGTAATTAGACTACCTATTCATATTACTGAAAACTGGAATTATTGGCGAAACCTTCTGTATAGTGTAAAATACTCGAATAGCTACGGCTTCAAGAAAAGCAGAAGGAACGTTAGTAGTAAAAATGTTTAAAAACTTTACTTTAAAATTAAAGAAAAAAAACTTTTTTATTTGCCAGCAAGACAACAGAAAAAATGCACAGAGTTTGGTTAAAAAATATTTTTTCACAGTATAAGGCAATTCTCATATACATATCTTTGAAACCTTAACAAAAGATTTCTCATTCAGCTATATGCTGAGAGACTGCTTTATATACAGCCTAACAGCGCTAAATATGTTTTGTCAATACACTTAACAATATTATAAGACCCCTCTCTTTACAAAACCATGTACTATACTGCCTACACTAAAACTCTCTATAACAAACCTTTTTGATAGTAAGGAGTTTTCCTTTCATACTGTCGTTGCGCAAATCTGAAGAGCATAGAATATAAGCTGGGCTTATCTCTGATTAAATATTATTATACTCTAGAACTTACGACACCTCGTACATTTACATTAAAAAAGAACAAACATGTATAATATCCGTAGCAAACATTTTTTCGCGTAAAAAAAATATTCGATTTCACTTAGCGGCAATACGACCAACTTTTGCTAGAACTCTGATTTTTTTCAATAACTCTTATGCCGTAGACCTTAAGGTTGAAATTGGAAAATATGCGAGGTAAATGTATGTTTGTCGTTGATCATCCACAAAGATTTTGTAGGGAAAATATGAAGATGAAAGTTGACTCCAGACTGTTTCGTTTTTGCGGAGTCTCGGAACAAAATTGCTGAAGACAGCGTTGTTTCGGTAGTGAGAACATGTTGTTTTTTCGATGATTGATACGATTAATCACGTAATAGGGCGTTCAAGGGAAAATTCTGGTAAACTCTGTTGTTGTCGTAAACATAATATTAAAATACTGCGTATTTTAGGGGCTTATTTCATGCGTAGTTAAGTTTGTAAATATCTGCCTTTAAATTTTAGATTAGTAAATAAAGGTACGTCATTATTTTAAGATTAATTTATTTTCTTATCTTTTATTTTTGGTCAAGAAACTGTTTTGCTTTGTAGAAATTTTGTCTTTACGTTGTCATTAACATGAAAATTTTTATGTAAGCATTGTCTATTAATCTTTGCTAATATTTCATATCAATACAAAATAGTTTAGCTATTAGCCCAATTATTCGGCAACTAAATTTTCAATTTTTACTTTGGTATCTCGATGGCGGAAAACGTTGGACGATGTTGACGCGGTTTTAAATGATCTCCCATTTTTTTAAAAACAATTTCACACCATTGGCCTTGAACTTAAACTTTTTAAACGTGAGTTATTATTTTATGATAGGACAGACATCAATACATCCTCTATCTACAAATTTAACATCATCCCAATCAATTTTACTTATCCTTCAAACAGTACTTAACACAAACTGATATTTAATCCACTTACGACCCCAAAATACGGAATATATAGAGCGGTTCGCACCCGATCAACATCAGTCGTTCAAGCACCCTTAAGAGCTGTAACATCCCCCATTTCCAAGAGTTTAGCAGATTTTAGGGGTAGTTTTTTGTAGGAGTAAACAGTTTATCGCGAATTCAAGATTTGTTCAGGCTTACAGGAGTAGTGAACACGAGCGGATTTAGTTAAAATATTTCTTTTGTTTTCTTGTATTGTGGTTTTATTTCGATTGTATTTATGAAAATGTTATGTATTGTATGTATATCTTTTTGTTTTTCTTCTTTGTATTATTTTTTAAATTCACTTTCGCTGTAATAGACAATACATGACATGTTTATAGCGTCAATTTAAATACAGTTTTCGAACTAGTATAGGATACAGGAAATCTTTGCCGTTACTAAAATGTACTTTTGTATTACACTTTTATTGAAATTTACTTTTAAGGTGGAAACATTTTAATACTTTTGCTTGGACCAATAAATATCATAAAATATTATTACTTATTATTTAATATTGTTAAGCTTTTCAATATTGTTTTTTTAGTAAATCTTAATTATGATGTTTGTCTATTATAACATTATCAATTTTGCTTGATAATGTTATAATTAATAAGTCTTCTTCTTATTATTTAGGTACTTAATTTTATTTACGTTATAAGTTTTAATTTTAATATATCCTAAGTTTTTGTTTTTGTATAAATTGTGTGTGGTGACTGTATGTACAAATAAAGTATATTATCAATACCATATTAAAAAACAAGGGGACTTTGTTTGGGGACGTTGCGTCAGTTTGTCTGTCAGAACGTGATAATCTCAAAAACTACCAAACGGTTCAATGGATAGAGTGAATCAAGGATTGTGTGTATAATTTATTAATGTCCCTGTCTACCCGAGAGAAGCCGTGGTGCGTTGCTAGTATGACAATTATATTAGCCTATTAATGTCCCACTGCTGGGTCTCTTCTCGTGTATAGAAGAAACGTTCATTGATCAGCATGCTTGCTCACTTGCGGTTTCAGATTCCATTTTGTTAAAATGATGTTTGTGTAAACCGGTTTACAATGGACAATATTAAGTAAGTTTAGTTATTGACTTACCGTTTACATCGTATTTTTATTTAAAACTTTTCATATCACATTAGGTTCTTTTTTTTTTGTTTTACTTATTTATATGATTACAGTTATAGAAACTTGTATATACCGTAAACAACTCTGCGAGTATTTTACGAACCGAAATAGCTAGAGATTTTTTTAATTCAATTAATTGGATTAAAAAAGGTTTTTACATAATTATATCTGCTAAGCATACATTTATCAGTAAAATAGTAAATAATCACAAACCAGTAGGCACTCTACCAATATTAATCACTCGGAATAAAACAGCTTCTGTTAGTTCCGATATTATAAATAGAATCTGTGTCTCCAGTGATCTATTGCTGTGGCCGTCTATAAATTATGGAGCTGAGAACATTATTAGGAGTTCGCAAACACGCCACTTGGAGAACGGACGGTTATTTAGTAGACAAATATCTTGTGTCCATTAAGTCCCGTAATTTTCAGATTGTTATATATAGAACTATATTTACACTAGCTGTCCCCCGCGACTTTGTTCGCGTGTTTTAGTTTCAACGGTTTTTCATTTTTGCAACATTTTTCATTTATGCTCCACTCCTATTGGTCGTAGCGTGATGTTATATAGCCTATATATAGCCTTCCTCAATAAACGGACTATCCAATACAAAAAGAATGTTTAAATTCGAACCAGTAGTTCGTCAAAACAAACTCTTCAGCTTTATAATATTAGTATAGATAAGTATAACGTTGTTTAATATCGCTAAAATTTAAATTTGATATGAAGTTCTGTTAACATATTTTTTTTATTAAAAGTTTAGTTATATTGTATAATAATAATGAAGGTACAGGTTTGCCACACCCAGGGCTCTTCTTGCAACGGTAAAGGTTGATATCCCCAACCAATAAATTAATAATAAGGTAGGAATAAAATCTACCCTCAAAAAATAAATAAATTATAAATATATTTATAACTCTTAAAGTTAAGTATAATGTAAAAAAATTATAAATAAAAAAATATATGCATTATTTTTAATAAATTTACTGTCAATCAAAATCAATCTATATTATATACCTACTCTTTTTTATTTGAGTATATATATACTCTATATACTCAAATAGGTTTATCTAGATGCCTTAGAGATTCAATAAAAACCGGCCAAGTGCAAGTCAGACTCGTGCTCGAAGGCTTCCGTATTATTTTCTGTTATAGTGGCAACAGAAATACACATTCGGTGAAGATTTATATTACGGTTCATGAGATACAGTACACTGACTGGCAGATGGACAGACAGCAGAGGCTTATAATAAAGTCCCGTTAGCACTCTTTGGGTAAGGAACTCTAAAATATACCTCATTCTATTAACTTAGCTTTGAAAAGAAAATAATCCATTTGTAATCAAGAACCGCCTTGAAAGTGCAGATTAATAAAGCAACGTAGAAGGTAATATGGAAAAGCTTCCTAATATATCCTTTGTTTTTTAAATAACATCAGCAAAAAATACTTAAGCATCATACTGTTTATGATACAAAAACCATAACCAGTAACAAAAAGACATAAACTATTGTAATAAAACTAATTACCCATAAACTGGGATCATCACATCAGTTTATGGTGACATTAATTTAATTCACGACCCGCTTAGTCAAGCATAAAAATGTTAACAAGCAAAATTGTATTTATATTGTTTATAGTTTTAGTGAGTTATTGCTTCGGTAGTGCAGGTGTTGTTGGCAAGTTACATAGCACACTTGGGAACGACGTTTATAATAATATTGTCCCTATTTAAGTGGTAGGACAGTCGTAAGTTTTATTATTCCAGTTTTGTTTACTGGATCTCGTTTTTGTAATTAATGTAACCTTTTATGTGTCCCACTTCTGGCCAAATTTGCTTCAGACTCATATTATGCCTGGAGCCGCTTCCCACCAATCCGGCAAATAGCGATCGATGTCGTATCGCCAGCGTGTTTTAGACTTACCCCGTTTTCGAGTTCAAACGCTAGGTACCCACTCAGTGGCAACTCTAGCCTATTTATTAGGAACCATGCGGCTAATATGCTGACCAGCTCCACTCTAACTTGGCTGTTTGGATACTCATATCTGTAATTTGCGTTTTTGAGCGAAGGTTTCGGCACGCAATTAGTTCTTTTTACCCCTGAAAACATGGATGCAACATATTTTTAAAACATTCGGCATTCAATGCAGCGAAACAAAAAATTTTTTTTATTAAGACACAATTTTGATGTTTGGCTAAGCAGCGTTTGTATAGGTACATACATACATAGGTTTCTGAAGAAGAGTTGTCCTAACTGCCACCCGACAGTCAAAGTACCAGTTAAGGAACGAAATCAGAAATTTTACTTCAAAAAAACTATTTACTTAAAAGAGTTTATCATTTTTATTTTAAAACCCATATTTATTTTTAACACACAATATGGCTACACCAAATAGAAACATATTTTCTGATATATTTCTTAGATTCTGGGTCAACAATTTTCAATGCAACATACACTGTAAATTGCTATACATACGAATAATACCGTAATGGCGGCTAATGGTCTTCCAAACAAAGTGTTTTAACCGTAACACTTTAATATCGGAGAGTGCAAGCAATTAGTTAAAATTATGTAACAGGATGATACGCAAGTTCGAGCTCTTAATTGTATAAAGTATAATTATACCGAGTCGTGACCTCCTTGTAATATTTAGGCCCGATAATATAGACGATTATGGTAAGTACCTACATATTAATTTTAATTTTCTTAATTTTATGTATTTTATTTTTTTAATGAATATATCTATACTTAAGATTATAAAGCTGACGAGTTTGTTTGTTTGTTTGTTTGTTTGTTTGTTTGTTTGTTTGAACGCGCTAATCTCAGGAACTACTAGTTCGAATTGAATAATTCTTTTTGTGTTGGATAGTCCGTTTATTGAGGAAGGCTATAGGCTATATAACATCACGCTACGACCAATAGGAGCGGAGCATAAATGAAAAATGTTGCAAAAATGAAAAACCGTTGAAACTAAAACACGCGAACAAAGTCGCGGGGGACAGCTAGTTGAATATAAAATAAAATTGTGGAAGATAACATTACCTATATTATTATTATAAGTCCCCGCCGCATCTGTCTGTCTTGTACGACCACAAGTCACTTTTAACAACAATTTAAGTAAATTACCTTCTATATCTATGAATATTATAAAACTAAGTCCCCGCCGCATCGGTCTGTCTGAACGCGATTACCTCAAAAACTATGAAACGAATTGTCATATAGTTTTCACCAATGGATAGAGGTATTCAAGAAAGGTGTAGTTTTTGTCACTCATCATACCATTTCCAATAAAATAAAGTTAAATAATAAAATGCATTTCTTTTTCATCATATAAAGCGATTATGAGGCTTCAATTTGTAAAAACTTTTGCTGTTAAATAAACCTACATTGAACTAACCTTATCGCGTAAAGCAAAATAAAACAGAATTTCAACAACTACGAACACATTTCAGTAGTTTTAACAAATGGAAACTCAAAGTAAAACTGTGTCGCAAACCGTGTTCATTCTAACACACGTTTGTGTTAAAACCCAGTTTTAGTTGGAAAACATTCGAACAAGTTATTTAGTTTAAAATGTACTACGTTTTGATAGAATAAACTCCGCTGTGAATGCGTAGAGATAGCTGTGGTAGAGTCAATCGTTGTGGAGTTATTACGTTCAAATTGCTAAAAGTTTCTAAACTGCAGATTGCATGTGTTTTTGTAGGTTTCTTGCTATAAAACACTTTATTATGAATAATTAATGACCAAATGCGAAGACAACACCATTATTTTATTATATAATTATTTATTACTAGCTGTCCCCCGCGACTTTGTTCGCGTGTTTTAGTTTCAACGGTTTTTAATTTTTGCAACATTTTTCATTTATGCTCCGCTCCTATTGGTCGTAGCGTGATGTTATATAGCCTATAGCCTTTCTCAATAAACGGACTATCCAACACCAAAAGATTTTTTTAATTCAAACCAGTAGTTCCTGAGATTAGCGCGTTCAAACAAACAAACAAACTCTTCAGCTTTATAATATTAGTATAGATGAAACAGTAATTTATAATTTTGGTAAGTATAAATTGGGTTTTTTTTTATTTATTACTGAACCAAAAACACAGTCATTTTAAAGTGAGTGTCTTTGCAGTAAATTCTTGAACTGGGCAGGTTATATAAGCCAGCTTGAAAAGATAAAATATGAGTAATTTTAACATAACATATATTTTTTATTATAAGACATATACCTATTCAAGTATATAAATTGTAGGGTGGGTATTGTCATATACGAATGTATTGAAACTCGGCAGACAGAAAGCGGCATGCAAATAATGAAAGTTCGCCGACGTCACCGCGTTCGACACTCCCGTCACACTTAAGGCGACGTTTGTGGTTTATTTTAATTACGTATATTCTTACTCGACATGCATAATTACTTATTGCACTTACTTTTTTTTATCAGCCTAAAGCACAAAATATGTCTAGAGCTCAAGACATAATTAGTGCTCAAAAAATATCTATATTTTTTGACATGTTCTACATCCATACATATTTTTTGTCATGGAATCAAGAACTATGAAAATGTTATGCTTTCAACACTAAATAATTCGCTAATTCCCATAATATTTAAATTTTACAGCAGACTAGGTCGTAAAAACAATTAAAAAAAAAGTAATGCATTTTTTTAAGGTTTTAATTGAATGTTATCTCATTCCATTATAATAATATAAACATATTCTTTAAGACACTAAACTTTCATTTAAAAACGTAGGCAATTTAGACGACCTCCATGGTAGAGTGGCGTCCACACCGGTTTTCAAGGTGTCGCCAGCTCTGAGGTTCCGGGTTCGATCCCCGGACGGGTCAATGTAGAAATTTACTGATTTGTGTTTGTTGTAGGTACCTTCGTTCTTTCTGATTCCATAACAAAATTGCTTTAGCTACTTACTTTGGGTTCAGAGCAATGTATGTGATCTTGTCCACATTTAATTATATTTAATTCACAATAATATATTTTAGCGGCTTCTCCTTAACTGGTCCTCTGTTTCTGCAGTACAGTGGCTAATTAAAGTTAGCAACACACGGCGCGACCGCGGCGCTACTCTGTTTAACTACAGCTGCGTTTGTGCCCTCTACACGTGCGATAAACAATCGCTATTCTATTTGAAGAATTTACATACCTGGGTGAATGATCTAGGAACTTTAAATAATTACCTAAATACGTAAAATTGAAGATATTTTTTTATAGTTCAAACCTTAGCAGAATAGTTGAGCGCGCATATCGAGTATGAACTGTTGTCACTAGTATGAACATGTAAAATCGTAAAATTTGTATCGAAACAGAGCGCTCACAGCGTTTTATTAAAAGCTATCTCAAAACCTAATATTACCCTGATAATATCGGAACTATCGATATTTTCGGATAAACGTCTGTCGTCGCACGGAAAATCACTTAAATAGATAAACGAGCGTAGTACATTTAGCTAAAAATGTGCTTTCTCTCGGCATAAGGGGCTCTCACTCTATGCTTGTCTATTTTTACTCTAAGTTACAAACAGACAGTATCTGTATGTAACCACGAAAAGTCAGCAATATAAATGCAAAAACAAAAATCACGAGCAATTTAATTTTCATCAAAACCAGACCACATAAAATTAATAATACCTAGTTAATTTTAAAATCCCAATAATTATAAACTGAACAAAATTAATATGGCAAACACAAAGTGAATAAAATTAATCAACTCGATTGACATTGGTACCGGGTTTGGGTCATTAGTCATTATTGATTGCTTATAAATTGCAACGGTCTGCATCTGGGAAACTCACAGAGTAATGTGCAAATGGAGTGAACCCAATTCAACTAAAAAATCGTTGTTAGGTAATTGATTTACGATTTAGCAACTATTTTGCATAATGCGATAGCTTGGGTAAAATATTAAGTCCTTTAATAAATTAAACTTCTTTCTCTCAGAGTGCCTTTTCCACTAAATAATAAGAGTCGGAAATCAGGCTTCGTATTTCTCTTTCTCTTTCGAAGGTTTCAAGGTTGAACTGCTCCTCAACACCCGTAATTAGTAACAAGCGACCTGCTCTTTATACACACAAACCTTTCCCTTGAACCACTATCCATCGGTAAAAACCATATGAAAATCTTTTTTAGTTTTTTAAATTTATCGCGTTGAAACAGACAGACAGACGCGGCGGGGGACATTGTTTTATAATGTATTGAAGAAATAGTTTCAAACATGAAATCAGAATATTTTTTTTAAATAAAATGTCATTATTATTTTTATACACTCCATTGACAATTACTATGCTACGTCAGTAAACATGATTATGATGAACCGATACACAATACGCGGACTACGATAGTAGTTTAATCACCTCTTTGTTTAATGCTGTTATTGTACAGAATGCATTGTAAAGCAGAAAATTAGTTCAGAAAAACAATCAAGATTTTATTTTATTTATTTTATTAAACACAATTTTAAATTAAAATTCAATGCATTAATTTCATATGAATTCGAAAATAATAACATAGCTTCATCTCAGTAACGTCGCCAGATATAACCACTGAAAATGAGTTCTTTGTTTTTAATCAAGAAAAATTAGGTACTTTATTAAGTTATTGTTAAAAATGTAGATTTTTTTATTGTTACGTTTAATTAATAAGTCATTGCGCGAGCTCTTTGGTGTGACGATAAATGTATTGCTTCTTGTATTTAAATATGTATTTTCATACCACTCATCTTATTTACCCTTCATTTAGCAACGATTAAGGTTTCATCCCATCATTATAAACTTATTCGATTATCTAAAACGTGTACAAGAGTACCCATCCACAACAACTCAACATAATGCGATTATACCCAATATTTGCGTACCCAAAGGGGTGTACATATTTGAGAAATTTAAGAGGATTTGTCAAATTTCGAGGCGTCCGTCCGAATGTTGAAATCATGAACACCCTTGTTAGACGGACTGCGAGTGACACCATGTGATGTGCTTTGAAAAATTGTTCCCCGACAGAAACATGGACGTGGGCAAAAAATCAAGGGTTTTGTGTTTCCTAACAAGGTGCGGCTCAGAAGGGTTTAACTGGGTAAATGTAGAGTGAGAGAAAATGTTTAAAATTTAATTTTGTTTTGTTTTTTAATTCTGAAGGTCGCGGTTTTATGAAAAATTTTATGTTTTCTTTTTTATTATTAAGGTTTTCGATTCTAATGTAGTTCTAAATACTGAACAAAAGAATTTAAATGTTTCCTGTAATGTACGGTAATTTAACAATATTAGGTATTATATTATTATATTATTATTATACATAGATTAATTTTTCGTAAAAAAAAATGTAGCAAATACTATTACGTTTTTTGTTTTATATTTTGTACAAAATTATCCAAAACCAAAATGTTCGACATTTTCCTTTCTAGAATCTGAAGTGTGTTATAACAATAAAAGAAAAAATTGCTGAAGCTAAATGAAATTTATTATTACTTTGATACGTATCACGTGTACCTACCTATATCACCTATTATTATATGTTAGATACGAAATATCGTATTTTAAAAGAAATGAGGCACTGACTCTGAGTGTTGTACTTACGTGTTGACTCCTTAAGATACAGCCTTACAGCGTTTTAAGTACTTATAGGTATATTAAGAATAATATTTTTTTCAAATAATTATATAGCTGTACTTCGCTATCCTTACTGATATTATAAATGCGAAAGTAACTCTGTCTGTCTGTCGCGCTTTCACGCCAAAACTGCTGAACCGATTTAAATTAAATTTGGTACACAGATAGTCTAGAGCCTGAGAAAGGACATAGGCTACTTTTACTGCGATAACCGACCTCGACGTGGACGGAGTCGCGGGAAACAGCTAGTAGTACATAAAACAAAGTAGGGTTAGTTACACCATTTATAACTCAAAAACGGATGGACCGATTTTTATGATCTTTGATTTTTTTGAATTGTCTTTGCCCAGAAAATCTGAATAATTTATAAAATATCGAAAAAAAAATCCACAAAAATATGGCGTTGTGGAAGTATACTTACGCGTTTAAAACCGCGGGTCATGGCTAGTTGTTTAATAAGCAATTAAGATCAGTGGTGCAAGACATCCGATCTACGAATTTGGGCAAAACAATATCTTATAGCTTATACCATTACAAAAATCTCAGTGGGCCTTTCCCCGGGATCAACCTCGAATCGAGATCGTAACTCGATCATATTGTAACATGATTACCGGGTTTCAAGTACTCTTCGCTTGGGGCTTTTATCTATAATGGTGCGTTTTATTATGTTTTAAAAAGAGTGGTTGTGTATTGTGTACCCTCGGTTGAGATTTGATCCATCGATCTGCGATGGGATTTGTCAGACTTTATTTTATATTAAAAAAAATGTTAGGGTAACCTCCATATTTATTGTAACTACAGTCAGCCACAAAAGTGAATGAACAAAAAGAGTTTTACGAAACACGTAGCACACAATTTAAAGTCCCTTAATTGAAGTTATGATAATATTCTTCATCGATGTATCATTTTTTATTGCGTTTATTTAGGTGTTAATCAGATTAAGTCCATCAACTTATGTTGCTGACAGTACCTACTAAATATTGTTTTTTATTATTAACTTTAAAGCAACTTTTCTCTGTTACCGTGTTTTGTTTGGTAAGAATAGTGGAAAGTCGTTTATTAAAAACATTTAACTTTAAAATTGAAATAATTGAAATAAAAATATTTTAATTATTCAGCTAGATAGAACGTTATAATATTGTAAGGCGAAAGAGATCCGCATACACACTATAAAAAAGTTTAACTTGGTCCCGAATTAACCTCACACACCGGCTAAAAGTCCGCCGAAAATGACCTTGGAGTGAACGCTGTTAAGTTTTACGAACTCAGCCGTTTACTCTGAAGACAAGGTCAAAGATTTATTGCTTACAAAGGGTCTTTAGGTATGTGTTACCCAAAAAAGTTAATTATCTGTGTTTCCCAAAATAAAAAGTCCAAGAGTGCAATTGGACTTAAAGTCCAATATTAAACATACACTAGAACCTCACAATTATAATTGGCACTCGTGTCTGCAGCGCGATTACAAGTCGGATGCCATGTTAGACAGTTTAATATTCAGTAACAAAATAAAAACACATTTTTAGTTTTTACTATTTTTCTTTTATTTAATTATCAATTCATGTCTAGCTAATTAATGATAGGCAATCACACATTGTTAGCGATGACAGCAATGTATTTATTGTGATTCAGATTTGTTTATTTAAATAAACAAATTATTGTTATGTGAAACATTCCGTGTTTGATTATGATGATTAATTATTTATGTATTAAAATACTCTTTGCATTGATTTGAATAATTATGTGGTTCACACAAACCGACTTTTAGATGACATGATTCTTCACGGCGTTAGCGAAAGGTTGTAAATGTACTAAGTTGGGAGCCCCACGTCGGGCGCCAAATTACAGGTTCTTTATTTTGACAACTACATAAAAAGTTTTAGGTGCATTAAGATAATAATTACAGTAATGATTTATTGTAACATTTACAAATACATAGGACAACGTTTCAATATTTGCAAATTGTATTTAAAAAAGAAAATTAAGCGTAAGGCCCAATGATATTATACACAAGATATTATACCTTAATAGTTGTATTCAAAAGATAGGATAAGCTTGTAAATAAAATAGATAGCTATCATTGAAAACTTTTAAGGTTTTCAAGTCCTCAAAACACGAGCGCTAATAAAATATCTGACTCATTTTATAATAAATGATGATGAAAACCCCTTTTAAAAGTGTTTCATTTATGTAACAAGTAGTAAAAAGAAAAGACAGTAAACTGTGTGTAGAATAGTGTTTCTCTGTAGAAATAATAAAGTTATACAAACTCAAGAAGAATGAGGTACTTGAAAAACAATGACTAATAAAAGTTGAAAAATATCTTTGATTTTTGTACGAAGTTCAATAGCATCTTTCAATCGAGACGTATTCATTTCCTTTAAGCGTCTCATTCTTACGTAGCGAACAGGAACATCCATTATAAATATTTTAAACAGTAGTTTTATGACACAAGAAACAATATTGTATTGTACATTATGCGTTTTATGCAAAGTGGATAAGAACATGGCAACGGAAAAATATGACATCAGTACCTAATAGAAACGATTGGTAGATATTAAAACATTAAAAAATCTCTTATTTAAATACTATAAACGTAAGACTTTCTCAGAACCTTCTCTATTTATCTAGATCTTAAAATAAATATTACCATTAAATATTCAATGAGACTTCTGTACCTTACCTGTCTAACACCGGAAGCTGTGAATATTCGGCGCGACGGTTGCAGCGCCCCCTGCAGCAGACTGCTACATCCGGTTTCAACTTCCTGCTCTTTCCAAATCACGGTTTTTAGTTCAAAAACGTTCAATTGATGTTATTTACGTTTTCCTCCGCTTGTAAAGGATATGTCTTGAAAATGTTGTAGTAAAGCGGTTTAAATGGTTACATTTATCCGCGGTTATTAAAAAACGAATTATCGTGCAATAAATATAAAAATATCATATAATTTTATATTTTTTAGTTAGGTTAGAATCGGTTTTTATTCCATTTAATAAAAATTAAATGCAGTAAAGCAGTTACCGAAGCAATGACCCAGGCTCGGGCAATGAAATCAAAGATCATGAAAATAAATTATTACTTTAAAATAAAAATAAAATAGGAGCAAATAAAACAACGAATTATTCAAAATGTGTTTAATTTTTGATGGCCAAATCATCATAAATACAAATAAAATACATCATAAATACAATTACAAAACATGTCTTCAAAGACTTTTCTGATAAAGCACTTTCAAAGCATGGCATGGGCCTTTCAAACATATACTTACATTCAAATGTATTGGACGTTCACCTCGGTTTGTTTACAAAGTTTTGTGTAGTATCTATTCAGGATGTAATTTGTACGCGGCTCTAGTTACTGTGGCAATTATTCAGTTAGGATTATCCCCGGTAAGCATCTTAGTAAATGGACACAAAATATTTCGTGAAAATAGTTTCATTTAGACCAAATTGCATTATCCTAATATGTTTTTTTTTTAAACCGGCCAAGTGTGAGTCAAGGACTCGTGCTTGAAGGGTTCCGTTAAATATTAGGGACCTTCAATTTTTAATATTATTTTATTATTTTTTGTTAACAGCAACAGAAATACACGCTGTGTAAAATACAACTCTCTAGCGCTTCATGAGATACAGCCCTCGGATAGACAAACGGACGGACGGACATTAGAGGCTTACTAAAAGGGCCCCGTTGTTACCCTTTGTGTACGGATTCCTAAAAATTATTGTTTATAATCGTTAAAACTTTAGACGCTTACAGTTCTCTCAAATTACCCGAATAGTATTTTTAGATATTTTTTTCAGATTAGGAGCAGAAAGTCCTATACTTCAAATCGACTTTTCGTTGCTGGTAGAATAGTTTATTAAATTCATAAATAAAAGAAATAAACAAGTAATAGATGGTATCTATGGATACACAAAGTCACAGATACAAAAAAAAACGTTGGAACAAAACAAAAAAAAATAAGTTTAAAAATCAAAACACAAACAGTATGAAATTGATATTTTCTCCTTTAAATCTTATTATTTCCCGTCGCCATGTCACGTTGCCTGACACCGACGCTGGACGTTCGAACCAATATCATCGAGAAAATGATATGCTACGACTTTATAGAATATTTCCTTTTAAGATTTTCTGTCAGAAACGGTAGACTACTGTTGTGTACATAATAAAGGATAGTGAAGAAACATTTTTATCATGTACGATGGCAAATGTATTGTAATACATATAAGAATAGTCAGTCATTTGGTTTTTATAAAACAAATGACTGATGATGATGATTTTTTTGTGTTGTTTTTAAATATGTTCTATTTTCGCAGAACGATTTACTTTTTGTTTATTCCAAATAATTATTTATTTACAAGTTATTGATATTTTAACTAAAAATTTATTAAAATTAATTGATGAAAAATAAGATTTATATCTTAAATTAAATTTAGATATTTAGAGTATTTAATAACGTTTTTAATCACAGGTAAATATATAATGATAAAAAAACAAATGAGTTGTCGGTGTAAGAGAAAACAATGTAATTTTGTCATATTAATACAAAAAATTAAGTTGGTAACACACTCATTGACAAAAACCATACTAACCACCGACCACTAATGGAGACGGTCTCAAAAGCATATGGTGGAAGTCATTTCTTATTATTTTAAAGTCTACAAGCAAATCTAAAATCTCTTCAACATCGTCTGTGACGTGAATCGATTACAAGCATCAGTACCTCAGAATTAGCGGATCAGAGGTCAAGTTAATAATGGTAGAACACCCTCGTCACTCCCGCCTGCCTATGACAGGCTGACTGGAAACTTTGGGGCTTAAGTATTGTACCTGTTTCGTGATTTCAGTCTATGGGGTTTGAATTTAGAGATTTATTTGATCAATATTTTGTATTGCCTATTATTTATAACGAAGTTTTAAAGAATTTTCGATTTTACCGAAATGTTGTTTTTTAAAATATCGTTTTTAGTATGCTATGCTACAGTTACGGTTATGTAAATATAACGTTATGTAATGAATATCCAAAAATCAAAATACAATTTGCTAAATGGACAGACTTTGGAAATCCAACCCTAAACACAAGCTGAGATATATTTATAATATTATGTATATTAATGGCATGGCATTAAGTCCACCTTGTGTACCATTTTGTACATAAAGTTTCAAATCTATATTTAATTTTGTTTGTTTGAACGCGCTAATCTCAGGAACTACTGGTCCGATTTGAAAAATTCTTTCAGTGTTGGATTGCTCATTTATTGAGAAAGGCTATAGGCTATATAACACCACGCTACGACTAATAGGAGCGGAGCATAAATGAAAAATTTCGCAAAAATGAAAAACCGTTGAAACTAAAACACGCGGACAAAGTCGCGGGGACAGCTAGTAAATAAATAAGAACCAAACGAATCCTATTTCAATACCTCAAGGCATCCTGTTTACTAGCCTAACTTAAACAATTTTTCTTTCATGTCTTCCATTGAAGTCTAAATTCAAACACCGGACCCCAAAAAAAAGGAAAAAGTAAAGGAAAAATATCCAAAACCGCATTCGCAGTTACGCTCCCGTCATTCAATCCACTGATATCTCATTTTGCCGCGCGAATAGATCCGAACAAAATGGATAGCGATTCAGAGACCCTTAAGAACTGGTTTAAGTTATAGAAGCATGATCCTGAATCGTGAAGGCATACAATACAAAGGAAAGTGATCTTATTGTAGATACTTTTTATTTACGGCAAGGACTATTATGGGTTGGCGGTTATTGATTTATGTAAATATTTTTATTGAATCCAAGTGATACGATTTATAATAATACAAGCTGTTTCCCGCAGCTCCGCCCGCGGTAAAAAGTAGCATATTTCCTTTTTCAGGCTCTAGACTATCTGTATACCAAATTTCAATTAAATCAATTCAGTAGTTTTGGTGTGAAAGCGCGACAGACAGACAGACAGAATTACTGTCACATTTTAATATAAGTAAAGATAATAGTCCCATTACTTTCTAGAAAAGAGTTTAGTTCATCGGATATAACGACCAGTTACGGATACTTTACTGTTTTTATATTAAGATTTTCATGTTTCATAATAAGTATACTATGGTCTGTCTGATTTTGCGGTATCATTTTGCTTTATATAACCTACAGCCAAAGAGAACAAGCGATGCACAAAATAATACCCGAACTTAAAACACTCTTCAAGAGACATCTCTTATAAAACAATACTTTTACCTGAACAACTGTACATAACGATGAAGAGTTTTTACGTTTATTATTTCTCATCTGATACGTACGTTGCGGAATGCAAATATAGAGCATGAATATGAATTTATGGCTCATGTCGGAACAATAAAGAACATAATTTTCTAACACACTCCTCGCGATAAGACGTAAAAATGATTTACTTTCTACTTTTGTTAGAATGAGTTTTTCTATTTCTCTTTTGTAGTGTCTGTACTGGGTTGAGTACCGTTAATTTTGTTTAATACAAGTTTGTTATTGCCAGTGATGGCATAATTTTAAGATAACCTAACATTTGATGTTCTTTTGTCTTTATAAGCTGATTGAGATTATATAAGGTTCGGCGCAAACGTGTGGCTTAACATTTTTTTTTTATATTTTGTGTACGACCTGCGGCACACGTGTAGCCGGTGGCGGCCACTCGCTACAGCAGACAAATATATGGCCACCGGTGGTTGTGGTGGGTGGCCCGTTTGTGTTTGTGCCAAGCCTTAAGTGTGGATGGATAGATGGCTAGGTAAGAATCTAGCCATCTATCCATCCACACTTAAGGCAGCACTCTGGACGACTGCTTTGCAAGAGCAAAGCAGGCGTCCAGAGTGCTAGTAGTAGTGCTATGATCTTGTACATTGTCGATTTGTCTCCAAAACTCTCCTTTCAATAAACAAGAATAGTACATATCCTTAGCTTAGGATTGATCTTTTTGTATTTCCTTTACTTGTTTAAATTTCTCACCAGCTATAGTTATTTTTCTACTTTGTTTTCCCCATTTTCTATATACTTGCACCAAACACGTGTGATCTCGCTTGAGACTGTGACCCTACCGGTGTTGAACATTGAATTTCGTGTAGCGACACATTTTCTTGAAAAATATTACTTCGTCAACATGTATCGCCCCGGTATTATGGTAGACAGTAATGCTATTGATGGGATACAAGCATCCATGTTTTTTTATGAATAGAGATCTGATTATGGCAGATTGCTTTTTTATACGATGATTTTAAATAACAATTAGGGCTGATTTTTTCAACGACAGATGATTTCATCCGAGGATTAGTTTTGTATTTTTTTACAGTTCTTCCATACAAAATCTGTCAGATTTCTATTTTAAACCACGAATAAAAATTATTTGTTGATTGAAAAATCATTCCGTAATCTAAAAACCAGCCTTTACAAAAACCCAGTATACGTATGTATTTGAGAGGGTCAGACGGGTTGTATTTATATTTGGTTAATGAGTTATGAATGTTACTAAGCATTTCAAAATAATTACTTTAAATAGATTCTTCACCAGTTGGTGTTTCCTTCAAACCTAAATTAGGATTAATTTATACCTTTTCGTTCCCCTTTTTATTAAAATCTGCTAATCAACAGCTCCAAGTGGAACTTGGGCCAACGCTTTGTAGAAAAATTGTTTATCAGTCGAGAGAATTCAGAAGAGCTATGTTAGCTCTAACTGATATTATTCTGGTTCTTTAATCTACGAGAAGTGGTCTGTTATTTTCTCAAAACTCGTTAGATCCAAGGTTTTTATTACAGAACTGACTGTAACTAAGTGGTATCCAGTACTTTGAAATTGTAGCGTATTGCCTCTTGTAAATTCCAGACGAAATTATTACAATCTTTTTGAGGTCCTCTTTTATGATTTCTTTTAAGACGATGATGAAATAGTGCTTATTATTTATCTCTGCTTTTAAATCTGTTATCTTTTGAATATGTTTGCATCTGTTTATGAGTGTATATCCTCCTTTACCAATTTCCCGATAAATTTATGTAATTTTGATTCATATTGGAAAACTGAGATATTAATTTAAAAAACCATACAGTTATAGAGTAGGTATATGTTTTAGTACAATCTTCGTTTCATCAAACTTTTATACTTCCTGTCTTTTGGTCCAAAAACCAAATAATATCAACTCATATAACGCATTCATATCTTACTAGCTACTCCGGTTTTGTTTTCGATTTATATTCTTAACCTTAACCTTCGTAGCGTACACACCAATTTTTAAGGTGTCGCCAACCCTGAGGTCCCACGTTCGATCCCTGAACAGGTAAATGTAGAAAACCACTAAAATCAAAATCAAATCAAAATATTTTTATTTCGAGTAGGCCTTTTCAGGCCCTTTCAAAACGTTAAATGACTAGTTGCGCGGTTCCAAAATGTCACTCCTATAGAGAAGAACCGGCAAGAAACTCCATAGGTTAATCTTTAAAAAAAAAGGTAATATGTTGGTACATACAATGTTAAAAAAAATATTACTTTATTTATATATTAATATACTATTCTACATTATCTCGGGTCTGGGTGTTTATAGTACCTTCATTGTTTCTGATTCCACAACACAAGTGCTCTAGCTACTTACTTTGGGTTCAATGCAATGTATGTGATGTTGTCCACATTAATTTTATTTATTTATTTAAAGAACACCTCAAAATACAAACTGAATTTCGTCTTTAATTTAATTACCCTGTGTTCTATATTTCGTTTGGTTAAGAGACATTGGGGTCATCGACGAAATTAAAAATACTTTCGTCTCGTATTTCAGCTAACGTCAAACGATATTGTCTGAGTACGAACGGCAGTCACAGGCTGAAAATAATTGACTCTTTGGAAGTTAAAAAATATATGTAATATCGTCACTTCACGTCACTTCATATGCGTCCCAGTGTTGTAAGTTCTACGTAGTTTTTTAAACTATTATTATAACAATGTTTTAGAGCTAGATAAACTTGGTGCACTTTCATAAAAATACTGCACCTTCTCGTTTTGAAGGTAGTAGAGCTAAATAGTTACCAATCTACGCTATAAAAATAAAAAGCAAAAAGTATTGAGAAAATGAACCTAACTGCTGCTTTGATATAAATCCACTTTTCTAAAGTACCTACTACCTATACGTACATGTACAAAATATTGTCTATAAATAAAGTTTTATTTATTTATAAAATCAAGTAGAGCTCGATTTTAGTTAAATGTAAAAATAAATATTCCTACTCCATTCCTAATTATTCAACAAGGGAAGGCCTTCAAAGCTCCACACATTCTATAAATTGATTAAAAGCCTATAATGTGTCGTAATAAAAATCAGTACAGGTTAGTGACATTGCTTTATAAAACGCGTTCTACACTGTCACCTCCAATCCGTTTTCAATTAACGTGCCCAGAGTTGCGTTAACGCCCGCCCTGTAAGGGTTAGTACACATGATAACATGTGAATACGAATGACGAGTTGTGTGAGTTGTGTGTTTGGGGTCGGTGCACACTGGCTGGTACGTTTTGAAATAATTATTTAATGTTTTATTTATAGGACCACTTACCACTACTTAGATAGAGCTGAATAATAAGCTAGAGAAATGGGAAAATTTGTTTTCTTTTTCAGCCTGATATCATACAAACTACCTCCACTTGTACATAAGACACATTTTAAACTTATTTAAGTTGATATTAACGTATAAAATTTAGGTTATTATAGTTATAAAAATTGGTCATATTACCTACATGGGTCCTGATAGAAGGGCGAGACTTGCTACTGAGTGGGTACCTAGAGCCGGAACTCGAAAAACGCTGTCGAAAATACATCGCTTGCTATTTGCCGGATTGGTGTGAAGCTGCTCCAGACAGGGAAATTATAAAAACAAATGGGTATGAAAACTAATTAAACAATTTACTACTTAATTAATTATTTTGCGACAGGGATTTTTTTTTTTTTTTTTTGTATTTTATTTAATTTTGTATTGTATTTTATTAATAATTGATACGAAATTCTAAAATGCAAATAAAAGACGTATTTTTTTTATAAAAACATTTCTAAAGAATGCTTTATTTTCCAATAAATACGTAACTAAATTACTAAATATTCGTGTACACCAAGCTTTGCTTGAGACCCGCCCCTTATTCAAATATCTCGCAGACGCGGTACGATGCTAATTACGTAGCCTAGGGTGTCTAGCCCCATTGATGATGCTCCCGGTATTATACAGGATTTGACTTAGATTTCATTGTGTTATGACTTTGTCGCCTACACATGAAGATAAGCTAGGGATTACTTTGTGATTTGAGTATATCTATACTAATACTAATACTATTAATATTATAAAGCTGAAGAGTTTGTTTGTTTGTTTGTTTGTTTGTTTGAACGCGCTAATCTCAGGAACTACTGGTTCGAATTGAAAAATTCTTTTTGTATTGGACAGTCCGTTTATTGAGGAAGGCTATAGGCTATAAAGCATCACGCTACGACCAATAGGAGCGGAGCATAAATGAAAAATGTTGCAAAAATGAAAAACCGTTGAAACTAAAACACGCGAACAAAGTCGCGGGGGACAGCTAGTTACCTTATAAAAGCGGATATCTGGGAAGTAGGTACCTACAAACAAAAAAATAATTAATAGGGATGTTGAGTGGATATGAAAAGTAAAAATCTATTTACTCCGTAAGTTACACAATAAAAAAATATTAGCCACGTGTGTTTTACTTCTTTCCAATTTTAATTTTTTAAGAAAATTTAATGATTGGAGATAAAGTGATCAACGTACAAGGGTAGGGGCTAGTGGCGTCTCACGTTCGCACAAAACGTGCGAATATGTGACGTCATGCGACATTTCCAATCAAAGTATCCTCATGAGTTTTTTTTACGTAAAAAAATAATAAAAAATACATGTCTATTATTTATTTTAAAATATACAACGTCCCAACTGAGGTATAAGGTATTCGTCAAACAATTTGGTTATACCGGCTTTGGTCGCAAGCAGACTCCGTAAAGGTATTTCATGCAAGTCAGTATAGCAAACTCTTTTCAAATAAATATTTATTACCTAGTCGTTTTTGTTTTATTTCTTATCTTGATAGATATTTAAAAGTACTCTCATGAATTACTTACTACACCTCCCACAGTGCTGATTTAAAATAATGGTGAAACTAAAAAAAGATTTTCTTTTTTGTGTATTAATAGAATTATATAAATCATTTTAATTAAACCACTTAACACACCAATGTTCTCTCTCATAGAAGATCATTCACATCTATCATCATAATCCTAGACCTCCATTAACATTGGTGAAGGAACATCGAGGATGCTGCGTCCTCTCGCATTAATCTCCGGCTAGCCATCTCGACACTTAGGCTGGATTTCGATGGTCGTGAACGCGATTAGTTAAAGCTAAGATCAATAGGGATGTTTACTGGGTATGAAAAGTTAAAATCTATTTAGTTCGTCAGTTAGATAATAAAAAAATATTTGACACGTATTTTTTCTTTTATCAAAACAATACAAAATTTAAGGATATTTACAGGAAAAAAAGGAAAAATACGTGTCCAATAAAATTCATAAATCTACCAGGCGGACATTAAAATATATAATATAAGTATTTTTGTATTAATAGGGATGTTTCCTGGGTATGAAAAGTTAAAATCTATTTAGTCCGTCAGTTAGATAATAAAAAAATATTAGACACGTATTTTTTCTTTTATCAAAACAATAAAAAAATACAAAGATACACCGCTTTAAAGTTTCGGAGTGGGGGCTTATGACGCCACGCCTCGCTAAAAATCATAGCGAGGAGTGACGTCACGCGTAATTTCCGTTCTCTGTATTTTGATAATTTTTTGTTTGCAGCAAAAAAGAAAAAATACGTGTTCAATAAAATTCATTAATCTACAAGACGGACATTAAAAAAAAATAGGAAACATGCCTATATTGTAAGTTTTATATTGTATGGTTATCATATTTGTATCGATATTTTTCTACTAGTTTATAGTACCTAACTGTTTTTCCTATCTATGTAATTTGTTCTAGGGGCCTTGTCGTCCAATAATAAAAAAAATATAAAAAAAAATAAACGCAGATTAGAAAAAAAAACACATTATATAAGAATAAGGTACAATAGAATACCTTTAGATATAACTCTTTTTATTCAAATAACGCAATCCATGTCACGTCTAGCCCTAAGAAATTGTATGCTCTATGGCAAGTACATTTGACATTTCTGCTTTGACATTTGACAATTTTAAACTCGAACCTGGGTTACCTTGTTTTCAGGAACGTTAACGGGTGAGACCGCCCCTTGCTGTATTAGGGGGGCGGCTAATAGCTTCGGATAACCATTTAGGACAGGTATTTAGACTAGACCCTGTAGTTTCAGGCTTAAATTGATTTGGAGTATATTCTATGTTGTTGATGGCAAATGGAAAAGGTATAAGATCACGGTACTTAGATGGGGAATGCAGTTTTTGTTGGTGAGACACTTTCAGTTAAACAAAATAATAAAAAAAAGCAATCCATACCAATATTATAAATGTATAAGTAACTCTGTCCGTCTGCCTTTCTGTCTGTGTTTCTCTTTCACGGCTAAACCGATTTAAATCAAACTTGGTATGGTGTAAACGGATCCTAAGAAAGGGACATAGGCTATTTTATGCCGCGATAATCGACATCCACGCGGGCGTAGTCGCGGTAAACAGTTAAATGATGCGGTAAAATATATGAATTAAAAAAATCTTTAATTATGGAAGATTTGTGTAAAAACTACAAGCTGGAGGAAAAATATATAAAATTTATTATCTGAAATAACAAAGTACATAAAAATTATATTATGTTATGACAGAAATACGAAACCTGTATAATAGTGCCCACTTGTATAATTTATCAGTCTGTTTAAAACCAGATACCTTCTCTATTTGTAACACAAAAATATAATACTAAAAAATACTACCTACAAAGAACTCACAAAGCGTAATTTCGACTAAATAGATTTAGACTTTATTAAATTACTAGCTACATTCACATCATGCCTCTGACCACAAGCCATATAACAAAAAGAAAACAAAAACACATCGTTGTTTATTTGTTATACACAAATAAAACAGAGATCAAACGTAGAGGAACGTTTTCGTGAAACTCCGTTTCTATTAAACGAAGCAGGCAAGCGTGAACTCGTGTACACACATAGCTGTATTAAAATAACGTACAATTGTATGAGATATTCGTGCGTCCTTGTGGCGATTTCACATACAAGAAGAAACACAAACACACATACAGATACACAGACAGACACGTCAAACTTATAACACACCAAGTTTGAAGTGTCTGGCTGTGTATGTGTGTGTGTTTGCGTCGTGGATACTAAAATAAATAAACCTTAATAAACAGATCTCTTCTAAGACACTATTAACAAAGGGTGAAGGAAAACATCGTGAGGTAATCTGGATTCCAGAAATTGAAATCTGAAATCGCGAACCTGCAAGTGAGCAAGCGTGGTGATCAATACTCGTGCCTTCTTTACATGAGAAGAGGCCTGTGCCCAGCATTGGGACATTTATATGCGGGTACTATATCCAGCTCCTTTTATGGCAGAACTATGAAGAATTAAGTACGGTTTTTGAAAGGCCGATAACACAAAAGTTGTCGAACGCTGTGATTGACTGTTAGTCTTTAGATTACATTAGAAAACCAATTAAATTGAACATCATTTCAGAAACCGCAAGCAAATATTTTATAATACCGCTAGAAATAATTTAAAAGTAAACACAGACCTTTTAAAAAGAAATGTTTAAATATTAAAAATCGCCTGAGTGTGGGTAAATCTATCTGGGCGTTTTCCGTTTTAATACAATTATGCAGGGGTCCGGGTCGGCTAAAAGCTCGTTTATAATAGCATTACTTTCGTTTTCGTCAGAAAGCGCGACACTAAACCAATTACGGAGTTTCAACGTAGTTTTTGGTGTAACTGGCCTATCGCGTTTCAAAGGGTTGCATTTAATATAACGGTTTATGTTTTCTTTTTTATGCCACAAAGAAACGGTGCTTGTGTTCAGTGCCAGTCCTAAGTGGTACCTATGATATTTTATTTTTTCTTTTGTTCTTATGTTATCGCTCCACACACCTAGGCAAAACAAAAATGTTCCTGAATCACTTTCATACATTTTATATGACCTAATGCTTTCAAAAGGCAGGCCGTATCGAAACGCAAAACATCGAAAGTCTTCTGGATCATCTTTGCGTTGCAGTGCTAAGCTATAAAATTAGATAAAAAAAAAAACAAATTGTCATAGTTACCACTTAGGACTGGCACTTACACGAGCACGCCAATATTTAGCCTCTTTATGATGTAGAATTCAAATGTGGAATATTTTGAATAATTCATTTGTTAAAAAAGTGTATGGAATCAATAACAGTCATTGTGATTCGAATTATAAATGTAATTTAGAATAGTTTTTACTTTTTTTTCAAAATGAATTTCAATATAAAATTGGCAGTCATATTTTTTATTCAACCCTTAAAATGAAAAACAAAATCGTTTTTGAATTAGGTACATAAGTATAATTTTACAAATACTCTCTAAATCCCCCACAACACACAAACCAAAACAATATCTATTCAGTATCATTATAGACCCGCAGTACATCCAAAAAGTATTTCCTTGTTCCTACCATTAAGTTAACGTTTAGTTATAAATCCACTAGAACGTTCCACGCTTCCCTTTTATTTCCCTCGCCTGTGGCTAGAAAGTATCCGTAAACATTAACTTCATAGAGTTAGGTTACACTGAGAGTCCATATACTAGTTTAAAAGTATCTTTATCAGGATTGAATTGAAAGGTTTTCTTAAAATTTTAGACCAGTTACTATCTGTTGCCCACGGCTACGCCAGCGTGGGTGTCGGTTATCGCGGCAAAAAGTAGCCTAACTCCTTTCTTAAGATCCAAACTTACACCATACCAAGTTTCATTAAAATCGGTTTAGTGGTTTAGCCGTGATAGCGTAACAGACAGACAGTCAGGCAGACAGAGTTACTTTTGCATTCATAATATATGTAAGAAGATTGATCATTAAAAGCTTATTTATAGTCACACGTTTTTATTTCATAAAACACTTATCAAATAAACAATCACATACATTGTTCTGATCCCAAAGTAAGTAGCTAATGCACTTGTGTTATAGAATCAGAGAAGACGAAGGTACCAAAAACACTCTGACTCGAGACAATATAGAAAAGAGGTTTTATGAGGTCGTTAAATCTTCATACACTTACTAAAACGTCATGGTAGTTTACAATATGTATTAAAATAAGTAAGTATTGATGCGACTTACCTGATTTCTTAGTAATTTGAGACACTATTGACAACTTAAATTGTAAATGTGTGGTAATTTACTCACCAAAATGCTTTATATTCGGTGCAAAGAGTTTTTAATTTAATGAACAATCAATTCTACGTATATTTACAAAACAATATTGTTCCCAGCTAGTAAGAGGTTTGTTTACTATTAACGACAACGTGAATGATAAACAAATAATTTTATTTACAATCTTAATCGCGTACGCATTGATATAATTATTTGTTTTATAAACACTTGATTTATTATTTGTTTTTTCAACTGTGAAAGTTAACATCGCTACAGTATCTCAATGTTATGTGGGATATTCAAATACCTACTGAAAATTCCAAGAAAGTCGTGGAAGTTCTAAGGACCCTATTACTAAGACTCCGCTGACGGTCTGTTAGTCCGTCTGTCACCAGGCTGCATCTCATGAACCGAGGTAGTTAGACACTTGAAGTTTTCACAGATGATGTATTTCTGTTGCCGCTAAAAAACAGAATATGTTTTTTTTTAAGGAGGCGTTTTACAGCAAATTTGATTTTTTGGTATGTAAAATTCCTACTCGTGTTTAGAAAAAGTCTATATGGCCTCCATAGCTCGGTTCCCTATTTTTAAGCATAAAATTTTATGTCATAATTTTTACATGGCATAATTTGATTTATCCTAATAATAGTTACGCACAATATCACTTTGGCATAACTTTATAGGCATAATTTTTAAGGCATACTTACTTTAAGCATAACAATGTTAAGCATAATATTCTAAAGCCTAAATATCCTTACGCATAATGATATTTAAGCATAACTTTTATCTAACATTTTTTTCAAAACTTTGCTATGAAATCATACTAGGCGCTTACTACGTGCTAAGGGTAAGGGTCACAAAAAAAATACCTACCAACCTAGACAAATGTGTCGGAGTTAGCAAAGTCGTTTCTAAGGGTCACAAAAAAAATACCTACCAACCTAACCAAATGTGTTGGGGTTGGCAAAGTCGTTTCTAGGGGCACGAAAAAAAATACCTACCAACCTAAACAAATGTTTTGCTTATAAATCAGGAATAAATACGTGTGATTAACTAAAGTATGTATTCATTACACCTTTTGATCTTTATGCCTAATATGTAACTATTAGACGAATAAACAATATGCCTAACAACTTTATGCAAATCGAAATTAGGGCAAAAACAATAGCCTAAACTATAAATATGCTTATTGAAATAGTATGCCAAACAACAATTATGTCAAAATATTGTTATGCCAAATACCAATATGCCCAACTCGTTATGCCAATTTAAAATAGGACAAAAAAAAAATAGGCGAAAAAAAGGGATCCCCCATAGCTCATTTTGACTGAAAGACCCAATGCATCAACATTATTTTATTGTTCTACTGTATCAAATAGAACCTAGTCATGGCCAATAGAAAGTAAGATCGTATCTACTGATAAAACTACCAAAGCGTCATTATTTATTAGATATATTCAGGCTCCCATAAATCAATGAGATAGCTGATAACACAGCAATACTTTTGATAGTTCAATGGCGCCGATTCCCTTCTACGCTAACTAAATCAAAATTAAACCATTGCTATCTTTTACTAACATACAGCGTGAGAAAAGGACGGCAACAGATAACAACTAACTTAGAGATGTCAAACCAGTTTTCGCCTTGAACATCACTGTGTTTTGGTGCACACGTTTCTACGTGTCACTAGATTGGTATGAGAATTTTAGTGGTAACTAAATTTGTCAGCTCTAATTTTCGTCTGTCCTTTTCTAATTGTGTACAAGTGAAAAAGATACTGATGACCTAAAATAAGTTTAGTGTGGGTTTAACAGAATCGGCGCCGATGTAATGGCAATTATGATAAAATTTATTATCTTTATTAAACAAATATATTACGTCTATATAATAATATCAGCCTGTATGTTATCCCAATGGCAAATTAATTTATGAGAGATTATTTCTACGCTTGTTGACTTGGCAATTTTAATATTTCATCAAATATTCTCGACGGTAAAAAAATATTTTTTTCTGGCAGGGTAAGGCAAGGAAGAATAAAGAATACACTGGTATCATTGGTGATGGTGTGAAAAACATGAGAATTACCATCAAGGACAAATATATAATTATCTACTTACTAGCGCTGCCCCGCGGTTTCAACCGCGTCATTAGTGAGGGACTAATGACGCCCCGTAAGACATCTTTTTTTTGTGACTTTTTCCGATGTTTTTATAGTTATTCTGCTATTCGGGGTGGTGACGAACAAATAAAAGATCATGAAAATCGGTCCACCCGTTCTTGAGTTATAAATTAATTGTGTATAGCCGACTTTGTTTTATCTATACTATCTATACTAATATTATAAAGCTGAAGAGTTTGTTTGTTTGATTGTTTGTTTGTTTGTTTGAACGCGCTAATCTCAGGAACTACTGGTCCGATTTGAAAAATTCTTTCAGTGTTGGATAGCTCATTTATTGAGGAAGGCTATAGGCTATATAACATCACGCTACGACCAATAGGAGCGGAGCATAAATGAAAAATGTCGCAAAAATTAAAAACCGTTGAAACTAAAACACGCGGACAAAGTCGCGGGGGACAGCTAGTATACTATATAATATTATAAAGCTGAAGAGTTTGTTTGTTTGTTTTTTGTTTGTTTGAACGCGCTAATCTCAGGAACTACTGGTTCGAATTGAAAAATTATTTTTGTATTGCATAGTCCGTTTATTGAGGAAGGCTATAGGCTATATAACATCACGCTACGATCAATAGGAGCGGAGCATAAATGAAAAATGTTGCAAAAATGAAAAACCGTTGAAATTAAAACACGCGAACAAAGTCGCGGGGGACAGCTAGTATTATATAGATTTGTGCAGGAATTATTTCTGTCAACTTTACTTCTTTTTTTTTTGCTTCTTCTTAACCGTTCTCAACCTGTTTGATCTAAGTCTCCTTCAGATACTTTTCACCTACCGCTAATAAATAAATAACAATATCAAATGCTATTCACGAACGGCTTCGGCATGCGAGTGAAAGGTGTCACAGATACAAAGTTTAAAAATAAAATCAGCGGTAGTGCTCGGCGTCTGATATATAAATTAGGCATATGACTTCAAGTTTCCGTGGTGTAGCGGTTATCACATCTGCCTAACACGCAGAAGGCCCCCGGTTCGATCCCGGGCGGAAACATAGCTTTTTGCGATTACTTGTAATTTTTTATTTTTGTTTTATAAATATGAATTTTAGAACTGTTCATTACAATGTAATGTAGGTATCTTCTTACCTATTTTTTTTTACATTTAAGGGTTTATTCTCAATTCTGGGTACTTCAATTAAAAGAGTCAGGTATCTACTCTGGAAGTTAAATCTGCAGTTCGAATAAAATAATTAACAAATAGTAAACAAAATCTTTATATTGTATTTCTTCAATCCATGCCAACAATATTATAAATGCCAAAGTAACTTTTTCTGTCTTTCTGTGACTGTTACACTTTCACGGCTAAACCGCTGAGCCGAATTTGATGAAACTAGGTGTGAGGTAAGCTTGGATTCCAAGACATAGGCTACTTTTTGCCGCGATAACCGACACCAACACGTTCGGAGACGCGGGCAACAGCCAGTCCTTTATATACCTTTATTTAATTAACTAAATATATATTTTCCGGACAAACTTTCCCTACACTTCACAGGGCGTCCAAAATATCAAAAATATATTTCAACTCACAAACACGAGTTTATTAATATTTTTCCAACAAATACATCTAAAGACCTCTTGCATAAGCCAATCAGCCGTCAAAGCAAACAAATTTCTCAAAATTGGGGTTCTGAACTACAATATGGAAAATTTGTATCGGAGCGGAAGGGACACTCGGATTTCCCTGAGTTAAAGTTGTTTATTTTTAACGGTACATTACATTTTGTAACGGTCAACGATTGAAGTACAAATACTCGGAATTTGATATTGCTTACACAGGTTTCAGTATTATAATATGGTTCATTTAATTTTAATAATGGAATACTTACCTACTTTATTTCTTTGAATTTTGAATTCTGTATATCGGTACCAATTTGGAAATAATATAAAAAGATCGTTATATTTTATTTCGTGAAAAAATATTTGTTGTTTCCGTTAGAATAAAAAACCAATTTAAGAAACAATTAGAACCTTGTAAGCCTCTAATTACCCACCTAGCTTCAACGAAAACACAAGTCAACAAAAGCTAGAAAAGTACCGCAAACAACTTTTTTATTAACCCGTAAGGAGAAATAAACAAGAACTTATCCACATCACCACGCAATTAGCTGGCCACAAAACTTCGTAGCAATGTCCTCCACGAGCCATTTGACCCACTGACCCCAAGTTCACAAGTTAAAACCTCTATGACAGATGTTTTCACGGCAAAAATGGCTATAGGACACGCATGCACGCGAATCGCTAATAAATTGTCCAATGCACATTAAATATAACAAGTAGACCGCACGTCGAAATGTCCTTGGAAAAAAAACTCGTAATATCAGCAGGCCAACTGTTTTTGTACCTTATTTTTTGCTCTGTGATCATCGAAGAGAATGACCTTGCGTTGCGTGACAAGAGGAAATTGTATTCGGTCACCCAAAATAACTTAATTAAAGGGTAAGATATCGAGTTACTTCCTTACTAGACACACACACACACAATTATTTACTCGTATTTTTTCTACTTTCCCACGGAGTGTTGTAAATTAAGTGTTTGTATACGCTTTTCCCTGAGAGAGATGAACATAGCTTCTCTTTGAAGTTTTTCCTTATGAGCCATTTAGAAATTCAAATGATATTAACACGGAGAAGAGAAACACAGGGGCGCGTAATGAAATTGCTGGTATGTGGTTTGTTACAGCAGCCGTATCAGACGAATCCGTAACGATAAATAATTCTTGAATGGATAATATTTCAGAAAGCGGTGCAAAATACACAAAATACCTATTGTATACAAAACAGAACTTACGCATGATTGTGACAGGCCTCAAACCCTCATAAAATCTATCAGCAAAAAAAAAGCCTCTAGCCACATGTCCTATCTCTCACATCGCACCCTCAGTCGTAGGGGTTTCTTTATTGATAAAAATGTTGCCTATCGAAGCATTTCAGGGGTCCGAATGCACTGCGATTGCAACCAGCTGATATGGAAGTTGGTATTTTGATTTTTTCCACTTGAATTGTCGAAGGGTGGGTATAGTGGAGTATGGTAAAAGTAATAAAAGATGAGCGATTTAATGACAAGTTTCTGTTTATAAAATAGAAAAAAAAATTATAAATTCATAAACCTCTATTCATAACAATCACCAAAATATTCAAAACTGTAGACAGGAACTTATAGGTGTGTTGTATGTAACAAGAATTCTTTTAACGAGAAGTCTTTAAAGAACGGGATATTTTACGTAGGAAAACTAAATCTGCTTACTACTTAGGGAGCAAGGCCACATTCACTCATTTTATGTAGGTATCTATTTTAAATTGAGTTTGAGCAGAATCAACAGCAAATCAAAACTGCTCCATCTTTTTCCTTGTACCAAAGTATAGTCGAATTTTCATAAGCCAAGGGAAACAGCCGGAAATTTTATGTTCCATTCAATGTCCAATAAATAGCTTGTTAGACATCAGCCCTATTTGACGAGTGGTGTGTTGCTGGGTGATTTGGGGCTACTTTACTACATGGGGGATATAACGATTGAGTAAATTGTAATAATATTGAAAGTAAATTGACAATTAATTAGTACAAGTACCTAAAGAGAACATTTCATGACAGAATCAACGAATAGTTTATTTTGTTTTGATTTTGGTGCTGCCAATCAAACTTGATTATACAATACCTACAATCTACAAAAACAAATGCGTCAATATTAGAAACGACATTTATTACAAAAAGTATGACTAAGTAAAACTAAATTGGAAGATACCACAGATCAGTGTTTATTTTTTATATTTTGGTTGATTTATCAAAACCTATAATAATATAATGAAAGAATGTAGAATTCTGGTATGAGCTCCCTATTTTATGAATCGGCAAATACGAAGAAGAAATTAGTAGAATCAGTACCTACTATCTTTCCTCAATACCTGAACATACTAACGCTATGGTCCTTGAAATTTATTACCGCGCTTTCAAAGGCCTACCTCATCCATTACCTCTTAGAACCTTCACTTTCCCAAGAAATTTTAATTTCATATTCATCGCTTCCCGGTCATCGTAAAAATATCGATAAAGCTCTAAAAGTTGCCGTTAACCGGGTTACCCGAGACGTAAATCAGGTTGAAGGTCGAACATACGAGCGGGTTGATACATCGCCGATACAGGCACGTGATTTGTGTTGTAACTGCTTAGGGGCAAAGATGAGGAATCGAACAGAACTGCCAGAAATATCCAGGTAAAGGTAATGTGTTTTACCAATTAGGTGATAGTCTTTTGTCTCAGACTAAATGAATGAAATATGTAGATAGTTCTGATGCATACCTCAAATGATTTGAATCTAGACTTGTCGAACGCCTAAAAACGATCGAAGAAATCGCGAGGGTATTATTTACAATAACTTACTTCTCATTTACTTATACTTATGCCGACCTTAAAGTCAGGTGTATTTAAATACACCCGTTCATAAAACATTTGTATAATACCTAGATAATTATTTATCCATATATCTATTGCCGTAAACGTGTGATCAGACCTGACCCTAACACATAGTTTATAAAGAGCTAGGGTATGAACCTACAGCGAAAAAACACTGCAAGCTAACTTCAAAATAACAAAAACAACAGTACACATACCAAAAACATTTTCAACAGTTGGTCTGTGGTCGCCAGTAGGTATTCCCAAAATGTCGAACGTCGTAAAATAATATCATTCTATATTTCTTCCTTATCTGAGCAACGTACTAGGAATTGATTCTCGCAAAATTTCCCTAAGGACGATCATTGCTGTATTACGTATGAAGGTTACAATTGAGTTGTGTCCTTCTTAATATATCTCTGAAATAAATCCATACTTCCATACGAAAGTAACTCTGTCAGAATATCTGTCTGTTATGCTTACACGGCTAAACCGCTAAACCGATTTTGATGAAACTTGGTATGAGCAAAGCTTGCATCCCAAGAAAGGACATAGGCTACTTTTAGCCACGATGGCCAACACCCATGCGGGCATTACCGCGGGTAACAGCTAGTAATAGATATTGTAAGTAGTTATATTTACTTAATATTAAATTATTATTTCGTGAAGGTAAGATTTTATGTGAGATCGATTCGAAGTTATGTTGTTTAAAGAAGAGAGCTACCTAAGCAATCATCAGAATAGTTTCTTCTAAATTGGATGACACCCAGCCAGGATCGGATTCGTTGGCTCGCCAATAAAAGGTTTTTAGAATGATAGTATGTTATTAGCATTCCATATTTTAAAAAAGATTACGTACCTAGGTATTATTTATATTATATAGGTACCTAGGTACCTACCTAATTCTGATAGTTACCTTTACAGAGCAAGCCTACTACCTACATATAAATTGGATAACGATAAGCTTTACTCTGCAATATTCCTTAAACTCTTGGAATACACTAATTTAAAGTAAAAAACTGCTTGAATTCAGATCAAAGAAAATTTTAATCCTGGACTTAAAGTAAGAGTCAACTGAATTTATGTTTATACCGCCTGCTTAAGCTACTTACTGAGATCTGAAAATCTATAAATATTCGCAGATTGTTGCACTCTTGAAAATAAATGCGTCTAGAACGTAGGGTAGACCGAGGCGAATCGGATCACAGGGCGAATCGGATCAAAATAAGAAATCTGTTGATAATTCAAATATCGCATTCACATAGAACGCACTCAACTGGCGTTTTGCGTTTCTCCTCTCACCCTGCAACTCCCGACATAGGCAGTATTTCGATCGCGCTTGTGAATCAGTGGGGACGCCGCTCGTCAGCGACTCGGTCGTTTGTGTGTGTCGCAATTTTGGCGCTCATCTAAGGTACGTACTTACGATTTCTTTGTGTCATATTACGGATTTTTGTTAAAACTCATCTACATTGGTTTATACTGTTAAGCAAGGTGTCTATATTAGAGAACCAATTCGCTTTTAAGTATGATCTTAGAGGTTAACGTCTAAAATATTTATTTCAAAAGTCTTGATTATGGGGCTAATCGGGTCATATCGTCAGGGGCGAATTGGATCACACTTTTAAACTGATTTATTACATGTTTGAGGTTATTGATTCATATTTATTTCATTGTAGATGGTTCGTACGTACAAAAGAAATACTTATGCCGAGAATGGTCTCAAGAAAAAATGAAAGAGGCTGTCAATAAAGTCCAGAACAAAGAATTGACCTTACGTAAGAGTGCTAAGATTTTTGCAGTACCGTTCACGAGCTTACAGAGAAGAGTTACTTCGTCCCGAGGTATTATTAAGCGTCGAGGTGGATAGCCAGCTTTAGATGAGAACGCAGAAAAGAAGATCATTTTAAGTAGTTCTAATTTTGGATAGGCACGCGTCTCACACCAGCTTCTCAATGGTAGACTTATATGTCTTTCGAAATTGAACTTGAACTTCTTCCTCCACACACATCACATGCCCTGCAACCACTCGATGTATCGTTTTTCAAACTGCTCAAAACCTATTATCACCAACAAGCTACATCATGGCAACATTCACATCCGAAAAGCAAAGCCTGCGATAAAAATTAAAAGTTCATCTGCAAAACAGAGAGAGTGGCATTGCATTTACTGTTCTGAAATATTCGTTCATCCACCATCAGAGGATTGGATTTAGTGCAATGCCTGCGAAGAATTGTGCCACGAAAAATGTGCTGATATGGGGGGGGGGGGGGGGGGAGGACCATATATGTATATATGAATTATGTGAAAATAATTAAAATTGATCTCATTATAAATTTTGTACTGATTCCAAAGCTATAGTTTTAAGAAACTTAAAATTTTGTTATATGTTGTGTACGATCCGATTCACCCCAAAAATTGGGGCGATTCGGATATTTTTCTTTTTTCAGTTTTTAATAGCTAATGAAGAGAATATATGTATGATTTAAGTTTTCCAATGTTTATTTCATAGCTGATTGTTACTTCTTTCGTTTTCAACAATAAAAATAATCGTATATAACACTTTAGTATGATTTGCTCAACCTCAAAGAAAAAGTGATCCGATTCGCCTCGGTCTACCCTAGTTAAGTCTAAACGGATTGTACAAATCTCTGGGTACCGAACTATGACCTTTAATCTAGATGAAAATGAACGTACTATATCTTGTGAGAAGTAAATGACTCTTAAAAAGCTTACTTAACAATAACATGATAAATATGGACGGATCTCACGTAGGTTTCAAAACGTGTGGACGATATTTATCAAATAAAATGATGGGCGATTCTGTTTCAGAATCACGCCGCAGAAATTTATTTGAGATCGAGTGATTTGTTTTGGTTCTACATCGGCTTTTGTTTGTTTTTCTGAATAAAACTAAATAAAAAAGATAAGGAAGTAGGCATTAATATAATGAAACGTAAACACTCAGCCTATTAATAGTTGTATTGAAATATGTAAGTAGATACCTACATCGCTGGATGGCTGGGTATAAACCCAAGACCTAAGGTCTTATTGGTACCTAGGTATTTCTATAAGTAGAGTAGATTAGCTACTACTAACTCTACGCTACCTGCATCTAAAACGACTTGAAAAAATTAATTAAGGTTAAGAATTTTTATATAACATTCTATTAGCACTATTTCTCTTTTACCATCTACACACTGTTGTCTCCATTTCTCCTTTCGCAGGTCTGCTGGAAGAAATTTCTTTAAGAAATAAGCAGTACCTACCTTTGTAGTTTATTTTTATTATTCTTGTGTGTACATAAATTTTTAATAAATAAATAAATAAAAAGGTTTATTTTCGTTTTTTTTTGCTACTAAAGTCGTACCTACATGATGTGATTGAAGAAATAAAAACAAAAACGCAACACCGTAGCTAACCCACGTAGATATCTGTCATCCCCTAATTTGGACTTATGGCGAGAAATGCAGACAGGCCCTCTGTTAGTCGCCGTTGTCAATTTATATTGCTGAACGAAACGACATTTTTGAAAGCGGAGTAATGTAGTTGAGCGACTGAGAGATCTGACTGATCTGAGATCTGACTTTGTTAAGGTGGACTGAACATGATACTTCCATTAACATGAAACCCTACTTAGTTTGTTTATAAAGTCGAAAGTGGTGTGCAGGCCAAAGTAAGTAAGTATTTAGGTTTCCTATTTACTCAGGTTAATTAAAATAGGCCTTGCTTAATTATGTAAATACATAATAAATTACCAGAAAGTATACGGTCCACCAAAACGCCATGTATATTTAAAGCTAGACTTAAGTCATTACTGTTAGAAAAATCTTATTATAGTATTCAAGAATTTATGGAAGATAAAAATGTCGCACCCCCAGTGGAAAAAAGGCATAAGTGATTTTACGTTGAATTGTCGATTTTAACATATTTGAAAAGTACGTTCGAAGATACATATGCTGAATTTTTTTCATATTTTTCTTGATAAATTTGACGAATTTAGGCAAGAAATCTTGTTTTATGAATTTTGAATACGGCATCTTTTTTCTTAGGGATAAATAGAATAAACATTTTAACGCAAAAAAATTGTTGAATAATAAGGAGTATTACATCTTATGACGTTTTTCGTTAAATTTTAATGATCAAAATAAACAGTAACAAATATTATGATTCATACCGTTTTTTTTACATCGCTAGTCTTGTATTCACGGATACGTCTTTTTTTGTTTTATTAATCTTGTAACATTATATTATAAATGCACATACTAACTAAAAAAAATATTTTGATAAAAATAAAGCAGCGATATGAGTGTTTAAGAGGTCATAATCTTGTAACTACTGTGTTAAATTGGTAAAAAATCGTGAGTTAACGTGTTCAGTGATGTAATTTGGTTTTTTGACAGTCGGGTAAGTCCCATTAAGTATAATTTTAGTATAATATAATCATAATCATACTCAAAAAAGAAATTTATGTTCAATTTCTTCAAAACTTTCTTGCGGCCGGCATACGCGCCTTCGCATTACCTACATAGCGAAATTGAACTTTATTTGCTAGGCCACAACAATATAATATGTGACTTAATTCTACTTTTTCCTAGCAAATGGTTGCTGTCGTGCCGATGATGATAATTTGATTAATAGTACCAAATATTTTGTATTTGGATTTAGCATTTACCTATTTTATGGTAACTGCGTAAAACTTTTAATTAATAAAGTAATCTAATTAAAATAAACGAATATTGTTTTAGATAAAGCATGTCAAAAAGAAATAGGAAAATGATGATGCTATTTGCACAAAAAAATAAGGTATTGAGAGAAAGGTTTAAGAAATCGAAACATTTACAACGTAATATTCAAACTATCGATCCCGACTTTTTCCCTAGTAGTGATTCAGATGATGATTTTCCATTTTCAAGATACGACAGTGCAAATCAATCACTGGCTCCGATTAATCATGCGTCAAATTATTTCGACTCTGTAGAGTTAAACTTTTGATCGGGCCCATTTACATCAAAAGATGACTATTTCAATCAGCATCAACACGATCAGAACACAGAAACCGGGAACAACAACATTTCCATGAACTCTTTGATTAGCAACTGTGCCGATTATTGAACATAATAATTTAACTGATATATCATCGACAGTATTTTGTTCTGATAAAAACAATGGTTTTAATTGAGATAGCGCTAGTACAGGGACTCTGATTACACAGACTGCAAATGATCAACAAAGATCCTGTATTTCTCATGTTGATATAGACCAAATAATGATAACTGTTTTCGAAAATAAGAAAATACTTCTGACACTCTAACAAATAATTTGAGTGTGTGACGTGCTGAACATGAAAATTCTGTTGAGATTTAATCCCGAGAAAACGAAGTTATAAGTAATGCTAATCTAAGGGACACCGAAAATCTGGTACAAAATGAAATAACTTACGATAATACACATGATCTTACAACTTATACTAAAGCAAGTACAATTAGAAAAATAAAAAAATACAACCAACCACTCAATGTGAAAAAGAAGCGAAAAAAAAAAGAGATAAGAGAGAAACATGGCTTGCACCCACCCTGTCCAGCTTCCTGCAAAAAGATATGTATCCAGAATATATCAGATGATCAGCGAAAAATTATAAATGAAAGCTTCTGGAATTTAAGTGACAAAGAGAGGAAGGCATTTATGCTACATCATACTTCAGCAAAATCTGTGAAACAAAGAACAGTAACAAGACCTGAATCAGAGGACAACGCATGGAGTATGCAAAACTTTCTTTTAGATAACTTTGGGCTACAAACCATCTAATGATAAACCTTTACAAACTGCATTGGCCAATTCCAAGGAGACAGTTGCATCGCCAGTAGACAGGAGACAGGCAGCTACTCCTCACAATAAAATTGACTCAATTCCTATTAAGGAACATGTAATGGGCTTCGAGCCTAGCATATCTCGTTATAGGCGTGAACACGCTCCCAATCGCTTATACTTACCCAGTGATTTGACAATCAATGCGATGCATAAAGACTTTTTAGAAAAAAAAACCTTCTCCGAGAAGTGATTGCGGCATTAAATATTTCTTTCGTAAAACTTGGCCACGAAGAGTGTGAACCAAACAACCAAAAAAACACACTTCAAAGAAAATCTTCAAGAAGACTGTTTAGGTTTCACAAAGTAGTATATGAACCTGACGTGACTTTTTAGTTCATTTAATATTATTGATCTCATTATTGTTTAAGACATACATATTTGATTTATATTTAATTATAAGTTTTTTATCATTATTTTAAAACAAAAGATACAGGCCATGTGTGAAAGGCCCTATTTTGTTAACATATCGATAGTCAACAAAAAATAAATACAACTAAATACCTTTTAATAAAAACTAGCCTAACAGTACTTTGATTCAAAGAGATACAAAAAGTGATTTCTTTTTTGTTGACTAGTAAATGTTTCTTGCATTTAATTTTATTAGAGTTTAATATTTTGTTGTAAATAGAGTTGCGAAAATTGCTCATTTTGTTATTTTAATAATTTTTACAAGTTAAAGCTGAATATTTAGATATTTATCAAAAAAAAATTAGTAACGGTAATCTTCACAGAAAATACATACTATCTTGGCAGTTATTGTTCAATACTGTTATCTATGTTACAAACTTGAATTGTATCACACTGTTATAATATTGTTATAATATATGTATAATATACCTATGTAATGTTTTATTAGCATTGTCAAATGTGTCAAATAATATGTTTTAATTAAGAAATATAAAATATAAGAATAATTAAGTAATAGATATTTAGATATTAAGTCTTAGTAATGAATTGCAATATTTTAGTTTTAAGTTAATTTGCTGCGCCCTAACAGGGTTATGTATTCATTAGTTATAAGCCACGCCTGTAACTGTGTGTACCTACATTGTGCAATAAATGAATAAATAAATAAATAAATAAATATTACATACTGTAAGAAGATTCACATGAAATTTAAAGCAATATCTAGGTACCTACGTGTCTATTCGCATTGCTTTAAATTTCACGTGAATCTTCCTACGTATCCAATATTTACATAAATAAGCAAGGCCTATTTTAATTTACCTGAGTAAATAGGAAACCTAAATACTTACTTACTAATATGAACTACGTAAATTAAGTGTGGCTAAAATCAAAACTAGGGAGAGCAACGAAAACCTTCAGGTAAAACTAACGAATGGATATGTTCATAATTCGATTTTAAATAATAATAGCTTTAATTTATATTTACGCAATAGCAAAAAGGCCAAAGTTTTATCATTATTTTTATTATTTCATTAGTCTTAGTTTTACTTATAGCGACATCTAGGCAACGCATTATGTCCTAATAAGCAGTAAGTTAAAGTAAATGTGTCAACAGAGGGCGCTTCACGTTTATTTTCGTTAGGATTAGGTACCTATGTTCAAAATCATTACATGACATTTATAAAATTATGAATATCTTTTTTACTTCTAAATACATTTCTTACTGTAAATTATATTACATGTATTATTTATATGGAAATCAAGTAAAAGAGTTTTTGAACGAATGTAAAAATTTACTTGACATTTGATGTAAATCACATTTCAGAACGAAGTAATAATACCAGTTTAGTCTCCTTATTATCCCGTAAACTGTACCATTTCTTTTTCCAAACTCAAAAAATAATTTTATTAAATATTCTCTTATTAAATGAATTTTAGTAAAACGCTATTACAGACGGATCCGAAGAATATACTACTCATTAATAGTAGGTCTAATGCCTAAAAAGCTACCCATTTACAGGGTGTATAGTTCTAAGTGTGGCAACATTGCTATGACGTTAGTAAACTTGTTCGCAAGCAGGTATTGATCGGTTTTATTTGCGAAGTTATTTATACAAACACTTGTCGCTTCTGAGATCAAACATGTATCAATATTGAAGCAACGCGGCAGTTTAATAATAATTGTGCAATATCCAATCCAATACAATATAATTCATCGTGAAACTTACGTGTTATAATTCAACAAGTTCAGTAATAAATACCTTGTAGCTTGTGCGAAAAGTGAGCGCCCGTGACTTAAATTTTGAATTTTCGTCTAAATTTTAAATGATGTTTAAACTACTATTTTCTGTATTCGCTACGCTTAGTTGCATTTTATTTGCTAAAGCACTCGAAGTCGATACTTATGATTTTCTTATGCCAAATGTTTGGCCACACAGGGTAAGTACATTTTTATTACTAAAATGTTGCTTTTATTCATGTTTCGTTATCCATCGATAATTTTTGATACAATCAACGTACAACACTGATCTATTGTACATGATTAGAAAATTATACCTTAAATACTTCAGTACTTACAACTTGAAACCAGTTTTTAACTATATAGGTTCATTAAGGTATTATCTTATAAAACTAATTTAAAAAATATTTATAAGTAAATACTTTTTAATTTGACTCAGTCTTTATTACATAAAGCAGTACCTAATCAAAGCGCAGATATTACATTCTATAATTATTATAATTCCTTTTCCTTATTGTGGTATTATTTCTATACCTGATTTTAAAAGCTGAATCATTAGTAAAAAATTTATATATTTTGAGAACCAAACTATGTTCCACTGGTTGTGCTTAGTACTGATCTAGACATGCGGAAGAAGAAAAAAGGGAGGGGCATTTTATTAATAATTAACATCAACAAAAAAAATACATTATTGATACTTTACATTTTTCTTAGTTGTATTTTAGCAGTATGTATTACTTATTTTTTTCAATCCTGATTTATATAGTGATTATAATCCGTTTAAACTATGGATTATGAATGGTTTTTTCTGTAAAGAAATTTTAATAGTAATTTTCCAAACATTGTGACAAATTGAGGTTTTTTAAATGGGAACTTTTGTCTCCCACTTGCAGTGAAGGAAAGTAGAAACTATATCTTCTTCTGATTAATATTGTTGCTGGTTCTGTGACCGTAAATTGTTTCCCTGGGACACACCAAGCTCAAGTGTCTCAGTAGTAATTGTTGGATACCGTATAATACGTAGATCCTGGCTTACAGAAGTTGCAATGATGGGAGACAGGCAGCTTGACCCATAAAAAAAAATACACCTACGTGACTTAAATGTTTTCCTTATCAAATTCATGGGGTTGTCAACGATTTTGCCAATGTCAGAGTTGGGATACCAAGTGTTTACAGCGGTTAGAATAGTAAGTGTGATGGGTGTTTGACATTTAAAGGTCATGATGATGTTTGTACAAAATATTGATGACATAATAAACTAGCTGTTTTACATTGTTCACTGTTTATTAAGTAACTGGCAAATCATTATAAAAATTACAAGATTTCTAAATAGTCTTAATGTTATTTTTTTTTTAATACTATGGCAGGCCCTTTAGAAATAATACCCTTACTCAAGTTACGTGTTAGTTTTTCGTATGTCTTAAATGCTAAAAAAATGTGTAGATTTTGAAGTTTTTATTTAAAAGACATAATTTGCATGATAAGTAGTACTCTGTATTCTACTTTTCTACAGCTTTTTATGTGATAATTATATTATTATGTACCTTATTGAACATTAGTACCTTTTGTTTTTGCTGTACCTTTGTTCAGACTCACAAGCTTCTTGTAACTTTTGTTCTTACCAATCATTATGATTCATGAATCGTAATTATTTTGGGTAGTAATTATCCCTTTTTTTTTTTTTTTTTTGGGCGGGGGAATCCTCATGGACACCCGCTCACTCGGGGGAGCGAACGGGTAGTGTCAGACTCTTACTGACTAAACCTGAACCGCCGTGCTACGTCATCCGCGTGTTGTGTTGGTGCGTGGCAATGCATAGCAATTCATCACGCACCAACCGCGGGTAGTAATTATCCCTAGGGATACAACGCTTTTCCTATTCTCTTTTATAAACAACTAGCGAACCGCCCTGGCTTCGCACAGGTAGACAAAACAGCTATGAATTATACATAAAAAGCTTCCCTGTAATCTAACTCTATTATTATTCGTTGTTCAAAAGATCTAAGCATACAGACAGCGAGAGTGACTTTGTTTTAAACTATGTAAAGATTAAGTTGCGATAATCAGATGAATAAAATTATTTCTCTAACTAAATGGCAGTATAGAAGGATATAAAAAGCTTTTTGAGTTTTTAATAAGGCTTAATAACTTTCATAAAAGCGAACTTCTTTATCGGCACTTGAAAATTATATCATAAACTATATTTGATGTACGCACTTCAGCGTTATCGATTTATATATTAAAGCCTTTACTGATAGGGAAAGGTCAATTTATTATGTAGGCGTATGGATTGTGGTGGGTAATGAACGGCTTCCTTTTAATTTAGGAGCTTTTCTTCGGTAATAAAAATTGGTTAGGTAAGTAAGGTGTTCTTTACTCTGCAGAAAAAATAATACGTGCTAGAAAATGTAACTACCGTTCGAGTTCGATTGACATAGATCGACTACTGCTAACTTGCGTCCATATACCGAACCACTGCAATTTTTTTTCACTTGTGCCCGTCCCTTATCCAGGTACTTGTATTCCAAGCATGTATTTTATGCTGTTATTACATTTGCAATCGTGCAAAGTAATAAATAAGTATATAAATGAAAGTCAACGACCCAAATGGCAAGAGAGGTCGCAGTAGGCCCAGAAGTAGATGGGAAAACGAGATGGACTCCTTCGATAGAAATTAGTTTCGCACAGCCCTAACTAGAGAGACATGGAAGGAGGGTAAAGAGACCTTTGCCCTGCAGTGAGACAGAAATGGTTAAAAAAAAAACGATATAAAAATGATACTTCTATTTCCACTAAAGCTCCTGTTGTTAACTACGACGCAAACTTACGCGTTATTTGTGAACTGAAACTGAATTAGTTATTTCTTTAAAAGTCTGACAGATACATCTCCGGTTTCTGAATACCAACGCAGAAACTTGTTAATTGCTTGTCAAATCCCATGTCAAGGGCTGTCATTTGTTTTTGGTGAACCAGTTGAATTAGTATCTAAACATTACACTTGCCAAGAGATTTAATTGTTAAGCCTTTCGAAAACCGGGGAATAGACTATTACACATCCAGAACGTGACCTAATTCAGCGACCTAGGTTAGCTCGACACGGTCCCTGTCAATTAGAACATCCGTATTCAATATTAACAAGGACTCTAGAAAGGTTACGTTTAGTAATCACTATTGTTTTATCAATCCCGTCCTTTTTCCATTGAACTTATTTTTAAAACCTAGAAACTTTCTGGGTTGTATCTTATATCTTAACTAGCGACCCGCCCAGCCTTCACATGGGTAGACAAAACATTAATATTTTATACCCACAAAACTTCGTCTTGAATCACTATCCATAGGTGAAAATTATATGAAAATCCGTTGGGTAGTTTTTGAGTTTATCGCGTTCAGACTGTGGTGGTGGGGGAGTTTGTTATATAATCTGTATATGATATAGATAAAATAAAACAGATAAAAGTTGTCACTGTTGGATAAACTTCAGGAGAAATCATACTGATGGACTCTTACTAGTAGGTACGGCAGTCTATCATCAAATTATGAAGAATATCACTTGCTTTTATTGACAGCGCAATCAAATAATAATTTGAATATTTGATTTATTTGATGAGGAATCATTAAAAGTAAAAGTTATAAACAATTGAAGAAATTATGCAATGGAACTCTCAAAACCAAGAAGTGTGCACGTATACCTAGATGGTTAGCATACATAATGTTAACTATTGTGATTTCTCTGTCACCTTTCACCAGCTTCAAGTTAGGATACCAGCAAGCGAGTCGCTTGATGGTAAATGAACTAAATATCCCATAAACTTTTTCGAGATCAAAGATCTCTGGTATTGGAGACATGTGATATATTCGTTGCCGGCTTGTAAAAGATGGTACAAAGTTCACTGTTAGAAGTGAAGTGTCCAAAGGAATCCTATTTATAGACGCGACCTAGTTTAATCTAGCATTTGATCGTGTTACAGACGTAAAGCCTACTTATTGTACTTATGCTTTTATAGTATTTAGATACTCGTGTTATGCAACATTCAATGAACATTGAAGGCACTACATAATGTGTAGTTTTACTGTACCAAGTTTCCATTAATGAGTGAAATGTGCAATTACTTCACCATATTTGATTATCAGACTGTAATACCTATATCAACAAAAAGTATGCATTTTATTACATGCAAACTTTCAATAGTTTATATTTTTTTTATTTCGGGATGTAAATCGAAGTCATTGCAACAGAGAAAACATATTTTTTCCATGATTTTCTTAGTCCAAGGTCCTTTAGGAGTCCTAGCCTAAAGGACCTTTAAATAATAATTATCTAATTAATTATCTCAATGAAAAATCTCACTATCAGGATCTAACTACTCAATGTTATCATCATCTGTATTCATTAGCTGATGACCTTGCATTGTGACTTTATCGGACGTGTTTTGTTCTTTTTTTTTCAAACTTTAACCAGAAACCGTCAGAATGGATCAATCATCATCATTATTTCAGCCTGGAATCAATGCTTAGATATTTAGGCCTAACCTCTTTTCCGCCATTCTCAAACCAACCAATTTTTTTGTACAATTTAAAACCGTTTGATAGCTTACTTTGCCCGCATGTAACTGAATGGTATATTGGCGATCGATTGCTCTCGAGGTCAATCAACGCCTACATGATGTGTTTGGTATAATAGCTGTGTATGCTACCGTCGTAAACCGAAAACACAGCTTTTTGTCTAGGTACTGTGTAAATCATACAAACAAACTACATCGGGGTTGTAAAAAGACCAAGGGTATTAGATTCGTATAGAAAACCTGATTAAAAAAAAAATAATAATAACTCCGACTGAATTTCGAAGTTCCGCAAGAAACAAATGCAGAAAAGTTTTCTCCGGCTGTGTGAAGTCAACGATCAAATATTAATACATGTATCTCTTTTATTTACACGCGATCTATATCTTATTGTGTATTTTTTGAGCGGGAAAATAGTCGATAGTAACTTGTTTTCTCGTCGTGGGAGGGATAAGTGCCTAAGTCTCCAGTTTTGTTTAATAATTAAAACCACTGCGCGCATCCATATGTTACGACAGTTTTGCGGATTATCAACTGACTATATTAGAAACTGGCCTTGAAATTTTAATGATGATTCCGATTACTTAAAGATAAGCTATCGTAAAATATCGTAGACGTTTGCCTGCATGTTAAACTATTCAGAAAGACCCACTGGGTCTTTTTGAATAAGAAGTCTAATCTAATCTAATAAGCCCTATTGTCCCACTGCAGGGCAAAGGCCTCCCTCTCCCTCTTCTACGCACTTCTGTCCTGAGCTAGGATGGGCCAGTCAGGTAGGAGTCAAGTTGGGCTCTCCACCTCTTTTTCGGTCTGCCGCCATGTGGTCTAGCGTTATGTGGGACCCACTCTGTAGATTTTTTAGCCCTCAGCTCATCTGATATACGACAGATATGACCGGTCCAAAATACTATAGTATATTCAAAAATTATTACTTTCAAGTGACCGCACGTTGGTGGAACAAAAATCGACCATATTGATTTGAAATATTATACCTATTTAATTCTGTCAATATTAGATTTAGCTACTTACCACTGATGCGAAGAATGTATACTGAAAGCTAGCTATGCATTGTCTAGTCAAATTACGTTATTGTCTATCATGGAATTCATGGATTCAACCGACACCTTGTTTTAACAAGCGTCTACTTAGATATCATAACTGATTACGTTGCTATATTGCGCGAATTCGCCATAATATCCGTGCTTTAAGAATTAGAATATAGGTACCTACCTGTTTATTATGTTTAGCTAACTTACACATCATCATCTCACCGTCCATTTCCTATGTAGGTACCGTGTTCTGTGGTCCAACAAACACTCAATAACCATAGATGTGTTAATAAGAACCATTTACTAATACATAGTAAAATACACACTTTCGTCACACTATTACATCAACCGCTCATCCACAAACCTAGTATAATTAATGCACAACGATTGTTATGTAAACACAGTTAAACGATATAGATAAAACGGTATAGTCTTAATATAAGCGGACTGCACGGATAGCCGAGTGGTATAGGTCACCACGCCAATTACCTCTGTGCTTGACGTGCCGCGGGTTCGATCCCCGCATGGGACAAGCATTTGTGTGACACCACCGCTCATCCACAAATGCGTGTTTCAAGTCTGGGTGTTCTTTGTGCATGTGATTTGAATGTTTGTGAAACCCCCCGCGACACAAGGAGTAAATTCCTTAGTGCGGGAGTCGTTTTTTTTTAAAAAAAATAATAATAATAATAAAATAAATAAGTATGTGTAGGCTGATGTCGTTTCTAAAACGATTCCCTTTTGTTTCAGGATGAGCTTTACTTATGCACGCCTATCAGGATTTCACCGCACAGCAATTACTACATAGGTTTGTATATAACCCTAATTATTATTAACCATGTAGCAATCTTACATTTACTTCTATAGGTCGATGGAAGGATCGATGCAACAAAATCATTAATATGAGCGCACCGACGAGCTTCTCATTGGTTTAGCAATTTTATAACAATTGAAACACAAATATTCTCAAATGTAGAAATAAAAAATCCAGAATTCAAGAGAGATTTAAGCAAGAACCGATATTGAATTCTTGTTTTTTCTAAATTCTACTTTTACAACGCATTTTCCCATTGAGTTTTGTAAGTATCGGTTTCGTCATGTATTGAAAGTTAAAAAAGTTTCAACGATAAAGTAGCAACTGGGTGAGTTCGCACGTGTTTGCAAGGAATTCCCCAAGCTGTTACGCAATTTATAAACACGTTTTATTCAATATTTATGTTATTATACTCCCTCGATCCTTTCATACGTGCTTGTAAAGTTTCTAAATAACCTATTCCCTCATCTGGGTTGTGTTTGTTGCAATAAAAGAAATAGTATTTGCCTGGAATTTAATTCAAGACTTATTACACAACTAAAACAATTTCTGTTCGAAGGAAATGTTGCCTAGGTTACTATGACGTCCCGTGTTAGTTACAGGGGTAAGTAATGTGTGGGTTTAGACTAAGAGGGATAAGGTTACACTCCAATTGGCCTTTGGCCACATATAGCAGTTGGTGTCAGACACGTCCACACTACGCCCGGAGCTCCGTCCTAGTGGAGGTGGACGAGTGTCAGGTGCGGGGCGTTCCCCCACCATTTGTTGTGCATACTTTTATTGTAGTCGATACAAAACTACATATAATTATAGTGTATATAATAATATATAATTATTCTCTGGACACTATAGCTACAGTTACAAACTTAAAAACCTTGCAGATGGTCAGGTTCCGATTTAAAAAAACTACTTGCAACTTCATAATCTGGTTTTCTTTCTCACTTTTTTTATTAGAATTTTATGTTTGTTTCCCCATATGTATTTCTATTGTCCTTGTAAATGTCTATGACATGTGCCCCAATAGAATCCCTTTGACTAGTTCTTTTTTGTTACAGTGGGATTTGAACCAAACGCCACCATGCATACTGCTCATCACATGCTTCTCTATGGATGCTCCGAACCGGGGTCAAATGAGTCTGTTTGGTAAGTCTTATCCTTGGATGATAATATTACCTCTGATACTTAAGCGAAACTAAACTCAAAGAGGTTATTAAAAGTCAATCTGTTACTACACCCCGCAGACGCCTTAAGCTTCTGCCCACTACAGTATCATATTACGACGGTGCTTAATCATTATCGGTAATATTTCCAATCTGTAAGACTTTGTCGTCATCGTCCCGTGTACGGGGTGGATCGGTACTGGCGAAATATTCTTTGCAAGCAAAGGTACTGGTCGGTGACGGAATGGTCTAGTATGAGGGATAGTCTCATACTTTTCAGTATAAATAATATTTTATTGCCTCACACGTTTCTATTACGTTCATAGTATGATCCGTTGTAGTGGGCAGAGTCCTTTAAAATGATATACAAATTTGTAACTTACTATTTGGCCAAAGTTACTATATCTACATGCTTAACATGCCTCTGTTCCCTCTGTTGGATAGAAATATTCGGACAATCATTAGAGATGCAAAAATTACATTCAGTTTATTTCTTTCGCTATTCGAAGATGGCGTTTTCCTAAAGAGTTGTTTACAAAATTTTCAATAGATTTCATGATTATTTTGAAAAGGAAGAAGATTTGCCAATTCCTTGTTTTATCTTACCTGAGTCAGTAGTTTTATTATACTGTACTCGTAGCGACTCGGACAGCGTTCAAGTTTGGATGTTATCAGATTGAAGATAGGAAGTTGCTTATTTACTTAAAACATTGCCAGCTTTATTGCTTCAAACTGAAGACTTATCTATACATTCTGTGTTATGAGGTAAATGAGAGATGAAGAATGGTGCTACTGAATCCTCACCATACCTATCGACCTCAAACACTTGTTTATTTGGCGCAGTGTCTAAATGATCTTTATTATTTTGTAATCGGAAAGACGGCGTGGTGCTGTGGAGTTTGTTGCGCCGTCTCTTCTTCACAGCTAGAGCACTGGTGAAGTGTGGGCACATCAGGGTGCAGTGCATTTTAATTCTGACGTTTAAAAAGTGCTACTTTGTAGCCTATTTTAAATAAATGCGTTTTGAATTTGATTTCATTAAGTCTCTTGGTTTTTACATGGTATACTTTACTTTATGAATACTGAATCTGCGGCCGTGTCATATGTGGAGCAAGAACGTCTATTCTAAAAACGTCCAACCTCTGTGGATGCGTGAATAAATAACAAGGTTAGGTTTTCCTTCGATTGCATATTGTATTAGCCTGGTGGCCAGAGAATTGTTACGTAAGAATTGTTACCAAAATGGCGATTTTACGTGTCGTATATACAAAGCGGTCGGTATATAAAACCGCAATACATTAATTTGGAAATCTATTTGTTCTGATTCTGTAAAAGGAAACTTTTGCCCTGTATTGATCGATATAATGTAGGTTTTTTAAATGTAATAAAAATCAAAAAATCAAACCTAAAATATTAGAAAATTTTGTTAGCATTAACTTGAATTTCCAAGGGTTAATAATGAGTATAATGAGGGTTCGATCTATAGACAATATGTAGGCGTGTAGGTACTTGCTTGAATGTATCGAAGAGTGACGTCATACCTCAAATGACGCGTTGTGTATGTACAATAATAATTGTACACATTATTATTACTAGATGCGTCCGACTGTTGGGAAATGATGATTACCTGAGATTTTTATGCCTGATTTTATAGGTAGCAAGGTCTTTGTTATCGCTTATAATGTAGTTTTTATAACTTCTAGTTGTAGTTTTTTTCCACGTATTTTGGCCTTGCATCATATTCAGTCGCTTGAAGTTTAGAAGTCCTATATATTTCCTTATTTTTTTACAAGCTTTTAATTAACTTGCAATGTATGTATGTTTGTTCGGGTCAAATCTTGCAAGCTAAATTAGCCACTTCTAGGAATCGAGATGAAATTTTGCATACTTATAAACGTTTGGCGACAATATAATAGGTATTATGGTACTTTCAAGCTGGTCTGATGGGTCCGGAGGGTGGCCATAGAAACTCTGTAACGAAACGACACAATCTCATAGTGTTTAGGCTTGTTTGATTGGCCTTCAGTAGTACTGTTATCCTAGCTGATTTAAAAGCTTGTGATTAAAAACACATTTTTAAGAAAACCTTATTTCACCTTAGTTGAGACTTTATTAAAGAGTCACCTCTTTGTTGTGTTAAAAAGGTATAGGTTCAGACGTCCGCAGTAGCCGGTGGAAACGCGTAGAAAATATGGTCCTCAGCTGATAAATTACTTATACAATTTACATATCGAATTGTATAGTAGATTGTACAATTGGTTTATTAACTTTTTCTACCTTTTTAAGTCGCCTTTGTTTATACGCTACTCTTCAATATGATGTTGGTACGTCACACATTAACAAATAGTTGAGGAGTTATCTATTGACAATTTTCATCCATATTTTTTGCTTAATTTGTAGGAGCTGTGGCGAGATGCAGAGTAATGAGGTCGATGACTTGTACAACACAGCCAGCCCGTGCCGAGCAGGGTCACAGGTGAGCTTTTATGTCATTATCTATACTAATATTATAAAGCTGAAGAGTTTGTTTGTTTGTTTGTTTGAACGCGCTAATCTCAGGAACTACTGGTTCGAATTGAAAAAATCTTTTTGTATTGGATAGTCCGTTTATTGAGGAAGGCTATAGGCTATATAACATCACGCTACGACAAATAGGAGCGGAGCATAAATGGAAAATGTTGAAAAAATAAAAAACCGTTGAAACTAAAACACGCGAATTAAGTCGCGGGGGACAGCTAGTTATATAATAATAATATGATCTATACGATCTGTATTTTTGTAACAGGTAACTTTTCCGTCAATATATATGTGGATTATTATCTTTACTGCTTTTCAGAGAATCGACTAAACGACGTTCATGACACCATGCTTAAACCAGTTTTATTTTTATTTTTATCCTTACTAATATTATAAACGCGATAGTTTGGATGTCTGGATGTTTGTTACTCTTTCACGCAAAAACTACTGAATGTATTTCAATGAAATTTTATAATAATATATTATACATCATAGACTAATTTATAAAGATATTCTGTGATTGTCTAAAATATAAAGATAAGTGTCTATTCTGGCGTGCGCTGCTAAAACCGTTAGAGTTACACGTATATACAGTAGCAACTTTATAAGTCGAAAACCACCCCTCCCCAATTCGAAAAAATGTCGTGTTTCCCTTCCCTTCAAGCCCCAAAACCTCCATTGTTCGAAACCCCTCTATAAATCGAAATAATTAGTGAGTCGTTTTTCCTCTGTAACTCAAAAAAATAAATTTGACCTCTACATCTCGAACATAGCAATGTTTGATCTTACAACTCGATTATTATTGAAAAAGTAATTTTTGTAGTCAGCGATAACAGACACCTGTTAGCCATGTACCTAAATATGTTATGTTAACATAGGTAGCCAGTAATAGCAATGTATTAATTAACGATTGGCAAAACATTATTTATCAATCTGGCTAAATAAAGACTCTAGACTTAATACATATATTATTAAACATTAAAAATAATAATAAAAACAACAACTTGTTTCTTAACAAGTTTATGATTTAAGAACTCTGTAATTTTGATGTGTTTTTTCCTGTGTCGAATATAAACAGGTTTTGACTTTACCTAGGTATATAATATAGCATGTAAGTACCTACTAAATATGTTATTGAATTCAATTATATAACTAAATACATTATTTTGCTTTCTATTTTATTACGTCTTTAGGGCGACGTATGCGACATCTAGTGAACCAATCTTGCGTTTGGCCTTCACCGACTGATTAACAATGTGTTAATTTAGATGTCCGAGAGATGATACAGCCCAATACTTATTATTTTAATTATTTGTTACGCATTAACACATGCGGAGCGAATATTTGTAGTTAAATACAAATAATAGATGGAAAAAAACGCTTGAACTTGGCTTGACGCGCCAGTGGTCGCAGGTTCAAGTCCTGCCTGAGGTTTAAGTTTTTCCTTCTATTATTTGTATTTAATTACAAATATTCGCTCCGCATGGGTTTATGCGTAACAAATAATTAAAATAATAAATACATTATATAAAAAGAATAGAAAAAGGTAAGTAGATTAAAGTCATGATTAAATCGTAAATCAATCTTATCACGCATAGTTCAGTAATCGACACTGATTTCACACCTAGTTGTGCTAAATTATGTTTATCGAGTTACGTTTCAATTGATAAGAAACGAATAAAAGATCGCGGATTCTATTCAACGTAAAACAAATCTTATATGGATATGTATGACGCGATAGCTACTTTTTTTAACGACTCCACACACGTAATTGAATCCTTGTGTCGCGGGGATTTTTCCCGCACTGTGGTAATTGCCGTGGCTCTTTTTCGAAAATCGATTCTTTATAATCGTTTCCAAATGGTTTTCCTTCATCGTTTCCCAATAGTGTCTTAGAATAATTAACAAAGTATAAAAAGCATTTAAATAGAGTTAAAAATGTGCTGCGTGTAAACTGTCATAATCTTCGGGAGAGATACTAGGTATAATTAAGAATCATTCGAACTTATACCTATATAATTTTGCAAATTTATTCCTGTTAGGGATTTGAATAGGACTACATATTTATTATATGTAAATTATTACTTTTTTTTTTTCACTTATATATATTTTTTTATTTTTTTTTTCTATTGTGACTATTGTTAATGTGTCGACAATGTAATTTGAAGTAAAATGTACGATTTCTTAATTATTTATTTTTATTCCATTTTTGTTGTCATATTTACTACATTTTACTATTTACGTTGTTGTCGCATATTTTAAGATATTGTATTTCTTTTTTAACATTGTATGTATCAATATATTACCTTTTTTTGAAAAGAGTAACCTATGGAGTTTCTTGCCGGTTCTTCTCCATAGGAGTGACATTTTGGAACCGCGCAACTAGAGTCATTTAACGTTTTGAAAGTGCCTGAAAAGGCCTACTCGAAATAAAAATATTTTGATTTTGATTTTGATTTTCAAAAGCCACATTAGTACTTGCTGAGTTTGAACCTGCAACCTTGTGCATACAAATTCGTTCGTTGAACCGCTAGGCCCCCTCATTATATATTATACAAATTTATAACAAAAGACGATAAATACGGATCTTAATTTACTTAACCACGTGCTCTGATAAGCTCGCTACAATGAATGTGTAACCGGGAATCACCGCACTCGACGTCAAAGGGGTCAAGTTTATGTATTACAAGATTACATATAATTTTAATTTCAACCTTATGAATAAGGCAATAAACCTCAGTTTCCTAATCATGCTGTAGTTAATGTGAATAATTGCGAATCTTGCAAATCAATTTATGTAGTACGGGGAATCAGAGATCGTATTATATAATTGACTACATATAAATTTTAAAAAGAAGCATCTTCAATAAAATTTATATATGACCACCTCTGAGGTATATACCCATTTATGGATGGTAAAAATATTTTTTGAATTCGATCCACAATTGCCGGAGATATCACTATCGATAGTTCCCTAGTATTATAGGGTAATCTGTGGTTGTGTTAAAAAACTAGGGGCAGCAAAATAAAATAAAGCATTCAAAAAAGGAGAATTAGGAAAAACGTTATAACTTATGTATTATGACGACCTCCGTGGTCGAGTGGCGTACACACCGGTTTTCAAGGTGTCGCCAGCTCTGAGGTCCCGGGTTCGATCCCCGGCCGGGTCGATGTCGAAAACCACTTTTCTACATTGTCTCGGGTCTGGGTGTTTGTGTTACCGTCGTTGTCTCTGAATTCCATAACACAAGTGCTTTAGCTACTTACTTTTATTATATTATTAAAAAAAAATATATATATTTTTGTTATTATTATTATTTTCAGATTGTATACGCTTGGGCCCGAGATGCTCCAAGTCTTCATCTGCCTAAAGACGTCGGTTTCCTCATCGGCAAAGACTCGCCCATCAAGTACCTCGTGCTACAAGTACATTACATGCATCGTTTTCCAGGTAATTCAAATTTAAGTACCTAATTATTGTAAGATTTGAATTTTTTGTCCTGCTATAACAGATTTGGGAATCTAACATACAGTTGGTTAGGTTTTTATGTCTGTTTTTGGGTAAGGTACCGTAGTCATTCCTTTTTTTTTCCGGGTAAATTCTGATGGGGTAATCCGCCGTGGGGTAGAGGAAGGGGTATGTAAAGTCTTACCCGATATAAATACTGGAGTACTTTTACCGTTTTCTCTTCCTGTTAGATATCAATTTAAGTGCAATCGTTTCTTTAACTTGCAACGTTGTTTCTTTACGTAAAATCTCTGTAATAATATCTACTTCGATATATTATTAGTAGGTACCTAATACCTTCTTTTTCCTAGCCTTTTCCCAAGCTATGTTGGGGTCGGCTTCCAGTCTTACCGGATTCAGCTGAATACCGTAGTTTACTTGGAGCGACTGCCTATCTGACTTCCACAACCCATTTTACTGGGCAACACAGTATCCCAAAGTAAGACTGGTTGTCAGAATTGTAATGACTTATCAACTGTCAAAGATCAACGTATGACAGTCGGGGCCAACGGCTTAACGTGCTTTCCGAGGCACGAAGGAGTCTTGATATGGTTACAAATGGTCACTCATCCACGAACCAACCGCGGCGAGCGAGGCTTAACCTGTAACATCGGTCAAACCGTATGGCTTACACTTAGCCACGAACCCCTCAACTTGGTAGAAATAAACATCTCTGCTCTAGATGAGTACAATAATATAAACAATGGCAACAAACAAACAAAATTTATTTTATATCAACATCGTTAATAGATGAGTAAGTAGTAAACAAATCAGTCACACATTACTTCTTTTTAAAACTTAAAAAAAAACAACAAAAAGTACGTACTGGCCACTTTCTAGACTAAGTTTTGAAACATTTTTTTTATTTTTTTTTTACATTGTGTAAAACATAATACTTAATATAAATATTATTATTATTTCCAGAGGATAAAGTCGACAATTCTGGTGTTTTCCTCAAATACACCAAAGACCGGTAAATATTAATTTATTGCACTTATTACATATTTTTTTTACCACGCTTTTTTTAGCTTCTCCTTAGCTGTAACTAAGAAAACTATGTAAAAACATCTTGGAAGCTAAAATTGACCCACTTCCAAGGTTCTGGTTAATCTAAAATTATGCATACAAAGTACGAAAAGCGCCTTTTCATAACTATATTTACTTTACTTTTGTTTACCAAACTGATTTTGGTCACCCGTGCCCGACGCTGCCTTCAAATCCAAAATTTCCTATTTCCAGTATGCCCCGTCAGGCCGGCGTGATTCTACTTGGCACTGGCGGCACGATCGCGCCGAACCGCGTCGAACAGATGGAAACAGCGTGTACTATCAACGAGAACAAAGTCATTCATCCCTTCGCGTTCCGTACTCACACACATGCTTTAGGTAAGTTTATGTGAACTATAAAGCATGGTGTGGTGGCCTAGTGGTGCCATGAACTGATTTGTGAGCACAAGGTTGCAGGTTCGAACCCATTACAGGCAAGTACCAATGTGGCTTTTTCAAAATTAAATGTACTTTCTTAATTATCGTGAGGAAACCTGTATTCCGAAAATAGGAATCTGAAATCGCCAACTCGCTATGAGCAAGCGTGTTGATTAATTAATCTTTCCTTCTCTATATGAGAAAAGGCCCGTGCCCAGCAGTGGGACCTGTATAGGCTGTTATTATATATAAAGTATAAATAGGTAACTTAGAAGACAGGTTTAAATAATTTTAATGTAAAAATATTTGCTAATCGTGCAACACAATCAATGCTAATCAAATCAATTTATTTGCTGAAAGGTGGTTGAAAATAGGTGCATTGTGTTGTTTTTATTGTTATGGTATTGTAGTGTAGTGTGTGCTACACAGAGTAAAGAACATAGCCAAAAAATAAAAATACTGACTTTCTTTGCGTACCTTACTCTGAATCTATTTCTCCTACCTACTACAAGTAGGTAAATAAGTCACATGGTCCTAATTCTTAAGCCGGTCACTTACATTCGCACGATTACGCAAACCCACAATTGTAAGACTAAATTAGCAAATGATTTCATATACAAGTTGTGTCGGTTTTTTAACAGACATCAAAGCGCGCGGACCTTTTTAGAAATGTTTGCGTGCATTTGAGTGACCGGGGTTAAACTATATTCATAAATATTTCAACGACTAAAGAGCATAAACACAAAAGACACCCTGTTTTACAATTTTTATGTATCAAAACATATTAAAAATATTTGGTATACTAAACAAAGACTTCTCGCTAGGACGGCATTACGTATTTTGCAAAAGCAAAGCCACTGCAATTGTACAAATGCTGTCCCCTTGTGTTTGCAGTATACGTAATTAAGTCTTCCTATAAAAATCTTGGTTGGAGACGAAGAGCTAAAGATCGAGCTCAGTGGCGTGCCATAGGAGACGCCTATGGACAGCAGTGGACATAGGCCATACATAGGACATAGGTTTTAAAAAAAAAACGTCTCCCGCACTAAGGAATTTAATCCTTGTGTCGCGGGGGTTTCACAAACATTCAAATCACATGCACAAAGAACACCCAGACTTATTTAGGAACAAGTATTTGTGGATCACACAAATGCTTATCCCATGCGGGGATCGAACCCGCGGCACGTCGCGCAGGTAATTGGCGTGGTGACCTATACCACTCGGCTATCCGTGCAGTCATTGGGCTGATGATGATAAAAATCTATAAAATTTAAATCTTACTCTAACCCAATGACCTCCAGGTAAACTTGTAACCGGCTACGTGGTCCGCCAAGACGAGAGCGGCGACGTGTGGACGCTGCTCGGTAAGAAGGACCCGCAGCTTCCGCAGATGTTCTACCCGGTGTCCAGCTCGAGGCCGATAGAGAGAGATGACGTGCTAGCTGCCCGCTGCACTATGAATAACACGAATGAGTATCCTGTTAGGATTGGGTGAGTTAAGATTTTATGATGGAAGAAATCAATAGACAGAATAAATTGTTTTTTTTTTTTTATATAAGACATTTAGATTAATAAGAAGTTTAAACACGTATTTTTTTTAACGTAAACAAACAATTATAATGATACAGTGAACGGAAATGTCGCATGACGTCACTTGTAGCTACAATATTTTTACCAACACGTGACGTCACAAGCCCCCACTTGTGAACTTTAAAGCGCATTAACCGTGTATTTTTTTATTGATATGGTAAAAAAAAAAAAAAACATGTTTAGTTTTTTCCACAAATGTGACGGGGCCCAGCCTTTTGAGCTACGTCTATTATTTGTGTTCTTGAGTGCAGAATATTGTATGTTACTATTAACATTTTACAGGGCAACAAACAAGGACGAGATGTGCAACTTCTACTTAATGTATTGGGTTGAGAACGATACTCCTTTGGACCAAAAGTATTGCTTCTCCGGAGGCCCTCCCTACTACTATTGGAATAGAGCCCGAGAGAATCTGAACAACATTCCACCAGCTGTAATCTAAATACATTGACGGTTGACCAAGAAAAAACAATATCAGGTGAAGAAGAAAAACGGTAATGGACCACGTATTTAAATTTTTTATCGTTATTTTTGTTTTATACCCCCCGTTGTTATTTTTATACATTGATCGTTGACCAAAAACCAACAATATAAGGAGACAAACGAAGTCGATAACGGGCCACGTTGTTTTTTGTTTTATCTCGTCTACTGTTATTTTTCTATATTGACGGTTGACCAAGAAAAAAAAAATGTGTTGAAAAATGGTAATGGACCACGTATCTGAAAATTCTATCGTTTTTTTTTTTCTTTTTGACATTTGAATTTGGAACTCTATTCGTTCCGAATTTATATACTAATAAAAATAATTGAGTAAAGAAATTGAATGCTGTTAGTTGCTGTTTAGATAAAAATATTATAATTCCTACCTAATTAATTTTTATTAATTATGAAGACCAAAGCAACATAAATGTTGACATATTGTTTAATTTCTATGTCAAATTATGTTTGTTGAAACATTCCAAATTTAAGACAAAATTTATGTAATTTAAGTTATTTTACTTTAAAATTCCTGTTTTGATGTTTTTTTTTTATATATTTATTATTTATTTTTAAGTCTCATGGCATTTAGATTTTTCCAAAAATGTTGTCGTTTCTATCGCATATTAACAATATTGGGCATAATAATTATATTATTTAGCAATAAGAAATGTCTAATTTATATTTTTGCTGTACACTAACATCTTAATTTCTAGTCATAATCAGTATAAAAGAGTTGGATCTTTCGTAATTATAATTAGCAGAATTATCTATGACGAATTCTATTAAACAAAACCAATAATATCCGGAAAGCAAAATAATTTATGATCTTAATATTTTTTATTTTCAGTTTTTCGTAGATGTAAAAATAAATAACAATATAAGTAAGATTGCACTTGTTACGGGTCTCAAAAAATAACTAAAACGACATTTATTTTATAATAAACACGTCTTTTCGAAAAAAACTGGTTGAAAACAAATAATTTAAGAGGTCACCACTGTATTACAAAAACAAAAAATAATCATTTTTTGAAATTGGAATACCTACATTTATTTTTTATTTGAAAATTGTTTTTATTAGCATAGGAAAAAAAAACAAAATAATTTATTAAATCAGATTTTTTTAATTTTAAATAAAAGGGTTTGACATAATAGTGAAAAAAACGGATCTGACTTTAAAAGAGATTAACAAACAGAAAATGTGTGACGAAAGTAGTAAAAACTTTTTTACCTTTATCTATTCTGTATTAAATAATTATTTTATTATTGTAAATACATAGTACTCTCAGTATTCTTAAGTATAACTTCTTAATACTTATATTCAAATGACTCTGGCCTTGCATAATGGACTTCGATAGAAAGTGTGCAGTTCGTAACAATATTAAATAATGTAATGATGTGGGATGGTATATCCTAATAGAGCTTTCGAATAAAAATCCAGCCAGTAATTATTTTGTAAATTTTTAAGTTTTATTCTTTCAAAGTATATTTTTGTTTTCGAAGCATATTATTATAATTAAATGTTTGAGTAATGAAGTTTTAATATAAAACTTAATTTTTAAATCATATCGATTCTCTTTTTTTGTTTTGCTTTTTAAGTGAAATAGCCAGAAAATTGATTCTAAAATCGCTTGGAATGAATAAAATAATCATAAATTATTGATTATTGTTACAAATTGCACGCAATCACTTTGTAAATAAAATTGTAGTTGATAAGTCTCACTTATTCAGGTGCTTTTGTCAAGTATTGATGTTTATCAAAAGTCTCTGAATGACTTAGTTGTTTGATGTTAATTTGTATTGTCTGTCCATAGTAGGGCACGCTCGTTAATGTGTATTTATGTATTTTTAAATTAAATTTATATTTTGTCCAAGGTTTTTTTACACTTAAGTTAGGTTTTTTTGAAATTCGATCTATAAATTGCATAATTTTTTTGATGACTTTTTTGAGTGGCAACATTATTATACTTAATTTTTGTATTTAACTATTTTTTTTCGTTCTTTTTTAAAAGATGAAATCTTGAAATATTTAAATGAGATATATTTTTACTGACCTAAAGTTATTTTCCTAACCTATACATTCTATTGATGTCTATGATAACGTTTTGAAAAATAATTTTAATTATATACCTTATTAAGTATAAATAAAGACATAATATTATAGACAGTTCAATGATGAATAAAACCGCTTTGGACAAAACTAAAGCACAAAAAAAGAAAATATCTGTAACCTATATATCACATACAAATATATCGTAGTTTTTAAAGGTTCACATGTATTAGACCCTATTTCTTATCTAAAAAGTGCCTACTAAAATAAACAGCCAAATTATTTTTTTAATTAACTTGTACATTCCTATCTACGCTATTCAATTTGTTTTATAAATTGCATAATACTGTGTTGTTCAAATTTTTGTATACAATTTTAAATTACCCATTAGATTTACTAAACGAAATTATGTATGTATGTTAAAATTTAATCTTTTTTGACTCGTAGTACTTTTAATCATCAATTTTTTATTATCTTTAAAGAGCATTTTGAATAAATGTGTCGATATACTTATACATTCCAATTCTTTTGTTTTATTGTAAGTTTTATTCATTATAATATATTATGAACTGTTGCCAAATAGTTTGGTGTTGCTGTCTTTAATACGAATATCGAATTAAAATGGTTGGCCATTATCGTAAGATCTATATTCAAAAGTGAAAAAAATAAAACAAATTGTTTTAAATTTCACGCGATTAAAAAAAAACTGAGGCAAAGACAGCAATTCATACTGCCAAATGAGATCTGAATAAGGAACTCAGTTCCTTAATAATAAAATAAATATTTATCTATTGAAATAATTATATTATTTAATAACTAATTTATTATTGTTTAAATGCTCTTTAAAGTCACGTTTAGTGTTGATGTAGGTACGTGTCAAACACGACTGTCCCTAAATGTAAGTTGTCGTTCTATTAGCATAATATTAAATTTTTATCATATCTCTGTGTTGCTACAAGCGTTAATTGATAAGTCCGGTGATGAAATGTGCGATTTTTGACGTCGTCTTGTTTAGTTAAATACTTTATAATTTGTTCGATCTACAGTATTTTTATTATATTTTCTTTTATTTTTTATATAATTTGTCGTTCAAAAAGCTTCTGAAATCGCACACTTCACAATTGACAAGAAATTGCATGCAACCAATATTTTTAAACATGAAATAGTTTCTTGACGTTCTGTCTGTATACACTAGCGTGCAATTTCTTTAACAGTTGCATTGCAAAACATGCATCCAAAATGTATCGCACTGTAAAGACATTTGTTGAGTCGTACTGCGCAGTCAACTAGTTTAATACCGATTATAAAGGATGGCAACATTTCTAAGAGAAATCGGTGTTAGAGGTGGTAAAAGACAACGGCGTTGACTTACTGCTGGTAGGATTAAGGCCGCTCGCACACAGACTGCTTAAAGCAATTTGACTGCTTTTGTTATGCCTGTTTTTTAAAAGGAAAGGCGGGTAGCGCTCGTGACACGCGTACGTGGGCGTTGATCATTGACTAACTTCGCCAGCAGTTCGTGTATGGGCGGCCTAAGACATAAAGTGCGACTAAATCCATATAATTAAAAAAAAACCTTTATGTATCTTCTGTAATATATCTGTATTTTGTCATTTAAAATGAAATTATATAATATTGTATTAATGTCTATTAGACACGGCTTAAGCCTAATCAATGTGACCCCGGATTCCTATTGTGAACCTCAATTATAATGTGGTATACTTATCGGTAAAGTGCAAATATAAAATCTATTATATTTTAGTATTGGTGTTTTATTTGGTGGTAATATTATTTGATAAGCCCCTTCCACACACCCTTCACCTTAAGAAAAAGACCTTTAGTTGGACTATAGTGTTCTATGGTAGAATTTATTGTAGGCATAAAGCTTAGGCCATACATAGACCAATCTGTACGCACATTACCGTTTTTAGGACTCCGTACCCAAAGGGTATCAACGGGACTGTTTTACTATGCCTCCGCTGTCCGTCCGCCCGTCTAGCGGGCTGTATTTCATGAACCGTAATTCAGAGAATTGACATTTTCAGTGTGTATTTCTATTGCCGCCATAACAACAAATAATAAAGAGGGAGGAGGAGGGGCCTCCCATACAAAGAACGTGTTTTTTTTGCCCGATTTTAGCAACAATTATATTACAATTGTATGGATGCGCGAGTCCGACATGCAGTTGGCCGGTGTTAATAAGATATACTTGTTATGCAATAAAATAAAAGAAACGAAAAGGATATAATCCATAAAAAACAGAGGTTGAGAATAGTATTCACTTTTGATACTAGAGTGCGCTAGTGAGAACGGACAACACAGACCGCCGAAAGTCAACATTTTCCTCCACACAGTTTCGCTTTGCAATATTTATCACGCAAATTTATATACGGTTGCTATGGATCCTGTCCTCATCAGAGAAACGATAAAAAGTTAACAAATCGGTATAGCCGGATTTATGCTCTGATCATGAAAGTTCAAGAGAGTATTTCAACCTAACTGTACCGTGCCCCCTCCAAATAGTAAGTACCTATTTTTGAGTAGGTACGGTATCTACCTAACTAAAACATTCTTAGACGAAACAAATAGAATAGGGCCTAATACTGATCAGTTTTAAACCGCCACCGCCGTTAAGTCTCATGCTCAGTTTAAGGTATAAAGTAGCGACAAATAGATATTTAAGAACGTCTTAAAGTTAATTTGAGTTCTAGTATAAGTGGTAAGGTACGTATTAGCTATGACAATAGAATAGGTACCTACTAAATTTCCTAAAATTAATTTTGATTAAATTAATAGGTACCTATTGGATATCTGAGTAAATACGCCTAGAGATTAAAGCTTTTCCTTTAAAGCTATGGCTCGGCCCAAACGGGTCACCGACCACAGCGACCTATGACCAGTGACAGCGACTTAACTCACTGTTTCATATTATTATATTTGTATGCTAAAGTGAGTGGCCGCCGGTATTTGGCGCCGGGTATTTTGTATCTATACAAAATATATACCTAAGTGTGTTTAGTTGCTGACGGTGGCCCATTTGCGCCGACTCTACTCTGTGATCATTAAACAGTGAGGTACCTACGCTGAATAGATACCTATATTACACAAAATCTCTATTTATCATCCTTCCATAAAACAATTTTGAGAACTAATTTAACCTCTTAGTTACTGCCCACACATTTCTAACGCAGCGACATTTATAATGAGAGGATATCCGGCCAGTCTGGAGGAAAATTCTGTAATTTTTCACGGTCAAAGCTACAAGTGAAAGTCGTACAACAGAGAAGGCAGAAGAATTACCTACCTACTAGGTACCTAACTCTCGATGCAAAACAACTTCTATAAAGGGACAATAAGACCTTAGTATTTTACATACTTATTTTCAGTATTTTCTGTTGTAGGTACCAATGTAACCGACATTATGGCAAAAAAAAATTAACGCCTTAGTTTTGAAAATTACCTGTAAGTAACCTATGGAGCCATTCATTACATACATCTTGTTTAAAAACCCTATTTATTTCAGTGTACTGTGTCGAAGTAGGTACCTATCCACAGACAAAGAAAATCGGCGAACAAGAGAGGGTAGCTGAAAATCGCTCATGGATGACGCGCATTCGCTGTCAGTTGACCAGTGACCACGGCTGATTCAACTTGTGTAAGGCCGAGGTCGATATCAATATTCGGTCTGGAGGATTAAAAAAATATACCTACCTAATATAAGTAGGTAACTACTATATTATTTGATATCTTAGCATTTATATCATGACTCTATATACCTACCTAAGTATTTTGTAAAAAATAAATTGATCTGTCGATGTGACAAGTAAATTATTTTGCTTCTCAGTTTCAATTTCGAGCAGAACTTCTGTTTCAAACAGTGTAGTGATACAGCCGCCTACACAAGGGTGCGGCTCTGCGAGGTGGGGAAAGGGCACGTTTCTGAACATCTGCCGGCTCCCCCGCCGCGCCGCGCGTGGGTCCTGCCAAAGAGATTTGTCTTCAAACTAGGTTAGTGTGTGTACAATGCTATAATTTACTTGTAACCTTGACCGCTAGGGTTTGCCCGGTTGGTGATAGATTGAAGTGCATGAAATGTAGTGGTTGCTTGCTTAACTTATTATTTAAAATTCAAGGTATTTAATTTATCTTTGTTTTTATTTATTGAAGTACCTACCAATTAGAAAAAAAATGTTTAATTTTATTTCAGATCAGGCGATGTGATCGGGTGAGTTCCTTTGCTACTGAGTACTTATTATCCTAGTGTTTAAGATGACTTTTGGAAAGGCACATGTTGGTACACTTTTTACTTACTATTCGGTGTCTATAGGTAGGTATGTGAGTTAGTAAATGTATTCGCTTTTGCTAGTAAATGAAACCCTTGAAATCTAAAATTTGTTCGTAAGCGTACGAAATACCTAGCTAATGATGTGTTATAAGTTGTTAAAAAATAAATTTCAGGTTAGTATAGCTCACATACAGATTAAAATTTTATACCAATTAAGTAAGCAAATTATTTTTCATTTAGGCTCTTATTTTTCGTTTGAGAAAATTGGTAGGTGGTACTTTAAAACTAATTTGAAAGCAATAATGGGCAGTTTCCATACATAAATGTTTGAAGTTCGGGTCCAGTACTTAATTTCGCTTACTTACTTAAACATGAATTATTTATTGTATAATCTAGATTATTCGATCGTTAATTTCAAGAAATGGTTAATTGAGAATCTATGATCACGTAAATGACGGACTCCTGACTGTACGGATAGCCGAGTGGTCACCTCGCCTAATAACCACTGTGCCCTACGTGCTGCGGGTTCGATTCCCGCATGGGACAAACATTTGTGTGATCCACAAATATTTGTTTCCAGTCTGGGTGTTCTTTGTGTATGTAAATTGAATGTTTGTGAAACCCCTCGCACTACAAGAATTAATTTGCAATTGACAACAACAGTCAAAAGTGTAACTCGATCAATGTATTTGAATAAATTAAAATTTTGAGATAAGTTTATTGACCATTTGTCTATTCCTTATTAACGAACTTACAGGTAACAATAAATAAATATGGGAAAAGGTCATTGACTCTAACGGTTAGCCAGGATTTGAGGCTTATAACATTCACATTCAAAGTTTCAAACTTTCAATGAACTAGTTCCTAACAATCCTAACTTTAATTTGGACTTAAAATCTTACATTAATTAGGTTCAGGTAAAGCAGCACAGATCAAAGTAGATAATACTTTACGCAACTAGTTTATGTAAATATAGCAAATAGGGATGTTTCCTGGGTATGAAAAGTTAAAATCTATTTAGTCCGTCAGTTAGATAATAAAAAAATATTAGACACGTATTTTTTCTTTTATCAAAACAATAAAAAAGTACAAATACCTATACACCGCTTTAAAGTTTCGGAGTGGGGGCTTATGACGCCACGCCTCGCTAAAAATCGTAGCGAGGAGTGACGTCACGCGTAACTTCCGTTCTCTGTATTTTGATCATTTTAAGATGGCAGTAAAAAAGAAAAAATACGTGTCCAATAAAATTCATTAATCTACAAGACGGACAACAAAAAAAAAATAGGAAACATGCCTATTGTGTGACCATTTTAAGTGTAGAGGACACGCCCGCGGAAACCCATAAATAAGCGTTACGCGACATAAGCCTGTTTCTAGTTGTTACGTATCGTGTTATGTACGACTAGGAGTTAAGAAAAAACAAATATAATCTTTAAACAATTATGAAGTCAATTAAATAGAGGTCACTTCTACTAAACTTGTTAGGTATAGATACGTCATAAGGGCGACGTATCAGACAGTGACCTCTAAAGATAAGTTGGTGAAGCGACTGGTGCGCCTAACTAGTAGTCGCGGGTTCAATACATGTGCCCTTACTCTCCAATTTAATTTAATTTCTAATACAATTCCAATGCAAAATGGTTATTCATTTAGTAGATACACAATTATTAACTCACAGTACCTACAAAAAATAATCTCAATTTAGATTCCATTCAGTTCCTTCCATTGACAGCTTTTCTTTTAAGAAAAAATTATCTCCTTCCTGCTAAACTAATATCAATTTAATATAAATTTTGCATTGGCATTGTATTGGAATTAAAATTAAATTGGAGAGTAAGGGCACTATCTGGGGTTTATATTTTTCCTTTCTAAGTAATTCGTATTTAATACAAGTGTTCGCTTCACAGGCGATATTGCGTCATTAATAATAAAAGCATAAAAGTCCCTTTATAAACTACCTGAAACAAAAATCTTAACTATCCACACTTTGCTTGACTATCTTCATCAAATAACCATTGTTCCTAATATTAAACGACTGTCTATAATTGACGTATTATAATAACAATAAAACTAATTAAAAAAAATACTGTTATCGCCCAATAAGTATCCTAATACTAACCGCTAAAAACCACCGAAGAGGTTGTATACTAGTTGTACAGAGTGCTACGGAAATACGTAGTATTGTTTGAAATATTGTTTCTGCCCATGGAAATGAACAACTTTCTCCAAGAAAGTAGGTGATAGTCAAAACCGAAAGATTCGAAGTTCTAAATTTCTATGGTATTTCAAATATATCCGAATATGTACCACCCTGTACAGTATACCGGTAAAAGAATTAATCCAAATTAATTGTTTAGTTACAAGAATGTGGTAATTATAATTATGGTAATAATATAATCATCTATTTTAAATACATAACATTTTTCTTTTTTTGTTCAAATGTGACGTCATTTGGCCCCCTACTGCACTTTGATTAGCCTTATTTCTTTAGTTTTTACTTATTTAAAAAAGGAAAAAAAAAACGTGTGTAACTTACGGACTGAATATATTTTTACTTTTAATACCCTGTTAACATTCATGTAAATTCAAAGTTTTAGAGACCCGACCTGTCGATATTCGGGACTGAAATCCCAACAATAATCCAGCATTATTTAGGTAATGCTTTGATAGAGGTTTTGGCCAAACCACATCAGATACCATGTGTCAGAAACGAAATTTAACAAGTGACTAAATAATGCTACCTACTGGAAATATTGGAATTGAAAATGAGGTTATTATCAATACATCTGTGGTACTGTTGTACAAATTATTGGTTTTCTCTTTAATATGTATATATTGTTCTTATATTATTTGGGTTAAATAATTAATTAATAACTGACCTGGAAGCGAGAGATAGTTAATTAATTAATCATACGTTTGAATGTGTAATACTAGTTAATGTGTGGGTTTAATTATATCATTTGGTTCAAGGAAGATCTGGTTCAGATTCTTAATAAGTTTTAAATCATATAATTTCTAGTTTACGATTAGGTTAATATCTATAAATATCATTCAGTGGAACATTATTTTAAACCGATTGCTATACGAATAAATAGGTAGCAACAATGTTATATATCTATCTACTTCGTTCTCAATGTCCACAAATTTATGTAAATTTAAAACCTTTTAAGACCCTCCCTAAACACTATGCGAAACAATTACTTACCCTTTGTTGTAAATTACAATGCAGTTGTTATTTTTAAGCTATGTACCGCCAAATTTTATTTGTTGACTTGTTTACACTGAAAGAAAAAGAAAACATACAAAAACGTGGAAAAATAAGGCGGCCTTGTTGCGCACAGCAATTTGAACTTAGAAGTAGATTCTACTTAGCCAACTACGAAACTAAAATTGTAAAAACGGTGAGTTGCCATATCCATTACGTAACTTTCTACCCCTACATGCCATGTTTAACAATTTACTGGATATTCATACATCCATACATTTGTTTCACAAGACATCGCGTGTGCCGTGACGGCAAAGGTCGCGTGGAGCCGCATGTGCTAATACTTGGCTTCTCACGGATAATGTGCGAAAGTGTTGTTCTAAAGCCGATTCTTATTATGACGTAATCACGAAGGTGAATAATTTATGTGAACTTTAGTACAAATTAGGAATTGTGGGTCAATGAGCCGACTATTTCTGGTTGTAGTGTTTACGATGCTCTATTTTTGTATTCGTGAATGGATGTAAGTATTAAGTAAGTTATGTGATTATTTTTAAATTTGAATAAACGAGGAATAGATAGGCAAATAATGGGGATGTTGACTGGGTATGAAAAATAAAAATCTATTTAGTCCGTAAGTTAGAAAATTAAAAAATATTAGACAAGTAAGTACTTTTCCTTTTTTTTTCTTTAAATAAAAACAATGGAGATAAAGCGAATCAAACTTTAGGGGTGTGAGCTAAAGACGTCACACGTTTCCACAAAACGTGCAAACGTTTGTCGTCATGCGACATTTCAAATCAAAGTAATGTCGTACCTTTTAGGTTAAGTAAAAAAAGAAAAAAATACGTGTTTAATTAAAAAATATTGACAGCATCCCTAGTTTAGGCATTAGTAGTGAAGGTAATGTTTCAATTAAAGTGTGCTGTAAAAGTATAGATACTGTTCTGAACTTTAAACTACCTCGACAACTGTAAAAGAATAATAAAATGAATGAAATACATTTTAGCTAACTTTAGGCAAGACTGCTTAAGTCCCGAGTTAAGTGTTAAGTAGGTACTCAAGCACTAAAATATTCCATCCAGCGTATCAATGGACGGTCCCGTTAAATTGGACTCTCTATCAAAACAAAAGCGGATCATTTCATATACTTACTTAAACATAACACAGTAAAAGCACACAATAATTTGACATCTGAGTAGGTAAAAGAAACACCTTTGGTACCTCTTCAAATTTTTACGAAACACCCACGCTTATTGTGAAATTTAATTTGCAACACCACGTGTTTGATTCGTCTCGTTTCAGTCCTGTCACTTTCAGCTGAAGCAATTTCACGTTTCCTGTATATTTTCGGATATATCAAAGGTTAAACCCGTATTCCATTTAAAGGTTCCACGGACTGAATAATGTGTTGAAAGGTTTCGTAGTTGATAAAGATTAGAGGGTTGATTTTTGGTCGAAAATATAATACGAAGCTTCGAGTTTGGTCTACCGTCGTAGTACTATTTATTGTTATGTGCTACCCGTATAAAAGCGAAATACAGCGTGTTTGAAATGGTAAAAGAAATTAATTTTGTCAAAACAAATTGTTGTTGTTTTCTCGTCAATGTTATGTAACAACACTTAAGCATAGAAAGCAGGTGGTAAACAAATTCTTAATCCTCTACCTACATTCTAAAACCATCTTTAATCCCTACATTATTAGTCTCAATTTCAGTTGTTTCAAACTTTAAACGTAATGTGGCGACACACGTTTTCGCTCCATTAACTTCTTCAGGGAGTTCGCAGGTGTGACGTCATGAGATCCTGTCGTACTAGCAGACATGACATGTTCTACTTTATATGAACGTATGACGTCATTTGAAGGGCCCGTGCCTTACAAGAAATCGAAGATATAACAAGTTTACGAAGGCCCTCCATATTATTCATCGTAAAGGATTTAAGAATGATGAATATCGCATGTGGTCCATCTGTCAATTTCCACCAATGAGACACCAGCTACTGGCTCGTTATAGCTGGATAATACATAGACGGCATGCGAACTTAGAAAATAAACATTTTAAATCGCAAAAAACCTTATTGCGAAACCTCTTTTTCCAATAGCATTTGAAACGTTGTTAGCCGTAACAAGCACACAAAGTGATTTTCTCTCAGTTTGAATCATTACAGTTAGAAGTGACAGGTACTTACTTATATTTATTTTGTATTGATTTTTATTTTCATTCTTAAGCTTCTTTCTTTTTCTTTTTATTCAATGTATATTCTAAGCGTGAATATTATGCTGGTGTACTATCAAATCATTTAATTCTATTTTATTTATATGTATACTGTTCAGTCAAAATAATGCAATCTGGCGATTTTACAAATTTGTCGTGTTTTGTAACTCCCTCAAAAACAGTTGAGCTACATGAGCTATTCGAAGCACGCGTGCCGCATGCTGGCACAGGCTTGCTCAGATCTATCTGGTTTTTTCTTCAAAAGGCCAGTTAGTAACTTGCATTTGTTTACACGATATTTTTTGGACTTTTAAAGTGACTTTGTGTTATCGACATTTCTTCTCAGGGTAGTCAGTTAGGAAGTGTTGTATACATAAAAAAGTGATATAAGATATATAAGTGATATATCCTACTTACAGAATAAATAATTTCAATTTGTATTATAAATAGATTTCCTTTTTTTCTATTATTATATAAACCAAATAGATTTAAGAATACATCGCGGTTTTTGAGTTATGTTACAGTCACAGTTCCAGTTCCTACCATAATCTAAAATAATACAGCGAAACTGCAAAATCGTTATACTTTGTCTTCAGTAGGTACAAATACAATTTGTACTGCAATTGGCTTCGTACAACGTGAACTACTACGTGCTACTACAATAAAATAGTAGCGTTATACCCAGAGGGGGAAGTTTACTGAAGGAAATTGAACGTAGATTATTAAATTACTGGTAGGTAAGGTCAGTATTCAAACACGTCACATAGACTTCTGGTCAAACGTGACACATACGCAACACATCTTGTTATTCTCTGTTAATCTACATAATAATTATATTATTCTATAAAAAGATTATGGATATCTTTTTGAATGCATTTTACAGGTCGTGGTTTAAAACTTTCATACTAATACTGTAAATGCGAAAGTAACTTTGTCTGTCTGTTTGTTACGCTTTTACGGTTTATCCGCTAAATCAATTTTGACCAGTATGGGATAAGCTTGGATCTTAAGAAAAGACATAGGTTTCTTTTTGCCGCGATGGCACCCACGCTGGCGGAGCCGCGGACAACTCTACTAACGCATAACTCATTTATGGAGGTAACTTTGCCTAGATTCCTTTTAGCTTTTAGGCATTTTTGATACCTTAAATGAGTCTAGTTACATGGTTTCTAAATGACATTCATATAGATGGAATTTTAGAGACAGATCAATGCTAAGGAAGCCGGTTTCCTTCTAAAACCCAAACGTAAAATATAAACAAAAAAGGTTTTTCCACAACCCGATACTAAGCTAACCTATTGCAACACAAAACCTCAAATAATATGTATCGATTGAACACGTCTTTCTTTGTCTGAAATCAAATATTAAAAGCAATCAGGGCTTGGTGCTCGTTATAATGCATGTCTCTGATGTCTGCCGTAACTTTGACATGAATCAATGACGTCACTGCCGCTGAATAAGGCATAAGCGGATGAATTGGTTTGTTGAATAAATTCTTGTGTTCCGATTAGTTTTTAGGTTATAAAAAATTGGTTCTTCCTATTATTATTTTTCTTTTTTTTCAGCCTTTGGTATGCATGTATAATAAATGTACTTACTTTTATACTAGACCAAAAGCCTGGATCTATTAATTTCGGTCTTTTTAGCCAATTTTCACCGACATCTTTACCTTTCAAACCGAAAATCTCAAATCTTCCCACCAGTGTTTGTTCGCCAACGAAAAACACGTTACTTTTGTTATTTTTTTTTAATGTATATTATTTATAAAGACTTGGTACCGTACCTTATTAAAATCTTTGTAAAATGTCAAAATATGTATCTTGCCATATTATAGTGACATCATTAACGTGTGTTAATTCCAAACTCAATACTTAATCAATAACATATAGCCATTATTGTCTAACGCCATCTAAAAATACCCTCTTTTGGAGCTCTAAGTTGATACTAAATCGCTTCAGTATACATCTTATAACGTCTACATGTCAACGTGTAATTAAACGTTAGCATTGAAGAATGTCAATAATTTATCACACGTATTTTAGTACGCAAGAATCGATAAGTGTGGATTGTTAAATACTTGTGGTTTATTTGAAAGACGAATCATTTCAAGTATCTATTTTTTTTGGAATCAAATTATTGTTTTGTATTTTAATCTAATTTTCAATTATTTTTCTTATTTTCCACGGATTATCCTCAGTAACGAGAATACGCGGTCCTTTGAAAGGCTTACGTGGGGACACAGGTCTAACACACAGCGACCTTGTTGAGAACTTTACTCTAATATGGAATGGGGAATATAGCAGGGGCCAACCACCCCTGCTCTATAGACGCACAGATATGAACCACCTGAAGTAGATGCAGGACTATTGCAATTGATATTGGCTAAGGCTGTCGAGCGGTGCGGCCTCGATTTCACCATCGCGGGTCACAGTAGCAGACCCGGAGCAAGTCCCCCCCCCCCTCCAAGATACTTTTTTTTTTTTTTTTTTTTTTTTTAGATAATAGATACATATTTACACATAAATGTAAAAAAGACAATTGTACGAAAGTACAAAATACACAATTTCTAAAACATACCTTGATTTTTTTAATTATTTTAATATAAAAAAAAAACTACTAAATCGATTTCGATAAAATTTATGTGGGAATACCTATCGGTCATAAAATTTTCAAAATCGATCTATAATTGCCGCAGATATCGCTTAACAAACATATCTAAAAATTATTTTCAAGTCGGTTATAAATAGACGATGTATTTAGTAATTTCTAATATATTACAATCATAGCCGAAAACAATATTAGCTTTCTAAATATAAGAAAATCTGAAGATATGCTTGACTTTATTAGCTCTGATCCCTTACGAAGCAAAATAAGGGTATATTATTAAACTCTTCAAAGGTAAAAAGTTCACGAATGTTGGTACGAAAGTTCAGGGGAGGTAAAAAGATGGCGATTTAAAATAACTACAGTGATGAAACAGGAACAACTTAAAGTTTATGCGAATTCATTTCGGTTAAATGTTTTGAACTTTCTGACGAAACTCCTCTGGTTCACTTCGTAACGGATGAAGCGCTACTAATGTAGTTTTTAATAAATTTTACGAACTTTTAATCGCTTCTTTGATCTTTGGGGGTGGCTGGTGAACACTTAATTAGTGGTCGGCTTCTAAATGCCGAAGATGGAGACACAACACGTTTTTATATTTAAGGAAATTATATATTTTTTAATTTAAATAAAAATTTTATTCAGTAGTATAGACAGTTTTAGTACATAGATCTATTTTGCTATTTATGATGAATTATTGGCACAATAAAGATATTTTTATAATATTTTATTTTTATTTTGTAAAAAGAATAATGTTATTTCATGGTAATTAATTTTTGTAAAATCACCAGTTTAAAAAACTGTTTTTTATAATTGATTGATTGGGGTTACGGAAATAACGCGATTTAGCAAACATTTCATTGGGTTATCAAAAATATTAATTTAATCTTTTCTTGTGATAAGCAGAGTTAAAATACAGACGATATAAACACAATAATAAACTTATTATGAAGACTAAATAAGTAATTCTATTTAATTATTATAAGAAACTAATTACCCGAAGCTTTGGCGCGTAAATCCTGAGTGTCTGATATATTTCTAACTTTGCCGTCACTGAGTTCACTTCGCTTGTTATTGTTTTAACCTTTTTGTGCTAAATAAGGGACTTTCATAAGAAATGAACGGCGACATTTTTCTTAGTATTTAGTATCTATTTTCGCCGATATCTTATTCTAATGTTATTGTTTTAACCTTTTTGTGTTAAATAAAGCTTTTATAAGAAATAAACGGCGATATTTTTCTTTGTATTTAGTATCTATTTTCGCCGATACCTTATTCGCCAATTCTAAGAAATGGATAAATGCAAGAGCATTTTCTAAATATGTTTACATTTTGTCACTACAAAATCACAAGTTCAAATAGCACTTTAACGGTCATCAATGTTTAATCAGACAGTACCCTGACCCCCTCCCTCTCTTATCGCTTCCTCAGAGCACTTGAACATTTCTAACTATGTAAATATATAGAGGCTTTAGTCGCGATACCAAAAAAGTGAACATTAAAAAACCTTTAAAATGTTCCTCATATTGTATCAGTGTGATACAATACGATATATTTTATTATAGAGACACCTAATATACTGAACGAAATAAGAAAATAAAATCAAATATAAATAAATGCTTAATATTATACGTAACGACTTTTTGTAATTTGAATAAATATTTTAAGTTTATTAATTTTAAATAAATTAGGTAGGTGGGATATACAACATATTTTATTTTTTTAAGATTTTCGTGGTTTAAATTATAAGGAAATATTTTAAAATTAGTTTATTTTTAATGAATACACTTAGCTATTATAAAATTTACTTTACGTCAGCCCGCTTTCATGGTGGTAATACCTCTTTCTTATCTATAAATATTAATTATGAGAAGAAGTCATTGCCCTGATTTCGCACCCCCAGTGGAAAAAAGGCATAAGTGATTTTACGTTGAATTGTCGATTTTAACATATTTGAAAAGTACGTTTGAAGATACATATGCTGAATTTTTTTCATATTTTTCTTGATAAATTTGACGAATTTAGGCAAGAAATCTTGTTTTATGAATTTTGAATACGGTATCTTTTTTCTTAGGGATAAATAGAATAAACGTTTTAACGCAAAAAAATTGTTGAATAATAAGGGGTATCACATCTTATGACGTTTTTCGTTAAATTTTAATAATCAAAATAAACAGTAACAAATATTATGATTCAAATCCGTTTCTTTTTTTTACATCGCTAGTCTTGTATTCACGGATACGTCTTTTTTTGTTTTATTAATCTTGTAACATTATATTATAAATGCACATACTTACTAAAAAAAATATTTTGATAACAATAAAGCAGCGATATGAGTGTTTAAGAGGTCATAATCTTGTAACTACTGTGTTAAATTGGTAAAAAATCGTGAGTTAACGTGTTCAGTGATGTAATTTGGTTTTGTGACAGTCGGGTAAGTCCCATTAAGTATAATTTTAGTATAATATAATCATAATCATACTCAAAAAATAAATTTAAGTTCAATTTCTTCAAAACTTTCTTGCGGCTGGCATACGCGCCTTCGTATTACCTACATAGCGAAATTGAACTTTATTTGCTAGGCCACAACAAAATAATATGTGACTTAATTCTACAATTTCCTAGCAAATGGTTGCTGTCGTGCCGATGATGATAATTTGATTAATAGTACCAAATATTTTGTATTTGGATTTAGCATTTACCTATTTTATGGTAACTGCGTAAAACTTTTAATAAATAAAGTAATTTAATTAAAATAAACGAATATTGTTTCAGATAAACCATGTCAAAAAGAAATAGGAAAATGATGATGCTATTTGCACAAAAAAATAAGGTGTTGAGAGAAAGGTTTAAGAAATCGAAACATTTACAACGTAATATTCAAACTATCGATCCCGACTTTTTCCCTAGTAGTGATTCAGATGATGATTTTCCATTTTCAAGATACGACAGTGCAAATCAATCACTGGCTCCGATTAATCATGGGTCAAATTATTTCGACTCTGTAGATTTAAACTTTTGATCGGGCCCATTTACATCAAAAGGTGACTATTTCAATCAGCAACAACACGATCAGAACACAGAAACCGGGAACAACAACATTTCCACGAACTCTTTGATTAACAACTGTGCCGATTATTGAACATAATAATTTAACTGATATATCATCGACAGTATTTTGTACTGATAAAAACAATGGTTTTAATTTAGATAGCGCTAGTACACTAGGGACTCTAATTACACAGACTGCAAATGATCAACATCCTGTATTTCTCATGTTGATATAGATCAAATAATGATAACTGTTTCTGAAAATAAGAAAATACTTCTGACACTCTAACAAATAATTTAAGTGTGTGACGTTCTGAACATGAAAAATCTGTTGAGATTTAATCCCGAGAAAACAAAGTTATAAGTAATGCTAATCTAAGGGACACCGAAAATCTGGCACAAAATGAAATAACTTACGATAATACACATGATCTTACAACTTATACTAAAGCAGGTACAATAAGAAAAAGAAAAAAATACAACCAACCACTCAATGTGAGAAAAGAAGCGAAAAAAAAGATATAAAAGAGAAACATGGCTTGCACCTACCCTGTCCAGCTTCCTGCAAAAAGATATGTATCCAGAATATATCAGATGATCAGCGAAAAATCATAAATGAAAGCTTCTGGAATTTAATTGACAAAGAGAGGAAGACATTTATGCTGCATCATACTTCAGCAAAATCTGTGAAACAAAGAACAGTAACAAGACCTTAATCAGAGGACAACGCATGGAGTATGCAAAACTTTCTTATTGACAACTTTGTGCTACAAACCATCTAATGATAAACCTTTACAGACTGCATTGGCCAATTCCAAGGAGACAGTTGTATCGCCAGTAGACAGGAGACAGGGAGCTGCTCCTCACAATAAAATTGACTCAAATCCTATTAAGGAACATAATTATAATGGGCTTCGAGCCTAGCATATCTCACTATAGGCGTGAACACGCTCCCAATCGCTTATACCCTACCGCTTTTACCTACCGCTTATAACGCTTATACGCCTATACCCAGTGATTTGACAATCAATGCGATGCATAAAGTCTTTTTAGAAAAAAAAAACCCTCTCACAACGTATCTTACGACAAAAATACCGAGAAGTGATTGCGGCATTAAATATTTCTTTCGTAAAACTTGGCCACGAAGAGTGTGAACCAAACAACCAAAAAAACACACTTCAAAGAAAATCTTCAATCAATCAAGAAGACTGTTTAGGTTGCACAAAGTAGTATATAAACCTGACGTGACTTTTTAGTTCATTTAATATTATTGATCTCATTATTGTTTAAGACATATTTGATTTATATTTAATTAAAAGTTTTTTATCATTATTTTAAAACAAAAGATACAGGCCATGTGTGAAAGGCCCTATTTTGTTAACATATCGATAGTCAACAAAAAATAAATACAACTAAATACCTTTTAATAAAAACTAGCTTAACAGTATTTTGATTCAAAAAGATACAAAAAGTGATTTCTTTTTTGTTGACTAGTAAATGTTTCTTGCATTTAATTTTATTAGAGTTTAATATTTTGTTGTAAATAGAGTTGCGAAAATTGTTCATTTTGTTATTTTAATAATTTTTACAAGTTAAAGCTGAATATTTAGACATTTATCAAAAAAATATTAGTAACGGTAATCTTCACAGAAAATACATACTATCTTGGCAGTTATTGTTCAATACTGTTATCTATGTTACAAACTTTAATTGTATCCAAAGCTATGCTGATTATTTTGGATATAATAAAAATTATTTGATACAAAATATGAATTTGTTTTTTTTTCCATTAGTCGTAATTATTTAGCCTCAGGTAATATTAGTCAATATGCATGTAAAATTTCTATAACAGATAATGGAATAAATCATTATTATTGTTTACTTAAGGTCTCTCAACAAGCCTTTAAATGGAAAAAAGGCGTAAGTGTTGGATACTTAATACAAACAACAAATTCAATAAAAGAAAAAATGCAGTAATCTTACTTATACTAGCAATAATTCACAGTGTTACAAGTTCATAATTGCTTTAACTGAACATACTTTTTAAAATATATTTAATTTCACGGGAAAGTTTGGCTTAAGTGTTGATGCTTAAAATACCATATTTTTTTAAATTACGAAAAGTAGCATAATAATTTATTTCTATGATTCCTAATAAACTAGAAACATTAGCACTAATTTAAAAACAACACGCAGTGTAATATATTTTTCCCTTTATTTTGATATAAGAATCTTTCCTCTACGATCAAAGACGAAGTAAATATTTCCATAAAACCAGTTTTTTGGCCGTACTGAAAAATTGTCATTTCTGGCTTATGCTTTTTTTCCACTGAGGGTGCGATTTGTTTATAGGCTGATTACAAAATACATTTGATCGGAATATGTAAGTTCTATTTTTATCTTCTATACAACCATAGTAGAACACTAATGTACTTGATTCAGCAAATTGAGGTGAAATACGCAAATATAGGATTCGATTTATCAAAGGTGAATTTACTTTAGATGAAATGATTACTTGCCGCTTCTGACGTCATTTGTCTTTAATGCCGCGTTAAGCGACTTCTAGAAGGGTAGGTATTCTCAAATTTGCTGTTTTATTTCTATACATAATTGATGATTTTAATACATATTTGTTTTTGAATAATTTAATTTCGCTATCGCTACTCAAAGGTTGAACTCATTTTTATCTGAAGAAATAATTTTACATGAAAAAAATAGGGCACAATTTCAATTAGATTTTTCATAAATTTGATTGTATGATTTTATGTAATTTGTTTTATGGCAATGGCAATTCATATTCTAGAAACACTCTTTAAATTAGTGTGCACTTATGATTATTTACACGTTTGTTACAATTTTATATAAATGTACACATATTTTTAGATTTTACTATGAAACGCCTACGCAATAGTGTAACATAAGTGGTTTTATCGTGAGTAGGTATTCCATAACACTAGTTTATTTATAACTAGCTGTCCCCCGCGACTTTGTCCGCGTGTTTAAGTTTTAACAGTTTTTCATTTTTGCAACATTTTTCATTTATGCTCCGCTCCTATTGGTCGTAGCGTGATGTTATATAGCCTATAGCCTTCCTCAATAAATGAGCTATCCAACACTGAAAGAATTTTTCAAATCGGACCAGTAGTTCCTGAGATTAGCGCGTTCAAACAAACAAACAAACAAACAAACAAACAAACAAACAAACAAACTCTTCAGCTTTATAATATTATAGTATAGATGTAGCACCTTCAGGTAACCGCACAATTTTGTAGGTAGGGATGTCATTAGTTACGAGTGACGTGTGGTCAACTAGTAATAAGCCGGCTTCCCACGTTGCGTGATTTCGCGGATCTCGCCGCACGTACGACGACTATGGACTGCGAACCGAGGCTCTCCCACGGTGCCCTGGTCCGTGTGAGTCTTGAGAATCAAACCCAATTTTCGACTCGTGAAAGATTGTGACGGAGATTGGACGTGTCTTCGCTATCACGGATGAGCTGCATAAAAATGTGCTCGGTGCAGGGTGGTCCACGATTTCGCGCACTGTGGGAATCAGGCTTTACATTTTAACTCTTACAAGACTACAACGAATTTAAACTGTAACGAGTGTTGACAGCTTATGTAAACTAACCAAGGAATGTTAATGAAAACGATTATGTAAATTATGATAATATGTACATTAAGTTGAGTCAAACATTAAAGTTTTAGTTTGTGTAGATAAGCTACAACTTACTTCTGAATAATGAAGATTCTAGATATCTACCTGTATTCAAGTTACATAAAATAATAACATTAGTATTTAAGCGCTCTAAAACATGAAAAAGGCGTATTTTAACACAGAGTAGAAATAAGGTTATATGTCAAAATGTAGGTTAGCACTTTCAGCGATTTAAAATTCTTTCAGGTCGTGTTTTCCTTCACCAAAATCATTGTATCTAAAGCAGGCTTCTCACGGCGCACCCGCTACGATCTCCCCGCACCGAGCACCGTGCCCGGTCCGTCACAAGTCGAAGTGAACCCTAAGTTGGTTAAAATTAGGTTTACTTTTCATCGCTCACTGCACAGTGCGTGGCTTTCCGTGGTATCAAGCCGTTTTGTGAGATCGGTCATATCGCGCACCGTGGGAAGACTTAAGACAACTAACATCATGCAAAAAAAAAATATAAGTTCCTACATAGGCACAAAAATATAGAGCAAACAATAGTATATTGCTTTCTGAGGTTTACGCGAATATTAGACATTGAAATAAAACTAATTTGAACGGATTCTATCGGGCAGACTGCCCGTGACCATGACACCTGCAAAGGCGTTGAAACGTCGGGAACAAAAATCTAAAATAAACCGCGATAGAATCCGTTCAAATTAGTTTTATTTCAAACAATAGTATATTAAAATAAAACACATTTATATTCAATAGTCCTCAGATAACACGCGTCGATAGCCAGTGGAGGAAGTATTCAGGTAAACAAAAGCGGCAATCAACAAAATAATACCATATGCATGTGACGTAGGCCCGTGTCCGATCGCATGACGTCTGACGTCAGCGGAACCACCCCCTAAATAGAGGTGGTAGGGCCTACAAAAAATACAATATTTTATGTTTGAATTTGAAGGTTATTATTGAAGGTCGATCGAAATGTAATTGTCACTTCCTTGGTATACGTTTAAGGTTAAACTAAAAGAGGAGTCTATTGCTTTACGTAGTTATTTTGCAATAATATTTCGCTTACAAGTTTGGTAGTCAAACGTTCCGTTGTAAAGAATATGTAATAAATCAAAGAAAAATAAATAATCAATTGTAGTTCAAACGAAAGACCTATGTTTAGTTTATAGAATAATTAATTAATTATAGTATACTTTGTAATGTCCGCAATGTAGAAATAGTACTTTTAGTTTAGTGACAGCTCAGATATTAAAATAAATACCTATATATTAATATGACAATGTTTGTGTGAATAAATTTGATTTTTATTTGAGATAAGCCGCCATGGATCCCCGCTGTGGAGTCCCTCGATCAATGTCTCCATGAAACATAATATATAACTTACAAATATTTCAAGTATGAGTGTCTGCACGAACAAGACAAAATTCTAGAATTTAAAAATCGTCGAGGTATAATATTGGTTTCCAAATTTCATATAGCAGACTAGAGTTCATAATAATGCGAATATACCTTACAATAAGCATCAATAAAACATAAAAGCTCTAAAGAACTTAAGAAAAAACCTCAAAAATTAATTACCAAAACAAGTATGTATTACCTCCCTAATTTGCGATCGACATTCCATAATAATTCCTAAACCATTTTAATATCAAACAAAATTACCCGGGAAAATGATTTCCAAGTCAAAAGATAGCTGATGTGCGCCACGCGCCAATCAGCTGAGGTTCAAGGTTTCCCGGGTCAATGCTGCGAGGGGAACAGCAGGGGGGACTGAGAGGGGGAGACGCGTGGGCGTCGCCATGGCAACCGGCCTACGCCACCCCCGTCCCAGGTAGTCAATCAATTACGGTGAGAACACATTTCTTGTATAATGACGCCCTTGCTATGATATATTGCAGTTGTTTTTTGAATGAGATTATCATGTTTTGTAGAGTAATTAATACTTCCCTCATTTGTGTCCCAGAGAATAGGCTTAATTAATTCAGGATCGCTAGTATAATATTATATTACAAATTGCTAAGGTTTCCCCTATGATACAAGAACCATATATTTTATAGGCATATCGAATTGAGTGATAGTAGTATCGCTTATCTTTAAATAAATTAGGCTACTTTTGTCGCTTCGCTATTGCATATAAGATACAAACGAAATTTAATAATAAATTATAAACTTTTATTGTTCATTTTACAAATATTAATTGATCGTAAAATTTGTAACTTGAATCAAATTTTAAGAATATACTCTACTTCAATTATATTTTAAACACAATTAATTAATTAGAAATATTAATTATGTGCACTTATGACACTCTTTGAACTCAATTATTCGTACTAAAACAGACGTAAAAATGTAATTAATGTGCCTGCCTAAGAAATTACTCTTACTACGAACCGTCGTAGCTCGTAGGCGTTCGTAGCAAATAATGATTAAATAAATTGTAAGTAATGAATTTAAAGTTCAAATGATTTCGGAATTTGGAAAATTCTTTAATTATTGAATTTATTTATTTAAGAAAAGAAATAAATGAAGCAGTACTATTAAATATAACGTAAAGGAATACAATTTTCTTATTGTCGCGTTCGGGTCGGAGCTCTTTTCGATTGTCTTAGGGCCTACGCACGCAGCGGATTTTTTCCGCGCCGACGACGTGTAGATGTCGCGCCGTAATGCGTTTTTAACAAAATTCAGATGCAGACAGCAAACCTTTGCGCACGTTGACATACTTTATGGCGCTTTAAACGGTCATGTGTATCATATGAAATTTCAGCGTTTTCAGCAGACTCATATGTCAGTAGTAATAAGTCGACGGGTAGAGAACGCCTTCTGGCATTAAGTCCTCCTATGCGCTGTGGATAAAGTATTAAATAAATGTGTATACAAACGCAATATAGTTTTAAACGCGTTTCTCGCGCTGTTTTGTATAGTTTTGTAGGCGCGTTTAAATCGATACAAGTGCGACAAATTGCTTTTTGGTCATCACAGCGCCGCCGTAAACGGGCGCCGTAAAATAAAACGAGCGTCGACGCAAAAATATACGCTGTGTGCATTGGCCCTTAAGGTCTGTTTTAACAGCAAAAATTAATAGTATTTATTTTACAAAAAGATTTTTTGCCACTGAGATTTTTTGCGGATCCCAAAAAGGTTCTCGAGAGAGTACATAATTCAGTGTAAATGGTAAAAATTATAATGTTTAGTCATAATACTTTAGTTCTAGTTGTAATATTTAATTAATAACGTAGAGCTCGCATCACAATGATACTGAAAAATATCTTGTAATATTGAAATAGGTAATTTCATAATCTTACGTGTTTATAATATCCTCCTAAATTAACGTCGTGGTGTCCTAGCGGTTCAAGGAACGGATTTGTTTGCATAAGGTTCCAGGTTCCAACCAGGCACCACTACAGGCAAGTACCAATGTGACTTTTTCAAACTTATGTATTTCCTAATCATTCTAAAACACCACAGCCAAACAAACTGTGAAGGAAAACATCATGAGGAAACCTGGATTCCAGAAATTGAAATCTGAAATCGCTAAAACGCATGTCTCTCTACATGAGAGGAAGCCTACGTCCAGTATTGGTACATTTATAGGCTGGTATTATAATTTAATCTCTAGAATAGGCATGTTTCCTAATTTTTTTTTAATGTCCGCCTGGTAGATTAATTAATTTTATTGGACACATATTTTTTTTTTTCCTGCAAACAAAAAATGATCAAAATACAGAGAACGGAAATTACGCGTGACGTCACTCCTCGCTACGATTTTTGCCAAGGCGTGGCGTCATAAGCCCCCACTCCGAAACTTTAAAGCGCTGTATCTTTGTAATTTTTTATTGTTTTGATAAAAGAAAAAATACGTGTCTATTATTTTTTTAATATCTAACTGACGGACTAAATAGATTTTAACTTTTCATACCCAGTCAACATCCCTATTATTAAAAAACAAAAATCACAATTATCTGGTGTCACCATTACGAAGTACCTGACATTTTACATAACAGAATACATAACTCTATATACTTTGTAACAAAGGACCTCACGCGCACTGCACATCCGCGATGACCCATGAACGCTTCACACCGGCCAGTAGGTACTTCAAAAGTATTTATACTACGAAGGCTCCTTCTAAGCTTATATAGGTCTTTTTGCACATAAAAAGGTTCTTGGAAAAAGGTTGGTGTACGCTCTTTTTAATAGTTTACGAAGCATGAAATGTTTTAAGTCGATAATGTATTCAAAATTTAAATGGAATTGCAATTTTTTCTTTCAATTTCAAAGCCCGTAATTTAAAAGAAACGTTAAAATAAAACTGTGGTTTATCTAGTGTGCGTTTCATTTAATTAGCTTTTTTAACGTTTGTTAATTATACATGCTTCCTTCTGTCAAAGAGCACAATATTAATAAGTGCTAGCTTATATAATGGTGAATAATGTTGTTTTATAAAAAGTTTTTTTTTTACTTTCCGTATTATGTGTAGGAATAAAGATTTAGATGTAAGTTCTTCAATACATTTAGGTCTCACCTTATCTAGTGGTTGTAACATTATTAAAGTAAAATTTTCTCTATAATCAACTAGCGGTGCCCTTCGGTTTCACCTAAGTAAGGAAATACTCGTTCATTATTTATTTATTTATGTGTTAAGGGACAGATAGTTAGCTTATAGACTGAATAATGTCTTACAAAACAGTACATATTGCTTGACTGTAAGATCAATATTACATAAAGTTAAATTATACATCGTTAGATTAGTTCGTTTTTAACAGAATTACCGCCAATGGACCTCGATATATACACCTCTTATGTATGGACTACGTTTCTTCAGAGTCCAGTCTCCATACACATTAGTGACTTTAGGGACAACGAATTTACCCGAAGTCATCAATTTTCAAATCAACTAAGTTCCCTTAAGACATTTTGTTTTTCCGTGACTTTTTGCCGATGTTTTCATAGTTATTATTGAGTTATAAGTGTTATAACTAACTGACTTTGTTTTATATCTATAAATATAGAAGATACCTAAACATGATATTTCACAAAAAAATCTACAAAAATAACTTAGCTAAAAACTATGACGTTGCTTAAAAGAGGCGAATGTCCATCGGTTTTACGTAACGGACGGGAGGACGGCCACTGAATATTTGAAGGCAATCGCTTCGAGTGGCTCATTTTATTTTAATCGCATCAATATTTTATTTGTCCCGTCACAGAAGTTCTGTGTATATGTTTGGGTTCAACTTATAATGTGGGTAGAGCAATCATAGTTTGATGAGTTAAATCAATAAAGCTTCTCCGATAAATGAGATGAATTTTGACAAAAGCTTCGTTCAAGTAAGTGGTCGAGTGGTGTACACACAGTTTTCAAGATGTCGCCAGCTCTGAGTCCCCGGGTTCGACCCCCGGCCGGGTCAATGTAGAAAAACCCTTTTCTACATTGTCTCGGGTCTGGGTGGTGTGCCGAATTTGTTTCAGTTATTTCACAGGGTGTGAGTTATTAAAAAATCGACATTTGTTTTTAGTTTATTTATTTAGTTTGTGATTTTAAGTATAATTCATTTATTTTATTAAATTCATATTTCTTATTTTGTAAATTGTGATTGTATATATTGTAATTGTCTTAATTTCGAAATAATAAGAAAGTAGCTGTGCTGTGCGGTTTGACCCGCGTATATTGTAACGGGAAAAATCTCGTTCCCATGTTTTGACAAATCTAATAAATCAAAGATCATAAAAATCGGTCCATCCGTTCTTGAGTTATCTATAAGTAATATGAGTGTAACTAACCTGCGTATGTTTTATGTATGTAGAAGATAATAGAAGTTTTAAGCCCACTTCCACATAATGTCATTATTCTGTTAGTACAATTAAAAGAATGCGTTTATCTGAAGCAATTAGGTTTGGTTCATTACTCGTTGTTACCACACACAGTACCACGCCACTACAATCTGGTTTAGAACTACAGAATATTACGATAACACCGTCATTCTCATTCAAATGGAGCACTTATAGTCAAGAGGTTCAGACTACAGGTGCGCCGGCGCCGATGCGCTCTTTGTCGGCAAGCGGAGATTACCGAGCGACACGAGTGGCAATCCAGTGAGGGTTTATGACCTTCCGTTTTCATGTAGGATTTTGTTTGAATTATTGTTTTAGTATATATATTCCGTAACGAACGAACAAAGACACTTATATTAGTAATCTCATAGTAATGTTACTTGATAAGGTTACGCTATAAGATAACATGTCTCTTGAATAGTATCATCGGCCCATTTCTATTGTTAAACCACCAAATTTTGAATGAAGATGGGATACTTTTGTTTTCTGTCATGTTGTGTCTGGTAGGTATGTTTGCAATAATTTTAAAGAACATTATTGCAACAGATTTTGCTAAAAAAATAGTTTTAGAAGACTTGATAATGAAATGTAGCTCACTTTACGCGCAGTAATGGTCTACCTATTACTTTATTTAGCTGTGTAAGCATTGAAATGTAGAAAAAGATAAGAACAGATAAATAGGGGTGCGGACTGGGTTCATACCCAGTTCCTTATCATTAAGGAAATATTCATTTAGTCCGCCAGATAAACAAAAAAATAAAAAAACTCGTATTTTTTCTTTTATCAAATAATTTAAAGCTAGAGCGCTTTAAAGTTCAAGAGAAGGGGCTTGTGACGTCACTTGTGGGTAAAAATTGTAGCTACAAATCACGCATACGACACGCAACATTTCCATTCACGGTAACTCACTCATTGTTTGTTTAATTAAAAAAAAAAATCGTGTCTATTAGTTTTTAATAATCTATGTAACGAAATAAAAAAATAGTCTGCACCCCTAATACCACTATACCATAAAAATCTATGTGACATTCAACTTTTTCAAAGATGTTTACGACCCTTCTCTATCGGGGTTGATCAGATTCAGATAGCAGGACACGTTTGCGGCCTGCTGTCGGGGTCAGTGACCTACCAACGATCCAACGCGTATGACCTAGATTCCTGCACGAGGGAATAGGTCAAGGATAGTTCCTGACCCAATATTTGGAATACAATCCTGGCTGTATTGAGATATAGATCTTTCTAGAGTCGATTCATGTGTCAGTCTTGGAAATTTACTTGAAAACTGCGTAGTTGTTGATAGGTACACGTAGGTTCATGTAAATGTTTATTTATTAATTTTATTATGCAAACTTAACTGCAGTTACATCTATATAAGATAGAACTTAATAAAATATATAAACATATTACTAAGTTTGGCAAGTAACAATTTATTATACGCGATAAAGGCTGGAAAAATATTAGTATGAAAACAGAGCGCACATTTTTATTAAAACTACTTCGAAACTTAATATTACCCTTATAATATCGGAACCGTCGATATTTTTGCATGAACGACTGTCATCGCACATCGAAAATCTCATAAATCAGTAAACGAGCGCAGTACACTTAGCTAAAAATGTGCTTTCGCTCGGCATAACGGGCTATGTTTATCTATGATTACTCAAAGAAGCTAACATAATTTTATAAATTTTCACATTTACGCTGTAATGACGCAACAGTGTTTATAACAAAAGAAATACGGTAATGAAACACCGCACCCACAACCCTAATACTCAATCTCTTTCAGCACAATATTTTCTAAAAAGCTTTTTATAGATATTCACGATTATTTGTGGTAATTAGTCACCGCACGTGCCTCTTATATAATTAAATGAAGGAGTAAAACTGGGGACAATAAACAACGTATCCTGCCTCTATTTTCTTGCAATTTCTAAAGAATAATTAATATAAGGTTTCTGGTTTTAAAAGCTTTTTAAAAGCGCACTTTGAGCAAACTGGCTGTTTCCACAAGTACCTTTATTAAAAAACCGTTTGATCCTAAACGAAAAAGAAAACATCCTCTCAATCATAAACGATTCAATAAGACGATCGCTTATCATAAATCTCTTAAGACATGAATTAAGTAATTCATTTATCCTTAAGTATTTTTCAAACAAGGGTTACTTACAATGTGTGTGGGCGAACCTTAAACAGCTTATGTTTTTATGATTAGATTGTAGGGCTGCCGAAGAACTGTTTCTTTAATTCACCGAATCATTTTATTTTTAGAAATTTGAGGATTTATTCCCACGTAGCTAATTAAGTAAAATAATCTTTCTGGGAATTAAAATTTGCGTCTTTCATTTGTTTTACTACCTTTTATAATTGACAGGTATATAATGAAAGTATAATTTAACCGAATAAACCCGTTTTGCCAACAGGGCCAGGGCCTGCCTGTAACTCCATTAGGACCTTCATGTCGGCCGGCATTCAGTAGGACACAAAATCATTTTATTTTTTTTCAAGTAGACATTTTCAGATACTTCCGATACATTCATTGATTCTAGTTGCGCGGAACCAAAATGTGATTGCTGTTGAGAACAGGCAGGAAACTCCATAGGTTATTCTTTTAAAAATGGTAATACATTATATATAATGTTTTAAAATACCCGGTCAATAATTCTAGTCAAAGTCTAATCTTACTAATGTCGACAGTAAATAATAGTTTATAGAAACTACCATAAAATAATTAAAAACATAGGTAAATACCTACGCGACAAAAAAATTCCAACGATTAAAAATAATTTTCCTAAATATTCCAATTTTAGCTTGGAAAATAATCTGTAAATTAAGAGCGAACGCCCACTGCCAGTTCGGTGGAGCGCAGATCCTTTGATATATTTGTAAGTGCCGATTGCTTCGGAATCTTTAGGTATATAAAGACCAGTGCCTTTCATTAAAACTTTTTAATATTGGAATAAATAAATACACCATATTAAAAACAAAGATACAAATAAAAAAAATAGGTATATGTCTCATATTCTACTTTAGTTCTCATTAAACAAATTCTTGCTTTAAAATTATATTTTTACACAAATCTTTATGTAATTTTTAATTAGAAGGATATTCTAATAAGCCTATTACAAAAGGTTTTTAGACAATAGGGGCGCGGACAATTTTTTTTATTTACTTTTAACATAGACTTTAAAAAAAATATTAGATACGCATTTTTACTTAAACAAATGAATGGAAATTTCGAGTCACGTCACTTGTACGCTTAAATTTTTTTTTAATATTTAATGTCACAAGCCTCTTCTCCTGAACTTTAAAGCGCTTTAACTTTGAAACATTTTATTGATTGGATAACGGAAAAATACGAGTTTTATTTTTCTTTTTAATGTATCTGGCGGACTAAATGCATATTTCCTTTTCATACCCAGTCTGCACGCCTATTTACCAGCGTTTTAAAATATTTTGTAACTTATCAAATATCACGTCAGTATACAATAGAGTGAAAAGTACATATTATAATAACGTGGTCCTAAACATCCCTTACCTCGCCTGCCCACAGTTGGTTGTCCGTTACCAACTTTAGTTTTGGATAAAGTTTCTTCATTAATGAAACCATTCCCCAGTTCTGTTAGTTTATAAATGAAGTAAATTATGTATTTTGTGTAGAACTTACGTTATGAAACAGTTCTTGTATTTGCTTTGCAGTATTAATATTTTATATGGTTTAAGCATTTGATTTAAAATTAATATTCTTTGACGTGTTTAACTCAGTTATGCTAAAACAAATGTCCCGATGAGACAATAATTATGATGTTTTGTGATAATATACCTCGGTGTTTAACGGCGATTTTTAAGATTTCCGCAAACGGGCTCCGTGCCATTTTGTGGAGATCCCTTTAATTTTTAATTTATTTTTTTAATTTGTGGTTGTATGTAAACATTTCTACTCTTTAGCTTTTACGGTTTATGAGATACAGCTCACTGATAGACGGACGGACAGATGGACAGACGGACAGCGGAGGCTTAGTAATAGGGTCCCGTTGGCACCCTTCCGGTACAAAACCCCAAAAATGAACCTTGTAGTACATGGTGTTAGCAACATAACCGACTAGCCACAAGCCAAATCGATAAAATCAGTACGAGTCAACGAGTTTTGACCTTCGATGAATATTTTACGAACTTATTCAGATTACCTGATAAACTAAACTTTTGTTTGGGTAGAACCTATTAGGATTACCGCCTGTAGGCGATGTGGTTAATTAAAATATTTTGATTGTTAGTTTTGGCTATACAAATCTACCTTAAGAGATAGGTATACGGACCCCTTACATCTGTCAATCTATACTTAATATTATAAAGCTGAAGAGTTTGTTTGTTTGTTTGTTTGAACGCGCTAATCTCAGGAACAACTGGTTCGAATTAAAAAAATCCATTTGTATTGGATAGTCCGTTTATTGAGGAAGGCTATAGGCTATATAACATCACGCTACGACCAATAGGAGCGGAGCATAAATGAAAAATGTTGCAAAAATGAAAAACCGTTGAAACTAAAACACGCGAACAAAGTCGCGGGGGACAGCTAGTATTTAATAATGTCTAACATGTATTTCATGCAGATATTTTAAGAATAATACTCTTTATTTTCACCTTTACTTAGGCTTTTACGAAATAATATTAATTTGCATAAAATAATAAATATATATTATTACTAACTGATCTACCGGCGAAACCCGAAAATCAAAGCTTTTTACAATCCGGTTATCTTTGTCTACTCGTACGTGTCAGGTTCAGATACAGGTCGGAAGACGATGAATTAGGAGGCTGCAATGCAGTTGCCCTCCGACAGTGTTAGTTGGATACTTGGTTTTTGCGGTAGCCCTGGCAAAACAAAGGGTCACCTAGGGGTATAAGAAAATAGCCTACGACCTATTCTCAGACCTACCATATACAAAAATAAAATCATGTAAATCGGTCAAGCCGTTTCAGCAGAGTTTGATTGTCGTTTCTCCATTGTGTCAGTATTCATCCGTAAATAGTGAGTTTGAGCAACCTGCACATCATATACTGTGGGAGTGTAGCCTTATACCGCCCGCGTGGGTGTCGGTTATCGCAGCCTAAAAACTAGCCCATATCCTTTCTTAGGATGCAAGCTTACCCCGAACCTAGTTTCATCCCTATCGTTCCGCGGTTTAGCCGGAAATACGAATTATAGACAGACAGACAGAGATACGTATTTATCATATTAGTATAGATATCCGCCATGTTTGATAAAAGTGTGAAAATCGACCAAGACCGCTTTCTGATATTACGGTCGCCGGTCTTACCCACTCTCCGTCAAATATAATACCTGTTATGTGGGTGTATTTTATATTATTGTGTTATAAATAGATATAACTTTATACGAGACGAGTCAGGCGTGTAGTAGGCGAGAATATATGAACGAATAATAACCATCAAAATTGGTCAACGCCTTTGGTCTTTAGAGTAACACAAAGGCAAAAAAAAATACTTGCATAGACAGGTAAAGACATTACCCTCCTCGCTACTTGCACAGTCGGTTAAATATAATATGTTGTGGTTGATAAATTATTGGTCTATAATATAATATTGTTTACGAAATAATTACTATAACAATATGTAATATGTAGATTTGTAAGAAAAATGTTATGTCATAGTAAATACTCGTCTTTTTCGATAATATGTCTAGCAATGAACGAAAAAAAGAAATACCTTCTCGACCATTTCCAAAAGGTTACCAAACGTCAAAAAGTTAATTTCCTTTTTAATTTCCCAATGCCATTCTTGTCAAGTAAAAAATTGATTTCAAGTTTGTCCGAGTATAAAAAGCTTTGACTGCTAAAAACAAATATTAACATAAATTTTCTGCTAATTTATTTAATTATCTTTAATTGGGAATTATAATCGGCATTAGACAAAGTCTTAAAAATTGCTGTTAATCTTAAAAAAAACAGTTGTTTACGTGTTTTTCCGTAAATTTTTCGGGCGGATCAACAAGTGGGTACCCGGACGGAGCTCCGGCCCGGATTCGGGGGACGCGCGGGGCGAGACGGGGGTGCACTTCGTAGCTACGCAACTAAGCTTAAGGATTACGGTGGCAATGATTCTAATGGTCCTGAGAATTGGCAAACTGAAAAAAGATACACCTTCCCATGTACTGTAATAAGTACTACTAATATAGTAAGCCTGAATTTAGAAAGATAGGCCGAAATAAAAATAGTATGATACTTTATTTTAAAATAAAGTATAGTTTAAAAATAACGGTTCTATATAATGCTAACATACATATTTCTAATAATAAGAGAATTTAAAATTTATTAATAACTAATAATAACTGTTGCCGTATTTTCAAGTAAAGGATAAAAATGGTTGTATGGTAGTCAAGTACAAATCTGGAAATTTGATTCTGGTTAGTAAAAAGGCATCATATGAAGTAGTTTTTTGTTTTTTATCTTTTACTTAATTTCAACTGTACTGAAATAAATAAAGAAGAATGTTTTAGCAACAAAAGTCTATTTATTGCAGAAAACAGCTTTTCAACCTACTTCTGAAATTCTAGTGAATGTCTCAAGTTAGTAGATTGTATTGTCACCGTACTCTAGGGCTAGCAGACGTAGTCACGTCCTTGATGTTAGATTATTATTGAAATCGTTTTTCTGAATGTAAAGATTCCCTTCAAAAATAAAAAAATGTTTACGGAGGCATAAATATTATAAAAATGCCTTAAAATTACATGTTTAAATAAGCTTAAATGATTTATATAATTATTGTGGTATTTTTTTTTTCAAAATTATTATTTATGTTTAATTTTTCAATACAAATAAATACATACACTGGCTCGCCTTTTTTTTCCAAGCTATGTTAGGGTCGGCTTCCAGTCTTACCAGATTCAGCTGATTACTGTAAATTACATGGAGCGACTGCCTATCTGACCCCCACAACCCATTTTACTGGGTAACACAGTATCCCATGGTAAGACTGGTTGTCAGAATTCTCTTGACTTAACGACTGCCAAAGATCAACGTATGATAGTCGGGACCAACGGCTTAACGTGCTTTCCGAGGCACGGAGGGGCTCGGTATGTTTACAAATGGTCACCCATCGACAATCATCGACGGATCAACCGCGGATAGAGCGGCATAACCTTTAAACCGGTACGGTACGGTCAAACCGTACAGCTTACACTTAGCCACGAGCCCCGCTAATATAAATGAATACATATATATAATACTAGCTGTCCCCCGCGACGTTGTTCGCGTGTTTTAGTTACAACGGTTTTTCATTTTTGCAACATTTTTCATTTATGTTCCGCTCCTAATGGTCGTAGCGTGATGTTATATAGCCTATAGCCTTCCTCAATAAACGGACTATCCAATACAAAAAGAATTTTTCAATTCGAACCAGTAGTTCCTGAGATTAGCGCGTTCAAACAAACAAATAAACAAACAAACAAACAAACAAACTCTTCAGCTTTATAATATTAAAAGTATAGATGTATGTACCTACTACAAATTCTCTTGCACGATAATTTAAGTGTTCTCGCTTACAATATTAAATGCTCGGGCTCAAATGTCCATAGAATTAAATATGATAGACGTAGACACATTACATGTTTTGTTGTGCCAAATTCCTTGTTAGAATGGTCTTAAGTACTCACTTCAGGGAAAGCTTTTTGGAATTCTGTGTTAGGAAATCTACTTAATAATAATTAACGTTTAATTTCTTTCCTACTAATTCACGGGACTTATAATACTTATTTACTTAATTACTGCAAACGTTTTGTTTTTGTGCTTTTGAATAGACTCCGCTGATTACGTTATTTTGGAGTATTGGCATGGGGCAGAGATATACATTAGTCTCCCATTTCTCTTTAGCCTATTTTTTAAATTATTTTTCCTTGTTGAGATGTACCTACCCTTGTTAAAAAACCAACCAGAGTCGGTTTCCAATACCACTGCTTTCAACTGGATTTTACACGGTACTACTGCCAGATCAATAGGCAGAATTATTAGGCAGGATGGCAATAGTACGATTTAGAGATGGCAGTCAAAATTCCTAAGTATGACGAAGGATATTTAATATCTGAAAAAGTTGCCACATGCGATGTGCCAAATTCATCCGACAGTTCCAAAAAAATAGTTTCGTTCTAGCAAACCGCACAAAGTAAGCCAATAAAATATATAATTAGAAAACTATTATCCTACCAAAAACAATGTTGCCAAGACCATATGACTCGCACTGTCAAAAAGTTATCAGATCTCATGTAGAGCTACGCTTCTAACTCTACACGCCCTTACTCTACAAACCCTAACTTCACAAAATCTCCACCCTAGTCAAAATATGCGGCTTGGCCGTTTTGTTACTACAAGAACTATTATTATTATATTATTGTATAACAGTAAAGTAATGAACAGTGAATTAGTTTATCACCTTACGCGTATGTGCGTGTAGCGAAATGGGCAAACCACATATTAAATTATAACAAATCCGTAAAACATATTTTGCTTATGCTACGTACAGTTGTGTACTCTTTCATGGTAACACAGTCACTGCAAGCGCCTTTATTCCAAGTTATATATATATTTCAACATTTGTTCTACTGTACCTATAGATATTAATTACTTATACGTGTATTGTAAATAATTGCTCGTCTAACACACAGTTTTGACACGTCATGGTAAAAGAAATTATTTTATCATTGAAAACGAAGAAATTATGTTTTTTTTTAGAATATCTGAACAAAGTCAATATAGTATCTATGGTTTTTACAAAGTACTCTCTTATTTAATGACATACTGACGATCTAATTGTGTGCGATAAATATCGTCTAGCTGTTTCTTCTATTATATCCCACTTCGTCAAATTTCAAACAAAATTAAATATTTCGAAAAGCAAATTGTAATTTTGTTTGAATCGTGTATTCCTTATTGCAATAATTAATTTGGCCTTCTTTCCTCAAACAGCTTATAACCTGCCTAAAGGTAGGATCAATTCAGTAGGCGTTCTCTAAATTAATAGCTCCAAGGCCTTTTTTATTTCCTACGACTAATTGACAAATAGATTAAGGACTGCTTTTCCCAACGCCAGATCATTTTATCCGAGGAACAAGTATGAATTTTTGACAATTCATTCATACTAAATCCGTCAGACGTCATTAAAAAAAACATTTGTCGATGAAAAAATCAGCCCTTAAAACATATTAAAACGTCATTTCACCTAAATAAAACTGTACCTAATTATTTAAACGTGCACAATACAAAGTAAACGACCGAACGTTTTTACCATTCTTCAAAGTACGAAGTTTTACATATGAAATTGAATGCAATCATAACGAGGCAAGTATGTAGGCAAACGATGGTTCATGACGATATTCGATTCGATCGAAATCAATAAGTTAGCAAAACACAGCCGTTTTTAGAAGCACATGGGTTTCCTAGTTAATATTAAAAGTACCGTATTTGAAAGAGAATTTTAGTTTTATGCTGGAATAGTAACAAAAGTCATAGGGAGGTTCTATTGATGATAAACAATCTATGCACATAGACACAAAAGAATCCATTTTTCTTACTATAATGTTAAATGCTATCCCGAAACACGAAATAGGAATAAATTTAATTTTTAAAATTTTGACAATGTAGAAAAGTAGTTTTCTAGATTTTCTACTTTGACTCGTCCGGGTATCGAACCCGGGACCTCAGAGCTGGCGACGCATTGAAAACCGGTGTGTACGCCACTTGACCACGGAGGTCGTCACATTTTGTGTCGATAGTGTAAAATTTAGCGCCAAGTATGCTTTGTTTACTCTATTAATTCCATCTTATCCAATTTAATAAGTATATATTGCTTCGTATCCAAGAACGTAAATTACTCTTTATATAGGAGTGGGTAAGAGAACGCTTATTCATATTGACATAATAATATGGTATAAGCAACAAGTGCCATCATACAGATGAGCGGCAAGATGCCAGCGAAGTACTTAGTAGCTCTAGCGTTATTGAGTATGAAGCTTCGAGCCTTCAACTTCTCATAATGAAACTTTGTCAGTAAACTAATTAGAGATTAATTATTTATTAGATTGCTGTGACTATGTTAAACGAATTTGATTAAGATTATTACTCTTGTTGTAATAATGAACGACCCTTTCAATGTTAGGAGCTAATGTATACTATAATATAAGTATTTATTTCTAATTAAATGAAAAGACGAGTTTTTTGTCGTTGTACAAACAAAAACTATGACCTCTACATCTATATACTAATACTAGCTGTCCCCCGCGACTTTGTCCGCGTGTTATATAGCTTATAGCCTTCCTCAATAAATGAGCTATCCAACACTAAAATATTTTTTCAAATCGAACCTGTAGTTCCTGAGATTAGCGCGTTCAAACAAAAAAACTCTTCAGCTTTATATATTAGTATAGATTTAAAGCTGAAGAGTTTGTTTGTTTGTTTGAACGCGCTAATCTCAGGAACTATTGGTCCTATTTTAAAAAATATTTTAGTGATGGATAGCCCATTTATTGAGGAAGGCGACCAAAAGGAGTGGAGCATAAATAAAAAATGTTTCAAAAATGAAAAACCGTTGAAACTAAATCACGCGGACAAAGTAGCGGGGGACAGCTAGTCGGTTATAAAACGATTTGTATCAAAAATTAAACAAACAAACCAAAAAGAAATCTCTAATTTCAGTATTATTCCGTAAAACTCTTACGGCTACAGTATTGAAATTCGAGCTTATTTTCATATATTTGTTTTTTTTTTTTTTTTTTTTTTTCAAGAGTTTTTTAACCGATATAGAAATCATAGCTTTCGTTTGTACAACAACAAAAAACTCACCTTGTATATACGTGTACGATTTTTGTATACATACTTAAGCAAGTAGCTTTTACAGCCTAGACAAATAACTACTAAGAAAATACTTGTTCATTGACTATGTTTTAATATAAAACCTACATGGTTGATACCACTGATTTGAGATATACTATACAGGGTATCATTAACCGAACCTTCTATCACAAACAACTACGTCCTAATCACGACTATAAATAGCTGTAACGGAATACATAACAGCGTAGTATAAGCATTACTCAACAATGTGGTAGGCGAGACGACGTCTGTGATTGGTCAGCCGCCGCCATTACACTCGTATACGGAAAAGCGCGCGTATCATGTTACACTGCGCATACGCAGGGCTATCAAGTTTTGGTTTCTTGAAACTTTTCTGTGAAAATAACATTTGCTGCTCGTTTAGAAATTATATATTTTCATAATAGACGACCTCCGTGGTCGAGTGGCGTACACACCGGTTTTCAAGGTGTCGCCAGCTCTGAGGTCCCGGGTTCGATCCCCGGCCGGGTCAATGTAGAAAAAGCACTTTTCTACGTTGTCTCGGGTTTGGGTGTTTGTGGTACCTTCGTTGTCTCTGAATTCCATAACACAAGTGCTTTAGCTACTTACTTTGCGTTCAGAACAATGTATGTGATGTTGTCCACATTTATTTATTTAAATATTCATCACACTTAATTTCAGTCGCTGAAGGGCGAAAGGCCTTTTGTTATGGTGTTACTTGGGAGAGGTATTTGTTTAACGTAAACCAAAACTTTCAGTATAATGTAATGTTTAACAAAAAAAACCCACTTTTAATCCAATACACTACTTCATTTCTTTTTATCCAACTCTAAAATTGTTCTTAAACAAATACTCAATTGAACTAAACTTATTAAACGTTAAATAAAGTCTCAGATTATTCCCATCCATTGTTTCCTTTTCTAAACATTTTTCTATAAAAAAAATACGATTTATTTTTTACATTTTCCGTCATCAAACTCTCACGTTTTGTCATTAGGGGAAAGTTAGCGGTTGTGCGTCACATCACAGTTGAAGCGGTAAATCGATAACACGACGAACGTTCTACGTTTCACGAACTTTGTGACGAAATTTAAGTTACTTAGGTACTTAGTTTTGTTTTTTGCAATGCGAAAGACGTTTTTAAGGTTTGTTTTTCGTTTTCCTTGTTGGTTAACATGTGACTTGTTTTTTATTTAGATGTTTTTGTTACTCTGTAGGGTGGACGCCTACCTTCAGTTGAACTTTGTATTTTTATAAGTATGTTTAGTATTGACGTAGAATTAAAAAACAATTCAAATCATCACACTGGTTCTTTTTCTGTAGTAAAAAATAGATGTGTATATTACTCAAGCATTTTACATATAAAAGGTCCTTGTAAGAAAAAGCAACATAATTTTTTAAATAAAACTGATCGCCATTTTGACAATACTACCGAAATAAAAAATATTTATGTCATTTGGGGTTCTTGTATGTGCTTATCAAAGATTCATAAAATACAATATATTGCTAAAATCATTGTCATAACGGGATATAAAATAAACTTAAAGTAGTAATACTGTAAGTCTACCACTCAGTTTCTGATAGGTTGATCTACACAAAAATTTTATATTCACATGTCAAACCTCATGGTCAGGTCTGCGATTGTGTGTTTGTTTGACAACAGATTAAATTAATCAACCTTTCCCAAACGGGGGCTTAGACTTTTAAGTATGAGGCACGTAGTGTCGTACATAACAAATTAAGTGTAGGTTTCTATACATTTTTTTTCTTCAGTGGAAATTTTCATGGAGGGATAACCACCAGAATGCTCAGCTCTTTCCTTTTACTGGGGAACACACACACTTGCACATTGGAAGACTGCAATAAACCCACGATTTAACCTAAATTTTACATACAATTCCATTGAGTTCACGATTATATTTTCATAACACATACCATTAATATTCGTGTCTTTACTCAGACTTAAAGATCAATAATTACAACACACATGTTATTCGTTCTCCTTGATGCCACAGAGATAAATTCCAAGAATTGTGGAATACGAAATGATATCTCATTAAGGGAAATATTAATGAGATCGTAATTAATGTTGGGTCAAATTTACCTTGGGTTCGAGAGACTGTTGATTATAGTTACTTCGTGTTACTTTCGTTTTGGGTTAATATTATAAATTGTGACCTGTTATTGCTGAAAGGTAGAGTAATCTATCTGTACATATTATAAAACAAAGTCCCTGTCTAAACGCAAGTCGACAAGTCTGTTTAAACGCGATAAACTATTGAACGGATTTTCAATGGATAGAGTCCTTCAAGGGAAGACTTATTTATGTGTAGGTACAATTTTTTAATGTTTAGTTTACCCATGCAAAGCTGGGTGGGTCGCTAGTGTTGTTATAAAATTAACCCCTTTTGGAAAACCAGCGTAAAAATCCTTCTGATCTGTTCCTTATATTCTTTTGTTCCTTGTTTTAACATTTACTCAATATTATATTTATGTTACCTTAATCCTTAAGCTTGTTTCGGCTTTTTCGGCTATTATACAAGATTATATATTATTAAAAACATACATGAAAAATCGTACAAAATATTATTTTTAAATTAAATCTATGTAAATCATGGGATTAGTAACATAGTAAGATAGATTTGACTGGGTGTTCTTTGTGCATGTGAATTGAATGTTTGTAAAACTCCGCGACAAAAGGATTAAATTCCTTATTGCGGAAGACGTTTTTAAAAAAAGAAAGACGTATATATTTTTTCTTAAAACCTTATCAAACCACTTATCCTTTAAGTAAATTAAATGGTGCATTTAAGTAATTTTGATTTGAGAGGCTTGGCTTTTCTTGTTCATACGTTATAACATTCGTTCGTTGGGACATGACCTTTAAATTCCAAACCACAAAACTACCTAACTAATACTATTGGATGTCTGACCTTCGTCATATCAAAACCGCAGCAAACTGTTATTATTTTATGATAAAAGCTGAAAACTGTTTTGATCCGTTTCAACTGATGGTTTAATTAATTGTTTGGGTCAGGATTGGTTATCGGTAAACTACGATGTACATCAATCGTGTTTTATAATTAAGTAATTCTCAAACCTGTAACTCAAAAAGCGAATCAGATGTTAATTTCATGAGTAGCAGTTTTCCGCAGTCCCGCCCGCGTTGGTGTCGGTTATTACGGCAGAAACTAGCCCATGTCTTTTCTTGGGATTCAACCTTCCCCCATACCAAGTTTCATCAAAATCATTTAAGCGGAATGCAATTAATATTTAAATAATTATTAGTTAAAAACATATTCATGCCGATTGGCGAAAATTTAGCACGAGAAAATAAATTGGAATAGTTTCAGGTCGGTTTTTGAACCCTTATTTTTAGTGTTTACATATTTTTACATAGGAGGATAATGGTATAGAAAATTATCGATAAGCTCGATAATTTATAATTTACTATTCAAATCGTCACAATCAGGTTATGTAATCTCGTTCTATCTTTCTCTATAACCTCTAATAACCAAACCATCCTGAAAACCTCGATGTACTTAAGTATATCATAGGAGCCAAGTCACTACACCGCACGTTGAGAAAAAACAAATGCACCGCGACAGCCGTGTAAACAAACAGGCGGACGCAACGCAGAGCAAGTAGCTACAGATATTGCTGTAGGCATAATAGGGGATTTAGATACATATATTTTTGAAGTAAAAACTTTTTTAGGCGCGTTGGCAATTTTGAAATAGGAAAATAAAAAATTCACGTCACTGTTACCGTTACCAACACATCTGTATATAAGTATCTACTCATTGTAATTGTTCAAGTTTTCACTTATGTCGGTATTCCCGGAGTACCACTGTTTTATTTACCTATACAAATACATGACGACCTCCGTTGTCGAGTACGCACCGGTTTTCAAAGTGTCGCCAGCTCTGAGGTCCCAGTTTCGATCCACGGACGGGTCAATGTAGAAAGACACATTTCTATATTGTCTTGGGTCTGATTGTTTGCGGTACCTTCGTTGTCTCTGAATCCATTACACAAGTGCTATAGATACTAGGGTTCAAAGCAATGTAGGTAATGTTGGTCACATTTATTTTTTATTTTATTTAAATAATTCAATGTAATATCTTAATGAAGTACCTATGTCTAACTACCCTTATCTATTAACTTTAGTTTGGATTTCAACCTATGAGCATAAGCGCTATCTATGATGGCTTTTTTAACATTGCAACTTGGCAGTGTTTTACTGCTAATGAATGGTTAAATTTCTTTATTATGTCCTTATATAACCCCCAATAGCTAATCAACATTAAGCATACAAGGTTCTGTATTTTTATTTTATAAAAAACAATTTATGTTATGCATAATCGCGCATTACATTCTGGTATTATGAAATTAGCCATTAAAATTAATTATTGCAATTGTATTATATTACACAATACAGGAATGAAGAGTATATTTTTTAGTCTACACTAATATTATAAAGCTGAAGAGTTTGTTTGTTTGTTTGAACACGCTAATCTCAGGAACTACTGGTTCGAATTGAAAAATTCTTTTTGTATTGGATAGTCCGTTTATTGAGGAAGGCTATAGGCTATATAACATCTCGCTACGACTAATAGGAGCGGAGCATAAATCAAAAATGTTGCAAAAATGAAAAACCGTTGAAACTAAAACACGCGAACAAAGTCGCGGGGGACAGCTGGTATATTAAATTTTGGAATGAAGTTATAGCCAAAAAAATGTTATTTAGAATAAAGTATTTGATTGATATGTCTAGACATCGACCGTGGGACGAAATCAAAACTTCATATAGTATGTGGGTTTTCTTTTAACTTATTTAAGCCGCTTTTGTTGTTGAGTATGTCGTCATAAAGTCATAGTAATATATTTAAAAACTTATCTTATCTTTTCATTCTTTTATTTTTTTATAAACATTGTCTAAGTGTATAGTTTATAGTAACTAATTGAATCTATTTCAAGTCTATTAAAAATGTTTAACTTTTTAAAATAATTGAATATTGAATTGAGTATATTTTAACATAGCACTAGTTGAGTTTTTTTTTGCTAAAGCTAATTGCTTATACCGTTTATACGTTTTTATGTTCACCGTTTATACGGACTGCTTAATTAATGCTTAATTACCATTTTTAATGCGCTGCTATACAGAGGCATCCTCAATGTCAATGTAATTTAATATGTACTATTTAGTATTTGCTCAGCAGTGAGACAGTATTGGCTACTTTAGATTCATAATTACAAAGTATTTTATAGAAGAATATATAATATATTATTTTTATTTTTATTTCAATATTTTACAGGTTAAATATTTAGATTTTTAAAAACAACGTCGCATCTGCGTTTGTTTACTCTATGTCGAAACGTGAGCCAAACATCGTGGAGGGCGGGCGGCGCGGAGGGGGGTGGCGCCCCGTATATGGCTTGCGTTGGCGCAGTTACTATACAGTGAAGACCACAAATCCGTACTTCCATACTTAATATTATAAATGTAAAAGCAACGCTGTCTGACTGTCTTTTCGTCTGTCTGTTACGCTTTTATGGCTAAACGGCTAAACCAATTTTGATAAACTTTGGTATGGAGTAAGCTTGATCCTCAAGTAAGGCTATATTTTGCCGCGATAACCGACACGCACGCGGGCTGAGTCGCGGGCAACTGTTAGTATGTTATACTTATTTAATTTATGCTATAATTTCAAAGAATTATTCATGAATGCATTTTTTTTAACATTTAAGAATTTATATTTACAACCAATGGCGCTAGAAAATGTTTTTAATTTTTTAATAGATATTATTTGTTGAAAACACATTACTTTTATTTCTGTAGGCCTATACATAGATATTGGATATATACTCCAGTTTTTGGGGTCGAGTGACAAAATAATAGGATCTGAGTACCTAGTGTCAAATAGAACGAGATCGCGCAAAGTTAAGGTTTTAAATACACTTCCCAACACAATACCACGTCTTTATGTAATTATGAAAACATAATAAAATAATGCTCACCTTCGCAACCATTACATACATAACCTCATAATAATTTTCTTCCTTTAAAACCAATGTTCTTCTCGACTGTACTCCGGGGCGCCGGCTGTTGTCGGGTGCGCACGCGACGACGCCCCGCCCACCCGTCTTTGTGTGCGTGATTGTGACGCCGACAAGTCTTTCACACTCGCATCCAACTCATTCCTTCAGACGATCGCATACAAACAACACTGAAATTCAATACTAATTTTCCTTCCACATTTGGCTTTAAACAAATAATATGGTACGTGTCGACTGTTTTCAGAATTTACACAAAGAAAATGAACTTACTTTCCTTAAAAAAATATTACGTACTCAAACAGATGTATCTAAAATATACAAAAGGTATTATCATCTTTATGTACTTTTTGTTTCCTCTTTTCAATTAATTCAGGACACAAAAAATAACAAAATAAGATAGAGTAGGTACCTTTGAGTGTTTGATTGTAAGACGACATAATTTTCTCGTCTAACCGCAATAATCAGCTAAGGGAAATCACTCGTAATACCAATCAGAAACTGTCACTTGCAAGCCCTTGAACTGTCTTGGTTATAAATATTATTCTGGGTCTAAAGGTATAGAAATCGGTCTTTATTTTTACAAGCTTTTACGTAACTTGCAGTAACTAAATGTCAACTACTTCTTGATGTCCGATTGAGATAAATAAAATTTTGCATACTTTGGTAACTAATATTAAGGTACTTTCGAGGTGATCTGATGATGAAGCCATCCCATCGGGTTTAGACTGGTTTGATTTGTCTTCATCTGTACTTTGAACCTAGGTGATTTTAATTTTGTATTTAAAAAAACATTTAATATAAAAACACTTATGGCTTTTTTATTATAAGGGGAAACGAAGCTTTTTAAAATATTTACAGTAAAGTATTATGAAAACAATATTCAATAATTCGTATATATTACATAAAACATTTTTTTTTCTTTCTAGTTTGATAAACCATATCATAAATTAGCTAATCGTCAATTAATAACAGTTCAATTGAACCAAAGACGTGGACTGTACAAGAATTTTCTTTCATACGACCATTCCAATTTTAATTACCACAGAGTATGTAACAGCTGTCAGACGAATAAAGTCACAAACAGACAGATTGTTTACAGCTTACATAGTATTGGCTAGACAACTCAGTCTTCCTGTCATGACCTAGATAGCTTAACCTGGCAGTGCAAATAAACCATGACCTGATATCAGTATTGAACTCTTTGTCTCCATATTTCGGCATTATTTTATGATTGTGGAAGAAAAAGTTAATTAAAAAAGTTGTCTGTCATAATTCGTTGTTGCTATTCATTGCTGATGCAATCGCTGAACTTGAAAAGGCTTTATCCAGGGTTAAAAAAGGAGGAAGATCTCCATTCGCTTACATGTTTTTTTAATGGTTAAACGTGTTTTTTTTTCGTAACAGAAATTGGATTGTGTACTTAAAAAAATCCATTCCTAAAGGTTTAAGTTATAGAAGCATAGGTATTCAGATAAACTTTCTAAAACATTGAAGTCAGTTTTTATGAAATCTATATACCTACGTGATAACCATTGAATGATCTTGCATATCAACTTGTTGGTCTCATGGTCGTAAACATGATCCGGCGCGGGAGGTCTTCGGATGGGGTATTTGGAAACTTGCCCAAACAAATGGCTAGGCTCGCCTCCTATTACGAAGGTGTTTATGTCGAAATATAGGTGAGCTATTGCATATCTTAGTTGTTCTTGTAAGGATTTTCACGAGTTTTCACTTTTTCCAGTCAGACTTCTGTCCTATAATAAGATTGAAGTTTCACCATTTTCTGGCCAGAGATCCTTAGATACGCTTGACTTCTATGGATAAATAAATTATTTAATTAAAACTTCAAAATAATTACTTTTAAGTGTATAATGCAGAAACTAGACAGGAAAATACCAAAAAAAGTGGCTGTTACGTAAAAAAGTTGAAAATAAATTAGTTAGTGCCTATCATTCATTGAGATTCTCAAATCTATACCTACAAGAACTGCGGATTGAAAACAAATGAATGTTTTTTTTTTGAAAATCATTGTTCTTTTACCAAATAAATCTGTTTAAGGCTGTGAGCGAACCATAGTATCAGCTCACAAATCCACCAAAACCAGCTTCCCATATACAGCGATGAAATAAAAATCATAACCTAATTAGTTGGTGCGGTGACGAGCGTACTAGTAGGAAGACTTTGGGTAAGTATATAGGTCGAGTTACTGGCGCTATGCCAAGGAATTAGTCACCCAGTGTGCAGCCAACGCGTGACGTTAACGTTAAAGGTTACATGTGATACGTGAGATGTTCGGATTTTCAGATTATGATGTGAATATTGTTCGAAAGATCTAGTTAGATGATTTGGTAGAAGAATGGGTAGTTGTTTGCAGAATCGTGGAGTAGGTGGTTCCTTCTTTATTGACCTATATAGTTGTCAGTATAGGTACCTATACATAAGAGCGTTATCCTACAGATACATTATGGCGAATGTTCAATTTTCAGGGATATAAAGCACTTATTTAGTCGCCATGCCTACTTCTGACTTTATTTATGACTAGCCGTGCGACAGCGACTTCGTCCGCGTGGAATTTATTAAAAATGTTATTAAGTTTAATTAGTATTTTCTTTTATTATTTGTTATTTTTGTTTGTTTTCGAAGTAGCCTTAGTTACTCCTTATTAGATCAGCTATCTGCCAGTGTCCCTTCAAAATCGGTTCAGCCGTTCCGGAGATTAGCCGGAACAAACAGACAGACAACAAAAAAATTACATTTTGGTATACGAAGTACATTAATATGCAAGTTTTTTTTAATATTACAAACAGACACTTCAATTTTAGGTATATGTATAGATGTATAGATAACCAAACTTTACCTATTTATTTAATCAGCGAAAGAACTGCGAACAGGCGTCGATTCTGTACTTGAATCGGATTCGTCAATATAAGTTTTCCGAAACATTTTTTTTTGCTACTAGACAATATTTAGGGCTGATTTTTCCAAAGCTAGAAAAAAAATATTCGAGGATTAAAATTGACGTCTGACATATTTTCAATGTAAGAAGATATAAAATTACAAAATATAAAATTATTTTTCGGGGCTGGCATTGAAAAAATCAGCCCTTAGAAAAGTATATATGTCTTTCAACTCCTAACTTTACATAGAGGTTTTCTATGCATCACTGAATTACCAAGACGCGCGTCGCGGCGCAAGGACTTTATAAAATGATAGTATTAAGTTACATATATCACGTAGAGCGGATAAATTGGAATTAATTTGTGTTGTATGTATGTTAATTAACACAGACTGAGTTGATTTTACCTTGTAACTAACTTTACTTATCCAGTGTAATAATATTACAGTATTATTTTTGAAGCGAATACATTTGGCGCAAATTGCATTAATTTTAAAATCCATAACGGCGACTTAATTCTTTGTGGCTTACTGATAGGACAAGCTTAGATATAGGTAATAGTTTTTCACCCGGTTTCTGAAAGGATGATCAATTTAATCTGTTGTCAAATCTAGTGATCACGTCCGTGATTGGTTGACTAAAAGACTAACAACCAATCACAGTGCTTGACATAAGTTTAGACAAGTAATTAACAAATTTTTGTTTTGATCAGCCTTTCACAAACTGGAGGTGGGCCAGTGCACTTCAATTCAGGTGTCAATTTGACGTGTCATTACGCTACGTTTATTTACTTTCTTTATTAATCCGAGAAATAGCTGAAGGTTCTTTTAAATTAGGTGTGCAATACTACGTCTCTACCTATTTTGATTGGTAGAGACATGGTGGCAATAATGATATTCTTTTATCAATAAGAAATTCTGTGGCAGTATTCATAAAAACTCCATACAAATTAAGTTTAATAAAACACTATCGCATAGCCGAAAACTCACTTATGAATTAAAGGAATTACGTCATCAGATAACAAGCTCCCTTTGTTTTAGAAAATTCAATTCTCTTGCTCCTAAAACCTATAAAATAGTATAAAATATTGAATGAGGTTAGTGTAATCTGACTGTTATATGTCTCTCGTTAACACTAACGCTTTTCGCGAGAGATTGCCTAAATATTTACCACGTGGTTATCTACTATGAATGGTACAATTCTTCAGTACTTAGAACCGGTTCGTAAACATTTTCTTTCTGGTCGGATATTGCTTCAGAATTAAGTGCTTTGCAGTGTTAGGAGTACTTCCCCATCATTTATGTATTCTCCTTTTTAAATATTACAGATATTTAAGTAAGGTAAAATACTGGCTTTTTGTTACAGTCGACTTCATTAATATATTATCGCTGTCAGGGATTTAAAATATTGTAAGCATTGGAAAGCTTAATAAATTCTTTAGAACCTATAGATCTAAAATAGGTATAAGTGAACGGTTAATAATATATGCTGTGCATTAGGCAATAATATGTGAACACCCATTTTGAAAATATATCTTAACTGTATTGGGTTTAAAAATGTCTAAGCAGGCTAAGCTTCTTAATTTATCTCTATGTGGATAGAAAATTCAATTATTTGCTTGAACAAATAAAATTTAGTTTACATTGTTACAGAAATTACAGTAGTTTCCATTGGTTTCCTCGCGTTGGCTTTTTCAAAGTTGTTCATTTAATAATGTGCCTTTGGCATAAATATAAATCTTGACCACAATTTAATGATGCTTATAGTTACTGTTGTCACAATATTATGAAGTTTTTGACGTTCATATATTTTTAAAGCCTGAAAGAGCCAATATATTTATGAACTTGAATGTACCACTAAAGCGTGCCTTTGTTTGATGAGATTTATACTCGTTATTAATTCGTGTGAAGATGTCTTTGTCCATAGTGTGATATTATTATACTTATTTGTTAAATTACTTAGTATTTACGAAAATGGTAAATATATTATTATACGTACTGTTTGCTTTAATTTACGGTTCAAAAAAGTCGTTTATATTAAAAGTATATTTAAAAAAATATTTAATAAAATACAGTACCTACGTCAAATCAAAGTAGAAAGTTATATTCCATGTTTATTGATTCCGTATGTACTTTTTAACAAAAATCAAAGTTTTGTCTACATTTCTTGCGTGCAAAGTTATGCAGCTAGAACAAAATGTTTATAAACCCAACCGCGAGAGTCGTAAATGTGTTGTACAATAAGGAACTGGGCAGCTACGGTACACATGGTGTTAAACACACAAACACACCCCCATGGATGTCTCTAGCTTATAAAATGGTTTAATTCACATTTTATTAAGCTAACATGAGTATGGATATCTTATTTATTTATTATTATTATTCATTTAATTTATAAGAAGACAATAATCTAAGAAAATTATTTTGTACTGACTGTAAACAATTTCAAGGTTATGTTTAATTATTTATTACTTGTTTATTTAAGTTAAACTATAATATTTTTTATTTTTATTCATCTACTTATGCATTTTTCTTTATATTTTCGTCATATTGTATAATGGATTTAACCAGCACTATTATAAAGACATTGAATAATTGCATTTCAAATGTTTTTAATTGACGATTTCCTTGGCATGTTCCTAACCCACTATTAATTCATATGATGGGAACATTAAACATTTTATAATGTTGTTCTTCGTTATCTGTTTTATTTTGTTTCGTCATCGAGTGGGTAAAATAGGGTGACTATAATTTAAAATAATAAGGGATAAATATATACTTATACAAATAACAACGGTTACTCCTGACTGTTCAGTAAATTCTGGTAGTGAGCTTTTTCCAACGTTTAAATCAAAATTCGTTCTGATTTTTCTCTTAAGAGGGAGTATTCCAGAGTTTATTAGATCACACTATAAAAGAGCTGGACATAAAATCTGGACTGTGAGAAGCACTGAGTAAAATTAAATTTTAAGAAGCACGAAGATTAAGATTGTTGGAGCTTCAATAAAATCTAAAAATTAAATTTTTATATATTCGCGAGCAAAAGTTGACAGTGTGATTTGAGGGTTCCTCTGTGTCGGATGGGAAGCTATTTCAGCATCGGAAAACCCTATATATATAGTCAAAAAATAAATCAAATACAATTATTGAGAAGGCGATCCAATTTGCTAAGGAATTCTTGTAAGATATCCAAAAAACAAACTTTAGCACAATCAATTACGGGAAGCACCAGGGACGGGACCAAAAGAGTTTTAATGCTAGACTGAAGATTTTTTTAAACCGGTGGAAGTATCCGGACGGTCCGCCGAAAAACTAAAAGATGGCGGCATTACTAACGCCCACAATACTAGCATTTGGCAGAGGAAACATAAATATTGCTGAAACAGTCATAGGTGTGTCAGATTATTGTCACTACCGCGATTTTCAGCTGTTTTTTTTTTATATTTTTTTGATGTCACGTAATTGTTGAGTCGGTTTTCGTTTACCTCATAAACGTCGATTGCATTTTGCATGTACGCTTTTCTATCCGGATGAATAATAAAAGTGTACACAATAAAAAAATTTTGCTTGATCTCAAGTCATCAGAATCTGTAATCTGCTATGCCGCCGCCTGACAACTAGTACGTTTTATTCATTTGAGTTCCTGCGAGTGTCAGTGTTTCGCCTAAAATTCACTGCATGGCTTCAGATCAGTAGACAAATAGAAGTCATATGGCTTCGTTTTACAGATAAAAGCGTTTTTTCTTATTAAATTTCGTATCAAAAATATCGGAAATCTAAGAGTCTTTTAAGTCAGACAAGCGAAATTTTCACATAAATTTTTCATTTGTTCGATCTTTGCCACTAAAGTAAAAATATATACCACTTTCACAATACACTCTTGTAATGTTTTATCGACTTAAATTAAAATATACAAAATACTTCATCATAATAATTTTTCCCTTTCAAAAATTATTTATTTTGACATCAATTCATTACGCGGCAATCAGTCAATCTTCATTACTGGGCATCTGCTATAGGTTGTAATTTTCCGTGAATTCATTAATATATACAAAATAGTCGTCGAAAGTTATTACAAGTACTAAAATAGATGCACCTACTGCGACTACTCTTTAAATTATTATATAGTTCGTTTGTACTGAAGCAATATAAAAAATTTAAACAAGCAGCTTTAGACATTTCATTTTCATTGGATGTTTATTACTACTATTAAAGATATTATTAAGTATAAAATTAATTTAACCTTTTTAAGTAAACCTGAGCAAGTGGGGTGTCATCGATCCTTCACATATCCATTGTGAATGTGGTGCCCCAGCGCAAGACATGGCGCATCTTCTGTCCTGCCCGTCTTGCACTACCACCTGCACCCTCCAGGACGTAATGGAGGCTAACGACCGGGCCACTCAGGTGGCAACTTTTTGGTCGGAAAGAGTTTGAGAGTCATTTGACACGAGAAGAAGAAGAATTCCAACTTGATGCTTTTGGTTATATGACAAAATATGTTTGGAGTTCCCTAAAAATTAAGGTACTCAACTTAAACAAAAGTCCGGTAAAGCAGTAAAAGCCCCTCAAGGCTAACTGCGGCAGGACTCTACAAAAAAAAATATCATAAATTAAATCTTTCATTATACCAACTAAATAGATTTTCTGACGACCGAATGGTGATTGATTACAGTTTATCCCTAGATGTTTCAAATTGAATAAATGTGGGGTTTGGCTAAAGGCAGTTAATCCTTACTCAATTTGATCTCTATTCAGTTAGCTTTGATTAATTAAGGAGCTTAAACTGGTAGCATTTAGGCGCCATTGTCTTTTGTATTGAATTTTAAAACAAAAGGGAATTATGTTTTGCCCTTAAACACAAATTATGAAATAGTCTACAATATTAAATTGGTGATCATAATGTAGCATGGCAACAGATAATTTCTACAGGGTGTTTTCCTGCTTTGTATTTTGATATCTTTTTTTATACATTGTATAATATTTCAGTGTGTTGTCTTCCGAATAAGAATGTGTGGGTAGCAGTGAATTGTGATTGGATTACGAAAATTATATTGTATTTGGTTGTGTGTTTTTCGTTGTTATTTTTGTACACTGCCCACCGGTTTGCTATACATTGAAAAACAAGATTCTTTGAAATATCTTAATTTTTTTAATATGTAGATACTTTTTCGGTATTAAAATAATGTCTTCAAATGAAATTCAAAAACAAAAAGCAGTTCTTATTTTTGCTTATTATTTTTCAGCAATAAGTTGTTAATAAGTAGTTAGGTTGTCTTTTCATCTGTTCATTCTTCCCAGTGAAGTCAAGTCTAGAATATAAATTCAGATTCACCGTAGGTAAAACGTAGATCACTGGCATGCAACAAGTATTAAAGCCGGGAAAACCAATCGGCGGTTTACTGCCACTAGAGACGTGTTTGTTGGTTGATCTTCATTTTTTTCAGTGATGCGTGCAATATAGTTTGCGTTATATTTTATGCATAAATCGTTCGCACTTGTTTATCTGTTAGGGACGTAACGCAAGATCGGCACGCCGACATTTGGCTAGACGTCCATTCGAGGTCATCGTCTCTTAGTGTGTAGCGTCGGAAAAATACCTACAGTTTTCTTACTGCTCGGATTAGTTTGTACTAATAAATTGTAGGTATACACATATTTTATTAATGGTATTTTAATGATATTTCAGAATTATTAAACGATAGACTAGTTTAATCGATAGTATTAAAATAATAAGTCAAGAAATAAGTGAAAAATATATTTATTGCGTTCCACAGAGTTACAACAACTTTAACTAGGACCTAATTAATTACTGACTATCTTACATTTAAGGTTCATTTAAAAAAGCAAAATTAATGATTGGTACATAAACAATTAACAATAAATTAATTTCATTCAAAAAGTTTCCGGTATACAATCACACAACATCTAACATCAAGATTTAACATTTTCAAAGAAACAAGAAACCAAATCACGTTAATTCACACCAACGCAGCAATAAAGTTGTGACGTCAACAAAATTTAGGCTGGTCTACATTTCTTTTGAGAACCGTACAATTTGGTACACACATATAAATACTACAACTTTCAGTGCTGGCGTTAAGCCAAGCCTCCTGTATGTGATTCGCTCTTATAATTCTAGTTCCATACAAAAAATATATCATTGTGTTCGACGTATTCAAGCAAATGTTCACGTGTGCTATGACTCAGGCTATTTGATTTATTCTACTGTTTTATGCTTCCTGTTACTACACAGATTACAGTAACGATGTCCACTGAAGGTTCTTATAATGTTTGCATAGATTTGTTACGTACAGATAAATCTATGGACGTAAAAATCATTTATTAGTCGTATGTGCCACTTTTCGTAAAATATCGCTCTAATTTTAAAATATTTTACATGAAAAAAAACAAATTAAAATCTAGTATTTTGCTTATATATTAATATTAATATCCATTGTCAAAAATTCGAACATTATTTTATATGTTCAGAATTTTAATACGTTTAGAATGCATTGTTATTCAGAATAAATCTTAGAAACAATAACATGTGAAAATATTATAATACATATTCTTTTACTTTTAAAGAATGGATACAAAATGAGAATATTTAAAATACCAAGCGTTCGTTAAATTGTCGACAATTTTTAGAAACGTTTGCGTAGCAACAGGCAATTATCAGTGCACGGCAATAAATATTTTTGTTTACTGTTGAAGCGACATGGTTTAATTTGTTTTATTATATAATTTAATCTTAGAGTAACCATAGACAAGCATAGAGCGGGGGCATCGCTAGCAGCCCCTTATACCGAGCGTAAGCACATATTTAGCTAAATGTACTAAGCTCGTTTACTGATTTAGGTGATTTTCCGTGCGACGACAGACGTTTATGCGAAAATGTCGACGGTTTTGATATTATTACGGTAATATTAGGTTTTGAGATAGTTTTAATAAACGGTGCGCTCTGTTTTGACACTAATTTTACGATTTACATGTTCATACTAGTGCCAACAGTTCATACTCGAAATGCGCACTCTATAGTTTACTTATTTACTCCTCTAAGAATTGAATGAATACAAAAGTTTCCAAATTTATAATAAAATAGGGAATCATTTTATCTAATTAATTTTTCTCTTCCCAAACTATGTTGAAGCCGGCTTCGAGTCTCACCAAATTCATTTAAATGTACTTGCCGTGTTTTACTTGAATGAATTGCCTATCTGACCTCCACAACTTATTTTATTGGGTAGTTGAATATCCCTTAGTAAACTTTCTCCCTGGTGAATATAATTAAATTAAAATAAAACTGATCAAAGACGAGATGTTTTAGTTGCATACTGTATAGCCGATGTTGTTTTTATTAATTACTTGAAATTTCCCACTACTAAGAGAGGTCTCTTCACCCCCTTTCTTTTAAGAGGCTTCGATTTGTTTTGTAGAAGAGACCATGCCACTTTGACTTCATCTCAATCATATGATTTACACGGCATACATAAAAAAATCTTATACAATATAGTATCTACATAATACCAGGTATTTACATATCGTAATCTTTTGAACCCAATAACTCTCTGCGTCATACTTACTAGAACGGTTACTGTGAACTGTTGGCGTTTGAATTATTTTGTTTGGATCCTACATTCGAGATTGTGATGACGTAGGTATTACGATAAACAAGTTATAGTAATTATATATATTTTGTTATGTTCAATTTGACTTGTTTTGTTGGAAAATTAGAGCCTATTGAATGATCGGGAAACGAAAACTGTAAACAAGAATTAACCTTGTTGTGGTTTTCTATTTATCTATTAGATTCAAACTACCAATATTTTGCTGAACCGAAGTATTTGCTAAAGTTGTTAAATTACGCAAAAAATAAAAAGAAAATGTCGAAGTATTGCAGTGACAAAAATAGACACGGAAAAATTACAAGAAATTAGTCAAAAATATTTAAACTAGCTGACCTGAGAGTCAACTCAAAAACTCGAAACTGGAACCAAAAAGACCAACTTTTTGTTCCATATTCACATAAAACTATTCGTAACAGAACGTGTTAACAGACCGTTAAAATAATATTTTTCCATAAATTTCTTGTGACACGAAAACTGTAGTAGGACGGACCGCCTGTTGCTTCTGGCATTTTGCCAACACTACGCCGTGCGGTTTTTCACGACGCCTTGTTCAACTAGATAATAACGGCTATAACATTTTGGACATGTTTTAGAAACTTCAAATCTTCTATTTAGACAATTATTTTAAGTCGACTTTGCTTTACCTTTTTCGAATTCTGTTGGAATAAAACAACATGGCGAGACGTCATAAAAACATGGAAACTTTAAAATTATATAAATCAAAACCAAATTATGCAATATTGAAAAAAAAAAGGAATCAAATAAAATCTAAAATAAACTAATTACTTACTTTACCACTTATTTTGATTATACATAGTAGGTATGTTTAAAAGTTTTGAGGAATCATGATTTGAAAATAAGAAACAAATATTCAATTTTCGACTTTATTTTGAACTAGCAGCCCGGTTTCGCACGGATAATTTAACAAAAACTTCAAAATTAAAAATAAATTTTATAGCCTATGTCACCCGGGGATAGTGTAGATTCCCAAACAGTGAAAGTTTTTTTTAAATCGGTTCATTAGTTTCAGAGCCCATTCAATAGTGTAGCAAACAAACGAACAATCAAATCTTTCCTCTTTATATTATTAGTATAGATTTGTTTGAAATATCATCAAAGCATGAAGGCCTAGCAGTTAAATGCACGGTTTTGTATGCACAAGGTTTGGACCCAGGCATCTAAAAATGTAATTGTTTCAAAGTTTTCTAAAACAACAACGACAAACAGTGAAGGACAACATCGTGAGGAAACCTAGATTCCGGAAATTGGAATATGAAATCGCCAACCCGTAATGAGCAAGCGTGATAAATGCTCGTTTCTTTTTTATATGGAAAGAGGCCTGTGCCCAACAATGGGACGTTAATAGGCCCGTATAATAATTGTAATTTTCATCAAAACTATATCCCGAGTAGATACTAGATACACGCATGTCTTGAGTTACATAACAATATATAAAATCCATACATTGACAAAGGCCAAAAATTTCCTCAAACAAAAATAACTAAGTCATCATGTTATCTAATATTTATCACTTCTATGGACAAATAATAAATGTACATACGTAAAATGTACTTCTACTTTACACTCACCTTAACATAAAGTTATTTCCTTCTACAATTAAAATAATAACAGTAATATGGTATATATTGACCTTGAAACTTGTTGCTTAAATAAATAACTCAGTTGTTCTAAGCAATGTGTCAGAGTACTTATGGTATATCAATCAAGTATAGGTCAGCGCGCGCGATAGCCTTATTATCATATTGAATAACTAATTTAGAACAGAAAAACTTACACCATAATTTATTCAATTTTCGTGTTTATAATAATAGATTAAAATTAATGCAAATAAATAAAATTCAAGTGACTGTTTTTTTCTTTTTTAACTAGCTCATACAGTTATTTGCAAGATTCCTATGCCTTTAAACTAGTTTAAACATTATTTTGTCTCTCGGTATGTCTGTTTGTTCCGGCTTATCTTCAAAACGGCTCGTCAGATTTTGATATGAGGACTAACTTAGGGAATTTTCGTGCTAAAATGATTTAGGATTTCGAACAAAAACAATCAACAAAATTAGAGACTAATTCCGAATTGATGGAATTATATCGTATAAGCGATAAAAGAAAGCTAACGAAGTGTCTTAAAACTTGGCTCATGTATTAGCTTAATTAAAACTATTTTAATTATTATCTAATTGGTAACTAAGTAAATCTACATGATAAACGGGTTTATAGTTAAAAATTTAATAAAAATGTATCTAAATTTTCCATCTTTTAAGTTAATATCATTCACAAGCATTAAATTCCTGAAAACCTTAATACTTCATACATCAGTTGTTTCTCAAAGTTTTCATTCAGTAACCATTATAGAGCTATTATTATCATTGCTCTATAATATGGCATTCCTTCCATTGCGTCTTCGACCGCAGTTAAACTTTGTGTACGTCACGAAAAACATTTGACGGGTGCGTGTGCGCTGATTGACGCATTTCTTAGGAGCCAACTGACATTTTTCTTTTTCTAAGCCGGTTGGTTGTTGTAAATCAATAAGTAATACGGCTAAAGATTACTAGGCGGCCTAACATATGCCTTATGTTATAGCCTTCAATAAAGTTCCAGATTCCGTTTTATGAAAAGCTGTTCTATTAAATCTTTCTATTTAAGAAATTTTTTAGCTAAAACTAACAACCAATCAAAGGAACTGAATTGTCATAATAATATGATTAACAAATTTTTCGTTGATCGAGTTTTCAGTAATCAGAGGAATAGAGCTAAGGTATCGTTTATCCTTAAATTAAATAAATATATATTTTAATAACACTGAAAATACATCTATAATTTTCATTTTACATGTTAACGGCAATAGTTTTTATAGTCCAACCGCAATAAAACCTCTTTTATACAGCATGAAAAACTTGTTACCGGCGGGTGCGTGCGCGCCTCTGACGCATATCAAAGATGCGCGACGCCATTTCTTTTCCACTGTATGTTCCCGATTTGGCTCCCAGCCAAAGACGCCGCCTGGCGTACGGCCAACACACCAAATCACCCCCTCTTGGTGCGTAGCGGGAGACCGTTCGAATAAGAAAGCGAAACTTGTCGATAGCTGAAAAATATCGATTAAATTCAGTTATGTTTTTGTGTGTCTCTTAAGATTTATTTTTTATTATAGCAATACACAAATATTGCGACAATCATCTTGATGATAATGGCTGGTATTGTAAGCTTTTATTTCCTAGATTACTATTTTATCAATGTTTATTTTCCACAAACGAAGATAAATAAAACGTAAAATAATAATATTATTGTAAAAGAAATAGTAATCCCGATCTACGATATCTAATAAAAATAAACACGAATCTGTATTTGAAATAGCAAGAATTCTAATAATACATTTATTTAATAATAGTAGGTATATTTTAAAGATGATAAAACATTTCAATGACATAAAATATCGAGTGCAAGTACATAAAACGAACAAAAAAATTCCATGAAAAATAACTTTAAAATTTATTATTATCGAATTAACTTTTCGAGTCTAATCGACAGTCGAAACAACCCGAGTAGCCCCGAAGCTTACGCGATCAACGAACTAAGGACATAGTTGAAACGCATTCCTAGCTTATTGGTGTTGGTGTAGACTTTACGATTGAAACCGAGTCGATTCAACAAGCAAAGGTTGGCCTATCATAACAGATTTATTGCTGTCCATTTGGGCCGCACTCAATGGTACATCCACTTAGTTATTGAAGTGTTTTCATTTTAATATTACTTTGTGGTTTGGTAATGTCGGTTATCTGTACATAGATTTATGATTTGTAAGTTTTTGGACAAACTTACCTGTTTTATTTTATAAACTAATTTGTAATTACGCCATCTTGCAACACTTACGGAAGATTTAATTTCGCTATCGCTTTAAGAAACGTGCTAATATTATTCATATAATTTATGTAAAAACGAAGATTATTCAGGCACATGTGCTTTGCAAAACAATATAAAACTAATTTATTTTGTTTCCATCTCATTTAGATTAATATTTTTATTTTTATTTTCTAACGCTTTTATCAAATATTTAGTTTGAATTTCATTTAAAATTTTAAGTAGACCACGAAATCTTCAGTCGTAAAATACAAATTGAAAAAATGAAACAGTAATATTCTACATGAATCATTTTAATGACGCAAGAATGATGACGTCACATCCTATCTGTTACAATAAATTTGGAATTGGAGTAGAATTTTTTCAATGACGTATAATGTTCTCTCGGTTCGCCTCGTTGTGCTGTTAACACAATTTCTCGGAGCAATTCTGTAAGCAATTTGATTGGTTCAAAGTCTACTTTATTCAGGAATTTCATGTCATTTGTTTCACTCTGTTGCTTTCATTCGACTGAACGTGCATGCGTGAGTAGAATGAGGTTAGTTGCTTTTATGTTTACCTGGTACATTGTGTAGTGTTATCTCTCGTTTAAAGGCTACCAAATAATTGCTAAGGGCTGATTTTTCCAACGATAGATAATTTTTATTCGTGGAATAAAATTGACGTCTTAGACTTTGAATGGAAGAACTGTCAAAAACTGTCACTGGCAACTGTCAAAAAAACAAAAGTTATTTCTTGGATTAAATTATCTAGCGTTGGACCAGTCCTAAATATAATAGAATTATATTTAAACCAATATTAACCTATAACTCTAATGACACAAGTACAAAACACACAATTTCATATTTATTTTAAAACAAAAGCTTCTTTAGATACAGATACAAATTGGTTGGAAGTGCTCTTCTTATTTTGTCGCTGTTTTCGTCACTTGTTGCACACAAATCTTTGTTTGAACCTTCCCTGATCTTTTCATAAACAACAAGGTTGATATTTCCTAAAATAATCAGTAAAAACTATGCAATCGATTATTAAACTTTTAATTATTTTTTGTGACTAGAACTTTTATATTCTAGTAAATATAGTGAAATCAAATACACGTTAAACTTTTTGATTGACTGTGTAATTAACAAACAAATGGAAAAGGAAAATTAAATAACTAATTTATTTAATATAAAAAATAATAATTTCTTAAAATCTTTCCTATTCAAATGACTTATTTATTTGAATAATAATTTAAGTAATTTTACTGTTCAGAATGGACCAACGCGCATGAGTCACTAAGAGTCAAGCGTCACAATTGAGACGCAGCTGCCAAAGGATCTCAGTTTACTTTGCGCACGGCGCACGTGTCGCTCCAAACATCTCGTCTAATAATGACACATGTGACATTCATTGCACGCACGAATATAATCATTAAGCTCTAAAACACAACTGTTATAATTGCGTAGCAAGCTTTGACAGTTTCTTTACATGTATTGCACTCACGAATAGAGCTATTACCCCCTAAACATAAAGACTATAGTCGCGTAGCAATGTTTGACGGTTTCTTCACACATCAAATTAATTGCCTTTGCAAATATAAGCGTTATGGCGTACACTTAAGTGTCATAATCACGTACCAAGATTTTAGGATCTAGCAATTAGGTACTCGTCTAGAAAGAATGAATGTATTTGTTCAAATAAATCGTTAATTACATATTTTTATAATGTGGTCGATGCTAATTTTTTTTTTTTTCTTGGAATATTTCTACAGCATTTACTTTGAGTGCAGGTTTTGACTGATTTACCAGACTGTGCCAAATAATTTGCAGTAAAGGGATGTGTTGTTGCTTAGCATCTTCAACATATTGAAAAAGCGCTGTAAATAATATAAGCCATAATTTGCTATAGTTGCCATAATTGCCAAAATTAGCATATTATAATGAAAAATTTGTATCAGTTATGTAGTGATACTATTTGTCATTAACAGCGCTTTTTTAAACCTATAACCTTGTTTTTGTATGTCGTTGTTACCAATTATTGCAGACAACCTTATCATATTCGTAATTGCCTTTATTTTCAAAATAACTGTTCAATAAATTTGTAATTCTTTTATTTCTTCCATAAAATCATACATCTGTAAACAACATTTCAGCTTTCTACATAACATCTGACACAAAAATATACAAAATTGTAGAACCTAAATAACAAAGTCTACAAAAAACAATTCCGTATTTTCTTTTTTCCGAAGCTCAGGGACTTTTTTAAGACTATGCAAAAAAAATCATCTACAAAGGATCAGTATTAGACAAATCCCGCAATTCAAGTTACGGGGTCTCACTTGAAGTAAATTTACGAGAGCAATGCGCTTACGCAGCTGTCGCGAACGTGAGCTCAAACGACAGCTGTTTTGTATAAACTTCGTAAATGTATGTTAGTTTTATTCAAACAATTGTTTTGAGACTGATTTGAGGATTAATGAAATCGGAACGACGACGCCTTTATTTAAACAGGATAAACCCTATACCTTTATTACTGTTACCCTGTAGAACTGAACTACGATCAAGTACAAATAAAAATTAAGTAGGTACTTCCATTGCCTGCCTATTAAAATTGGTTTATTCAGTACCCTGTCCTCTTTTCTTTATGCAAAGAGTACGTTAGAGTCAGTCTTAGTCTTCAACTTATATGATCTTCACGTTGAAATAAGATAAATCCTCACGGCTTAATAAAAAATAATAAATTAATAAAAGGACAACATCACATACATTGCTCTAAAGCCCAAGTAGACATAGCACATGTGGTATGGAATTAGAGATAACGAAGGTACCACAAACACCCAGTCCCGACACCAGGTAGAAAAGTGGTTTACTAGATTGACCCTTCCGGAAATCGAACCCAGGACCTCAGAGGACCAGGACCTCGACACCTTGAAAACCGGTGTGTACGCCAGTCGACCACGGGGTTCGTCGAAGTATAAAATAAATGTCATCAAGTTATGTATGATGTATTTTTTTGCTTTTTCAAATTGGAAAACATTAAGTAGTTAATTTATGTTAATATATATATTTAATTATAGTTAATATATATATATAATATATTTTATTTCAAATCAATGCACCGTCGTGAGTTTTCGGCTACGTAAAATAAGAAAAAAATACTTGTCTAAAATTTTTTAAGAAACTGTCTAACGGACATTAGAGAAACTTAGTCACCTACCCTATTGTGTAATTAATTTAACCTCATTTTACAAAAGCAGGTGAATGTTAGTGCCGATGTCTGATTAAGATCCCTGAGTCACTTATGACACCCACGAGAGGTCCCGGTGTATTCTATATTTAGCTCAGTCTATTTATATTGACGGAACATTTTCAGTCTAGAACTTTTAAATAATGTATTGGATTGACGATTTTGTACAGTAATACTCTTTATTATCGTAGGTAAAACTTCGTCTCATTATGTTACATTAACAGTGTCTTAAATTTGATAATAAGGCAATATTATTATGGTTATTAGAATCATATTATGACAGCCACTAAAATAAAAAAAGACCAATAAATCTTCCTGAAAATGGCTTGAATCTAAGCAATTTAAAAAAGCGTTAATAAACAAGTTTACTGGAAACTATTTTACCTGTATATAAGGTCAGTATGCATCTGAAATAAGCTAAACAAAAATAATCTAAACCTACCTTAAACATTTTAGTAAATTTTTAGGTTTGTAAAATGTGTTTACTCGTAATTTCTTATTTATAGAAAATGATGTCACAATTCTGTATGTTTTTATATGCAATAATAAAATGTGACATGATTTGTGACAGAATAATAAAAAATACGGATTTTTTTTTTTGTACTACGTGAATATATTCTTGATTGTTAATTCCATCCAGCCCCTCTAATCTAGTGAAATAAAACGTATCGTTTTGCATTATCGTCTAATTTTAGGAGGCTTTTATGAAAAACATAATTAACCAAATAGTTTTTTTAGTCATTTAAGTTTGACAGTATTCCAGAATACACCTCTTACAAAGAACAGAATCGCCCCGTTGCGTATGCGGTAGGCAGTGTCTTCATGTGTGTGTGTAATAGGGCAGTTACAGTGTGGTATCCACAGGGGCTGCGTTAAAAAAAAACAAAAGAAAATCTACTTATTTTATAATTGATTCGTGTCGAGAATCAGTTACCTCCTTGAATTTGACGAGAATGCAAAACGACGCGTTGTATCTACGTGCGTTAACGCTGATCGAATTGATCAAATGTATGCAAGTGAGAAGTCTAAGTCACGTGACTTATCGAAATGAAATGTCATTTCCATAAATTTATAGGAATTGTTTGTAGGAATGTTACTTGACTACAGGGGCTGGTATGACAGAGAGTTATCCTGGAGGACAACTTACTACTGGAGTGTTTCAACCGTTCGTCACCAAATACCAGGCTGGAACTCATTCGCAGTCTTTAACGATTATATCTGAACCAAATGTTTTTAAGTAATAATTTTAGTTCAAAGTGACAAGACTTTAAACACAAGCTTTGTTGTACGAGTCATTAAGCTTATTTATTTGTAAGAGACACAGCATTTGTTTTCAAATTACCAAAACTCATATTCTCAAGTACCTACTATTGGTGTAACTTTACAAGATTAACGAAATATATTCTAACTAGAAACCCGACCTGGCTTCGCACGGGTAGACAAAATATTAATGGAACCTTCCTCTTGTCTGACTCTATCTATTGTTGAAAACCGTATGAAAACCCTTTTGCTCGTTTTTGAGTTTATCGTGTTCAGACCAACAGACTGCGGCGGAAGACTTTGTTTTATAATCATTACTAGCGGTACTACGCGGTTTCACCCGCGTTAGCAATTCCCATTCGCATACGACAATTTTTCTTTAACTTTTTCCGTAGTTTTTATAGATATTCTGCTATTTGGGGTAAATACGAATCTAACAAATCAAAGATCATGGAAATCGGTGCACCCGTTCTTGAGTTATAAGTCGTTAGCTAAACGAACTGTGTTTTATAAATATAGATGTTTAGACAAATCCTGATTGTTACAAACTAAATACAAGATTATTATTTTCATGTAAAATTGTTAGCCTCCATTATTACTAACATTAAACACATTTTACGATGATCTCTTCTCACAGTTTCTTGTAAACAACGTTACGTAACACTTCTATCCCTTCCTCAAGGTTACATGTTTGAGTATGAATTTGACTAAGACTAAAGCTTGACAATCTATATCAATTATGTATATCATCGTCATCATAGCGTCAACACCGGCCGTCGCTGAAAATCAGCGCTGAGGCTCTGCATCCAACATGCACTTTAGCATATGCTGAACGTTAACGGTGTTGTTTTTTTCGTAACGCATATTTCCTTTATTTCTTTTTAGTCTATTTTTTTTGTCTAATTTCATGCGTCGCATTTTTGGAACCTATTTTTTTTTCTTTCTTTCTTACATACTATGCACATTTTTTGCAAATTGTATCAAAATGATGATGCGATATAAGTGCAGTTATTTTATTAGTCTACGGGTGTATAGAACCGACATATTTATTTGTATAAAAAGTAATTGTATTTCCTCAAATACAGTGGGACATCGCAATTCTGTAAAATTTAATGTATTCTTAAAATAAACTATATTATGTCGCCAGCACTTAAGAGCCATTTCACATTTTCGCCCGAATGGTTAAGACTTTGAGCTTCTCTATTACCATCTTAGGTAATACCTAGAATTTATTGAATGAATATAAAATATAGGTTAATCGTTTATAGTGTCGTTTAATGTAACACATTTACTAAAATCGGTTTGTTTTATTTGTAATGACCCATCTCCCACAACCATTTTACTGAAAAATTACCGCAGAGTCAACTTCTGAGTCCTAAATCTATCAATAATACTCATAAATGAAACTTGAAAAAATACATACAGGTTCAGACATGTATTTTTGTAGTCGTTTAATGAAATAGATTCCTGAATTATATTACCATTAATGAGTAAAAAAATAAATTCTTCGACCAATTTTTAACTTTTATTTTGTTTTTTATACGTGTTTTTTGGTTGAAATACGAAGTAATTATAAAAATAAAATTATTCCGAAATAATCTATGTTCTTTAGGAAATCGAACCCTATAGTTATTTTGACAATATTTGCATAAAATTTGACAAAATATCAATTTGAACATCAGTCTAAATCACAATAAATTACTAACAAAAGTGCGCACCGATTAGTACAAATTTTTCATAATCTATAAAATTTACCAAATCATATTACGATAACGGCTCAAGATTGTTTCGTCCGTCTTGACTCTCGTGTTGTACTGTTTATATTGCATTCGTGTGGCTCGCTACGCACACATAGACAATGACGCACTCTTTTGCCTAAACTTGAGCGCAATTATTTTGTGAAATGGCTCTTAAGCAGTAATCTATACTAATATTATAAAGCTGAAGAGTTTGTTTGTTTGTTTGTTTGAACGCGCTTATCTCAGGAACTACTGGTTCGAATTGAAATATTCTTTTTGTTTTGGATAGTCCGTTTATTGAGGAAGGCTATAGGCTATATAACATCACGCTACGACCGATAGGAGCGGAGCATAAATGAAAAATGTTGCAAAAATGAAAAACCGTTGAAACTAAAACACGCGAACAAAGTCGCGGGGGACAGCTATTGCTCTATAAAATTCGAAAGTCTACTTGAGTCATGTTTTTTATTCCACTGATGTACAATGATATTTTTTAACATCTAAAAGCCTTAAACTAAGTAGAAAAACTAAGAAGCATTTTCTTCATTCTAGACTTAGTCTTATCAATACTCAAACATAACAATACACAAACAAGTAAGTTCTACAGAGCGCAAATGTTTTAGCGATGATGATATATCACCTTGCGGGCTATATGCCCAACAGTTTACTAGTAATTAATTACGTCATTAAACGAATTGAGATTTGAACTCATAGGTATAGAAAAATCTAGAATAAAAAAATGTATCGATATTGAAAACACGGAAAATAAGTTCCGCAAACGTAGAGAAGTGAGATAGAGACATGTGGTTTTCTCTACTTTTGTAGAATTTCATACAAATTATTTCATATAATCTCTAGCAAAAAAAATCTAAATGGGTTTTGTGGACTTTTGCCACATTTCAGCTAGTTTAGATGCTCCGTGGGTATTGTTTTGTTATTTCATCTTATTACCTACTACCATCAAGCAAGCTATAATCGTACTTATGGCTTCACACGACATTTTATATCGCGGATCACCGCGCATATTTAAAAGCAGCTCGTCCGTGATAGTGCAGACGCGTCTGCTCCGGTCTGTCGCAATCTACCGCGAATCAAAGTATACTAAGTCGGTTTAAAGGGGGTTTGATTTTCAAGACTCACATGGACCAGGGCGCACCGTGAGAGAGCCTTGATACTCTGTGCGCGGTGCGTGGCCATCTGCCGTGCGGAGTGATCTGCGATATCGTGCACTGTGGTAACCCGGCTATAAGTGGCCTATGCTTAGCGCATTCTGATTAGTTTGACATCTTTCTCTCCCAAGTCGCATCCATACAATCTCTTCAAATTCTCAAACTCGAAAAATTACAAATTATTCCATGGCATCGTTGAAAAGGCTTGAGTAAAAGGGCTTGGCAAAAGTGCTAATATTCTTAAAATGTTAATGTTAACTTCGTTTATTTAGCCTCTTTATATATTAGTAACATTGTTTCCTAATTTAACAGCTATATGTTAGAAGCAAATTACTTCACACAAAAAATCGTGATCTATGATTATTTCCTTCGTTTCCATCTCCAGTACTTCTTTTTGGCAACGCCTTTCGTGATCTCATTAAAAACCTATGTGATCTCATGGTCTGTTAGCTGTCTATACTTTGTCATCGACCACGAAGGCTAGCACAAGTATTAGGTCGAGTGCTATCCGGATTGTTTTGGAGCTAGTATTTCGTGGTAATTTGCCAAAAAGTGAGCAATCGGGATCGTAAGCGGTGATTTGGCTATCAACTTTTGGCCAGTACACTCGTGAATAAGGGCCTCGTTAGTAGGCTAGGTAATCTGACTGGTCACGATTTTTCCTATTTAAGTATTTTTTTATAAAAACGGTCTTGAAAATGTAAAAAAATAATCAAGGAAATGTGGAATTCGAACTTTCAGGAAAAAATACTCGGAAGATCGGAATCGAGGACACAAAAATAATAATTGTAAATATTGAAAATTAATAATATTTAGTTGTGCAATAGCATGTGAAACATTACTTTCTGTAGTGGTACAATCTTCCAACGTATAGCATTTGATAGTATTTGATTAATTTCTAATTCTCCAACAATGCATCTCAAAGAACATTAATTTATTTCCCAACACAACTGTCGCAGTTAATAAAAAGAAAAACATTCTTCAGTCAGATCTTGTACATCATCAGATTACCGAACAGCAAAAGAGTAAAAAAAACAATAATTAAGGAATCTTCAAGATCTCCAGCGGTTGGTAACGTCGCTCGACGGGAGGCGCGGCTATATATAGATGCGCGCGCGCCGCCGCGCGCCGGTACGCGTGCTTCACGGCGCATGCGCGACGCTTACGGTGTGTGCGTGTGAGTGAAGCGGTATGTACCTGGGGGAGCAGTGAACTTACGACGCAGGTATATAATGTATATGAATATGTTAAATAATTTAATTGATTCGGTATAAGACTACAGAAAGTAACATACATCGAGAAAAAACACAAAAGTGTGCATACCTATATAGAAAAAAATAGGTCAGGAAAATGCAATAAAACTAAATTAGTTGTTTACTATGTTTTAGAAATCATAGTTAAATAAAAAGATAGGTACATCACTAAAAAAAAAATTAATAGGTACAGTGCATAAAATAATTACATAAGTTCAAATAAATAATGGGTTAGTTATGTCAACCTTATCTAACAATCAACTTTTCAATGATTAATAACGCACTTACACATAGATAACATTACTTCTTGTCTTTAGTATATGTTTATTAAAGTAACTATAATAATATGTCAATTTCAGCAAGTAGGCACGCAGTTTATTAAGTGCAACATTAGTGAGCATTTTGAAAGTATATAACAACGCAATAAAAAAGAAAACAAAAGCAGATCAAAATACACTCGATACCAATGTTACAGGACAGGCAGTCAATAAATTTGTATCATCACAGGAATGCCATTTCATAATCGTAGAAGACAAAGATAATAAAGCAAAGACCGCCATAGCAGACGAACGTAGTGACGTTCGACTCGGCGTTCGGCCAAAACAAAAAGTTATAACCCACATCACCTTAACGTATCATCAGAATGACTGAGTAAATCATTCGAGTTCGCCTGTCGCATAATTTTGGAAATTCTTGTAGAATATTCATTCGTATCTTGGGATTTTCTTGATTTAAAATTTATTTATTCTAGTTCTTCTGAAGGGCAGTTGCCAAACTTTCTGGTATACTTAAAGATGTTTGTAAACTGCAGTTAATTATTACATTTTAAGCGTGAACCTATTTATGTTAATGGTCTACTAAAGCAGTGAATGAATCGTTTGGCGTCGTTTAATGTAGGTCAAAACTAGTTCAGAAAATGAAAGGAGAGATTTTGCAGAATAGAGAACCATGCTTCGACGTGCGCCGTGGTTTAGTGGCGTTCACTCTGAGGTCTCGGTTTGGAACCCCGGACGGGTCAATGTAGAAAACCACTTTTGTTTGTCTCGGGTCTGGGTGTTCGTGGTACCTTCGTTGTCGCTGATTTCATAGTCCAAGTGCTTTAGCTACTTACTTTGGGCTCAGAGCAATGTATGTGATGATTATGATGTCTACATTTATTTGTGATATTGTCCACAATTGCAAGTTACGTATTAATTTTAATTCAAATACAATGCCAATACAAAATTGTTATTCATTTTGCAGGCACACAAATAACACACAGTACAAAAAATTGTGTGTCAAAAAAAATAGTTTTTTTTTTCACCTTAATCACGTGTCCGCTAAACTAATATAAATTTGGCATTGGCATTGTATTGGAATTAAAATTGATTAAAGAAAAGGGCACTGATCATTGAAAAAGTTCTGGAAATCAATCAATTCAAATAAATGAAAAGTGATGATAAATTTGACGTGATTGCTTCGTAACACGTGAAGTAATCACGTCAAATACCTTCAAACAGAAAACTAGGGCTAACTAGAACCAGATTGTCTAGCATCGTTCACTTAATTCGGATCAACAGACTTCGACATCGACACATTAATAAATAACTGAATGATTCACAAATCTTTCCTGAAATGTCGGTAGCGTCTGGATGGCAGCACATGTGCAGATTTTGGGTGTTTGGAATACCTACAGGATGTGATGATAGGTTGATTCATAGCTTTCATTCCAAGTTTATTTTAAGATTAAGATTCTGATCTGAAAAGTCAGATGGAAAAATGTCGTAAAATATTTTAATCAAACTTTAATACTAGCTACATAATAACTTTAATTTAAGCATATCCCAACAATAACTCACGAAATGGTGGATTTTACTTAATAACGTTGAGTTTAGATCTATAATTTAGACAACTAGTCTAGAAGCTCCTTGCAAACCATATTTTAAATCTATGATATTTGTAAAAGTATGTTTATACGTATATCACTAGTATTACTAAACAAAGAGCTCACACCACTACCATTTCTACACCCACCGTTCAATCTAAAGCATCATAAACAGATTTTCCATGCATAACAATATAACGCGCATTACGTGCTACAGTCGCTTGCAGCGCGCACACACGCACACATGCGCAGCTCGCGCAGGCGCGGCGGCCATCTTGCCTGCGCGTGGGCAGCCGGCGGCGAGCGGCACGTGCGAGCTATTTTGGGCGGGCGCCCGCCCCGCTTGCCCCGCGTTTCGAGTGAATTGCGTAGACTCGACGATTGATTTGATTTTATTCTTTTGTGTGGGGTAGGTGAAATTGTTTTGGTGTTTTTATGAAACTGTTAGTCATAGGAAATTGTGTTTTCAATATACATTAGATTAACGTAAAAACTATCGTATCAGGTTTATAGTATTCTTGCGATAAAAAATAAATTGCCTCAATTTCAAAGACTCACACTTCACGTTTATGTAGTTTTAATACTATACTAAAACTATAGCGACAAAAGTCTGCAATTACTGAATTATTTTTCAAATCATTATGTGATGACCATATACTTTAGATATACGCCTTCTGTCTAGCGGCTAGCCTATTTCCAAGCTAAGTTAGAGTTAGCTTCTAGCCTCAGCAGATTTAGTTAAATATATTGTATTTTTCATGCAACTACTGCCTATCTGACTCATTCAATCAATTTACTTTGTATGTTTTTATTTCATGAATAAAAGTTGCTAAGAATGAGACGGTTAGTTAAAAGTATAGTCGTATCTCCGTCATAGTCTTTGCCGCCATACCTAGCCGCGGCCGCTGGCTGGCCGGCTCACATTTTCCTTCTTGAAGTCGTATTTAATGAGCCGTTCACTAGCCTACAGATTGTGTGTTGTGTAAACAACCATAAATTCATATTTTTTTTCTCTGACACTCATAGGTTTTGTCAGGGTTGTAAAATTTACTTGTTAATGGCGCGATGCCGGTTTTAAAATCGTCGTAAATAATTTTCCTATAAAGTTTCGTTTAAGTAGCTATTTGGTATGTATAGTCAATCTCATTTCAAATTTTGAAAATAAAGTTGTTTTAGATTTTATAGGTTCTTGGGTATGTTACTGACTAAAGACGGTACCATTAAAATTTTTATATACCATGTTCATGGATACTTTTTATTACTATTCATTATTTATAATGTAACTTACTTACTTACTTCAATACTATTAAAAATTTCAATATAATATATTAAAAATTTCAAGGTCCTCTAAATATTTGAAACACTGATTACTGAACCGAAAACAATCGTCATTGACTTTAGTCGCAATTACATTATGTTAAAAAAACAAAACGATATTTTTATATTTGGGTTTATAATTCAAAGAGTCTATGTTCAATAACACAAATAATATTTGATGAATAAAATTGTGATTGCTTGTAAAAATAAGTTTCAATTAATAGAAAAGGTTAAAGGGTTTTCAACGTAACAATTGTATTCAAATTAAACAATGCTTTCATTTAAAAAGCGGAGAAAGTTGATCTTACTTTACGTAACTTATATATATATATATCTGTATATATATCTGGTTTTGTTCGACTTTCTTATATGATTGAAAGGAAACAATAGACGAAATCCATTACAGCCTAATCTTTATTATACTTCTTTATTACTTAACATGATGCAGATGGGTATGTACAAGGATTTTCATAAGAAATAACACATCGCCTGCTGATCATATTTACTCATTTTCCTGGTGATGGTAAATTATTCAGCTGGCTCGTATGAAAGTGGAAAATTTCTAAGTATGATTTATAAAATATACAAATAACACATTATAATCAACAAAACATGTATAACATTAACAAATTATTGTAACTTCCGAATGATTACACCAAATAGGATAATTCATTTTTGTTACGTACAAGATTTTATAAAAAACAAATCAGTAGGTAATGTTTCTAAATTTTAAACCATTCTTGCGAAACCGGGGCGGACAGCTAGTTTTTTATATATAAATAAAGCAAATTGTGTTTAAAGTATCTGAAATATAATTTTATTGTGATCTGAGATAAAACCTGATTCCAAAAAATCTATAAATACGAACATTTCAAACCAAACCAATGTAACAACACAAGTCTCGCGACTTGAACAATCAAACTCTGTCTGGGAACGGAATCCGCGGAAACTAACAGAGTAGCTGACTTTTAGATTGACACCATGCACTCGTAGAGCCCTGAATAAATGATAAATGCTAGCCCGTACCCTTACTGTAGTACTTTGAAACGTGAAGTTACGAAACTCCTTGCATTTATTCAATGTTTGTCTTCTGTCTAATACTGGGTACAGGAATACTGTGTATATAATTTGCTTGTGCTTTAAAAGTTCTAGATGCTTGTAGATTTTCTGTAGTGTTGATCTGCTGTACCTACCTATTGTATGTGACATGTAAGCACCTTCAAGTTTATATTGTTGGAATCATGTAGATAATTGATATGGTCGAGTATTCTGTGCCTAACACATTTCTTCAGTTATTATTTCCGTAGAAAATTGTATTAAAAAAAATTGGTAGTATACATTTCTCTTTTGACCTTTATTAATTTTATAAAGACACTAGCTGTGCCCGCGGCTTCGCTCCCGTCAACTGACTACCTACCCTACCATTTATCTACCCTACCTACCCCACCCTACCTACCCTACCCTACCTACTCTACCCTACCCCACCAATTTTTTTTTGTTTTAAAGCTTGCTTGTATTCTAGCGAACAAAACAAAAAAAGAATTATTCAAATCGGCCCAGCCGTTCTCGAATTTTAGCAAGACTAACGAACAGCAATTCATTTTTATATATAAGATATGATGGTCATATTTGAACCATCCTTTATTTTTTTATATCTATGCGAACACTTTTAATGTGGAGTTATTTAAATTTGATAATGAAAATAATTAAAAAAAAAACTACATTATCAAATATTATTAATATGTCTCTCTTTAAACGTATCGATTTTGATACATGAAAAAGAGATTATCTATGTATCAAAAATATTTACTCAATAACCAATAAATATATTCATAACTACATACACCTTTGCATTTCAAAGCAGGTCTTAGTTTTAAAAAAAACACTTTCTTTTTATAGCAATGGCTATAAAAAGCTTAAATGTAGTACACCAGTAATTGTACCTTCGTGGTCGTCGTGATTGAAACGTAACCTATCGTGTGTTCTTTGAGAATTTATTTTTTATGTTTGTTACTATACAATACGTGTTATGTGTACTGATGGACAATCGATACAATGTGTAGATTGAGGTAGTTAAATTACGAGGTTTCGTGGACGGAGTGTCCAATCAGTTTTGAGGTCTGCATATTATTATATTAAGAAATTTTGTTTTTTTTCAGGTAAGCATCTCAGTACATGGTAAGTATATCTCCTGCCGAAGCCGCGCAGAGATTGTGTAACCGACCCCGTGGCTCCGGCAAAGGAAGGACGGTACCGGGATGTTTTTAGTCGGTGAAGGCCGACATATCTCCACACTGTGCCCTGGGTGTGGGTTGAAGTCATTAGCGTATCAACCTGAAAAAAAAAAAGTTCACTATCTCAGTGCAGGATAAGATTGAATTATGAAATAATTTCCAGTACGTAAGTAACTACATAAAGTTATAATAATTATACAGCTTATAAATGTCCCACTGCTGGGTACGGGCCTCATCTTATATAAAGTAGGAACTAGCATTACGAGTATATTTGTTTGCCAAAAAATCACACAGCGAAGTTCTCCGTAAGAAAATTATTATATAAAATATTTAGCTAAACTCGACGTTTGAACTTAGAACAATGCAATTGTACTTATTTAAGTACCTACTAAACGTACGTAACAGCTTCGTAGCAAACTTTCACAAACATTTCTAAACTTTTTACGTAAGTTAACTTACTAAGTATTTTTTGTAACCAATTTAACTAAGAAGCAAGTTAAGTCGAACCCTTTCAACTTCTTTTGAAAAAGGTCAGCGACTTTTACGTTGAACCTGTATACGTAACGTCCCGTAGACGTTAACGTGACGAACGTGAGTCAATGTTTGTGGTTATCTACTGTTCGTAGAATGAATTATATTCAATTGTTCTAACATTTATAGTTGACAAGTCGGGGTTCACAGGCTTTGTAATCGGATTTATATGGACAACATATTAAATAGCGCCACAATATGGCAGTAAGATTTCTAATAAGCGGCTCAGGGTAGTCCCACCCTGTTTCCCATTTAATGCCAAAGTGAAGTTGCTACTTTACACATACACCTCTGCTGTATTAATATGTATTATGTATTAGTATCTTGGGACAACTCACACACGACCATTTGATTACAAACTAGGCAGAGCCTGTATTATGGCAACCAGATCACTAATAAACATACTTATTTTTGCATATTCATATTATAAATAAATAATACCCAAATACAGAACTCATCACACAAATCATGAAATGATCATGCTTATCACACAAAGATTTGTCTTGGATGGGAATCGAACTCACGCGGTTTAGCAGTCAGGGTCACTAACCACCAATAGACAAGTACGTGACACATATTTCACACACCCAGCGGAGATGGTTTTCCATTGTGTATCGTTCGAAATTGAGGGAGATACAAAAGATGAAACGCATTTTAATTACAGCAAATCTCTGGTAAAAAGTCATGGTGGCGTAGTGGTTCAATGAACGGATTTGCGTGCACAAGGTTGCAGGTTCGAACCCACTACAGGCAAGTACCAATGTGACTTTTTCAAAGTTATATGTACTTTCTTAATTATATTCTAAGACATCATTGACTATCGGTGAAGGAAAACATCGTGCGGAAACCTGGATTCCAAAAAATTTGAATCTGAAATCGCCAACCCGCACTGAGCAAGCGTGGTGATCAATGCTCGTTCCTTCTCTATATGAGAAGAGGCCTGTGCCCAGCAGTGGGACATTTATAGGCTGGTATTATATATATATATATATATAATCTCTGGTAATGTATGGCTAACGGGTATTTCCTTCCTTCAACTTTTAAGTGAACAGCTTGATTGTTCGTCCACTCAGCCACATTCAAAGTACTAAAGTGCCTTTAGAACATCACAACATCAGGATATTCCAGAAATAATTGCCAATGGGCGATGCATAAATACTCATTTCTTCCATGCTACTTACTTCACATACTTAGTCTTATGAGTGATTAATAATGATAGGTATTATCTTTATACATCTAGAAACACGGCTCAATTGTTTTAGAAACAATATTCCTTACCTCTATTACTGTTTTAATCACTTAACCTAAAACCACGAATAAACTGCCACACGCTTAACACCGAGGTGGACAGCTTTCAGCAGCAACTCACATAAAAACAATTAAATCTGCGGGGCGGGGCTGGATAAAGCAGACCTCATATTATGATGCCAATAATACGTATTATTGTTTTGACAGTACATTTGTTGTAGTATCAGACTATTCCAATAATTTACGCGCGTATAATATGACACCTACAGCGACAGTTGGCAAACACACCACCAGCTCGAGTCGTTCGTAGAACTCATCTTGGTAGACTTTATGTGAAACAAAAGAGCATCAAGTATGTAATGCTATATAGGACTATATTTAAGCTTAGACATAGAAAAAGTTTTCGAAATGTAGATTTTCCTGTCATATAAATTAATAGCTGTCCCCCGCGACTTTGTTCGCGTGTTTTAGTTTTAACGGTTTTCTATTTTTGCAACATTTTTCATTTATGCTCCGCTCCTATTGGTCGTAGCGTGATGTTATATAGCCTATAGCCTTCCTCAATAAACGGACTATCCAATACAAAAGGATTTTTTTAAATCGAACCAGTAGTTCCTGAGATTAGCGCGTTCAAACAAACAAATAAACAAAAAAACTCTTCAGCTTTATAATATTAGTATAGATAGGCTATAAACACATATTCAACTAATAACCATGCAGGTAATAACCATTCTTCCTTTAGATATCTGGTTTTCCGTTTCTTACAGGTCACTATTCCAGAGAGCTTTTATGGCAAGACATAGTGTTATTCTGTCGCATAAAATCATGCCACGATGTTTCTATAAAGATTATAATCTCTTAGGCCGAAAACTCTTAGGAAGAAAAAAAATTAGGTTTCGACAATTCTTTCGTACAAAAAATACTGTCAGACGTCAATTTTATTTTAGGAATAAAAATTACATGGCGTGTAAAAAGCCCGCAATTAGTCAAATATTTTAGATTTTGAATTTCAAACTCTTTTGTTCTCAAGGAGTATTCGGTTAAGTCACAGTCATTCAAAATGTGTTTTGTGCGGTACACGAAAGTTAACGAAGATACCCGAACGCTTCATTTCTTTGCCAATTTTAATAGGTGCTATCAAAAATTGTCTTCTTAAACTTTACTTACTGTCTCAACAAAAGAAATACTGAATTTACTCGAGTTTTTTGACCATCTCGCCAAAATCTCATACATTTTATGAACATCATTCTATTGCTGGAAAGCTGCCAGAGTTATTTTTAGAAACGATTTCAAGGATTCAATAGCGTAAAAACACGAGTCGAACTAACTGATCATCGTATTGCAATGAATATATGTGTCGGAATATCGGGATGCCGAACAGGCGAGTTGAAAGGCGTATCCGACATATTAATATCGTGTGGGCGTGCACGTGCAGGTTTTCACGAAATAACAAATCTCACGATACAATCAAAAAACTGTATTTCTTGTTGTAATGCACTAACACAAAAATATTCAAGGATTACAAAGATAAATCACGATTAAGAGCAAATAGGTTTGTAAGCGACCATCTGGTGCGGGGCGCTGTCAACGAATGACGATTGACGTCCCGCGCCGCTGTGACACTTACAACTCTATTCGGGGTTGCCCGCTCTTAAAAATAAATCAACTTGTCAATGTCAAAAAAACAATAACAAAGAACTACCCGATTAATTTAACAATTTAAATAATAATCGAATTAAATAAAGCACGCGCCGTTACGGCCGTCCTGCATTATCACACGTCCTCGTGTGAGTCGTCTTTGCTCTGCGGCTCATCTGTGAACAATAAAACCACCAATGTACCCACAGATAACCGCTCGGTCATTCTGACCGCTAAACAACATGAAAATAAATGAACATACTGATTGAATTATTTCCTTATTTTTAAGGTAACAACTGGCAAGATTCATACTGTACCACCAAAAACAACTTATGCAACGTATATGCTAAGTAACGCCACCAAGGTCAGACTAATGCCACCAAGGCTAACTAACGTTACCAAGTTTAACTAATGCCACCAAGGCTAACTAATGCCACCAAGGCTAAACTAATGCCACCAAGGCTAAACTAATGCCACCAAGGCTAAACTAATGCCATCAAGGCTAAACTAATGCCACCAAGGCCAACTAATGCCACCAAGGCCAACTAATGCCACCAAGGCCAAATAATGCCATCAAGGTCTTCTAATGCCACTAAGGCTAGCTATAATTATCGCCTAGGTTAAATAATGCCACTAAGGCCAACGAATGCCACCAAGGCAACCTTATGGCATCTTAGTTACTAATTTTCACCAATTTTATCATAAAGCACGCTAACCAAAATACAAAAATAGCAACATTACTTATTTGTACTCACCAGCGCCGTTAGGGCATCCTGACTCTGTGCTATTTTCGGTGGTTTCCAACGCGGCATTCAACTCCAACGGAACATAACAATCGGGCATTCGTCGTAGGCGATCATGCGCGTATTTGTACGTTCGATTAGAGTTCAATGCCTTTAGCAGATATCTATCACCACCTAGCAACTCAACCACTCGAAACGGACCTTTAAATTTAGGTTCTAACTTGGTTTTGTTACGTTCGTGATTTTCGATCAAAACGTAGTCACCTACTTCAAATTTGTTTACCTTAGCTTTCCCTTTGTCAAACCTATCTTTCTCTATAGAGGCATTCATGTTTATGGCCCGGGTCGCTTGCTCTCTAATAGTGTCCAAGTCAATTTCAGTGTCATCCGTGTCTAACGTCATTAATTGCAAGGGTCTGGCAACCTTACCTATCAGCAGTTCGAGAGGACTAGCCCTAGTAGAGCGATTAAACGTGCAATTTATGGCTAGTTGTATTTCTGGCAATGCTGCTTGCCACGACTTATGGTTTCCGGTTTCAACAGCTGTAAGCATGTTCTTTAAATTTGACATCACCCGTTCTACTTGCCCATTAGCACGACTGCTGCCTGTTGCTATAAGGTGTAGGTTTACGTTATGGGTCGTACAGAAATCTTTAAACTCCTTTCCAGCGAAACATCTACCTTGATCTGCAATAATGCGTGTGGGGGCACCGAATAAAGAAAGACCTGCTTGCAAAGCTTTATTAGCGCTTTTAGCGTCAATATTTAATGAATGGTGCAAGAGTACATACTTCGTAAATGCATCTATTGTTACAAAGACATACTCTTTTGTGTCTCTCTTGCCACTCAACTTCCCGGTTGCGTCCATGTGAATAGTATGCCAAGGAGTGGCTACTTTAGGAATTGGATGGAGTTCAGCTTGAATTTTTCCAGAATGCGATTTAGATACCCTACACGTTATACAATTGTCCACAAATTTTCGTATGTACTTGTTCATATTAGGGAACCAATAATGGCAAAAAGCCTTTTCTAATGTTTTCTCCCATCCTAAGTGCATAATGCTCTCATGCACATGGTTTATGACTGCCCATTGAAACGGTCTCGGCACGACTGGCAACCAAACACTTCTATTATTGCGCTCTATTTTGCGGTGCAAAACACCTCGCCTGATTTCATATGTCTTAGCGATTTCGTCATTAAGCTCATTACTATTAAATTTCGTAATAAGGGACCTAATTTCATTGTCTTTTTGTTGTTCTGCCTGAATCCAAGAATCAGAGATCTCGGTTAAATAAACACGCTTCTGTTCTACTTTTGGAATTTGTCGTGTTGACATAGTAAGAGGATTACGGGACAAGAAATCAACGTGACTCATGTTTTTACCCTGGCGATACTCGATATCGAACTCAAAAGTTTGTAGAAAGCACCACCAACGGTGGACACGTGGTGTGAGGTCTACCTTCGATTTGGACGCCTTCACGGCATTACAATCAGTGACTACTTTAAACTTTCGCCCGTGCAAATAGTGCCGGAAGTGTTTTATGGCATTTACAACAGCTAGGGTCTCTAGCTCGTATGAGTGATACCGAGACTCAGCGCTGGAGGTTCGGCGGCTATAATATTCGATCACGCGTAATTTACCGTCGACGGGTTGCATCAGTATAGCTCCATAACCCTCAGCGCTGGCATCGGTATGCAACTCTATCGACTGATCAGGGTCAAAAATAGTTAAAACTGGCTTGGCTGTGAGAATAACGACAATGTCTTGCCTAATTTTCTCAAATTCAGGCGTCCAAACAATTTTCCCTTTTCCGGATGTCAATCTATAAAGAGGGGCCGTCTTTTGAGAAAACCCTGGTATAAACTGCCTAAAATATGAGGCCAGCCCAATAAATTGTCTTAACTGCGTAACTGTTTCGGGTGGTGCAAGGTCTGTTAACGCTTTAATTTTTCTGGGGTTAGGCCGTATTTCACCCGCAGAAATGTAATAGCCCAAATATTCTACTTCCGTCTTCAGGAAAGCACATTTCTTTAAATTTAATGAGAAACCGGCACTACTTAAGGCCCCTAATACTTGGCGCAACCGATCTAAGCCTTCTTCTACTGTACGGGAGGGAATAATGACGTCATCCAGATATACTACGGCAAACGTTTCACTTAAAGGACCTAGCGCCTTATTTATAGCACGTTGATACACCGCAGGGGCGTTCCGGAGGCCAAATGGCATAGTCAAATATTCGAACTGCCCGTCCGGTGTCACGAAACTAGTCCGCTCTATCGAGTCCTTATGAACTGGTATCTGATGGTACCCACTTGCCATGTCAAGTGAGGTAAAGAAGTTGGCTCCTACTAACCGCTGGATTTGATCCGAAATAATGGGAAGTGGGTAACGATCGGGCACAGTGTTGCTATTGAGCTCCCGGTAGTCTACGCAGAGTCGGTCAGTACCGTCTTTCTTTTTAACTAATAAAATGGGGCTTGAGAATGGGGAACAACTTTCTTGAATTATGCCCGCGTCCAAAAGATCTTTAATTTTATCACGTACTAATTCTCTCTCTCCCGGACTTAGCCGATAAGGACGTCTTTGTACAGTACGATTTGGGTCAGCTAATTTGATTTCTAATTGCCCGGTGCTAACTCTACCAGTTGGAGTCCCTTCCACGAAATGATCTGCGTTTTCTTGGAGTAACGTCAGTAACTGTCCCCGGAAGTCGCTAGGAATGTCAGTATCAATGTTTTGGAAACCATTTACTTTAGAACCTACTTCACAAACCGCTACCGTCTTAATTTTCTTAACAATAAGTTTATCCTCAGTCATTTCTACAGAATACCCTAACGCCAATAAATCTCGCCCCACTTGGATAGTCTGAGGTATGCAATCATCAGGTACAGTATAGAAAAGTAACTGCACTAAGAACCCCTGTATGTTGACCGTGGCTAAAATTTGAATATTGCACTGTAACCCACTAGATCGTTTATCTATGCCAAGTAAATTTACAATGTTTTGCTGTCGTTTACCAGGGAATTTCTTAGCTATACTCTCTCTAATTAGAGAGCATTCAGCGCCCGAGTCAAAACAGAATGAAAACTTCTCACCGTGATTAGTAGAAAGTTGGTCTGAAGCTTGCTTGATAGTGCAGATATTTACTCGACGCTCCACAACCGCTTCGCTTGATCTAGCTTCTTTCTTCGTGCAGCGCGTCGATATGTGCCCTTTCTCGCCACAGGAGAAACACGTGAGCGAAGATGGTTTCGTTGAAACATCAGCCGCATTCTTCAATGTCGATGCATGAGTTGAATCATTTTTAACACGACAATCAATTGCCAAGTGACCCGGCTTGTTGCATATGTAACACCTCCGTAATGAATCAACACGGGGTCGTTTAGCATCATTTTGTGCCACCAGTTTATCCTGTGTCGCAGGCCCTCTTTTACGATAAGTATAGGACATCAGTTCTTGTTGCATTTTCACTCGCGTATCGATTTCCGTAGTAAAAGCCAGCCTTTGAAGTCGTGGGTCAGTTTTTGATGCATGTGCTAACGTTACAGCTATCGCTATCTGCTCATTTGATAAAGAACTCCATCTATTCATTAGCGTGCTTAAAAATCGATTAGCGTATGATGCTAAACATTCACCGTCATTTGGGTTCTCGTTGAGTAGCCTATATAATGTAGCAGCAGGTGTTTCGACGTAGTCAAAGCGAGCGAGAAAAGAATCTTTTATCTGAGTCCAGGTTATCCCAGCAAAACTATTCTGGGCCAGCCATGACGCTGCTGTGCCTTTGAGCGCTCTACTCAGGGCAATGATTAGGTTGCTACTAGTTATCTGTTTTTCTTGTATGCACAAATCTACAGTAGCGCACCATGCCCGAGCATCGCTGTCTCGAGATTCAGGATTATATTCAGGAAGCACTAGTTTAGTATCTTTGGCATTAGGTTCCTTAATTGTGCGAATCAGTTCCATCATTTGACGTTGCTGCATTTCAAACAACATTTTCCACATTTGATTGTCTGTATTATTTAAAATAACATCGCTCTGACCTGTAGGGTGATCCTGCACCGTTTCGGGTAATCTCACTTCCGATGTCGGAATATCGGGATGCCGAACAGGCGAGTTGAAAGGCGTATCCGACATATTAATATCGTGTGGGCGTGCACGTGCAGGTTTTCACGAAATAACAAATCTCACGATACAATCAAAAAACTGTATTTCTTGTTGTAATGCACTAACACAAAAATATTCAAGGATTACAAAGATAAATCACGATTAAGAGCAAATAGGTTTGTAAGCGACCATCTGGTGCGGGGCGCTGTCAACGAATGACGATTGACGTCCCGCGCCGCTGTGACACTTACAACTCTATTCGGGGTTGCCCGCTCTTAAAAATAAATCAACTTGTCAATGTCAAAAAAACAATAACAAAGAACTACCCGATTAATTTAACAATTTAAATAATAATCGAATTAAATAAAGCACGCGCCGTTATATGAAATTGCTTCATTTGAAACCATAGGAATTCCGGTGCTTTGAACTTGTAAAATTTAAATAATGTTTTTTTTTTAAGTACAATTAAGTATATATTTTAGGTAACAGACTTCTTAGAAGCTTAAACGTGCAATATTTTAGCCTACTTTAACGCAACTGAATAGATGATAGAAATTTTAGTTAAATGTTTTTATTTCTCGTTTAAGACGGATAAATTTAAAATATAGTCTACATTTGACGACATTGTACACACTTTAAATTAGAAAATAAAAAAAAAATCGTGAACGTGCGACTTTTTTTACGCATCATTTAACCTGCCAACCCTGATAGAAGTCCAGCGTGATGTTTACTACACACAAAGCTACTTATAAAAGGGCCACAAAAAATTCCAAAACGGTGGCCAGTGGACATTTCATATAATTATCCCGTCATTAATGGGCCGCTGAAAACAAAAGCCCCTGAAAAACCCTTTGATTTGCCGCTCCATCACATTTCCCCGGGTCAAAGGCTTCAAAACTCAATAGGGCCTGAAAATCGAGTAAATGTACTTTCACATGTTGCTTCAATAAACTTCTATAAAAATTTCTACACGTGCGGTAAATAAGAAAATTACTTGACACTTAATAATATTTAAATTAATAAAACAACCCTCATAAAATCTTTATTTAGTTTATTTAAAAGTTGTATAATATATTATATTTTTTATGTCTTTTCTATTTAAAAGATTTATAAACTTTCTAACCCGGAAAAATAAGATATCAAGCGTTTTCATGTTTTTATGACCACTCGTAAAATAATGTTATTTGTATCAAACAAACAAGTAGCTGTGCTTAAAAGACATGGGTCCAGTTATTACTGTCTGAATTAAATTAATTATATTTATCCACCAAAATTGGTTTTATGACCACTATCAAGCATTTTATGCTTTCAGACGTCTCAAATTTTCGTTCCGGAGTTTCGTTAGAAGGTAGGGTTTTTTTGTTCTAAAATCAATATGTATTCAAAGAAGGATTCATGTCGTTCCAAATTCATTAGAGATAAGTGATACTGGCTGATAAATCGACAGAACACCACCACTAAGATGGCCGACCTGGCAACATGACGGCCAATTCGAAAATGGAATGTCATAAGTTTGGCAGTTACTTACGTATCGGTCGCGATGGCTGGCGTGAGGTGAGTGAATGGACGCGGCAGCGCTGGCGTCATGAGAAGCAGTAGCAGACGGCGTCTCACTAATTTTACCATCTGGCTCGCACGCACCACTAAGTTTAGCCGCCCCAAGATAGCCCCGGTCCACGACCCATCGCGCATAAACTTTTCACAATTAGACTATTATTTTTGGTAGCAAAGTCAGTCGGTCGATTATTAATAGAGGCTTTTCCGAGTTTATATTCGTTACGTGTGTTGTGGTGTTAACTTTTAGTGAATTTATACATAGACGCTTATAAATAGGATGTGCTGAAGTTTCGTCTGACGGACGGGGGAATACCTTCCTGAAATATCGTACTACGGCCGGTGGTTTGCGTGTTTTCGGACGCATTGGTAAACGATTATTTATACATTGATTGTGAGGATTTTACTCGCGGGAGTTAGCGCTACGCTGCGGCATACGCGACCCTCTCCTGCGCACCGGCCCGGCGTAGCTCTGGCATGTAGGGCTACCATAATGGGTGACCTCCGAAGTTTTAAGCTTATCAGCGGACAATATCAACTTGATTACGAAAAAAATATATATTTCAACGAGATGGGAAACAGAAAAACAATTTTGACCGTTCATTTGTTTGTTACGTGTACTGTGTAGCCCAAGAAGGTTTTCGTAGGCCTTGGCTACGCTACGTCTACCGTTAATCACAAGACAAAAGGTTTGTTCGAGAATCGAAATAATATGAAAAGTAGGGAATTAGATTTTAATCAATTTCAGAGAAGAGGAGCCTGGAGCAAATTGAGAAGACCTTTGCTAAGCAGTGGAACACCTAAAAGATCATTAAAAATAAATTGGTACCTACATGCCCTTTTTTTTAAATTAGGATTGATTATTGAGTTATGGAATGTAAGTTTAAAATGAAAAGTATTTCAATGTTATCAAATATTTAGGCATTTTTTTATATCTTAGAAGACATAATATGTCATTATATTATAAGCATGGAGGAATTTGATATATTAACTTTTAGATTGCCGCTTCGATGCGCTTCGACTCTCCTGTAATCGCTGAATTTACCCTAAATCTATTTATTTGGTGCTTGTTTATGGTTTATAATATGTAATTGCAAGTATAATTAAAACAAACATAATATTTAATCATTTATCATCATTATCAATTTAAAAAATAAAAATAATTTAATAGTTGTTAGTTTCCTGTATGAAATGGTAATTTTTTGACAATTATGCTTACTAAAATAAATCACTTACATGGTATTATATGAAGGTAATTATATAAAAACGTTTGTTAGAACTATCGGTGTAAGTAGCATTTATATAATATTATGTCTAGAATATGCCTCAACGCAGGAAAATGTATAAGAAACCGACGGCCCATAAGTCATTACGCTCATTAGTCACCAGTTCATTCATCTGTGTAACTCTTCCACTGGAAATTAAGATTAATGGAAAACGAACCGGACTCACTGCTGCAGAGTGAGATTTAAGCTCAAATATAATAATGAAAATTGTAACGAATATATATAACTATACGTCCATTTGTTTTAAGGAAAAAATATAACATTTACTAGTCCTTACTAATATTATAAATGCGAAAGTAACTCTGTCTGTCTGTCTGTCGCGCTTTCACGACAAAACAACTGAACCGATTTAAATGAAATTTAGTACACAGATAGTATAGAACCTGAGAAAGAACATAGGCTACTTTTTGCCGTGATAACTGACATTCACAAGCAGAGCCGCGGGAAACAGCTGGTTAAATATAAAAATATTTAAGTAACTTCGCTGTTGTTCTTGCTGATTGCTCAATTTTGTACGTTTCGTTATATTTGTCTACGTAAAGGACGTGGAAAAAGTTGTTCGAGCCTTTTAATTAAAATATGATTGAATGAACTTATCATTATTAGTCTTAATCATGACTCTTTAATAAAATGTAATGGCTGCCCAACTTCCGTTATTTCTTTCTACGATCGGATTGTGTTTTCTAGATGCGTATAAAATATATTTAGCCGATTTGGAAATATAATTATATCAGATACACCAACAAAATAACTGGTATTTTATAGAAAACAAACGCTAATATCAATTTAATAGAAGATTTTTTTTCCATGCTCATTTACGCTGTGCATTGGTAACAATGAATTACATAAAAATACACTTACACACACATAACAATACACATTTAGGTACTCTTAGGTATTATCACACTATTAGGTATCCTTAAGCAAACTGGTATAAAATACTTAATTTTTACTTTAATCTATACTAATATTATAAAGCTGAAGAGTTTGTTTGTTTGTTTGAACGCGCTAATCTCAGGAACTACTGGTTCGAATTGAAAAATTCATTTTGTATTTGATAGTCCATTTATTGAGGAAGGCTATAGGCTATATAACATCACGCTACGACCAATAGGAGCGAAGCATAAATGAAAAATGTTGCAAAAATGAAAAGCCGTTGAAACAAAAACACGCGAAAAAAGTCGCGGGGGACAGCTAGTACTGGTATAAATAGTCTTCTATTGAAATATTACCTAGTATTATATCACCGCTTTACGGTGATAGTTAACCCCTTTTCTATCATATTCCCCTTTCTTCAGTGCACTGCAATTTGCGCCTACTAATGAAAGGCCGAACAGAACGACTCCTTTCATTTTATATAAATGTAGGCATGTTAAGTTGGTAAATGGTTTTCCTTTACGATTATTACAATAATAGATCGCAATTTTGTGGCAGTTGGATTTTTTATTAGTGGTTAATGTAATATGCATCAGCCACTCATGCGTATCGTATTTTTTTCTATAAGAAGACATGAACGCAAACATATTTATTGTATGCCTATATATATTTTGGTCCAACACACACACACACGGCCATCTGATTCCAAATTTAGGCAGAGCCTGTATTAAAGCAACCAGATAACTAATAAACAAATTTATATATTTCAAAATACGTACATAAATTACAACCAGACACAGAGCAAATTATGATCATGCTCATCACACACAGATTTGTCCTGAGCAGGAATCGAACCCATATGTCAGTTATTTTAATCATAAGCTATAAGGTCGCTTGTACACTCTATATATTTCTCGGTATCTAGGCAGATAGGACCTACTCATCATGTACTCGACAAAAATTTTGTCAGATCTAGACACGAAAATTTACCTCACCTACCCTGCCCTTCTCCAGAGCTGCAGCATGGAAGAGGACTAAGACTATACTATAGATTATTAAAAAAAAATCGTTGGATATTTTTTGCGTGCAAAAATAATTTACATTTACAGAATCTCAAAAACTCCCAGATCAAGATTATTAAAATGACAATACTGTTAAATCAAATAGGTACCTTCTTTTTCATATTTTTTTTAACATAATATGGCTATCTTTGATATTAAATACCAGCTTTGAACTGACACACTAAATGAAAACTAAATTTGCCTAAAAAGAAAGAGTCTTTAAATAAAACATTTTTTAAAACTTTAATACAAAAATTGCTTTTCACAATTTATTGTACAAAACATCTCACAATCAAAAGTTTCTCCTTTACAAAAAAATTAAATACAAATCATTGGTAAACAAACTGAAATAGACCAAAAATACATAAAACAACAGCACTGTCAAAAAGCATTTATGATATGACAACGAGCTGCGATATAAACTGAGAACTACAATGGGGGGATGGTTCTTCCCCACACCATTTCCCACCCGCCAGACGGCCAAAGAGTATTTTAGTCTGGCCTGATCTGTCAATTTGAATTAGCAAGTGCAGTAACAGCCGAATGGCTAATTGAGACGCAGAGCGATAATGCACGGCTATTAAGAGTTACGGTAGGTCGTGGTGACCATTATATTGTACTGTATTGATCTGTAATTGGTGAGAACCTGCAAATATTGTATTGTTTACAAGATATGTTCAAGACATTTGTGCAATTAGACATATTTTTATAACACCTTGATTTGTGATCAAATATATTTTTGTCGTTTATTTTAATTTATTATAAAAACATTATAAAAAAATATGATGTATTACAGTAACGGTTTTTATGTTGATACTGTTTCACCGACAGAGCGCGCCGTCGGTAAAAATGTGTTTATTAGACATTATTTTTTTCTTTATTTTACGTTCATTTTCTAATCTGATTAATCACTGTTTCTTTTGAAAACTTTATCTTTTTTCATAATTTTATTAAACAGTATCGTCAATTCCCAATAGAATTAACACATGAGTACATATATTTTATGACGTCACAGTCATCTGCAATACAATAACAACACCGTCCTGCAACGGTGTTCCGACAAAAAAAAAGAATTGTGACAGGAAGCGAACGCAGCCGGTGAACACAAAAAATACGGCGCGGTCATCGACCCCATTGTGTACCCTTAGAACATCCTTCCTGAAAGATTTTTGCTCCAATCTTCCTACTTGACCATTTTATGTGGAATTTGGATTTTTTATTTTAATGATTTATAAAAAATGTTTTTGTTCTTGGTTTGTTCAGTTCAAAGTACAATAATATTAGTATGTTTTTTTTTATGTTTGAGTATTTTTGTGTTTGGTAAAACGGTATGTTTTGATTTGCTTTCTATATTATAATATATTTAATAATTTATAAATATAAACAGCTAGATTAAAATTGATCTTTGCCTACGTAGGTTAATTTTGTCTGGTATAAACAAAGTAACTCTAAGATATATTTGAATAATTATATCGAACCTTTGGATCTTTTTTAGGTATTTGTTAATAAAATAACAGTTTCGATCAAATTGTATATTCGAAATATACTTGTTGAAACATTGTTTAAAGATAAATACCGGCGTCACCTAATATTTAAAGGAAATAAACTTATTGACAGTGCGTAAAATTACTTCAAATGTGTTTCGAATCAATTGTCATGGCGGGTTCATTATTTCGTCGTTGTCTCACACCCCCACAAAACCGGCGCCTGCGCACCGGTGACTGAAACTCATTTATTAAAGTTAGGAAGTATTAATTTGCGATGGATTTATTACATAAACAGTGAGGGGAAATATTCATTTATTATTTTCTTTATACTTCTACTGGTATCATAGTTACAGAATATTAGATTTTAATTCAGGATAGGTATAATTAAATAACCCGGAATAATTTATGACAACTTCTTTATAAGCGTTTAGGTTCGGTTATTGTTTATTGAAATTGTAGAAAAAATATAAAGGTTTTGTGCATTTTACTGGAATAAGTAGGAATAGTAACGAAGCCCCTCCGAGCATGCTTTAGCGAACCCGGGACCTGGCCAAGGCAAGGACGGGACCGGGGTGTTTTTAATCGGTGAAATATCCCCATGTCGTGCTTGTGTTGAAGTCATTTACACGCCGTAACAAAAAAAAGTACGGATTACTTACTACATATTTCTAGATGTATAAAAACAAACATTCTCACAAGTACATACACGACAACTGCAATTTACAACGTTGACAAACGGTACAAAGTCAAAGCAAAACAGCATTTTAAATGCTCCTACTAGTCGATAATTATCATAATTATTTAAGGCCGTAATTAAAGTTCTCTTTGAAAACACAAGTACTGTATGAGTTTACAGAACTAATTGTCTATAATAGCTCGGTTCATCATTTATTGATTTGTAAGAAGTTATATTGCTGTACGTTATTAGATTAGTTTCGCTTTGATGTGGTAGAAATTATCCTTGAATTAGTCTTGTATGTTTACTTATCAGTATAAAAATCATTGGTATATTTTTTTGCTGATTTCTTGCAATGGTTTAATGTAAGGTATCTCTATACCCCACAGAAAAAAATAGTTCAATTAAATAATTTTAAAGTTTTAAGACCCTGTAATGTAATGTTTTGTAAAGGCGAAGACCTCTTTTCGTATAACAAATGAAGAAGCATCAAGGTGTAATAAAATAGGTGTTCACTGGCATACTAAATCTAAAGAAGTTCAAAAACAAACAATCAAACTAAAACACAAGGCACATCTACAACTAACTTCGTTAAACTGAAACAAATCTTTCGATACTCGACAGGAAAGAACAAAAAAACATATAAAATACATGCGACACACGAGCACCCTCAGTTCCTCTCGTTCCCCTCCCCCTCTCCCCCCTTTTCTCCCCCTCCACCGCCCTTCGTTTCAGCCGCATCCGGCGGGACACCTGCGCGTGCGCCGTCACGCTTGCGCACTGAGTTATTAGTTTTTAATACTCTCAGCCACGGTTTTGGTTAATGAACTTTTTAGTGATGATTGAATAGAAAAATGGGTTTGTAATTGTTGGTGGTGATGAGTTTTTAAAGGGAAAGTTTATGACCAAAAATATGGTTATCATAGTTATGGAACAATAGATTAAACTATAGGCAAGCAAAACTACGATCAGAACTAGAGGTAATAATAAAATATCGTTTTAGGAAAAATATGTTAAGTATAACATACTTTAGATTTGGTATGTTTTCTAGAATCCACCATGGGTTCTTTCAGTACTAACTAACTAAATAATAATATCTAATAATAATAATAAAAATGTCTTGGAACAATTCAAACACGGCCATCTGATCCCAAAATAGGCAGAACCTGTACTATGGCAACCAGACAACAGAATCTCTATCTAAATTCGCATCTGTTAATTTTGGAAGACCATTTTCAAGAACGAACTAATACAAAGCTGTTCTATTATAAAAAGTTTCAAATCATAGACGACTACAATGCGATACATAAACATAAAAAAAAGAAAAATAAAATCACTTATATTCCTTATTCGAATCATACTCAAAAATTTAAACGCTAAATCATTCTTTCTTTTATAACGGTAGCTTCCAGAACAGCCTTCCATAATATAAGAAGCGTCGTTTGAACTAGGAGCTATGCAAACAATTCTGTCTCTACTGCTACTCTATTATTCAAGGACCGCTAAGTGGTAAAGCCATCCGGTTCTCTGGTCATATATTATTCAGCTCCTGACTTGACACGTCGGCGCTGACGCTTCGCCGGGGGGAGGCCACGTCAGTTCCATCCCCAATTATGCACACGCTGAAATGTCACAAGCACTTAGCGCAGAATGACCCTTAAACCTATTGGCCTTTTATTTCAGTATTTTGTGGATACGGGTTAGGGGTTTAGCAGATCAGATTGGATACATTTAGGTTTTTATTTGGTGTCTTGTCGTATGAATTGGTAATGTGGCTTGTTGTGTTGCGGTTTGTGTTGTTTTTTTTTATTGTATGGGTTGTATTTCCTCTTTTAGGTTTTATCAGGAGGTATTAATTATTTAGTGTACCGTAGCCAACATAATAAAAATATTCAATACCAACTACATAAAAAAAAAACAACCTGATCTATTAATAAATTGCGAATTAATATCAATTTAAACAAAAACCACCTTTTATATTCTCAAAACACATAAAAAAAAACAACTGATTTCTTTAAAAAGAACACTTCTTTATTAAAATAAAATACAAAACAAAAGAGCATCCATTAATATTTAAAAGCGCTACATTTTATTTGCACTCGCAATACTTTTAATTACACCTGACGGGTGGACCATATACCGAACTGCATCAAGTTATTCCAGGCTTATTTCGGACCACGGAACACTGAAAACCGCTTAACCGGAGAGTTTATTAATGAAAATTGAGCGACATCCATTGTAAGCCGACTGTTTTAGACTAGACCTTATACGAATGTGGGACAAGATATTTCTGAACTAGCTATGTCCGAAAATTAGTGAGCTTCTAGATTGTTGTGGAAAAGGGAAATTAGCACATTTTGCAACTAGGGAAATGTCAGGTATTTTTGTAGTTTTAAAAGTATTGTTTTTTTTGACTTTTCTTTTACTATTTTTCGATAAAATACTATATAATATTATTAGTACATTAAACAGAAGTTGTAGTTACCCAATAGTTTATTCATTAAGGTAAGATTCCGTTTAGTAGATATAAAAATCGTTTATACGTCGTTAATATTAGTTTCTAAAAACTAAGCAATAGTTAACTAAGCTAAGCATATTAACTAAACTAAGCATATTGAGCGCCTAAATTCAATTTTTCATTGTCATAAATAATCTTCAAACTTAATTAAATAATTAAAAAGGACATTTAAGCGAATTGAACGAAGTGCTAATTGAATTTTCTTTAATTTTTATTATGTAAAACAATTACCAGAAATAATGTAGTTTGAAAATATAATTTCTTTAAAATATAAATTAAAATGTATGATAATAAGACCACTTGTATTATACACAATATATCAAAAGTTTCAAATCAAAAATACCATCAATTGCATAGTTATTTTACAATAAAAGAAACAGATAATTGTCACGGATATTTTATAAAATCATAATTAAAAATAACTTTAAACAAAATGGAATTGTTTCGGTTTGAAACCGCAATCGTACCGATGCTAAAGGATTTTAGAACAATGTGACAAATAATGAATGTGTCCACGTGTGACCGTCACATATACAGGCATGTGACCCTCCCACGGGACACCTATGGAGTTATTATTGCTTTCATATTAGCATACGTAGGTATTAGCAGATTGTGGCGACAGGCGACTGTGATACGATGCAGTGAACATTTTCATTTGAAGCGTTAAAGTTATAACATTACATTTTAGTATTTATTTATTATATTTGGAACAAAGTTCCTTCTCGCGCGTTGCGAAAGGGGGCTAGACGGAAAAAATAAGACCAAAAGTTGTGACGACACTTTTTGCTATTGTGTTTACAAAGTCCCGCGCATCTATGACGTGTACGAAAGAATAGTTGTATATATATGTATATGCGTGCATGTGTCTATTCACACACACACATATACATATGTATATGTATATGTATATGCAAAATGTTTTTTTTTATATTTATTAATAGTTATATATATATATTAATACTAGTATAGCGATTCCAAAAAATGAGCGAGTTATCCGTTTCTCAAAAAATATTAACGCCGATTCTAGTCTCAGAGTGCACTTTAAGTTTTTATTCAAGGGAGTCCTTTGCTCTGTTGTAGGCCAATAACAGCTAAATAAATCCTTTTTCAAACAGTTAACTAAACAAAAGGTGATGTTTTCAAGAAGGCGATAATGAACGCTCATAGAGTATGCACCGTGCCTCTCATTAGCTGAATAGTTTATACAAAAGCTTTCCTCGGCTTCACTGCTAACTAGCTAAATTGTACCTTTAATGCCAAGATTGTTGCTGAATAATTATACTTAAGCGCTGTTTGTTTACTGCGTTGTCCATTTTAGATTGGAAAATCAATGCGGCGCTGCATTTTAGAGTATCAGTTTTGCATTATTGTCAAGTAAGCATGAAAATTAGTTTGAATAGGTCCTTACATACGTAGAGATTATATGTTTTTGGGTAAAGGCGGGGACCTAATGTAATTAGTACCCCAAATTATAAGCCATTTTCGGTACATCTAAAAAAATCTTTATAATATTATGATTTATTTTTTCAATGTGCGCTGTCCATAAGTTCTGGCCCCAAAAAAATACAGATGTTCACTTTTTCTATAGACACGCTAACAATAAATCTAAAAACAGGTATATAATATTGCAAGGTGAGCCACCATAAGCATCTGTATATGAAGAACGAATCAAGTTAAAACGGGAATAGGTAAAAGACAAAATACTTATTAAATCTACTTACTTATTTATCTAATCAATTTGCCACAGAAAATCCAAGCCACATCTCAGAAGATCATTGGTATTGTTCCGGATATAGCAACAATTACTCACCTTTGTCTGGCAATCATAAGTGTTGTCGAACTACCGTTAGCCTGTTCATTACTCTGAAAGCATGTCGGAGAGAAGCCAGCTTCTTCTCTATAATTCAGTGCATCTCCGATCCTATCCGTGTTAAATTATTTTATAGTGCTATCTTTTGTTTTCTGATTCATTTGTTTTGATACAAGAACAATAGAAAAAGAAGAATGATTTATTTTATTAAATATTCTTAAAGATGATTTTTTTTATATTTCTTTTAATATATTATTTAACTGTATGTTTTTTCAAATTATATTAAAATACTAGCTTTTGCCAGCGACTTCGTCCGCGTTTCCGTCGTTTTTCGTAAAAAAGTAGCATATGTCCTTCCTCACTGTTCAGTGGTTTTGATGTAACAGACAGATTAACTTTCGTATTTTAGTAGGGAAATATAATATATCACGTTACACAAAAATAATCCTTATAGCATGATTCAGTATTCACGCGCGACGGCGCGATGGCTTATTATCGTATTTCATGTATAAGTTTGGTGTTTCTATACCGATTTCTATGATTCTTTTTTTATTGAATAGGTAATAATGTAAACGTTTTTTTTTTGGGATGAGTGAGAGTATTATAAACGTAAGAGTAAACAAATATAATCAGAAATCTCCGAACTGCTAAGCTATCGGGAGTTACACGTGTTATTGTGAGTCAACCATAAAAGATAGACATATGCTGTTGTGGGATATTTTTTAGATAATTTTATTCAGAACATTTCCTTGATACATGATTTCTATGTAGCTTTAACCATTAAGGCTGCATACGCGACGGAAGCTTAAAAAATACCGTTTTCCCAACATTTCCCTTCACTGCTCTGCTCCTATTGATTGTAGCGTGATGAAAAGTATACTATAACCTGCCCAGGAGTATGAAGAATAAATGTACCAAGTTTCGTTAAAATCCGTCGAGTAGTTTTCGTTTCTATAAGGAACATACAGACAGACAGACAGACAGACAGACAGACAGACAGACAAAAATTTTACTGATTGCATTTTTGGCATCAGTATCGATCACTAATCACCCCCTGATAGTTATTTTGAAAATATATTTGATGTACAGAATTGACCTCTCTACAGATTTATTATAAGTATATATATAGATTTTGCTGTCATTTATAATTTATTCAAATGAATTTCTAAAACTGGACATGACCTCTCCCAATTTGAGATATATAAGGTTATACTACTTATAATCTTTACTGAAAACACTTTTTTGAAATATAAAGAAATTAAACTTCAATATCCACCTTATAAATTTCAACCTATTATATGAAATAACTACAATTCTTAACCAATTTCAGAACAGTTTCAGCCGATTAGTGTCCAAAGTAAGTGGTAAACTACAGGCATTGTTTATTCATAATAAGTGCTTTAATGTCAATTGTAGTGACAGACATTATAGCCGTCAAAGCTTGGTAATTTCAAATATTGGTTTATACCGGCCAATGCTTTTACTTTTTTGCTTACTTAAAAAAAACTGTACAAATGACTTAGATACACATTTATGCTATCAAAACTGAACACTTCAACAAAATAATTTCTAAAAAAATCTATTAATTACCGTTTAGTTCTATTGAAATAAATTTTCAATAGAATTATTTTTTTTTTTATTCCAATGGAAATAAAAATAGCATAAGTACAAACAAACAGCAAGCGATTAGAATATATTTATCACGACCCAAGACCCTATTTTAGTCACACGTTTCACGTGGGATATTTCAGATAGTTGGTCAAGGATTCGTGCCTCCGTATTTACGGAAGTACGGACCTCTGTTCGGATCGATACGCCGATATAGAAATAAATACTACCAATACAACATCGTCGTCATTACAGTTGACTTGTCTGACAGTTTATGCAGTAAAACGACAAAGTGGTCTAAGTCAGTATGACACCGCAATTTTATTATTAGTAGGCAGGGATTTCAATCGGTTAAATGGTATGTAATGTTCGTTTCCAAGACGGCTGGCATATAGACAGTTTTACGTGAAGATTTCACACATTTATTAGAGGTATTAAGGTGAACTGGATTTGTATCATAGGTTATTCATGGTAAGATATTGTAATAAAAGAAAACGGTTTAACTAGTAAGTAGCCCTAGTCAATTTATGCCGCTAAAACGAAGAGTGAGTGCAAAAAAATAACGTCGGGGTAATTTTCGATATGTAGTTATTTCCAGCTTTGCCTGTATACTGTTTACTTGTACTATTAACCCTGGTTTTTAGGATTCTGTACCTCAAACAGAAAAAAAAAGATTTGTAATAGGGTGATCACTTTGTGGTCTGCCAAGAATAATTTTGTAAGGGACGCGTGGTGGTATCGTATTGAAATTATTATCAAATACTTGGCCTAAGAAATCTGATTACGATGCAATTCCAAGATTTTCAGAAAAAGTTCTTGTTTAAAGATGTGATGGTATGCTCATACGTAATTACCTTTGCACAATAGTGAACTATGCAAGACAAACACATTGCCACGATGTCGGCACGATGCCAGTAGTAAAGACAAACGTAACGCATGTCTGTAACAAGGTAGTGGAATTCCTTCATCGCCTAACAAAATATACCTGTTTATATAGTACACGCGGCAAACTAGATAGGTTTGCAGGTCATACTAAAATTTTATATTATACACTAACATTTTTATTACATATTATATTCAGCTTATGTAAGCGGATCTTAATAATTATGTAATAAAAATGTTAGTGTAAAATATAATGTAATATAAAATGTTAATATGACCTGCAAACCTATCTAGTGTGCTGGGAGTATATAAATATATACACGCTTTATGTATTTCTGTATGAAAAAGATAATTATATAATGTAGGCATGTGATGTATCGTTTGTATATGCAATTTAAATTAGATAGTTTTTTTTTTGCTACGAATTTAGTATAATTTTGAAATCAAATTTAATCCTAGTTTTTGTAAATGTAACTATTTTCTTTTGTAATAAATGATTATTTATTTAATGATGGAAGCCTACAGAAGCGATTAATTAATTTAACCTACAGACTAAATACTCAAAAAAGTAAAGATTGTCTTGTTTCTGATAACAACGTGGATTCAAGTTACTAATTAGACCCGTACATAATAAAATACATGTAAATTATGTTAATTTGTTTAATTAGAATAATCTTCTTATCAATAGGATTTAGCATAAACGATTACATAATAACTTGCTTTTTACGTCTGCTAAATTCACAAGTGAATTCAGAGTAACCTTTTGAACAATTATTAATAATCAAATTCTGTGAATAATCTTCAATTGTTTAGCAATGTTATCTTACCTTACTAATATTATAAATGCGAAAGTTTGGATGACTTGTTACTCAATCTCGACAAAACGGCTGAACGGATTTAAGTGAAATTTGGTACATAGATAGTTTATTATCTGGAGTAGCGCATTGGCCTCTTTTCATCATAACCATTATCACAATTTTATATTAAAATGCGGGTGAAACCGCGGGGCGCAGTTAATCAATACTAATATTATAAAGCTGAAGAGTTTGTTTGTTTGTTTGTTTGAACGCGCTAATCTCAGGAACTACTGGTTCTAATAGAAAAATTCTTTTTGTATTGGATAGTCCGTTTATTGAGGAAGGCTATAGGCTATATAACATCACGCTACGACCAATAGGAGCGGAGCATAAATGAAAAATGTTGCAATAATGAAAAACCGTTGAAACTAAAACACGCGAACAAAGTCGCGGGGGACAGCTAGTTAATAATAAACATGGAGCAAGTATTTGTCAATTGTGCAGGTGCCATATAGTCTTTCTTGATTTTCGCATGACACATTATATTATTATGTATCTTATTTATTTTCATGAGAGAGCACCTAAATTATACTTTGGTAAAATATGACATGGACCTACATATTAAATTACACATTTATATTATGTGTACCATTTGACTTTGATACTAACCCCGATGAGAATTTCATATTGCAACCTTCATAACTTTAGTCGTTACATAAAAATAGTTGTAGTAGAAATTCTGTGGGTAAATGATACCGACATCATATATTATATTGTTCAGTGAAGTAATTTATTTGAATGTACGGCTATGATATTAATGTTTTGTAGATAGGTATCTACTTTTTGTTAGAGAGAGTTTTGTTAAGAATTGTTTTTGACTATAACGCCGATAATTATCGAGGCACAAAGCAGTTTGTCAGTCCATTCATGATGCAAAAGGACGGTATTCAATACATTGGTAATTCCAAATTGACGTTTCTATATCGTCTGAAAATAATTTGAAAATTAAAAATGTTGCAGATGTAGCTAATTTATTATCTTTAATTGTTTTTATTATTTAATATACATTTTATAATAATATGTGAAATCAATGAAACTCCTAAATATGTATACAAGAAGTTCATCGGCCTATCTATGGTTATATTAACGACTTGGAAAGTCATCCGTAAACATTGTTTGTGTACACGGTAGGGACTTAAAAGTGTTTTATAACATCATAAATCGAACTATGGTGTCAAATCGTAAACTTTCACAGCGCTCATTAACAGTTCGTAAGAAGATTTAGAAAAAGATCATCACCTATTTAAATATTTAAGTTCTTGTTTCCTCAAAAATTTAAAATTGTTGAATTTTTAAAAAAAAATTTTGAACGATATTTTTTTTTCTTAATATTTTTGAGTGACTAAACGTTTTCCTAAATCTTTTAAATATGAGTATTTTTTTTGCTTCCTACCAGTGTCAAGAACAGCGTCATGTTAAAGAATGTTAATTTTTTTTTTCTCTTAAGAGGTGAAAGTACTCTTAAGAAATTTGAAAAATAGGTATTTAAAGAATATAATGCTTCGCACACCTCCGACCGACCCCCGTAAAGTGTTGCGTCATCTTTTAAATTTGACGCACTCAATACTTTTATTTGCGATCCATAGGTCTTAAATAGGTATAATATTATAGAAATGCATGAAGCCAACTGTGTTTTGTTTTCTCTGTATATATATAATATATCTCTATATCTTTTTCTTCACTTAAAATTGGGCTTATCATAAATAACAAACTATAATCAGGTGACAATTTCTTTATACTTACTGTAATATTGTATTATGATTTGATGAAAACAAAAATTCCTACCTTATCAAGTATACATGTACTTGTTTAATTTTCCGGCCATTTCGTCTTGTATTTGAGTATCCTTCGATAGTAAAACACCTGAGTGGCTTATCAATAGACAATTGATACCTATGTCAGTGATAATAACATCCTATCTGAAAGTATCTATCATCTCCACGGGGTTCGTAGTTTGTTGACCGAAATGTAGCAATTTAAATCAAAGATAGTTATGCAAAGTACCTACCTAAAAAAGAAAAATATCATAACCATCAATGTTCAATCGGAAATTAATTTTCGACAGTTGATTTAATAAAAAACATTCAAGTAACTGAATTAAATTAAGGGAAAGATTTAGAAGTCACAAAAAAAATAGAGTCTGCCGCCTACGTAGTATTTTCGAGACACGTAAAGGAAAAAATCGGTATATTGTAAATATGTAGTTTTATATCATAAAAATCATGTTTTTGCGATTACAAACTTATATTTGCAGTTGGGAATTTGATAGTGTCATACATCGATGTACAAGAGAGCATTCATTCAACTGCATAGTTAAGTTTGTGTTTGAAGAATTAACCGCATGATCAGAAAAATATCTATGGAAACCTGCGAATCTGGCTCGCGCACCGATTTCTTCTCTTGTCGGGTTTTTTTAGGGAATAAGACTGAAAATGAAAGTAAGTTCTGGCATTAGAAGCGCTTAAAATTATTATGTTCTTGTCTTGTATTTAACGGTTAGTGATCCTGACTGCCAAACCGAATGCCGTGGGTTCGCTTCCTACTCAGGACAAATCTTTGTGTGATGAGCTTTGATCATTTTTTCTGTGTCTAGTGTGTACTTTATCTATAATATGTATGGATATAGTTATGGATATAAATATGTTTATCAGTTGTCCGGTTTCCATAACACAGGCTCTAACTAGTTTTGGATCAGATAGCCTTGTGTGAGTTGTCTCGAGATATTATTATTATTATAAGGACGATGATTACATACAGACTCTTTACCGATTCCTTCTAGAACATTCCCGTAATAATATTGGCGGATCTGAATCATTACAACAGCAGTCGGTACTCGTCACTCGGTAACCTGAACAAGGTGCGTCGGATACGGAGCCACATGGCCACAAGACGGCTGCGGCACGCCCGCTCCGAAAGAAATGTGTGGAGCCTGCTTACGCAATTCCTTTCAGAATATTCCCAATTCCAATTTTTAGGTGCTCAATTTTTGAGTCATACTTGAAAATAACAAAACAATAATTTTGTCTGTACATAAAGATTGCAATTTATATTGCTAAATCTTTGTCATAATTCATAAATTCAGCAATTTAGGAGATTAATTCGACATTGTTAACAAAAATAAGGTAGGTTCATTTTTCGGTTTTGTGGTCGTTTTGTTTTTGAAATTCATCTGCTTATAAATGTAGCCTACCTTTTTTTTCTCATATCTGATTCTTATCCAAAACCTGCGTCATCCCGTCAATACTTTTAGCTATCAAAACACATCGATTCGATATACATCTATTTGACATAAAAAATCTATTTTACAAAAAAAAACCATGTCAAGCAAAAATCGATACAATACTTTTTCACTGTAAAAACACTTGTTTTTAGTCTCGAGAACATCTTAAGGTATTACTTGGAACCGTTATGTTCTGAGAAAGACCCTTTTAGTGAAAGCGTTTTCCCCTAAAAATATTGCAAGGAGATGTACTGTGTTTAAGCGATAAACTTTGAAGTTCTCTAGCTGTGTTTTTTTTTGTGTTTATTCAAATTTATCAAAGAGTTTGTACCTATTTTGTTTGGATCTGTCTTGGTAGGTGGACATCACTCACTTTTAGGACTAATATTGATAAGACAATTTTTTTTATTGTACTTAATATGTTCAATTATAAAAAGTATTACTTACTAAAAACATTAAAAAATGTATTAAAGAATATTGCCCAGTCATATCCACATTATTCGAAACAAGAAACAGTGAGTAACATTAAAAATCGTTGGGGGCACGTGTGGAGAGATTTCAGGCGAATGCAAGAGTAGGTACCTACCCGCATATTATGCTTCGGCAATGGAACACTGGAATTATTCCTTTGTCCATATGGTCCAGTTAGAATTTTAAGTTTCATGACTATAATATTATATGTTCTGACAACAAATCTGTTCTAATATTTTTCACGTGACTCGTTTGCTATGTAAAAGCATTCGACGGAAAAAAAGATTTTTCTTTTTTTCAAAAATATTTAAATGAAAATATATTTATGTAAAATTAACACCTGGATTAAATTGTGCTTTGTTGCTGTAGTGAAACTAGCTTTTTATAACTGCAAGAAGAAATGTTGCAATTATCTCCAACCGACAAAAGGCGATCAAAGAATTTAGTTTTGACTTAGAAAAACAAATTTAATGAAAAAAAAAAAACACTAAAATGAGTAGCCAGTACTTTGAAGCTTTTTTGTAAACAATTAGACATTATTATTAAAGCTGTAGTACATTAAGAATGTACTTTAGACGGTTTAAGAAAAAACAAATTGTTTTCATAAATTGTTTTCGGTAGACGTTTCTCAAAACGATGCCTACATTAAATGTTTGACCTTGAACTTGAAGCTAGACTATTAAAACATGTTAAATATGAGATATGGAGTAGAGTACGTTATTATGTATTTTTTTGTATTTTTTACTTGGTGTATATAAAATTAGAATGGGTCAAATTCAAAACTCATTTATTTAAAAAAACACTACAAAGTAGAACTTTTTAAACATTAACATTAAAATAGATTGCACCCTGTTCGCACATCTATCACTGCTTCCTAAGTGATCTGGCTGTTTAGAAGAAACGGCGCAACCAACTCCATAGCAGCACGCTTCCTTCAATTAGATCTAAATGTTAGTTTTCAATTACATTTTATTTATTCTGATACGATTTTTATATCATACTGTAGTTTTGACAACTTAACTGCTTCCTGTCTTGTACAAAAAATGTTTAAATTGTCGACAAACAACCATGATGAAAAGAACAAAATGCTAATCCTTTTTTAACGTTTGTTTACAATACTCGCAAGCGCAGATGTGGTGTCCCATCGGAACACTAAATGGGGCCTGCAAATCTGCAGTTTATGACTTCCATCAAGCTGTGCTCACCATGCTCTGATAAACACACTTAACTCTCTAGCTAATAAAACAATGGGTTCAAGTTTCACTCTTTATGATATTAATAACTTTATGAACTTTGCAACTAATTGGCGCTCAGAAAAATTTTGTTCTATATCATTATCAAAATTTCCTCTCTCCAGAAAGATCTATAAATTTTGCGGACAGAAAAATAATCGGTTCTAATCTTTATAGGCAAGGTCGTATACTTACATACCTACACAGTTTCTTTAGCAATCGAATATATTGGTATCAACTGATATTAGACAGATCTTTCATCCTTACATAGATACAATCATAGTTGAAACGTGATTTTGTAGATTTCAAATCAGAAACAGAATTTTCCAGAGTACTTACGGTGCAATTTTATCTAAGTAGAAAATGGGAGGGAGGCCTTATTCATGCAGCGAGACAATTATGGCCAGATAAAAAAATATATGTTAGGATAAAAGTATTCAGATAAAATCAATAAATCTTTTTTAAAGCTATTAGTTATGTTCAGTTCACCTTTGTTGTCTTCCCTGACTTAAACTTCTTCTTCACCCTGCCCAAATATTTGGGGTCTAATTATACCTTTCACTCGTCATATCAGCATGCACCCTTTTCTTTTGCATTTATCATCTTTCACACTATTCATCCATCTCTTTTTTGGTTTTCCCTGTCTGTGCATCCAACAACTACGACAAATGCCTGAATTGACCATCTGGATGAAAAGCTAAAAAGGTCTTAATGACATTATCAGCCTACGCTGCAACTGCACCTGACCTGACCTCGGAGACTCGACACGGGTGGCGCGACCCGTGAACTTTGCCACACGACTTAACATACCCTAACATGGCTAGCAAGTCTTATAATCATTTAGCAACATACAATTTCAAATCTAGCAGAGCTATTCTAAAAAGTGTTTCATTCTGTTCGACGGAACAGAATGAAAAGATGAATGGAAGACAGATTCTTCCATTCATCTTTTCATTCTGTTCCGTCGAGAAGATTTTCATAATTACCGACCACGTGGTTGTGACTTTTTGATAGTTACTTTACGTTATTGTTTCACGGATGTGGTAATTAGAAACCTTGATTATACCTAATTGTCGTAATCTGATTTTCTTGTTTTATCATATACGTATGTACTGCATATATTTTCCCAGCAGAAGATTTCTTAAAAGATGTGACAGAATAAATACTTAGTTTTCAACGAAATAGGTAGTAAGTACTTTGTTCATATTATCCATGAGTTGGTCGCTTAAAAAGGAAATAGCGAAGCCTAAGTGATAAGATATTAAGATAAATGATAACTCATTGTCAGAGTGACTGTATATCACAAAATTGATAAAAGTATCTTAAATCATCTTAAGGAAAAATATGAAATACGCCATTTGTTGGGTTTACTAACATTTATTTAAATACAACTAAAATTATTTACCACCTGCAAATCAATTGAGGACAATATTTGTGCCATGAATTTATTTGCATATTTGTTTGTAAATACCAAACTTGATAATGCTGCACCATGGAAATACAGTATCTTAATTATAACTTAAGCTCAAATATTTTAATATAAACATTATAGAAAACTAATAAGTCCTTGCAGTAGATTTCTGACAGAAATTTAAACAAGGTAAATGAAGTATGAATACAAAACAAAAACAGTAGCGCTTAGGTCTACTGAGTAGTTTTTATGATAATAATTGGGAGGAATGAAGATGGCTTAATAATGTAAATAGGGTTACTATTAAAAGAGTATAGCCTACAGCAGTAGATGCAGAATTAGGGGCTTCAGTGGTGGTATCGCCTGCTGGTGTAGTTGGATCACTAGCTGGTGTAGTTGGATCACTAGCTGCTGTAGTGACCTCTGCCCCTGGTGCAACAGTAGTAACAGGGACGACAGTAGTTACTTCTTCCCTGTCATTTATTTCCCAGTTACTTTCAGCATCCAAAAAGTGTGTGCTATAAATATCTTCCCAGAAAAATAAGGCATTGCCGTGAGGATTTTGCGGCGATGTTTCTAAAGCAGAACTCGTTCCTATGTCACTGTTGGCCAGTACATGGAGGTAAAACGGAGTCATAGTAGTAAACGGTCGCCAAAGAACTCCAGATGTTGCACTTGATGGTTCACTGTAAAGACCAAAAAAAAACAAGTTAACGATAGTTATTATTGTCTTATGTAAGACTTATTTTCTTTGACAAATAGACTTGAACTTACCCGGTTTTTGCAAAGTTAGTCCATCTTTCAACAAGAATATCACGAATGGTTAGGTCTCTATCAGGTGCTTGTCCGGTTGTACCAGTAAAAAATAAATATGCCAATTCGTCACTATGCGCAGCCGAATCAATTTCCAAAGGTTCTTCAAGTTCTTTTCCAAGAGATCCTCTATAAGAAAACTGATACAAATATGTAAGTCCAGGTGTACTTGACCTGGACGCTCGAATTCTAGCTTCCCTGATACTAGAAATCATCATCATTGTGTGGCCATGATATTGTATGTATCTATCAATATTTGATAGGCTAATACTCTCATCTCCAAAGTAATAATTTCTTATTAGTTGAGCTACTCTTGTCTCATCACTATCGCTGCTAAATTTTAAGTCTGGTTGTAAGAAATCAGTAAAGGAATTTTCCATTCTTGACAACCAATCGTCCTGTAAGGCTTCTTCGGCTCTAATAGTACCTTCTCTATCAACAAAACCAGTTATGAAAGGAATTTGCAAAAAAGTACCATCATCAATGATTTGCTTAGGACTTTTTGTAAGAAATGGTTCAACATTAGTTAGAGCTTGTTTTTCTACACAAGGGGCAAAAGCTAATGAATTATCAGTTAATTCTAGTTCATTAATGATTGCCATCAAAGCTCCCACGCTGGTTCTAGTAAACACTTCCGATAGTTCTTCAATGTTAGTTACTACGTGACCGAGAGCTTCAGCTACTAGTACAGCATATTTTAAGTTATCTCTAGATACAGCCCACGGAGCCATTGCATTTCCACTTTGAGAAATAGCTTTCTGAACTAATCCGTTTGCCATAGGAGATAAAGTAACCAAATCAACAGCAGCTGCTCCACTGCCATGACCAAAGAGGGTGATGTCATTAGGGTTTCCTCCAAATTGTGCGATATTTTGTTGCACCCATCGCAATCCCGCGATAATGTCCTTCAATCCAGCGTTACCAGGAGCAGTTTCTGTACCAAGACACAAAAATCCCAATACCGATTCACGATAATTTAGGGAAACCACGACGATGCCCTTTTCAACAAAGTTTTTGAAAGATAGATCTTCTTCATGCGTTCTGTCGAATTCTTTTCCTTTAATCCAGACCATAACTGGCAGTTGGCTGGTGACACTAGTAGATTGTGTAAATATGTTAGCTACTAAACAATCTTCTGTACCTTCGTACCCAACTCCCAAGGCTCTGACACATTTTATGTCTTTTCGATTTGCTACAAAGTCTTCTTGAAAGTTAGGAGCTGGTTGCGGGGCCTAAAATTATATAAATTAAAGCTTTAGTATACAAACAATGTCAATAATACTTTAAACGCAATATAAATTAATTATAATCAAAACATCACACAATCATCACCAGTAAATACTTAAATTTTATTAATTTGTATAAATTAATAAAATTTAAGAGTCTATTATTTGGTAATGTCAAAATATTACTTTTTTTTAAGCTCAAACTTGTCCGTCTGTTTGTTCCGTTTTATCTCCAAAACTACTCTGACAGATTTTGATAAAATTTATTAGGAGGTAGCTGACTATACTAGGGGTAACTTAGCAAAAAATAAAAACTCGACAAAATAAGGGGTAAATTACGATTGATGGAACTATATCGTACGAGAACGGGAAGAAAGCGGATGAAACCGCGGGGCTTAGCTAGTATAATTAATAATCTTGAGATTATTGGAGCATTTATAAAAAAAGCCTAATGTTTAACTTCCGTATTTATTCGTATACAATTAAAATTATTTTTATGAGACAAATTAAATTTAAGACATAGTTACCTTGAATCTATGAATACCAGATGTAGAGTCAGCGTAAGGAATGCCGTGGAACTCATAGTAGCTTCCATCGGAAGCCACAGATCCGATCACTTTACCCTGGGGTATGGTCACTTCTGGTATATGCAGTTGGCCAAAGGCCAAAGCTAAAACCGAACCAATAGAAAATAAAAACAACATGATTTCTTCACCACTATAAAATGAGGACTGGATTTTCTAAGAGTGAAATCGAATCATCTCGATAAGATTAGTTCGGATACTTCTATCTTGTTTGTTTAAGATCAACTAGATAGTGTCAACGATAGGGTGATAACGTTCATCGTATCAACTGAATTTCTGTAAAAATATTGATAGTAATTTTGCACACACCTGTGAAATAAAAATATCCTTTGAGGCTCTATCATCTGGTATTGTAAGATATCACGCAAGTCATGATTACTAAGTTTGATTTTCAATATATCTTACGCTTGTACTTTGTACAGAGACATTGCTATTATCTTACAAAATTAAATCAACTTTGACACTTCGTTCTTTTGTTATTAAATAGTACTGATCGAATGATTGAATATTGAAAACAGTAGTATTCTTTAAATCATTTTTTATTACTTTTTTATTCTATTTAGGGCAAAGGCTTAAGATTGAGTATTTGTTTTAAATATTAGTGATTCTGTGATGGCAAATAACATTATATATGATGATAAGCCCACCTTTTAAAAGGCTTACGATAAACACGTCCTGTCCAAAGACTACAATATGAAACTTTTGTGTCGGTGTTTTTTTATGCTCAGTAGGTAAAATATATAGTGCAGAGAATAAAGGCACGCTTTCCCTTAATTTCTTAAAAAATAGGGTTAAACTGGTTTATTGCATAAAGCTTCTTTTTGTGATTCTTAACAACATCGGAAAATACAGTCTGATGCATGCGCCGCAAAAAAAATACGGGGGGGTCAAAGGGCCAAGATCAACGGTTTTTCGCAAAATCACGCTAACGGTAACTTTTATCGAAAAAATAATACTCAATTGCGTTTAACCAAATAAAGATAAATTCAAATTAAATTAATTCCAATTTAAGCGCACAACAATAATAAATTAACACGAATGTCATCACAAAGAAGAGCTCCAAAATGTGTGCCAAATAAAGAGGTCAATGACCTAATACGAATAATTTAAAAAAAATGACCCTTTTATATACCGTTATTCTATCAAATTCAGACCTTTTCATCATTTAAATACAAACCTTATTTGTATAGACGTAAGGGTCAAAAATTCTTTTGTTTGTTGTGGTCGGATTTTTTCAGTGGTTCCCTTAGAGGGGGTGTTACGTGCGGGGTGCGGGGTTGGCGGGGAGGTTTCAAATGTGCGCAACACGTGTATGCGCCCGCGCCTCTCAGAATTCATGAGAATTTCTGATTCATTGACTCTTGTCATATTGGAGTGAATTTTGTTTTGTTGTAATTATTTTATTTCGCTATCCAGACGTGATGAATCATTTTATAGTGTTAAAATTAGGTATATCCACGTTGTGGGTTCAATTAATATGCAATGCTTGGATTCCGTTGTCGATAATTGAAAACACGTTGCTATACATACTCATACTTATTTATAATTTTTGCTGTAGTTAGAATTTTATACACAAAACCGTTAATGATTAGATATCTAAATTTTTTGCCAAATAAAAGAATATACCTACATAAAATCATATAAAATTTATATGTATAAGATATTTAAAGTGTGTTTATATACCCAATTAAACGTTTTCTCTCTAAAATTTTAATTGATTCACATAAAAGTATTATTGAAAGGTGAAAAAGAAAACCGCTTTTTTTGCTCAAAATAAACAACAAACCTCTTTTTAAAACTAAAAGTTATTGAAGTGGAATTTCAATCCAGTTAGGTAAAAACAAATTTACCCTTAATTGTATTATCTTGTGTCTCCCGGGTTGGTTCGGGATGCGATGGTCCTAACATGTGTTACACCACGTGGGTCTAAACAAAACACCATTACACAATCCAGTCATATATCACAACCAAACTACATATAAAAACCGATCTTAAACTCTACATGTTAAAGTTTAAAATTGAATGGCTTAAGTTAAGTACGTATGATTTGCATGGTTAGTCAGTGTTACCTTGTGGGAGACTCCAATGAGACAGGCGAAAGGTTAAACGTTATGCGTACCACATTGAACAACGCGCTGCTCGTTGTTCTGGAGAAAAAATGAGGTTTTAAACAAAAAAATGTATGGCCGCGATAGAGACTGATTGTAGTACAATCAATTACAACTTAATAATAGCAACTTAAGTAAGCAGATCTAAAGTTGCACCGCTAGTAACCCGTTGTGCCGAGCATAAGCAATTTTTTAGCTGTAAGTACTACGCTCGTTTCGTGATTATCCCTGTGACGTTTATGCAAAAATATCGATAGTTCTCAAAACCTCATATTACCCTGATATAATTATCAAAATATTAATTAAATAGCGCGCCCTATTTTATCACTCATTTTACGTGCTCATAGTTCCTACACTGTTAGGCGCATCTGTGTTGTGTCTTTTGTTTCAATTTTAGTGTCGATAGTTACCAAAAGATAGCGAAATCGATTGATGTCTGGTTAGCCTTTTAAGTCTTCTGCTGTGGCGCTAAATGGGCACCTAAGTAATGGGAAACCGCAATCACATCTTCATAATTGATTGTAACCAAATTACGAGTTGTCAATCAAACACCATTAATTCCTAAATAGGTCATCATTAATTTCACAATTTATTTTAAATTACAATCACACCGCAAACCGATACTTTGTTTAATAACAATAATATTGCATTTCCTTCGCGAGCCGTGATGTTGTTCTAATTAGTTTACAGTTTTTATTGGGCGGCCGCTAGGGGGCGCTACAGTCACGTACACTTGGTTTATTGTACGGCAGGGATTGTTTTACCGTTTTGTGTACACATACGTGCTAACTGTAATAGCGGAAACTGGTCATAAGCTGCCATATATAGGATAGTAATTTCACTGTAAGTTTGCCTGTTACGGAAATTTTAGAAGTTCGTGCACCTTTTCTGTTGGTTGGTTTGTTTTGACGTAAACTCTTGATTTGCTTGATTGATTGTTTGACCAATATACAGACATTAGGCTTAGAGATGGTTGATGTTTCTTTGAAGAGTGCTTTTTGGATTTTCAGGGTGTCCATATCTATTGGACCACGTTATAAGATTTTTAGATGGATATTCATTATATTTAATAGCTTGCGAATTAGCTATTAAATATTATTAATATCGTGTAACGAATTGATAATTAAGTGTACCTATTAATCGTTCTAAAAGGTATTTTTTGAGGGCTGATTTTCCCAACAAAAGTAATTTTTATTCGTGGAATAAAAGTGACGTCCAACAAATTTAGTATTGGAGAACTGTCAAAAATTCAACACTATTTTCCGAACTGGTGTTAGAAAAACCAGCCGTTAATAACTTCTAACGTGGTTAAGAACCACTTCATTTAATAATAATAGAAACATTCGAAGTATTTAAACGCATAATAAATTTAGTTATTCAGTGTTTCTTCTCGTACGAATGTTGTGGCTATAAAGTTTGTAACTACATTATTATGTTACACTTTATCAACAGTTTGCTTCAGTCATAATGAACCTATCTAGAATCGACAGAATGATTTATATGTATAATTGTGCGTTATGTTCGTCCAGTGAGAGTCCTCAAATTTTTGACAACCAGACTGAAAATTGAAAACCGCTGGTGACACATTGAAAACCGGTGTGTACGCCACTCGACCGCGGAGGTCGCGGTAAAAAAATATTATCATTATCTTTTTTCAAAATACTACAATAAAATACTAATACCAAATTTTACGAATTACTTATCTCGATTTTATTAATGCCCATCTTAGGTACCATTTAAGCTCTTTATACAATTATCTCTCTTAACAACAAAGAAAAATCAGTATAATAAAATAATTTTCTTTAAGTGATATCAGAAGAGCCTCTTTAATTCTATTATATTGACTTTTCCTCAAACTCCATGAAACGAACGGCTTTAAGGTATATTATTATCTACTTGTAAAACATCGTTCTTTTTTATGTAGCACCGCTCATTAGAAAATGTTTTTGGGAAGTACGTTTATGTACGTTTTATATTAAATTAATTCCACTTATTTTATAAGAGGCAGACATTGTTTTTCGCGCAAATAACACAAACTTTTTTTTATTGGTAAGCACCTGTATTATGCCTTTCAAATGAATTACGATAAAAATTTGCTATGTACTTTTATATAAGCGTTTATTCAGAATGTTTTTGTTTTCACTTTAATGCAAGATTCCCAACAAACTAGGCAACAGAACGAAGTAAATAGGGATAGCTTGAGTTTTCCAAAAATCTTTATAATAGGTACGTAGGTTTTTTTTTAATATTATCAAGTGTGAGAATCAAGAATTTAGGATTTCCGATTACAGATTTAGGCTTAGGATTCAGACTATAGATAAACGATAAAACATAAAACAGACGAACTTAGTTTAGATGTTTAATTAATGTTTTTTGCTTATTTAAAAAAGAATCCTAAAATAAATCCCATTAAATATTTTTAGTTTTTTCACCATCCTTAATTTGATTCAGGATTTCCCATCCACACACATACCTAATATAATTTTTTAATTCACGTACATTAAACTCAAGTCTCTTGAGGAGTGCGCCCGCGCCGCTGGCGAGGGGAAACGATCAAAAATAGAATCCTCATGGATTCCTCTGCATGTGTATGCCATGGTGCTTAAGCTTCAGCACGCGCCAAGCTCAACCAAAGTAATTTATGCGAAGTAGTAGATATTTACATCGCATCGTTGTTTTTTTATGATAAACACCATGACATCAATGGAATTCAACAAAATGGTTTTTTTTTAATAAACTAGTCAAAGTGATTATTCGTTTCTTTAATTATTAAAAAAAATAGGTACGTAGGTGTGCCTACCTATTGGATTAACTTAGTAAATGTAAACATAGAATACCCAATACATAATTATTTATAACAATATCTTTCGTTAAAATCAAATAGCTCTTGTGGTAACTTGTGTTATTAAATATTTAATTTGACTAAATCGTCTGGCAAAATATGTAGGCTAACATTTTAAGCTAAAGGCTACGAAAATAATAAATACAATACATGCAATAAACTGCAAATAAACGGATAGTGTAAGCTTTTTGCATTCTTATTAAAGTTATAAATATTATTTACGACAAATCAAAAAGAAACGAATACTTCAAATAATAAATATTGACGGAATAATTAAAGAATATATACAAAAAAAGGGTTTTAAAACATAAATTACAATATCAAACTAAAAAAGAAATACGATTATATGGATAGTTTAACAATTGACAGATTTATAGAGTCATTTGGTGACAACGGGAGGTAGTTAATTATCGTCCTAATTACAAAGTTTGAAACATTAAAAGCTTCGTACTATCAAAGATTTACCAATAGTCCATTGAAAAGTTACATTGAACCTTGCGTTTTTTAGAGGACGCAATTTTATTGTTGGGATGTGTGGAGGGGGTTAGTAGGAGCTTAACTCCAAGTTTGTGGGGTTGCCACCCTTGTCCCGCGGCCGCCATATTAGAAAAAGGGGTGCAAACGCCTTTTTCGCTATATCTCCCGAATTATGCATCCCAATAAAATTTTGTCAAGACATATTTTGTAGCAAATCGCTTTGCCTACAATTTTGTTTATGTAACTTTTTTCAATAAAATGACAAATAACAAAGTTATTAACAAAAATATGAGAAAATTTCCCAACTAATTTTCTTTTTTGTTACATAACTTCTTTATTTTTCATTTCACGACCAAATGACCTTAGACCAATCTTGTAGAGCATTTTCCAACCAACATTTTGACCTATATTTTTTTTGGATTTAAGAAATTATGGGCACTCTAGAGGGCTCAAAGTCGACCAGGTTCATACTACTCGCAATAATCCGGTAACTATGCTATATATACTATAACTGCCTTTAATTTTTTATTTTCATAAATCGTTTATAATATTTTTCTTCACATGACTACCTTATTAATTATCTAAAAATTACTTTTCCCCACCACCTATGAGGTAGATTCTGTAGGCGTGTTTTTTTCTGTGGTATCCCCAGTAGGCCTAATCCACGGATAAATTTCAGGAGAGATAATCTTGGAGATGATTATATATTTTAACTATTATTTACAGCTATTCTTTTCTACTCTTTTTGGATGGTCCAGGCTGCTGTTCAGGATCTAATTCAGTGTCGAAAGTGAAGGTTTGGGGAATGACAGGAGTTAAAATCGAAGTCATTGTTGGTAATTCATCTTCGAATTCATTTTCCTCCATTAATTTCAATAACTCCATGATGTTGGTACAGGTTTCTCCAGAACAATTGAGGCATACTGCAGAGCATTTCAGACCTACTTTTCTGCAACCACAATGCTTCCACAATTTCCTTTGCATCTGCAGAAAATGAATTTCATTAGATCGGGGGTTGCTGGAGGCTTCAAAGTTTGGATTGGTATCCAAATGTTTTCATGCTTTTTCCAGCCCCAATCTTCAGGATTACAGTGTTTTACGGTAACTTGGACCTTTTCTACCTGCTTAGGATTTTTGTAAATGTACAGTCGCGTTATATGGTAAAAATCATGGTATATATTGTAAAAAACAAAAATATTTTAAGTTGTATAGTAAGGAAAAAGGGCATTTTTAGATATTTAATAATGTAGTAATGTGAAGAAAAATATTATAAACGATTTATGAAAATAAAAAATTAAAGGCAGACGTTTCATAGTTACCGGATTATTGCGAGTAGTATGAACCTGGTCGACTTTGAAGCGCTCTAGAGTGCCCATAATTTCTTAAATCCAAAAAAAATATAGGTCAAAATGTTGGTTGGAAAATGCTCTACAAGATTGGTCTGAGGTCATTTGGTAGTGAAATGAAAAATAAAGAAATTATGTAACAAAAAAGAAAATTTGTTGGGAAATTTTCTCATATTTTTGTTAATAACTTTGTTATTTGTCATTTTATTGAAAAAAGTTACATAAACAAAATTGTAGGCAAAGCGATTTGCTACAAATTATGTCTTGACAAAATTTTATTGGGATGCATAATTCGGGAGATATAGCGAAAAAGGCGTTTGCACCCCTTTTTCTAATATGGCGGCCGCGGGACAAGGGTGGCAACCCCACAAACTTGGAGTTAAGCTCCTACTAACCCCCTCCACACATCCCAACAATAAAATTGCGTCCTCTACAAAACGCAAGGTTAGCCCAAAAAAATGTAACATTTCAATGGACTACAACGGTTTCAGAAAGGTTGGACAACACAATTTTTTTTTAATTACCTGTCAAACCTCATATATGTAGCACTGTAATTGGTTGTTAGTCTTTTGGTCAAATGACAGTCGTGATCAGCACATTTGACAAGAGATTCAACTGATCAGCCTTCCATAAAGCGATGATAACGTAGAAGACAAATTATGATTTTTAGTTTCAGTGTAGTTAAAATTATACCTCACTAGCAGCCCGAACCAACTTCGCACGGGTATGTAACAAAAATTTCAAAAATAAAAAAAAAATAGCCTATGTCACCCGGGGATAGTGTAGCTTCCCGACAGTGAATATTTTTTTAAGCCGGTTCAGTTGTTTTAGAGCCTATACAATGCAAACAAACAAACAATCAAATTTTTCCTCTTTATTCTATTAGTATAGATGTATTATAGAGAAGTGCAAAAAATATATTTGAATTTACAGTAAATACAAAATACTTTTCTTTGAGGGTCGCAATTAACACTTTTTTTTTTACAAAATATTGACGTTAAAGCATCTTGCCCCAATTATAGAGCGACACTTTTAGGTCAATTTCCTTACTGCTAAATAATAATTATTAACACTATATTAATTTCACATTACATAAAAGAACTCTACAACAGCCTTGCATAACTATTTTAAATATCGAAGTTAAAAAAACTTATGCAACTTGCTGACATTTCTCCCACAATTATCAAGAACTTAAACAACTTAAACGTATCGTGTATTAAAGTTTTTCTACAGGGTTTTCAAACTATTAACAAAACTTAGTTGATCAACTTTAACTAACCTTATGACTTCTCATCTACTGTAGTTTAACTGAAAAAAATATTTTCCCTGAAATGATCTAAACTTTGATAGTAGATTCCTCAAAAAATGTTGTTGAACTGATTTCTGAACTTGGGCTTCTGAATGACCATGATGATTATTGGAGGTATTTGATTGTAAATCTAAGGTAATTTAATAGTGTCGTCAATGTATGAGACAGCATTTTCAAAAGCTGTTTTGTTTTTTTTTTAGATTATTAACCGTAACGCACCTGCGGGTTTTGTTTTCTTATTTATCTATCTTAATATGGTCATTGAATAGATCCGTTTTAAGTGAAATAAAAAAAAATGTAAACGTACATTTTGTTCTTGATCCAGATTGGATTCATATTGCATCTATATTTTTAATGTATAGGTAGTTGAATATATAGTGATATACGAAAAATGGTTTTAGTAATTCAAATTCGAAGCAGTGATTTTTAAGTGACAGATGACAGGACACGGCCATTGATATTCCTATTTTATTTTAAAACACAATTTACAAGTAATGCATTCGTATTCTAAAGAAAAAAAAAAACTAAAATTTTTTGTTTTTTTTTTTTAACGCATGCGGAGCAAATATTTGTAATAGTGAAATTGTGTTTATTCTAGATTTTTTGTCTATAAGTGTTTTTTATCAATAAATGATTTTCTTAACACAGTCACTAATACAATAGAGACGTACATTATGTTGAAGGAACGTTTCATAATTTTAGTTAATTTCACACTGTGGCACCACGTGTCGCTTTCCCAACAATTACTTCATTTTCTTTGTTTTGTTGGTATTTCTTAGCTTTTGAACTTGATTTGATTCTCACTTTGACTGATACTAAGTTATTTCAGTGTTTAATGTCTCTTCTAAGTATAGTTTACTAGCTGTCCCCCGCGACTTTGTCCGCGTGTTTTAGTTTAACGGTTTTTAATTTTTGCAACATTTTTAATTTATGCTCCGCTCCTATTGGTCGTAGCGTGATGTTATATAGCCTATAGCCTTCCTCAATAAACGGACTATCCATTACAAAAAGAATTTTTCAATTCGATCCAGTAGTTCCTAAGATTAGCGCGTTCAAACAAACAAATAAACAAACAAACAAACAAACAAACAAACTCTTCAGCTTCATAATATTAGTATAGATTAAATAAATTTAATCAACGTTAATCATAAAATTTTTATTTTTTAAGGAATAGCAAATGGCGTACTTAAGAAATGAATGAGACATTTTAAAAAGTCTTTCATCATCATCATCATCTTCATTTCAGCCCGGAATCACCCACTGCTGTGTATAGTTTCCCTTTCTTTCTGCCATTTTTGTCTGACTTGCGCGTTCCTCATCCAGGTGGTTCCTGGATGCAAAAGCCTTTGCAAAATGCAAATACCAATACTGGTAACATATTAAAAGTCGAACTAGAAAACCATTGGAGTCACCTTGAGCCTAATAATAATTAGCTCTTTTTTGTGCTGATATCTAACCACTTCTTCATAAACATTTGACCTGCCTCTTTACATAGTACAAAACGAAGTCGCTCCCACTGTCAAATAATACTTAAAATAAAACTACTTTATATTAAAAATTGTTGTTCATAAAAAAAAAATTAAAAAAAATCTAGAATCAAATTAAATGTAATCAAACTCGCTGAAATATTTGCTCAATAATCGACCAAATTCCTGGAATAAGCTCTTCAATTTGGTAGACTACAATTTTCTCAGAATTCTGAAGTATCGCTTATCATAGTCAAAAAGTTAAAATTCATAATAACATAAGCACTTACAAAGTATTAAATCAACTGTTATTAAGTATACTACGGAGATAATAGGGATGTTGACTGGGTATGAAAAGTTAAAATCTATTTAGTCCGTAAGTTAGATAATAAAAAAATATTAGACACGTATTTTTCATTTTTTCTTTTATCAAAACAATAAAAAATTACGAAGATACAGCGCTTTAAAGTTTCGGAGTGGGGGCTTATGACGCCACGCCTTGGTAAAAATTGTAGCGAGGAGTGACGTCACGCGTAATTTCCCTTCTCTGTATTTTGATAATTTTTTGTTTGCAGGAAAAAAGAAAAAATATGTACGTGTCCAATAAAATTCTTTAATCAACCAGGCGGACATTAAAAAAAAATTAGGAAACATGCCTTTTCTCAAACAACGCAGTTGTCCCTTGTATCGTATCTGTTTATCTATACTTTTGCTTTAGTATACTTATATTAAGGCCATACTAATATTATAAATGCGAAAGTAACTCTTTCTATCTGTTATGCTTTCACAGCTTAACCGCTAAACGAATTTGAATGAAACTTAGTATGGGCATAAGGTTGGATCCTAAGACAAAACATAGGCGACTTATTGCCGCAAAAACCGACAACCACGGCGCGGGCAACAGCTAGTAATATTATAAAGAGGAAAGATTTGTATTTTTGTAACTAATAAACACAAACAATGCAAAAATATTTTAAAAATTCTTTCACCTTTAGGATACTATATTATCACTTAGTAACAGGCTATTTTGCTGTGCTACACTTGCGAAGCCGAGGCTGGATGCTAGTCTTAAATATTTAACATTTAAGTCAAATAGCCAAGATTCTAGTAAGTTGTTATAACGCAACTTAGTAAAGATTTAAGTCCAGCTGAAGTCTATGTAATATGTAATATAGTCTTCGTTTTCATGAAAAATGTCTAAGCTCAGCAGTTTTAATTAGGTACAGGTCACATTTTTTGGGACAGTTCTTATTTGCCTAAATAATGGAAGGTCTTGGCATAATTTTTCAAGTGTCTTGTGGGCGGACATACAGCCTCATCGCATTTTTCTTATACATCTATCCTCATGGAAGATAGGAAGGTGCTACACCACTACTACCGCAATTTTTTGTTTTTTTTTTATTAATCTATTTAGGTTATATATCAAAAAATGTTTTGAAATCCCATGGCTTGTTATAATAGAGGACTCGTTTTTTAATATCTCAAATGTTCTAGGTATATATAAAAGAGAATTAAAAAATCGTCAACAAATAGAGGACAATAAGAAAACCTTCGTTCGTTTGATCTGACAAAGTCTACGTCTGAACTTTTTTTTTAATAAACACTACAAAAATGCTTACAGTCAATATCAAAAATTGTTTTCAACACTCGAAAATCCTTATTCCTTTCACTAACACTTTTTCTACTTAAATCTCCGATACAATTTCCTGTGATATAATTACGGATTACTTTCCTAAAAGCAATCTTATCTACAAAAAAATAAAACTCAATTTCAAATTTCGCGATTTTATGTATGTATTCTTACGAGCTTTAGGATGGGAATAATTAAATTTGAACTTTGTGCTTTTGATTTTAGGGTTGAGATTTCAGGTGTGTTTTTGGTGTAGTTATGAGCACCAACGTGGGTGTTTAATGGTTGAGGAGTGAGGCTTGGAGACAGCTGTCGTTCCCTCGGGCACCACTAAGGGTTTTGTTTACAGCACACTCTAATGACAAAGATCTCGGCGGTACCTACAGAATTGCTTTAGCGTTGCTTTACTTTGAATATTTAGTCGCTCGGATTTATGACGTTTGTGGATAGTGGTTTGTGCTGTGTATGAAAATTTAACTGGGAATTTTCTGGATAAAATTTCGATTACTATAAATATTCTTTATCTTCAACATAAGCACGTAATAACAAATATTTTATTAGGAGATTGCACAACCCAAGACAGTCCAATGCATTACGATAGCTAGACATGGATATAATTATAATATTGTTGTAACGTGATTGTTTAACCAAACAAGCACTACCAAATATCCAGGTATCCCTCATTTTCAAGCGCTATTAAATTTAAATTCCAATTTTTCAACACATGAAATAAAATCCTTACTAATATTAAAATGCAAAAGTAACTCTGTCTGTCTGTCTGTCGCGCTTTCACGCCAACACTACTAAACCGATTTAAATGAAATTGTACACAGATAGTCTAGAGCCTGAGAAAGGACATAGGCTACTTTTTGGCGCGATAACTGACATCCACACGGGTGGAGCCGCGGGAAACAGCTAGTATTATTATACACATACGTACTCTGTAACTCAAATAATCTATACTAATATTATAAACCTGAAGAGTTTGTTTGTTTGAATGCGCTAATCTCAGGAACTACTGATTCGAATTGAAAAAATCTTTTTGTATTGGATAGTCCGTTTATTGAGGAAGGCTATAGGCTATATAACATCACGCTACGACCAATAGGAGCGGAGCATAAATAAAAAAAGTTACAAAAATTAAAAACCGTTGAAACTAAAACACGCTGACAAAGTCGCGGGGGACAGCTAGTAACTAATAAACGTCTAGGTAACATGATAGTACAACTCCGAAAACAACGATTATCTTACGATCACATTTATATTACTGACAGGATTCATCAGTATTCCGAACGTAACCCGAATACCGATTAAGAAACACCCGTAGTATTTACCTAATGTAACAACTTCAGGTATTGATTTCAGGAGTCTACTGTTAGATATTGTAAGAAACTTCTTTTTGTATTTCGCGTTTTTTATTCGGAATGCAGATTTCATACGCTTAAATTAATAGCACTATTTTCTTAATACTTAAATAGGTAGTTGCACCATTTCAAATAAATTAAATTTTTAGTCTTTGTTTTGTTGGGTTCGTCTCCACCCCGATTAGCAGAATAACTATACAAACATCGGAAAAAATCATTTATTATTTCCAAAACTTTCACTATCTATACTAATATTATAAAGCTGAAGAGTTTGTTTGTTTGTTTGTTTGAACGCGGAAAAATATTTATCTAATGAACGATTTTTAATATTCAGTAAATCATAAAATATGTTTGCAATCATCATTAGTTAAAAATCAAGGGGGATTGCAAAAAGAATTGAATACAAGTATACCACATCTTTTATTCCACAAATTATTAATGGCCCATTTTCCGAACTGAACAATAGTACCAGAAATGGGTGGAAAATTAGCAAGAGCAGATGGGATCTCGTTTTTCAGAATTGGGGATAAATTAATAGAGTTTTAAACCAGACTAGCTTAAAATTAGTGATAAATTTATATTCCATTTAATTCAGAACTCTATTCGATATAACCATCAAAATATTATAATATAAAATAGGATTTAATTAAAATTTTTGGAGCGAAGTACCTCTCTATTTTTTTATCGAAAATTACGTAGGTTATTTATTTTAATATTTGAAGGAAAGTAGGCATTAACTTGTGTTATTCTAAATATTTTACTTTCCTTCACTCTTCATAACAAAAACAACTTGGAAACAGCCAGTGCTTTACAAAAATATTTGTTATCCCTATCGTAAATATATTTTGATTTTTAAACCCAAGCAGAATCTGGAATACCTGAATATAAATTACAATATATGTAACTTTACACGCATGAATTATCGTCAAAAACATATTGAAAACATTAGCAGTTGCTGTTCACACAAATTCGTAAGAAAACTACATTCTTCTGAACTCATTTCCTAAAACAAGTCCCCGTGTCACCGAATGAAAAATTCTTAGTACAACAAGTCCCTAAGCCAATTAATTCTTATTAACTTTTCCCATTCAAAAATTTGTGTCGACCAAATTCATTCAACATTTAGATGATTGTATTTACAAAGTTCAGTTTCTTGTAACAATTTGACTGTTATTATGTTCGATAAGATTCATAAATAATAATATTTTGACTGCTACGAGACTCTGAAACTTCAATATAGTTAGCTATTACCTAGGTAGTTGTAAAACTAATACTTGAGCAAGCAACTAACAGAACAAACAGGGGTTAATGTTTCTGTTTATACCATTTTCAGACAAAAAAAAACACGGTAAAAGTTCTGTAATATCATTAGAAATTACGTCTACTCGAAACTGAGTCTTCATTATTTTTTTCGCTTATTTAGACCATCGTATATTAACCTTTTTTGGCAATAGCCCAAAACAATACAAATCTAATTTGAATAAACCTAAAACGTTTTGACATGATCGGTAAGGTTGTGACTATAAATTATAATTATTATTCTGATCAGTTGGGTATACCAAATAAATAACAAAATATACATAATTCATGGTTCCGTGATTTCTTTCCGTGCTGGCCGCCCGAAAAGCACACGCCCTAGCTGAAGAAAGCTCTGTAGGGCGGGCGACTTCCTCGACAGCTGCGCCTCTCCCGGCCGGCAGCAGGAACTAGGGGCTGAGCGGCGATTGGCCGCGGCGCGTGACGTCACCCCGCCACCGACCAATGGGGGGGAGCGCGCTCTTAGTCGGCCGCAGTTCTCTTCGCCGCGCCTTCGTATGAGCTGTGTCGCTGCCGGTCTCCCCCCGCGCCCCGCGACGAGCTGTCTCACCCGCATTCTAGTTGTGGGTGTCGCGCCGTGCAGTCCTCGCGTGTGCCGCTCAACTTAGTGCGCCGTTTGTGAGTGCTTTATATCCCGCACGAGTGTCAGTGTGACGGAGGATCCCGTGCCACCCCGCGGAGGATGTTAACAGCGCACGGTGAGTGATGTGGACGAGTCGTCGGTCGCTTATCTCTCTACGGCGCCACGTGAACGCGCTCTATTAATAAAATGTAAACACGCAGCTAATTTGATTTGAGACTATATTGCGGCATAGCTACTTAAAAGCGAGAGTACGCGTCCGGACGGAGCTCTACGAGCGTTTGCAAATTAACAATAAAGACTCGGCGCGCGACGGTCGAGATTGTCCAGTTCCTGTAAGACGGACGTGCTAGTGACGTGTTGATGTCGATGATTTTACAATTTTGTGTCTAGACCTACCCGTACATTCGAAAAGTGGATATTCTTCTGTTAACCTTGGATTGGTTCAGGGCTGGCGATAGCACGATAACGTGACCTTGGAGCAAAGTCTCACGAACGCCGGCCGGCGCTGGAAGCGCGCGAGCTCACGGAAAATGTCCAGACAAACAACGATAATGGTGTAGCAAACAGAATGATAATTCTGTTAATGTGAGAGATTCGTGCAGGAAACACAATGAGAAAATATATTAAATGTGTCAACCGAGACATTATGGAAGAATTTAAATAATGTTCGTTTATTATTGTAAAACCAATAATAAGATGCAAATTGGCCGAGCAAAACAACAAATCATTAAATGACATTGATTCCTGTCATTATGGTTTTGATAAAGCAAAGGAGATGTAACTACTAATTTTGGATGCGTTTCAATTAACAACGTGCAAGACTGTTTAAGTGAGTAATGAAACGGTCCAATGAGTAATTTAAATGAACATGAATTTGTTTATGGTAAATGAACATGACCAAGAAATTGTAGTACAGTATTTAATTATCTGTCTTAACAAACGACATGCTACAAGTGTTCCCTTTTCTAAATGGCTGTAATTTCTACAACACGGTTTTCCCTTATAGCTGTTGCAATTTTTTTTTATAATGGCATTCGAGTCGAGTCTGTCCGGTTGAGATACCTCGATACGGTCAGGTTCGAGGCGTTGGTCCCACGCCTCGTTCCACATACTCAGTTCGTTCGATTTGCAATCGTATGGTCAGTGGGCCTGACACCGATCAAGTGATTTAAGTCTCCACGAAGAAACAAGAAGTTCAGTAACCAAAGCACTTTTATTATGATTTTACAAGTTCCAACAGCAAACTAATAAGAATATTATGATAAGTATAAAAAAATTTAGAACAAAACTTGTCTGAATGTTTACCAAAAAACTTCATCGTGCTACACCAAGGTTAAAAGGCGTTTAAATCCGAAAAAAACTGGTAGCAAAAACGAAACTTAACAAAAATTAAGAAGATTTGGGATTCTCATTCGCACTTACGCACATTCGATGTTGAAAGAGCAGTTGCCATTATGTACTATACATATGCGCATTCTGTCTAGCATATAAGATGTGCGTTTGTGCGAGTAGGATGGAGATAATTCGCATCGAGTGAGCGAACCGGCCATGCGAGATGCTCAGCCGTATCATAAATATTAATCAGGCGCTGGTGTCAACAGCCACCGCGTAACGTGACACCGCCACGATCCGCTGCTAGCCTGGTACTTGAGGTAGTGGCCAGACACACTACTCCAGACAAACATGACAATTGAACGTAGGACTTATTACAAGGCTACACATAGAATGCCAACAATTGAAATAAAAAACATGCAAGTTACGTTACCTACACAGAAGCCGCTGCATTTATTTTATATCAGATTTTTTAATTCTGCATAAGATAGTTGAGATAAAATGTTTCTCGTCTCTTAACTAGCGCTTTCTGCTGCAAACAGGCTTGTAAAATAGTGATAATGTTATCATCTACACATCCGTTTGTACTAACGCATTCAGCCATGACCTGCCCTACAACTCTCAGACTACTGGTGAATGCACTACAGTTTTATAATAATACATTGCCACTCTTATTATTTGCACTATACAAAAAAACGTTCGCGGTGTTAAATCCTCACTAATTTAAATCCTACTAGATAAAAAAATATATGTTGGTTACATAATGTTAAACTCTCCGTGTTATTTTAGGATTTAAAGTTTCTGAAAATAAAACAAAACAAAGAAAGTATTTGAACCGCGTGTATTGTTATTCTGAACTTTGACATTTTGAATATTTTACGAGCAATTCTCTCAAGATGTATTTACTTACTTTTACTGATAAAATCACGCTGTATAGGAAGTCTTAGGTGTCATCGGTTCTTCGTACCTTCGACCTTCAAGTTTGACATTTTACATGAATCCACTAACAGGTTTCTCTTATATACGCAGAAATAAAACGGGTATTAGACACTTAATTTACATGTATGCATACCTATTAACAATGGGAACACCGGTTAAACTAATTATTCTAGTTTTAAAAGATAACGAAAGTTAGCAAAACTGTACAAAAAAGTATCAGACTGTCTAGGTTTTTTATGTATTTGTTTTTTTACAACAGTTGCTTCATGTATAGTTGTTAATTATGCCTAAAATGACAATGTTCACATTTGAATCAATTTAAGCATTTATTTATTGCTCACTTCGGATGGGATATAGAATAATTATTACATTTTAATGTAATTGAATAATATTATCATTATACTATCAATAATGTTGGTATCACTTGCTCTACATGTTTATTATTATGATGACGACAGCATTATAACAAGTACCGACGTTCAAATGTGCCCGACGATGTCGAGTTATGTCTTAAGCGTTGTTTTGTTTAAGTAGATGTGTACTTAAAATGTAATTAAAAACGAGTTACCACTACGACGGCTCAGCTTAGGGATAATAAAGATTTAATTGCACAGGTGCTGAATAGAATAAAGTAAGTGAAATTATTAAAAATAAAACAGATAGAAATTATCCTCGGGCTGAAATAGCAGACGAGATGGTAATCTTTGAAGACAGTTCACACGAATAAAGACTTTATCGGAAGACGGATTACAAAAGTTTCAGTGATAATTGAAACGTTTTGAGCAAATTAAAATAAATTCTTGAATGTCGGTGCTTTTGTTTTCGAGATAGAAAGGAATTTGTTTTGGAACCACAAACAAAAAGGAGATTTAAAGTTGTAGCAGAAAGTAAAGGTGTTTATGGAGCTAACATTTGTGATGATTTTCGAATAGTAAAAGAATGAGAGGCAAGGAGATACAAGCAAACGGGTGAAGCTACACCGACTCAAGATCAAGACACGCCGGTTGCTTTTTGCTCGACAACGATGCGTGTGAGCACATCTGCGAAGTTTTTGCTTCTGTATGTGTGTGTACCGACACATTTTTTGCTAATGTGCGGGTGTGCGCCAGCGGTCCGCTTGTGGGTTCTCGGCGTGCGTGTTCAACTGTCTTTTTTGTTTTTTCTTCATTAATATTGTTCATTTTATTACCGACCTCTACTACTGAGTAAATAAGAAAATATTTATTTAATTCTTTACTCTCAACATTAAACATATCATTAGTAAGAATAAAAATGTATACAATGCTATCACCTGTTACTATTCTAATGTGTACATGATATTCTGAAAGCCATACCTGCATATAGATAAAGATAATTGTTACATGAATGTCACCTTACATTAAAAAGATAATTTGAAATAACAGAGGAATCTAAGCGTTAAACCTATTATGTGTAATGGTGGCATTGTATAAACGAGCGACTTTAAAAGCTGTTTCCGTGATTTAAATCGATAACGATAATAATCACTACGATAGCCAAACTAACAGACCAATAAAACGTTAAAGCTTTATTAAAATTATAATATGAGACTTTACTAGGCAAAAATATGTTAGTATTCGCCTAACAAACCAGTGCCGTAGACTGTCACTCTACTTTTAACTTTAATTCAATATCGGGATGGTGTATATTTGTTTGGTGAATTCAAATTGACATATTACGTTTATTGATTGACACTCGCAATAAGAGTCACGAGTTGTTGCGTAACGCAAACGATCTCGTCCACTGTGTAGAATGCTAAAGTGGATTTATTTTCTTGATAAATAGTAAATATTTTAGCAAAATGTTAATAAAAAAAAATGTAATTTAAAAAAATAACATAATTATGTAAAATTTGTTGACGGTTTAATTTTATGTTATATGCCATTTATTTTAAATATTATATGCCTTCCCTCGGTTTTACCTACTATTTCCATAACTCCTTGTAAAATTTCTTAAATGTAATATTTAATTCATATGATGTGTTGATCTGTCTGCCTTACATTTTCAGTTTTCCCAAGTTTTCTATAGCATCTACAATCCAGCTCGTGTAATTTATTCTGAAAATTCTAATATTTGAAAAACATTGCTAGAGAAAATTCTCAGAAATTGTGAAACCTAAACACTCTAATAAAATATTCCGTTTATACTGGATGGAAGCCGTCTCTATTCATTTCTTTCTCATTGCTCTAAATCAGATTTACTTATCTCAATGTTTAGGTAAAAACTATGATTGCATGTTAATTATTGGTTCTTATCTAAGGTTGCATAACATTGTAGACGTCAGTCACTGCAGGAACGGAGTTATTTATCTATTAAATAATATACTATAATTCATATTTAATATAATATTATGTTTCATATAACTAAAACAGAAATCTATTCATATTTTATTTTGGTTTACATGTTTAATAGAAGGAAGGGTAGACCTACATTAGATGATATTACATAATGTTTTTTTTGTTACCGAGTAATGTCAGATATTGACATACATATAGTTAGTATAAAATCTTCCACGTATGCTGTCACCCAAGAGCATTCGTTGACAGACGCGAAGCGAGTGATGGATGGACTCTTATCACGCCTGATAACCTTCCGACGTCTTCCCCCGGCACCCCACCTCAGAGATGTTATGTTTTAGCGAAAGTGTGCCTATAAATATCACCCATATCCTGAAATACATCAAATTCGAATTGACAAATACCCGACTCTACAACGAAAGAGGATATTTCGAAGGATATTTAGTCAGTTATAAAAAAAAAATAAAAAAATTTGCAGCTTATTCTAATCGAACTGATGTGAAAAACTGTTTGGTACATAATTACTGAGATAGGTATTACTCAATCAGACATTGACCAAAACATGTGTTAGCTTACAGATTGAAGGACTACTAGAGAATTAAAGATCCACTTTAATACCACAACATCATTAACTATTGCAAATACAGTACAGTTTAAGATAAATTCTACAATTTATTTAAATGAAAAAAGAAAATATTTTTCTTAAATTCGTATATCAACCAATAAGGTTCATATTTACTTATTTTCTTTATATTTTTAATATTAGCCCTTTGCTTGGAACTTTGTATATATTACAGCGTTTCATATTAAAATCCAACTGCAATTACTACTAAAAAAATATATTATTATCACTAACATCAATTAAAAGTCTTCGACCTAATAATTTTCCATGTTAACCGCATATAACGATGACAGTGATGGTCTTTAGAATTTTAATAACCAATCAATTAGGACTTCTAATCTTTGACACTTTAGTAATTTTCATACTTAATCTCACGAACTAGAAATTTTATTTTTATTTATCTATGGATCTCCAACGAAGAATACACAAGATACATTTTTAGACAAAAGTAGAGTGTACATCTGAGTTGTGCTCCTTCAATTAAAGGAGATTACAGCATTCACATTTAGACATTAAAGTGAACAAACTTACATACTATGTGAGAAATTCAAATGTTGAAACTGAACATATAACATGTATAAACTAAAGTTGAAGTTATACAGATAAAAAGTAATTCTTTTGTTTTTAAAATGGTCAAACTGTCAAGGGTAGCAAAAGAATTTTAGAATTTGAATGTTACAGTTATTTCAAAAAAATAGGGCTGTCAAAGCCGATTTTTTCACATAAACTGTCAGATTATACTATGGTCCCGTGCGGAAGCGTTTAACTAAAATAGGTAAATTCGCGTTGTCAATGGCATGATCCACTGCAGACAAAGGTCATGTGTTTAGTTTGATAACCTCGTCTCGTCATTCGAGTTTTTTTTATTTAACTCCTGGTGATATTTGTTTTAAGTGATGGTCAATATTTTATTCATGTGTTGAATTAAATTTTAACATTGTTTTGAATTCATTCGCTTGATATTTTCTTTATAGCTCTAGTATTATGACGAAAATACTCAACTAACTTTGAAAAAAACTGCCGTTTTTTTATTTTTATTATTTATTTTCTGTGCAATATACTTCGTTTCAATAAACAATTCAATACTGGAAAAGGGACTTTCAAATGACCTCGCTCTGACCTTATCACAGCAGATAATTATACTAAAAAGGCTCTTGGCTAAAGAGAGAGGGTATTTTTTTTAAATACTAATAAGCATCCTAAATAAATCCAAATAATTTAAATAAATAATTAAATTAAGAAATTTAATGAACGTGAATTGTAGAAAATTGGTTAGTAATATATTTTTAAAAGTGGGTTACCTTATCGCCTTTTTAGTACCTATTTTATTTATTTAACTATTATCTATAATTAGATTCTAATTGGGTAACGGTAAAACCAATTTTCTTATTAACGATACGAATTATTTTACAACATAGAATGTATTTACTAAATATTCAAAAAATGTTTTGAACAGATTGTTGATGATTATTTGATAAATAGGTCAGTATTGTTACTAAAAATGTGCTTTCGATAAATAAAGGTTTCTTAGGATCCGAGCTTATCCCACACCAAGTTTTATCAAAATCGGTTCAGCGGCTTAGCCATGAAAGCTATTATAAGATAAAAAAAGTATGGATTACGTTGTCTTATAATTATATAAGTACATACATCAAATTGTAACAAAATTGTTAGACTGAACAAGCAACTGAGTACCCGCGTTTACACGTCATATAGTCACAGTGGAAACACTGGCACCTTTGTGTTGTTACCAATAAAGGTTATTTTTGTTGTTTATTAGACTTGCGACGTTATTTAAGCATTTACAATACAAATTTTATTCGCTAATCACGTTTCAATTCGCAGTATCTTTGTGTTCTGTATTCATTAGTGAACTTGTCGTGTGTTATCACACGCTGTGGCTAATGGCTCCGTATCAAATATTGACTGTTTCGCTATCGTATTACGTCATCCAGTAGTCGTACAACACTTGAGCATTGGTGTCTGTCGATTTGAATAATCATAAATGCCAATACTAAAAGGCCGCGCTCTTTGAAGTCGTTACATGAATGTAACAGTTATCGGTAAAAAAAATAGCTTCTGTAGTGCGTAATGGAACACTTTATACATGAAAAAATGTAAAGTTATGAACCATTTAATTTTCATGGTTGCTTTAATCCGTCAAAGTTATAAGGCGATTTTTATAGATAATCTTATCTTAATTATAAAAAACGTTGAGATAAAGTTTACCATTCACATTTTTGATGATAATAATAAATGATAAATCACTTAAATTGCCTACATGTTTTTTTCGTTTACCACTCCGAATTGGCACGAGCTCATATATATAAATACGAGTTTTTTAACCGAATTTCAAACTAGTTTGCCGAGTTTCGGACTCTAGATTTGAAATGCACCGTTCACTATTATAATGAAGTCGGCAGATTTCGGACGCATTCGGCTAATTTCGGCTACTATCTGTTAGCAAACACTTGTAGCCAATATGTTGAAATTAGGCGCATCGTATGCAATCATTGCAAATTATGGATAATTTTATGCTTTATCTACTGTATGTGATCAACAAATAATAATTTTAATTAGTGTTGTGATAATCAAATAATCGTTTAAGCCGAAGGAAGTTAGGTGTGGTTAAATATATTGTCACAGATAGTGCTTGCCATTCATAATTTATCACAACTTAATTTTTACATTAATTTCACGATTTCGAGTTTTTCGCCTCTTTAGTGTTTATGATCTAGACAATATATGTTGATACAGGAAATAATATATGAATCACATATTCTAGAATACCTAATAAATTATAGCATCTAAAAAAATATAACACTTTAAGTTTGTAGCTAAACAAGAATTAAATTAATTATTTGGTTTAAACTCTTACCAAGTCTATGTCAACAACCGAAATTTATTAAATTTAATTTTTTAAGTTCGTTAACTAAAAAATTTAAATACGACTGAACGAAAATATTATTTACGTATCTATTACATCTGAAACAATGACGTGGTCTTAAGTAATTAATTCATGGATATTTATTAGAAAGATTAGATTCTATATTAAATACTATAATTGAATTTTAATATACAAAATGGAAACTGAATTATCTACGTATGTTTAAATTTCAACACGAGAAGGCACAAATAATTCGATTGAAGTTCTGGCCTAGAGTTCCTTTCTCTAAATTATGAGAAAATGTAAATTATTTTTTTACGTCGTGCTGCTAACTTAGATATTATGTTAATTTTATGATTACAGAAAGGAAATGAACACAGGGATAGAAAGCTAAGCTAAGTCTTCCTAAGATGATATATTTATCAAATAACTTTCATTTTAGTATCTATACAGAGTGTTACCAAAATGTTATATCTATCCAAAAGGTTTAAAAAGTACTTCGTGGATAGAGTCACTTTACAAAATTTCAGCTCAAAATGAGTTAATTAAATATTTGATAATTCATTTTTCGCATCAATTATTTGACATGAAAATCATAACAAACGAGTCACCGTACTATGAGGGTCAGTATCTTATTACGTCACTCCCTAAATTTTAAGATACTTCGCTTCAGCAGTTTGGTGATGATTTTTGGTGTAGAATGATAGATGCGAAAAATTGGTTATCAATTATTTGTTTACCTAATTTTGAGCTGAAATTTTGTAAACTAGCTCTATATCCGATGTACTCTTACTCCCTTTTGTATAGATATAACCTTTCGGTTACACCCTGTATACAATTATACCTACATACTACGTGACGTTTGGCCATACTAGTTCCAATTAATATTCTTACAAAAGACCTCAGAAAAAAGCTAATATTATTTACTACGGAAGACATCATAAGACCGGTTCTTCTTAAAAATTCCACGGTTTGAACCTTGGGATTATATTATGTATATTCTAACATTAATGTCATCGGGTTAATGACGTAGTAGAATAAGATAATAGTAATTAAAACTGCATGAATACATGAATTTTATAATTTGCGATAAATATTACAATACACTAGCTGCGCCTGGCGGGTTTACTTGCTTTTCTTTTTACCCGAGGCAAGTAACATGATCTTAAATAGTCTTTAGCTTTCTTTAAGAATTGGGCTATCAAATGCTAAAAGATTTTTACAAATCCGACTAGAAGTTTCAGAGATTAGCGCGTTCAAACATAAACAGTTTTTAACTTCATTGTGATATTATACCTACATATAGATTCTCACTCAGACGTAGGTACATTTTATGGAGATTAATTAGAACTTTCTTGTATACCGGGACATCGTGAGATTTCTAATTCATTCATGTCTGGTTCCCGTTGTAAAGAAGAAAAAAGCAGTCGGTGGTTTTTGAAGGCTGTTTTTCCAACTACTTCACCTGCCTCAGTAGTCGCAGTCGAAAGGAGTTCCAGAACATAATCCCGGATAAAAAAGGGCTTGCTTAGCCTAGTACTGATTCTCCGATATTATGAAGAATATTAAATTAACAATTTTGCAAAATTTTAATACTGATTTTCAACAAATTAATTGCATAATATTATAAGTACTTCATTGTTAGGTTAACTAATCTTCCCGCCCTCGGGTAAGGTGATAAATTTTCCTAAGGTCATACTAATATTGATACGAGTGATAAGACGACCCTGCATTGTCTTTTGCAGGTTGCTTTATGGATCTTCCGCGCTTTTCTTACATATTTACAGAGCTGTACAAAACACCCTTGATGCATCGGAAGAATATTGTATAACATTATAGTGATAATGTATACAATATGTGTTGGAAAATAAACTCTATTAACAGTAGTTAATAGAGTTAATTTTCCAACACATTATAATATTTAAGCTAACTACTAACTAATAACCTCTGTTTTTGAAAGCCTATTTAATTTGCACTTAAATCTGTTATCAACCAATCAAAGCGCTCTATCTTATGCCGACAGAATATGATTTATAAATTGTTTAAAGTTCTGGGTGTATAATAGTTCCATTTTTATTGTTGGTTAGTTCTCTATTATTTTTCAAACATATTTATTTTATAATTAAACCACATTTTAATGTGAAAGATGCGATTGATTTGGATATAACTGATTAAGTGATAAAAACAAATATGGCAAGACGTAATATGATTGCGAACTCGAGTGCACTCACTGTGCCTGGCTTGAAGTGTTTTCCAAGCAAATATGCTCACTTTTCAAACACCAACGATACATGCGTAGCTCTTAAACGGGATCTGCAAGTGCAGGACATATTTTATAATAACATGTTTTTGAATTCCTAATTTACTCATTTTACTTTTAATGAAGGTTTTTTGTGTATTTTTTTTATGTCAAGCACATTATTTGGGACGCATTGCAAACGCTGCAAGGCAATCAGCTATCCCTTTCGCCCAATTAAAGTAAACCTTAAACACCATTGACCATGATGATAGACTGGATTTTTTCAATCAAAGAGAAAGGCTTAAAATATCTGAAGAGAAAAACAGAGCCGAAGACTTAAAAATGAATCAGCTATTACAACGAATACAGGTCCGGCCGGTCTCCATCATAGAAATAAATACACGACGCCTACGCTCCAAAGATAGAAAAAGCTAAAAATAACTTTAGCATTATAAAACCTGTGAAACGCTAAGTTCACATCATTAAAAGTGGAAGTGGAAGCAAGGTGTAGTGGAAACTGAAATTCCGCCAGCCAGCACTTACATAGGCTAGCTCCCAATGAATGAACGCTTCGGAAGTTTTCGGAAACGCTCGGCCATGTTCGGCACCCAAGGTCACAGGCTAGGGAGGCCGACCCATTTCCACGGGGATCGATGGGAGCGAGAAAAGCCACCCTAAAATTTGGGTGTAAGGGCTTTCGGCGTTTTCAATGTCAAGTGATTCATGACGACCGTGCTTATGAGTTTCACGTGTATATTACTGTATGTCGTGACTTCCAGCTGTTAGGACCCGATGACTGGCTCGCCGTTTTGATTTGCGTCCACACAATCTTTTGTTTTTCTGGCGTCCCTAGTATAATGTTTGGAAAGTCTCAAAGGAAATCTACTTTCAATTTCATTGGCCTTTCAGTGTGAACGTAATTAGATCCTTTGGGAGTCTTTAACTGTTTTCTGTTTTCACTGAAAGTTTAAGAGGGTTTTATTCCAATCAGTGTTTTTCTTTTGTTTATCTGTTCTTCGTTCTTTCCTATAAATGTAATTAAAACGACATTATAGGTCAACTTATGAAATAATTTTGATATCTAAAAATGCACTGGCAGGAAAAAATAAGACAAGTAGAGATAAATAATTAAGTACAAGACACTGAAAAACTTTATGATATAAACGTGTAAATCTAATATCAAAACAAAACAAATATTATCATTGTTATCAGTATGGGTACTAGGTCCAATAATCTTGCTTTATCAATGCTCAATATCTAATAATCATATTTATCGGCTGATTTATTTCGCTATCTTAAAGGAACATAAATTTACGTAACTTGAGCAAAATGAACCGTAAAAATATTACGTAATTGTTACTTAATGCAAGTTTGTAGCTGATTGCACTTATCGGGCAATTATTCCTCATTTATTCATTAAAAATATTTTATATATTTTTTGGGTGAGTGTTTCGTAACAATTTGCGACATATATAATTACAGGACTCACAAGTAGATGAAAAAAAAGTGGAAAAAAAAACGAATAAAATAATGGTTAGTCTTTAACTTTATCTGAAGATGTATCTCACGTACAAAACATTGGTCTAGAGGTACTATGAATAATCGTAAGAGTGACATAAAATTGTGTGGTTTTGCAGTTATGCTCCTATGAAACTTGATCTTCGTAGTAACCACCTTGAAAATGGTTGTCTCCGAGAATGTCATTACGTGTAGTATTAGAAAGTAAATTATTTTATGACTGCACTATAAACTTTTGTGTTTATTGATCTTTACATGGCCGGGATGCGATATAAAATCCAATTGCGAATCATAGAGCACGAGGTTGAATCAAATCTTTATATTAGATAAAGACAAATGCTAAACTTCTTTTTTAATCAACCTATATTAGATCTTTCTGCGAAGCAAAGGTTTCTTCAGAACCTCCCCTGTCTATTGCGATTTTAGACTTAAATTATGCAATTTTATATTGAAGAAACCGGAAAATTTCTGATAACGTACAAATGCTAAACAGATTTTCATAAATTATAGCAAATAACCATTTCGATCACGTCAGCTGTCAACAATCACATTCACAACTATTAACAATCGCATCATAATTCGTCCATCTTTTTCGCCGGGGGTTAAAAATGGAACACCAGATAAAAAAGTCTCTGTAGTGATGTGCAGGTTTCATTCTGTAAAAAAGTACCAAATTGTGTCGATAAATTAATACGTTGTGTCACTTATCTTTGATTGTCGTGATAACCAAAGACTTCCTACTTCGGGCGTTGTGCGCTTGAGTTGCGAAACTCCGTGCATTGTCTATTCACTTCCTCGCCTCCTGACCTTGCGTCGCACTATATCCAATATCGCCATCATAAAATATGTAAATATTTACTGTAAATAATTGATTGGGATGCTAAAAGTGATTTGTCAACCGTTTGTGGAATAGGATAGGTAATAAAATTATGACGCTGTTTCAATGAATAAATAGGTACTTGACCTACGTCAGTACAACATTATAAGACTTCTATCTTCCCTTTAACGACTCCACGATCTTACATCATTATATAGTTTAATAAAGCCATGAAAATATTATGTTACTGCCATGAGCGGCAAAATGTTTAGTAAAATATTTGCCAATATAGATAATAACAAAGATAAACGATGCGAAATTTGAATATCTATGTAAAATGGTTTTGCTATCTGTAAATACCTGAAATTGATACGCGGCTAGTTAGAATTTGACGTAGATTATTAAATTGGTTTAGTTGTCTTTATACAAACATTGATACCTAAATGATAATTTAAATATTAATAAAGGCGTATTTTGATTTTAGCTTAACAAGAGCTACCGTACAGCACAAATATTTGCTAAAATTACAAAGTATAACTTTCCAAACAGCAGAATGATTTATATTTTTACAAGATTTTTTTAATGTGAAAACATAAATTAATTAGACTCCGAAGAGAACTATTAATTAAATCATTTATATTTGCAAAGTAAACGCGGTGGAATACAGTTAACATTCACGATATGCGGCATTTAAAGAACATACAAAAACAGTCTCATACAAATTAATGTAAAATAATGAATAATTAAGTATTTTGGCGGCTACATCAACTCAAGCCAAGGTCGCGTGCCTACGTACTATGAAAACTAATAAAAAAAAAACGGCTGAGTAAATCGTTTTGTAGAGACTGAATCATGAGTCTTTAATATTGCAAGGAAATGTAGTTTGTATTTATGCAGTACTATTTGTAAAGATGTCGTTTCCCAATCAGGTAGTTTTATTGGCAAAAAAAGTTAACTGGTCTTATACATTTTTCATCCAATCTTATATGTTTTAAACAAACCAAGAAATAAAAAAATTGCTAAAAATGTGCTATGCTCGTTTACTGATTTATTTAATTTTCCGTGTGACGAACGACAGACGTTTATGCGAAAATATCGACGGTTCCGATATTACTAGGGTAATATTAGGTTTTAAGATAGTTTTAATAAAACGGTGCGCTCTGTTTCGACACCAATTTTACGATTTTACATGTCCATATTAGTGCCAACAGTTCTAACTCAAAATGCGTGCTCTATAGTTTTCTTATTATTCCTCTAAGGCTCCACCATTAACGATCTCTATATATTTTCAAAATAAAAGACAAAAAACAAAACACGATTGATCTTAGAAAGAAAATGTCTGCCTTAACTTCCAACATTCACTATCGAGTTGTAAACTTTATTTGTTGTTCCACATACCACATAAGGATTTCCTTTACATGGCAAGCTCCGCTTACGTCCCATCCAACCTTATATTCTAACAAAAAATATATGTGAGATTTCCGTCGGTAAAAGAAACACAGCTACCAAACAGCACGTGGGTGGTGCTATGCGCCTTGAATATTAAGCGACAACGATCACTTAATCTATCGCATGAAGTACAGTAGTAGGGGGGCTCATGATGCATTGGCGCCAACTAGCGGGATTAATATAATTTTTGTTAATTGAAACGGACTTGGAACATGTCTTCACCAATTGGTTCGCACCAATTTTGGATTCTGGAACGTCTAAATATAACATTTTCACATGTCACAAGACTAAGTAATTTGGTTGTAACTAGTTGCTTTGCTCTTAATTTGGGTCATAAGTATAAAAATGATTGTTCTTGATGATCCTTGATATGTGCGCAAACAGCTGACTTTGAATCACTGATTGCCCTTTAAAATTTATTTCTTTAATACCGCAATAATCATGATTTTTCTCAAACAATTATAATTGTTTGAGAGAATACTTCGTTATTTTTATTCTATTTATTGGTATTTTTTTTTATTATTATTAATTACGATCATCTTTCAAGGGTTTATAATAATAAATTGTTCTATTAGGGTTAAATAAAAATAAGATTGATTTGTACAAACTCTTCGTGTATTCTCACGCGAGACTTTCGGTGGTCTGTGTGTGTAAGTTTCACAATAAGATGGGTCATCGAAATATCCTTGGTTTCTTAACACTACATACAAAAGCTAGTTTATGCTCTATTCCTTGATACTAGAGTATCCTCGGCAATTGCCGGGTTCCGCATTGATTAGGAACTGCACGTGCACTCGTCAACTAGCGCCCGCCCAGTTCCTTTGTTTTTACTTAGAAAATTGTCAACGGCAATTGTTTCACTGTGACTCTAGGAGGAAGGAGTTTACAGAATACAAGACAGGAGCTTTACTAATTATTCTAATAGGTAAAGAGTGTTTAATATTACAGTTTTTGTGTTATTTGATAAATAAAACGTATATATTTATTATATTATATATTTATATTTTATTATATTTACCGAAGATAACAAGTACTTTATTCAATTTTTATCAAGCTATTTACAGTTGAAAAAATGTTTTATGAATGCGATAGTTAATGTCTAATTAAATATCGTAGGTATTTTATTTACTTACCCAACTTTTCTACGGTTTGCCTCATAGTGATTATAAGATTAAAAATTATTTATTGGTGTCCTTTCGTATTTATTGCAAATATTTTTTCATTGGCAATATTATTTCCCTTTACGTTTTGTCCTTTAAATTCTTCGGTAATTTATGTGGGTAGCAATATTATTCTGAATGTTATTATAAAAATAGCATACCAAGTAGGTAATTATGATAACATACGACAATTTTCCACAATCAGAATGGTATTAATTAATATGCAAATAAAATTATTATTAAATCCTGTCTCGACATGTCAAAAAAACTTGCTAGATGATTTCAGAAACCTAGTATTAAAATAGAAGCATAATTGACAATTTGATAGGTATGTACTATTGTAAATTCACACAGTTAATAATTATAATTGCATAGATATGATTGCAAGAATAGATACATTTTTTGTGAGACAATAGCTTCTATTTAATGTAAAATTCGTGCAAAATTTGATACAACGTTGTTTAAACGACTCCGTTTAAGTTTAAATATTCAATTACCTGCGAAAACCAAAACAAAACCAATCTTAGTTCATTTGTAATAAGATACTTATTTATTTGTCATTCGGTATGTTTACAACAGTACACGAAAATTGTAAAGTGACGTAGAGTGACCTCCAGGTTTTTCAACGAGACTGTGGATACTTTTCAAGTTGGTTCAGAGCGGTTGATTTGCGGAAACATAATACGTTTTTTTTGTAAGTTGATGTCGTAACTTCACGGTCAATGTCGACAAGTCGGCCTTGCGACTCACTCGAGCACGTCTCACGCTCGATATCGTCGAAATAGTGGACACTAGTTACGTAACCCGGCTATTAATTTGCTAATGTACCTTCGCGTAATGAATTTAAATCGAGTGTTAATCGAATCAAATCGTGTTAGTTTGCGACGCTCATTGGTCGCAAGTTTGATTAGCAAAACTTAAATCGAACCATGTATACTAATGTATGTTTATTTTGACGATTTTTATTCGCATGTGTAATTCAGAGATAAACAAGTCCTTGTTCTGTGTGTACCAGCTACCGTCTGCGAACAAAAACTCTATTGATTACAATAGAGTTTTTGTCTGAAACAACTAAAAGGGTGCTGTTTTTTCTGTACGATACGACAGTTAACAAAAAAAAACTACGTAAATGAAATATTAAAGTAGCAATTAGTGCTTACCTACGTACCTCGTTATAAACTGAATAAGAATACCTAATTAGTCAGAAAATATTATTTTAATGTTGTATAAACAAATAAGTTTTACGTGCACTTTCTACATTACAATGACCTGTCTAATAGTCCGCTGATTGGCGATAACCTCAGTTACGACGTTCTATGTCAATCGTGCACAATATAACCAATAAATTGCAACGAGTCATTGACACTGTTACATTACATGAGTAACATTAGTATTATCAAGTGTAAGCGTCACAGCTCGCCTCTACGGTCGCCGTATTTTTAGCTTAGGCCGCACTAAAAATAGTACAACAGTTATTACTGAATTAATATTTCTAAAAACGGATCGTCTACGCGCGGTGATAACGCGCCCGAGACCGATAGTACGAGTGACGTATCATCCGCCATATTGGATTGTTTGTTTTCGTTTCTTGTTTACCGATTTTTTTGTGTTTTTTTTTACTTATCACAAACTTTTTGCTTGAATTTTAATTATTTCTTGCCAGTTTCTTAGTTTTTGTAGTTGAATGATATTATTTAAAAAGCGAATGTAGTTGGTTTGATTCTTATCATGCACTATCCCTTACATATCACGTGTTAGGCTTAACTTAGTAGATTGTTATTTACTGAATTAAGTCTTACTTGCCGTGACTGTCAAAAATGTATAGGTATGCTGGTAATAGTAATAAACGTTCTAATCTATACTTCTATACTAATATTATAAAGAAGTAAAGTTTGTGTGTTTGTTAAATTGTAAGGAGTAAAATCTCGGGATCTACTGAACCGATTTTAAAAATTCTTTCACCAATAGAAAGCCACATTATTGCTGAGTGTCATAGGTTATATAAAAAACCGAAAAATAAAAAGGCTTTTACGTGGTAGTCCGTTTTGCAAAGTGAATTTAGAAGTTAGTGCATGTACTAAAAAAGGATTATTAGATAACATTATGCCCAACGAAGTGGGCACGGGTCAGCTAGTACCTAATATATTTGAAGTCCAAGGGTCAAAACTATGATAATCTAATTTTATTTATAGTTGCTAGGAACTCTCGGTCTTATCATATTAGTTAACGAAATATTGTACGGTTATTAAGAATTTCATAGTTTATACGTGAATCTAATTTACAGTTAGTTAGTGTTTTGTTAGTTGATCGTTTATAACTAATATTGCTTAAAAGTTAAAAAAAATTGACGTTCACGCTGCAAGTATCGTGGGCTAATATTTTTAATAATGGGCTCTAATTTTTTCGAAATACGAATTTAAATTCGTTAATAAAGTTTAAATTAAAAAATAAAACAAATAAAAATCCAACGTTCTTAATTTGAATGTCCATTCCAACAATAGAAACTCTAAAAAAGGTTTGACCAATTAATGTAGTGCGTTCTCTTTAGCCAATTATTTAGCAAATTTCGTTACTATAAACACTGTATAATCTGCATCCTACTGAATTAAAAGTAAACACGACCCGTCTAAAGTCGGGGGCCATGACATGTACCAGTGTCTAGATAACTTAGTATTGTGTTCGGACAAAATTGATAATATTTATTTATTACTCATATTTGATAAACTGCCAGTCGAATAAAAATCGGATCGTAGGTAGGTATTTCTTGAAATCTAGTGATCATCTAAGTTATTAACTGAGCAAATGGCACACCATACCACTCTTCGACAACATAAAAGAAACCATTCAAGCCCAATGTTTTTTTTTCTAGAGTACCTTCTTATTCTTTTTCTGGAACATTCTAGCATCAAAGTTTCTACACATTTTTGACCCCCGTTTTATAATGGCCATTATTTCCTGTTTTTTTTCTAATAGGTACACCACTTTCACTCAATACATACAAACAATACGAAATATAAAATGGTACGGTAAACGAGTGAATGCTAAATTAACCGATTAGTGTGAATGCCGCCATGACAGTTTATCCTAAATTGCCTTTTGACACGCCACCCTCAAGACGTAGCATTAGAACCTAGCCCTAGTATGTAGCTAATAAAAAATAATAACTAAAAACACTTTAATATTAAAAAAAAACTCAATAAATTAATTGAATAACGATTTTTGTGTTCATTAATAGTCCTTAATAATTTTTTAGATAAATTTAATTTAATTTTCACACATTTTATTTGTCTATAAAATACGAGTCGTAATTGCAATTATGAAACTAACAGTCTGCAAAAGTTCTCGGAACTTCTGTAATTTCTAGCTGGTTTTAGTAATAGCTACGTGAATCTCTTTCCACCTAACCTGTTTAGTAGGTCGCTAGGTTTTTGGAAACGAGCCTTTGACACGCACAGTATCTCTTATACCTACCTCTTTAGTGCCTCGACGTATTTCTACCTGATTTTAGTCGAACTTAGGTCATTGTACCGATTCGACAGTAAACTGCATTAAAATTTTTAATTTGAAATGTGACAGGTACAATATATTTCAAAGGTGAACTACGAAAAATGTTATTTAAATTGATTTTAACAAAATCATTGGAAATACTATATTTTTAAATTCGGTTTCTCTTAATCACTGTTTTGGCAATAATTTTAAGTATGATGAAATATCATAAATACTTGTCGTTGTAAACTGTTTCGAATGTAAATCTTAATCTCATTTATTTATTACTGTGACAGCAATAATAATTTTAATTATCTTGTTTCAGGTATGTTCTGATCCAATCCAAATGTATGCAAGACACGGTCGTCTGGTCCTGTCTTTTTAAGTTGGCTGTAGTCTGACCTCTGTGGATATTCGAAGCGATTCCGACCGTGTGACGTCACACGCTACGTAAGTATGTTTTGGAACAATGCACTTCTTTCAATAACCGATTATAAAGTTTGAAAGCTTTATTGATGTTGAAGTTCATGTTATGTAAAAAATAGGTTCTGTTTATTTGATGTTCAAATTTTTTTAACGCTGTGTAGTTTACTAACTTATGCATACGGTTGCATGCTTAAATACAAGCAAGACAAATGTGTGTCCTTTTCAATGAAATGACTACCTAACTGTAAGAAAAACGTCATGACGTAACGTCACTAAATTTATTTTGAAAGCACCAGAAGAGCATGCTTGGTGATCAATGCTTTTTTTTTGACAAGGCATAGGTATTTGCTTTACAATGAGTTTATACCAGGAGTTAAAAAAATATATATCTAATCGGTTAAATATATCATATAGTGCATCGAGAATAGGTATCGATCGTGTAATTTCGTTTAATCATTAATGACATTATTTATAAAAATCTCGACGGTGTTAAGCAATTGCAAAGAAACTTGAAATGAGAATCTGCTAATCAATTGCTAATCATCGTCGAGATTTATATAAATAAGGCCATAAATATTAGTATCATTTAATTGTTTCTACTTATTACAAACTTTTGCAACCTATATCTGTTGACAAAACAAAAAAAATGTATTAATAAGGTTCGTTTTAATATCTAATAACTGACAGGGGAGGCGATTCTTTGTTAATTATTTCCTAATTTCGTTTAGAACACTGAGAAGACTTATCTATATAAAGCAGAAAATTTCAGAAATTGTGTACTATATTAAGTATGTTAGGAAACGTTAAACAAGTGGCAATCGACTTACTAAGTTGCATCTCAATTGGATGAACAACGAGCGAACGCATAGGGCACAAACACACGCACATTTGTGTATCGGTATTAGAAGAAAGATAACTATTTGGTTTTAATCTGGAATTCATATCTATACATTTCATATAATCTATATCGTAAACAAATCATGAGTTTATCTGAACTTGAGATTATGACGGATCGGCAAAACGTTGTTCCAACTCAACTTGTCATAAATGAGAATGATACTAAATATTGACAGTCCGAAGGTTCTGTAGCTGTTATTAAGATAAATAATACCAGCACATAAATGTCGTACTGCTGGGCACAGGCCTCTTCTCATATTGAGAGAAGGAGCATTGATCACCACGCTTGCTTATTGCGGGTTGGCGATTTCAGATTCCAATTTTTGGAATCCAGTTTTCCTCACGATGTTTTACTTCACCGATTGTCAAAGATGTCACATTGGTACTTGCCTGTAATGGGTTCAAACCTGTAACCGCACACGTAACCAACACGTAACACGTTGTGCACACAACTCCGTTCATTGAAAAAAGTTTGGTTTAAATTTATAAATTAATTTATAAATAATATATAACAAAAATATATATTAAATAGATAAACAAGTTTGAAAGACCTTTATATGATAGTTTTTACTACCTCATCAATAATCGCACTATCATTATCAATAAAATATAAAGATATTGTTTTTATTACTACAAATTGATCGGAGTGATGGCTATATGTCTACTGAACTTCAATATATGACATCATTGACAACGCCTTTTGACTTTAATGACATGCTGGCATAATAACGCGATTACGACATCGCGATTATAATTTATAACTTTAGGACACAATAAAAACAATTAGAGAATTTAGAAAAAACTTCTGACTCTAAAAAAAAGTCAGTAAAGAATTCAAAATGTTCATCCACGGCAAGTAGGTAGGTACTATCTCTGAACCAAATTACATCATAATGCGTTGAGTTGTTTTTGTGTAAAGAAGTAACAAACATAGAAACACACAAACTTTCACATTTATATTAACTATTAAATGTCATTTAAAATTTTTTTTTCTTAATCTCTAGTTACGTCATAAGTATTTTGAATAAATGGCAATGACAAAAACATTAAACAGATGTTTTTTTTTCTTCAAGGTACTAAGTATATTAAATATGCGTAAAACATAATAACACAGTTGTGTATTATAAATTTTGCTCACATACTTAATTAAACATTTTTTCTTTTAATAAACTATTAATATAGATAAAAATGTTTATAGGCTATAAACTATAAACTCCATTGCATTAATCCCGGTCGTAAGGGCCGCACTAGCATTACTTTTATTAACTATTCATAGCCTTAAGGCTTTAATTTTCAAACTACCCTTCGATGATTATTAAATCTAATGTAGATAAAGCAAGGAGATTCAACCAGTCTGTGTAAAGGACGGGTCTCTTAGTGGCACGGCCGGATTTTTCTTTATTACTAGGGTTGGCAAGCATAGTAACTGAATTATTTTAATTGGATAGCACAGAACATTTGTCAAGTTACTTTATTGGTGCGTTTAAAACAATAGGGATATTGTCATTTTTTTTAATGTCCGTCTTTAGGTTTAGACACGTATTTTTTTGTCTTGCATACAAAATATTATGATAATAAAGTGTATAGAAACTTCGCGTGACGTCACTGTTACACTACAATTTTAGCCGAATTTTGACATCACAAGCCACAACTCTTGAACTTTGAAAAAATAAGTTAACAACCCTATTTCCTTTGTGGATTTCTAATTTTGATTCCCTGGTAGAAAGCTTTATTAGAGTTTGTGAAGAACTTAAGTGCGCATATCACACGGTTACGTACCTAACTGCAAGTGTTTGCATATTTTTAGTACTAGTTAAAGCTACAACTACTTAATATATCTGTAATTATTATGATAAAATATAAACCCTAAAATGATACGACGATACCATTGTTCATCATGTAGAGCTAAACTTTTCCTACAGTCAAACTAGTTTTTATCACACACTTTAATTGTACAACAAAAAAAAACGATGATAGGTACTTAAAATTAATTTATTGTATTTCTAGAAGCTTAACAGGTTTAATTACCTTCAAGTCAATTGCACAACTTTAAACTTTGGAATCGATGCTAAATTTTTAGCTAAAGCAACAAAAATACCTATACAACCTTTAGGGTTATAGATAGCATCTATAAAATTTTATTGTAGTAGAAGATTGAGTACATAGTTTTAACCGCAGCCCTAAATGACAGTAGACTAGGGCACCAATCAGGCGCGCCGCGTAGAGCGCGAAGTGCGCCGACGCATCGTTTCACAGATAGTAATTTAGTGTCGTTGCTACTTGCTACCGAGCTAGCCCCAACCGGTCCGCAAGCAATTAAGTGACACAGTAAAAGTATTAAAAATAATAACTTAACGCATACGTTTTACATCGCGTCGTTAATACGATATTAGCTATCTACAGCATAAATAATCGTTTCTCTTTTGTCTTTTTCGAATGATATTGGCAAAGATATAACGAGCTTTTTCTGTTTAAAAAAAACAACATACGGTTGCCTAGGTAACGGGGAGGTATGAATAATATATGTAGATATTCCACTTTCCTTTTCGACGTAGTTTGAACCATGTGGGATTATGTTTCGCTTTTGTGCTCAGTAGATTAGGAAGCCACGAGGACTTAATAAAACTAATTGAAGACTGACAAAGTTGGATGTAAATTCTAGGAATCCAAATTGATAGTTTACTCAGTAAATTTGCTTACTTTTGTAAACATTAACAAATGAACAAGATCATTCTCATTATTTCTATTTAGGAATGAATAAAAAAGCATTCATTTACCTATTTAACAAATGTACCTAAGCTTATACTTAATAGGTATAAAACTTATATCGTTTGTTTCAACAAAGGTCGCACAGTAAACAAACCAATTAATGTTTTTTCATCAACAATTCCGATTTGATTAGGGTTTTAGTACCTACATCGATAATATCTTCATGAATTGCAGACAAAAAGTTCAAAACATTTTTCATATGCACTAAAATATTTGAAAGCAGTTTAGTTTTAATAAGATCATAAACTATAATGCTGATATTTCATTATTACTTATCGTTAAATTAATAAAATGTTAATCATTTTTACATAAAAATGCATGTCGCCATATTTTTTCAATCATTTTTTATTCTTATTCATTATAGAAATCGCATGTATGATTTTTTATTTAGACATAAAATTTATGTCTCGTGCACAAAGTTGCATGTAACTCATCTCCACTTGGTGTTGGTTAACTTTTTAATCATTGTGATTTAAAACCTAATTCCTACAACCTGTCTAGTGCTAGGAACCTAGTGACAGGTGCAACGCCATTTATGGAGTGGGCAGCTTTTTCAGTTTTATACAGAAAATAATTATGTAAAATGAGCCTTAACCCACTGACATAAAGTTGTGTGCAATCGTATAAAAAATTGTAGAGCCGTTGCGCTTACGCCGTTCCCATGCGATCTTCACGTACAGTACACCTTTTTTTCTTATCTGAAACGGGTCTACAATGAGAAGATTCTGGTTTTGCAAGGCAACTTGCAATGTCGATATTCGATATTATCGACTGGATAGGTATTTCAGTTTTGTTAAAAAATACAACCTACAAGTATTCCAACCTCTTTCGTGATCTAACCGTTGTATAGTCTGTATATTATGATATAATTATCTTAATTATCTATGCATACAGCGTACGTAACAATTGTTGGTGATGTAAATTTTTTGAGTAAATATTTAATCTGTTATCTGCAAACGTTGGCATCAAAATATTATTATTATTCATGTTTATGTTACTTAACGTAACGTACAAAGTACAACAAATAAGTAAAATAAATAAAATAAAAAAAGATAAGTAATATAAACAAAACATAAATACATGATAAATAAAAAAATTAAGCATATATTATACATATTACAGGGATGAAGTGAGAGGGATACAAAAAAAACCGTAGTGGTTAAAAATCGTTTTTTTTTTTTATCTGTAATAAAATAACAACACGCCATTTTCTTAAGACATTAAAAAATAAAAGCCTATGACTGTTTTTAATCACACTTTTACTCTCAAGTTGTAATTTAGCATCATTCGAACTTAATTCGTTGTGGAAGACCACATTACAAGCTTAGCTGCAAACCTTATCATTGGCGTTATAAATATGAGAATTATAATTATTTTTATGGATTTTAGTCAATTATGTTGTTTTAATAGTAAAAACTTGATGGAATTGTGTGATCATCGCGATTAATTAAATCTATTTGAAAAAAGTATATGATTTTAAAATGCTAAGTTGCCGACCCTGCATAAAAAAAATGTAAATGCCCTCCGTGACTAGGACAGCTTCTTGTGACCTTGAAGGCGGCCATTACTTTTTTTCGCGCGTTCAATGTTGCCAACACGACGCCGTGCGGTGCGTTCGCTATTTCGTTTTTATTTTTCTTATAAGGAAACTTGTTATGCAACATCTTTTTATTTGAAAGACGTATTACGGCAATTAAAGGGGCTAATTTCTTTAATTATATAATTATATTTTAATTCTGATAATGTGTAATTCCCCAAGGCTCAAATAGCTAACACTGAAAAATGTAATCTTGCTTGAAGAATCACTCTAGATAATAATTTTATCAACCTATTATATATTATCCAACAAAATGGGTAAGTTGTGATAAATTTTGTGATTTAATTTTTTTTTTTTCAACAGAAAAATATATTTTTAATTATTTTCTTAGAAACAATAGCAATCTTTTAATCTTTTTTATGACGTAAAATACTAATTACTTATTATTAAACAAATAGCTAATTAGTGATATTTATTTTTAGCTCATTTTATGGTTCTATTTATAAATCGACATCTAAAATTCAACATTGGTGTGTTTATATTAACGTGTGAATGAATCATAGATTTTCTAAATTTAAACGTGTGGACTGTTGAGTATTGACTTGAAACGTGGACCACAACGTGGTCCATTGATAATAAAATTTAATTGACTTTTTATCAGAGTTAATTTGTAGTATTTTTATACAAGCTAAGATCGTAATTGGCGTACGTGTTAAAAATAAGTTTTTGTACACCTGTGTTGCTATCAAATAAATTACAGTGACACCGTGCAATTATCTTATCGTATTATTTTGGCAAATAACGCGTGGAAGTAAATAAATATCGATATAGAAATCGCGATAGGCGTTTGGCAAGGAGCATGTGATGTTATTATCTGTAACGCTTGACAGGGCTGGGTAATCCGCTTCCTCGTGTAGATAGCTCGTAAGACAGATTTGCCGACGAATTTCGCTAATCGAGCGTTATGATTAGTCTCTCGAAAATCTTAGTTTATTAGAAACATCGATTTATTTAAGAGTAGAGTTTAAGATATCTATGCCTACCTACACAAAAACTATTTGAGGTGTCTAAATAGTGTAAATAAATAAATAAGCGTAGGTAACCAGCAACAACTTTGAGTTTTGCGTTTTACTTAGATTCAGTAACTTAAATTCTCATTTAATTTATACACCAATTAAAACAATACCCAAAATAAAATGACGTATGCTTATTTGGAAGTAATATGATTGACATTGGCCTTAATTTAAAACTTGTTTGAAACCAACATTATGTTACTTCAATCAATAACAGTTTAAAAAACAAGTCAACGCAAAGTCACTTGGCCGTTGAACGCGCGTACAACTCTACAAAACCGCAAACGTAATTCACAAAATAGTTGAAACTCGCTCTCAATCTTTCCACTTTCTTCCGACACATCGTTAGCACTATATTCAAGGACAGACACGATACACACCTACAAGGGCGTAGTCGAGTTCCCCATGGCCCACAGCAACACAAATTTCAACTCTATCTTTCTTGTTAATAGATCTTAGTTTTGCTTAAAAATGCCTAAAGACTCTCGGCCCGCAGATTGAATAAACTGCTTGACACAGATTCGCGTTTTGGGTCAGACGGGTGCGAGAGCCCAGTAAACAAAATGTTATGCCCGTTACGACATCTCACGATTGGAAAGAAAGATTCCTTTGATAGTTACACATTAACTTATTGTATTTGAAATGAAATATATATGTATCTAGTTCCAATTTGCATATTTAAATTTAAAGACGTATAAAGTCAGTGAGAAAATTTGTTTTTTTAAGCAAAATACCTAAATCGTTTAGATAGTAATTATCAAATTAATCACATACCTACTTACTTGGTTTTAATTACATAATAGAATTAGTTCAGTAGCCTAATAAACATTTTTTTTTTTCAAAATCATCACAATTCATTATTAAATAAGTAAGTTGTTTAATCGTTCACAAGATAATTATTGTTGTGCAATGTATAAGATAACATTCCAGTAAAATCTTGATAAAACTAGTAGCTTTGGGTTGAATTTCAACTGCTAAATAAATTTGCTATCTTTGTGTATCTCTTATCTTAAAAAAAAATACTTTAAATTATAGAAGTTTCTTTAAATATTTATGTATAAATGTTTTAAAAGCCTTTTATGGCTTTAGCTATATGTAAAAGAAAATACTCTGAAAAAAAGTATCTGAAAAGAAAACAATATATTTTTTAACTACAAGTTTCATATGGAAAAATATTTGTTATTGATGACGATTGGTTGGCTATCCAGCAAATATCTCCACTACCAATCTATACTAATATACTAATACTAATATTTAATATTATAAAGCTGAAGAGTTTGTTTGTTTGTTTGTTTGTTTGTTTGTTTATTTGTTTGTTTGAACGCGCTAATCTCAGGAACTACTGGTTCGAATTGAAAAATTCTTTTTGTATTGGATAGTCCGTTTATTGAGGAAGGCTATAGGCTATATAACATCACGCTACGACCAATAGGAGCGGAGCATGAATGAAAAATGTTGCAAAAATGAAAAACCGTTGAAACTAAAACACGCGAACAATATATATAAAATAAATTTCAATAGAGGTAATTGAAATATAACGTCTTTAAAGAATGTAAAAAAAAACAAACTGTGTCTAAAATAGTATAACAATGTTTTTACGTCCTTCCATTTCAAAAAAGAATTTTCTTACACCACAATGTAAGAAAATTCTTTTCAATAAAAAAAGTTGAACATCTAAAATAAAAGTAGAATTTACGTATTTAAAATGTACTTATTAGTTTCGTAATGTTGGTCACCCTACCTTCATATCCAGTGTCGGTGGCGATACGATCGCTACTGGCGCCATTCGGCTCCACGCATTTGCATCCGAAGAGAACATCTCTTAATACAATTTGACATTGTAATCTTCAACAACAAAGGAATGACCTGACTTTGCCTTATCAGTAACTTGCTCAACCATTTTATCATATACACCTCGACTCCAGCGAGTGCTTTATATTATTAATGTAAAATAAAATATTCAATTGTAAATTTAACTTTGTAATTAGTATCTGGCTACATCTTTTTTAAAGGAAAAAAATAAAATAATACTGAAATAACTTCCTCAAAGCACATACTTGCACGAAATTCAGATATCTTCGAATAAGTATGTACGCAATTTGAGGAAATTGAAATTCACAGCTTCATTTTGTGAATTCCCGGATAACGCCGCAACAGGTTGATTGATACATATAGGTACGTACACGATCGGTATTTGCTTTCAATCTAAGACTAAACTACGATTTTCTATTGTATAAATTCAATAAAATATAATATCATTTTTGTTATTTATTTTATTCACATATAGAAAAATCCAATAACTATTTTAAACCATAAAATACTTACTGTAATGTATGAACGCAAACATACCATAAATTAAATAAAAAAACTTGTAATAAAACTTTATAAACTCTATAAAATAGATGCAAAGGGAAAGATAAGCGGCTTCTGATTGGCTTAGCAGATGTAAATTCTATTAGTATTCAATTAAACTTAGATTTCCTCCTTGGATTTCGCTAATCCTTACCACTTAGCAAATATAATGTTTATTTGACGATGGTAAAAGCATTTAAAGTATTCCCTGTAATATTTTCTCTTAACTATTTTACTAAGAAATGCTTCGTAATGTTATATAATGCATTCTGAAATAAAATATTGTTATAAAATTAGTAACTGACTGATTTAAACAATTTGACTAAAACTTACGTTCAGTACTATATGTTTTTCAGGTATAAAAAGATTTATCACATTGCTTTAAAAAATGTTATTGACATTACATTTACATTTAAAATGAAATTAACCCCATCACAACAACATATGGCAATATGAAATAGAATATTCTTGGTTAATAATTGCAGATTAGGTATTTTCTGGAATTAATAGATATTTTTGGTATGAAAAAATATTAAATCATCTTTATTTATTCCAATGCACAAATCTATATTTACATCACGCAAAGTATTTATACGTGCATTTAAAACAACATAGTCTTCAGTTCCGTTTACTACACTTGTAATAGCTACTAATGTCCTTATAGTTAGAAAAGCACGATCGAACATAGAATTTGATTCATCATTCACGGTGCGTCGCGCGAATCACTTGCATATTTCATGTGTAGTCACACGTCTTCCGTACAATGGCTTACAACTAGCATAAGATTAAGTGCAGTGTCGATGTCACCTTCACGTTTAGTAAATTGAATTCGAATCGTAATTAATATAGAAGGTAGTTTAAAGAGTCCCGTCATATCAGGTTGGGGATATCGAACACAGAGAATTCGTTTTTCAATTGTTTCGGGCACTGGTAGAGCAAATATTGCAAACTTTTTATCATCATTAGTAAAAGAATATGTGTTTAAATCTATACTAATATTATAAAGCTGAAGAGTTTGTTTGTTTGTTTGTTTGAACGCGCTAATCTCAGGAACTACTGGTTCGAATTAAAAAAATCTTTTTGTATTGGATAGTTCGTTTATTGAGGAAGGCTATAGGCTATATAACATCACGCTACGATCAATAGGAGCGGAGCATAAATGAAAAATGTTGCAAAAATGAAAAACCGTTGAAACTAAAACACGCGAACAAAGTCGCGGGGGAATAGTTAAGTAATATACCTTTATAATGTTATCTTAACATAAAATTCTCTTCATGTATTATTTAAACTTATTTATCTTATATGATGGTATTAATTCTTCTTTTATAAATCTCTGTTCTGAGAGTCCATATCAATTTGTCAGTCACAGGATTGAATTACACTTTGCCTGTTTTTCGCAAGTCATAATGGCATGACTTCAGTCCGGATTTGCACAGCTTTTTTCACTAAAACTTTGCTCTTTGCTCTTTCATAATCTAATAAATTATAAAATTTCCGTCACTTACGTAAAATTTTATAATATGACAAAGAAAGTTTTTAGAAGGTTGTAAATAAACATGTTATTTAGTTGTTATTAACCGTTTACGTGTTTCAAATCGATAACGTTTGAATGTTACGCCCAATTCTCATTAGTTGATCGTTTCAATTCGTTTGATCGATTAGCTTTTATGATGAACTTTCTTATAATATTAATGTGTGCTACTGACGGCAACTATAACCAAATAGAATCTTAAGTTATAGGTGGTATTAACCAATTAATTATTTATTTAATTGTAATTTGTTCCTACAGGGAGAAATTTTGTTAAGGTGGCATTTTATACATCTAGCTTAAAGTCTTGAATTTAACTGAGTTGAATTCAGATGACAGAATGTGTATACATTCAATAATTCAAGCACTATTGGACTCAACCTTGTAATTCAGAAGCATCGGTGTGACAAATGTTTGACACAAATATCGCTTCAAGCTACAATAATTACAATCGTACCATCACGACGGTAAACGCAACAGAATGTAATCTCCAACACCCACACATGTTTGTACACACGCAAACACAAGCAAACATTTGTGGTTTTCTTTATCAATACATACGGGACAAGTATGGTTGTGTTGGTGAGGTGACGTCATGCAATTGTCATCGCTGTCACGGTTAACAAGCGGCACTCGGTCACCGTTCTTGGTTTTTGTTCTGCGTGAAAATTCTTATTTGTTTATCGTAACAAATGTGTGTTTGCACTTTATTATTTTATTACATAACTACATATTACTTAAAGAAAGCTGTTATGTATGATTATAACCATTTCTGTCACGATTCAACTCCTGTCAATGTAGAGTCATTTAGTTAGTTCAGTACCTAGTTTAAACTTGTTGAAACCACATTTTGTGTCGCTGACAAACAAGGACAATAAATTAATTATATGTATTACGGATTCAACAATTCCAACGTTGTTTCAGTCAGATATATGTAACGGTATATTAGAAGGCATGATTTCGTTTAGGACTCCATTACGCGGCTATCACGTGCTTTTAATTTGACTGTCTGATTAACATTTTGCAAAGAATAGTAAATAAACTTATCTTTTAGTGATTGCGATAGAGAAGATTCGAAGGAAGGGAGGGAGGCCTTTGCCCAGCAGTGGGACAACATGGGCTGATAAAAATAAAAATATCGTGATTGCGTGACACAGTAAAACAAAAATATATATTTTTTAATCAAATTAAATTGGCATTTCGAGTCCTTTTAATCTCACTATATTTTCCAATACATTTAGCTGTTAGTAAAACTGGTAGCTAATTGTGAAAGGTTTAAAATACTTCGGCATTGACTTTATTGATACAATTGTTTTGACAGGTGCCAAACGAATACATGCCTCGTGAGAGGAGCACGTGCTAAAGTGGACTTTAAAAAAAACCCATTTACTTTCATTTTCACTGAACTTGACATGGGTCGAACGGTGAGGTGACACAGCTAAACAAAGCGTTTTGCTGATGTCATAGGCACGCGACTTAGCGTAGTAAACATACCTACGATTATAGTGGTTAACTGTTTGGTAATATTATGTTCTTGTTCATTGTATACATTTGAATTGTGCTATGTTTAAAAACAGAGCAATATGATACTTTTAATCGATACATAACATTTAAGATTACGTCCTAAATAATAAAGGGTCCAGGAGATTTATGATTAATTCCAGCTTTTAAACGTATATTTTCATCGGCATCCAAAATTCAAATTAATTTCTAATATCCAGGCCTAAAAATCCTAAAAATCTCTTTGTGCTGCCTTCCGCAAATTTCAAGGACAACCCTTGATTCGGGTTTTCGATTCTCTTTTTCACTGGGAAGTGACACGGTCGTCGGTCGGCAGCGAGACCTTGCCCCCCTCCCCCCTCCAGCCGCGTGCCGCCGTCCGCTGACGTCACCCGCGCCATCTTGCGACTGTGACGCGTTGCTTGGCAACCGAACACACGCGACGCACTTAGACAGGTAGTATCGCGAATTTTATCATGCAAATGGTTTTTTTTATAGTTACCTCTTCGCCGGAGATTCGTTAGCATTTTTCATAGTAAATTGCATGTAATATTTTTTTATATTTCATGCTTATCTATTTCACAGTTAGTATAAAGAAACATGTCCAATTTTTAATTATTGCCGTTCTACTCTTTACGGCTGAGACATATTTCCACATGTTAAATAAATCCTAATTGTAATGATTTATTTATTAAATAAAACTTTATTTTAAATTAATTTATACTGACTTAATTATTAAACCCATGTTTCATGGTCATAAGAAACAGCATTCTTTATTAAAACCGCTACAGTAAATTTTAAAACTTGTTTTGCATCATTATATTTGCTGCTCTACACAGGTGCCTGTTATCAGGTTTTTATACCACTATTATATATGTTGACAAACAGGTAATATAAATTTTATATAAAAAATAATAAGTTTACATTGTTTAAATAAAAAATAGCAAATTGAGAACAAAATATTTCCATGCGGTACTAATTATTTTTTGATATTTTTTTAAAACCTACTATGTTTATTGTTCTAACAAAAGGGATTAAAATAGTTTAATATCTACTTATTTTAATATCAATAAGATTAGAAATTAGTAGTTTATTAGCAATAAGAAGGCAAGATATAAACCTTGAAAGTGAGAGAAAACATTAGTCATTAGTCAGATAGATAATTAAAGAGGCGTCTATCATACAGTGGCAGTACTACTTACAATTTCTTATTAGTTCTTTAGAGAAAATATTAGAAACGTTATTTCAATTAAGTAAAAATAAATACTTATATACCATATATAAAAAAGTTAGGCGTAAAAAATCAAAGACACTAACAGAATACGTATCTACTTAAGAAATAGACGTAGAAACGAAAAATAATATTTATATTAATTACTAGCTGTCCCCCGCGACTTTGTTCGCGTGTTTTAGTTTCAACGGTTTTTCATTTTTGCAACATTTTTCATTTATGCTCCGCTCCTATTGGTCGTAGCGTGATGTTATATAGCCTATAGCCTTCCTCAATAAACGGACTATCCAATACAAAAAGAATTTTTCAATTTGAACCAGTAGTTCCTGAGATTAGCGCGTTCAAACAAACAAACAAACAAACAAACTCTTCAGCTTTATAATATTAGTATAGATAGTATAGATAACTTCCGAATAATTTAAAGAATAATGGGTTTAATTTTAGATCGCATTAAATTACTCTGTAGGTATATTATATTAATGCTGATGACGTCTTTAAAGCAGTAGGTACTTGTATATTGTAGTCTACCTGTATACTTATATTTTCTAGGACCACGGTATACAGTCCCGTGGTGAGAGTGGTCAACAGAATTTTCTGGGACTAAACGATGGTCTAAGATGTAACTGTAACTGTGCTTTCTGACCATTTCGTGATGTACGAGTAAGTATGGTACTTTAATGTATGGTACCCAAGTCAAAGATCAACGGCTTAACGTGTTTCGAGGCAGTGAGGTCTTGTATGTAAGTATATGCCCACCCATCTACAGAGTAACTTCCATTGCACGTTAACTTTTATTACAAAACGATTCGTACTGTACGACTGTTTCTGATAGGAATCAACTTCTTTCTGTTAGATTAAAATGTAGTAGGTATGTAATTGAGCCGTTTTTAAATGCCTTCACATTGAGTAGCACTGGTATTCAATTCATATGAGTATTGTAGCCTAATTAGGTATTCGTATCGTCATAGTTTTCCTGTCAATCAAGTGTCAAATAAGTGCTTTAGTACACAATTTATTGAAATTTATATTTTAATTTTGACGTTTATTATACGCACTTACAAGTTTTTGGTTACCTTACCCCCGGTTTCTGAAAGGCAGATCAATATAATCTGTTGTCGAATCAACTGATCACGACTGTGATTGGTTGACCAAAATAGTAACAACCAATCACAGCGCTTAACATGAGGTTAATAATATAATATTCTACAAAAAAACTTGAAAGAAAATATCGTAAGCAATTCGCATTTACATTGTAACGAGCTTTAAAGTTATGACACGAAGTGTATCGTGCAACCCTGTTAAGTACCTGAATGCAATTAAACTGTTTCACCACGCATATATCACAGGTCGTGACCGTTTACTGCTGAACCCCTTTAAAACTACGTCATCGTCCAATAAACGGGTAATGAATACATTCCCAGCATATGATTAGGCCTGTAGTAATATTTTAAGGAAATAATCAAGTTAGCAGAAGTCTTCTTATAAGTTTAGGAATGTACTCGATACTCAATAGTCTAGGATTAAAAACAAACGAAGTACCAACTTACTTTAAAACAATACCAACTTCTGAACCAAAACATTTCGGCGACCTCCGTGGTCGAGTGGCGTACACACCGGTTTTTAAGGTGTCGCCAGCTCTGAGGTCCCGGGTTCGATCCCCGGCCGGGTCAATGTAGAAAAACCACTTTTCTACATTGTCTCGGGTCTAAGTGTTTGTGGTACCTTCGTTGTCTCTGGATTCCATGACTGTGTGTTTTAGCTACTTACTTTGGGTTCAGAGCAATCTATGTGTTGTTGTTGTGATCTATGTGTTGTCCACATTTATTTATTTATTATTTTAACAGGCTTCGAAAAAGGAGGAGTTTTTAAATTCGTCGGAATCCTTTTTTTTTATGAAATTCAATTCATAATCCAAGTAAGCTGATCTTGTTTATCCTGAAGCTTTTTTAATGGTTATAAATAATTTTATTTCAATTATAAGCCCACACTAATTTTTACAGGCAGATCTCGTGCGTAACTTGATCCAATTAAAAAACGTTAGCAAAAATCAATTAACGAAAGGAAACATAAAATAACCTTGGTCTTATTAATATGCAAACGCTCTATTTATTGGCATTTATTATAATACCGTACAATCCACCACAATATTAAAACTTTAATATTGACACAAACTTTATTTTCAAAGCAGTAAGGTATATTTTACTAATTCGTTGTCACCATTAAAGTGACGACCGTACATAAGCACTTATGTGTAGAGAACAAAGCTTTATTGACCGATATTAAGATAGCATGATGTAATTAATACTCCAGTTAATTATAAATTAATACATTGTATTATGAGTACATAAATGGTGTCTCTTGTAGCTGCTATAATGATATCCTCGACGTAATTAGATTATCTCCAGAAACACTATAAAACATTATATGTAATATTACAATATTATCTCTATCTATAATATTTTTTTGTAGGTCTTATAATCAATGATGACAAAAATCTGCATCCTAACATTATAAACAGCTATCACTGTGACTTAATATGAATCTTTTATTTTACTATCAACATGAACTGTGAAATAAAAAGCAAACAACTAACCCATTACTTGGTAGAGCTGTCAAAGTTAGGGAAACGAAAAACAATTTTTGTAATTGCTGTGATAACATTTTTCGCCGATTTTTCATCGATATTTTCGCATAAACGTCTGTCGTCGCTCGGGAAATCACTTAAATCAGTAAACGAGTGTAGTCTTTAAAGCTAAAAATTTGCCTACGCTCGGTACAAGGGTCTACTAGTGATGCGCTCGCTCTATGCTTGCCTATGTTTACTCTAAGGTTACACCTGTAAAAACTGTCCACAAGAGTCAACAATCTCTGTCTGTGGCTGTCCAAGATTTGGCAAGTTGACCACTAACTCTGGCATCAGCGCCGGTAACGCTAGCCAAATATGACTTGTAAACAATACATATAATATCAACAATTATACAGATCGACTTGATAAAAAAATATCGTCCAAACAGTAAAGTTGACTATTCGAACTTGTCTGAAAAACAGGCGTGTGCCTCAATACTGGATTTAGAGTTGTACTTTTTATCAACCTAAATGTTGGTATATACGTATACCTAAAATATCATACAAAAAAAAAACTTGATCGTGGTAAAGTCCCCACAATATAATATTAAGGACTTCTATAGACCTTGTTAAAGTCCAACTACAAGTCCAGTTAGTGATAACACCTCCTATATTGTAAGGTCAAGTCTACTATTACCGTGATTGAACTTATTGTTTACTATTATTACTACACTTTACTCGAAGAACTAAGTATTGTTTTAGATTAAAACGTTACCTATTGGAATGTTACGTCATGAATAACGCTAGGGCCTATATTGTTCTGTTTAAGTGGTTCTCTTTATTAAGTCAAAATTCATACACACCACCGTCTCCAAAATATATTTTTAAAGCTGTTTATACCTAAAAGAATAGCAGTCGTATTTAAAAATAACAAAAATACGCAAATAAATTTGTATTTATTCCTGAACTTTATTTATTTCTAATTCTCTATATATATTGCGTATTTATCCTGTACTAACTAGGATAAAACAACAATAATAATAATCATAGAAATTCCACTTACGTCACCTTTTACGAATCCTGTGCGTTACAATTAGTTATGAGGCTTATTATCGCGCGTTTTTAAAATAAATTCAATATTGGTGTCAATTATTCGTCAGTGTTTCTCTGCGTCATTATGTACTACATTACTACCAATACCCATTATTTATTATGAAATAGCTGCCCCGATAATCGTTGTCCTGTAAACTTTGTCATTTCCCGTAAAGATTTCACAAATTTTTGTTTATTCAAACCTTATCCTGACAATTACAAACACAACAAAAAAGCAGCCAAATCGCTCAAGCCGTTTTTTATGTGATGCTTCGTCATACACGTGGCAAAGGTTTTTTTTTACCTAAATAGAAGACGGATATATTTAAATGCATAGGTCCAATTATAAGTACTTTTTGTAGTGTAAAAATAAAACCAATACAACTTATGTATTAGGTACTTATATAATATAATTATACTCCACGAGAAAGAAAAAGTAAGGGTAGCAAAAACAAAAAACTTTAGAAGACTCTTCTAATACAAGTAAAGGGCTACTTTTTTTGTTAAATTTTATATAAATAAACTTTTTTTTTCTATTTATGAACGACTCAAATATTTCCATACAGTTGTAATTACTTGTCTTTGCTACGACTGGAGTTTGTCCGAACATTTGCCTTCTGACATCTGTGATACGTCATCGACCACTCATGGATAGACCCAGTTCTAGACATTAATATCAAAGTTTTCCTTGTAAGCGCGTAGTTTTGAAATTTATTGTAAATTAAAGTAATAATTTATCAAACGTTTTGTATAAATTTTGTACGTTTTGTGTTATTAAAAATTCTTAATACTAAACTGACTAAGCACGAAACCAACAAGGAAAATAATTAGTTAATGGCCAAATAGTGAACGTCAATTAGTTTTAAGTCGCCATTAAGACTCATGCTGTCTCTGTCACTTTAAGGTGTAAAGTACTGACAGACAGATATTTAAGTATATCTTAAGTTCAATAAATTGCGTTTCAGTATTCTGGGGAAAGAATCATAAAACCTTCGGAAAATATCTTGACTAAAAACTTAATGAAAATAATTGTTGTAATGCAAAACATATTACAAGCCAAAAAATCATTACTAAAAATCACCTTTTAACATACTTATATAAATTGTCACATTTTAAGTTTGCACTAATATTCAAAATTTGTATTTTTCTAAACAAAGTATTCTCACAATAATACTTTTTCTATTAAAGTTGCATCACTGAGAAAGAAGGCAAATGTTAAAGTGTGATTATTCATGAAGTTACACAGTGAAGCGGCAATAGCCTAATGGTTAGGGTTGCGGGCTTGTGATCGAGAAGTCGCAGGTTCGAAGCCCACCCATTGCAATATTGACGTAAACCCACACCCAATATTGGGTTAACAAGTTTGCTAGTAATAAGAATTCTAAATAAAAATAACAGCGTTTGTCCTTGTGTATCTAAATAGCCTAGGTGTCATTAACGACACATGTCACATCCCATCAATAGTATTGGTTAGAAATGTCTGAAATGTGATTTAATTTCCAGCTGTCAACGCTACCATATATTTATGAAATTAAAAATTTATTCTATAACTGCAACGGAGTGCCGGTAAATATTAGTTACAATAGTTAATTACCGACTATCACAAACAAACTAAATGTCTAATAATACCATCGGTTTACACCTCTGTTGCCGATTTCGATCTGTGATCGAAAGAAATTGTTTAATTACAAAAATTGCTTCTCTTTTGTTTTTGCTTCGGGAAATGTTAGACGTACTTCGTGGAATGTTTTTTGGTTTCCCAAAAATTCTTAGAGTTCCTGCAAAATATGTGAGTCATTTAAAAATGTCGTTCATTATATTGGAAGTCCCTCTAAACGCGTCTTTGATTATTAACATGCTTCTGTATTATATTCATTAGGAGAACAAAGGGTACAACATTATTCGAATTACAGTTTCTAGATAAAACCTACAAATTATTGCATACTGAAAAATAATTCCTAGTAAAGTAAATCGATAGCGAGAAAAAAGGAAAACTATGAAGCTGTGGAAAGCTTTCGAGGTCGGGAATAAATCGCATTTTAACATAATATCATCATCGGATATCTGTAGGCAGCAATTAACTTTCCTGGAGTTACACGTGCCGGCACACATACACGTGTCCCTGTAGCTATATAACATCACGTGTGTGTGTGCGTGGGATGTACAAAGTGCCACCCTTTCAATGCATCGCCCACCTGTGCGGTTATGACTGAACTGGGATTGCAATCATATGGAATGTTCACCCACCCTGAAAATATAATCAGATTTAAATTCCGCGTATCTTGTTGGATTAAATTTTCATAAAGCTACTATAAAATATTTAAAATCGACGAAAAAATTTCAGGTACTAGAAATGTCGTATTAAATTTCCTGAAATAATTAAGTCATATCAAACCGAATAACTCACTAACACACAATTATTGACGCGGCTAAGACTCTCGTTTTGGATTAAGATTGTATCATCAAAACAAACGTACTGATTGAGTTCTGATTCCATTGCGATATCACTTTATGTACATTAGGATTCTGGACATAATAAACGCGTGGGTGCTCCCTACCTCCCTTTCCCCCCCTTACCGACAAGGTCGCGCCGCGCCGATCCGACTAGTTGCGCGGGTAGGGTGGGCAAAACAGGTGTTTGTGGTATGTTTAATGTCGAAATTGCAGAGATTTGTTTATGCAGATTTTATTTGTGTTGGTTTATTTGAACGCGATGATCCGAACGTTGGATATAGAACAATATGATGTTTCGTACTGATAAATTTGATGTAGTATGTGTGTAAGAAAATATTGGAAATAATAAATAAAAAACTATAAATATACAATATATACAAAAATTTCAAGTACTGACACGTGATGTTGAAAACGTCCTTATTTTGAAACTTGAGTAAGAAATATCAATTTTTCTTTTTTCTTCATTCTTTTTAACTAAAAAATAACAACACTAGAAATCAGTCGAGAAGTTGACCGCGGAAAGTTTTACTCAATATTGATGTTAAGCCGTACATCCCTATTAGGCGCCACGAGGCGTTGCCATGGTAACCAGATTGTACTGGCAACGTTATTGCATCCGGGAATTCCACTACGTAAAATCAATTTAGTTGATGTACCTACAAGGATCTAACCTGGATGCTGTTAACTATTTAGTTTCATCACCAAGCCTTTATACAAATATATCGCAAGTAAAACAGTTCACTGCTATATGTAATTATATTGAGGTGATTAATCAATTATTTTGTACTTTTTTGGGGTTACTCGTAAAGGGCGTAAAGCTATAACTGCTATAAGTAAAGTAGGATAATTAAAAAAAAATGTTGTCAACATCACATACATTGCTCTGAACCCAAAGTAAGTTGCTAAAGCACTTGTGTTATGGAATTCAGAGACAACGAAGGTACCACAAACACCCAGGCCCGAGACAATGTAGAAAAGGGATTTTTCTACACTGACCTGGCCGGGGATCGAACCCGGGAGCTCGGAGCTGGCGTCACCTTGAAAACCGGTGTGTACGCCACTCGACCACGGAGGTCGTCAAAATCTAAGTCAAATTATGTAGAAAAACATAAAAAACGTTTTTATGCGCATATTTGTTTTAAGCTTGCTCAAACCACTTATATAATTATTATATCAAATAAAAGCCATTATTTTAAGGATTAATTATATTTTACCTAGCCTTTTGTCAAGCTATATTGGGGTCGGCTTCTAGTTTTACCCGAAACAACTGAATACCGTATTTTAAAGAATTATAAAACAAAAACATTAAACCCAGTATTACCATTATAAGTTGGTACTTCTATTGAAAACAGTGTCTGAGTACCAAACATTCGACAATCTGTTAACCGATATCTATCCCTTTGTGCAAGTAATTATCTTACATCTGTTTGTTTGTACGGTTATCTATTTCATACTATGTATGTTTTCGTTGACAATGACGTTAATACTCTTGAAAAATATACATAATTTTACTGTATACGAAATTACACGAAGTCTCGAATTCTGTAAGCCAGGTTGCCTTAGTACGATATTCATTTGTTTAATAAAGAATAATAAATAACAAATACAATTAATTAAGCCAGACAAACTGGACGATTTAAATGGAGCATTTTTAAAATGGCCATCGAATGTAAAAGATTTGTAAATCAATTGAGATCATATCTAAGTAGGTGAACATATTAATTTTATGTTTAAGTCTAGGTCATTCCATATTTGGATGTCAAGAACTTTTACTATAAAAAACTAGAATTAAATAATACGCATTCGTAGTATTCCGTTATTATTTCGAACGATATTTGCTTGTAATACTTGGCAAATTCCCATATTGACCTACAAACAATAGATAAGCGAGTGAATCAGCTTCTTATTATTTCTCGCATGTATTAAGAGAACACTGAGGCGAATAGGACTATCGCAATACATATCTTAGAGCATTCATTTAGAGATACAATAATTTTAAAGTAAGATAAAAGTCGAAAGGTTTGCTAAAAGATAAAAAAGTACTACTTAATGAGAATAATCTTTTACTTTTGATTTACTTATCGCTCATAAAAAGATATCGAAAAAAAAATAACTGATTTAAAAAAATAGACAATCGAATCAACTCGCCCTGAAAATCCCGCTCATTCCAACGATTACTAAAAGCCCAAACAAATCCGTTTAACAGAACACTCACAATGGAAAACCCTGGAATATCCACAAAGCTCTTTATACTCCAACTACATATATAACGTATTTAATGTTGTATATAGGGATGACGTAGGCGGGCCTGAAAACCTCGCCTACGCATCGGGCCCACCGATTTTTTCATTACTTGGTGAACATTTTTATTGAGAATCGCTTCGCGTCGTTTTTAATATGTTTATCTCGTTTCATAAAGTAAGATGATATTGATGATTTGCTAACAACACTTATCATATGGTAAACGAGTGCTATGATGAAAATATCTCAATGCAATTTATTCGTTTCAATTAGTTTTGGGATCAAGATAATTATTTATGAATTATTTATGTGTGAATGTAACGTAACTATCACAAAATATCAATAATTTATTTCTCTTATGTATGAGAATTGGATAATACTTAAAATCATTTATTTATTAATTAAATAATTAAAATCGTTATTAATGTAGTGCCTACAGATACGTAGATCGGAGCTGAAATGAAATACAGTTTCCATGAAACCATATCGTCGTTTTTCACTGAGTAAATACTAGCAGAGAGGATATTAAATTCAGGGAACTGGCCGGCACGTGTAAAGTTTTCTCTTTAAAATATATATCTAGTGTTTGAAAAATCTCTCAGCTCGTTGAAACCTTGTAGATTAAGTTTAGAGTTATGAACAATTGTGAAGGTATATTCAAATACAAGATACTACATTTTATTTCAAAACTTAAAATATTTGGATTTTTTAAATTTAAATTGTAGTGTTTTTGTAACATTACAATAATTTTGCCTAGGTTCATGTAAAATACCAAATTATAACATTTAAGAAATTATAGCTGACTAATTTATTTTATGATTATGGATAATATAATTGGTTATGATATATTTGATATAAATATAAATAAGCTTAAATATTAATTTACGTCTTCGTGACAAAGACGTCTAAATCCCACTTCCAGCCCACCCAAATTGGAAGACCACGATTTGAAGTAGAGTAAGCGCTGTTAATTTTCGACGCGAATATTTCTCCTGTTTAATTTTTCTCGTAGAGATAATTCCTTTCATTAATCTATGCTCCAAGCTTTCCTTTTTGAGTGTTACGTTAAAGGTAGTCTTATTTACCTCCAAGCGAAGCCTAGTTCACGGCTTTACGCTTATGTTAACCTTTTAAGAAAAAAACTTAATGAGCCGTAAGAAAGGGAAAGACGGTGTCTTTAGTGTTGAGGCTTCACTTAAATTTGCATACACACTGTTCCAGTTCATTTAATTAAAGTAAATAAGGGAGTGGTCATTCGTATTTTATTGCTTGTTTTTTGTTTTTGATAAATGCCTCATTTATTTAAACAAATGAAAGTGTATTATGGAAAAAGATGATAAAAATGTGATAATGTATATGTTAGTGTGCAAATACCGAGTGATTAACTGCACAAGGTACCTATGGTATTTAAGATAAAACCTCGGAAAAAAACATAGCTACGTAACGACAGTCAATTTGTCATCCTGTTCATGGTTGTGGATTGGTTGCAAAAGACAACATTTTAAAGTAAATCGAGTTTACCTTAAATAAAACAATTTTGTTTAAATTAACCCTGTTTAACATGTTTTGATTTGTAAGCCAAGCCGATAATTGGACCATAATATAATCACCTGCAGTGGCAACGTGATAATGCATGATTAGTCGCAAGTGCCGCGTAACAAACCGCCTATAAACACAGTGACCTGACACCCCCTTACCCCTCTCTCTGCCCTGCACCTACCCCTGCAAACACCCTTTGACCTACACACGGGCAATGCCAGTAAAATGCACACAAACTCACACAACCATACTCTGATACTCACGAACAAGCTTTTCATGCGTAGTTCAACGCACACACGTAAAGAAATGGGGGAGACTGGGCAAACATGACACCGTGAACTATATTTCATGCATGTAAGAATTTACATGCACTAACACACAAACAAATGGAAATTTGAAGCATTGAGAATCATAAAACATTCCCCTTGGCAACAGAAATGACGGAAAAAAATGTTGACAATTTAATTTAGACGCTTCAAGTCACAAGTCCTAATCGCAAGGCGTCAAAATGAAAACATTTTTCGCTTTCATATTTAATTGCTTTCAAAGAAAATATTTCGCGCAATAAATTTCAGTTTTACGGGCTTAAGTGTCCGTCATTTATTTAGAGGCAAAGTAATATGATATTTATAAATCAATGTAGGTTATGTTTAATCTCAAATAACCGCGCAATTTTATGAAGTGAGTATCAACTAAATCCTACATATCTATCTCAAATATTTTTTAGGTAAATATGCGTACGTAGCCTACCTATAATATGAAGCTTATCAATTTCAATAGATTAGGCAGACTTTTAGGATTTTTACTTTTAGATTTTATTAATAACGAAACGTTTGGACGACAACTAAGTATTCATACATTACAGAATTTACACATACTTTCACCGGATATATATGTAACAGTTGACATAATTATTTGCTATTTAAATTAAGTATTTATATTTGAATTTATGAACACATAAAGTGTAAGTATATAAGTTGAAAGCTCAAGCAAAAAAACTTAAGTAAACATTGAATAATATTTTGCTGTCGTACAATTTACATGTAACGTAATGAATTATTAAATTAGGTCACATAAAAAACAACCTAGAACTTAATCACGCCAGCAGTGCCCCACAACACGCACTAATGGAAACTAAAGGAGCTAGGGTCACTTGAGGGCCTGCACAATTAAAACCATTTAATGCAACAAGCTTTGAAAACGACAGCCATGATAAAATAAATACGAGCTAATAATTACGAGCAGTCACAATAAAAATTTGAAAATAATAGTCACCACGCTTTTTAAGACAACAGCAAGGAATATATAAATAATTAAATAAAACGCACACTAAATTATACTAGAAAAAAATAGTTTTATTTGATATTGTAGAATATCATCCATTGTCAACATGAAACGGGTAAAAAGGTATCCATAGAATTAACCTATACATTTTTACCGAGTGATATGACATGCCATAATAATGATCAACATACGCATATAGCTATCAGCGATGATACAATATCAAATACAGGTTTACCTGCTGTAAAAAACAATAGTGATAACATTGTTATATTTAAATGTAATTTTCCCTCCGCATTTTAATGCAGTTTGTATCATGAGATGTGGTAAACCGATAATGTTATTACACGGTTACTGTGGAGTTATTACTCAAAGCTAAGCTTAGGTGTGTATCATGAAACCTTGTAAGAAACACACGCCCTTTGCTGGGGTGACGCGAACCGCCACCCTTGCGTGTTTGTAGACCGGCGATAATTTATGTACCTACCTATGTTTCCTCTTATAAATCGAATAGAAATACAAGAACTACTATGGTATATACAAAGTAGCCCATACAAAGGCAACAATGTACTGTAAAATCAAGAATAACGAAACTGGTAAACTATTGCTTGTAAAGTACTTAGAGCAGATAAAGATTCTCTACTAAACATAAAAAATACGAGAACATTAAAGTACTTACTACCTCATTTGAGGAACGCAGACAATAGGACGATAGAATTTACCTCTAGTAATAAAAATAAGGCACTGTAGCGACTCTTTCCAAATGACAATTTTTGTTTTAAGTATTTACAAAGTTAACGAAATGAGATTAATTGACGAACATTGCTTCTATTGAAACAAGAAAAAAAATATGTAAGTAATTTGTTAAATATTCTATAAATGAATATTTTGTAGAAAATCGCAATCATTCGTCTGAAATGGAACACACATAAAGCATGGTAGCTCGTTAGATAGTTTTCTCCTACAATAACATCATTACGAGTTCATAATAAAATAATTATGTTATTATTCATATAAATTTATTTAATATCTGTTATTATATGATTAACGTTATCAGCTTTACCTGCATTCTGGTTTCTAATAACAAGAGTAATTAACACCAAACCATCATTTTCCTTTACACCTCCATCGTGATCATTAACCGTTGTATAATTATTGTCCACGTATGCGTCGACACAATATTCAGGGATCATTATTTATATTTATAGCAAAAGTGACAATAGGTTATGTGTTTCTATGAATATTGGTACTGTTGTCATGGTGGATAGAGATGTCACCACCCACAGTCCATTCATTTTCTATTCGTTACTAGTTTGCTTTTTTATTTAGATTTATTTTATAACACACAACGGAAAAATAAACTAGTTTTTTCTCATTTTGTACATGAAAAGGTTTTGTCAAACATATATATGGATGAATATTCCAAAATAGTATTTAAACTATTTACAAATTGCATTCTTTGTTTCGCTAAAACCTGGTAACGTTTAATAACGAGCAGAGTCCAATCAACATAGGCAAAAACTTTGTTGAGCTGAATTTTAATCATAAAAGTTTTAAAACTCCCTTTCCACATCTATCAAATAACCGTCACTGTGTAATTTCAATTTTGCTTGCTCTAAACACTCAACTACGCCACATTCAAAACAACCTTTATTAAATATTCAAATAACGTTTGTCAGAAAATTAATATCCAATTCAAACATTCACAACAAGTTTAAATTCATTAATAAATAAACGCTTGTCAAATATGTATTCCCCAAATTATACTTGTTTCATCCTCCTACTTGTCGTAAAATATGTATGCAATTAATATTAATTAATTAACTTTACCAATAACATGTAGGTACATACATTTTTCAAAAAAAGAACATTTTTCAGACGTCTACCAAATCCAAATACTACTAGGCACTTTATAAAATTCCTTTAAATTATTTTACTCATCCTTGTTTAAAAACGATAATCTGATAAACAACGCACAGCAGGAAAATAAATCAATAAACACCACATTCGTCAAAATCTATCAATTTAAATGCTAGGACGGCACATCCGTCATCCGTCCACACACTTATTGCTATAATAACCAGTTTGGATTCTACTATAGCAGACAAATGTCATAACATAGCCAATCTGTATAGCACGAAACATCAAATTTTCCATAAAGCGTACAAGAGGTCTCACAGATTTGCATAATGACCCTACTATCAGCCCACATGACCCCGTTTTTTGCCTAACAGTAGTGTTAACATTGGTAATCAGCGTTTTCCTGTTACGAACACCGTGTCTGTTATAATCTCGTGTCTTTTTGTTTTTCGATTCTATTTTACCATTAATGTACCTTGCTTTATTACTTGAAGCCTAATGATCTCACTTTTCTCTTTCATTTTAAGTATCATTAACTAAACTCTAAGCTTACTTTGGGAATACGCCAAATATTTCTTTGTATATTGAACGTAAAACGCCTACTTTATTTTGCTTTATTTTGTCGTTATTATTGAACAAAGGTGTGCCATGAATAATTTATGTTGATATTAGGTTCATTATACACATCGTCAATGACGGCGTCAACTTGAGCAGATTAGCAAACAGTTTTATAGATTTTTTTTAACATTTTCATATAAAACGTCTGTTGTTATGGCCTTTATATTGATTTCGATGTCTTTTTAACTTTATAAAAGCACAATTTGGGTTCCGTACTTCAAAAATAAAAAAATTAACCCTAATAGGCTTACTTAGTTATCTATCTGTCAAGAATTCAAGAACTCGTGGCGGTAGCCTTTATTAAAATAAAGGCTTGAATTTTTGAATGTTGTATTTTTTGAAATACAACCATTTAAGTAGTTTTTCCCATAAATTTTTGAGTAACTCAAAACAAAATAAATGTGGTATTTCCCGTCAACCCAGGATAACAAAATTTGCCATGATGTTAGGTCTAACCACACAAGTATAGGAAAAAATTCTACTTTACAAAGTAGCAACAAAACACACAAAACTGTAGTTTTTAAACAAAAAAAATCGTTTTTGCAATTACATCTACAATTGAAAATTTGACAGTGTCAAACATCGAGACTATGAGAGAATATTTTTTTAATCGCACTGTTATGTTTGTTTTTGAAGAATTGACCGTGACGATCAGCAAAATTTCTACGGGACCCGGGGCGCGCGAGTCAGACTCGCACTTGTCCGATTCTTTTTCAATATGATCTTTTGTTGCCTAGGTTATTACACTTTGCTTTTTATCTTTAGAATTTCTAAGATCTATTCAGTTCACGTAATTAAGTAAGCTCAAGAGATTTACATTGTTCCAAAAATTCTTAACTATTTCATCTTCATTAGCATCAATACTTTATCTCTTATCAAAAGATAATCTAACATCAATAGTTTTACACAAAATTGAAACTAATAATCTTATTATAACAGACGACTAAGCATTTTGTGGACTATGTAGATTTATGAGTATACTGTGTTGTGGACCACAGTAGTCCATTGTACAATGTTACGCGACTGATTACGTAATCGTTGTAAACATTATCACTTAACTGTTAGACACGTATTGGGAATGTGTGATGTCCGTTCAGTTTGTGTCTTTGACCTTGCTTTAAAGCTTATATTGATTAAGCATCGTAAAGCCTACAATATTTACACGTGTTTTATGTTCGATTATTTTGTTATTCTCATTATTTGTCGACATATTCATTGTACTCAAAATTAAAATTGAAATAAATCGTACAAAATAAAATAAATTAGGAATAACATTATACTGTACACTATTATTCATTTAAATGAACAGTATTTATCACCAGCCGTATCGTGAGGAAATATTTATGTTCAAAACAATCTCTTAACGAGAATAATTCTTTGAGAACTGTGACAGATAGTACTATCTGTTATGTCACTTACTGGATTATCGATAAATAAAGTAGCGGCTGTCCCTCACTAGAACTAATATGACACTCAATGGAACAAAGTTGATGCTTTAATCTATTCATTCTCAAGAGCAATCCTTTATAGTAAATTGTTTAGAATATCCAAAATATGTGGCTTATTTAGTATTTGCATTTATATTACGTCACCTTAACTATCTGTCATCAGCCTTGCCCCGACTATGGTCACAATCACGACCATGGCTCCAAGAGACAAGTGCGATGACGAGAGCTTTTAACCTTAACAAAACGTTATATCTAACAACCTTTATCACAATAGCAATAAGGGTCACAATTGATTTATTGATTTACGATTTATTTATCACTGTCGTATTACTAGGAAATGTGTTGTTGTTTACTTAAAATGTGCTTTTGATTCATGACTTACAGTTTGTTTTTGTTTGTCCACAGGAAACAGCTGTTGACGTCCGCAGTAGCAGCCAGCCCGAAGGCAACTCTTTTTCTCGCCCCCCGCTTCCCACATCCCCTTCCAAGATTGCTGCCACCATGGGTCGGAAGAAAATACAAATATCCCGGATTACGGACGAACGGAATCGACAGGTTAGTACAAAAACTAAAAAAGAAAAAATGGCCATTTTAAAATGATTAACAACTATACGTATACGTTATAATACAATAATATATACGATAGGTATACATTATTTCAATTAACGGTAGTATCGATTACAAAATATTTTTATAGCCTCCGCATAAGTATAACTAATCATAATTACATGTTGACTTGATTTTAATGGACAAGTCGTCATTATAAATAATTTAACTCTCTCCATAGTCTGAGCTTACATAATAATATCGGAAATCAAAAGTGTTTCGACGACCATACATAATATTGGCGGCTGTTAGAGTGAAATGACCTTACCATGAGGCATGACCTATCAGATGCGGCCTATCAACACTCCCACTGCAAAACATTATCGCGAAGGGACAACGACCGCTCTCGCTTGTAATTTATTAATTATACGATTACACTGTATATCAACCTTGTCCAGTTTATGATGACCCTACAAAGCTCTCTTCATCTCCCCTCTCACAAAGTACATTTTTAATTACGAGAGAGCAAGGAAGCTCTTTGAATATGGACTAGCACTAGCTACAGCAGACATGTGAAATTAAAATTGCGAAGGTCAATTTACTTTTGGTATTCCAACTTCCTTTGTTTTAAAATGATATACCTACTTTGAATATAAGAACATACGCTATCCGACTACATGTATGTATTTAACAGGAAATAATCTGTAGGTATAGTATTAACTTCATTTGTTCCTAAACAAATGAATATACCGGGACTTCTGTAGACTTTTTAGCTGAATATTAAGGAAAATTACAAATTAACTGTACGTGATGTGTAGGTACGAACAACAGTGCATTATTTAATGACTTAGAATACTGAAGTTTAAAACGTATTTCGAATGACACATCACGTTGATGAGTTCCAGTAATAATTATTATTACTTGATTCCGTCCGTGACCCAATAAAATGCTTTTGTTTTCATTATATCAATATCAAAATTACTATATGGGCGTATTTTAATGATAAACATGCTTTAAAGTTTAATATCGTTCGGAAATTCAAAGTAATGAAATATACATCAATCATGTTATACCCTTAAATTTAAGCTTTTAACCAAACAAATCAATGATATATTTTAGTTAGATTTTTTTTTTCACCAATACAGCAAAAAATATTGCCAAAAATTTGTTGATGACATTATAATTTTTCTTCTAATATTATTCCATCTCAACGTTTCAGGTGACGTTCAACAAACGCAAATTCGGTGTGATGAAGAAAGCCTACGAGCTCAGCGTGCTATGCGACTGCGAAATCGCCCTCATCATTTTCAGCTCCAACAACAAACTCTACCAATATGCAAGCACCGATATGGACAAGGTTTGTTGCAATCACTTAAATACTTGTTGTAAAACAATTTTCCATAAATAAATTCTTGTAATTGTTAGTCTAAATTTTAACATTACCTAATGCAATTACCGTTAGAACACCATTTCAGTATCCAAATCGCTTTTATTAGTAAAAAAAGAAACAAATGAATGATGATATGTTTCTTCAAAGAATTTAGATCAACGACTCTAGGCATTTATAGATGTTCTATTGAATTAATCTCTTTAGTATTTACATTTTTAACATTGTCTGCGTAAACTACACCATCGTGTACAGTCAAAATATTTTGCGTATTATGTAAATCGATGTCAGTGGAATTATCATTTTCTTTTGCATATTTACCTATGTTTCGCGATTAATATGTATGTTAATTCTGTTACAATAACTTCCTGTTATTTCTTGTATTTTTTGTCAATCATTAGGTTCTTAAAACCAATATTTATTGGTGGTTTATTTTTCAATATTTTCTTTTCACGTTCGTTCTAGTGAAATATTCCATACAAAAGGTGGTGGAATTAATTTCTTATAACGTGGTTCGTGGTTATTTATTGTGACACGACTAATACGCCCCACTTATAATACTAAGCTTTATAATATTTTAATGAAACTCGCCTCTATAACATCTTCGCTTAGGTAGTTATTCGCATTTTTTTTATCGTCTATTCAACGCCAACATTAACTGAATAATACGAACATAAAGATCATACAGTTCAACCAAATTTACTATTTGTTATTCGTATTTAATGTGACAACGAAAATAATACAAGGAATGTTAATGAGACGTTATGCTAAGAAATGGAAATACATGTTTATATAAACATTTTATAGAAATCATATTTGAGTTAAGCTGAATAGATAATAAGGAAATAATGACAGTTTTTGCTAAAAATGTAGGTAGACTCTTAATGTCGAACAATTTTTATTATTAAATATTTGTCATAACATAAAGATATCTACCACAAGCAATTTTGCCGCCAGACGCGCCAATCACGCGCGATGTCTCCGAAATATCAAATTCCATAGTTGGTGGGATTTTCGGGATTAATGTAATTCTCTAAATCTTGTGCGTATTTTGTAATACCTCTGATTATTATGGCAAATATTAGTTACGAATTGATTCGATTTGCGACTGTCAGTGCTTTAAAAGCTGAGTTACGTGCAAAAGTAAGCGGTTTAAAAGAACAGCTAATTCAGAAATTAAATTTTTTTTCGCAAACGAATATTTTGTCAAAAATATACTTATTTACTTATTTAGGTACCTACCTAGTTTACTACGCAATAGTGCAGTATACTCGATAGTTTTATGGCAGTGTTAAGAGTATCAAATAATATAAAAACTATGATTTCGTAACCGTACATTAAAAAACTTTGACAGTTGAAGCGCCAGTGGCGCCAACTGGTGAGCCCAATAACGGTAGCCCCTACTAAACTATTTTTTTTTTCGAATAATAATGGATGTATTACTAAACATACATTACGAATCAAAATTTCTATTGCAGGTTCTTTTGAAATACACGGAATACAACGAGCCGCACGAGTCCCTGACCAACCGCAACATCATCGAGGTACATTAAGTACGGCGTCATCTGTGTGCCCGTGATCGCAATGCAATGTCCATGCAAAATTGACTTATCCCATTAACCGCGTGCTTTGTACTTACACACAATACCTAATGCATATATTTGTTACTAAACAATCCCTGAGAACAAGTTGTTTGAACCTCACTAGATTATAGATGTAGATCTCGTACCCAAAGACCTTGTGTAAACGATATCACATCAATATATAGACAAACACGAGCAATAAAGAAGCATGTTTATTTCCTGTTAGAAAAAAAGGATGAAGTACAAAACACCAGACACCCAGTTTTATACTAACAGTTTATGAATAGACACCCCAAATATTTATGTTATTTTTCCTGTACCAGCATGGGTTTTGTAAATATATTTGTGTTTATTTGAATTAACCGCGCCTACCTGACTCCGATGTTTTGATACAAGGGTAAAGTCAGTGTTGCATCATTGCGTTCGACACCACACAAATGTACGCTAAAAAATTCACGTACAATTTTACCTAGTTACACGTAGTTTTATTGAGAGCACTGTTTTATTTTGACCCTCCACTACATACTGAAGTGATACTATCTAAACAAACGAAACAGTTGTAATTACTTTTAACGCGATTGACGCTGATAACGCTAATAGTGTGTATAGAGGGTGTAATCTAATAATTTAACTGGATTTTAATGCATGCAAGATTAATACAGTACGCGTAGAGTATTTATAAGTTTGGCTCGTCAAGCCACCTGAGCTGTTTTCGCTGACACTTACAGGCACTCACAAAGAAAGAGCATAAGAACGGAGTGATGTCACCGGACAGTCCCGAGGCTGAACCCGAGTACAATCTGACACCAAGGACCGAGGCAAAGTATTCCAAGATTGATGAGGAATTCCAAATGATGATGCAGAGGAACCAGTTGAACGGGAGCCGTGTGGGTGTGGGCGTGGCGGGAAGCAACTACAATCTGCCCGTCAGCGTCCCCGTCGGAAACTATGATCAATCACTACTGCAAGCAAGTCCACAAATGCATACCTCTATCAGTCCACGGCCATCTTCTTCGGAAACCGATTCAGGTAAATGGAACTTTTTAAATTTAATTGCGTTTATTTTTATTAACACCGATCGTCCAAAGCTAACCAGCCATTTACGATTTCAGTATACCCAAGCGGCGGAATGCTCGAGATGTCAAACGGTTACCCCGGGTCCGGGTCCCCGCTGGACGCGGGCTGCACGCCGTCGCCGTCGCCCGGGCCGGCGCCATCGCCGCACCGGCACGCGCACAAGGCGCACTCGCATGCGCCGCCGCCGCACCACTCGCCGCGGCATAACAACCTGCGCGTCGTCATACCCAGCTCTATGCCGCCGCCGCAAGATGATATTTCGTACACTGGAGAGGTAATTAATAATATAATTAGATGCTATTTAGTACAAGTCCCGTATATATTTTGAGGAATAAGCACATACTTCGTCTGGAAGGTCTTGCACAGAAGAATCTACATAAATATACTATCAACTTCAAAAATCTTAATTCTATATTACAAGCCAATCTAAATTTTTTCGAGTTTTCCCAATCCTAATTTTTAATAGTCTCTTAGCATATTTTTTTTCCGTAGTCCTCATTCACTTTGTATATTTTCAAAATATTAAAAATCTATGTATTCGTTTCCAGACACCGCTTGGCTATTCTGGACTCGGCAACTTTGGACCACAGGACTTCAGCATCAACTCGGACATGGGCATCGGACTGACGTGGGGCGCGCACCAGCTGCAGACGCTACAGCACAACAGGTACATGTCTGTGCCCATTTTGAATTACTTCTTATATGTGTCGCTTACGAGATATCTCATCAACTAAGACCAAAAATTGAATATTTTAACTTTAAATTTAGGAAGTTTCTAAATTTCTGATGAATTTGATGCTCTTTCTGGATTTATAAAAGTAATTGTTGTCAAAAAAGACTTAGTTGGTGTGATCTCTGTGTTGTCCTCTAATTAAGGCTTATAAATACTAACAAACATCCAACAAAAATCAGAGACTGTAACTAAACAAAATAAAACTTACTAAAAAAATACTAAAAAGAAATGTTCCGCCGTAACAGTGTTAACACTGCCGTGACCAGGATTCGAACCTGGGTTACTACGGCCACAACGTAGGGTCCTAACCACTAGACGATCACGGCTATCGGAACTGGTGATTGTATTGGCGAAAACAACAAGCTCTTTAAAGACAACATTACATCATAATCACGGTTGCGTGCGCAAGAGTTTTAAACTCTACGTAACAATTTGTTTTTTTTTTCATGAAGTCTTATTTACTTTAGTATCTATAGCTGTTTCAATGTCTGGCGTGAAACGATTTATTATCGTTTCCTACATAGAATCGTGGTGTATTGTATTCTCAAAAATGTGATAGAAAACAAATTCCAAAAAGAGGAATAGGCAGCAGTAGGTAATTGAAAAATAAAAAACATCACATTATAGGATGCAATCCAATAGATTTTTTTCGGGTTAGAAAAAAAATGTGTCCAACCTTTTTGCAAAGATCGTTCGTTACTCATAAACATTTTTATGTTCCAAACTTTTTACAGTTCTCTTTTATATACTGCGTTATCGAAAGGAAAAAAAGATTTAAATGTTAACAGACGTAAAGACATGGCAAGAAAAGCATGATTGTGTTAGAGACGACACTAATGAAAAAAGTCAATAGGAAGAAGCAAATAAAGAAAGAAAATACTTTACCTAACTTGGAATTTAATGGACTTTAAAAGTTTTTGGACGTACATGGACATTACACAAAAAAGCTTCAGCAACGCACGTATTACCAGAACAAGAAAAAAAATATTATAGTACTACTGTTTACGATCAGTCCAAACTAGAAGGCAAACATAAATTTTAAGGACATTTTTTCATGTCAAGGACTGAGCAAAATTCAAGAAAACAAGTTCTAAGAGGCGAGCCGTGTCAAGTAATCGTTACGCTTGATTGGAACCAGATTGGATTCGTATAATACTGATGAAAAAGTTCAATTCATTCGAAACACTTTTTGCTTAAACTAAATATTTTTTTAATCGGATAGAAAATTTGATTAGTATCAAGCAATTGTAATTTTAAATCGTTTTTTATTATATTATAATGACAATGGCAATGTAGAATCATTTTTGGGTAGGCTAACAAAAGGCAAACTCTAAGGAAAAAAATATCAGTAGAAACTATTTTTATACATTATTCTTAAATTCGAAGCGATCATTGATTTTTCTACTAGTAACCGATAGGTCTCTGAATGTATTCACTATCCTGAAGATGTTACAAGGAGATGAATTTTCAAATAAAAGGAAAATCCACAAAACAATGCTCCGCCGCGACAGTGTATCACTGCCGTGACCAGGATTCGAACCTGGGTTACTACGGCCACAACGTAGGGTCCTAACCACTAGACGATCACGGCTGTCGGAGCAAGTGACAGTATTACCAAAATAAATGGTCGGTTTATAATGTGAAAGTTGCGATCCAGTTTTTGTAATCTAACTGTTCGACATTGATCAACACAAAACGTTTAACTGGTTTTATAAGAGATGGCGTTATAAGAAACAAGTGACAAACGTAACTTGAAAAGCATTATTTCAAATTTTCGTTGCATTTATATTGCACGGATAGCCAAGTGGTAATCCATAGGTTACCACGCCAATTACCACTGTGCTCTACGTGCTGCGGGTTCGATCCCCGCATGAGACAAACATAGTGTGATTTACAATTGCTTTTTCCAATTCCGTGTGTTTATTGTGTATGTGAATTGAATGTTTAAGAAAACCCCGCTCTACAATGATGAAATACAATATCGCGGGAGTCGTTATGAAAAAGAAATGTAGTATCATTTCCAAATATTGTGCGTGTACATCTACAGTTTTTTTTTATAACGTTAATTAAATAGAGTATGACATAACAAACAGATGACTTTGACCGGAGGACTATTAGATTACTAGCTTCCTTTGACAGTAAATTAACTTGTAGATAGTGAGGAATCACTGGCAGTTTCATATCTTGCGAGACATAAATATTGTTGTCATGACGACATATTGTAAATAAGTAAATTTTTAAATTATTGCTTACTTACAACACAAAAAGCAATTAAATATAATAATTAAATGTATAATATTATGAGTCTGTTTGCTTAATCAGGGTTTTAAAAAGTTAAATCGTCATTATAAAAAATTGAGCTCCACTCCAGAGTGAGTCTGTGCCGTGACCAGGATTCGAACCAGGATTCGAACCGGCCACAACGTAGGGTCCTAGGTTATATAGGAACTGGTGACTTAATCTTTTAAACAAATGACTGCTTAATATTCTCGTTTACTCGCAAATATTTTCATTACAATACTAATTTACTTTTTGCCCTATATTTCGGCTACTATGTAATTTTCCTACAATTTAGTAGATGGCGTTGTTTTAAGTAGGTACTGAGTTATTAAAAAAGGTCGGGTATTTTAGAATTTAGGACAACGGTGTGGTAATATGCCAGTAGTGACCTCAATCCCTTTGTTTATTTCATTAATTGATTTGTTTATTTCAAACTGACAAACATAATTAAATGTACGCGTATCGGTTAAAATACGTGTGTTTCTCGGGAATGCCAATTAATCACTGACTTAAACAGAGTCCTATATCATCAGCGAATAGAACAAAAATACGTTAAAAAAAAACGGTCTATCTGTCATAACTACCACTTGTACTGGAAGTAATTCAAATGTAACAAAAAATATGCCGCCGTAGGTAACAGGGAAATCACTGTCTTGACCAGGATTCGAACCAAGCTAACTTCGCAAGGGGTCCTAAGCACTAGTCGATCACGGCGATCAGAAAATGTTCACTGTACATCAAAAACTATATTTATATTCTGAACAGCCTAACACAATGACCAGTATCGATGGCCTTCCCTTCCCCCCTCAAATGTACCAAAACAGGGTAACAGAGGGGTACGGTTTTTTATATTCAAAGTTGAACTTTTAATGGCCACTGCTCAAGACTGCTCCAATCGAGTGCAGATAATTGCAGAATAAATTAACTTTATCGATTGTAAGTCTTTTAGTTACATGTCTCTAATTGGATGTTATGAATTAAACATGCTTATCCAGTAATATACTACCGTTATGACTTGAACAGTTTTGATTAAGTGCTACATTTTTCATGTCATGCTTCTTACTTATTATAAATGCGCATAGGTTCAGAGCGCATGTAACAGAGAATCATATATGAATATTTTTGCGATGAAGATTATAAAAAAAATGGATCAAAATTATAAATGCTACAAATATTTACCGCTCAAACCGTACTTAATTAAGAAGCATATTGTGATCATCTGTCATTACACCTAAAAGTGTAAATTGAACTTAAATTTAATAATCAGCTTAGTATGTCTTAAATAAATATTTAATATAAATTTCGAAAAAATTCTTCCGCAACTAATGTAGCTATGATTTGGTTAACAGTAGCAGCTTGCCAGTACTGGGCGGCGGCGGGACGCCTCCTCCGGCCGCATCGCCTAGCAACGTGAAGATCAAAGCCGAGCCGGTGTCGCCGCCGCGCGCGCCCGACCACATGCACCGCGCACCGCCAGCGCCCGCGCCGCAGCCCGCGCATCTCTCTGGAGTCATTGATGGTGTGTTTCTGACCATTTTATCTCATGTTACCGGATGATTGTGAGCGCTGTCAGCTTATAATTTGTCTGGGGATATTATTACCTGTTGACAAATTGTCTAAAAATTTTGTATGAGATCTCAAGTAATAATGATAGAACCCAATCTAACCTTTAAATTTAATTTGGCCGAGGCAAGGTGTGCATCACCATAATACAGAAAATCTTTTCCGCTGTAGAATATGTAGTAGTTAACAATTTGTCGACAGCTTATATTATTCCTAAAATGATTGTAAACTAACAATGTTTTCACAACTATCCAGTGACATAAAAAAATCTAACATATTAACTGATAGCAGAAAATTTATACGCGTATTATTATCTCTTCATTATAGCTGACTATGGTTTAAGCCGCTACACGTTCTCTTGTAAGACTCAACTAGAGGATATTAACACTCATGACGGATACGCGGAGAGTTCTTACAGAGGTCTGATATAATTTATTTTTAAAAACACCTTCACTACCAGTGAAGTTTAGTCTAAATTAATTAGAATTTTTGTTTATTTTTATTTTTGTAGTACTTATTCAAATTATATTCAAAATTAATTTACTAAAAATAACAATTAACATAGATTAACCTTAAAAATTACAGTGTATCGGCACGTTGCAGGTTCAGTATCTTCAAGTAACATGGGCTCGCCGGCCGGGCAGGACATGCGGCACTCGAGCGCGGTGCCGCTGGATTACGAGCAGCCGCACACGAAGCGGCCGCGGATCGAGGGCTGGGCCACATAGCTAGGCTACGAGGCCTTCGGCTCGTACCCGAGGCCCCTGCACCCGCACTGCTAGGCCCCGCGCGGCCCGCACCCGCCCCCAAGGCCTCTTCTCTATCGAGCTTCGGCGACCGTCCTCCGTTTCTCTCCCCCCCGGTGCTGAACACAGTTATCCCGCGGCTCAGTGCTAATCTTATCACTCCAAAAGTCTGATAAGCAAAAGGTGCATCCAAAATACGGTGCTGAAATTTTTGATGGCACGGTCGACTATCAACTTTCTTCATCTTTGTGTCGAGCCCCCACTAAGGGCGGACTAGTACATTACAAATTCGTAGACCTCTAATGAGATCCTATATTATTGAATGTTCAACTTTACACTACCCTCTATCAATACGTAATTAATTATTGTAATGCACACGAGTACACTAAAGATTAAGATTAAATGTTAAAATTAAGTACAATAGATGCCACCCTTCAGATCAATTTTGAACTTTAAGTACATGTAGATAGAATCTAATTCCCCTGTAAATAAACGACATTATATGTGCAATCCGTGCCATTGTCTGTTTAGCTTAAAGTTAGTCAAATTAAAATTAGTGACTGTAATTCTGCACTTAAATGTTGAAGTTGAGTGCGTCTCAGGAACCGGCCGGACGGAGTTGTGTAGTGCGAAGGACACGGACACAATGGAGTGACTAAGTGCGTGCAAGACTTATAAACAAACGACTGTTGACTTTTTGTGTTAGTGTTTTAAAAAGTTTTTTGTGCCATTTTAAAAATTATAATAATAGTGTGACATCCGAACTTGAATCTGTAAATTAGTAGTCGTAGTGTCATCACAGAAGATAATAAATTATATGTATTGTAAAATCTACTTTATCTATTGACATATTTATACATGAGAATCATAATGATATTTACATAATATGTATACACGTCCCGTTAGGAACGAATGTTATGTAAGTAAGTAGGTAATGTTAGCTAGAGATGAGTATATAAAAGTACCACACGAAGCTTTAAAATTTCTTATGATAACACTTGCACTCTAAGCAGATTTGTAAGTAAAACACCGTTTATATTGTACAATTTAGATCTCTTGACATTTCGACACGTGAGTACATAGTTAATTTGACAGTAAAAAAGTATAATGTCAGAGACACCTATTTCTAGATATTGCTTTGTGCTATATTCTAATAGCACACACATACGGAAAACTACAGTATGTTACTTTTTCTGACGTAATCTGTCTGTATCATTACCTTATAATATAAATCCCATTTATAATATATATTTGTATGTATGGTCTTATCTCGTTACAGACCAAAATATTATCGAGTCAATTTTGAATATCATGTGTAATTACTTGTTAAGTATGTGTAGGTTTATTTAGTGGCTATAATGGGTTACAAAAATGTATGGAACAACTTTGTTGGGTACATTTGCTTTTTATTTTGTTAATGTGATCTGAAGTATATATTATTTCTACTTAAATAAAGTTATAACTAGTAGATATTGTAACAAAGAACAATATACCTACAAGTCAGCTTTAAGCACATACAAATTATATTTTACATTAAATATTTACACTAAAGTATGCACTATATCACGATCCGCCCTATTTTTAGAAGATATTGTCTGGAATAAACTGTACATTGTGTCGTCCATAGTTCATAATGTCCTTCATCTCCCGCTTCCTTACATGTTGCTTACCCCTCCTCCCGTAGTACTCCTAATCTCACATCTTTGTATACGGCCCTCCTGAAGTTCCAAACAGCCATTTTTCCCTCTCCCCTCCCCATATCTTCTCACTGTAGATGCCTTACTCACAGTGCCTAAATGTACCATTTTGTAACAAAATTTGTATGTTATAGCATTATTGCTTTAATATTCACACCCTGGTAATCTTAAGTCATATGATGATATTACTTGTTCTGGCCGTAGTGAGCAGAATGTTTGTTGCGGTACAGTCAGGGTCGGAAGTGAATAGAATATCGAACGCTAAGATTGATGTGCATTGGATGTCCCGATTAAATATAAATGTTCCCTGCTTTCTAGTTAGACGTCCGACCCTCGCGGCCGTTCTTAGTCTATTTATTTTTGCACTCGACTGTGCTGATGCACTCACTACCGTTAGAACGAAACCTATGATATATATTTCTGTACCACATTTGTCAGTCAAACTGTATGAATGTGATTATTACTATAAAATATAATAATAAGTGTAACGAACAACTTTGCATCATAGAGTATCATTAGGACCTTCAAATCACAATAACAAAATGCTAAATGTACATTTGTTAAATTTGTACAGGGAATTATCCATTTTTGATGTTCAAAAGTCTGAACGCATATGAATGTTAAAAAAAAATGTATTTTCGCATTGTAAAATAAGTACACGGTTAGTTTTAACGAATTAATATTTTATTACCGGAAAATAATGGATGTTGACCATTTTATAGGAAACGATTATAAAGATCATGTAAGTACACCTTGAATGTTAGATTAAATTGTTAATGTGATATAATTACCTACACTGTTACAACCCTGGGCCCGTGTATTGTTACTACGACCTTTAGGGTCGTCACACACTTTTGTATTGGATTTGTACAAAATTCGTGACGCTGCTTTGCTTGTTCGCGTGACGATGTTCTAAACTTCTCCACCGGGTCCCGTAGTTTGAGATTCTACAATTGCGTTATCTGCTGTTTTCGGTCGTTCGTTCCTAAAGTTCCTTTCACTGGAACCGTCGATGTGTTTTGTATTAAAATTTGCTCAATATGTTCGGCGATGATGCGAAATCCTTGTTTCTTGTTAGAGTTCATTTCTAATTGTCCGTCTTAGAATGATATGATATAATTAAGTGTTGCATGGTATAGTATCGAACACGTTCGCTGTTACCTATATACCTATCACGATACAGGCGCACTGTTAAGAGGCCATAGCCAATGAACGCAATTTTGCACAAAAACACATTGTAATCGGATGAAAATGTTTACAATAAGTGAAGTTTTCTTTTTATTTGCGTAAAGCGATAAAGTAACGAACGTTATGTATTTTATCGCTTGCACAGACTATTGTATCGACTATATTGTATATTACAACAGTAAGCTGGTATTGGGAGCATAATTTCCGAGGTTGTGAGCTTTGCTATCGGGAATGAGTTTCAAGTTTAATTAATTAATAAATATATTATTATTATTATTCATTTGGACGCACAACCGTGTTGTGTGTTAGTGTAAAAAGCGTTTGTTTGATCTTTATATGTACCTACTTTCGTAATATGTGTTTTACCTGTATTTTATTTCGCTGTGAGACAATAGCAAAGGGCTTGTTCAGTTAACTTATAATCTAGTTCATTGCATTTAAACAGATACGTAGTCATAAGTATGAGATAACAGAAACTATTGCTGAACTTCACAGTAGATGTCGGTGTATTGACGTTCCCACGTCTTATTTGCTATTGCACCACAGTATGGTATCGTGAACAATTCAAATAGAATATAGGAATATAAATACATATCCTTATTGAATACTCAAATCGATTTCACATTAATTTCTCTTGTAACAACAGTTGTGCAATACATATATAACAAAATGCTTAGGTAGGTATTAGGTATATTTTCGTTTGAATTTTACAAAGAATGCAAAATCTGTTGTATTTTATCGATATTTTTACTGATAATTTGAGAGAGCACCGACGGTATTCCGGAGGTGAATCTCGGGAATATTAAGTCATAATTGTGTAATTATTTTTTAAGATAAGGCCGGGCCAAATATTGCATTAATGTAGGTCATACGGCGCTGTATATCTGTGTCGAGGCAGCCATTTCTGCCCTGTGTATTATAATTGTATGATGAATGAACCATCTCAGTGGCTGAATGAAATATTGATGTTTATCGACAGTGTTAGAAAATTGTTATAAATTATTTTGATGACTGTTCGAAGGATAATAAAGAGTTGGATGTCAAGTTTCGTTTTTATTTTGTAGCTACACCTTTCCTTTACTAAGTAAATATTAAATAAAATCATTAGGTATACAAATACAACACTTTATTAACGATGATAATTTATAAATAATTAATAGTAAATTATAAGTAAATAAAATAATACATTCACAAGTACATATACAATTTATTACACTTAAATTATTGATTAATATGTTTTTTTACACATACGATATACGTTTCTATCTACGCGTTCGTAAAGATCTAGTTCTCTCTAGGAGAGTCAAAATGTACTAAAATAGTCACAAAATTATACATCAAGCACACTATATAATAAAAACTCAAGTTGACTTCCTATTTATAAACAACAGGATCTCCAAAAGCGCACCGAGAAACAGATGCTTTATTTTCATCTAAAGACTCCATGTCATGAGACAAAGCCCTTCGCCTTTTTTTATCTTTCTCAAATATCTCTCTTACCTCCTTATCCAATTCAACTGAACTTGACCTCCTTGAATCAAATCTATCGATACTAAATGTGTTATGCACCATAATACTGCCATTTGTAACGTTAATCACTTGTCCGTCTAAGGTTCCATTAGAATTAGCAGTGGACGGTCTACTGTCGAAATGCAATCTGCTGTCAGTATCTCCTATAATCTTTATTTCACTTTCAAAGTCTGTTTTTGGAGTAGAAATCAGGTGTTCTTTGGAATGAGCACTGGAGGGGGTGACAACTTTTCTTTTGAATCGGCAGAATTTGGAGAATCCTCCGATCCATTCTGAGATCAAAGCTGTGGCGGCTATGAGGAAACCAGCTGCTAGGAGCAGGAACATTCCTTGAGTGTCTTCGAGTGTAAGACCTTTTTCCTCTGCTGATGCTATTTTAATTGTTTCGCCGTTAGCCTGTAATTAACAAACTGGTTATTAACCAGTATTCCATGTTGGAAATTATGTGTATAGTACCACTATGTTGCCACTGTAGTATAGTTACCGATCACCTACGTGATATACATTGTCAATTTTTTTTTATAGTTTTTGTTTATTTACTCAGAAATCCAGTAAAATATAAATTCTTAACAAATACATCGTGTAGCGGATTGAACCTAAGATTTTTTATTTTATTTTATTGACTAGGGTTATTGACAGAAAGTTAATTAAATGAAAAATAAGGAACGCTTACTGCAAGCAACTTCCCAGTTGTACTGCGCTGCATTTCAAATCGCACCTCGTCGAATATTTTATCAACTAGTCCGCTTTGAATCATTCTTCCAATATCAGTACTCATTTTGGCCGAGTATACAGAATTATTAGGAAATGCCATGGTCACTCCAAATGGAACAAAACATTCATTTGAGATATGAAGAACAGCTCTTTTTGATCTACAATTAAATTTCACTTATTATATTTACAAAGTCCTATTTACATCTCTATATACACAACTTACTTTATTTTTACAATTTACTTACTTTGTCGCAGTAAAATTGGCCTGAACAATATATTCAAGTTCAGCTTTTGATCCCAAAAAAGCATAAGGCCAAAAAAAAGCTTTAGTAGTATTCCTGATACCGGCTGCTACATTTGGTACCAGTTCAAGTTTTCTGAACAATTTGTTGGTATAAGGGTCTGATGAATTGAAGAACCATTTCTCCCATCCACCTCGATCTGTTTAAAATTAAGATCATTAAAAACTAGCAGCAAAAATGTTAGAGAATTTTGTGTAAGTAGATCAGGGTTTTTTACCTAATGTACCGATCCTATAAAATCCAGCTAACAATTGATGTATGGTATCCACAGTTTCAGGAAATATAGGCAATGTTACAAACGCTATAATAGAACCAGTGTAGCAGCTCGTTATTATTATAGTGAATATCCAATACCAGCCTAAAACGAAAAGACATAAGTGTTGAATTCCCATGAACATGTAATTAAAGACTTGAATTTGTTAACATTTATTACAGACTCACCAATCAACAATCTTGTTGTTATTTTATCTGTTTTACTCCATGAATTTTTCCCGAGAAACGTGAAGCAATTTGTAAATGTTCCAAAAACATACCAAAACATATTTTCTATTTCTCCAGTGTTATACCAAAGGTGTCTTAAAGTATGTTTGTCAGAGAAGGCAAGTGGAAACATTCCAAAGAGATAGGTGAATGTCAAGGCAACCCAAACATGCCAGTGAAATGGTCCGAGAATGGCTCGATAGCTGAGAAAATAGTACTAATGGATTTAAGGATTTAAAGAAAATACTAATTAATTAGACGCATGGTAGTAAAAAAGCGTTACCGTGGCAATGCCGTAGACATGAGTGTGATGAAAACTGCACAATCTTCAGAATGTGAATATGACATATCCATATTTCTTGCTCTATCAATAGTCAAGTACATTCCCGCTATTCCTATATCTGCTCGACCCATCACGATTTCTTTAGCTACAGCATCTCCAGGCCTAATAAACGACACTTGTTTAGATCAAGACAAAAAATATCAGTAAATAAAATATTAAATTTATTTACCCTAAATTCAACTCCTGTGGTTCAATGATTTCAATTGAAAAGTTGTTTCTTTGAGCCAACAATTTTATCAGCCGTAATTCAACACCATCCCAAACAACTCTAGGGTTACCACCGTCTAAATCTGATAGAATTCTGCATAAAAAGAAAAATAATTACATTTTATTACAAAGCAAGGTTGGTAGTCTGGCTAAGATTTATTTGTAATTAATGAATTAGTACCTTCTCAATACAAATGGGGGCTGGTGAGCAGCGGCCACCACAAATCTATGCCCTGCATAACCTTCTGTCATCTTGGGCGGAAATAAGTTTACATTTCTTGAAAACTTTCCGTGTGTCCAAGAATTTTTTACCACAGGCTTACTAGCGCCCAATCCATCAGTATACAATTTATGTGTATACAAAATGTATGGGGTTTCCTAGACAGAAAGAACATTACAATCAAAAATTCACAAAAATAAAATAATATATTTAGCGATTTACTTACCAAAAACTTATCTTCTCCTTCTTTAAAACTCTGTCCGATGACTAGTAAATTAACAAACTTTCTTGACATAGAACTAGCTAAAAATTCTTGCACAGCCCATTGGGAAGATCTTGCAACTAAGATTACTTTGTTTTCCGATTGTTTGCCTAAAACCTTTGCACTATTTTTAACATCTGATAAGAAAATTATGAAATGAAGACATTGCGATTTAGCTTCTAAAAGTTTGGGCTCGGTTAATTCATTGCTGTCGTTAATAAACCCATGAACAAAAGTTATTGGAAATCCTTTAAGAAGATTTTGTAATAAGTAACTTTCTTTAGATTTCACTTGACTGTCATAAAGTATCACTGGCGTACAGTCAGTTAGATAAGTCAATGTCAAATTATGTAGCAATGCTATAAGCGACGGGGTTTGATCAAATGTCGCACTTTCATCTAAGAAACGTTCATTCCACAATTCTTCTCTAGTTTTAGGATATCCATGAAATACGGGATCTAACGCTCTTTTATGAATATTTAGGTCATCATTATATGAATGTTTGTCTTCATTAAATCTTCTCCATGTAATATTTTCATAGCATTCATCATTATTATTATTAAATGTATTGTATGTATTACTGTTTATTTCTCTTTTTGCTTCAGTTTTATAATACGTATCAAGTATTGACTGTGAAGGATAATATTCAACTTCTTGGCAAAAAATGTATCCAGCGAGAATAATACAAAACCAAATTACTTTCATGTTGGCTGACTTTCATTTGGTTCGTTTGTTTATATGTGAGGCTTTTTATAGGATGATAATAACCTTCAGAAGCGATGCCACAACACAGGTGTTATGATTGAAATTTAATTTTTGATGCCTACTGCCGATTCTTTATGGTCATGGTCGTAGCCATGACTTTTAGAATTATTATGTGCAACCAATACTTTTTACAAAATGAGTTTTGAATAATTGACTAAGATTGTCTTTTTTTAGTTTGGAGAAGATAGTATAGAGAAGAGTTATTCTTCCTACTATTTATAATGATAGTTAAAAATATTATTTGTTTCCTTGTAGTGGTTACATAAAAATATAATATGTTTAGGGGACTTAAAAAATAAAGAACTCGTGTATTTATAAAGTTTTATTAATCAGCACTGATCACAAAATCGTTACAGTTCTTGTACAATATAAATAATGATGCCGATAAAAAGTATGAAAATAATTTGTTCTAAACATTTAACACTTAAAGATCTCAGTGCTTAGTCATGTCCGAAATTCATTGTTCTAGCCGAGATAATAGTAAAAAAGTGAAACTACCAATTTTAAATACTAATCCTATATTTACAATAAGACCTATTAAATAATGAATAACTTTTAAATAAGATTCGTAGCAAGCGCTTCCAATATCTTTAGTTGCAATAGCAGACCAAAGCATTTATTCTAATAGAGTATATAAAGTGAATTAACGTTAGAGTCATTAGTCAACGAAATTATTAAATTGAAACGTTAGGCGTAAGAGAAAAGAGAAATACAGAATTTATGACTCAAACAGGAATTCGCCTACTATAGAATTAAAAAAGTATTGTAGTACGTTCTAAAATGGAATAACAGTTATATAGACATGTGCAACATCACAAATACACACAAATGCGATGTGGACAGACGTCTACACAATGCTAAAAACTTGTTTGACATCAAAAATAATTGATCATCATCATCAATTTTGAATTCTTTTTTTAAGTTTAAATACAATATTTCAAGAACGCACTCATACAATACCACCCTAAACTAGAACATTACTCACTACCAACTACAGCTATATTTACAAATTATCAAAAGGCAGTGTCAACCACGAAGCTGGCAAGATTAGAAAAACATATTTTCTAAATTTTAATATGGCTTTCGTTTAAAATTATTCGGAAAATGGTAATCATTTTTAGGATGTTTGCAACCTCAAAGGGATAAATACTGAAAAATGTAACTTGATTATCACGATGAGATAAAACATGTCTCTGCACGTTTTCATTAATTTAAAGAGTATCATAAACTAAATCAAACACAAAATAGGAAATCTTATTGCAAAAACATTGCACGAGTATTGTTGCCTATACATGCAATTAACACTAACGAAATCGACGCAATCTTCACACTAGACGATTGAAAACACTTAATATCACAGTTTCCAATACATTTACGACGTATTTTAGGAGAATTATATAATCAAAATGTCTCTGTTGATATGAAATTGTCAAAGTTTGCTTTGTGACCATCATATCTAAATGGCACTCTTTAGTTGGTGACAAAACAATTTCTACTGTGAATTACACACGCAAAACCTTTCTTGCCTCGTCGGCTTGATACATTTGATGTATCAAAATCTATTGAAATATCGAGGGTGGATAGGATAATATTTATACTATAGTAACTGTTCTGCTTATTCTCCGATGTCATTGTCTATGCGTGAAGATTTGATGCCAGATTTTCCTGTCCAGGGGTATATTTCGGGACAGGGTTGACACGTCCTCATGTATCTGACTCCAGATTTGTGCCACAGGTTGCACACTTTAGGATTGTTGCATTTCTTCGGCCGATCCTAGAAAATTAAAAACATAATTTAAGGTCATATTTTAGCGTCTCTAACAAGTAAATTCTGCTTTGAGTTTCCTTGAATTCAAAAAATTTAATTCTCATTATGAAGAATATTTAATTCTTCATAATGAGAATTAAATTTTTTAACTATAGTAAAATCTATACATGCGTGCAAAAAATTCTGAATCTAGTCTACATGTTTCTCCATACAAACCTGGTAATTGCACTGGAAGGGCTGGAAGTTGTTAAGCCTGTTGATCGGCGTGGGGTCTCTGACCCACTGCAACGCCTGCCAATTGGTCACAATCCATACGTCTGGCATCCGGTTGATGAAGTCCAAGAACATGATAAAGCCTTCTTTGTGGTGCGGCTGGGTGAACCAAGCTGCGTGATAGAAGAGACCAAATGGAGCCCTGTAATAAAAAAATATGTAATTCAGTATATTTCATCAATAAAAATCAACAACCAAATTATTTTTTCTCATTAAATACAAATAATAGAAGGAAAAACTTAAACTTATTTTTTCTCCTCAACACCTGGTTGGTAAAATCATTGGTTGGTAAAATCTTAGTCGTCAGAAAAACTTAAAAAGATTAGTAAGTAATATTGTTTACAAACCTATTTGTTGTGTAATGTCTGTCAAAGTTCTTCAAGATCATCTTGTAAACATTTTCAGGCTCCGGAGGGTTTGCACACGCGTCACCCATGGAACAACGGCCTCCGTTCAGATCCTGCCACATCACCATAGGAACTTCCCAAACACCTGACAATTACAGATACAAAAAAAAATATCAATAAACACCTTTTATATAATGGAGCATCTAAAAAAAATCCAAGAACGCGTTGTTTAGGTAATTTTACGAAATAATAACTTGTAAAAATAAATTAAGTACCTGGGTAAGATTTCGTAGGGCAGGGCGGTATCATGCAGTCGTGGAACAATTTGTAATCCAGAGTATAAGGCCAGCTTGGTGGTTTGTTTTCGTATACGGGTAGTGAAGAATCGTAGGTGAAGTTAGCATCGTATAACATTTTAAACATTTTGTTGCCACCGACGGAAAGGAAGGGCGCTCTCATGCCTCTTACATCTTCCAACTTGACTCCACCGTACGCTGACAGTATTTCTCGTTGGCCACCCACTTCTCTGTACCATTTCTTTTGGGAGAATTGCTCTCCAAAACTATGGCTAAAATTATTAAAGTTATGTTAGTCTAATACCCTATATGTAAGGTAAACAATAAGAAGAAGAACTAAACAGAGGAAAATGAAATTGTTATGGAAATCTTGAAAAAAAGTGTAAAATAATGAAAGCATGAATAATGAGAAAATTACAGAAAAAATAGATTGAAGACGAAAGAAGAAAAGTAAGAGAAAAAAAATATTATAAGAAAATTGTCGTTATCAGTCTTTCTTGAAAGAGCAAAATGGTCATCGGTGCAAAAACGGTCAATTGTGCTTTATTACATGAACTTACGATATTGTATGTGAGGCCATCTCGTGTCCTGCAGCGTAAAGGTTCTGTACTTGACTGTAATCAGTCCATTCGTGAGACACGTAAAATGTGGCGGAGATCGGACAGCCGTTAGGGTTGACGCGTCCCTTTTCAAACAGGTCAGCGTACAGACCCTTGTTCAAGTCGTTTACAGAGTCGTCGAAGGTCAGTAGAACAATTTGTGGCACCTGCTCCACCGGCATGTCGGCTGTGGTCGTAGGATGTGATGTGCGTGTGGGTGTGTAAGTCGTGCCAGGAAGAGGTAGAAAAGTACAGGTGTTGAAAAGGATGGAAGAGATGAGGAAGAGAAAAAAAATAAAATTATTAGTTTAAACATAATATACGTTATTGCTTTTTATGAATAAAATGATGGCCATAAATACCCTGTTAGTACCGAACCTAAAGTCTATCAAAAGAGGCCGACAGACTCGAAGAGAGAATTCATTCTAAGTGACTTACGATATTGTATGAGAGCCAAATTCGTGGCCATCTGCATAAAGGTTTTGAACTTGACTATAATCCGTCCACTCGTGTGATACGTAAAAAGTACCAGTAATAGGGCAACCATTGGGGTTTTTGCGCCCTTTCTCAAAAATATCTTCGTAGTGCACTTTATTCAAATCATTCACAGCGTCGTCGAATGTAATTAAAACCAGTTGCGGTACTTCGTTGACGGGTAAATCTCCTAAGTCACAAATACCATTAACAATAATCGTAAAATTAGATTTAACAGTAGTTATATTAGGAGGGCCTTTAAAAAATAATTACTTGATTGATCACACAAATATATTCGTTTAAAATTAATCGTTTTAAAAACAACGTACCGGGTATTTCCTTTCCTCCACAGTAGCAGTCAGGTAAAAGACAGACGTCTTTTCGGCATTTAGCTGCAGTCTTGTCAGGTGTGGGCTGTGGATACACTGGCGCGGATCGACTCGGAGGATGAGCATAGATGTCGACGAACTCTGTAGTTTTAGAGACGATGGCCGTAGATGGTTTCAATGTTGGTCGGCTGCGACTGCTCAAAAATAATACGTATTAATTGCTGGAAAAAGTAGTGTTAATACAGTCTAAAGTTATGAAATGCGCTGTGAAAATACAGTTTAGCAATTTTCAGACTATTTACATAAAATATTTGTAATGACTTTTATAGTTATTAGGTGTTTACAAACACCTAATGATTTTATTTGTCAACTAATAAAAAAAAATCTAGAATAAGTAGTAAGTCTACACAATAAATTATAAATCTTAATGCTCAATATACAAGCGTCTAGAAAAAAGTGTAAGTGATGAATAAATAAAGTTGTGCAATGCAATTTTTATTATATTTGGTTCTAACGTTGGTGGTGTTCCTCGGTTCGGGGCCGGTTGCGACTGCGCGTCGCTCGAAGTCGAGTAGTGTGCTGAACCACGGCCTCGGGTGCTCGTAGGCCTGCAAAGTTTATATTACGAAGTGAACAAAACATTCACTTAAATACCCTCAGTTAGTATGCGTGATTTAAAAGACTAAGCATTTAAAAAATAATTAAAATAAAATGATATTTCAGTATTGAGTTTTTATTGTCAACATGATGTAGAGTGTATATTATAAATAATTTGAAATTCTCAACAGTGATTTAATATCCAACGCCGATAAATGATTGGCTATATAATGACAATAGAAGTATGTTAATTATGGTGTTATAAAACATGCAGTAGCGTACCAAACACGAATACATTTCGATACACTTATGATCCTGGTGCACTTAAAAACTAATAATGAGTTGCTATGTGGTGCAATACTATTACGTGAAGCTACATTGAGGAACTTGATACCAATATAACTAATTGTCTCAACTATAAACATTCCACAAACTACACAAATTCCAATAGAGTGCAGGAAATGGAAAGGTTGCGTCAGGAGTTAACAATTCAGAATTCAACTCAACCGACATGAAGTCCCCCAATGAAAACAGAATGTTAAGCGAAAGAGTTTAGATGTAGGTGCTATTAAACGATTGTCGGATAAGATGTTTGACTCCATGCTAGTTACTCGCGAGGCAGAAAATAAAGATATTTTAATAAACGAAGCCTCCACCCTCAATAAATAATGTGAGATAACTTCAGGCTGCTTAGACTACTGGCCGGCGAGTATTTGTACCTCTGATATTTGATTTCGTTGCATTTTGGATTCGCTTGCAGACTGTTGTCTGATGAGCATTTGGACGACGATTGGTAACTCCTGCGCCCACCTCCAGGGTTTGTCGCGGCTAACTTTATGGCGGGATTGACTCGTGACGGTCGCGTCGGAAAGGAAATACTTTTAGTCGTCGATGTCGTCGGTTCAAATTTCAAAGTCGTAGTCGATTTCGTAGTACTTGTCGTAGATGCGATTTCGCTTTCAACTTTGTTAATTCTGTGATTTTCGGCCTCAGTTGTAGTTCTAAAGTCGTCCAAAGTAGACAAAGTCGGTTTAACAACTTCATCAGGTATCTCTATATCTCGTATGCTACCTTCCGTAGACTGGACATCATTGATAATGTTTTGGAACTTGCGCGAGCCTTCATGTATTGGTTTACTTGTTATAAGACTACTAAATTTAGATTGATATAAGTCCCTACTACTTGATTCAGTTCTAAAATTATTTGTGGAACTTTGTATGGGCAAAGGAGTTGTTGGTAGGTTTGCATATGTAAATGGAGAACTACTCATAGTAGTCATGGTTGTAGTTGTTGATGAAAAATCTTTTGCTACGCTTTCCTTCTCACTTTCACTGACGGGTTCAAAAGTTGGAGTAACATACCGAGAAACACCAGGCTCAGTTATAATTTTAAGATGTTTAACGTTAATGCGCAAAGGTTTTTCATCAACATACTTCAAGGATTTTTTCTGATAGCCTATATTCACAATTTTTTGTTCGTCTCTTTGTAAAGGTGTTGTTGGTTTAAGTGTAGTAGTAGTTGATGAAAATTCTTCAACTAACTGCGGCTCTGAAGAACTTACAAAACTATTCAAAAAGGCTTTGATAACTGTTTTTACTTTACCATTAAATATTTCCGTTGTTTGGTCGGGTACAACTTCATCTTCTAAACGGTAACTGTAATAAGATGGCTTAGAGCGCGAAATGTTTTCCTTCTTTGTATTGCGGTTTCGGCTGGGTCTACGAGTTGTCGTAGTGGGTACTGTAGTAGATGTAGTTGAGGTAGTATAACTGCGTGTATTTGTGGTATCGGCAGTTCTATATGTATTGCGTAAATTGTCTAATGTTTTGTAAGGTGAAACTGCTGGTTCGTTCCAAGTGTATTGTGATCTGTCATATTCTTTTGTTGGTGGCTGCTCATCGAATGTATCATTTGGAGCAACACTTGATATTTCGTTAATACGGACGTTTTGCAGACCAGTCTCAATCAAAGCGTCAGTATTAATAGCATTTTCTGTCGAGTCAACAATTTCCTGATTGTTTGCAGACGAAAATGGAGTGGGTCGTGTATTGACGGACTTTATATAATACTTTTGTGAGGTAGTTGGCGATGTTGTGGTTCGAATCCTAGGCTTTATAGTCCTCGCTCTATTTGTTGGTCGAACATAAACAGGTATATCGTCGTCGTCTTCGCTAACATCAGGACCAAAGTCATTTCTACGCATTGATCTGTCGGAAGACGAATCATATTTACTACTGGATTCATACGCCGGTTCTTCGGAGGTATCTTGACTTCTGCTACTAGTATCGTAGTAATAGGTTTTAGATTGCGTGTGCCTACTACTACCTCGACTATTTGGTTTACGTGCGTTATCAAAATCTTCTAACGGTCGCGTTAAAACTGTTAACGTATACGGATTGTTGGTATTATTTGACCGACGGATTGAAAAACCAGATGTTAGTGACACAACTTTTTTATTATTATTACTATTGGACTTGGACCTCCCCACTTCCACGTTATTATTGTTAGTCACTTCAGAAGAACGTCTATAAGCAGTCGGAAGCGTTTCAGTCGTTGATATCGTGTCTTGCAATCTATGTAAATTGTCAGTCCTTTCAAAGGGTTTGGCTAAGGAAGATATGTTTATGGAAGGTAAGGGCGTGGATGGGATCGACGATGTAGTTTCGTCTAAAGGCTTTGAAGAGGATTCAGGAATTGGACTTTCATCTGTGGATGATCTGTTGAATACAAAGCAAAAAATTCTTTCTAATTCAAGCTCTTTATCAATGCTACTTAAATAAATATTTATACTAATAGCCGAAAAACTAATTCATTTGTACACATATTAAGTTAGTGGACGAATTACGTTATAAACTGTTAATATTTAACTACTGAGACAGATAAAGATACCACAAAAGCTACATTTATGCCAATAGATAAGACAATAAAGAGAGATAGGACTGATAAGAGACTAAGTACTTGTATTAAATTATAAATAACCTTAAAAACCGGTACACAGAAATGAATTAGTCAAAAGTTAGAAGTTTGAATCAGTTAAAAGGTTGCTCACGGAGGGTGAAATTTAAATGAAAATTAGATGACAGGTGATAATGAAATTTTGATAGAATGATTGAAGCTGGGGTGATTTTAGATTTTATAGTTCGTTCTTTTGTAGTACCTTGGGGTATATCGAGACGGGGTCATTGCTTCAGTGTAGGGTGCTGTAGTAGGACGTTGTGTAGTCGTGGTCGTGCTTGTGCTAGTAGTAGTGGGAGGAGTAGTGCTATAAGTGGTTGCTTCATACAAAGTCGTCCTCACGCTGCTTGGATTATGGTCATAACCCAACTCATTACCTTCGCCCCTGGATCGTAGGCAATAGGCATTGTTAATTCATTGATTGCTAGTCTAACATTTAATAAGACTATGAAAAATACATACAAAATTTAAAAAGAGCAAATAGCCAACTAACCTTGTTGAATGGCGGACTGGAGTTTGATATTGGTTCTGGTTGTGTATCTGAAATTATATTTAACAAAATTAGTCTCGTAAAAAAATTACATTTTCAACATAGATTTAAATTCATTTTAAATTTTTATTTTTTTATGAGTTCTAACTGGATGAAAATAGTAAACTTATCTTTTACCAAATCAAAAATAAAATAATAGCCGAGAATTAAATCCTAAACTAAAAAAATCAGATGAGATGACAAATTCAACAAATCCATGTTAGAAGACATACCTGTGGTTGTATAAGCTCATCATCGTAGTCGACAGGCGCAGGTCTCGGGGTGTAAGTCTCTACAGGTCGTCGGGCCGGCGCGGGCGGTGGCGTGCCTCGGTACGTCTGCTGCACAGCTGGTCGGAGCGAGGCCGTGTTATATTGCTGAACATAGTCTGCCGACACCAGTTAGTGGGTTATATGCAAGTAAAGTTATATACCGGATATACCTGTTATAGGTGCGTTTTTCACAGGAGGAGAAATTATAATTCTATTTTTATTTTTAGAGGATGTTTTCTATCACCTGTTACATAATTTGATATTGATTTGTAAGCAGCTCCGAAATTATGTACTTTGGCGACTAATGTAGGTAATGTAGGGGTAAGGGTAGATAAATGGACTAGGAAAAATGTTAATAGTTATATCTCCATTGTATAAAATTAGTCTTGAGTAAAAATGATTATCATTAAAAAATATTATTAATATTATCATAAAAATTATCAACAAAATCAATGTTACAGCAACCAAGGATACCAAATTCTTAATTTAGGAGATGTAAATAGGTACTGTACAAGTCATATGATCACTCATTGTTACCTTAATTCTATTACTTTATAATACAATTCTCATCATGGTATGTTGTAATATAATGTTATTATGTACATTTGATAGAATTTTATTATATTAATTCACTTTCGTTACCTGTATCTTTGTACAGTTCACCATCTTCATCATACACAGCGTAGAACGGGTCGTATTGGTCAGGACTATAGTTCTGAGATCCATTGTACAACATCTTAGGCCGAGGGTTCGCAGAATAGGATACAGGGGTTACACTTTCTGTCGGTTCCAAGCTAAAATACCATCGATACTCTATTAAATCTCGTAACACAACTTGTAACATAATTATTATTACTTTTTTACGGTTGAAATTGCAATAATACAAAGCAAATAAGTCAGTCTTTCTACAGTCAGAGTCAATAGTCATTGTTAGATAAGTCAGAATACGTTTAGTGCGATAGATTTCAACAAACTGAAGGAGTTCTGTACAAGTGTGAGTTAGTTGTGCCAAAGATCAGCTCCGATTTATCTCAATGTTAGTATATAGTTTTGTTCTTCAAATTACCTGTTTGTTTTATCGTCATGTTTAGTCTTTGTGAATCTAGTCTCTTGGTTGTGGCTATCACGAGGAGTTGTCAGTTTCATTTGTGCGACGATATTCGGATGTCTTACTCTCCCTCTTACTTGCTTTTCTTCGTTTTGAGAGAGGTCTTTTTGTGTAGTCGGCTTAGCTAACCTATGCCTAACAGTATAGGGACGCAAAGTCGTTTGATTCAAGTATTTTGGTGGCTTAATCGTGTTAGGTCCATTTTCATGAACAGGTTTTTTAATATGCATAATAGTTCGGTTTCTAGGCATATAATGAACAATTTGATAATTAGATACTTCAGGACGAATAAGGGTATTTGGCGTAGGGGTACCGTAATCTACCAACACAGGTATAGGAATTTTTCCATTCATATTTTTGTTAAAATCTTTTAGGGGAGCTTTTGTAACTACTGAAACATCGTTATGGTTTTTAGTGGCACTTTCTGGTTTGTGATTGTGGTATTTCATAGGTGTCTTTGGTGGCCGAGGCTTAGCATTGACTGAGTCAGCTTCATCTTCATAGCTATCTTCATACTCTTTGTAGTTTTGAGCCATCTGGGGGCGTTGTGGCTTTACCTCAGTGCTTGGCATATATTTGGGTTTTACAGCAGGCTCATAATAATATTGCTCTTCTTCATCATCGTAATAGTAATCATTCATTTCCGGAGATGGTTTTGGGATAGGTCTCCGTTTTGGTGGCACTCTCGTCGTCGTAGTTATGACGTTGTTGTTTTGTGCATTACCAGAGTTTTGGTACAGACTGTAATTTTTTACCGGTGACTGAGAAGGCTTAATTGGTTGGGCAAACAAATTTTCTAGTTTAAGAACGCTTGCTGGGGTGCTTGATTTGAACGAAACAGAACGCAAGGGGACCGACTCTGTCGATGGATGTTTCCAGAGTTGTTGTAAAGCTGAAAGCTGCTCATTTGCTAACGCGGTTACGGGTTTAGGTGTAGACTGTTTTAATGCTATATATGCATTATGAGGTTTAATTGATGAAACTAAATAGGGTTTTGCGGTCGCAACTACATGAGGATGAAGAGACAATATCTTTTCAGGTTTCAAAACGTATTGTGGTTTTGGTGTTGAAAATATAACTGGCGATCCTGTCCCAGTGATTAACAGATATGGCTTTGGACTAGCAGTATATGTATGCCTTATCTCGCCTTTAGATTTTTCGTCGTAATTAGGTTTACCAGTACTACTTATCGGTCTACTGAAGCTATAGCTAATTGGTAACTGTCGGTCGTCTTTGAAGTTCGGTGGTTTGAGTTTTGGTCTAACGCCATCTAGAGGTGTACCAGCAGTTTGTTGACGCACATATGTGTTTTCATTATAAGATTGTTGCTGTTGTTGTTGAGTTGTTCTAGTCGGTTCTGGTCTCTGAATAACCTGTCCATTTGATGGAGATTGTTTCAAATGCGAACCAGATGGTCTTATATTAACTACCTGACCTGAGCTACCAGGTCCAGAAGGTAGTGTAAAAGGTTTCGGTGTACTCATGCCGTTATAACTTACTGTAGAGCTTTGCACTCGAGAACCATGTTTTGATGCTGTTGATACTTCGATTGCAGAATTCGATATTGCTGCAGGTCTTGGGTGGTTGTTAGGTTTTCTTGTAGTGTACTGTCCATTACTCAATTTTGTCAAATAAGCATCAAAGTCAAAATTAGGACTAGCAAACGGATTTTCTATGTCCTTGTACTTATAGTTTGGGTGTGTAAATTCGTAAGGTGGCTTAAAATTGTCTTTATGATGATCATCATCGTCCTCATCATCCTCTTCTTCTGAGGATTCCCGTTCTTCTTCAGTGGAATCATCTTCATCTTCATAGTCTTTCTCGTTTGATGGCCTATCAGGGCTGTTATTTTGCGGGGCTTTACCGTTCCTTACTGGTTGTTGATTGTTTTGAATAACGTGTTGGTGTTGATGCTGATATTTACTCCTTTCTTGTTCGGCATGCCTGTAGTTGTCTTGGGTCCGAGGTGAAGTTGGCACTGGGACAGGCCTACCAGTAACAATAGTACTAGAAACATATGATGAGTCAGGAAATGATATAGGACTCTTATTGTGGCCTAATGACGATGGCGTTGAAGATTGGAATACATTTACATATTGGACGTTGTTCAGTTTAGGATTATTATTGTTATTATAAAAACCTCCTGCTAAGGATGTAAACTGGCCGTTATTTAAAGCTGATATCGGTGGACTTTTTGTGATTATTTGTGTTGCAGCATTTAAAGGATTATGGGCTAATGGCCGACTAGATGGATCAGGTAAGCTAGCTTTAAAAGGTGTTTGTGAATTAGAATTGCCAGTTTGGTAAGATAAAAAAGGGTTAGCTACAGAATAAAAGTTATTGTTTTGGCTATGTGGACGACGAGGATCGTCGTAATAATTATTAGTATTTAAATTATTAAATGCCGTCTGGTATCTGACATTATTTCCATTAGAAATGTAGTGAGATTGTGGGTAGTCAATTATTTTCACTGGTTTCACATAGGCCCAGTTCTTTCCCGGAGATTTATAACCATTTTTTAAAAAGTATCTAACTTGTCTTTTCCCTCTTTCTGTTTCATCTAGTGACGAACCATCTTCATCTTCAAGATTAGCGTCAGTAGTTATTTCAATATATTCCATCTCCTCACCACTATCATTTCGTTCAGACATTTCATCTGGTTTCGTATTAGTAGTAGTAGTAGTGGTAGTAGTAGTAGTAGTAGTTTCAGTATCTCCTAAATTTGCATTGCCTACCGCTACCGCTTCTCTTTTCTTTCTTAAGACTGGTTTTTCAGTTACGTCATTAGTAATGATTTCATTCGTCTCAACGTCTAATTGTCTGTCAATAGAAGAGTCAGTCACGATGTCACTTTTGTCTTCACTGCAAATAACGACAACGTCTATTAGTTCTTTTTTTCTAGTCTATTTAATAGTCTTTTAAATCCCTGAGTGACTTACCTGTAAGATTGAGGCGCTGGAGTAACAGTGGCAGTTCGCCTATCGTCAACTTGAGAGCCAAATGAGAATGAGCCAATTTTAACACCGTTTTGAGGCAGAGATGCAGGAATGATATTGGAGTTGAGAGTTCTACCGGAGCTGATAGCCTGACCTCCGTAGCCGTCTCTGTCCTTTTGAACCTGTCCTATAGTAGGCGGCTGTCCTCGATAAACACGCTGTTGTCTGTCGCTTTCAATTTCCTCAACTGGTGGTAGATCGTCAACTTCGGCGTAAAGTTGTTGTTGCTGTAAACCCAATTTAATATTAGTTTTAAGACTTTCGACAAAAATTTGTATTTAGGTATGTCTAGTAAGCTACGATTAACAAAGCTAACATCACCAAACATTAATAATAATCGGAGAACAATAACTTTGTTCACAACAATTTTGTAGCTCATCTTGTATTTAAATACACAGCAACATCTTTTGTAATACTTGTGAATGTTTCTAACTTTGAATTTAGTGTCTTGTGATCTTACCTTTTCATACTCTTGTCGGCTGAATTTTGGTTGTCCTCTGGAGGTCACAATAGGGTTGGGCTGGGCACGCGGAGGCGGAGGAGGGGGCGTGCGGCGGGGCGGTGGAGGAGGGGGTGGATCGCGCTCGTTGATCCGCTCGAGCTCCTCAGCGCCGACCGCGCTGGTGCCGTCACAGCCTACGTTGCGCGGCCAATCGCAAGTTTGGAGCTCGTGGCTGAAATAATACGAACAAACTTGCATTTACTGCATTCTACATCGTGGCACAGTTAATCCGCATCAGAGAAGCATGATATCGCCAATTCATTGCCAGAAGATGTTTAAGAAGATATTATGTTTTAAGGACTCAACCTTAAAACATATCTTCTTAAAAAACAAAATTAAAGGTAACCTGAAAATATTACTAATTATATTTATTCGTAAAGGCATATAAAATAAATGAATATGTATGATGTGTAGTGATTTATGTCAAAAGACTATATTATTTTATTAAAATTAACAAATTATATTTCCATGTGAATTTTCCCAAGGAGATATCCCCATAAAGCAGTAGCGTGGGTGTCAACTGATTATATTGCTCGTAATCACGCATAAGTTGAATATTATTGTATGATTTTCTCACAAGTCTCTCTATGTAAATAAAACAGAGGATGCACAGTGTTCATACAACTGGTAAAATTGAATTTGTGATAAGTAGTAAGTCTAAAGTAAAGTGAACCATTTTAGTAGACACAATATAAACAAAAAAAATTATATTTTCGAGTAATGTCTCTTTTTTCATAATTTTCAGTGTCATTTAGCATTTATCTATAGGTTATAATTGTATATATCTCTCCTACCTAGATAAATAATCTTACCTGTACATAAGGCCACCAGTGCATGACTCGAGTAGTGCGCCGCCAAACACGCAAACGTAGTACAAAGTGCAGTCGGTGGGGTGGGGGTAGTAACCAAACTCTTCGGGGCAGTCGAAGTCCACGTCCCGCTTCACGTCAGCCGCCACGGGTACGCTGCGGACCGGGCCGGAACGGGACCGCGACCGGTCTGAATGAGCGCCGAAGCATTCTGGAATTAAAAGATAAAGATAATTTAGTCGATAAATCAAATCAAAGTTTCAAAGGAAGATATATTCGACGATAAACTTGAATTATAAGTTAAAGGCGTACACAAAGTGGTATAAAGTATCAATATTCAATAGATACTCGTTTATAGAAAACGAAAGTGAAATAAATTGACCAATAGCTAACGATAGAGCCATAAATAAAAATTACACTAACAACGTCGGTAACTATATGGAACACTACCACATTGTCTTGCACGAAAGTGATGCGAAACTTAGCTCATAACAATTGTCGCAAGCCGTTGCAATATCACGAACAACGAAACCGTTGCCGATACACTTTCAGATAACCACACACTAATCGGAATAATAACCAGAAACCGCCAACGTAATTGTCGTACTTAACACTATAGAATGCAGTTACGACACTGTCCTTGCAGGCTTGCTTGCACTGCTTGCAACCGAATTCCTGATTACACTACCTTTACAAACTGATCCTTTTATCTGATCAGCGTAATCTACGGCTTGTTAATTAATTTCGCAAAGTGCGTAACTTGGAAATCTGTCACTTCTGTCGTCTATTCGATTGTGTAATATTGATTCATAGTAACAATACCAATTGTTTTCTTTTTGGTTTGGTTGGCTGTGTAATATGTTACAAAAAGTATTAGCAATTGAAGTTGAACTTGTGGGTAACATTTGAAACAAACGGGCAATCATAACGTCGTTGTATTGTCTTACACCCTGAGTACCGTGTGGTAACATTATGCCAGAACAATGATTTATTACGTCGTAAATATGGGTACATTATGAATATCAAATATGAAGAGCGAAAATAGATGTTCGATCACCGACTATTTCAACCCAAATACTCTACTGTTGTCAATGACAGAAAGAATCCTAATACATACAGAACATGCTACAAGTAGATAGAACAAGTCGTTACCAAGTGTCTACTACAAAACCATTTTTGGTGTATATTTAAATTCACATGACGATCTACATAATAACCATTGTGAAAATGAACCGAGAGTTAAGAGGTTTTATCTTAATCGCGAACAATTTTGTCACGTTCACATTGTATCACGAATTACGTGGGATTTGGGCCAGTCGACGAATCTCGCGCACGTATTAAGATGTTAAGTAGTTTGTAGTTCTTGATTTTTATGACCACCTCTAATTCTAAACGACTTTGTACATAGTTTGAATATGTAAGTTAGCTTTTTCATAAAATTACTCATTGCTCGTAAATGGTTAATCAAGATCTTCCATGCCTTACAGGTTTACAGTGGCTTAAATAGGGAGTATTCCGTAAAACAATTCGTTGTAAGACGCTGACGATACTTGTACAATACTGTAAGCTATCTTGACTAAACCTACTCACATCTGACTTACACAGGTCGACCACCCATTAGTGATGACATTTTGACGTTGAAAGCACCTTTATCGTTCGAGCTACGTACCAACGTGCTATCGCCCGTGCCAATTCACATAAATCTAAATCACAATAACATGGGCCTGCCCGCTATAGCCGGTTATATTTAATTGCTACAAACTCACTTCAGTTATGAGTTGTCTTAATAGGACTGTTTTTATGCGTTATACCTTTTCAGACCACTAACCCCGAAAACCACAGATACGTAACTATACGGGCCATATTACCTATTGAAAATTATTAAATATGGGAAAACTATGGGAAATTATTATTTAATTTGTGTTTGTTGTCCACTCTCTCACTTGTACTTTAGATTGGGTGTGATATAGGTTTCTATAGTTTTAATTAAATTACGCCCCATATTTAAAAGAATTGTTGCTGCCACAGAAATTCAAGCGTCATATTTTAGTCAATGGAGTTCCCTCCTCCACCAATCCACCTGCAAATGCAACTATAAATTCTACATCAAAGTTATATCTGCGTACAATAGCAATGGCACAGGTAGGAATAACCAAACAATAAACAATTATCCAGTAAAGGTAATAAGCAAACCTTATCTAGATACAACGCCATCATACCATACATTTCGCAAGACAACCTTGTGTTTGAAACAATCTGCAACGAACAATAGTAATAGTAATAACCAAACAAATGCTTAAGTTTCCCACAAGTAGCTTATCCTAAAGGCAGTTGCATTTTATTATATGTCAAAGGAAAATGAACCCTAAATTGATAACTTTAAGGATGATTGCAGATGCAGGTTATTGTGCCAGTGTCGACATTAACGACCTACAAGATTCAGGCCGTAATCTGCGCACGCGCTAATCACAGTCGCCTGCAGCTTACATATACACTTATCATTTTAAAGATTTATCAATTGGGTCTAATTGTTACATTTATATCTAACATTATTTAACAGATCTAGAGTAGCCATAGTACATGTTAATAATAATAATAATATCTTGGGACATCTCACACACGGTCATTTGATCCCAAACTAGGCAGAGCCTGTGCTATGGCAACCAGACAACTGATAAGCATACTTATATATTTCTAAATACATACATATTATAGATAAATTACACCCAGACACAAAACAAATGATCGTGCTTACACACAAAGATTCGTCCTGGGTGGGAATCGAACCCACGACCTCCGGTTTAGCAGTCAGGGTCACTAACCACTAGACCAACAGGCCCGTCAATAATAGCAATACATTGAACTATGGAGATCAAAAAAAATATGGGATGTCAAATTAATGTAACTAAAACAAAAACATTGCGCCATTAAAAAGACTCACAAAAACCTCTAGAAAAACTCCAGATTGATTTTAAACAAAAACTCTTGTACCTAAGGCATTATCTGTAATGAAACAACGATTAGGAATTTAAACCACCAGTAATTACCTTAAACAGTTGCAACAAACGACGGATGCAAAATAGACACACGCCCATTCTAATGGTTAGCTAAACCATGGCAAAACCTTAGGTAAAACGCAACTCAAGTCTAGAATTATCGTACAATGAAATCGACCCAGTTATCGCAACGACCGGCTGAATACACGTATTAACTTATTAATCAATCAGCAGATCCCTTGATCGTGGCTTAGGTGTTTCGAAAGGCAATAAATCCGCAATTATTTCCCGTGGACTACCCATGGAAGCATGAGATCCATAATAATGCCTAGTTGTGTGGGAAATGGTCGGGCAGTCGGCGATTTATCTGCACGTTGCAATATGACGTGTTGAAATATTCTTTAGGCATTGTGTTCATTCGAAGCTCTATATACTAATGCTATATAACTAGAACCCGGCGTTTCAAGATCGTTGACTCCGACATTCTCAAGCGCTCTTCCTATCCTACGTCGATTGCGTTTCCATGTTTGTGAAATCAAAAAAGAAATTCAATGACTATTAGGCGATAACTACAGGATAGGTGTGGGTGGTAGAACGTCGAATATCGCCAAGTATTGCTAACATATTTGCATTCTGCAGCCATTTCGAATGCATTTATCTACACCCACTGTGATTACAAATTCTCAGAAAGCAATTTAAATTGAACTTGAAAAATAAAAACTTCTGTATCTTTAATTAGAATACAAGTAAAATAAAATAAATAAATACTACGACGCCTACTACCTGACTATGTAAATATGCTCAACAAATATCTCAATGTCTGCTAGATTCTAGGAAATAAATTGCCAAAGAATTGTCTAACAATAGAAAGAATTATCTGCAAAGGAAATTCCCAAGTATGAATGAAATATGTTTTCATAAACAATGCTTGAGTTGTGTTCGGCGCGCCCAGGCCATACATCAAGTAAAATGAATGTGTGATCACCCTTGCATCCATGTTAACTCGTTGTAAACATTTTCGCAGCGGGCACTATCAGAAACGTGGAGTGAGAGAGAACATGACGGCAGGATATGTATGTAGCCACGTGGGAGGTAAATGGACCAGGATAGTCAATAGGTGGGTGAACCAACTTCTAGGATGCGAGTAGGCGAGCATGGACAGACGTGATTGTATTGAATGATTTATGAAATCTGTAATCTCGTAATGCTAATGTAGTTAATGCAAATAAGATCAAAACACTGATGTATCAAGCGCGCTTTATGTGTGTAATGGTAAACTTGAACGATCTTGGTCCGAACACCGTACATATTATGTTCTCGTTACAATATAACTCGACCTAATAGGTCAGTGCTTCGTAACGTTTAAACATAAAAATAATTATGATTATTCTGCTCTAATATTAGGCAAGGTCTACATTTTGCTTACACATGAACAATACATTAGAATCGTGATGGCGTGCCCTTTGTGGAGCGTTGACCTTTAAGCTTTAATTCCTATCTGCAGCCTATATCACTTCACCAAACTGCCCATTCGTGGTTCGCCAGTACAATATAGATAATGATACGTCAAAAACAGCCTTGGACCTCTCACTCACAATAAATTCATTATTAACAATAACGGCCATGTGGGTGAGATTTTTGAATGTCTCACGACCAATCCAATTAAACTTTTAACAATCAATTTAAAGGTTTAATTTTTTTGACTCGTTTTAATTTTTTTAACGACTCCGACCTACGTAGTCATTCAACAGGCGATAAGGACATTGTTGCCAAATAAAATGAATTGTCCAATTAAAGGTGTCAAAGCTAAATAAAATTGGTTGTGAAATTTCAACAATGACCTATATTTAAATGTTCTTCATTTATTTTATAAATGTTTATATTAAAATTTGGTCAGCCTATGAACTGATCCCATAAAAAGTTAAAAAAAATAATGAAATTTAAATCTGATTCAGTTTTTTGGTAACTTTACTTTTACTGTAAGTCAAATATTATGAACATAAATATTAAATCTCTTGTCCATAATTACGGACGATTTATGTCTAATGTTCTCGTTAAAGGTAATTCATATGATTTCTGTATTGCCGTAATATTAATAGTTTTACCGTGAGTAGCGTGTAGCAATAATGCCTTAGGCATCGCACTAATAGTGTCTGCGTACGCCCAAAATACGTTATTAATCTTGTTTGTTAATGTTTGAAAGATGTAGACTTGTATATTAATCAATACATTGTTGCTAACAAATTAAGCCAAAGATATATTAGGGGATAAAATGTTTACTCAAATCTGCATGTTGTCCCTGTGACATGCAACATGTAGATTTGAGTGAACATGACGCGTTGGGACACGTTACTTGTGCACGAGCGATGGTGCAAGTTGCTAAGGGACATGGCGCGCAACATGACGTTTTATTTGTCTTCTAGTGTATCTAAGGCTTTATAGAAAAATGAATAGAAGAATATAAGAATAGAAGAATATTTTTATATAACTACAGCAAAACCAAAAGAAAGGATTATTGGCCGTATTTAGAAAACACGAACGTTGTTTCTTCATTACTTTATCTTTAAAAAGAGATCTTGCGATTATTTTATCTTGCAGTTAAGTTACGGTGTATGTTAATTCTTAGCCTTACAGATTTCATTTGCAATCTTTCTCAATAATACTGGTTCATGGATTTTACGTTTTCAAGTAACTTATTGTTAAGAAATTCCGCAATTTTCGTTTAAATTTCACTACACAATGTAATATTATGCAGTGGTTTCGTAACTCTAGGTAAAAATGTTTAAAATATACTCTTTGACTTAACTCCTACTTAAATTAAAAATAAGAATTTGTTATTATAAAATTCGTCGTTATTCTTTTTTTATTTGTGCTATTTACAAGTTTAAATAAAGTTAATTATTAAAGATAAGTAGGTATTTACATGTAATATGTATGTATGGGTCTTGAAACTATGTGGATTATGCCGATCATTGCGACAATGTTTTCCGCGTCCGTAATTTTTAATACCGTCCAAGACATAAGCTATTGTCATTTTTACGAATAAATATTATAAATTTAGAAGCAACTTTGACTATGTGTTTAAAGCAATTATACCGCTAAAGAATGATATTTGTTAACGAATTGGCCTGGTTCTTGGAAAAAGTACTTCTAGATTTATTAATATTTGATAATAATAATAGATTTTATAAAATAGTGATATATTCTTGTTGTTGTTCTCTTTTTTTTAAAAAAAAAACGCACTAAGAAATTTAATCCTTGTATCGCAGGTGTTTTTCAAACATTTAAATCACATCAAAAAACATCCAGACTTCGAACAAACATTTGTCGATCAAATAAATCCTAAAAAGATGAGGTGACCTATACAACTCGACTATCCGGTGATCCGTACAGTCATCATCACTGTAGAACTAAAATCAATATGAAATTGTATTTAAACTTTTACTTTACTTGTGGAAAACTACAACACGTGGTACTATAATATGTTTTATGTCTAAATGACTACAGTACAGTTTTATTTCTATTTTCTCCTCTTTATTCAGCGTAATCTTGTTCGATATCGCTTCCACTTGTATCTTGAGCCGTTATTGTAGTTGTCACGGTATACGGCCTCGGTATCGTAATGGCCGCCTTTTCACTTTTTTTATAAACAACTCTAAAATATGCCTGTACGTTGCAACATTGGATTCTTGAAAATATCTCAAGGTTCCATATTCAAATTGTTCTCTGAAGGAAAGGTTATTTTAAGGTTGTTCTTTTGTTTTGTGTTATAGTATAGGTAATTTTAGTAATAGCACAGGCTTGAAAAAATTAGACTCAACAGTGAACTCTCATAAAATAGGCAATGAAAGAATAATTATTTTGGCTTTTTTCCCGTCGCGTTCCTTGTTTTGGTGCTTTCCCAAGCACGGGAGAGTTACCACCACTGGGCTGTACTGAGTATTTCTTAACAAAAAAAAACAAGTAACTATTTATCTCTTTCTCTCATTTACCTCTAGACCAACGAGACAATCATAATTATTTTTAATAAAAATAACCTGTTAAAAAATTCACGTCGTTCAATGCTTTTATATGCGTAAACTAAGTCGATATTTTTTCTGATCCGTCGTAAATTATGGCCATTGGAAGGACGATTAATTAAATCAGAGCTAGTACTGCCTCCCACGTTTTAATTAAACTCTGAATTGCAACAAGAACAGTACCTATGGCATATAACACTAATAATTAGCATACTTTATTATTTGCTTACAGTGACTATTTTACATACAAATTATTGTAATAATATTAGTCGTATTTTTTATGATTTGTAATCCTACAAGTTCCTCTGATTTTCCAGAAATATGTTATTTAAAATGTAGATCACTTAACAAGCCAACCTTGGCATTTTATTTAATGTCAATTTAAAGCAAATAAACGTACTTGATATTAATTGTAGATATCTGATAAACGCGTAAAGCGAAGGACGCAAACATCCTTTATATTCGATATTATTAGTTTAAAAACTAATCTAATTAGGTAATTAAGTATAAAAAGTATATTTATTACCAGTTATCGCCCACTGCTGGTAATAACTTCCTGCTTCATTTAAATTACCTTGAGCAATTACGTATAATGTCGCCCGGCCGATTCCCCTTCGGGATATCGGCCAATTGTACTTTTGGACGAGGCGAGCAAGACCTTTGAGCGGGTCATTGCCGCCCGCCTCAAAGACCATCTTGCTGGGACCGGCCCCGATCTATCTGAAGCCCAATTCGGATTTCGGGAGGGTCGGTCCACTATTGACGCCATACAGGGCTTAAAAGCTCTGTGCGCAGAAGCCAAGAGAAGAGGGAAGGGAGTGCTGGCCATATCTTTTGATATCGCCAACGCGTTTAACTCCCTGCCCCACTGCGTCATACTGGAGGCCCTGCGGTACCACAGGGTACCACAATACCTGGCGGCGCTTTTGTCCGACTACTTACGGGACCGCGAAGTCCTGTTCGTAAGTAAGGACGGCGGCCTAAAGCGCCGCCAGGTGACAACTGGAGTTCCACAGGGGTCGGTTCTTGGGCCTCTCCTGTGGAACGTGGGCTACAATTGGGTCCTTCGGGGCGTCCTTCTCCCGGGCATGGCTATCATTTGCTATGCTGACGACACCCTAGTCACTGCCCGGGGGAAGACATATGGGGAGGCGGCGCGCCTAGCTTCTGCCGGCGGCACTTTGGTTGCTGGCAGAATGCAACGTCTGGGGCTAAGGGTGGCCCTAGAAAAGACAGAGGCCCTTTATTTTCCGGGGCCTCGTCAGCGTGCGCCCCCTGACGCACACATTATGGTGGCCGGCGTCAGGGTTGAGGTGAAGGCCCAAATGAGGTACCTGGGTCTGATCCTAGACGGCAAATGGGAGTTCGGCCCACACTTTCGCGGACTAGCCCCACGCCTCCTAAAGGCAGCTGGTGCCTTTTCGTGGCTCCTTCCGAACCTAGGGGGGCCAAAGTTCAGCTGTCGCCGCCTCTACGCAGGTGTCCTGCGCTCCATGGCGCTTTACGGGGCACCAATATGGGCGGACTCCCTCCATAGGCGGGAGAACGTGGCCCACCTGCGAAGGCCCCAACGGGCAATCGCACAGCGCATTGGGAGGGCATACTGTACGGTGGGACACGCAGCTATATGCGCCCTCGCCGGTACTCCCCCCTGGGAGCTAGAGGCCGGGGTCCTGGCCGCCGTATACCATCAGACGGCGGCCCGGAAAGCGCTCGGAGAGCGCCTAGCCCCAGAGGAACGCGGCGCTGTGTGGCGTGAGGCCTGCGAGGAAATGGTCCTCCGCTGGCGGTTGGACCTCGCCAACGCCCGCTATGGACGCCGCGTCACCGAAGTTGTTGGTCCACTCCTGGACCCATGGCTGGAGCGACGCCACGGGATCCTCACGTACCGTTTGGTGCAGGTGCTGTCCGGGCACGGGTGTTTCGGATCGTACCTGTACCGAATAGGGCGAGAGGAAACCCCGTCGTGTCATCACTGTGGCGCGGCGGAAGACACAGCGCAGCACACCCTCGAGGCCTGCACTGCCTTCGAGGCGGAGCGCCGTGTCCTGCGTGGGGTCGCTGGCCCGGACCTTTCGCTCGCGGGCGTGGTTAATGCCATGCTCGCGGACGATCGCGTCTGGCGGGCAGTGTCTCATTTCTGCGAGAGCGTCATTTCGCAGAAAGAGACCTCGGAGCGCGAGCGGGAGGCTGACCCTTCCGCTCCTCAGCTCCGCCGACGGCGGGTGGGTAGGGCGCGGACGAGGAATCCCGTAGCCAGACCTGCTCTGGGAGGGACGCAGAGGGCGGGGACGGGGGTCCCTCAGCCTTCATTGCACGCGTCTCCTTCCGTGCTGGGTGGGGGTGGTGTAGTGCCATGCACTGCCCTCGCTGTCCTCCCTCCTAGCTAGGAGGGAGGTCATGTCGGGCCCGCCGCGAAGCGGGCAGTCGCCGGGGGCGTTATGGTGTTAAGACTTCGGTTGGACCCGTAACGCCGCCACTCAGGCGAAGGATGGCACCAGGTGTTTTGCCGGAGTAGTCAGAGCCTTTGTCAAGGCTCTGGAAGCCCGGACTCTTGCAACCCCACCCCCGTGGGGATGCAAGGCTGGCTCATAAAAGAGTTTCACCTGCAAAAAAAAAAAAAAAAAAAAAATTACGTATAATGTCATGAACGGAATTCGCATACCACTATAAATCAATTAGATCAAGACCGTTTTTTATATTCCACACTTCAGTAGTCATAAAATTAATATTGTAAATTTTATTTAATACATTTACGTGCATAATAAAATATGAACATTTTTGTATGAATAAAAAACATAAAAAACCTCCCGCTTTTAAGAATTTAATTCATAATTAAACTTACTGAACTTTCCTATGAATACCTCCCGCTTTTAAGAATTTAATTCCTAGGTCTAGGTGTTTTGATAATACAACTATGTATATCTAAACTCTTGCCCGTGTAAATGTTCTATCCTATGCATTATATGTAGGTTTGACGTCTAGAAATAAAATGCTGTGTAATTTCAATACAAATGATGTCAAATTCGTATCTCAAGTGCCTCTGGAAAACACTATACAGTTAAGTTACAAATAATGACCTTAAGGGCAGATTTTTCTAAAGCCGGATAATTTTATCCGAGGATAAATTTTGAATTTTTGACAGTTTCCTTACAAAAACTGGCAGACGTCAATTTTATTTTACATTAAATATATATCTGGCGTTGGAAAAATCAGCCCATAAGAAGAAAAAATTGTGGTTAGACAAAGGTAGTGTTTTGTTTTGGATCACATTTACATGTAATTTACCTTCAGTGCAATACAAACCTCCATTTTGTTGGTTTACATTGCCCACATAATATGCTAATCGTTTTTAATAGTTTCCTTTGAACTCGAGAAAATGTCAAGACTCTCAACTGTATTGTGGGTGGCAGATCGTGATGTACAGACAACCACATGTCTATGTTAAGAAAAAAAAAATAAAATCGACCTTAAGCCCTGGCAATAGAACCGATTTTAATATCATGATGCTACCACAGTTATGCGCGGTTTATTGTACAATAAGTATATACCGATGATTTAAATCTTTTTTGTGTAAATTATGATGTTGATACAATGTTACAGTGAGATAATCAACATCGTGATTCTAATCTACAAGTCCTACAGCTATTGATGACATAGTTCTATTTTGATATATTTTTGCAATATAAAACAAAAGCATTTAAATGTATTTTAGATGAAAGAGTATCTTACTAAGGCCAGTTACTTATTATTTCTAAAATATTCAAACAAAATACTACCAAAAAAATATATAATACTATAAAATAAATAGCATGAGCAAAAAAAATAACTTCTTGACGAATTATAAAGCTATAACTCAAATCAAATAATTTTATCGATTAGATCTAAACTCGATGTATTTTTACACAAATATAGCAGAACTTGATAACTATGTTTATATAATAAAAAACACATTAACGTCAACTTTTATATCCGTCACATATAATTTACTCGAATCTTGACCATAATTCCGTCTAGTGCATATGTCATATTAAATAACTTTTTTTTATACAATAAGTAGTTCTTTTAACTCTCTTGTTTAATGTCAAGGTAAGTATAAATGTATCCGGGTTGTGATATCTAAATTAAATCTACATTGTATTGTACTTTTTATATAAATGGCTGTTATAGGGTTTAATACTGCCCTTAACTTTTATTGAGATGAAATTAGAACGGTCATAGGAATAATGGTGAAATGTAGAGGCAAAAGCTATTTTTGTATTTCATTTTCTGGGTAGGATGCGTTTCGTTTGCAATTTTTATATTATACTAAGTACCTACATGTAATTTAATTATTTTATTAATATAAAATGTAGAATTATTTTTTAAGTTTTGTTATTTATTCCAAAGTTTGATAATTTCAAATCCACTGTTGATTAACAGTATTTAGAAATAATAAAATTTATTTATTTATCTGTTGTGGTTAGATACGTGAAATCACTATTTAACAAAAACCTTTTCTTGACAAATTATAATCAAATAAATATACAACATTATTTACTCCTAATTCCGCAACATTATAATAATACCTAAATACCTATACAAAGTATTTATGTTTTACGACCTAGGTATTAGGTATTTTAATTTCCAGTATCTAAGTTATGTTATAACTCGAAATTCCTATTGTCTGTAAAGGGCACCCAATCTCAATTTACATTCACAAATCGTCGGCAAGCAGTCACGATTTGCGCTAAGAACTATTAATACAAAGATATTAGAATTGTTGAATAATTTTGACTCATTTCATACTTTATTACAAAGTATTTAGAGCAGTACTGCGGTGTAATAAGTGTGTAATATGGTTGTTTTAGTATGATTGTTTCTAAGCCTCGATGTTTGGTCTCGGTAACTAGTGCAATTGGAAGGTTGAACCAATTTTGACGTTTTGCCAAATGATGGCTACCGTTAAATTGCGCTCACCAGCTGGCGCCACTGACGCGTCCGCTGTCATAGCCTACCAACCTTATTATTTACAACTCCTGTCAATGATTTTCTGGTGACCATTGCTACTACTACCACCCCAACCATGAAGTATTATATCAGTAATGTTGAAACTTGAAATTTAAATTGGAATTTTAGTCGATTTCTGTCCGCTAGTAGAGCTGTAGTAAAAATAATTCTACCTGCAAGATTCAACAGTGTAAAGTAAAACACACACTTGTCTTACACTCTCTCTCTCTCTCTCTCTCTCTCTCTTTCTTTATCTGTATCTTTATTTTTCCTCTCTCTTCTCAATTTTTCTATGCCTCGACCAATTACAGAACTACTTTCGACATTTAGCAATATAATACCATGGGAACCACTTTGGTAACCTTAAATATTAGCTCATCTCCAATCGATAGCCTTCAAAGCATTATAATAATGGTTTGCGGTGAGGAAACTCATCTTAATGTTAAATAAAGTAATTTTAGATTGATGTGTGTTAATTGTAGGTAATGTGTGTAACATTACAATTAACACACTTGAATGATATTTTTCTTTATATCATTAACTGACCTTTAAGTCCTGGCCTTTTTATATTTTCGTAAAACTTTTCTAGTTTAGAGGAAAGAGGACATTTCTTTTATTTCACATCAAGATACATAGTACGAGTAGGTACTTGTTCCTTCTATAGTTAAGTAAAATAATTATGTAATAATTTATGTATGTAGTTATTCAATAATAATAACATCTTCGGACAACTTACCAAACTAGGCACAGCCTGTATTATGGCAACAAGCCAACTGATAAACAACTTACATATTTTTATTTATATATTATATTTTTTTAATACACGAACAGAACAAATATGCTCATCACATAAAAAAATTACCTAGGTGGGAATCGAACCTACTCCGGTTTAGCTGTCAGAGTCCAATGGACCAACGGGCCAGTTAAATTAAATACCAGCAAAATTTTCAGTCTTTATATACTTTGCATTAAAGAAACCTTCAGAACTGGCTTAATTATTACGCAATCCTTAGAAATATATATCATATTGTAATGTCTATAAATACAAAGTTAATTAATTTAAACTTCTATAAATTAATACGCATACCATTGCTATAGCCGAAAAGATTAAGTACACAGTTTATTTATAGCAACTATTGTAATAATTTCTTGTATAATTAATCGTGAAAGGTTAGCTGAGCCCAGTTTGTAAATAAATCAAGTTCCGAAATTATTAGCTCCAGATAAAGTTTCAAACATTCTTGAGCAAAGGAATTTGTAGGGTTGCATAATAAATATCCATTGACAATAGATTACTATGCTGAAAGGTTGTTCGGAACTTGCTGTAATAAATCATACCGCTTCATGTTCTACATAAAAGCACGATATTATGAAAATGACATAATTTTAACATGCAATCATTTAAATAAATTTTACAATGTAAAACGTGTACAATAATTACCAATTTATGTATAAAAAATCTTACTATCTGCCATGATATCTAAAAAAATAAAATCACATTCTACTTTTACTAAACATAGTATAGTTCAATTCAAACTTAATGGCGGCTGTGAAGTTCGCTAAACGCTGCGCAGTACCTCGCCCCGCACCCCCGCTGGCGCATAAGTTTGGTACTGCGCAGCGACTCGACTCGTGTTCACAGCCGCCATTAAGTTTGCATCGTACTGTACCTACCTACTTACTTATGTTAATGACCAGTGTCCACTCTGTATACATGCATAAAACCCTTAAAAGGGTAGGAAGTAAAGCTAAGCCTTTATATTCATCTAGAACGATATCCAACATTAATCCTTGCTTGCGTCCATTGTCCATTCGGGCCGCTTTCCTCATAGCTAGACTAAACGACGTTCAATTCAATAGTTGCGACATTTCCTACATTCCCCGTGACAAGTGGGCGCAGCAACCTGCGTCCCGGCGACAGATAGCGACACCGGCGCGTGACTATCGCAACACTGCAGAACGGTGGCCCGCGAGAACGCAAGCTATAAGCGATCAGCGGGAAATGGAAAATATGTAATATTGTTGATTCTTTTTAGGTTATATGATTGAGGTTTATGAGGACTATTGATTGATAGTCCTATTGTTTTATAAATAAGAACAATAAAATATGTTAAGCATTTTTTAGACATTTAATTTTATTTGGCTATGCTTAATATTATGACGCATAAAAACCTAAACCACTCAATATAAGACACAGTATTTTCTAGCTGTCTGTAGTCTAAACAAATACAAAATTAAAAAATTAAGAAGTTGGCAAAACACTTTGGTATTTAGGACCAGAATAAAACGACAAACACGCCATAAACTAATGAAATGCATTCTAACATGATAGTGGTCGGTCGTGACCAGTTACGAATAAAACCAAATAAACAAACACATTAAACTTATTTTAATAATAGGTACCCTAAGTGTCCGCAAAATTCTATTGCAAAACAACAGTTATAAAGCACAGAGACTAAATTTCAAAACAAAAATGTATAGGCAGTGGACTTATTATATTCACTGTTGATATTTTAAAATGTAGTGTAGATAAATTTCAGAGTTATATATTAACCGATTCAGGGGAGGAATTGTGTTACACAGCAAATTCATGTCATATCCATTATGTAATTAACCTTATTTACTATTTTACTGAACATGTTTTTTAGACCTTCGACCTACGAAGCTAATTTATTATTAAATCATTAAATAAAATAGAAAAGAAAAAAATTTTTTTTAAACACTACTTACTAAGGACTCCTACTTAGGACTCTTACTAAGAAACTCCTTGAGTCTTGTCTTTCAATTGAATACCTACTTCCTGCAAAAATATCAAGCTTTGTATTTATTATTCAAACCGCCATTCGCTCATAGCCTAACACATCCCTCTACCTAAAAGCTAAGTAAGCCGCTAGTAGCTAAACAATGTGATTGTTATATTAAAAGTCTTTATGTATCGAAAGTTGTATCATAAACTCATTCAGTATAAATCAGATTTGGCAATTGCATGTGTTTTCTTTTTCTTAAACAATGGCACGTAAAATAGTAGCGATGGCATACGATAAGAGTCATACAGGCTGCTTTTTTTTATTTATTTGTAATTGTTCTACTTTCTATATGATTTATTTAGAAAGTTTATATGAAGGCATGATTTTGCTATAAGGGTGTAAACTTTCGTACTATTCTTTACATCTGCTGCGTCGGAACTCCAATGTATTCATTTGTTTTCTCAACTAACAGACTTTAGTCCTATTACCTAAGCTTCATTCGAATAATGAAGTCATCATTTTCGTATATAATTAACTAGGCAACCATATATATTAGCTAAGCCCTTACCCTATCTGACTGGCCTGTTGGTCTAGTGGTTAGTGACCCTAGCAGCTTAACCGGAGGTCGTGGGTTCGATTCCAACCCAGGAAAAATGTTTGTGTGATAAGTATGATTATTTGTTCTGTGTCTGGGTGTAATTTATCTAAAATATATGTTTGTATTTAGAAATATTTAAGTATATGTATCAGTGTGCCTGCCATAAAATAGGTTGTGCATAGTTTGGGATCAGATTGTTGTGAGTTGTCCTAAGATTTTATATTTAATATTATATTTAAATTAATCTTTATAGTTTACGCCATTTTGCGTGAAAGATTTGACGCCTAAATCATTAAAAAATTCTTAGTAATTCTGATCAAATGTTACCTAATATTTTTCTCCATATTGGCAAACGTGTTCAAACTTAACGAACTCAAAACAATTGACAACTTGTCATGGATTGCCTAACCTCGATTAAACATAATCCATCGAGAAGGGCTATGACATAAATTCATGATTCGTCACATCAAATGTATTTGGCGTATGTCAACACATTAAAAGACCTATCAGTCATAGCACTGACATATACGAGCACCTTTATTTTTAAAGACAGAGAGTTCAATTTCGTTATTACCACAGATTTCGGATCTACCGTTCGTACAACAAAAAAATATAAGCTAGTCAACAATCGCCTAAATGCCTTTCACACGCAAACCGATACCGGTATTCAAGATAATCTAATAACAATTACAAAGCGACCAAAGCTGTTCCGTGTTCTGAATAGACGTCAACAAACACGAACGAAATCGTGACAGGATATAAGGACGGACAGGCAGACAGACGGACAGTTTTGCTATACCATTACATAAATTAATTTCGCCTAAAGTTGTGCTCGAGTTGTATTTAATATTGTGTAACGTAATAATAGCGATGAAAGGCACTGCTATTTATTCTCAAAGGTCTGTCGACAAGAGATTATACTTTTTTATGAATATCTGTTATTTGAAATTGGTATTTAATATACTTGTGAGCATTTACTAAGGTCTAATATCTAAATGAAGATCATCTTTTAAATAAACAAAATAATCATTTAAAGGGTCAAGATTTAGGTTTATTTTTAGAGAATAAATAAGTAATCTATAGTTTGCGCCTAACAGAGACTGAATGTGAGCACCAGTATAAATAAGGATCACCGTAAAGTTAGTGTTAAAACAGAGCGCGCCGGTCTAATAATATTACCTCGAAACCTAATTTAACACTTATAATATCGGAACTATCGATATTTTCGCATAAAGATCTGTCAGTTACCGAGCGTAGTACTAATATATAAAAATTTGCTTACGATCAGCAAAACGAGCTACTAGCGATGCGCGCAATCTACGCTTGCTTAAATGTATACCCTAAGGCCTAAAGGTATGTTATATTTAGTTAACACTACAATGAAATTATTAAATATATTTAGACAGTGCAAATAATATAACGTCAAATGTATAGATCAACAAAATAACGACTTAACATTACATAAGTTAAAGTATTGATATTTTACCCCAACAGTTGATTACATTCTGTCGCAATACACTCATGTATTGACAGTTGTATGTAAAATGATTAATAGCTAACCTACTCACATACAGACGAACATAAAGTCTAATAATATACATAATTATGAAGCACTAATAACATGGTGTGAGTAAAGATAGCATAAACATTTGAAAGTCAGTAGAGAAATAAAATCAAAAGGTCAGCTATTAAAAATCCGTGTCAATACTTGATTATGATTCATCTTCGTTGTTATTTATTTGTACATAGAAATATCGATTCTTCGATGTTATAATAATCAAATGAAGGAATGTAATTATATCTACTACTTACAATTTTTTGACAATCATGACATCTTACCTAAAAATTTACTATTATTATCTATAATATTAATATTATAAAAAGGAAAGATTTGATTGTTTGTTTGTTTGCAATGAATAGGCTCCAAAAGTACTGAACATTTTTTTTTTTTTTCAATATTGGAATGGTACTCTATCCCCGGATGACATAGGCATTATATTTTATATATATTTTTTTTTATTTTAAATGCCTGTGTGAAGCCGGGCGGTCTGCTAGTGTTTAGATAACTGTGTAAAACCCAATTCTAATCTACGCGATTACTATAAGCTCGTGAAAGGACCCTTGCCGTTGTATAAGCGGGACGCCGCTACGTGCAGTGTAATGCTGTCTCGCTTCCACAAAGTGCAACCATCCTCCTCTAAAAGCTCATAGTACAAGCACTGACACTTGAAACAATGTTAATTCTTAAAAAAACATGATATAGTCTTTGCTGGCCATTAAAAGTTCGTTGACTGCCGCAAAACTTTCCTATAAGCATACAATAACAATTAAACTGTAAACTTGGTATTTATCAGATTGCACATAAACTAGCGAAATAAATTTGACAGCAATCATTGTACAATTTTTGCTGTCAACTGCTTTTACAAGACGTTATAAGGCTGCGAATCACCTTTATTTGTTTCCAGGTAAGCAAATGTTGATACAATAGAATAAAAAATGATTACAAATTCACACCTCAAGTATGTAGATACCTGTGACTAATTCATTTCTAGAAAAATCACGACTAGAGTTGTCAAATATTTTGTTGTATGTGACATTTCCAGCCCACTAACATTTATAACGGTCCGATACTAACAGAATTTACAGAATGTTATTTCAATGTACTATTTGGTTGGTATTTATTAGAGGCAAGCTGTTATTTGAACAAACAATACTTTATCTTCACTTGTGGTAAAATCTCTTTTTTTACAGCAAACAAAACATCTATAAAGATGAATATTTAAATTAATTTAACTGTTAAACAACATATAGGCATATTTATTGATGTTTTCTGAGCTAGCTTTTGTATAATTACTTCAAAAGATATCTCTTTTCTATTCATTCTCGAGCAATAGATGCCAACCCTACATTAAAAAGGACTGAGTAATTCGAGTTTTGTAAAAAAAAAAAATATGAAGTGATTATATAATTTTATTACGAGAGTCATGACCTACGACATATTGCTAACATATACGATGACTCACAAATCATACAACCTATACGATTGTGATAAAGGAATCTGAATCTTATAATCCAAGACATAAAGATATTTTTACAAGTTATAATGGAACTAATATTTATTTGTTATTAAATATATTTCAATCGTGATTAGAAAATCCTTAATTATGAGTTGTTAATAATCTACAGATTAGTGGAATCGTAAATGTCGTATCTAGTTTTAATAATGTTGCATCTTATTATTTAATTCAATAAAAGTCATAATAATAATTGATGATTAGATGACTTAATGTTCGCTGATTTTTTTATATTTTACATGTAATTTATTACCTAACAATTATTTTACGGGTTCAAGATGTTTGTCAAACTTCTTTCTTAAGATTTATGAAGATATTTCGACTTATCAACCTTATTTAATTTCAATAAAAAATATTTGTTATTTACCAAATCATAACACAATGTTTCACAATTAACTTACAAATTACATTTTTATTTATAAATTAATAAAAATTATATTTATTGAGTGAAAAATATATTTCCATATTGAAATACTCAGATGATTTAGCAAAGCACTGCACTAAACGCAAAAAATATTTAACTTAACAATCAAATATAAATCTAAGTAATCTGTAATTGTCATCAACAACATTTTCTTTTTCTTTTTTTTTAAACATTCAATTCACATCATTCTAAACTTGAAACAGACATTGTGGATTACACAAATGTTTGTCCCATGCGGGAATCGAACCCGCAGCACGTCGCTCACGCTAGTAATTGTGACCTATACCACTCGGCTCGCACTCGTAAATGTTGACCAAATAAAGAACATCTATTTTTAGAACATAAAGTAATGTGACGTCAATGACTTGAAAATACAGATTTATATTCAAACAATTGTTAGGTTTCATAAAGATTTCACACTGATGTAATATTTCGTGAAATTGTAGCGAATCATCAGACGCTTTCAGTAATTATGTAAGAAACACTGAATTTATTTTTATATAAGTTAGTAATGCCTCGTTGTAATACCTAGGTCTTGAATAATCAAGTAACATAAACCTTATATTTAAATTTTATAGACAAGTTGTTTGTGAGGTACTCGACTATTAGAATGTAGGCACTGTTTAGTATTACCATACTTGCTGTGATCCGCGGTTTTACCCGCGTAAGTAGTTGCCGTTCCCGTAAAACATTGTTTTATGTACTTTTTCAATGTTTTGATACTCTGCTATTCGGATCGAAGTCAAATCCAACGAATCAAAGATCGTCTACTCGTTTTTGAGCTATAAATGGTTTGATTATCCCGACTTTGTTTTAAGTATATATTTCGATTTGAAATTAAGTCCTAGGTTTTTGTTTACCCCTTCAGTGTTATTGTACAGCATGCATTGATAGATACTAAATATTTTAAGCATTCACCAAATGGTGTAGATTTTTTTTCTATAAAACTGCCTTATAAATTTTATCTAATTAACCTTACCTTAATTCACAGAACCAACTGTTACAGAAGTTTACAGTGATTAATATTATGAGTAATTTAAACGTAAACTACAATTAATTGTTAGTCGTTAAAGTCAGATACTATCTAACATTAAGCTGTTATTATTTAGTTAGCTGTAACATTAACGATTACTTAGTAGGAGTCAATTAAATTTCGTAGAAGTCAGTTAAGTCTAACGGTGTGTTTACACGGGCAATTATTAGCAATTTTTGTTAAAAATTATGTCCCGGTAACACCAAGCAATGTATGGAAATAGTTTTTTTTTCTTGTCCGTGTAAATTGCATCTTTATATTCAACTGTGGTCTCACAATAAACTGTTTACGTTACCTTACAAGGGAACTTTTAAGACTTAGTATGCGCTCATAATGCTCTACAAAAATGCATGATTACCATATTTTTAACTTACATTCGCACTTACAACATAAATTATATTTTTATTACGTCATATTCGTGGGAGGATTAACAGAATAATTCATTTTCAATTTACAACGACTAAATTTGAAAACTTCTGTAAAAGTCTACACTTTGGGCACATTACTTTAATAAATGATAAATGTTTTATAAATGCCTTTGTGAATGAAATTACTTCTTTTTTTTTAATAGGTTGCAAAGGCAATGTTATTATATGATTTTTCGCGTGACCTCTCCACTACACTTCAAACTTCAATGAGGTCAACACTCAATCACGTAGTACATCCTTTTCGCATAAACTTTTATTCTTTTTTTCTCCTTCCATCTTTAAATACTGCTGATGACGTAACAGTCGTGATGTATTACTTGATTGACGGCGACATTTTAAGAGAAATTTAAGTTGCGGTTACAGGTCATGTCGGTGCAAATGTGCCTTAATTTTGGTAAGTAGGTATATAGGTAGAATGATATAATGTGTGATAATACCTACGTAATTTATGGTACGAGTAGAAAAATAAGTAGGTATTTTGGTGTGTAAATTTTCATATATTTGATATAAGTTATATCAGTATTGGTAATATGAGTTAATATAAATAGTATAAAACAAAGCCGGGTTACACAAATGTTTGCCATGCGGGGATCGAACCCGCAGCACGTTGCGCACAGTTGTAATTGGCATGGTGACCTATACCGCTCGGCTATCGGCGCAATCAAGTGAATAGAGTAAAGCATAAGAACTATACCCAAAATGAATAAAGTATTTAAAATAAAAACTCACTATCTACCTCCGAAAGCCTTCTCTTAATCTTTTTACCATACATAAAAACACTCCAAGTTTATACAGAGCGCCTATTTAAATCAAGCGTATATTATGTCATCATCAACCTGAGTACTATTTCATTGCAAGTGTTACATTATACCTGTCTAAAGACATGAAGCGGTAACATTAGAATGAAATGCGCAAGACTGCAAGGTTTGTGCGTAAATTGTGCAAGACAGCACCTGCGGAGTATCCGGCTATCGAAGCTGCGGGCGGTTGCATTGTCGCGCGATACGGTAACTTGAGTTACAAATTTCACAAGTCATTTTTTGTTTTGATACAAAATAATAAAAAGTAAGATAGTCTGAATAATTCAATTATTTTAAACTAGCTATGAGCCGCGGTTTCACCCCTATGTAGTTTCTATTCCAATGAGACATGTTTTGATAGTAATTGTGCTATTCCGGACAGAGAAAATTCAAATATTTCAAACATCATAAAAATCTGTTTACTCGCTCTTGAGTTATAATTGGTAACTAACCCGACTCTGTTTTATACATATAGAAAGAGAAAAGAAGATATATAAAGAAAATAAATAAAGCAGTATAATTTAATAATTAGTCTTTACTTTAATTCAGCACAGAGCAAAACAGAAAAAAGTGAGGTTAAAAAGTAAAGGTGAATAGATCCGCATTCTTCTCACCGAAGTGCGTACCCACCCATACTAATAATGTAGTATATTCAATTATATCATAAATTTGGTCTGATACATGTCTCACTTTTATTAAACTTGATAAATTATGATGAGATTTTGGAAAAGGTCAGTATACTTAGTTTTTTATTTGTTCTGTAAATATATTGATTAATATTTATGACATATTTGTGATCAAATATTTACGGTCAGCGAAATCAAAATGACACCACTACAGGGGAATATTAAACAGAGCAATAATAATTGTACTGTCTAACTTTTTTTACTTTATGGTTAGAATAGTTTGATTAATAATTGACAACGTTTTTTCACAAACAAGTACGCAATCGTTGTGCAACACGAGTGCCCAATACCTTTTCTACGCAGTATTAATTGTCAAAAAAAAATATATACTGCCCAACATAGAACTTCCTCCTTCTTGGAATTCAGTTTAAAACGCATATTCTATGCATTATCGTCTGTGACAGTGGAAACGAATCATAATAACGTTCAACAGTGACAGTTTGCCATAAAATACAACAACCATTTAAATATTTATGAATAATTCACCACATAATGTTACAAATAAGACTCCTTATTACAACTATTTATTGCTTTTCTTCAAAACAACTTTTACTCTTTAAGTCTGTATCATGTCACCTCTTCCACCTTGATGTTTTCCTGGTATCTATTTGTTATTTAATCTGAATTATTCCATTGAATATCACCTCAAACTTCCCTATTTATAATTTAGCTAAACTTTTGCTGGATTAGTGAGATTAACCAAATTTCTATAACGGTTGACAGTTCAACTATTGCCGACTAGAGTATTGGCACTTAGGTCTCAAATACAATAAAAACGCATAAAATAAGGAATTCTCATTAGATAAAATTCCATCTATTTTCAAAAAACTGAAATACATCTTCAAACATCATAAAGTGCATTATGGAAGTAGCTTCGCTCCCTCTTGCGTGTAATGTGCCACAATTAAGCGTATGTTCAAGGCTACGCCGTATCAAATTTCATTAAAATCTTACTTTACATTACATTAGCATGGAATAATATAGAATAGGGATGTTTTTGGGGAATTAAAAATAAAAATCCCTTTAAAGTTCGGAAGTAGGGGCTTATGACGTCACGCAGTAAAAATTATAGCACGGAGTGACGTCACGCGAAATTTCTATTCACTGTATTTTAATAATTAATTTTGTTTGCAAAAAAAAACGTTTCTAATAAAATTCATTAATCTACGTTCAATATTGTTTTAGTATATATGCCTAATACGACTGTTTGGTCAATTACATTTAACAACTATCAATCGTCCGCTCTGTAACGTCGCTGACTATAAGTGGATGCAGGAAGTAGGTTGCTATGGTAATTGGACTATATTCATTGGATTTGTAGCTGACACTTATGCATTATTGCAATACTCGTTTGACGTAACAAGAATACCTTGAGTACTTTTCCATAATCGATATGAAACTGTCTTATAAGCCAGACATTTGTATGCAAGCATCGTACACATATACGTTGCTATCTTATTAAGTACTAGTAAAATGTTATCCAAATCAGGTCAGCTGTTTTATAGATTACCCGGAACAAAGACGGGCAGACCTGAGAAAATTTTAAACTGGTTTTAAATGCCATTTTTTTGACATTACAAATAGACATTTCATTTTTATTTCTTTGTATTAATGATTACTATTCTATCCATTAATGGGTCTTATTGAATTTCGTTTTAAGTTATTAAGCGTCAAAGATCTCGTTTACATTTACATTGGCATAGTAGCATAGAACACTAATCACCATTAATTGCGGTCTTAATTGACTTCTCAAAGTTAGTTAATGATATCCAAATAAGTAACGATATGATTAATTACAGGATGACATCTTTTTAGATAAATATAACTTATTGAGGCATGCTATGTAATAAGAATTTTTAATATAAATTAATTGGTTCATTATAGAATATGAAATACTATAAACATTTTATTTATTTAAAAATTAAGCGGAATAATTATAATAATAGTATATATAATACTCTTTTCGTTACATACACCATCTAATAAACTCTTTATTGTTCATAAAACAATAGATTTTAAACGGTCTCTACTATTCGAAATTATCAATAGAAAATTCTAATTAATTGTAACTATTAAAATTTTAATAACTATACCATTAATTACACTATTTAACACAATACAAACGCACAATACTAAATTTAATTTCATAATTCATTGGAACTGGGAAATCGCGAAAGTTTAAAAAGCATTGCTCAAGTTGCTCTCAATTTACATATTGTTCAAGGAACCTTGAGCAAGTGGTTATAGATAATATTGCAATGATTGGTTGCACAACCTTCAGATTAATCTGCAGTCAGTACCAGCTTGTCAGTTGTCAAGCAATTAGGTAGATATGCAAATAGTAAATATCAATGAAATGTAGAGCTCGTGTCGGATTATACCTACAGTTTGTTTTTTATCTAGAGAATTTTTGTTCGTCAGCTTAAGAGACTGTCAAAGCAATGATTTAAAATATTAGAAGCATTTAGAGTGAGTTAATTTGAGGTACGTAGATAGTGTACCTATACCGTACAGGCTACATGTAGTAGGTACGATTTTTTTTTCTGAAATATAAGCAATATTTATATTATCATTTTATATTTTCTACATGCAACTGATTAGCTAACTTTTGTTAATTTCTAACGCATTAACAAATTAATATCAATGGCTTTTTGTAAAACAAATGTTTTGTTAAAAATTGTATTCATAGCTAAAATGGAGGCCTGTTGCTGACTGGATATGACTTTTGATATACATGCAAACAAGACTATACTGAAAAAAAAACTATCAATTATATTATTGTGGTGTCGATGTATTGAACACGCACGCGTCTTGCACTACCTGTCACGGTATACTGCATGTAGCTATGTTTTTCACGAACGCATTTGTTTTCTCACGAAAGTTTCCATGTAGTTAGATATAAATTAGTTATGACAGTAGGAAGAGATACATTAAGTAATAACTCTTCTTTAAAAGTTTATTGAATAATAGCAATATTCGGGTGTTAGTAGATAGTTTTAGTATCTTTTAACTGTGTGAAACATAGTCTGTCGGATGAGAGCTATCGTTAATCATTTGAATAACTCAGAGCGTGAAAAATCCAATTATATGTTAAAGACTTTATTAAAAGAAATGAGAGAGCAAATGAAATGAGAATGCTGGATTGGCGCTGTTAGACAAATTTAGGAAAGAGTATAGCAGTTTGAAGTGGCACCAGTGATAGAAAAATTGAAAGGTTGAAATTGAAAATCATTTATTGTAATATAAAAATAGTTTATCTTAATTTAGCACGTTTAGGTGTCCTTTCTTAGCATTTATACAAATATCCATGTGTTAGTTATATAGGGCTTTATCTTTAGTTACTACGTATATTTAGAAACTTCTTACTTACTTTTTCTTTTTTCTAAACTTTCTACTTCGAAAAGCTCTACTATTTTACTTATTATTCTCTTTATCTTACTGTACTTTGAATTTATTGGCGCCTCAAGATATTTTTACCTGTAACAAACAAAGGAATTCTCATTAATACAAATTATAAATATCATAGCAATAACATGTAGGCGATCAAAGAATATAAATGTAAAAAGGAACCGACTTCACTGAAATGTATATATGACCAACTTTGAGGTAGGTATCCTATCAATGATAAAAATATTTTTTTAAATCGATCCACAATTCGCTGAGATACCGCGTAACAAACACACAAAAAACGGTTGTCTTCAGAACCTCCTTCATTTGTATTCAGTTTAAAGTCGGAAAAACATGTTATACCTAAGTATAGATAGAAATTTACAGTAATATCTTACGAAAGTTTAAATTAATTATTTACCCTAAGAATAATACTACCTCAGTACACTAACTAAATGATTGTTATACGTAAAATTTAGAATGTCGAGTTCCAATTCAAGTATGCAACGCCTTATATACTAAGAAACATTTAGCCTCGTTGGACAAATAGCTGTATCACGATCCATCGTAAATTCTAAATTACCATGCGCGCGCGCCGAATCAGGAGTATAGTGTTATAAATCATTAATCATCTGAGCGTAGAATGGACAATAGGTTTAGCACGTTATGCAGTTTGCAAGTGATTTTGTGGAAAGTTAGTTATATTACCTAGCTGTTTCCCGCGGCTCCACCCGCGTGGATGTCGGTTATCGCGGCAAAAAGCCTAGCCTAGCCTATATCCTTTTTTAGGCTCTAGAATATTTGCGTACCAAATTTCATTTAAATCGGTTCAGTAGTTTTGGCGTGAAAGCCTGACAGACAGACAGAGTTATTTTCGCATTTATAATATTAGTAAGGATCATATTATATACGTGTTTCCATATTACTCGTATGTTTAGAATTGTAATGTTTGACAATGTATCTTGAAGTTCGGTAAAAGTAAAGGGACGATACAATTTTAAATTAGACAAAAAGGTTCCTCTCGTTCAAAATTGTAACGTCTTGTCTTAATAAGATACCTATCTACTAATTAAGTATAATCAACTGTATGAAACAGAACAACTGTGATTATTCATTTCATTTTGATAACTAATTATCGACTCTAGTAGCTCAACTTTCAAATGCAATTCTGTATGAATTTAAAATGTGAAATAATATTTAATTTACTAAATTATTTTACATAGGTATAAGATATAAGTCCAACCAAAAAATATTTTATTGCAAGAAGCCTATGCAATACCTAGGTATTACTAGACTATTGTGTACAATAAATTCAGTAGTTCTTTTTATTGCATATTATATTATTTCAAGTAAATTTCGACACTTGTTACACAAAATAAAAAGTATGTAAATGTACGCAAGTTACCTACACAACTCGGCATAATGCAACCAATTTCTCCATAATCACTTATCCCAGATTGCAAACTTGGTTCTCTCTTACATTAATCTTATAATTCACTACACTGTCCATAGCTAACGGGTAAAATAAGCATAACAAAATGCGGCACGGGCCGGTGTTATGCAAGTAGAGAACCAGCCGATGGCTATTGAGATATATCGAATTAATTCGTTGCTCATTACGTAGGATTAAGTGCAATGCATATAAAACTTAGTAGAACAAAGAGAATTGTAATGCTTAGACTCAATAGTATTATATACAGACGTGTGTTTAGACAATTTGAATACTAAGATGGTGTTTGCACGCTTTCTGTAAATTATTAAGAAACTATCAACCCACCCCCCTTCTCACGGGTAGACAAAACATTAATGCATATATACACACAAATCTACCTCTTTATTCACTCTATCTATTGGTGAAAACTATATGAAAAGTTGTGTAGCTTTTGAGTTTACCAGCGTTCAAACAGACAGATTGACAGACGTAGGGGATAGAAGATAGATAATTAAAACATAAGCCGTTAAAATCCTTTATAAGGCATAACCCACACAGACGCTTTTGCTACAGTTAGACAGCCCATATAAAAAGTATTAAGTCTGCTGTAGAAACGGACGAATTTACTTAAACAAATATTAAGCGCTGACAAAGTTATAAAAACAAAAAAAAAATAAGATTCAAAATACTGGATAAAATACTACCTTAAAATGAAACCGCAAATAAAAAATAAAAAAAGTGGTCATAAAATCAATTCATATCACAATTTCAGGCACGATAAGTTAACATTGTAGAACCGTCCGTGCGCGAAACATTTAATTTATAGGCACTCGTGTTCCGGATTCCATGAACTGTTCCATAATATTACGCCATTTCAGTTACGCTTGCATACTGGCAAATTGATGTAATTGACTTCTGAAGTGTTGATAGCCGTACTAAGTGAACTGTGGGTACGGAAACAGTGGCGCGTATCTACTAGGCCAGTAAGACACTTTGTTGAATGGACTACGTTTAAAATTTATAAACAAAAGACTCGCGACACCACCGCCGTCGCGTCAGCTCATGATTAGGAGTCCTATTGAGTCTGAATCTAGTCGGGCGATCAGGAGAATGTGCGTGAGTCGATACTCCTAAATAATTAAAAATATGGATTATCATACCTATCGACCTCAATACCTGTTTATTTGATGTGGTTCCTAAAGTTTATTTGTTATTTTATTGTTAAAGAAAAGACAGCGTGCTGCTAGAGAGTTTGTTGCGCCGTTTCTTCTCAAAAGCCAGAACACTAAGAACCGGTGAATGTTGTATATGGACGTTTGAAAAGTGCTACATTGTAGCCTATTTATAGAAATAAGTTTTGATTTTGATTTAAAGTTGCTTCCCGCGCAAGAAAGTGTCATAGAGACTACGTGGTTTAATAAACGAACTTCTTCAATCGCATCAAACCTAAGTAGATACTCGTACCTTAGGTATCTAGGTAGGCTATCGCGTGATTAAACTTTTACAAGCAAGGTAAATAAAAACACGAAATTACAATAAATTGCGAGTAGTTTTTACATAACATTTCAGTGACATGTACTTAAATTGCAAGCACTTTTGCAACTAAATGTACCTTCAACAACAAAAGTGTATTATTTAGTATACCATAACAGCAATTAAGTACACTTAAACACAGTGTAGTTAGATATCAGTTGCATCAGTTTAATTGCTCCACAGTCAAATGTAACAGCCTAGATTCATTTGCATTTTAATGGATCGTATTCTTGTTATGTAACGTTAGACCACAAGCAATAGCTATCGTTAGTCTTAGAAAGATTAAAATTGTCGGGAAAATTATCAAACAGGAGAATTGAGACTACCGATAGACCGCGGGTGCTAATGTCTGTTAAGAAATATTCTTTTGCAGATTTACGATGCAGAATAGCATCAGCCCTGTAGACTAAAATATAATCCATACCTCATATACCTATGTACTTATATATAATATATATCCTTACTAAAATTAAAAATGCGAAAGTCTCTCTGTCTGTCTGTTACGCTTTCATGGGAAAACCGCTGAACCGATTTGGGTAAAACTTGATATGGAGTAGAGCTTGGATACTAAGAAAGGATATGGGATTCTTTTTACTTCGATAACCTACATGGGTGAAGCCGTGGCAGCAGCTAGTAAAAATGAGTCATTCAAAAATACCGTTCCAGTGCACACGTACAAAATTCTGTAATTAAGAGACACAATTTTTAAGCTATAAACATTTTTTAACTATCACGTATATAAAGTAATTGTTGCATATTAAAAAGTTTAAATCGTGATACACAAATTGACCTTGACTCCTAAACAACGACTCTCGTTATCATCTGAATCACTGAACCATTTCGCAGACAGAAGCGTGGGACCAATCGCACATCTCTCCATATGAGATCGTGATAAAACCTACGTGCTTTTTTATATCGTTGCTTTATATACCAAGTGGGAGGTAGATATGTCTAAGAATATATTATAATTTGAGTACGCTACCATGTATGCTTAAAAATGTCAGTGGACAATGTAGTTAAAAACAATTAGTAATACATATTTTAGTTTTTATGTAGCTAAGCTACCAAATATTAATTAAATTATATAAATAGGTAAGTAAAAGACACTGTGGGTGTTATTTAACCGGATTTGTAAGTACAAGTAAGTATTTGTAAGTGCAGATCCGTGTATAAGTAAGCCCAGCGGTTTCACTCGCGTAAGTGTATAAGTAGTCCCCATTCCTGAAGTTTTCCGATATTTTTGTAGTTATTCGGGGTTGAGAAGAATTAAATTAAAATCATGAAAATCGGTCCACCCGTTTTTGAGTTATAAATTAATGGTGTAACAAACCCGAATTCGTATTATTTAAATAGATACGTGGCATAAGCACTTCTATAGGAAGACATGGCCAAAAAAAACTATCCAACCTGTCCTTTACAAGGTGCGATGTATCAAACCATTACTTAAATAATATCTGAACAATAAATCCATTCGTTCGAACGGTACTTACTTGAGATAGCACCTTCATACTGAAACCAATATCCTCAACTTATCTAAAGCCATTAAACGTAGCAAAACTGTTATGTACAGTCATCCAATCACTAGTAACACTTTACATAAACAACTTTATCTAAACGCACCAAGGTGGTGTTTCCAATATCATTTGTTACAGTTGACGTGTGGTTTACTGTACGCTAGATAAAAGTCTGCATCGTGTACCTCCGCACGCGCAGACGATCAAAAGTGTGGTACAAGTTACATAAGAATGGCGTATTTGATTTGCTTAGTGGTCAAATCACAACGTCAATCAGTTTTAAGTCACTATTATGTCTCATGCTGTGTCTATCACTTGGAGTAAAGTAACGACAGATAGACGTTTAAGAACGTCTTATAGTTAAATAGCGTTTCAATATTCGGGGGTTACTAATGTAAAGTAAAATATTTAACTGTCTAATCGCTTAATGTAAATTGAAGACGATTTTTAAATTGATTTGTTTGTAAATGAATTAACTTACATTATATAATGGGTACTGAATTCTTGAGAATCTTACAGCTTGTTAAAATAAAATGGCGTTATTATGTTTTTTTTTTATCCATATAATGGTTATTTCTAATTAACAGAGAAGACAAATGCGATACTATCAAAACCCGAACATGTAAGTTTAATAGTCGAGCAAAAAATCTGTAAAGACGGGTAATAATAACATACAAATTACTGAACATAAATAACAGCGTGTTGATGTTTTTAAAACTGAATAGATATAGATAAATATAATGAAAAAATATGATATACATAATTATAATTATCTGACAATTTTTTATCTCTCTGTACATTGTTTTTACAGGGCACTACCCAGTATACCCACTACCCTTTTTTGTCACAGCAAAATCAGCAAAACAAGTAACAAAAAACATGATCTATTTTACTGTGGTTAGTGCAAAAACAATTGATTAGAATATTTAGTAGAAGCTTGTACTGACATGCTATTTAATGTGGCCATTATCATAATTTTATGTATAACTATTTCCGCACTGTAGAATTTAATCAGTGTATCGTGGAGGATTTTCAAATATTTAAATCACATGCAAGAAAAACACTCAAATTTAGAATCAACATTATTCGATGATACAATATGTTTTTCCCGCGTGATCGAACCCGAAGCACGTCGCTAATTAATTGAAGTAGTGAAGCAAATCGCTATCTCTTGCTCCTTATACCGTGCTTATAGTCGTAGAGCTTTAACTTATAGTATATCACCCAAGTCTTGTTAAAACTGATCTAGTTACGAGCTTACATAACACCTTCAATGGAAATAATTTCCTTTATCGATGAAATTGGACGCCATATTTCAAATTGAACTAAAATTGTGTAAGCTACGGGAATATTAAGGACGTTAAGTAACAGTTTGTTCGTTGTAAATGTTGCGGTTTTCTGGTTCTACGCTTAATTTGTGAGTAAAAGTAAAGTTATAATAAATCTAGTGTCTATTATCATTACCACAGTGATATAATATTCTAAATTCATAAAATCACAGTGTTTGTTATCAAACTCCTCCGAAACGGCTTGTCCGATTTTTATAACTTTTTGTGTATAATTAGTAAGTCTGAGACTAAGTTTTTTTATAGCCTAGCGTCAACTAGTAAAAAACATAAAACTCAGAAAAAATACAGGCACTCATTAACTATAATCAAATGATGATTATAGTTAATGAGTGCCTGTATTTTTTTAACCTACGTTACGTCTCAAATCGTGGCAAAGGCCTGTCCTTTCGTCTTCCAAACCTCTGTCTTTTACGAGCGCAAGTATACTTTCACTTAATTTCATTGTACTCCTGAAGTACTAAAACTTAATACATCACCCATACCTAGGTGGTTGTCTTGTACCAATTTTGTTGACTAGTTATTGCATATACCACGACACAAGCTACTCTTTCTTAGTTGTATATTTTAGAAAGTAATCAAAGACGTGAGTACTGTTAAGTATTCAGAAATTCACAATATTACACGCGTATTTTAATAAACAATTTCATACCACCCATACATAGACTAAATAAACTATTTATCAAAATAAATTATGCAAATGCTTCAATTATATATAACTGCACCTTTTTTTTGCAACTTTGATGCTTAGAATCATTACGATTGATATTGAAATGTATGTCACAATAAATCGACTCAAATATTTAGTTGATCCTATTTATTGGCTAAGGTTCTATCAATAACAACATCATTATCTTTTACAGAAATGTCACGTCAATCAAGAGTTTAATTTGAATATTTGAATACCTACACAAGTAAATGGCAATGATATTTAAAAAATATTACAGGGTTATCACTAAAGGAAAATATATAAACTTTTTTATATTATTTTGTATCAGTTTCACTTTATGTAATGTATAAATTACTTAACTAAATAATGTAATTGAAACTCGAGTTGAAATGTATTATATTTGTAATCAAACCCAAAGAGTTTACAAAATGACAACAGAATATGGTTCTAAAAAAAATCACAAGTATAATTTTTCTCTCCCAAAAATTTGTCGCCGTTAAAACGTTATTCATCGCACGTAGAAATTTTTATCATGAACTTAAGATCATAATCAGAATACATTGCTCGAGGCAGCCCTACTTACGCCTCTGTAACTCGGCGTGAAAATCTCGCGACAGATTTAGTTCAAATGATAGTTAAGTAAGCATTTCTGATATTGCGCAAACTAACTTGTACCTGTAATAGTTTATGCTAATTTAAACTGACAGTATTCTCGAACAGATTTGACTAATCAAATGCTTGTATGTTTGGAAATACTTGGCCTATAGATAAGCTTTACTGTAATATTTCAAGCCCGGGTTATCTTTTTAATTCAGAGTTATATACTACGCCAGGTTAAATTGACAGTTTGTCATACAATATTGTCATTGTATGTTTTTCGTGCAATTAGGCTTAGAGTTATATATTTGCACTACATACTACACTATAAATACTGTACTTATCTATACTTTATAATATTATAAAGCTGAAGAGTTTGTTTGTTTGTTTGTTTGTTTGAACGCGCTAATCTCAGGAACTACTGCTTCGAATTGAAACATTCTTTTTGTATTGGATAGTCCGTTTATTGAGGAAGGCTATAGGCTACATAACATCACGCTACGACCAATAGGAGCGGAGCATAGATGAAAAATGTTGCAAAATTGAAAAACCGTTGAAACTAAAATTCGCGAACAAAGTCGCGGGGGACAGCTAGTTATATAATATATATTTTGTGTGTCATAAATTGAGCCACTCTAAAACAATTTACAAATATATACTTTAATTTTTTAATTTAATTAATACTTAAATTTAAAAAAAAACAATAAATTATGTATATTCCGTGAAATACAACTAACTGTAAATGAAACACGGTATTTCATTAACTAAGCAAACTATTAAGCTGTAAACATATCATAGCAACAATCTATCCTACAGGCAAACGGTTATATCACATTCGTTTCACTATACTAACGCATAAGTGACAATACCTCTTCCTTATAACAAATTGTCGGTTACCGCACCGTAATACCAGCAATCTAATAAATATTCCATAAACGGCCCACAATATTGCTCCACACTGTAAAATGACTTAATAAAGAAAACAATTGCGTAAGAAACTGTAACAAACTAATCGTTTCCTGAACGGAAAATTGCGGGAATTATTCAAGAGGTTGTATTCCGATTAGAGCTAAGATCGGCGCAAATTTATATTACGCACGATTCTTCATTGTATGTATGTAATTGAGTTGGTAAACACTTGTGCTGTTAAGACGTAATACAGACATGGAAGCTTGTGAAGCATGTTGGATGAAGATAGGAATGAAGCACTTCTTGAATTGATCATGGTTATTGAGTACATTGTTTCAGAAGATTATTGGTTCAATTTCTATGCATTGACTTGATAAAAGATCAACTGCCTGACTAGTCAAGTGACATTTCTAAAAGCGTTAATGCTGATCGATTCGCTCAAATTGTATGGAAGTGACAAGTCTAAGTCATGTGGCTTATCGAAAAGAAACTGTAATTTCCATGCATTTTATGTCATTTGAGCGATTTCTATTAAAGTTAACGCTTGTCGAAATGTCACTTGTGTACGGGGGAGGGGCTGTTTGGCAACATTTCGAAAGATGAAGACTTGTTTTATGAACCTTTTACTATGCGATGATACTAAACTAGACGACCTCCGCTGTCGAGTGGCGTACACGCCGGTTTTCAAGGTGTCGCTTGCTCTGAGGTCCCGGGTTCGATTGCCGGACGGGTTAATATAGAAAACCACTTTTCTGTTTGTTTGTAGTACCTTCGTTGTTTCTGTTACACATTGAGTGCTTTAGCTTCTTACTTTGGGTTCAGAGTTATATATGTGATGTTATCCACATTATTTATTTATTAAAAAAATATTTGTCTTCTTAAACCATCAGTTATTTAAATATTTTATTTGGCTAAAATGGTTAAACGGTTAAATTTATATGTATAAGTGAAACCCATACGCAATATATGTTACCAACATACAAATCAATTGAGATTACACCAGTTAAAAGATGATTAAATACGATGATTATAATTATCCCCTATAAGTATCAATGTTGAAACCGAAATTCATAGGCAGATTAACGGCTGTAATTAATTAATTTATATCACTTAAAGTGACCCAAAAATTAGGTAACACTTGCTAAGATTCACATTAAAACTTGTGCATCGAAGCATCAAAACGCCTCATACAGAGTTACGTCAACAAAGCGATTTAAATTAAGGCTACCATTAACAAATACGCAATTAACTTAAAAATAAACATTTTATAGCAACCACTGGTCAAACTAGCTTGCCGATCTTAATTACAGTTCTAAAGTTTATCAGAGACATTTAATTTAAAACATTGACATAGTTACTCGATAGCGTGTACACTTAGGGCCACATTAAGTTACGCCACACGCATTCGTGTTTATTACAAATACAAATGGTTTAACATTGCGTCCACGTTTATAGAAAGCAGTTGCAACAAACGGAAGGACAGATAGAATGATCTGACTATGTTTATGTACGTGATTCGAGACAATTTGCGTCTGAATCCTGTCTTGCATAAGCGTAACTGTAACATACCGGTATCGTTCGATTTGCAGCCTTATTGTTAACGCTATAAGCTTGACAATGTTGTTACCTAATTCTAATCTAGATACGGTTTTAATTTGAAATGGATAATGCTTATTATCTGTGTAGATATTCTAGTACTGTATCCGTTACGTAAGAGATTACACTTTTACAATTAATTGTATCATTAGAATTAATTGTAGGGTTTAAGAGAAAACTCAGATACATTTTTTAATCATACCTCTCAGAAAGAGATGTAAGGATAAGATTTATTAGTTTTTTTTTTAATTATACGTAAAGAATGGAATGGTAACAGTTTATTGCAGTTTTTTTTTATTATATACCTACCACTTAATGTATTTTGCTAACAAAATAAAAGCTACAAGTAAATAACACTTTAACATGTATAACTATTCCATTCACATTCACAAAAAGACACTAACAATAACGATTAGAAACTTTTAATCGATTGAGCTACTCGATCGGATGCGTTCACCGGACGATACTACGTGTGTATGAAATCAACAATGGTAATTATCATCAGATAAAAAATGTAGTCTAACCGTCGACCGTAAATTTTTTTAAATTGCTGATGTAGAAAAAAGTTCTAGACTGGATTCATGTTATTTATAGATTTCAAAATTGTGTCTCTTTGTGACAATAGTAGTGCCATTGAAAATAAAACTAGTTTGAACGGATTCTATCGCGGTTTATTTTAGATTTTTGTTCCCGACGTTTCGACGCCTTTGCAGGTGTCATGGTCACGGGCAGACTAAACCTCAGAAAGCAATATTATACCATTATTTTTAATCTATACATATATTATATAAAATTCTCGTGTCACAGTGTTTGCAACCAAACTCCTCCGAAACGGCTTGATCGATTTTTATGAGATTCGTCGTGTAGATATATTCGTTAGGTCTGAGAACAGGTCGTAAACTATTTTAATATAAATCTCAAAAATAGTTGATAAGGATGGCCCTGGCAAAATAAGTTTTCCGGGCAGCTATATTAGTAGTATTACTTTAATAGTATAGGATTTTAAATTGTCTGTAGTAATGCGAGTTAGCAAGGAATCGATGACCTATGTTTGTCTTGCTGTTCTACAACAATAATGTTACATAAAAACACATGCTCATAAATTATACATGTCAAGTAAATAAATCCAATTCCCAACAATATGTGATTTACGAAAACCATTACCATACTCTGTACAATCAAAAACACATTATTTACCGTCAGCCCTTTTAAATCTTACAATGATTCTGCTCCACTTACGCTAGAATTAGATACAAGCCACCGTCCGAGTCCGGGAATTAATCAACAATAGCCAGTGAAAGTTGCAAGCGACTGTACACGTGCGGAATATATATTTTATAGTGTTACGTTTATCCTGCACGGTAGTGTACGCTTTACTTAAGTGTATTATGCAAAAGGTAACAATGGGATAACGATAAGAAATAGAAGTTACATCATTTATTTCTCTATTGATATTTGGTGTTATGAAATATGTCGATAACAATTTGGCTGAGTGCAGTTGATACGTGCAAAATTTGAGACCGGCTTTTATGGAGTGAATGGGTGAAGTGTTACCGACCAAAACGGATGTGATTATCATCGCTCCTTTATGTCACCAGGTTAGACGCAACAATAGTCATCATCATCATCAGCCTATCTTCGTCCACTGATGGACATAGGCCTCTCCTATGACACGCCACTGAGCTCGATCTTCAGCTCTTCGTCTCTAACAACTGCCAGCCACTTTGCGGATGTCGTCGCTCCATCTAGCCCCCGGTCATCCTACACTACGTTTGCCGACCGGCAACAATAATTACCATACACTCTTTTAAAGGGACGATAAAAAGACCAGAACAATTTGTTACTCTGACAAGACTTTATTTCAATAATTGCCGTATTCGTTTAGAACACAAGTCTTAAATTGAACGTTTTCCTTTCAAACCACGATCAAATTCACAATAGATTTTATAGATTAACGTAAACGGTAGAAATCTGAGTTCAGTACGTGAATCGAATACTTTTGCCGTTTTGTCTAAAACTACTACTAGACTAGACTTAGACATTCCATCTTAAGTAACTTGAAGTTGCGAGACTTGATTGTCGATCTCTGGCATTGACCGTAAGCGAAAGCTGAGATATACCAGTTTCTTACACATGTTTATGACATGTTATGTTTGTTGTTTTTGCTATGATTAAAAAAATGAGAGTCCTTGAACAGGATGCAATAGTTAGACCTTTTACTTGGTTACGTCAGCATCAGCTCGTATAACTCAGTAATATGGTCCGATTAAAAAAAAATCGAGTTTTGATAAATTCCAATAATTATATTAACATTATCTAATATATAAAATTCTCGTGTCACAGTTTTCGTTGCCATACTCCTCCGAAACGGCTTGACCGATTTTGATGAATTTTTTTGTGCTTATCCGGTATCTATGAGAATCGGCCAACATCTATTTTTCATCCCCCTAGGTGACTTCCACGCGGGCGGAGCTGCGGGCAACAGCTAGTTATCATATATATTATAGTATTTTCAACAAGATTTTTTTAAAAGAAACTAATAAAATGAAACGGCTTGGGTGCCGAACATTCTGAACATTCTGATAGATTTGTCAACGGTCTTTAACTTTTCCTAGGATGTGTTTCAACACCAACTTCTTCGCAAATCAAGACTTAACATGAAAACAGAGCCCCGACCAAGCTAACCTTCATCGATCGACCTGTCAACATCTAGATCTAACAGGTGTTTTTACAACTGGTTCTCGTATTGCACTCGGTGCGTATTGCTCTTATTTACTTGCGTGTTATAGCGCAATAAGTTGTAACCTAATTTATTTTTACTGGTAATATTATATTAGGTGTTGTAACTATCGGTGTTGTTATTTCAATCTTATTAGTCAGTTAGATTGCCAATACGATTTAGAAAAGCTGTAGGTATTAATATTTATGAGGACATTTTATTTGCAACACATAGATTGTTGATGGTTGATACATTCTATAAAATCATCTGACGTGAAATGGTTTGTAATATTAAAAAAAATAAGTTAAAAGGTTTATTGCAGGAACATGATCAACTTTTACAGTAAATCTTACATCAGGACCTTCTTTTAAGTATAAGCATTAACTGTGCTAGGACCTGCTTGTCAATAACAAATTATAAAATCGTAAATTTGGTAAATATAGTAACAAGTTAGAGATACGTATATCCTAAAATAGTGTATGTGTGTATGTATGTGTGATATTAAAAGTAATCTTTTTAATTTTATTCCTGTTTGTCAGTATGTCATTTAGTTTTTATGATCTTAATCTCTGGAGTCGTAATGACTGCGAATGTCAATGTTATAAAAATCCCAATTTTTCAATATGATTCTGAAGATCACACCCCACGTTCCTAAGTTTCAAATCGAAAATGTAAACTGTTTTGGAAATATTCTCTATCATTAAATAACAACTAACATTTTTTAAGTAATCATCGCAGTATGAAAATCAAATAAAGGAATCACTTTTCGAATAACGGGTTTATTGTCACATTGCAAAGAAAAGGCCATCTTTTTTCCTCGCTCTCCTGTACTATGCACTCAGTTTTCTCATAAAAACAAATCCGAAACAAACATTGTTAGGCCAAGTCTAGACAACCTAACCTACATACATACATCACGCATTACCTTAATAAATACCAAAGTATTACCTAAATAATTACATCCTAGTGTTACAAAATACATGAGCCTGTATAATAGGGCCCTAATTGTGGCGTTGTGTAATACGCATGCGCGCTAACGCGGCGGGCGTGACGTGCGCCCGCGCCGATGCGCCGAGAGCGACGCACTTCCGACGTAATCACCTGTTACAGGAATATAGAGTACAGAAACGTGTAGATATGGATTATTACTTGAAATTGATTAATATCTAGTAAGAACAATCCATTTTATCATAAATCCAATACTTAATCAAGTATTGATTTTTATTTAAATTTAAATAAAAGGTTTTTTAATAATTTAAATAAAACAGGACAAGTGCGAGTCTGACTCGCGCACCGAGGGTTCCGTACAAATTTTTCTGATCGTCACGGTCTATTCTCTAAAAACAAACTTAACTGTGGGGTTGAAAAAATGCTCTCTCATATGTCGATATATGTACAAGACACTATCAAATTTCTATAGGTAAATAGTTTGTAATCGAAAAATTGTGTTGTTATGTTACAAAACTACACATTTAAAATTTACTTGTACATAATATTTTTTTTAATACTACTCCCGCACTAAATTAGCTTAATTTATGACGAAAATCAAGACTTAAAACAATCATTTATGGATCACACAAAGTTTGTCCCATGCGGGCATCGAACCCGCAGCAGGTCGCCCACAGTGGTATATAGCTTGGTAACCACTTAGCTATCTATACAGTCTATATATACTTTTTTCATTTTAATATTGAAAACACTGATTAAATTTCGGTACATAAACTACACTCGAAGTTTACATCAGAACTGACATAAAATCTATGACTCAACATTAAATTAAATAAACTACAAATTAAAAAAAGTACCTATTTTAAGCCTTCCTAACTCTGTATTCAGAGAAACAAACTTCTAAGATCACGATGTGGCTGCGCGTGCGACGGAGCGCACGTTTTCATAACGTTAAGACAAAACTAGGTTACTTGCCACTGATCTCGATTTCATACAATCATACAATAAATTCAAGATTAAAACTTATGAACCATTAAACGAACGTGAGGCCGAGTTTTGATCGCAAAAAGTTGACCTAGGTTATGTTACGAGGTCGAATTTTGTAGGTGTTGTTGATCTGAGTTTATGATGTGATGATCTATAATGATAGGTATTATAATTACGAAAGTTATGAGTATATTACATGTACACATTTGTTACTTGTTGAAAAGTAAAATAAATAATTTAAATAAAATAAATTACAGTGTCTAACAGCAATACATTTATTATCAGAATTCGTGACGAGAAATAATAATGAAATAAAACAATTACAAAACATATTTTTTCTTTGCATTTAATTACAAAGTGGCAAAAGCAATTTAGTTAAATTTAAATTAATAATTTATCGCTGACTGTTTCCGACCTCCTAAATTACCACAATCAACAAGCCAATTAAATTAATTATAATTAAGAATTCTAAACTGTGTAGGAAGTGTACGAGCCTAATAAACTGATACAGTTTCCAAACTTAGCAGGAACACGAGAGCGGAAAGAATCGCATACAATCTATTACCCTCGCCTGTTCCGTAATCGATTATCGATTTTGTAATGAACTCGATGAAACGCGCGTCCGATGTAGAGGTGGTCGCGTACGACCTTGCGCAGCTACCTTACGGCTTTACACGAACTTACACCGCCATATTGTAACCCCAGGAACCTATATGCACGCAAACTTTCTTACTCTTTACGTTTATGAAAGGTTAAATTAGTGATCCAGTTATATTCATTCGCAAACTAACCCCCGAAAACTAAAACTCTGTTTAACTTTAAGACGTTCTTAATGTTTATCTGCCGTACTCAGATAGGTTAATGGTTACTTAAGGGATTTCTTAGTATCGATTTTAAATGTTAAAGATACTTAAATCGATACTAAAAAATCTCACAAATTACCATTCACGTCTCTGAATGCGGCGGTAGGTATCTGTCGCTACTTTAAATCTTAAAGTTACAAAGACAGCAAGAGATATAAAACAAAGACAAAATAAAATTACTGACGTTTTAGTATTCGGCTACTAGCCTATAATAATATCAGAAACACCACGTAATGCACGAATGCTACCAAAACTTCGCATAATCATTTGCGAATGTCGTCACTTGTGGGTTCGCACATTCACACGAATGTGAGTGACCGGCAAGTTTTCACCTTCGTCGAGCCGAAGGAAATACATGGCCACTGTCACTTTCTAAGCCCACAATTACTTGACGAAAGGTGCTATAATTATTGCAAAATGTAATAACAGTTGTTAACAGCTGCTTGATGAAATGCCACTCGCTATTAAACTGTAACTGTAACAGATCACGTCACATTTCTTGGGACATACCACCTGGTAGGCAAAATGATTGGTGTCATATTCATATAGCAATGAAAGCTTGAGATATATTCAGATCGCAATAATCATTACTTTCAAATTACGCCAATATCTTGTAGTTAGTGTTGCTGGTATTATGTTATATAGCATATTATAACTTTCTGATAGACCTTTTTAAATGCATTCTGAATAATGAATAGGAAAATGGTATTTTTTAAGCTGCAATACGAGTTCCATTTAACCCTAAGATACTGTAGACAATTTTACTAAAAGACTCTAAATATTATATACCTATGCAATTTTTGGCAGTAAACTCTCCCTAATTACATAGTACCATTAAATATGGAATTTGAAATGAAATTAAACAGACTGCTAACCCTTCCAGAAAAGCAGTGTAGTGGTAAACCTTGTTACACATAGAACAAAAAAATATTTACAGCGTATCAACACTATAATCATTTCACACTAAAACTGCTATTTAAAAATTAATTATACATTAAACTTTTTGTTACTTCGTTGAAACTTATTTCATGAAATGCAAATTAAAATAACAACGGATACTAGGGTTGCCAAACGACACGCATGATTGGATCACGTCGTGTTGTAAGAAAGAATGCGAAATGAGAGACTGTTGATATACGTGTAATCTATTTAGGCCAGCCCTAAGGCGATCACATGTTGTGCAGTACCTAGTGTATTACATAATTTTATTATATTTTTGCGTTTATTTAATTTATTAGATTTTTTGCTTATTAAAATTAAAAAAGGGATAATAAAGTAAAAGCTGCCTATTTGTATTCAATTGCTTGTCTGTAATAGTAAAAAACATTTCCTGCCCTATTACTAAATTATTCATGTGTTTTACTGTAGAATTGAGAATCCTTCATAAATATGCTCATACATAAATAAAGTCAATACTTAAGTATCGAAGATATAGATTTATCAATAATAAAGAAACTCACATTTTTGGTTTACTTAATCAATTTATGTTAATAAGTTATTTAATTAAGTACTATGATTTTTTGTATAAAATAATATTTGTTAAAATTGTTGTAAATTAATTTTAAACATACCCAAATAAAATGTTAGGTTTATATATGTTTTTTTTTTTTTAATCCGACGGATTTAATCTTAAATCTACTTAAATGCTTCTTTTGTCAAAGTTCTATAAAATTAACGAATTAGAACAAGAAACTTTGGACAATGATCCTACAACTTCCTTTTATAGGCTCTTGCGATCGTAATTCATAACACAAACTTGTACTTTGCCTATTACAATATAAATTAGAAACCCCGCTGTGACTTAACTTGTCAAATAACTAAGTGATTGCAGCACGACACCTACGAACACAACAAGTAAAATTGAACAGGTATTTCGTCATCAGATTTGAATTTAGGATTAAGGAATTGTAGAGTGGCGCCAGAAAGTATTTTATAAATTATTTATCTTATGATGAACTGCGGTCCAAAATGATGATAATTCTGAGAGTGAAAAGCATGTGCTACTACCGGGTAATAAATTATTTTTCTATGTACCAAATTTCATTCAAATCCGTTCAGCCGTTTTAGCGTGTTTGAGTAACAAATATCCATCCACCCATCCATCCTTCCATCTAAAATTTCGATTGCCGATGGGTATTTTTTTTTTTTAACCGTATCTTTAAAACAAAAGGATCGTAAAAGACTTGTATCCATTACTCGATATATTATTATAATAAAATATGTTATCCGTCTCAAACGGTAAATCCTGAAGTGAAAATAAAAATACAAATGCACATAGCCATGTATTTTCCGATAGCAATCTTCAACTCTTCTGGTGAACAAAGTAAGTGCATTCTTTGCACCCATCCCTAATTTAAATAGCAAACCTTTAGACAAGGAAACCATCACATGTCAACAAAATAAAGGCGAATCTAATCTGTCTTCAAGCATTATAATATCGTAATTTAACATCACTCACGACCATTAGGAACTATGTGTTACGTTTTGATGGTTTTTCTCACACCTCACTTCCCACGGAACACATTAGTTTGTATGTATTTATGATTTACTTACGCCATTATTCTTTATGCTCGTACTTAAGGGTTGCCTCATTTTATGCGATTTAAATGACATAAGAAAAGCGATCAATATTAAAAAGACTGAAATTATCGAACAATGGTTTGATTTTGAATATTTTCTAAATACTTATAGTTGCAAGTCTGAATATTGCAACCTTTAACTGCATTACTTTCATTGAATTGTGATGGTAAAATTTTACCTAACCTCAAAACACAATGTGTGCAGCATTTGGGGATTATATCAAAACAGAAAATCTTTATTCTAATATTCCATTCTCGCCTTTATCTTACTTTTTGTACCACGCGATAAGGGTCAGTACACACGGTCAACTGATTGCCTCGAGCAGTTGATGCAACCGCAAATGCATTTTATTGGGGGCAACGAACCGCGACCGGATGATCGACGGATCATTTTGATGCATCTCGGTCGATGTGTAATGCCTTCGGATGCTTAGATGAAATTCCTGCCTCATCTAGCAATAATGTAGCATATTAGCAAGATATTATTGCAGCAATTTCTAAAATATTACCTATTTTTATTCAAGTCTAAAATTGGTTTAGGATTGTGGATCCAATTCCAAACTCATTACAATAACCGCCGCAAACTACACGTAAGTTTATTTACATGTTTCCAATAAAACAACACAAACCAACTTGAACAATGTGTGTAACCACAAAAACTCATTCATGGTATGAACTTTAAACCACCATCGTCAATTACCACTAAACAGGTCTGTATAACTACGGGCAATAATGGGTATTATCCTAGATTGTATACAAATGATGAACAAAAACAAACATTGGATCTGATCCAATCACATAATCGTTAACTAGTGACACGTAGAATCGATTCGTCAGACTCGAATATAATCGATCATATTAACATCGATTGGGTCGATGGACTTTAATAAATGATTCGCGGTCGACATGTTGCATTCGTTGCAACACAAAATTAACTTATGGAGCTCGTGAGATGTAAAGGCATGTTTGAGATGATCGAAGTGTCGGCAATAAGTTTTCACTTCTGATTTTATCGATTGATTATTGTTTTTGAAGATGAAAATGATTTGTTGAATACGATTTCAAGGAAAGATAAATAGATAGAGAATTAATTAATGATGCTAAGGTAATCATCCACGTCACAGTTAAAAGAGAAAACTTACATTTGCAGATGATCATAAATTTCATAAATTATTCTAACAACAAATAAATTATTTACATAGCTTCCTATTGCATCACTAGTGATTAAGCAGTTATGATTACACCCTAATATAAATGCGTCGAAACGTAAAGTACTTTCAGATTTCAACAACCAGGACGATGGTGTAACCACTGATATTGAGTTCATATTGTTTTGCCGAAGCGAATTAACAAAAGAAAAAGAAATTTGAATATTCGATGTTAATCTGGATATTGTTACACTTCTATGAGCAACCGACTATGATTTAAATAAGTTTCCCAATCCAAAAAATACAAGATTGGAATTCGGATGTTGCGTACATAAACATAATAGTCATAATAACTAGAAAAATTTCTTCATTTGTTTTTGTTTTGGGTCTGTATTGGTCATGATTAGAATTAAATTTAGGTGATTAATTTGTAACTCGGACCGGATTTTATGGTTCATTTCATGTTGTAACTCCAAGTTACCTGTTCTTATATCATGCCTTACCGGTTCTATACTAGATGTCCGATAAGCAGGAAATTGTCGATTTTGAAAATTCATAAATTCAATCACTATAGTACAGTTTATAGCATAAATTATTTTATGTCGGATAGTGATTGACTAATCGATTAGACCGATGACATTTATCGATATAACTTTCGTTATTGAGTTGTTGTTAGTAGATTGTTCCGATTAAATCTTGTTAATCAACTGACGCTTAGTTATCAGCACATTGTTATTTAGTTTTTATTATTAACACATCAATCGATCAACTCCTGAGGTCTCGTTTACCTTTTACGGCGCGTTTTATAAGCAAGGTCGTGTTGCTACACTTCGGATCAATGCTGTCTATCGATTCTTGATTGAAAATCGCTTTGTAATCGAATCGAAAGTGTATTATACAATGTACACTCATAATTCATTCGGCTAGATTAATCTTATTAAGATTTTTGATTGGCGATCATTGATTAGAAATATATTTATCGATTACTTGACATTGAATTAAAAAAAAACTATCGTTTGAAAAGAAAACCAATATACTAATGTCACATCAACATTACCGTGCCCTATAGACCTGATGCTCTCAACCTTGTATAGAGATTACCACGTAATCGATTCCTCGCGACATCGACATTAGGTAACAGGGTGGTACTCGATGTCGCAACTCTAATGACCGGCAAGGTCGAGGCCGCGACTGAGGTCGGCACACGACCTCATCGAGTAAAGCTTTCTATTTTCTATGACTGAGTTTCAGATTGATTGTTTTCTTGCTAACATTTCGCTTTCATGTGATTACTTGATTCGTTTTTTATTGTTGCTGATGTGCAGCCGTTAAATTGGCTTGTACAATTGACATTTTCGAAATTAAATAGTTAATCAAATCGATTAAAATACTGCTAATGAAATGACGCGTAATATTCGATTTAAACCTGTTTACATTTTTTTCCTATCTTGACATCGTCATCTATCGTTCAAATTTCAAACGTATCAAAATTACTCATCGGTTCTCAAGAAGTCTCGGTCGGATGACCTTTGATTGCGCCGGCGCAGTCCGATGCATCGATCAGAGGGAAAGTAAACGATTACTGGATTACTGCAATCGAGTTATTAGGTGGGCTGATGTAATGATCACTTGTTGCACTTTTTATCGATTGTAACAATTGTTATGCGATTACGATTTAATAATGAGATGTTCGCAGCGCCTCATTGCGTAGTGAAGTGTGCATTGGACCATTGGTGCTTGTAAAATACTGGTTTGACCCAGAGCTACATGATTGAGGTTATATTTTTAAGAAAAAAAAAACATTTTTAATAAAAGAGTTATTCTTAATTTCAAGTGCTTTAACTACAAAATACATGAAATATGTCATGTATGTAAATAAAAATGGCTCATGTTTACAAATGTAAATAGGTACAGGGTAAAGTAATGTGTGGTCAAGGTACTAATTTGACAAATAGTCTAATTGCTTTACATTAATTACTTTGACTTATAAACTTGTTCCATGACTTACGATGTTGGTAATGGTTTAATTCACGCTGCTTTCAAGTTATCTCGATAGTTTACCTGGAACAGAATAAACACATTATTAGAAAAATAAATATGACGAGAAATTAGCAGCGGTTAAATAGGTACCTACACTTTCTAAAGAATGACGTTACTTATGAAGTATTTACATTAGTTTGTAGACAAAGTGGTAAATATTATAGACCTTATAAACATCTAAGAATTTATAATAATCCTTTAAGATGTATTATATGATTTTTTTTAGAAGATCTACGCAGTCTGAGCGCGGACTTTGACTGCTTTACCGGACTTTTGGCGAGAACCTTAAGCGGCATCCAGCCAGAGCTATAGAAAAACTAACTACGTCAGCAACGTTCACTAAGGGCACCCCCTGTGGGGTTCGGACCTCGACTTAGTGCGTTCCTAACATTCTTAATAAGGCAAAACAGCAAGAGAGGGCTGGATGTAAATTTTTATTATTTTAGTGTCTGATGAGGTCTTTTTGAGTTTCGTCGGGTGATGAGTTTACAATTAGTAATTCCAAATTAGGTTTGTTGAACAAGTAGAAGTATCATAATATATTTATGTTTTCACAACTATGTGTTAAATACTGATAATTATCGATAATCACATTAATTTCCAAATATATAAAATAATTTAACATCGTTGCATACTAATTGAAATGTTTACGCAAAACAACATAGAGATGTGTGCGTTCATGTGATGTAAACGCCAGATATTATTAAGAAAACGATTTACTCAACGATAAATCACATATACATACCATACATACATACACGTCGTAATTATTGAAAAGCGTTAACTTGAGGCCGTAACATTTATCAGAGGTGATCATAAAAAATTGCCATTGTGCAATATCGTATTGTTGTTTGTTACGAATGACAGAGGTTAACTGTTAGCCAGGTGGTTTATAAAGGTGTAGATTATGATTCTGTAACTGTCAATTTAATGGAAAACTTTGCTCGGTAATTTAGCGATCTCGTAGGATAAGGGCTCAAGGGCTGTGAATAAAAAAAAGTATTAAATATTTAGACCCTATAATGTAATTATAGTGATGTCAGTTACACTTTTAATTATCTCCTTAACTTTTCAGCCAGTTTAAATAACAGAGGGAACTTAAAGTATTTTTCAACATTAGAATTAGACGTCATCTTCTCTCATCTAAATTTTGCGTGCCCGACAGGGTAAACAATAATCACATAATTATAGGTTACCAACTAAGAACAGAATTTGGAATTAAAATAAATATTGAATATTCAATTCAATATTCATATTAATAATTAACGATTATTGACGAAGAAGTCAGGAAAATTTTCAAGAAAGGCAAAGTACCTACGTTTGCTAAAGCAACCAATTTACATCGTCCTTGCCTCATAAGCTGTTAATAACTTACGTATTTAACGTCTGTAGCAACTATAGTGTTGTCCTCATTAACAATAGTTAGTTAATAATTCAGGTGCGCTGCTTACACGGGTTCCTTATTCTTAAACAAAATTTTTGCAATCTTTGTTCTAGAATGTTCCATGAACTTTTAAAGCTTTTAAAACAACAATTGGAAAAAACTGTTTACCAAAAGTTAACTTCCGTGGTGAATCTAAAACAGCTTTCGTAATAAAATTACTTTTAAATCTTCGTCACAGTGTATATGACGGTTTTTTTAAAGGTCGACAACGTGCAGGATTTATTTGTGGGTTCGGGTCGGTAACGGTATTTAAACACCTCTTTTGGAGGTTAGGTCAAGACTGAACAGAAAGCTATTCAGTTAACGTTGGAAAAAAAAAGTTCATTGAAAACACTACAACTTTTCAACTAATATTGTAATCTTTAAATAGTGAATAATGACAGATTACTCACGCCAAAAAACCAAATCGAATTTCCTAAGAATAGCTTAATCTAACCAAAGAGAATGACGAAGCTAAAACATTGCAAGGACAATGTAAATTGTAAATATTACTAATGTATTCTCTCTTCCGAATCGCAATGAGCACCTTTGGAGACGACTTTCAAGGTTCTATAGCATCTCATTGTGTTACCGCTACACCCAACTACTAAACTAAAATATTTGCACATAAATTAACGGTAATCCTAAAGAAACAAAAAGAAAAACAAATAACACTAAAACTGTGTTACGATGAATAATTCAACGCAGTAACCATGACAAATATGTTACCCACAAAAATTTGGACCAACGTACTGTTTTTGGATATTTTAAAATGTTAGACAGTAATAGAATATGCATAAATATTTGATGTCATTATTACCAGATACGCTTCAAAGCAAAATCGTCGATGTAATTTGAATAATTAGTATAAATGTCGTGACAATAAACTAAGATAAAATGCCAATCCCTTAACAAAGTTATTTGAAGAAGAATGGCCTTTATGAAGCAAATACCATTCAACAAATGTGTTGACACATTATCTAAACACTCATTTGAAGCCCAACGATGTTAAAAACGGATCTTATCGAAAACAATACAAACAATGCAAGGCCTTCAAGAAATAAGATCATTTAACTTTAATGCCTAAACAAAGCTAATACTTAATCAAATACGAGCATGCAAAAACAAGATCTAAATTAATCAATCTAAAGTCAAATGTCAGTTGTTTTAAATACAAGTGTACAAGTTACAGGGGGCATGCTAGACGAATCGGTAAAGTTAGATGTCATTGAGATAGAGCCGGCAATTGTTCACGGCACGGACAGAGCCAACAATGGATCATGTACACGCATTGTACTGTCCGCGTGAAGAATAACGGAGGAAGCTGAGGCCATGCATCTAAACCTTGGACGGGTGAATAGCAATGAATGGGCTCGACCCCATCGACGCTTACCATACAATAGTGATCCCAAAATGAGCCCAAGATGGTTTTTAATTGATGTTGTAAGATGCAGTCGCGTGTAACTTTGGAAGCGGAACTAAATAATAATTTCCGCTCTTGTAAGAGACAATAGATCGTTATAAGGTGTCGGTTGTATAACCTGCGGGCGCCGACTACATCTCCTGGGTACGCATCATGTTGCTAAACGGATAAAAATACAATTTGCGTCGCAATTTTCCACACCAACGGCCGCTGAACATTAGGTAATAGTCTTTTGTTTATATTTAGTTGTTATTTTTTTAAATCGTTTTCCGCTGTAGTTAATTTAAAACAGAAAATTAAAGCAATTAAATCACTATTTATTTTTAACCTTAAAGAATAAAAAAGCTTAGATTAAGTATTTATTCTATTTCACACTTTTTATTCCATTTAGAATTGTATTTGTTACAGAGTCTAATACCCGAGGTTGCCTTAAATCTACCGACATTATAATATAGAGGCTTAAATATGAATTATAATATTTTGTCAAGGTGATCTATTAATATTTTTAATCTAGTATCGTGACCTTTGTGCGTTACTTTCAAATCTAGACAAAAAAATACTTGACAAATGCATTCTCAATGAAATCTATACTAAAATGGAACCGGAGCATGACGAGGCTGTGTTTTAGAAATATAAAATACTTTATAAATATTAAAATGAAGGTTTCGTTACAAAAAATATTTCATAATTGTAATTTTTAAAGTCACGTAAACTTTGCAAACCGTTTTTTTTTTGAAGGATAATGTTCTGATTACATGCATTGATTAATTTTACGATACATATTATTTACGTATACTTATGATAATTTAGACCTTATAATTTCTGTAGGTGAATGCTAAGTTGCATCACAAAATAATAATTTATAACATCCTCTTTTTAAGCAATTTGCGTTCTGAATACTGCTTGTTGACTGCAAGGTAACGCGGGACGAGGAAATAAAGACTCGGTAAATGGAAAATTTACATTAATACTTTAAATTTAAATGAATAATCAATAAATTATTTAATTTATTTACTTTTCAATGGAAAGCCTTAGAATAACAACTATAAAATTGTAGAAACTATATTATAGTTAGAACACTTTCTGTATATGTACTTTCTTAATTAGTCTAAGACATGATTGACAATTGGTGCAGGAAAACATCGTGAGGAAACCTTGCATTCCAAAAATTGGAATCTGAAATTGCCATCCCATAATGAGCAAGCGTGGTGATCAATGCTCGTTACTTCTCTGTATGAGAAGAGGCCTGTTTTTAGGCAGGTCTAATTATAATTATTTATACAACTAAATATGAATAATAATTTGTATAATAACCTTCGCGAGGAGTATTTATAACTACTTAAAACAAAATGGTTTACTCACCTACATTCTCGGGATCGCTCGACTAGTTTCAGACTTAATAGGAGTCCCTAATCATGAGCTAAAGCGGCAGCGGTGGTGTCACCACCACCGCCGCCGCGTTATTTTGCTAAATATGTAACACTAGCTGTCCCCCGCGACTTTGTTCGCGTGTTTTAGTTTCAACGGTTTTTCATTTTTGCAACATTTTATATTTATGCTCCGCTCCTATTGGTCGTAGCGTGATGTTATGTAGCCTATAGCCTTCCTCAATAAACGGACTATCCAATACAAAAAGAATTTTTCAATTCGAACCAGTAGTTCCTGAGATTAGCGCGTTCAAACAAACAAATAAACAAACAAACAAACAAACAAACAAACTCTTCAGCTTTATAATATTAGTATAGATTAATTTTCGGAAGTAAAAAACAAAATCCAAATAATAAAAAAAAAAAACCGTCAGTCAGTTGAGATTTTGCAACAATGTAAGAAATTTATGGACCGTGCGAAATTAATAACAAAATAATTAGCGTTTTTAAACGTGAATTAATTTTATAATCGCCGAGTTAGATAAGGATTTAAATAAACAGTTAGTTAGTGTTACTTTTGTCCATTTTTTTTTAAATTATATAAATTTAAATTAAAAAAATATAAAAATAATAGAATAACAGTAATATTTATTGCATTTATTATTAATTAAATAATTGTTTACGTAAAAATTACTCTTTTGGTTGCAATATTTCATGTTATAGAATAGTCTGCTGTACAAAAACTGACACATTTTAAATTAGTTTAATAAAACTAAAAACAACACTGACATTTAGCGAAAGGAAAATGAAAAAGAAACCTCCAATTGAAAGGCCCGATCAGTATGTTACGACATTCCCAAACGACTGGATCCTACATACACGCATGATTTGTTTTTTTATCACTTACTTTTGGCTAGCACGAGTTGAATTAACCGTTCCTTAGAAGGATTTATACATGTAGCCAAATTAATGTAATTCACATACATAGCGGTTCTGAATGGAATGTATTTAGCCGCTTGCCTTACCTGTACACAGCTGTATATTCATTTAATTTACGGTTACAGTGGTATTTATTTTATAGATTTATTTGTTAGCACTAAAATATGTTTAGGCTTCGCAATATGGTTGATTATAATTAATGTGAAGATGCAACTGTGGCTTATTAATTACCATTTGTTAGCCAATATGTACCTACCTGGAATTTAATGAGTATTGAAAACTAGTTAGAGATTTCATATAAGTGTTTTATTCGCAAATTCACTTTTGTGTTCGTATAACTCGCAAATATACTATTAATATTTGAGTGTTAACTAATTTTACTTAGAATTTATCTTGTATATTATGGCCAAAAACTCTTCCAAATTTAGCTTAGTAGTTCACGAGAAAGAAGAACTGAAGCTTACTTAAAAACACATCTGATTTCAATTAACCGAGCGTCAAACATTTAGTTCACAATACTAACAATTATAAACGACCTATTTCCTTTTCAATATCGAATACAAACACAAATATTCCTATAAACTTAGCCTCAATATGTCATAACAAACATTATACAATATCTCACCAAGTTCATTGCCGTTGGGCAAATGTCTCCGTGGAAGGTGAAAGTTTTACGTCATCGGTATAACCCCACCGAGTTGCGTAACAGCCAAGCAGATGTGAGTCTTAAATAATAACGTGCTTTACTATTTAGCCGGGTTATTTGACATCTGATCGTGAACTTTGTGTTCATTTGTAGAGATGTGCTTTATGGAAAGTGGGTATGTTAATATTTGATTAAAAGTTTTCGGAAATATCAGATAAATTAATATAGGTAATTAATTGGGTTATTATCTCGTTAGTTTGAAATAGTAAAAACGTGATTATCAAGTAAAGGATTGCCGGTTTGCTTCTCGATATGTGATAGTTATGACGGTATTTTGTAAATAAATTCTGATAATGCCTAAATTTTCTGAATTACCGCTAAATATTTTTTTTTACCGAGGTACCTTTTTTAATAAACATGTGGGCATGAACAGAAAGCTTCTTCGCTTTCCTTGTCTGCCTAGGTTTCTTAGACAGTATCTTCGAGTCTCATCAATCGCTATATAAGTATGCAGAGCTGACTACCAACCATCGTCATTCGGAGAAACAAAAGAAGAAGAAAAAGTTATGTTACACCTACTAATCTGTCATCTTGCAGAAATATTTTTTTTTACTATGTTATTTTATTATATACGTATAAGCAAAAAAATATACACATACCCATACATATAAATGTAAAAAATAATAATTAATATCATTAGTTTAGCTTTTACTTAAGAATTAATGGAACTTCTGTCTTATAATTTATTTTAAATATCAAATAAATAAATATTATTATCTACAGCCCATTTTCGTTTTTAATTTGCTATCTCTAAGTAAGGACTTGTAATCTTCTCCCCTTTAAGGGAAGAATCATTGCACATAACATTCGTAAATTTAATACCTTGATTATACCTCATTTATTATGACCATTTCTTGGGATGACTGTAATTATAATCTATATGATTCTTGTAATATCACCGCGATTAATCTTGAGTAAACCTTATTACTTTTTAATTATACTTTCCAGCATTTGGATGGATGTGTTGAATACAATTTACATTTAAACATATTTTTTTAAGTTTCTAATGAACCTTACAAAGGCAATGGATAAACAAATATTTTAAACGAATAACTGTACATAATGGTGTTCTAGCGACCCGCCCCCGCTCCGCACGGGTAGACAAAAGATAAATCTATACTAATATTATAAAGCTGAAGAGTTTGTTTGTTTGTTTGTTTGAACGCGCTAATCTCAGGAACTACTGGTTCGAATTAAAAAATTCTTTTTGTATTGGATAGTCCGTTTATTGTGGAAGGCTATAGGCTATATAACATCACGCTACGACCAATAGGACCGGAGCATAAATGAAAAATGTTGCAAAAATGAAAAACCGTTGAAACTAAAACATGCGAACAAAGTCGCGGGGGACAGCTAGTGAATTATACACAAAAACCTTTCCCTTGAATCACTCTACATTAGTGAAAACCATTTGAAAACAGGTTCGTAGTTTTTGAGTTTACCCCGTTCAAACAGTCAGACAGACGTGGCGTTTGTTTTATAATATGTATAGATAGGTAGATATAGATGGATAGATTTAAATAGATGTTTTTTTTCCATTAATAATAAAAGAGACGTGGATGATAATTAATATAGTTTTTACTAGCACTCCTACGCAGAAACCGAGACATCTAGCATAATACGTATCTAATTATTTGCCAACGAGCATGTTTAGAGACAATTACATTTAAGCAATATGTTTTTTATATATGTAATTTTAACAATAAACAATTGGCAACACGAATAAACAATTTCGGTGTCGCCAACATTACGAAACATTACACTTATTTTCTACCTCATGTTAACAATTACAATAATAATTTACTTTGATATTTGGATGTCGTTATAAAACAAGTTAGTTTTTCGTCATTATTCAGTTGGCAAGGTCGCAGATTCAATTTCATACATACTTGTACTAGTTAGAAGTATATCATATCATTAGGCGGATTTGCTGTTTATTTTTTGACGTGACAACGTCTTATAAATTGGTTTGCCGGGTGACACTTCAAGAAACTGGGTAACGCTCCGCTCACGTTATGCGCTCACAATGAGAGCGAGTGAGAGGCACGCGTCCCTTCCACTCGGGCATGGTTAGCCCGCCTAAGAGCGAGAGAGACAGACATTGACATTGACAGTCGTTGTCACGTAAAACTTTCGCCCGTATACCGACTTTACAGGCAACCAATTTTCTTTCGTCATTGAAGGTTAATTACATGAAAAAATTAAAAAAGAAATCGTAGATCCTAGATACAATGTAATGTTTTTATCTCAGCTTGGTGAAAACCATATGAAAATCCGTTATGTAGTTGTTGAGTTTACCGCGTTCAGACAGACTTTGTTTTATTATTATTATGTTAGAAAATATAGAAGATGGATTAGTCGTATGTATAAAAGATAGAAGATTGTTATGAATGCTTCCGTGGTCGAGTGGCATACACGCCGGTTTTCTAGGTGTCGCCAGCTTTAAAGTCCTGGGTTCGATCCCCGGACGGGTCAATGTAGAAATCCACTTTTCTACATTGTCTTGGTTCTGGGTGTTTGTGGTACCTTAGTTGTTTCTGATTACATAACACACGTGCTATAGCTATTTTGAGTTCAGAGCAATGTATGTGATGTTGTCCACATTTATTTATAGTCACCATGCAAATTTTCCTTTTCCATAACACGCGTTAATAATATATCCTATATCAACTTTACCTATCATCTCTAACAATATACAATGTATTATTGTAGCATATTATGTAACCAAGTTATGTGAACACGCATCGTCTACTTACATAAACTTAAACAATTAGTTTTTCGGAAGTACCGTACGATTCTCATATATTATGCAAGTAATGTATTTTGTTTACCGACAGTTCATCATGTGTGTGCCGCGTGCAAATTAAATTTCGATTTAAATTAATTGTGTAACATTTAACTCCAAACTCATCCTGCTTAGGTACTTTATACAATACCTACTAAAGAGTATCAAAATACAGACTTTGATGTTATAACTAAAAAGACCTCTTATATATCTAAGCATGCAAAACCAGTATGTACGACTTTTGGACTAATTTTACTCTCTAAACAAATCAACTACAAATAGGTTCTACAGAGGACTGTATTAATATTATATTTCTATAGAAGGTATTATATAATAATAATATCTTGGGACATCTCACACACGGTCATCAGATCCCAAACTAGGCAGAGCCTGTGCTATGGCAACCAGACAACTAATAAACATACTTATGTATTTCTAAATACATACATATTATAGATAAATTACACCCAGACACAGAACAAATGATCGTGCTCATCACACAAAGATTCTTCCTGGGTGGGAATCGAACCCACGACCTCCGGTTCAGCAGTCTGGGTCACTAACCACTAGACCAAAAGGCCCGTCAAAATTGTCAAAGTTGTGTGTATTATGTCATTGATATACAAAAATAATCTATACATTATTATAAAATACAATACAACGCCGCTTCAGTCTGTCTGTCTGTCTGAACGCGATAAACTCAACAACTACCGAACGGACTTTCACATTGTTTTTACAAATGGATAGACTGAATCAAGAAGAAGATTTTTGTGAATAACATTAATGTTTTGTCTAGCCTTGCGAAGCCAGGGCGGGCAGCTAGTTATATATAAAATATAGCTTTATTACCTTCGACAAGCAATAGTATAAAGTCTATACCAGTACCAGCCTACAATAGTTCCTCTGCTGGGTAGCTGGTGGCTCTTCTAAACGAGTTGCAAATATAATGTCATCTTGTTTGTGTATATGAGTAAAAACTAAAATTTTCCAGACTACGACTTAAAGAGCTTAATGCGGTATCGATAAAAGTAGGCTAGCCACAAGTGAGCGGACTAGACGGCCTCGGCCACGCCTTGTAAGGGCGCGTTACTACGCGGAAACTGTCCGCCTGGGAAACCGAACAAATTCCTTCACTTTTATAAAATATAGCTCAAATGTTAATGACACTGGATCACTTGTACCTAGTTGAAGGAGGTGGTAATTGAAATTGGTTAAATTAAGTTGGTTTAAGTCCACAAATAGAAGATTTGTTGAATTATCGGCTATAACAATTTGTTCAATATTTAGGCATTTCAATTTATTTTTATATCGAAATGGATTTGTCTTTGACCTGTCTGATATTTCGTTTATTTGGCTGACAAATGTGGGCTTTAAAATGCAGCAAGGTCATCATAACCTTCATATATAACCAGGGTGCAAGAAAAAGCTTTCAAGAGAGATCATGTTTAGACCTATGCTCACCGCAATCATGATATATACTGCATAGTAACACCGTGAAAAAGAAAGGATAACATAAACAATAGAAAATAATCCCGACAAATGAATAAACCAATAAAAAGTCAAAAATAAATTACATGTATACTAAAATTGGAATTATAAATTAAGTCAATATAAAAAGCCAAGCAACTACAAGTGAAAGGCAGGGGATGCAACGAGTTTCGACCTTCAAACTCCCAAGGCCAGTAAGGACAGGCCATTAGCAATTGGTCTTCCGCATACCCACATGAACGTACGCATTTATATTGCTGAACCAACGCCACTAAATTACACACCACACACCTATTAAATATACCTCGAGATCTTGTTACATGAACAAGATTCCATCGCCAAGAAGTCTTTATGTTAAGAAAGTACCATACGTGTGAAAATATTGAACACTTGAACAGTAACAAGATAATTTCGTTCCGCATAATTAGTCTGACATTTTACTGGTAACACATGTCACGCATATACTACTACAAAGGTACCTACATAACATAAAGACAATTATTAAGAATGATTAGTCTCAACAATCTTGATTAAACTACCCGATTCATAAAATTAATACTTTTTTGTAAATCTCGCTAAAGTAAAGCTTTATGGGCAATAAGGGTTACTACTACTACCGTTTACAATTTCGCCGCCAAAAATGCCATATTGCTTTATTTCTTGAAGAAGTCTACTGCAGTTAGCCTTAGCACAGACTTTGACTGCTTCACCGGACTTTAAATGCCATATTCCATAGTTTGTTGGTGGACTTTGACAGTTGACTCGCCAGTGGCGCCAACTGGTGAGCGCATTAACAGTACCCCTCATTGGCCAAAGTATTTTGTTTGAAAGTGAAATGAAATAAATAGATAATGACTTACTTACCACGATCCCTATTTCCATCCGTCAAATATATTTCGAGGTTATTAATCGAAGATTATAATTACCTGAAACAGAAACAAATTGATTAATATTTCATTGGCACTTAAGAAAGATGTTGACATTTCAGTAAGTAGGTCGTATACTAGGTGTTCATGCATTCTGTGTGCGCGCCCTTACGACAGTCGGGCCCTCGACGTAACATTGTAAGGCGGCTTGCATGCTTAATTAAATTATACTCTTCAAATCTAAATTAGTTTCGTGCCGCCTACATAAAAATAATTCAATCAATCGATTAGCTTCGCAAGGGAAATAATTATGTTTCTCATAATTTCGAAGCCTATATTTGGTACAAAAAGTTTGCCGAACTGAAATTGGTTTATTATTATCTAGTTCTTATTACATTCACCATTCCACCCACTCTTTGTAGTCTCAATAACTTTATTACACTTGTAAGTAAAAATGTCGTTTGAACAAAACCACTCGCCCACACCGATGAGATAGATGTCTCTGTGAATGTAAATTAATTTGAGCTGATGGAAATGGGAACGTCTATGTGAGGTGACACATGTCGGCGTCGTAATCACGACATCCACGCCGAGGCCTTTAATTACATGACACTCGACGACTGACCAGATCCTTCAAGGCTAATTGTAGAATGTCGTTTCTGAGAAAAGTTCATTTAAATTCTTTTAATTATGTATGTAAGTATATATTGCTACCAATGAAATTTGCAGATGCACTATTGTACACCCGATATTTACTTGATACAATTTATTCATTATATAAAAAATAAATAAATGGGACACTTCCAATTTCCCTTGTTTTTAGTTAAGCCATTTAAAAAATGCTATTGTGGTAAAGATCCGTTTAATAATTCCTAACATACAAATTATACGATACAAGTGTATCTTATGATTTGTTTGTTTATTACGATTAAGTAATCGTAATAATGATTTATGTAATCATCACAGCAAATACAGCGAAGGTACGTTTAAATTAATGATAGAGATGGGAGTATAGGAGCCGCACATAATAACACACATTTTACTGACAGCTCATGTCACGACGACACATTAATATCAAAGCAGTAATGTAATCAACAGTTTGCATAATCACATAAGTTTTACAAAAGCTCTACTTTTCGAACCGGTTGCTGCGACCTTGTAACGTAGAAGTAGGTGTTCGAGAACTGTCATGTTATATTAAGAAAAGAATAATGTATCAAAAATAAATAAACAGACGACGTCACAAGGTTAGAGCGTCCGGTCTAGCTTCCGGCGGAACAGAATCTCGGAGTTCAATTGACCATAATACATGGGTGTGTGACCTCGTATTGTGCTTTCGGCTCCGTTCACAGAGGAAGCGTAATAAAAGCCGAGAGTTATTATGAAATCGTTTTAATTGCAGCTAATGAGTGTATTTTTACCTACTGCATAGTCATAATCAAGTTTCGAAACAGTGTGTAGACTCTTTAGTTTTTTAATGTGTCTCACAAATAGACGTTTAAACGACAATAGTAATGAGATCCTGTTAGTTTTTTATTGCCATCAGACACTTGCCTTCCGCGTAATGGACATGGGTTGATAAATAAATAAATCTTTTTGGATAACACGTTCCATTAATCTCGACTACATGTTTTATTTACAATATTAAATTGAAATCAATTTGAAAACTGATTGGAAAATTGATTTGTTCCGAACAAAATATGAATATGTTTAATTGATTTTAAGGATTAATTCAAATTGGCTCCTAAATCAAGAATATCTAATTGTGTTCGTTCGAGTATGATTGGAATTTAATTGAATGCAAGTCAGATATGCGTCACTTGCTAATATAGTGCACTTCCGCCTTCCTTATAACACCGAAGTTTTCAATGGCAAGCAGTGACATTAAGTAGCTATTATCTAGTCAAATAGGTACCTATGTAAAATCTCGTGTGTTCGTTATCGGACACCTCCAAAGCGGCTTGACCGATTTTATAAAAAATATTGTGTATATTTGGTACGTCTGAGAATTGTTTGTAGGCTATATTTTATACCCCTAGCTAGATGTAAGTTTGGCCCTCGCTAATATATATTTTTTTATTTATATGGCAAAACAACGTTTTCCGGGATGAAAAAAAAAACAAAATAAGTATGAAAAAAAAAAAGTATAAACATATATTTTAATGATGCCTTTTGAAGTATATGAAGACAGTGTCCTATATTGGGGCGATAGCTAGCTACTTTAATGTTATAGTACCTACTGCCTATTCTAGTCCTAAGTTTACTCAATCACTACTAACTCACATGCAATACTAATCTATGTCTGTATCTAACACAGTTATCACTTAAATTACAGCCCGAGCTTATTAAATTCCGCAAACTATATACCTTACCATCAATTAAATTGCATGACTATTGCATCAAATGCATTCGCATGCAATATAGGGGGTGTAAAGTTAAGCTTATCGCATGAACAAATCGGGGATTTCATGTTTTATAAATCGTATGCAATAAGTCAGCCTCCCGAGTCGGTTACTTGAGCCGAAGTAATCCGAGAGTAGCCGGGAGTACACGAAGCGCTTTCGTAACCGCTGTCGTATGTTCGCCGACAGACCCGCTTACTTTTAATTAAAATAGCATTATGGTTACCATAGCAACGTTTGGAGTGGACGTTGTAATTGAAAAACCATTTGTTTAGATTGGATTTTCTATGTGTAAATATAGACTTAATGCTAGATTAATATCTGATAGTTTATGCTGATGTTAGTTTGGTTTATTAAAACTTACTTAAACTACCTAAATTTAACTTAAAAAATCTTTATACTAAAACAAAGACATCACAATTATACGCAGTGCCTATACAAGGTGCGTTTTTTGTCGTTATACAAACGAAAGCTATGAGACTTCTATATCAATTACAAAAAAGATTGGTATAAAAAACTCTTAAAACAAAAGAAAAATAAAATGGAATTTCAATACAGTAGCCGTAAGAGTTTTACGGGAATAGTAGTGATATTAGGTTTTTTTTTTTTGTTATTGGTTTAGTTTTTGATACAATTCGTGTTTATAACCGATATAGAGGTCATAGTTTTCGTTTGTACAACGACAGAAAAGTCACCCTGTATAAGGTATTAAATCTCAATAGAGCAAACTAAATACTAGCCTTAATCCCTCACAGCAATTAAGAACTTCTCGTATGACAATTACACTAAAATAAAGAAGGTATACACGATACAGATCAGACTAAGCTCGTCTTAACCTGTTAAATGATTTTAATGAGCAAAAACAAAAGATAGAGCGACAAAGTTGGGATCATACGCACAATAGCTAACCCTAAGAATATCGCGGTTACTTCCTATCAAGAGTAGTGTAACAACCACATATTAGAGTTAATAACCGTTAAGATCTCACCACGGAAGAGTGATATCGAGATACAGTGGCCAGTGAAAATGCATTCCTTGCCCGACCGATGCGGAAAGCGGAGAGATTCGCCCATCCACAATAGCAATAGACAGCATTGTTTACTGGATAGGGTAGTTTTTTGTTTTGGTTTTTAGGAGAAGCACTATAAAGATACCCAATACTGCTAGTTCAGTCATGGCGGTTTTATCTAACGCCATATAATTTTAATTCGTGAAATAAAATTCACATCTGACAGATTTTGTATAGAACTGTCAAAAAAATTAAAATTATTCCTCGGATTAAACTATCTGGCGTTGGAAAAATTCGCCCGGAACATCAGAATTTAAATTAAAAAACGTACATGAAAAAAGAGGTTCTATGTTCGACCGTATGTGTCAACTTTTTTGTCCCGGTAATATAGACGCTAAACATAAACTCGTCTCAACAATCACTTTGAATTTCCAAAATGTATTATTCAAATTCATTTTATTTTTTATACAACATAGAATATAACTTCCACGTGTATAATATTACTAAACTATTTAATGACAGTTACAACATTAGCTGATATACGATCGCTGAAGTTAAAATTAGTATAGAAATATCATCATTTTAATAATGTCATGGATAACAAAAAAGCCTTTTATAATAAATATTCTTACTAAAATTTAACATTTTCGTTTAACAACCGAACTACTGAATCGATTTTGATGAAAATTATAATCAATAAGACAACCTTTCTCGCATACCCTATCAAAACAACCAATGAGGCATACTCTACCTAAACATCTTTTTTAAATCGGTTTGCAATAATCGGAGATATTGCGTAACAACATACAAAAACAAAATACGAACGAATTGAGAATCTCCTCGATTATGAAGTCGGTGGTTAAAAATGCGTTAATAAGTATAGTAAAAGAATGACTTATATATCTATCATATCTAGTAAGTATATAATCTTTAACATAATGTTTTCCTAACACAACACGCGTGATAGCCAGACGCGGAAGAGTAATCTCAATGAAATAGAAACAACTTTTTAATAAAATCTATAATATATTATTCATTATCAAGACAGAAAACAAATGATACTCGGTTCATTATTCTCCTAATATTAATAGGGAACGAGAATTTGTTCGTTGGAGGAAAGAAAAATGTCCTCTAAAGGAATCGGAACGCATTCAAACACAGCCTATGTTGTAGGTTATCGATAATACCAAACACACTGAAAGGATCTATTTTTAAGAAGCATTTTGCTCTTCCCACATGGTAACTTTTTAATACAGGCTACCATCAGATATGAACAAATAAAAGGACTTATTTTATTGTACGTAAAAAAATACATCTTAATATATATTTAAGTCGGAAAATAAATCGTAAATACAAATGTCATTATACTTGTAATTTTTTGTTTTGTCAAGAGTTATAAATACAATCTCCAATATTATTTCTACGAACACCTCAAATAAATAAAAGTCACGAAAGAAATCTGAGCAAATAAAACACGATCGCATGACCAAAGAGTTTTTAAAACTGCACACTCATACTTCCTTAAAAACCGTCCAATCAAGAATCATTTAAATATTTATTTATGTTTTCTCACTGGTAAATCCTATTATCGTTGATAGGGATTGTATTTGCTTCTATTATGTAACTTTATATTATACAAGCTATTTTATATATACAATACAGGGTGTTACTGAAACTGTATACTTATTCATCCACCATCCATCGACTTATTCTGAGCTGAAATTTTGTAAACTGGCTCTATACCAGATGTACTTTCCACCCCTTTCGGATATATACACCCTTTCGGTAACAACCTGTATAAAGATATTACCAGAAAATTTTCATACATATGTATACAAAAATAAAATATATATCTTCAACTCTAAATAATCTGAATTAAATCTCCGGAAACAGGTGCTACTTCAAGTATTTATTAAACCATTTATTTATTAGATGCGACGCATTCCTCTCGTAGTTGAAATGCCTATGTAATCACATGTAAAACAACTAGAACTTGTATATCTTGACTTCGATTTACATTTAATTAAATAACATAACCATGTCTTAACAACAATGTCATTCCTGCAATTTAATAGAAAGATGCTGATGATTTTGCCTCTAAAAACTATTTAAATTCATCATTAAGATAAGCACGTCTTTTTTTTTTTCAAGAAAATTCTCAAAATTCCCTTTAAATCAATCAAAGAATAAATCCCCTAATATTTCAGATTATAAGTAGTAGTATAAATAGTAGGTATGTCAGTGTTTGATTAAGCAGTTTTCCAAATAAAACTAAAGACACTAAATTAAAGTAAATTTAAAATGTTCACGACACAAAAATATAGCCTACAATCTCACGCTTAGAAGTCGTTCTTGCGACTGACATACCTTATAGGGAGATAACTCAGTAATGCTACTAAATAAAAGTAATATATACATTTGCGCAGCTCACAGGAAATTTCAACACCATGCACCAGCTAAAACCAGTCGTGTATTAGAATTAGCATGTACAGAACTTGGATTACGATAATACCTTAAGACTGCACTTGGTTAAGTTATCACGATGTCATTGTGCTGTGAAGACATGTAAGTTTTATTAGGTTGGTAAATAGGATACATAGGAAAAGTAAGTTTTATGAGGTTGGTAATTTTTTTAAGAAAAATTATGTTTGTAGGGTTAAATAAAGAACCTGTCCACGTAGGGATTTATAAATAACTGTTACCTACTTAAATTGTTGATGTAGTATCGTCCAACACACGATAATATTCTTCCTGCCTTGTCGTTAGTACCCTCACACCTTTGAGCTGAATAATATGTTAACGACAAACAACAATTTCAACAAACAAATGAATGGAATTTGATTTAATTACTTTTAGACATTTAATTTGGTAGCCACACAACAAAACACACCTACTCATTAAAATTCTCAATAGGTAGACAAAATAGTAAACAAAGGAACTAATTGAGTTTAACCGCAAGATGTCACGCCTTGTCGGTAATTTTCGTGACCAAAGTTTACACAATGTAGTTAGAACAATATCTGAACAAAACACAATTTTTACAACCTCAAACACCTATAAATTTGTCAGCCAGTCTTACTATGGCATACCTTATTAGCCAGTAAAAATACGTCAAACAGCCAGTCGCTCCACATAAAATACGGAATTTAGCTGAATTCGCAAGATTCGGTAAGACTGGAAGCCTACCCCACCAAATCTTGGGCAAAGGCTAGGTAGTAAATAAAATTAAATAAAATAAATAGAAGAAGAAACACCTACAAGTTTGTAAATAATTTAAAACAACTACTAAAAATAAAACAACCCAAGTACCAAAAATTTCTGATTAAAACTTTTGTATAATTAATTATTAATTTATTACGCTCGGTCTGTGATAACTCTGACAAAAGACAAATGAAAGGAAACTTGGTGAAACATTCTGACAATAAAGATTGAATTTACCCCAAACATCAATAATCCTCATTTCGCAAAAATAAAATAAGAATAAAAAGTATCATAAACGCATATTGCAATTAATTACCACACCCTTATCGAATAACGATTAAACGTTAAGTGCATCACAACTTAACCCGAAGCATACAGACATCTCTTGATGTGCATATCAAGTTGCATTATGAAATCAGTTTTTGGGAATGTGAGTGAGTACCTACAATTATGGATTTTGCCCTTCGTTTGAGACGGGTTGTTGTGAAATACTTCAGCAACGGTGTAATGATAAATGGTACCGTTCACGTTGGCCAACGTTAGGTCGTCCTCTTTGAGTCAGCAATAAAAAACATGGAATATAACAGGATTTTACTAAGAAATATAGTTTATTAATAATTGATTACACTTAAATGTAAAAAAGAACCAACCTCATTGGTATTTATGTGGACAAACCACCAGCTCTGGGGCACACCCATACAAAAAAAGACATGCCGTCAAATTGAGAATAAGTGCGCTCTTTTTGCAGACGGTTAAATACTTATAGAGCTGGCTTTAAGTTTTAAATCAACAGTCCAATATTTGGAGAAAGGCTAGGTAAGGAACTCCGGCCTGTCCAAGCGCGGTAGACTACAACTGCATTGAGTATTCAGTAAGAAACAGAAGCTCTGTGGTAGTTTAAGGTGTTAAGAATCTTATTAGTAGTAACGGAATTCTAAAATGAAAAGTTTTTATTAAAAATGGTTTTTAAACAGCAAGGCTAACAGTACTAGTCAAAACAAATCAAACAATCTCAAACACTGTGGGGTTGCGTTGTTTTATTAGAGAGTTCCTATGCCATTTTTGGCTCCATCACCAGACCTGTTCAAAAGTACCATAACATGGTATTGTCACTGAACATAAGTAATAAGTATACAACATTTCATCTTAATCGGATGTCAGAAAATGGTACTGGTGGAACGTAGAGTCCACTCGCTGCGGTATTATTATCTAGTTCAATAGTAAGTATAAAATGAAAAAGGTTTGAATGATCTCATGATCGTAAAAATACTGGCAAATTCAAATAAGCTTACGGCAGCCATTCAAATCATAACTATATGGTGATTCCACCCATCTAAGTCTTAAAACGAAATAAAAAGGGACTGCATTCACCCATCTAAGTCTTAAAACGAAATAAAAAGGGACTGCATTCTAAGGTTAAACTTCTGTTAATGGAAAGGACAAAAATGGAAAAACGATCATCAAAGGGTGTTGTGTTCATGTCGTGCATTCATGGTCATTAAAAGGGTACACACGGCAAACTAGATAAGTTTGCAGGCCACACTAACATTTTAATTTATATTAAACACTAACATTATTATTACATGTAAGCGGATGATAGCCGCTTACATAAGCTGAATATAATCTTAAATATAAAAAAAAATCCTGTCCGTTAGTCTCTCTAAAATTCGAGAACGGCTAGGCTGATTTTAATAATTCTTTTTTTGTTTTGTTCGCAAGAATACAGGGTAGGTTTAAAAACAAAAAAAATTGGTAGGGTAGGAAGAGTAGGGTAGGGTAGGTAATCAGTTGACGGGAGCGAAGCCGCGGGCACAGCTAGTCTGTTATAAAATTTTAGTGTATAAGACAATCTATACTAATATTATAAAGCTGAAGAGTTTGTTTGTTTGAACGCGCTAATCTCAGGAACTACTGGTTCGAATAGAAAAATCTTTTTGTATTGGATAGTCCGTTTATTGAGGAAGGCTATAGGCTATATAACATCACGCTACGACCAATAGGAGAGGAGCATAAAGGAAAAATGTTGCAAAAAGGAAAAACCGTTGAAACTAAAACACGCGGACGAAGTCGCAGGGAACAGCTAGTATAATATAAAATGTTAATGTGGCCTGCAAACCTATCTAGTTTTCCGTATGTACCTCGCGTAGGTAGGTAAGTAAGTAACACCAAGTTCGGTACAGACTTATCTCAGATGTTATAGTAATCGTTTTATAACCAAGTCGTAAAATAATACTTTAAATGATACCCATTTAAAGCAACATTTTATCAACATCAACGATTATTACTTTATTTTTAACAATTATAATTACAATTTATAAAATAATTGAAGTACATCGTGACTTTTATTCGTTCATTAAAGTATTGCTAATAGTTCAATTTAACTTGCGCAATACTAACATTTCTAATTGCGTCATCAACAAGATAATAGCCTTGCCTCGATCTATTTTATCTATATTTTCTTTATATCGCATCGTTATTTACTTTCATTTATACAGGTGTATATTTCTAATTACTCGTTACCACATCCTATGGACTCTTATCAGATCTGTTTTCAATCTTAATTCCTTGTTCTATTTAAGTCCAAAACTCTATTCTTATAAACATAGAGCCTCAGCCTACGCTCAAGAAAATATTACATTTTATATTTCGTTTGTAACCTATCCATATTAAATATTCTTATATGGGAACTAGACAGCTGCTAAAGAATATAAAATGTACATACGAAATGTTCAAGTACTTGAGTATGGAATTGATAAATAAAATAAATAAATAAATAAATGCGGACAACATCACATACATTGCTCTGAACCCAAAGTAAGTAGCTAAAGCACTTGTGTTAAGGAACTCAAAGACAACGAAGGTACCACAAACAACCAGACCCGAGACAATGTAGAAAAGGGATTTTCTACATTAACCCGGCCGGGATTCGAACCCGGGACCTCAGAGCTGGCGACACCTTTTAAACCGGTGTGTGCGCCACTCGACCACGGAGGTCGTCAATATTCACAAACATTCATGTAACATTAAATAAAATCTGTATCACATATTTTAATCCATTCGCATTTAAAAAGAGCATTGTGCAATTGTACATTCCAAAAGAATACTATCCATATCTTATACATGATACGAATACATGAAAGTGACATGTGGTAACAGCGTGAAACAAGCCGCCTAAAGTTCTGTCTCCTAAAGAGTCAGGTGAAGTAAGCTCCAGTTACTTGCTCTAGTTACGATATTACATAAACAACCTTATTGGACAAGTACGTGCGGACATTGCAGGCTTTTACAAGGGATTTGCACAATGTTATTTTGGACTGTTTGAAGGAACCTTTGGCGGCCGTTGACCGTATGTTGCCTCATGAGTTTGTTAATTACAGAATTGACCATGCCACAATCAAGCCTCTTCTACATGTACTAAATGTGTTTCAAGGTAAATAGGGTAATGGAGGAAACGGTGATAAAACAAAGGAACACCTAAAAAATTGTTAACTTTTCATTTTTTCAAGTGGTCAACGACCTTCTGATCCTTCTACGTCAACATTTTAAAATGTTAAAACCGTGGTTGAAAGAACGACTTCAGTCAATAGGAAGTATGTAACGAGTTTTGATCTACTTCCGAACAAAGAAGAAATCCTTGTGTTCTTCCTACTCTCGCACAGTGTTAAACCACGCATAAAGATGTATGTGATGGCTATACACCTTGAAAAAGGGAAAGTAACAATATTTAAACCCACATAAGACCGAAAATGGTAATGGGTCCAATGCATTAAAGGGCTATTAGGGGCGGAGAAATACGCTCGATATTAATCGGCTGACCACCGCTTACTAGGAAGTAAAGTTCAACTATTAGAAACAAGTTGAGTCACCACTAAAGTCCAGTGGACTACTGTGTTATTTAACACAAAACGCTGCAGGTTACATTTCTGATACCTATTCCGTAGGTACCGTGGAAAATTCGACCCAGTTCTGACAAACCTATAGAGATGGCGAAAGATAAATATCGATTTAAATGTGCCTGACGAGGAAATGTAGCAATGGAACATTTCGCAAGCAATTGTCGATATCGAACCTAAATTTACATTATTGCCTATTGTCGATATTTTCTTGGAGTTTTGTAATATTGAGATTCAAAATACTTGGTAATATTGTAGATGAAAAATATTTTCTTCATTAGTAGACCTCATTTGCACTGACATGGATGCCTCATTAGAATTATTAATGACTTCATTGTGTTTATTTTGCCAATATTATGCATAGCATATTATTATTTTAATCACGCGATAATATGAACACCAGACAAAATGTTTCTTCATCTGACTCTTAATTCAAATAATTAAGTGAAAATAAATTAAGTCAAGTAATACGCAATAAAAAAACCGTAATACCTTTATATTATTTTACCAATAAACCTAATTTCAGAACCATAAAATGAACTAAAAGATTTTTTTAAACCAAGCCGACTATTTGATTATCTACAATAACATAATCGATATTTCGTAAACATTTGTCAATCGAGTCGGGTGACAGTCCGAATCGATTGGTGCAGGTTAATTGGAACAAGTGCATTTTATGTAATGTTAAGTTGAAACTGTTGTCTCTGGTCGTAGTGACGTGACACTTGTAATTGATTCGGCACAGAATTGGTATTGCCGGTTAGATATGGTTCGGATTGTGACAATGCAGACCTGTTGCCGTATCTAGCAAATTCGTGACCAAATATAAGAGTTGTATTTTCTGAGGGCATTTCGTGTGGTTAACGGTGTGTGTGTGTGTGGTCTAGATAGGGTGATCACACCTTGTTTAAATTAAATGTGAATTGTGTAACGGCATTGTGTCGCCATTACCACACCCTAGTACCACACAAGATTAAGCAAACTGTTCAGCAGGGTTATTCGCTATGGCGGTTGTCAACAAAAGCGATGTTGCTTTATAAAAAAGACAGTGAAAACACAAATTTCTTATCGTGTAACTTTAATGCCAAACTAGATCTACTACTAATTAGTTGGTTACCGTCGTTAGCCGATACTGAAAAAGTATTTTTATACTTATTTTTATCCGGTAAACATCGATTGGGTTGGCAACTGGAGATAGCGAATAATCCTGCTGGTTTTAATAAAGTAGATATTACGATAATATTAGAACATCCATTGTAACGCATTTCATTGAAACATCATACTTATCAGGTATTAACGCTTCCAATAAAATTTAATGATCGAATTTGGCTCATTCGAAGTGGATTTAAGTAAGAATTGAAGTCGACAAAATTGCTTCAACAATCAGCTTATGAAATTATGAAGAAAGAATGAAAAATTGTTATCCTAACAATAGGAATCGTGCACAAAATAATTCGCAGTACTTGTATGGTCACTGCGTATCAGAACAACTTATTATTTATCATGTCGTGCCCTTAATAGTAAAGTGGGCCGAGCAATTGTTTATAATAACACCTGACAGTCACTAGTAGGCCTTGGAGTCTGATAAGGTCCATTATCAATACAATCGAGCAGGATATACTGGACATTAAGTCTATAGTTATAACCTAGTGTAGTTCGACTGTGATCATGTACCTATATAGTTATAATACAAAGTAAACGAATAACATTTTAAATTATCGAACTAAGTCATCTACAATATACTGGTATTGTTAAAATTCAAAAGAGGTTACTATTAAATGACAGCTAACAGACTGCATTGATTAAGTGTCACAACTTTTTAATCCTGGCAACTTCAATACAGATCTCCCGCCATTTAATCTATTGTTCGTAATTCAAATTGTATAACAGATTAAAAAAACATTTAACAGATAATCTCGATCCAAACCCACTTGTATTATTACGCAACGTTAAAAAAGGCTCTAATTAATGTGTTGTCAGTACTGAAAGAGTTGTTACGTTTGAGTCTTTAGGCTTCGTATTACATTGATTTATGATCTAGAATAAAGAAACTGTATCTATGACAGATTGCTATCAATAGCAACTGTTGTATTCCGTTTACGAAATAAGTGATGAGCTTTGACTGTTGTGAAATGAGTTTCGCGTGCTAGCCGTCAGGTTTTAAATGAAAAATAGAATAGTTTTTTTATTGTTATGATGGTCAATAGATGTGTTTGACCTCTAGAAGTATACAATAGCCAGCATTAGCTACGATATAGTGTAAAAAAAATCATTTTGGAAAGTAAAAATCCTTTAACTTGCATGTTATCGTATATTTTTTGTCTGACAAGCGTATTATAATTAATACTATAATGTTATAAAGCTGAAGAGTTTGTTTGTTTGTTTGTTTAAACGCGCTAATCTCAGGAACTACTGGTTCGAATTGAAAAATTCTTTTTGTATTAGATAGTCCGTTTATTGAAGAAGGCTATAGGCTATATAACATCACGCTACGACCAATAGGAGCGGGGCATAAATAAAAAATGTAGAAAAAATGAAAAACCGTTGAAATTAAAACACGCGAACAAAGTCGCGGGGGACAGCTAGTTATTAATAAAGGTTTTCTTATAATACTTTTTCCTCCTGAAATCATCTGTGCTTTTATTAAATTTATAGTTACTAACAAAATCAAGTTAATTTTTATTTTTGTAAATAGTCTCTATAATATATATTAGTAACTACTAAAATCTATATTTGTGAGTCTATTTGTGTGAGTGCTTTTAAAATAACCATGTGTGGTCTCTACACGACACTAGCAGAAATTGCTGCAACTAACAGCAGATTCTCAAAACACAAAAAAAAATTGTACGTCATTTTTTAATTTGATCATTGAATTGATTGTAATTCGAACGCTCACAGCTAAATCTAGATAAAAGAGCTGCCATACAATTGCCTGATTTATTACAATCAACATCCAGATGTAACAAGTGTCTTTTATTTCTATCGCAGCCAGACGGCTATTACTCAATGTCACAAAGCTGTAATCTATATGCACTAGGCCACATGTCTGACTACCTATGTAACATGAACAGTCAACCCCACGTCAGTGATCGAACGAAAACAAACCTTAACCCACCGTCACAAGGGCGCTGTCAATGGCAGTGCTACCATTACTGTGAGGTGGATTGTAACAGACGTCCAACATGTTATCAAACATCTGTCAGCTGAGATATTGATGATGATTACCTGTAACAAAATTAAAAAAACAACATTAATATAACGTTACTTGTAAAAATAACATACGGAAGCAAAACAAACGTACATAGACTACGTACGGTTTGAATTTACATGTAACATAACAACTAGTATAAAAAGAATATAACATTTAAAACCCTACCCTGCATACGTGTTCACTTACGATTTTGTTATGTAAAACCTAAATCCAAGGGGACCTAGTGATCTATAATACAGACTAACACCTATAATGGACACCGGCTCCGCACATTCACTTGATTTTTGTTTTCTTAGATATATTTTGATTAACCTAGTATCATAACCATAAGATCTTGTTATTGTGAGGAGAAAATAAACATAAATTATTATATTATACTGAGTTCAAAAAGCCCTATGAATATGGACAGTTCTACTTTAACAGTAGGTAAAAAGGTACCTAGCTAATGCATTAATACATACGCTGCATTTATATATTGCATAGCACTCTACTACATTGTAACATCAACAACAACAAAAAATACGAACGTCTCAAACGAATTTATCATGCAAATCACACGTGACGAATACCATACAAACAATTTCGAATACATTACCCTAATTTATATCCAGCTATCGATCATACCTTTAATCAAGATAACTATCGATTTGTCTCGCTCATAACACCATCAGTTCTCAAATCGCGTACCGATTACTCGATTCCGATGAACGGCCTTCACTTACATAACATTTGCACTACTTTGCAAACATATTTTGGTTCGATGCGATAAATCGTTGCCCCCGATTTCACGATTCGATTAATTAATCGGTTACAAGCGTGTTAATCGAGTGTTTATTTGCAGAACATAATTCAAAATTGGTATATATTTTTTGTTTTTTAATTAGGTGCTTCATGGTAATTAAATTCGGATTTATTTTATTTAAAATTATTTTTTTTACGACAATAGCGCAACTGAACCCAAAGTTTCAAGTTTCAAAGCGCAAAATGTACTCGTATATTGAGAATAGAAGTCATTTTAATTGCTACAGGTGATGTTGATGAATGATACAAAATACAGTATTACCAAATGTTTATAATAATAGGCAAGAACTAACTACCATATTAATAAATAGAAAGGCTTGAATCATGACAAGTAATTAATATAGGCAAAATTACTACAATTGTTACACACAATCATAATGTTACATATACACATAAATATTAGACTTTCGATTAGTTCACACAAGCATCAATTTCACAAAAAATATTTACTTTCGAATATATTTTAAGAAAAATGTTATAGAAAACAATAAAATTCAGTTGCATCTTCTCAATTTAAAGTTTCCTCACTTACTATGCGGTTTATTTCATAAAAGGAAGTATTTTAAAATTATATTCTACGGCCGACATGTCTATTTTGTTCCTTTCATCCAGATAATCTGGTAAACCCACGCTACGTTTGCAGTTTCGCATACCTTAATTACCATATCCAGATTATCCAGCATTCGTCTTCGACCATTTACATGTCGATGTCATGTTCTGTAGTCGAACACGAGAACATAAACTGCTATGTCAACGGGCAAATAGATTTATGTTTGCCATAAGTTATTAACATAATATGTTGTGGAAAAAGTCCTGGATTGGAGTACTGTAACATTAAAGTTCTATAAACATCGAATTAAAGAATCTCTATATAGAAATACGTGCATTGCGATTTACGTACATACGTGCATAGAGAGTTGAAATTTTCAGAGTGTGTATTTTTGTAGCCGACATAACAATAAAAATAAAGAAAAGGGGGCTACATAAAATGGTACTAAACTTTTCATGCGCGTGCCTCACTCGCACTTGGCCGACTTTTTTGTTTCTAAAAATTGTCTACAATATAGGTTCGTTTACGGTTCCATAATCAAAGTAAAAATTGACCTAGCTCTTAGTTACATATTATTGTCATTTGTTTTACTATTCCACCAGTGGGCGGAGGCCAGCATTAGATAATTATCAACAACTTTACACTGTAATTTATCTTAACACATCGTTAGAAGTTGTTCCTGTTTCTGTATTTATGTAACCACTTATTTTCTGTAAATTGTTTTGTTTGTATTGATAAGCGTAAGTCAATTCGATACTAAAAGCCACGCTGAAATGTTTCTCGTGGTCGGATTCAAGTGCGATTTTTCTAAATAATATTTAGTTTAGTTAGCTTCTTTTATGATGATTTTGAAAGAGTGTAGTACTGTTGACATAACTTAGTAGTGGGTTATGTTTAATATTCTCTTTTGTCTTATTTTTGACGGGTATACTATGTCTATTATTTCAAATAGTTTTTGACGTAGGCATTATAAGCACTTGATGGTCTTCCAGAAGTAATAGTTTCAAAGATCAATACAAACTAACAACAAAAAAAAACGCACAAGTAGGTAAATGAGGAAAATATTAGTTTTGATGATGATGACCACATAGTTATGATGTCACTTCATATTTCTCGCACACATTCCTAGAGTTACAAATGTAAAAAACTCATTATTTTAATGAGTCACTGGTCGATAATACTTTTATTTTATTTGTACACCAAGTGTCATTAGGATGTTGCCGTGTTACTAGTGTAATAAATCTAAGTATAAGTAGTAACTAAAAAGAGGTAACAACTAAAAGTTTGTAAATGGAGTAATGTTTTTTTTTACTAGAGGCAATCACTAAAAAGGTTGCATTACACACTTCACGTTATAAATGCGTAATGAAAAATTAAGCAATAGGCAATTTTAATTTCATAATTATTCTGACATATCTAAAGAATTTAAAATAACGCTAGTGAAATCAGTTATCCAGAGTGCAGGCTTTGACTGCTTCATCGGACTTTCGGTGAGAACCTTAAGGGAGAGTAATAAAAAAACTAACTACGTCCTGTACGTACCTGTGGGGTTCAGACCTCGACTTAGTGCGTTGCGAACAATCTTGATAAGCCAAAAACAACATGGGAGGGTTTTTATTATTTAGGGGCATATTTCTATTGCTTTGCTAGTCTGGCCAGCTCGGGCAGCTCTAGTGACGAGACACGGGAGAGATAACATTTACTTTGCTACTACAAACAATTACTTTTTATTTTTAAGTAAATGTAAAATAATGTTTGTTATTATAAAGATGCCATAAATAAGTATTAAACAACTCTAACATTCACAATCTCCTCATTATTTGTCATAATATCGCCAAATGGTTAGCAATTACTAACAGCGGCAACAACGTAAATTATACCATTTAAACTGTCACCTCATAAAGTCCTATACGCTAATTGATAGAATGTTGCTTTCTATAGCATTTTTATTGAAAAATCAACTATATTCTTTACCCATTGGGTCTGTTTTTCTTTAGTTCGGCTAAAAATAAATTGATCTCGTTCCGTTGTCTATAAAACTATACTTATAGTGCTTAGGTCACGGTTAGAAAGTGATAGCAATGGTTTTTGTATTTAAATCTAGCTTTAGATCAATTACTATACACCGTCTAGCAATTGAGAAATCTTTTATTATAGCTTCTTTTGTATGGTAATACCATATTTAAAAATTTTAACAGCACTGTATAACATTTATTTATTACAGAATAAACATATTTGCTGTTATTGTAATAGTAGTTTGTTAGTTTGAATTCCTGTAATCCATTTTAGAAATGTGTGCCTAATTTTGAACGCATTGTCTATAAAAATAATAAGAGCAAATAATTAGTACTGCCTTTCTCCCTTATCAGACGAAAGTTCTGTTAAGATTTTATTTTAATTTTACACATATTAAATTATCCCAAATGACTATAGTCAACAAAATACAAATAATACACGTCTTGCATACACCATACTTATATAGTAGCATTTGTAAGTTTAAAATTATCTTTATCCTTACTTAATAGGTATTACAAATACTATAAACTTTAAAAAACACGATTTCACACAGACATAAATAATAATTTAGAGAAAGATGAAAGTCACAAAACTTGTATAATGTTTACTCTGTTAATTTTAATTTTATATCAATACTTTTCACATGTAAATAAAAATAAAATACGGACAAATAAGATGCCTTACATTATTTATCTGATATCCCATTACAAATATACGTAAAATACGAACAACTTTCAACATAATTTTATTCCAAACCACCCGTGTCAATGTCAGTATTAAAATTACCCAAACTTTCTTTCGGTCACACTTCAAATATAGTTATTATTGCCTACTACATAAGAGTCAGTATAAAAGCATAAGAAAAAGTCAAAATCTCCCCGAAATCGTCTTAAGTCGGAGATCATAATCAGTTGCGTAAGAGTTTTCACTGCGTATGACAACTGCTGGGACAAGCTATTGTCGCACAATGGAAGGCGGCAAAGAATAGACTAATAAGAAGATTAATCAACCTCTTGTTTCGTTACATGAGCGGATGTGAAGCCTTATACTTTCACGGTGAGATATAATGCACAATTGAACTGATTGGCGAGCTTATTGTGGGCTTATGCCACAATAACACGAATTCTTTGCAATACATCGTTATCCTTTTGTTTCTGCTTGTAAAGAGATTTACTTTATCTTGGCATTTACATGGACATTCCATTTCCAATATAAATAAAAGACAATCGCATTCCCAGCTTGATATAAATTCTTAATTTTAAATTTAAGTATAAATTCTATAGCTATGTCATTGAAAAGTCATGGCATTTTCTTTTTAATATTGTCTTGACCTGAATGAGAGCATTGCTACGGTAAAATGCATCCAATTAAATTGTCGTTAGAAGTGTCGGCGATCTTTTTAATAACTTAAGCCTAACTCACTCGTGCTTTACATTCAAAATAATATAACAATTTCTAAAAATAAATCTCTGCTTATTGAGCCATTTTCTCCATGAAAAAAAACTCCATAACTCATATAAATCAAATGTGAAACTTTTAATCAACGCATAAATAACATTGTTATAAAACTTTGATACTGAAAGTTGAAGAGAAAACAGACAATCCAGTTTGTTATTTTATGCTGTCATAAGAATTAACAGTTTCTTAAACCTAACGAAATGAAAAGTGAGATTATATTATGAAATTATAAATAAAGAATACCGCTATTCTCGTCCTACGTAATAAGTGAATCTACAAAGTTTATTTTAGAAACTCGTATAGATTTCGATGGAACAGGCTTCGCAACTAGCAAGGTTAATAACCTAGACTCTTCCTAACAACTTTGTTGACTTTGTTTTTTAGACACGGTCAAGTACTCTTTGCAACTAAGCTAAGGTATAAAATGATGTTTGGGCCCTTTAATACATACAAAATTACAATAAAGAATGTAAATTTTTATTTTATTTATTTAAGTGTTTTTGTATTTATTTATTTACTTTTTTGAACAACCGGGCTCGAAGTTTTTAATCATGATGTATGACATAAACCCTGGCTTCGGTCGAAAAAGACATTACTTAAGTAATTCATGGCTGGTAAACAAAAAACGATTCGTTTTAGAATTCTACCACCCGTAAGCAAAACGAATCGATTTTTTGAATATAGGAACCGTACATTAGTGACGTCTTTTTCGACCGAAGCCTGGTTACCCTCGTAGTAACCTAAACTAAGTGTTCTTCGTATCCGCAAGTGCTAATTTTGAACACAGCTAACTAGTTGATGAGTTTGGGCATTCCAAATAGATGGTAGTAAGATTTTTTTATTTTTTTTTAAAAAAAGGTTACTAGCAATGTGGGTGGAATTCACATTACTAGCAATCTTGATAACCCCTCCAACTAAGCTAAATATGCTTGTGTCTGAAGTGGGTTCACGTCAATAGTGCAATGGGTGGGGTTCGAACCTGCGACCTCTCGATCACAAGGCGGTCACCCTGACCATTAGGCTATTGCCGCTTTAAGATTAACTGTTCTACATATCAAAGACCAGAAAACTTTGAACGAATATTTCTCTTAAGTAAATAAGGTAAAACTAAAGGCTATATAATATAATAAATTAATGTGAACTACATCACAATACATTTTTCTAAACCCAAAGTAAGTAGCTAAATCACTTGTGTTATGGCATCAGAGACAACGAAGGTACCACGAACAGATAGACCCGAGACCCATCCGGGGATCGAACCCGGGACCTCAGAACTATCGACACCTTGAAAACTGGTGTGTACACAACTTAACCCAGGAGGTCGTCGAATAAATAAGTATAATAAGTACTTGCAATCAGATAACATTCGTAATTTTCACTAATAAAGTTCAAAATTACTTAATTACCGTCTATTTATACAATTAGTAGGTACTATACCTATCAATAATATCTTCGTATTCGTGATCCCCGATTCAGGGTCACAATGGAAATTAAACAGCTCATGCACAATAATAACATGTACAATATGAAGGTTAATATCTACAAGTTTTACCTAATTATATATTTATTTCGCAATTATTCTAACCTCCGATGCATCCTGCCGTTTCACTTCATTGTTGAGCAGAAATTGATGCGTTTTAGTCTTTAAAATTATCTCTGTCGGATCTTAAAGCTTACTTAACCTAATTTAATCTAGGTAAAAGAAATCAGTTGGTTAACAGTAAAACATTATTTTCCATTAGAACAGAAGGTCAGGCATTTAAACAGTCTACTGAGCCTTTTTGATTGAGACCGGGATTATTCTAAGTGTGAGTTCGAGATCGTATAGGAACTGATTTATACATATTAATATAGTAGGTACACATTACAAAACACAGTCCCGCCACGTCTGTCTGTTTGTTTCTCTGAACGCAATAAACTCTAAACCCGGTAGGTTTAGAGTTTATTGCGTACAACGGATTTGATATGGTTTTCACCAATGGATAGAGTGATGCAAGAGGACGCTATATGTATGTTTAATTCATTTATGTTTTGTCCACCCGTGCGAAGTCGGGGCGGGGCGCTAGTTAATATCTAAGAAGGCTGCAATAAATATTTGTATTTAGATTAATGTTATACAATATTAATTTTAAGTATAAGAATAATACCCAAATTACCCTTGAAATACAAATGCATCCTACTCGTAAATAAGCAAAAACTAATTTAAGCACAAGGACGTCTTATTCGAATGACCTCTTGCATTCTAGTTGCTTATTCGACGATTAATATTCACTAAACCGAACTGCCGAACTTATAATTATGTAATAGATACCATATAATAAAAAAAAAACTTAGTTATACAAGGAGATGAACAACAAAAAGTTTATATGCGAATCTTTTTCATCTTCCTTTTTTCACAACCATAAAAAAGTTGTATTTTAGCTTTAAAACAATTAATAGTATCAATAAACAAGATAAGTGAGCCAGTTGCCTTCAAATCAGCTGATGCTCAACAAAAACAAAAAGATTCTCCTAACGGGTCAACAGATGATTCCAAACGAGTTCACTAAAAAACTAGACACCATTACGAGTTCATCTACACTACAACACTTTTTCATTTGTTTCTTTTTTCTTTAAATGACGTCACGTTTAGACGGAAGTCACAACGATTGTGTAACAATAGGTTCAGCGACAAAAGTGTTGACCGTCTGATTGATAATTAGCATGTTTTTTTATGCACCGTGAAATTGTTCGCCAGTAGGTGTTATTAACCTGGATTCGGTTCTAATAGACCAAATAAACTATGATGAAGTATTACGAGAAATTGGAGCCAGACAAGTTTAATAGGATAAAAACAAGACGTTGTTACAAAGCGCCCGCGGTCACATAGCAAGGCTGTTTTACGATCATAGCTCAGTTGCCAATTTGATCTCATTATTTGTATAAATATTAGCAATGGTAAAAGTAGATTTATTGTTATGTCCTTGGACTGTACATTTTATGAATGTATTTATTTTATTTTATGATTTTGTAGGTTAATATTTTTTTTATACTCAGAACTGTCACTCTTATTTTACAAATTATTATATTATGTACAATTTAATCAACAAGTAAAATTCCTAAGTCTGTTATTGAATGAAGAACATAAGAGAAACTGACATACTTTACTAACATTTAATAGAAGATAAATGGCTATAACTTCGTATCTACGTACTCAAGTTACATAAACAGCTGATCTTAAATGTCAACGCTATAAAGATGCGCTAAATTGAATTCACACATTCACGATGTTAATTCTAAATGGGCAAGTAAAATGCCGTACGAAATTTCATATCAATGTTGCTTGCTTGCTTACAACCAGAATCATTTTATGATGACATAAAAACAAGAAGAAGAAATAAGAAGATTAAAAATTTCCAATGAGGCCACTGCATAATAAACCTTCTGAAAAAATCTGTCTAACATCAGAATCCAGAAAACTAAAATCCACAAAATGTAATTTAAAAATATTCATACAATTATTTAAAATAAGAATATCTTAGAATATAAATATCAGGCCGTTTGTCCACCGCGGCCATCACTTGGCCGTTAACGAGAATAAGATTATTTCTGGCCGAGATCTAGCTTTATAGTAGGTACCTTGGATCTGGAAATAGATACATTTTTTTTCCAGTAGCATTCGCATAAGTCATAAATTGCAATCTGTTATAATTGACCTTTTTTTAGATTAAATGTCAAACGAATCAGATACCATTGCCATCGGAATACAAGATCTATCAAATAGGCTGCAGGTCAAACTAAATGTTAATTAATTTATACATAGTATACATTATTCCGGTCGACACCCACTGGTATATGTATCTGCTAAAAATCTAAACTGGACAACTGGCGTATAAAAAACTTCCTCGTACAATGGTTAGTAACAGACATAAAGCACATCTTTATGGTGTGTATTTTTTATACATAATAATATAATGCAAGGACTTATTATTATTATACTTTCATACGCAGTCTTCAGGCCATTTTGAAGCCGTACAAAACAAAAAAATGTCGTGGTGGCTAGTGGTTCAAAGAACGGATTTGTGTGCACAAAGTTGCAGGTTCGAACCCAATACAGGCAAGTAACAATGTGACTTTTTCAAGTTATATGTACTTTCTTAATTATTCTAAGACACCGCTGACAATCGGTGAAGGAAAAATCGTGAGGAAACCTGGAATCTAAAAATTGGAATCTGAAATCGCCAACCCGCAATGAGCAAGCATGGTGATCAATGCTCGTTCCTTCTCTGTATAAGAAGAGGCCTGTGCCCATCAGTGGGACATTTATAGGCTGGTATTATTTATTATTATATATAAAACAAAAAAAAACAAATTCTATTCTATATATAAACTATTTTTCATCTTTATCAACTCCAACTACATTTTTTAAAGATGGAATTTCAAACTCAGTCAGTCCTAATGCTCATGGGCAACGAGCTCATTTGACATCACGTGACCCCTCGTTCGCCTTCTAAAATTAAAATAAAAACTTTTGCATATCTTGCATCCATTGACGCAATATCTATCTTTGGTCTCAGGTAGGTTTAAGGTCATTCAACCAGAGGGCCCTCATACAAAATAAGATGAGGGTTTCAGACCCTAAATATTGCTCCTAATGTATGTATTACCTTACTCTGGATAAATCACATGAACTTGTGAATAAAGTGAAATTCTATTGAAACCCATCCATCGTCTTGTAAGTTCTTGGAATCGATTAAAAATATTAATTTGGTTGATTCATATTATTTATGCAGTTCACAAAACATAAATAATGTAATGACAACTACACAAGGGGCGTGGTTTTCAAAGGTCAAAAACCCAGGTTGGTAAAAAGGGGAAAAAAGGTTCTAAATTTCTTATTTTAAAATGAAAATAATATACTTTTTGGGTTTTTGTTTTAACCGGCTATGTTTTGCTCAAATTTTTAAGTCGACCTTTTTAGTTAAGGCAACGGCCTTAATAGAATGCTGGGGGATCGCACCCACCATCTTACCAAACAGTTTTATAATTTTATTTAAATGACATAAATATTTATGTAATATTAAATATCAAAGGTTGTAAATAAAAGGTCCTTGTTGCATTTTAAATAATGACTAATACATGACGTCATTTCGAATTCTATCTTCTATTTATAAAACAACAAAAAAGAATAAATGTGTTTTATTTTCTTTAATTGTTTAAAAAAATACATGTTTTATTTTAAAACAGATTATGATTTTATTTAGTGGTATTGTATTCGTCATTCGTGAATATTTTAGATAACTGCGTTTTATTTTTTTATCTCTATTGTTTTTATTAATATATTATTTTATTATTACAATAATTTTACAATAAATATTTCTTAAACACGCACAAGGCGTTCATAAGTATGATAGACTTTTTATTTATACTCTATTGGCATCTGATACAGCAAACAATGAAACAAACATGTTTTTGTCTCATTGTCTAACACACATATTTTGTAAACTATCATTTACACTCACCTACAATAGAAGGTAAACACTAATGAGGTCAAAGTTTACTTAAAACAAAACTATTCTGTACTAAGTAATTAACGTAGAACTGGAATACACAACCGTATGTATGTATGGTACCTAATAGACAAAGAACGAACATTATTAGTCCATTAAACATGGTTCAAGAAAAATCTTAATAATTATATATAAATATAATAATTATATATAAATTGAGCTTGTAAGTAAATTATTCAATAATACATAAATATCAGTGAATTTGGAAAATGCTATAATGGGTATGGGCCACAGATAGAGTTATAATAATATATCTATATCTGGGGTATAGGGGAATATCAAAAAAATCTTCCAGTTTAAACTTTGTGGCAGTGCTGCATACAGAGCACGGCAAGAAAAAGGCATAGCATATATGTATAAGTAACTGTATACAGAATCTGCCAATTGAATTATTGATCCTCATCCTATTTTGCCTTAGATTGTAGCGGAGTAAAACACACAAAGTGCAAACCTAACTATCGACTTGACATTAAACCGTGACATTTGATTTGATTTTCTCAGCGCTATTCAGTTGTTTCCAGTCATTTGTTCCAAGTAAACTACGTAAATTGTACGCTGTTTTGTAAGAACATAAATCATGAGGTACCAAATGTTAAGGGTGCTTTGTAAACAAATACTAAAGTTCAAAGAAATATGATGAAAATAAAACTGGGAGGATATCTCAAGGGGATAGATAGGTACTCCAGGTGTAAATTCTGTTATCTAGGAGCCCTATTCTGGAGAGTCAATACCCATCGTAATCGTTGCGTAAAAGAATTTCTATATTATTGCGTAGGTATCTATGTAACGTATCTATCACTAGAACAATCACGGGTCAAATCGTCAGAATACGGACACCGGCTGTAAATCTAAATACCTATGCCAAGAAAGAAACGTTTTATTACACAATTTCTAGTAGTTTTGTGTTTTCCTTATAGACAGTTATCTCGTTGGGCATACAAACCCAGATAAAGTTTATCGTTATGGGAAACCTAGATCATCGCCTGATTTACAAGAGAAATACACAAACAAGATTTTAAGAACTTGAAGCATGAATTAGATATTTACAAAATACTAAAAACGTAAGCTAAAATTTATATATATATATTTTTAAATTTCATTTAAAGAGGAAAACATCTCAAAAAGCAACATGCCTTAAGATTTGTCTAATTCGTATTCAATAAAACTTATCAGTCTATTACAAAAGGTCGTTATGACAGCATCAGTCGTAAACCTACTAAAGACATCTTAGCACAAGATTAATTTAATACATTGTATGTTATGTCCCCCGCGACTTTGTCCGCGTGTTTTAGTTACAACGGTTTTTCAATTTTTGCAACATTTTTCATTTATGCTCCGCTCCTTTTGGTCGCAGCGTAATGTTATATAGCTTATAGCCTTCCTCAATAAATGGGCTATCCAATACTGAAATATTTTTTTCAAATCGGACCAGTAGTTCCTAAAATTAGCGCGTTCAAACAAACAAACAAACTCATCAGCTTTATATATTAAGTATAGATTAGTATAGATTAATAATGCTAATAATGTATTATATGCGTGTAATATTTGCTGATCAATTTTTTCAGGTTATTTTTGTACTCAACATAATAAAGCCTAAGCCATAAATTTACATAATAATACTTTAATATACGTCTATGACAGATAACAGTTCAATAGATGTCACTTATAAAAAGTCCATTTAAGAATATTGCTTAATATATGTCCAAAATTCTAGTTATTCAAATCATTAGACTGTATAGGACCACCTGTTATGATTTCATCATGTAATAATTGTGGTTTAACAAGAAACTTAGTTGCGTTATTTAAAGGCAGGCAACGCCGCGGGGTTTAGTAAGTGTGTTTATAAAAGGCGATGACCGATGCTTGTCCGCTCGTGGTCTGGTTGACCTTTACGCCTTTATTAAGACACCAGAGGCACAATATCTCGCAAAAACTTATCTATAATTAATTTTGACACAAATAATATATGATGTACGGCTGACCGCACGCCAATATTTCACACACATAGTGATTTACAAAAATTAATCTTATTGCCTTAAGTTAAGGTTCTGTTAAGGATCAATTGAATAAATACTCGTGTGAGGTCGATTGTACTCTACTATTTGTGTTTCGTTTTCGAGCATTGTGCGGTAAATTAATGTTATTAGGTGTAAATAATTGTATTTTATTTTGATTGATTTAATATTTAGTAACATGTGTTTAATTTTTGTAATATTAATTATGGTCTTTACAATATTTTTGACACAATTCATGATTAATGAGTATTTTTAATATTGTTTAAAATTTTTGCTCACGCCAACATGTTATGGAAGAACTGCCTATAAATATTATTAACGTAATATTACAAACATAGTGGACTCAGAATTCTTTTTTAATCAACATTTTAAATTATTTTAAGGGTTTTTTTGCAAACTATGCCATAATATTGTTTGTTAAAATATATATGTTATATTTTCATGTTCTTGGTACATGGAATTACCCTATTATTGTACACAGGGCAAACCTGATAGGTTTCCAGGCCACACTAACAAATTATATTATACACTAACATTTTATTACATAGTATAATCCGCTTACATAAGCTGAATGTTATTGTGGCCTGGAAACCTATCTATTTTTAAACGTGGAATGGCACATGCTTATACTATTGGCATTCTTCAATGGAATTCCTATACTTAGCACAATATTACAAGCTCTATATAGACCACACAAATATTTATTTCGCGACCACAAACCACGTTGATTAATTAAGTCACAAGATATCATTACATAAATATCGCCTAACAGCACCGTTTAGGATAACATTATGATAGTCTTGTTCGACATACCATTATTATGTCGTGTAGGCCAGATTGTCACGTGGGTGGCTGCGCATAATTATTTATTGCTAACTAATGTCCTAACGTGATAAATGTCCATTAAGCAAGTTTTACTGATACATGCGGAGCTTTGCAAAACCTTGTTTTGTAAGCCAGTTATGTAATGAAAGTTAATTGATAAAGATTGTGGGTATCAAACACAGACTACATAGAAAATTTAAGAGACCCCACTCTTAGAATATAACAGAAAATATACTAACAAAATAATATAAAGGTGGAAGCGTCAGGGTAGCCCGCGAAATTCAAATTTTAAACGTTTTTTGCTATTTGCCAGACAGTTTTAGGCTTTTTTTTTAAACAATATACGATTTGCGACCGTACCACTACTTCCATCTTAAACAAGAAACAGCCGCTCGCGTTTTATTTTTTTTCGTTCAGAATTTTTTTATTAAAGGTTTTGGCGAAAAAAAAATTGCTTCACTACATTAAATGCTTTTATTTCTATACGTACCGTTAACTGTTAACTGTTTTTGTCTAGTCGAGAATAATAATTGAAGGCGTAAACTAGATATTTAATGAAGTGAAAAACTGGGTACTTATATTTTTATTAGACAATAATTAAATTGGGTTAGTGTTTTTCCTCTATACCTATTATCGCTGTTATAGTTGCAACAAAGTAACAATGAGGTTAATTTTCAACACAATGTTCTAGAGTAGAGCATCTTCTCACTGTCAATTAATTTGAGATATTCATTACATGTTCTTGCACGCATTATGGCAATATGATGGATTGATCGATATTTCTAAGATCTTCTTTAAAGATTGCATGGGAAATGTTTGATGTCTAACATCTTTTCACCTAATTATTTAAATTTACAATGCAGTCTAACACAGCAGGCAAATATAGCATATTTTGTCAAAGCATAATAAGGAAATAAAAAGGCCTGTATTCCAAGGAGATCGGAAATACTTCACTAGTTTCCAGTTTAAATTAAACTATTATTAACGCATAACGCGTCGGAATCGCTAAAAACTAGACAGGCATCAACATTGCAAAATCACTCTTGATATCTTACGTCACGACAAATTATATTGTTCATCGAAATTCAACTAATTAACATTTAATCCACCCAATAAAGTCACGAAATACTTCAAAACTTTATTTTTTCCTATTGTAATGATGATTTTAATTGCTAATATTTCATAAAAATAGCGATTTTAAAATGTTCCTTTTTAATTATTTCCTTAATGTGTAGGAATGCTTGTATTACATAGATTTCGTATTATTACGCAGCCGTATTAAATTACTTTAATTTAAAAATAATATGTTCTCTTTAAAATTAATTTAAAATATTTTATGCAAATAAAATTCGAACGCATTATTATAACACGCACAACAGAACTAGCTTGAGCCTAATAAAAAATAACATTATTTAACATTCAAAACATTTTGAATTGTATTTTAGTACGTATTGAATTCTCCAGATTCAAAATAGGCCATGTTCCCTTACTTTAGAGTTCACTTTGCGATACCGCTGCGTCAGCTGGTTAAGGATGTGATTCGTCTATGAAACTAGGTAGTCTGTTGTGTTTTCCAGAAAAATATGCGTAGGTTTATCTTTTGTATTTATAAAAGAAAACTTATAGGTACAAAAGCAAATTATATTACCCTGGTCACTCAGATACGCGCAAACATTCGGACAAAGATTCGCGCGCTTTGATGTCTGTTAAAAAACTGACACAGCTTGGAAATTAAATGTCGTCCAAGGGTTTGCGCTTTCGTGCGAATGTGAGTGACCGGCATTATACATATTGTTGTATACAATGTTCAAATATCTAAGTTTAATGATTACAAAAAGTAACACAAACACGTTACTACGAGTAGGTAATATTTACGTGTTTACACCTTTTAAATGTTCTATATTTTCCTGAATCAAATGACGTTGATGAATATGGATGTGCTACGATCACGCTCTAGTGGTCGCTAGTGATGTGCTATTTTATCATCATCTTAATCCCAGTAATTAATGTATCGCATGCATCCGGAACGAATGGTATTGTAATGATTTTGTAAGTTAACTATCTTAGTGACATAGATAAGGATTAGTTTCAGTTCACAAAGTTGTTACAACATCTACTAGTAACTAGTTTGAAACAGGTCAATTGGCTACTTTTAAATATCTTTATTAGTATTTGCTTATTATATATCGGCATTTTATCACTTGTCCAACAAGTTTTAGTGGTTGAAGCATTAAACCTAATAGTAAATTAAACTAGGTATTAAAAAATATAGAATTTTTAACCACGGCCTTTAACCAACGACATGGCCGTGCTTTTTGTATTGCTAAATACTGGCGTGAAAAAATATTTATCCAATCGACATGTTGAAGAATATACTGACCCTTAGACAAGTGAAGGTTTTCAGCATGTCGATGTTCTTAATTACAAATTCGATACGATAGTAAAATATATAGTATCATAGTGTACGCCAAGGAATTCATCTATATATATAAGCCATAGTCTCCACATTGGGTTGTGGCGCAACATGGGAGAAGGCCTATTCCAAACAGTCGACAGCTATAGGCTGAGTTAAGTCTAAAGTATAGGTTGTTAATTATAAAGTAGGTATATTTATATTATAATTTTATATAAAGTAAAATTATTATTTTATGACTGGTAAGTACAGCCATCGTACATACAAACCTTAAAAGAAACTCCTTGGTATTTTTCCAAACCTTCAATCAAACGGAATTTTAATGATCCCATCACAATACATGATTTCCGCAAACAATTAATTAAAAAGTACTGCCATATAATTTAGAGGCAGGATGTATTGTTCTCGACTATTGTATAGAAGAACCAGGTACAATGTTTCTCACAGTTCGGAAGCGTGTTACCTCACATACCGTGTTTTTGTTTTCAATAGTTTGTCACGAGCGAAGTCGGAAGGAAAACAATACTTGTGTGAATGTTATGTCGTTTGAATGTATGACTGATGGCTTCTTGTTTCATATAAATGTCATTCCGTAATGATGGAGGAATAATCTTCCGCTAATGATCGCTTGGTTATAGATTTAATTGACGAAGACTGGAGATTCCTTATTAAACTCAATAAAAACTTCTTAGTCAAAGGTTTTGTTATAAAAGTTACTGCCGTACCTATAAATAATTTGATCAGTGTTTTTGGTCATAGATATCTTTCTAAAAAATCTTCTTCTTTCTTGCATCAATTGAAATAAATAATACTACATTTATAATTCAAGATGAAAAAATTACCAATAAACCTTGCAGATACCTACTATATTTATAGGGCGATAATATATTTAACACAAAATATCGATTAAATAACATACTAAACACATGCATTATAAGTGCATGGTAATCACTTAACAATTGTGTAGCATACATTATTTAAGTGTGTCGCAACAGTTGCGCAACTCCATGCTACCCATACATCCTTGAATGAACGCTTTGGAAGACGAGCACGCATGAATCACGGCTGTTTCATAACACTGGGTTGTATGGAATCCTTAATTGTAACTGTACCGTGTACAGTGGCACTGCATGGTCTTACATGGCTTACCAACATCAATACAGTTTAATATAATAGATATTATAAAGAAACTGCGACAAAATTTCATAACGCAAGGTCTGATATTTTTCAAACGATTAAATAGATTTTTATACTGAAAACATTTTTGATTAAGTTCTCATTCAACCGAAAAATAATCGGTTTTCCCGTACGGGAGCTACGATAGCACATACGTTATGCCACTTGTAAAGTAAGTATACATAATACTACTCTTTTTGTGTGATTGGTCAAAAACGCTGCCAGGTGGCACTGTTGTGTCGATTGCAGAGACTACGTTTTCACCTTTAGGTACACAGATTAGCACTTCACAGACTTCATTTAATCGTTTTATTTAAGCCTATAATATATGTTAAGGCCGGGATACACATGCTACCCAGTAGCACAAAATCATACTATTTTTTCAATGCTCATGTTCAATACGTGACATTCAAAATAGACGTATCTTTGCGTAAAATAGCATGTTTGTGCTATGCATGTGTATTCTGGCCTTTAAAATAAACTGTTGAATATCCCTTGGGCTACCTATCCTAATATTTGCTCAAGTATATATTTACATTAGATACTTTTTGTTTTTGGACATTAGATACTATGGACATAGGAAATACTAATTATTAATAAACTTATTAACTTGTGAAAATCAAATCATTTTTTAATTCTAATCGTTCTCTGAGACTGATAAATAAAACGAATACCTATGTTTTTTTGTGTTTGCCTTGATTTTTTCTCCATTAATTCCCATATATGAAAAACAAAAAGCATTAAGGAAAAAACTAGTATACCTAAATTAGGAAATTAGTTTGAAACCAAATAAAGTTAAGACAAACGATTTATTGTATGTCTAAAACTGTTTTCTGTCTACACTGAGCCTAAATAGGCGAACACAGATTTTAATAGTTCAGCTATTTTATTTTATTGCCTAAAATAGTTAATGTGCTGAACCCACGTTTAATTAAAATGTTACTTGTTTATATTTTTGTTCTAAGCCATATTTTATATTATAAATGTTAAATGTCATTTTCCATGTTTTCATTACGTAATGTATTTAAGTTTAAAGTTTAGGTGATATTACTACACGAAACTACGGTTAGAACAACTTTATTTCTCATAAAGAATTGCATACATAATTCACTTACTGAGAAACAATGTTTGTATAAAAACTAAGATAATATTTAGAGTGCACAAAAGTACGGAAATAAAATACAAAATAAAATAAAATAAATAATAAAATAGTGGGTAAACACTTTAAAAACATAAACGGTAAGAACTCGATCGTAGTTAAGCAGAACATGGATGCATGAGTAACTTTTTTTTACTAGATGTGGCAAACTAACGTTAATCTAACCAAACTCTTAGGCCACCCGTACATGGACTGCTCAAGCATTCATATGGTCTTTATGGTAGTATATCTATGTTGAGCTGCGCCACTTGCTTTTTAAAAACGGTCGAACAACTTCAAGCAGACCGTGTGCGGGCAGCTATAGCATTCTATAGCTCACCATGCAGTCGCAGATTGAAGAAGTCGATAAAGCAGTCCACGTGTGCGCGGCCTTACTAACAACAGCTTCTTCTACTCATTATAATTCAAACAAGTAGCAAAATACATTTTCTATTTGCTTGACATTAAAATCTAGATAATTACACTTATTTAAGCCCTACCTAAATTAAATTAATGTGAGCTCAAACCCGATGATATACGACTTGATGACGTTAGAACTCAATTTACCGTAGTATATGCGTTGACCAGCCGTATAGGTCAGTTATGAAATATTCGCCATTACAAGTTAGGCTTGGGAAATATGCACGACTGCGGACATCAGTGAAGCAGAGCCTACATTAAGGGTTGAGACATCTACAGTGGCTTGTGGTTAAGTAAAAGTAAGAATCGATATATTACAAAGATTAGGTTAGTGTCTAGCCTGTGGGTGACCTGTCCAAAAATTGTATATCTAGTCCTTCCATGCCTTGTATAGTAAAGAACAATTATGAACAACTAGCTTTTTCCCGCGGCTCCGCCTGCTTGGTTGTCGGTTATTGGGACAACAAGTAGCCTATGTATATCCTTTCTTGGGATCCAAACTTACCCCATACCAAGTTTCATCAAAATGGGTTCATTGGTTTAACCGTAAAAGCCACACACCGACAGACAGGGTTACGTTGGAATTTATAATATTAGCTCGGATATGGATTAATTGTACGTAAAGCGCAAGTCCTACAAATAACCTCTTTCCTGTTTAAAGTACTTGTAACTTTTGTGACAGTGAATTGTGATATATAAATTAAAAAGTTCAGATAAAAAAATATCGTAGGTTTAGTTCATTCAAAATTATACCTTAGTCATAATAACTGAAGTTGTGGGCGTGCGTAAAATGTCACTGAATAAAATATAAAATTGTTTTTTTACATCTATCTTTATGGTCTACAATATTTATAATATTGACAATGAATAGTCAATTAAATTAAGTACACAATCAATAAACGTACATTGCGTAAGCCCCTTAAGCTAAGTAGATAGGTACATTGGTACGCATTTGCATATAACGTAGGTTCCAATGCTGTAATTTTAAATATTCTCCTCAACGAGTTCCATAGAAAATCGTAAGAAAATGTAGGTAGAAGGGCAAACCTGCATACTAAAAGGCTTTTTTATATATTTACTGTTTATTAATCTGAATTCTAGAAATTATTTAAAATTTTAATTGTACTAATACATATACGTACCAACAACCAAACCAAAAATAATGACTTAATTATAGCGATTATTTAAATCAATTTTCTGCTTAAATCTTTAGAAGTAACATTTCCTTGAATTTGCTTTTGTAGTCTAAAAATATTGCATTAATTAATAATACATACTATTCTTTGAAGACTTGTTACATATTTCCGATTAAACCTACTCATTCCAAGAGTGCCACACTGATTGAAACTCATACTCATAATTTTATTATAAAACCTACACAAGCCTGACATTTGTTTTGTGCCACATATAGCCACTAGCCATTACGCTCGTCAATTTTCTATAACTCACATCTAGTCACTTGCAAAATATCAATTTATTTATAAACATAACCTACATAATTGTACGTCTTCTTAATTGCGTCACTGAGATAATAACAACGTGTTATTAAATGATAATCAAAAAGTATTAACCTTTAAGTTGGGAAAATGTAGTTTCAAAACAGTGGGTTTGTGAGGCATAGTGCTTGACCCGTGAGAATGACGTGGGAAATGCTTGATTATTTTCCACTATTTTATTCAATTACCTCCTTATATACTGCTAGCAAACTAGCTTGGTTTTCATAGAAAGGTAGGCAGCAGGTAGGCAGTACTTTAAGTAGAGTTCTGTGCTTGATTATATGAAATGTTTTTGGATGTCGTCAACAAAAGTCAGGAACACAGCCTGTGTTCCTGACTTTTGTTTAGCAGGTTAACTACATTAATTTATGCAGCTATTACCTATACCTACAAGACGAAGAAAATTTACAACTTTTTTGTTTAATGAGTTTCTTATGGAAGTATTTGAATCAAAACTTATTTAGGATTAATTTAGGAGAATAAACATGAAATAAATAATTTTTCGGCGATTGTTTATTTTGTTGTATCAGTATATTTCTATTACACAATAAACTTTACGTGTCTAAATATTCAGTGGAGAACTAAGGGCTAGTTTACCAACAAGAAGCTTTGAATTTAAAGGTCAAAATAACTATACAATATTGTACTTTATAGTGACCTTTAACCTCGACTGTATTACCGCACATCAAAAGGTTGATTGCGTAATCATTGTCAATGTATATGAACTTCCTTGTATGTCATGCATGTAATATAATTATAGTATTGCGATAGTTTGTCCAGTGACTTATATATCATTGGTTTTTACTACTTTAAGCCCAGATCTATAGTTATATAAAATACTAGCTGTCCCCCGCGACTTTGTTCGCGTGTTTTAGTTTCAACGGTTTTTCATTTTTGCAACATTTTTCATTTATGCTCCGCTCCTATTGGTCGTAGCGTGATGTTATATAGCCTATAGCCTTCCTCAATGAACGGACTATCCAATACAAAAAGAATTTTTCAATTCGAACCAGTAGTTCCTGAGATTAGCGCGTTCAAACAAACAAACAAACAAACAAACAAACAAACAAACTCTTCAGCTTTATAATATTAGTATAGATATATAAGCAAATATAGTAGTATAGCAAATAAAAGTGAATATGAAATCTTTAATATCTCAGTAAATCTCTTACAGATTAATGTTGAATCGCACTTTCGCTATACCTGGGAATCAAATCTCAAACTCACATTCAGTAAGGTGACAGACGAAATCCACGAATTTCTTTTCCATTTAAACCTTTGAGATTTTCTCTCACGCGTCACGATCAGTAAAGTATTTACCTGTAACAAAAACAAAAGGTCGTTATTAGAAAGCCAAATAAGTCACATGAGACGACAAATAAACGATTCGCTTTTGTTTTAAGAAATCATCAAAAAGATCTAATTCATTATTAAAAATAAAACTTTTTCAACCTGCATTTTGATTGGCTGGAACAGGTGATGTGTATTTAATAAGCGTTAGTGTTTTGTTTTAGTCGTCGAAATTTACATCATTTAAAGTGTTTTCTACATAATCGTACGTATCTCTTTAGATAAGCGATAATGATTTTTGATTGCGGTTGCTAACTTGCATAGATAACTATGTGTAGGCACTGAATACACTGATGTGTTTGCTATGCGGTTAGTAAGAAACCACCTTGTTTGCTCTACCGGGTATCATAAGCAAGCATTTAACGTGGTTATACCATAATAAGCAAAAATGATACCAAAGTGAATAATTTCGATAATGCTCCAAAGGAAATTAGACATTCAAATATGGATAAACAGTTTTCATTTAGCCAGCAAAACAGTCTGCTATTTTCCAAAAAGATTGATATTCAATTGTTATTCGATCTCCTTTCTGTGCCTCACGAAACAAGGACTGCAATTTAATCTTAAAAGTTCACAAACCAGAAGTGCTCAACATTTGTATAACCAATTCTTTTACTCAATAAGGATTGGCTAACTCCTACACAAAATACACTTGACTACTTAATACTTAAGAACAAAGAAGGCTAGGTTACCTAACTTTAATTCCACATAATCCATACGCAAATGACGGGCAATTTTGCAAACCGCATTTCTTATGGGAAACGGTTGAGCACACCTGGCTTCAGGGCCGGAGTGAACGGAACGATTTGCTCAAGGGTGCTTAAATGTGAATGTTAATCGCGGTTTGTTTTATTCTACATTTAATGTGGGGCAATGGTATTTTTCGTGGTGCCATTCTAGAGTATAATCAGTAAACACTTATTAATAAGGGCTACCGTTATTGTGCTCACCAGTTGGAGCCACTAGCGCTTCAGCTGTCAAAGCCCACAAACTAACTATAAAATGACCTCGAGTGTGACTAGCGCCCCTGGCGGCGAAATTAATAACGGTAGTCCTCATTGAATTGTGATAGTGATATACAAATATTTAGGAGCTATGTATGGAGTAGTGTAGTTGGTAACTGTTCAAATCAATAACGCAAACAAATAAATATGACTACTATGATTTCTAAAAGTATCTGTTGTACCGATGCCATTCATAAAAAACACATTGTTAAAATAATTATTTTTTTAAATAAACTATACAGTATATTTTATGTAGGTAAATTTAAGTTTTGAACTTCAATTATTCTTAAATTCCTCTGAAAAAAATAAATATAGTATATTAATCACTATTAAAATATACATTAATGTAGGTATTTTAAAATTGATTATAAATTATAACTTTTTGAAAATACATAAACCTATTTATAAAAAATACAACATCCATATACAAGCTTCCAAGTCCTCCCCTGCCAGTTGTTGTAACATCAAAACCCAACCATAGTCACCGCAGAGGTTACAAACATTCTGTGAGAAGAAAACTAATTGCAGAGATTCGCAACCTTTGGGTGTGAAACAAAGAGTATTAACATGGGGCTCACTCATCTAATTGATGAGCTCACTCATTATGGAGCAAGGTTTTGTAACATTACTAAAGGATTTCTTTTTAAGCGTTTCCCACGGTTAGTTAACAGTTTAGTGTAGTACTAATAAATATGTTGTTAAGACAGACCAATCATTTGTCAAGACATAATCCTTACAGTTAAAGAGTTTACTTTGTTTTTGTTCGAGTTTGTCGAGATTTTTAATGAATTTATAGCGGTAGTGTACCTTTCTAATCTTGTATTGAGCTACTAGATTTGACCATACCTACTAAGCACGTGTTTTTATCCTCCTTTAAAGGTTGTGTTTGATACATCGAAATAAAATTTGGTATAATAAAAAAGTGCTTTTAAGATATCTGAAAAATGCAATGATATTATGATTTTAACCTCACAGTCGTCTTTATCTCTTTCTATTTGAGATTGGAACTTCTATCTATATCTATATATATAAAATAAACCAAACTCCTCCGAAACGGCTTGAATGATTCTTATAAAAATTTTGTTGTATATTCGGTAGGTCTGAGAATAGGTCTTAATTTATTTTTATACCCCTAAGTGATAAGGGTGGCGCTGACAAAACTACGATTGCCGGGTAACCTAGTAGAAGTGTAAATCTCCTTCCTAATTCAGTAAGTTCATTATAAAAGAAAAGTGCTAGAAGAAGTCTGGGCGGTGTTAGCTTCGTAGAAATTCTCAACCGACTTGTGTAAGAGTTGCTAATGATAGTGTATGGAGTTGTGACTTGAACTAGATAATAAGCTGATTCATTATAGTCTTGTACTTGAGTTTCCATAGTAACCAAGTACAACTTGTACTTGGTTACTATGGAAACTCACGATGTTTTCGGAATAATATTTTATGAATTGCCTGGAACTGGAAAATGGGTTAAAACATAATCCATTTTTTTACTAATATTATAAATGCGAAAGTAACTATGTCTGTCTTTCTCTCTGTTACACCAACCGATTTTAATAAAATTTGTAATAGGGTTAATTTTAACTACAATATATGATAAGGCTACTTTTTGGCGCGATAACTGACATCTAAGCGAGCGAAGCTGAGGGAGAAAACTAATAATTTATAAATTAAAAATATTAACTATAAACGTACACTTATTTAATGAATACTATGAAATTAGAACAGTCCTCTTTGAACGGTTCAAGTTTTGTATCACCAACTGACATAAAGACCATAGTCAAAAAAAAACTGTGGCACTCCGGGAGTGCCGACAGAATTGAAAACTTGAACAACTAAAATATATGTACATACACAGAGGTTTCAGTAACGGTGACGGTAACAGTGTCGCGAAATCAATTGTTTTTTTCCATCACAAAAATGCCCAACGCGCCTAAAGAATTTATCACTTCAATAATGTTTTATAATGTCTATGAACAACATTACAAAGTTGGCAAAATCTTAAAGTATTTATAATGGTGATTGCATTAACATATAATATAAAAATAAAGTTTTTTTAACGATTGTATCACCATAAGAGGCCGAATTATAGTGTTAATGTCTTGAGCGCATCGACACCGAGTAATAAATATCAGAAGTCCAAAAATACATCCAAACAAATATATGACGTCATAACTCAATATTACAGAATCATCAGGAAAGTTATTTAACAAAAATATTGTAAATTCGATCGTATTATTAAGAAAATAAGAGTTATTTAATTTGATTCAGTGATGTCAAAAGAAAGCAATATTTGTTATTAATAGCGCTCGTTGACTTTTAGTCGGATCGGTCGATCACAAAACCGGATCTCTAATAAATAAAAATTCTTGATATTTATTGTATTTAAATACATTGAAAAATATTAGTCTTCGACTGGAGACAGTTATTTCTAATTTTCAAGTATGTGTCGAGAAGATGTTCTAATACTGCATGATGCGCAAAAAAAACTACCGAATCTGATTGACATGGTATATCTAATCAGTTATCTTTGCTGATAGATTTTCAAATGTCTGTCTAGTTAGAAGTAGGTATAGTATAGAATAATTATTCAACCAAGAGCCCAAATACACACTTTTAGTAGCTGTGTTTCCATGGGGTAAATTGGACCCGGAACAATTTGGCCTAAATATATAGGTAAACCAAGAATAAACCAGTTGAAATCTAGTAGGATTGATCTAACTCGTTTACAATTTATATGTTCAAATATTACCTATTGCTCAATAAAAACTCATTTAGCAACCAATAATCAGCATCAATGATTTGTAGATTTTTACAAATTTTATGCTTTTCTGACTTTAATATTGTTAAACTATTATTTTACCATAATTTTATTAAACTGGATTTGACAATAGTATCTATTCAATACAGGTATTCAGATATTTTTATAGATACATAATAAAATATAACTACGCAATATATAACTAACTTTTAGTCATTGATTGCGCACGTACGAGTTCACCACACAAGTGTGGGTAAATTATATTCGATTTATTTTATGTACACAGAATTACATTGATATAAAATATGAAAGTTGAGTATTAGTATAAATCTTTTGGTCAAGAGTGGAATAACAATAAATAAATATATTGACCTCTTTTAGTACATTTTAAGTAATCATAAAATTCATTTGACTTCCGATACTAAATTTAGTTCTAGGTGTGAACGTATGTGTGTAAAAAATCTAACCAATCCAGGAAGCTAATATTCAACTATCAGTAGACGTGATGAAAGTAGTTCTTATTCCCGGCTTCATGAAACATGGGACACCCGGAGACAGGTGAGATAAGTGACATCGCCATAAGATGAAGTTTCGTAATACGTATTAAAATACCAATATGTTCACCTGTCAGTAAGCCCACGAGTTAATCTCGTATAGTTTAAAGTCACACGATAGAAATATAATGTCATATTAAGACAAAAAGTTGCGCGCTCTGCAGTATGAACAAATATATGTACATGCGAACAATAAAATATATAAAACAGGAACTATAACCAAATAAATTCCTTTCAATAAATAAATATATGTTTTTTTTTAAGTTGTGGGCATAACTCTGCAGAATGAACAACTGCAAGCTATTTGAAAAATGTGAGAAAAATATAGAAAGCAATGAATGTTAATAATTCAAAGCTATGTTATGTTGATGTTATTGTTATTGTAGAAAGCAGTTGAAAACTGATCAACATAAGTATTTCTAATGTATTAGAATCTTGTTTGACTCAATAACAACGGGAAGTCATCAGGGGCTTGCTCAGACGTAATGCAGTGTCAATTCATTACAAACACAAAAATCTAAAAATTCTTATTTCATATATTCACATAAAACAAGGATTTTTAGATGAATATGCATTTGTAGCAAAAATAGATGTATTTATTCTTATGTTTTAATATTCGTTTTATTCTAGTAAGATGATCTTGAATTTCATCGTATTACGAAATTTTAAATATTAAACACTGTAAATCTTATGTATTAGCTACATAATGTTTTAAATAAAAATTAAAATAAATGCAATAGCGTGATATAACTGTGTCAAATATAAAATAAATCAATTTATTAGTAATGATTTTGTCATAAAATACGCAAAAGTGTACCATTGAGATGGTTCGCGTCGCATACGATATGCAAACACGTCATGAAATTAATATTTATACTGTTTTGTGTTCTATAATCTGAGTAACATATTATGTTACAGTATTTTTGTATCTATCAACATATTAATTGTTATATTTTTTGCAAATAACTTTACATAAAGATTATTTGTTTCAAGTTCATCACAGAAAAATCGTGTTACGTAGTTTATATATCTTGCTTTTGCATAATTCATTCCGTGTGTTATATATCCGTTTAAAAATAGTGTTACATGCCCGAAAATAACAATTAATTTTACATTAGAAAATAAACAATGTTATATAACCTTCTATAGACCAACGTGTGATTTAACGAAAAACGTTCAAACAAGAATTTCCTTGGAAAAATCACGCTTATTATATCGCACCGATACTTCCAGTTTGCAACAAGGTAAGAGAAAACGCAACACAGACATACACACACACAGAGACAGGCACAATCCGCGCAAATCTGTGCATGCAATGTTTCCTCATAATATTGGCACAACTGCACAAATTCCATTTCTTTAACACTGTTTCGTCATCTGAATATCATTATAATTAAAGTTTTCATCTGTGATATGTTTGTACATGCAGAGATGAGTGGCAATCATTTTCCGTTTCCTTATATGTATTTGACACAGATCTCACGGATTTTCTTTAACTGGGTAACCGATTTTATCAAACTTCAAGACAAATAGTGATTGTTTTTATGATGTTAGAATAGACATCATATTTTGTTGTTATTTTTGTAAGTGATAGCAGGTGTTTAGATTTAAATTATATAATTATTTATAAGCTAAATACGGGAAAGTCATAAATATTGTTTTCAATACGGTTTAAGCATTAATTATATATATTTCTTCATATTAACACCGCCTATAATTTATAATTTATTATCTTATTTATGCGCACCTAGGGTCAAAGTATACCTACAACAAACCGTTACAATATGGTACCCTATAATAAAAATACCGGTAATATTAAGAATAAGTTGTGATGAATAAGATGGTTTCATAGATTAAAATTCAGTGCTATTTGATTAATGTCTTCGTATAATAAAATGACTTGAGATTTTTTGTAATAAACCAATAAAGTTATAATAGAATGTATGAACCTATTACGGTACATAATATATTCTAGAAATACTCAATGTAAGTACTTCGATTATTCATATTATTATGTAAGTCGATAATTCTTTAATGAAAATATATATACAAATCATCAATTAATACACAAAAACCTTCCTCTCGAATCATCTGTTACTTAGTTTAAAAGAAGCGACTTTGTTTGATACTTTGTAAAGATATTTAATTATTCCACCCACAATTTCGGTTCTTAGCAAAATGTTAGAGATATTATGGTAATATTAAAAATAAGAAAATATTTAGAAACCGATGTCAAAGTGAAACTAACGACGATGGATTTGGATTGATTAAATATGCATAATTGTAGTTTCACACAGCAATTTTTAGCTATCAACAAATCAAACATTGTAACTCGCGCTGCAGCGTAAAATAACCACTGATATTTAAACGTCAATTGTGCGAACAAATATGTACATATATTAGCAAAACGGCAGCAAACTGTTTCCTTCCTGAGAACGACACTTTCTTTCCTTTATTAAATACTACGTATACGTTACTTGGTACTAATTAATTGCGCAAGTATTGCACAACTTAGGAAGTGCACCATAAGAAGCATCTTGATTGATACTTTGACTAAATTACCTCAGTTTCCATACGAAGAATAGGCGTATGATAATAGACTTGTTTAAGTCAAGCGAATGACAGAATAGCCCCCGTATCTTGTAATACCATCGTCTTCATTGTTTGTTTAATGCAGACTTGCTAATATACATATTCAGAAGGGGCTTATTCTAGTGTTTTATGTATGTTACAGTAGTGGTCGTTTGTTATACACTTAATATAAAATATGTAGGTACAAATACAAGCGTAAATAAAAAAACTGAGCTACTTAATTATTCAAATGTGATGAATGAATTTAAAAACTGAAAGTGTAAAAATAGCCCAATCCTGTGTTGTGGACGTACGTATAGATACATAATTCTCACGTAAACAAACTGCGCATCAGATCAAATATGCTCCGACAAAAATTTTTCTACTACCTGAGGCTTAGAAGTCACTAATTCTGTATCTATTAGTGGAAATCATTGAATCAATTAAATAAGTATTTATTCAACAACAGTTCAGAAATCGAAACTCCCAAAATTCTACACGTATGAAGTAATTAGATGACATCCGTCGTTACGTAAGTTGCGCGGTCTCGTGAAATGCGAAAGTGATCATTTCGCAACTTAAACGCGATTTCTCACTGACTTAGCATACAGCGTTACGTACGAACCTGATCGTGGATTATGAATTGGCCCAGTGTACATGTGAACACTGAACACTGACACTATCCAGACAATTAAGTCTTAGTGTCACACAAACAATAAAAAAAAAGTGAGTCCTACATTAGTGTTTCAATAATGGTCTACTCAAACGCCACTCATATTTAAGTCGCCGTTAACTCTCATATAGTCTCTGACACTTTCAGATGAGAATTTAAGAACGACTTATAGTTAAGTTTCTTTTGAGTATTCGGGTGTTTGTGGGATGATTGTCTGGAAGTTATCGCTATTAGCGATAAGACCGCCATTGTACCCATAGACTGTATTATTTAATGCTTTGACTCTCATGGTGTATAGAATATTCTATTCTATTCTATGTATCGTGGCTTGACTTGGTAGCCTTCGTTAAAACATTGTGAAGCGGTAACTTAGGTCATTCTAAAAAAACGTGTTTAGGAGTGTTGTTAACTAAATAAAGGATGGAACTCGCGATTCTAAAATATAAACTACGATGAAATCAATGCGTGCTTTTTACACGACCTTCTTATTATAGATATTGTATTTTATATCTAATAGGTGGAATATCAATGCGTTTTGTTTACTTCCTGCCTTCCTTAACAAGAACGTGATTAATTATAAAACGGAAATTAAAAAATTATCAATACTAATTGGCAAATCAACCACTGTCGATTATGTATGCTAACATCTTTAGTAATTTTTTAATAGGAACCTATTATTATTTATATATTTTTTTGTTATTATTTTTTTTTTTAAATCCGAGTTATCGATGCTGCATAACAAACTAACTTAGCTAAAACAACCGATGACCGAATTAACATCATTATTATATATTATTCAGCATCAAATGTGTCACGTGTCCAATCCATCCAATGTATTACGTAATTTCGAAGTCCTGTTAAGACCACATTGCACAAAAAACAAGTCCTTACGCTACTAGGAATTTCTTTGCCGAAAAACCCAACCAATACACAAAATCATGACAAAACCACTTTATTTGGCGGTTATTTATGACGTCACCCAATCAAATACGCTAAAGCTTGCATATTGACCTTGAATGATAAACATGAATGACGCGTCTTCTCAAATCTTAACCTGTAGTTAGACGCACAACAAACATTACACGAATAGATTATTGTACAATCAGCAACAACAGTCTAAGGACGCAATAGTTTTACCTAACACCAAACTTAATAAAATATTCTTGACACCCTACTGGCATCTCCGTTACGTATTAGTAAACGGTAGGTCTCAAAATCTGATTTTGTTAATCGACTTTTGTTTCTGACTGTACACATGATCCGTTTATCAAGTACTATTGCGTACGCAAGTAAACGTGATTTAAGTTGTTTGTATTAGACAAGACAATTCACACTTTAAAGAGCTCTTATTACAAGACTACTTGTTTTATAAGCTTAGGTTCTCGTTCACACGACGCAGCCGCAACGCTGTGCACACGAGACCGCCGCTCTGCCTTTGATTGATTTTGATTTTTTTATTTATATGTAGCTACCAATCTATTACAAACAAGTATAGTGAAAAAACAAACGACGCAGAAAGCAGCGCGTCGGCGGCGCGGATTTGGCATCGTGTGCACAAGCTCTTATAATGATTTAACTGTAAACACTTATGAATAACTTCAGACTACTAAATAATGCTCATGATATTACCTATGTTATGTTATATTGTGTTGTACAAGTCAAGAGCCATTGAACAAGAGTTATTGAATACATCAAATGGCAGTCAAGGGTTCTTGTTCATCATCACATCAGTTTTGGCATATTATTTTTTAGGTTAATTGCATAATTATTTATTTATGAGGATGGTAGAGTTTTACTGGATTGAAAGTCAAAAACACGTCTGCCATACCTCGTCATATTTACACCACGCATTTGATTCTTTTTAAATATTAGGATGTTTTAAGCAACTTTAATCATGTTACGTCATGTTTTACATCTTACGATATATTATTATGATTAGTTTTAGAGACAAAATCTATATAACCTGTTCACCCTTTTCTTATATACTTTCTCTGAGCAATAAGAAAATTTATTTAATTATACTCCACAGTCCGAGTTCCTTCCGCTAGGTTCTCGTGTATATCAATGCCAAACCATCAATAAAGTCGTTTGATTTTATTACTGGGAAACGGAAGCGAACACTATAAATATAGGTATACTTACAAAGTTCTTAATAATACAGGTATTTTTAAAACCACACGTTAGAGAGTTTCTAATAAGTTTATTTTAGATATATATTTTTTTTCAATATAATCTTCCTTCATAACCTTTTTTATTGACGTAGGTACTTGGTTTTTTTAAACAACGACTTATTCTATCTTTGTATTATATATTATTTGATAATTCAATTTAAAAGTCTTTTTGAACTATTTAAAATCAAAAAGTTTAAGTTAAATGAGATTCGATTCAAGTGTTAATGAAAATAAAAGAATACATTATTAATATTAAAATCTAAAAATCAAATGTTATAACCTTTGACATGGTCACGATATTATGCTCAATATTAACATGAAATTAAATTCAAAATTAATGTCTCAAATCATTCGGCTTTAAAATATCTTGACAGTTAGCACTGCATATTATTATGAATATCGGATTTATCGATTTATTATTAATTCTTCACAAAAATGATCAATCGACTTAAATAACTAAAAAAAATCGAGAACAATTCACGCACCAGAAAAGACAACTCGTTCGAAATTCGATTTGCATTTATGCAATCAATTACGTAACGAATCATCTCGATGATTAGTCAAAATTAGCGACGGTGACATTGCGTCACGTGGTCAGCAACAGTGGAAAACACCTGTAGGCTTGTTTTCTATCACCAGATGACAAGCGATGTTCATTGAAAAAAAAAAAAGGTAAAAACGCAAATTTTGTATCGGTGATCAACCACTATTAGACCTAGTTGATCATCGATATTAGATGATACGAAATTTGTGTTTTCATAGTGTTTTTATAAAGCGATTATCGCTTTAGTTGATAACCGCTAGCAAATAAGCCTGCTGTTTGGTAGTACAATGTAAAGAAAGAAAGTCATCGCACGCACCATTCATGACCGTGAAAGTCAGAACGTTGAAACAATAAAAAAATATGCAATTCCGTGACTCCGGACAACGTAACTTGCGTAACCGATAATGATCGCCTTCAAGTTAACTATAATATATCAACATATATCAACTAGTTTCATGATGCAATTAATGAAACGAATAGCTTGGAGTTATTGTCAGTTAGACTTCTTCGGGATACTTTGATTCACTAACGTTTATTACATTATACAATCACTTTTTTACTCTTTTCTACGGTACGTATTTTACATCCTACACGTCGATTCTGTAAAATTTAAACAACAACTCGCATCTCACATCGTTATTCACTCTCACTTCGCATAAGGTTCAAAATGACCTTGATTTCGATCGGGTTCGAGTGCGAAGTGAGCGTCAAAGTGACAAGGGAATTACCTTACTGAATCCCACTTCTCATACTTTATCAGTCAAAATCTCAAGTCAATTTAGTTCCAACTCGCTGACACGCTCGCAAGGGTAGCGCTAGTGTAAATTCGAGTTTTTGGAATGCCTTTCAACAAACTCACAGCGGATTCAGATTCGAAGTTTAGAATGAGGTCTTACAGAATCACACTGCTGAGCAGCTGAGCAGTAGTAAGCTGCTGGACTCTCCCTATTTATTTATTTCGTATGGTGAAGACCTAACAGGATTACAGTTTCATGATCCAACGTAATATATTTCCTAAATAAATACGTCAACCATCTGACATTGTTGTCAAATACAGCCATCAGTAACCACATATGAGGCAGAAATATAATAAAATATATGTATTTCAAGGTTGCAATAACAATAAACAAAAGTGTATCCTGAAGTTACGATATTACGGTATTGTGTAGGAATTGCAGTTACATAAGCACCCGGATTGATTCATGAGAATTGTACAAGGTTAATGCAATATTATGTGTGTCGATATAAACCTACATGGGCGTTAAAAGCTGACCAACAGATGAATCGCTATAAAATAACTGTGACATGATATCATCTATCATTAGCACACCTTAAGACATTGCAATTTATTTAATGTTATCTTATTTGTTATTTAATTTTAATAAAAAATAAGACGTGTAGAAGCTTAAAATATCGCTAAAATATCTTAGATTCAAAAAAAATGTTGTTAACCATTTAATATTATATTTTGCTATTTTTTTTTACAAGTAAATGTTACTTTTTACTACACTAAACTTTTTTCTAACTTACAAAACCGTAAATAATAATTATTAAGATATTAGGTATCATATTTTCAAATACCTATCTATATAATATATCATAAAGGTTGATGACTAAATAAATACAAAATTTAAATAACATTAGATTACAAAATGACAGTTTAGTAAGAATTATCTAAAATCAAGTTGACGCGCAAAACAATGAACGCAATAATCAACTCGTGACATCGGCGGCGGTGCCCATCTCACGATTCTTATGCGAGTTCTGTCACCTTGGTATTAAGCAATCTTTAACGTTATATTATACCTGTACAATTGACTAATAATAAAAAAAAAAACTAATAAATAATACTACTATAGGCAAAAAACGCACAAATACATAAGATAGGAGAAAATAAAAGAGTTTATTATCTCTATTCATTTATGTAGTCTATCTTTGAATATATCGATAGCGAAATCTATAAAGTCTGATTTTGTTAGGATTAAAATGTACGGGACCTTTTAGACCGAATTAAATTATTTTATTTGTAAAATAATATTCGTAAGGCGTATTTATAATTGTTTAGGAACATCACCTCGCTACACGGCCCCCGCGTCGCTGCGTCAGCTAATGATCAGGGACTTCTATTGAGTCTGAACCTAGTCGGGCGATCCCGAGAATGCGCGTGACTAAACCGTCAATATTCCTAAATAATTACTTTATTTGTTGATTAAGTGACTTTCAGAACCATTAGCCAGTACATTATACTAGGTACTTACATATATTTTTACCTAAAGTGCTGGTAAGAGTACAGACATGACGTGACAATTACACCTTATTTTGATCATTTAGTTTGGTAACAACTGATTAACCGAAACCTACTTTTAACATTTATACGGTACATTAATACCGATTTATTACGCATTACGTTAATTAATAGAGTTAGTCACAGTTATTAATTAAAATTACGAAATGTTTTGTTTACGACATTCGATTTAAGCAATAAAGTTATGAAGCCAGCCGGGGCCAGCCCTTGTAATAATTGATGTAGGTTTAAAACAAAATATATACCTACCTAATACTTTATTTCTCTTACTGATTTATTTAATAAAATATACCGCTTTGTAATAATGTAAAATGGAGGAAATAATTTTTGATCATCGCTTTAAAAAAACAATACCTAAGAAAAAAACTATTTAATTTTAAACTTTGAAAGGTTACACAGAGATCAATAACATAAAATATTTTGCTAATGACATAATTCGCTATCTATTTTAAGTACCTATCTATACTATAATATTATAAAGCTGAAGAGTTTGTTTGTTTGTTTGTTTGTTTGTTTGTTTGAACGCGCTAATCTCAAAAACTACTGGTTCGAATTGAAAAATTCTTTCTGTATTGGATAGTCCGTTTATTGAGGAAGGCTATAGGCTATATAACATCACGCTACGAATGAAAAACCGTTGAAACTAAAACACGCGAACAAAGTCGCGGGGGACAGCTAGTATAAGATAAGAGTTGAGTGAGAATGAGTCAAGATGTAAATCCTTGAGCAAAAATATGATCGCTAAGGCACTAGACACAGCCTAGTCCCACGCCTATTGGTCCGCAATTAATAACAGATATTATCAAATATTGCCGTTACTTAAAAGGCGAATATTATATAGTTGGCCTACTCTTATTTTAATTAAGTACTAATAAATTATATGACGTGCAACCTTGACCTCTTCGGCATTTTTGTCACAATGATTATGTTAATTATTTTACTCAAAAGGCGTGAGCGTAGTAATGTCTACCGCACCATTTTAGTAAAAAACAATAGTCTAAAACAACCTTAAAGCTTTAAAATAAGAATGCTGTTTATTTAAAAACGTTACTAAAATTTGCGTTTGATGTTATGTTGTACGTTATATAACTAATTTATAGTGTTGAAAGATTGACACATGTTGGTACTTAGGAATACTGTTGTGTAAATTGTCTGTGCATAGACTTTTTGCCTATTAGCTTGTAGCGTTTTAGTCATTAATTTCTCTTACGTAGTTTTTATATACATAAGGTCTTTGATTTAAATTTAAATTTAAAAGGAAATTCAGGAAATAATCTTTAGTTAATTTATCAAATAAGAATGACACTTAAACAACATCAAAAATAAAGAGACAATTATTTTATACTATAATATTATAGTTATTTATAAATTTAAAAAAATCTTTTTAGAACTTTAATTAGGTACAGTCAAACAACACACACCTAAATTCAATAAAATTCCATTAAAATTGACTAATAAGAATATCATAGCCTTAACTTTGTAATAAGGCTATTTTATTACCTAGTCACAACATCAATATTTATGACGTTTAAATTGTGTTTACGGTGTTAAGAAAACTGATTTTCATCAGCGTTTGTTGCTGACTGTACATATACAATTACCATATTTAAAGCACGTGCAATATAAAATGACCTATCTAAAGCATTCTATTTATAGCTTCAGAAGTTTTCATAAACAATGTTGTAATTACCATCGTCAAGTATATTACGGCTTTTGTAGCTAGTATAAGGTACTTGAGTAATTACAAAATATAAAAGGATGTATTTTTTTTATTATTTTGTACAGGTTATCTATGTTATGTTCACAATCGGCCAAAAATAGTAACTTTTGAGCTGTTATATTACTAAACATTATATTCTCAAATAATATTAAGCAACAGTTTAAACTTAGATTAGTGTCAATATCACACCCTGTCATGTGTCTCGTTAATAACGGATTAAGATAGTCGGTCCATTCCTTTAGGAGCTACGATGCCACAGACAGAAAACCTTCCAACACGACAAACTTATAATACCCCTCTTTTAGCGGGGTGGGGGGTTGTAAATGTGGTTCGTAAATTACGGTTACGGTAGTCACTCAGTATAATTAAATGTTAATTGTATTTAAAAATTTATGTAGTTTTTGTTAAGTTTCAAGTCTAAAAAAGTAAAGTAAATAATCACTTAAAAGATCATTGTGATTCATAGGTAGAAACTCTGTGTAATCATTTTCTTATTTGCTAACATTATTATGCAGACCAAAGATTTCGGTTACCTAATTAGAGGCAAGAATTCAAATAGCATTCTAAACATTTCAACACTTAATCCTTGGTTAGGAATTGTAACGTAAAGAAATTCTTTAATATTTACCGCATATTTTGTAATCGCTGAACTGGTTAGGCCAAATTAAAATCTTCTGCTGGTCTCGTGGTTAGCACCCTAACTGCTAAACCTGAGGTCGTGGGATCGATTTCCACCCTGGACATATCTTTTTGTGACGAACATGATCATTTGTACTGTGTCTGAATGCAAATTTATCTATAACTAGCTATTTCCCGCGGCTCCGCCCGCGTGGATGTCAGTTATCGCGGCAAAACGGATGTCGGTTATAGCCTATGTCCTTTCTCAGGCTCTTTACTATCTGTGTACCGAATTTAATTTCAATCGGTTCAGTAGTTTTGGCATGAAAGCGCAACAGACATACAGACACACAGAGTTACTTTCGCATTTATAGTATCAGTAAGGATAAATAAATGATGTATTTAGAAATATATAAGTATTTAATAAACAATATTATTATAAACAAATTGTTGTTTGTATTGTACCTACTTACTCAAAACCTTACTTTGTAATTTAAAGTATCGCTGGGTAATTCACATGTTTAAATAATACACATATTGTATGTATAAAATAAACGAACTGTCAAGCAGCAATGTATTATTTAATAACCACCATTTTCCTTAATCAAACTCTACCAAATTTCTCTAGGGTATGCAACCCAGATAAGGAATCATTGACCCACATTCTTTTGTTCCTAGTTATAGACGAACAGACAGACACGCGTCGAATCACTAATGCTAGCGTTTGTGAAACGGCGGCAGCCTTGGCCGACATTATCGTATTGTCAGATTTATGGCTATAATGCTTTGATGTTTGGTAAGCTCGTATTCCACCTTATAATAGTGGTTTTAGACAATGATGTTGATATGTGAAAGTGTCCTAATTATTACTTAGCTCCGTTACAAAATACGCATTTTTTTTTACGAATCTTAAAAGCGAGAATTAAAATTAAGTTGTAAATATAATTGTTTTTTTTTGACCTTACATTATTTAAAATTATTTTAAATCTTAGGAACTTAACTATATATACATTAACAAAAGATGTATACTACTTAAAATAATAAATTATATCTATTAATTGAAATATTATATATATTTTAAATATTATAACGTAATATTTAAATAGGAATTGTTTGGTTTAAAAAGTTCAAACACACCTCCCATACAAGTTATCGTCAAGACGCACCTCGCGTATTCAATATTATGATGATCAGATTACTAAAAACACATATTACATTTAAATTATTAATTCATACTTAGCGATATGAAGTTTAGGAAGCTTAAATTTTATTACAGTGTATAATTAATGAATATAAATCAAACATTAATATCGAACTTGTTTTGTGGAATAATAGACAAACCGTAAGACAGTTTGACGTAATATGCTATAATACCATCTCATTACAGCTGTGTTATACGAGCCTACTTTGACATCAAGTGACCACACCATAACGCCATAGTCTAAGAAAGTGGTAACTCGACGAGCCACGGGGGAAAGTGACCATGAGTAATACTCACCACTTACATAAATGTAAAAAGATTAAATTAGATTTAAAAATACAACAAAACATTTTATTCAAAAGGTGAAGAGTGTTAGCATCTGCTAATACATATTTTTTGACTCTGAAACTTACTTTAAATTCAGAAAAAAAAAGTAGTCATTTTATACGACCGATAACCTCTCCGAATTAAATATAAGACGTACTTAAAAGATTATTGGACTACATTACCTAAATTTTAAAATTACGACCTAAAATTTAAAACCGTTTAAGAGATGTTTAAAATTTTATAGATTAGAAGAAACTTAAACATAGATGCAAATATACCCTAAACTGCAATGTTTCGAACTTCTCAATATAACTATAGCTAGAACATTATCTCAACAACACATCACCGTATATAATCTTAGTACACGTATTAAGTAACTCTACCCTTTGTTTTATGTATCGTGAAAAATGCCCACGGCCGTATCAATGTTTTCTGGCGTATATTTTGCGGCCTCTTGTGAAATGCACGTGCTGCATGGCACTTGGCCTCGTGACTAAAGCACCATTAAGAATAAATAGGTACGGTCTCAAAACTCAAAAGTTTTGATTAAATAAGGCTTAAATGGCAAAAATGTATGAAAAAATATTTTGCGATAGTATTTTCGTGGTTGCCATGGTTATTAGAATAAAAACTACTTAGAGGCTCTTTTTTATTATTTACTAACTTGTGCCCGTGGTTCCAATCGCATGGGTGTCGATAATCGCGGCAAAAACTAACCTATGTTAAAGTTAACCTAGCTTAAAGTTTCATCAAAATCGGGTCAGCAGTTAAGATGTGAAAGTGTAACAGATAGACATAGTTACTGTCGCATTTATAACTGAGAACAGATCGGATTACTTATTATGTGACATAATAATCTTGTCACTACATTTAACCTACTCCTGTATAAAGAATAATGTCCTCCTGACCGAATTTCGGCCACGGCGGCTTCTCTCAACAGAGATTAGCCATCTGCGCGGGAGATATTTCAGTGCACGAGTGTATGCGCGAACACAGTTGCACTCTCTATTCCTTCACTCTCATAGTCCGATGGGACGGCAATCCGACACGACCGGAGAGAGATCAGGCGCAGGACCAACGGCTTTACGTGCTTTCCGAGGCACGGGGGTGTAAACACCACCTAACTTCCTGACTCCGAGCTGAGCTGTACTGAGTATTTCTAAACGAAAAACCCAGTAACTATTTTTTGGCTCGACCCGGGATTCGAACCCGAGACCTCGGGCACGGCAGTCGCGCTTGCGACCACTAGGCCAACGAGGCAGTCAAATAAGTATAAAGAATATGTAAGTATGTAAGTGGGTTTTGAAAATGAATCATCTCAGAAACAAAGATTTGTCATTAAACATCTCTTTCGCATCAATTGAATCGTCTTAATAATATGTACACAATGTTTACGCTTAGTGTTCAAGTTTATTAAATATTAACTCTTTGTTCTTATACTTTCAATACAAAACACTCATGCATTGTTTAGTTATAAAATTTGTATTATTGCAAACAATCCACATTTCTAACATTATTGTATTTAGGTTGAAGTATTTAAAATTATTGTTCAAATAAATTATTTCAATAATTTAAATATTTTTTTTTAATAATTTAAATAAATTGTTTTAATAATTTAATGTACAGGGTAATTTTTTTATATATTTATCCTATAACTTTAAAAAGATGAAACATTTTGTTGCAATGAATAAGGAGGTAAACAGATGATATTCATAAATCTCGTCCTTTTAAATATTAAGTTAGGATTAAAATATTTACAATTCAAATCATAAATGTCAATATTAGAATAACATTTGGACAGACATTTATAGATGCGGCGAATGGTTTTATGTCCAAGAAACAACACTTTTATATACAATTTAACATAAAACCGGATTCACAGAGAATGGTATAAAAAGTTTAGGTACAATAATGTATTAATTTACGATATTTTTTTCACACCTTCCGACCAAAATGTATAATAAAGTATTTTGTCACATTGACCTAAAGATATAACATTTTTACGGGACATTCTGAATCATGTGTCATTTACCTTTTATAGATTTTATACATTTGATTTTATCGCATATTTTTACACATTTCCTTAAATTGTTTTAATTCAATTTTAATTTAAACATTGTTTTATTATTTTACGCCTCTGCAGCCTAGCAAAAAAAGCCCCTACGCAGGTAGATGATTAATAAAAATATTTCGTAATTTGACTTTGACAATGCTAATGTAATTTATATTTGCATTTATTTATAGACAAGGCTTTAGTCGGATTAAACATCAATAATTATTCCAGCCAGTAAATTCTAGAAAAAGCTATTAAACCAAAAAAAAAAAATCTATATGGAAACTCATAACCAAACTATTAAGAAGTTTTTAGTGACTTTTTACAAATCATTATTACATAATATTTATAGCTGGCAACCAAACTAAATATAATACAACAAACTAATGTGTTTACAAGCTAAAAGCAATCACAAAAAGGAAAACAACTGATCAATTTTCACCGTCTGTTACGCGCGATTTACGCTTACGGCAGCGTTTGACGTTGAAAAAAAACTATTGAATATGCGACTCATACAATAACGAATTCTAGACACACATTTCAACTACAACATACAAACAGTAAAGTACCAAAGTTTAATGCATTGCCTAAGAAACGCCGAGTTTTTCTGCACCCGCCATTTTTCCCATGCGCGCGCAATAAAAACTCTGTCAGTGTCAGCGCAAGCGCGACTAGTTGTAGAGAACGAAAGTGATTAAAACAAACGAATGAATTCTAATTTTAAGTTTCAAACTCGGAATTCGAAAGTATATCTTTTATTTTTATAAAGTGTCATTGACGCTAACTTTTTAAATATTTATTCATTGGCTGGCATTGAAAGTGATATGGTAATGACCGAAACAGTATATTTTATAATATTAATTTATGCAAACAGTTTCGAAACATAACATTTAAGATTTTTAGAGTAACTATAAATATTCAGATCAAACGCAAGTTTGCTAAATTCGTTAAAAGTTGCTTTGTAATTAGGAAATTGTTTTACGTCATTATCGTACGGGAAAGTGTTCAATATGTCGTATAACAACCGCGGCATGTTCACTGACATTTAAACTTCCTACATTGGATTTGATGACTGGCTGTTTCTAAGTGACAGGTTTAAAAAAATTAAAAATGAATTGTATTTTATGAAGAATAATTCAAAGAAAATTTGTGTTTAATTCTCACCTGTTATTATAGCTAGGGTAAAAAGCGCCGCAGCGCCGAAGGACCTCATGTTTGCAATAAGCACAGATCACGGTCTTTGTACAGAAATATTTTCGTACACAACACTGGCACTTGTCACCACCGACGCATATTACACAGACAACGCGCGTAAGCTCAGCGCGCGTGCGCAGAGTGATGGCGGAGCGGCGAGGTGCGCATGCGCGGACCGAGCAGTGGCCCGTGGTGGGGCGGTTGCGATACAATTGTTAAACTTGAAGGCTGAGGGTCGGGCGACGGTGACAGCGTTTGTAGATCAATCAGTATGCACGGTAAGCTGGTGATAGTGTTCTGATTTCCTTGGTATTACTTCCACACATGCGATATGTTATGCAAGGTAAGGTATACCAAATAAAACAAAAGAATACTGAAAATAAGGGTATGGCATTTCTGTTAAGCCACCCTTCAAATTAAATTTAAACTAAAATGCTATTTTCATTCTTACTTTATGACACCTTAAAACCTTACCATGTACCCACAAAACTAAAAAAAATCCCTTTTCATTAAGAGATTAATGTTGCTATCAAACAATAACACCCACTAACATTATAGATCGTTTCTAAGCTTCCGCCATCAGTAAAACCTCGCCCAAGGGTTACGGAAGCGAGGGAAAATGTCAGGGATTTGGCGTAAGGCGGATATCGGGCTAGGCGGCTGGAGTGCGGCATTCCAGCGAGACTATAGATAGGTATCGATGTATTGTTGGAAATTGACCGGGTACTGACTATAAATCACTTGGAAGGTACCTGGTACTTAAATAATAGTGCGAGAATGAATTTCTGGAGTGTGTACCTTCCTAGTTCTTCTCAGTGAAGAAATTACTGCATTGACTTAAAAAATCATTTTCAGGCTCAACCCACATTGCAGCAATTGAATAGATTTTCATTCAATAAAACCAGCCTCCAAATGGCATTTTTACAAGCGTTAAGGCTGATCGAATCGCTCAAATATATGGAACTAGCTGTATCCCGCGGCGCCGCCCGCGTGGATTTCGGTTATCGCGGCAAAAAGTAGCCTATGGCCTTTGTCAGGCTCTTGACTATTTTCGCACCAAATTTCATATAAATTGGTTCTGTAGTTTTGGCGTAAAAGTGCGACTGACAATTAGAAGTTGTCACGTGTCACGTGTCACGTGATGAAATCGAACAGAATAATTTTCATATATTTCATTTCATTTTATTTATTTTTGAGTCCTTGAGTGAAATTTAATTGAGGTTCTTATTGAGAATAGTGAATAAACTTAAAAAACCAATGTGTCAAAAATAAAGTTCGCTATCATATTTATTTATTGCATAAACATGACTATTTCGTAGGACATATTTCGAAGGACGTATATTTTTCCAGTGTACGTCATTTATTACAATAATATGTTGAAACATTAAATAATTCCTGAATAAAATAATAATAAATAACTAATTAAAGATATTTAGAGCCTTTAATCTAATTTATAAGTAGATCACTTACATTGACATTAAATATTTAAAGCCTTAATTACCAAAAGGTTATTTAAATTCGATATTTGTCACACTGTGAGGCAATTATTTACGCTATTATGAAGGTAATGTATATTTACATTATTTCCTGTAATTTAAAAAAATAACTTGTTTCATCTCGGATACTAAAAACTCATAAAACGATTAAACGAGGGTGTTAATATCAAGGGAATGTGACATTTTCCGGTTCCTACAAACATATTATAATATCTTCACGGCATTTATTACCCGTAAATGGAGCGAAATATTTTAAGAACTTGTCATAATAATCATATAGTAAGTATTTTAATGTTCAATAAAATTGAATTATATTACTCACAAAAAATAAATAATACATATTTATGCCAACTAGTAACTCTCATACTGCCGGACAAAGAACTCTTCTCCACAATCTTCACACTGGCTCATTGCAAGTTGACGCATTCAGAATATTACGGAATACAATTTTATTCTACCCGTAAAAACGTAAGTAACGTAAGGTCTTATTTAAGTCTAAACTCATAAACCAAGCTATATCAATCAACCAATTGATTGATCATCAACTGATCAATTAAATCAGCCAAATGGCAATACCACTCGGTTAAACAATGTCATAGCTAATCAATAGAACATAGCAAAATCTACACTTGAAAAATCTGTCTCACGTACAAAAAGCGTGCGTTGATGTCTTTTGTATGAAACACCTTCCAAAATATTTTAACATAGTTATATCATTATTAATATCCAATTATGTCATATAAAATATTAACATTATAAAATAAGCTATAAAGCTGTAGAGGTCAATGTCAATTTCATTTTGTTAGGTTCATTAATTAGTATGTAAATTGGTTACCGAAACCTTATTTGGCTTGTAGCTAATTCAGAAATTTAGAATTACATATCTTTTATCTTACTATGAGAACTTAGAACTTAATTATATGTTACGCTTTGGAAGCTAAAATAATTAATAACGGTCATTAATTAATTAGATAAGCAAACTCTGTAATATCATTGTTATCAACAAATGTAAACGGCCACTAGAAAATTCGTACCAAATAAATTTAATTGTTTACTTTTTATTCGACAAGTAATAATAAAGCAATTTAAAAACGAAGCAGTAAATAATGTTAAAATTATTAACCATTACAATTAACTAAAATTACGTTAAAAACAAAAATTACTACAATTAAATTCAATAACTCGAAGTTACAATGTAAATTGTTACTATTAATGGTCGATTGAGTGACCGAAACGACTATTTACTTCCACTTTCATTTGAAAGTTAAGTCATAACTTCATGAGTCAATATAAACAACGTTTATGGCGGACGCACCGTCATGTCTGCGATTGTAATGTAAGCGTTTGACGTTCACTGCCATCTACCGGGGAAATGGATCTTTGACAGTTGTTATTATTTGTATTTTATTTGAAGCAGTAGCTGATTTAACTGTACCTATGCTGGTTACAAGTAGGGAATTGATTGTTGAGTTTGTAAATGATTATCTTAAAGACCTTTAGGGACATTTTACTTTAGATTTGTGTTTAAAATTAGACACAATTTGGTGTAATTTACAGACTTTTATTATCAAATAATTTGATTGCTCTTCATAGTATTATGATAAGTATTCTAATGGTTAAGTTGTCGGCTAAGAGTAAGAATTAATGGTCTATCGCGATTATGCCAAAAAAAGAATAATATTAAAGTATAAGTCGTCAATTTATAATTACCGTATCGGGCGCATCAATGAAGAACGATTGCTTAATAGGGCTGCAACAGAATAGTATTATGAGTCTCGATTCATTCAATTTTTTTCATTCATAACTACAGCAGTCTATTTGGCTATTAAATAGACCAACAAACACCATCCACTTTCAATCGGAACAAACGCTCAGTGCAGTAGTGCAGCATTGCGCAATACCCCCAAAAACGTGATGTAGGCCGCGGAACACTTTCGTTTTCGCACGAATCGAGCTGAATGCCGAAAGCGACCGACAACAGCCGACGACGTCCGATGGCGGACGGTGGTAGCCGATGGTGGCCGACCAGCGACACGCTGCTCAATTTATTAGATCACATGAACTCGAAACTTATATGCGAATAAACATTCGTACCTACTCTTCGCATTTAATCGTCACATTAATTTGCAATCTCAGTCTATGCGACCGATACCGCTTCGAAAATCACAAATCCCGCAAAAACTTCTCTTAATAATTTGCTATAATTTCCTAAGTCGTGCAAATAATGACAATAATGAAACGAATGTGAGTGACCGGCATAACACGATCGAAACCGAAAGTGGACCCTACATTGCGGTCAGGTGACAACATCGATAGTGAAATGGTTTAAACAATAGTTGGTAACGACAATCAATTATCCTACTTTTCTCTGACGTAAACTTGGTTTGTGTTACATTTGATTTGACTGGTTGGTATAGGTCACCACGCCAATGACCAATGCGCGACGTGCCGCGGGTTCGATTCCCGCATGGGACAAGCATTTGTGTGATCCACAATTGTTTGTTCCAAGTCTAAGTGTTCATTGTCCTTGAATTGAATGTTTGTGATACCCTCCGCAATACAGTGATTAGATTTACTAGTACGGGAGACATATTTTTTTTAATATGATATGTACAAATTTTGATGATATTTTAGATGGCACTGTTTTAAGTTTTACACAGGTGACGAAAAGAGTCAAGTACAATCTGAAACAAATAGAAGACATTATATCAAGCGGCGACGACGGTTCTACATAGTAGTGATAACTCCTTACTAATATTATAAATGCGAAAGTAACTCTGTCTGTCTGTCTGTCGCGCTTTCACGCCAGATCTACTGAAGCAATTTAAATGAAATTTGGTGTACAGGAAGTCTGGAGCCTGAAAAAGGACATAGGCTACTTTTTGCCGCGATAACCGACATCCACGTGGGCAGAGCCGCGGGAAACAGCTAGTCTTAAATAAAATAAAACATTAATGGTAATTTTATTGGCATAGTAATACAACAGGAACCTTATATTTTTACTAAAACTTTAAATAATCATAAGTATGTACCTACCCATTAAATAATTATGGGGTCAATAATCATTTGCAGTGAAAGTATCCTTCATAATATTTAATAACATACGATTTATTTCAAGACCAAGCATATCCTGTTATAAAGGACATTTATACTGACTAATCGTTAACTAATTTGTATTGGGTATTCCCTCATTGTTAATTTACATTTTCAACTCTACTGTATGGGTGTAAATTGATTTTGTAAACAAAGTTTGTGTTTACTTATCTAGTGTCGTTCTGTCCATGAATTATAATTTGCTATGTAATGTCAATATAAGTTCCACAGTTTAATAAAGCTGTTTATTTGAAAATCTTATTTTGTTAGTTTGTTTTTTATATCTTCTGTCGTAGTGGTAAATAAAAAATGAAATGCATAATTATTATTACGTCCTGCAAGAAACACCCAGGACCGGATGAAATAAATATTTTAATAGATTTGAGTCGAGTCGTTGGAGGCGCGGCATGTCGACGTGGTGTGGTGTGTAGATAGATATTTAGTGATAAGATTTTTGTTATAATTGTGTTACCTTACGAGGCTGACTTGGCGCACCAGCGTAAAAAGCCTCATTAAATAAATTAAGTTGATGATGATTTAAAAAAAAATAGATTTGAGTCTGCGGATTTTCAAAAACCGTAGATCACAAAAATAATATCAAGGAAGTTAATAAGTAATGTATAATTACTCTTATGAAAGTAGTTTTTTACAAGCTATATTGTGCAATAAAAGCAATTAAGTTAATTTTAACAAGAAATTAATAAAATATGTAGATCAAACGCATATCAAAAATTAAACAATATCAAGTAACGAATTACCATTTCAAATTACTGATTAAAAATTCATTGCAATTACTATAGTTTAACATTTCTGTAAGTTTTTAGAGCAAAATAATTGCGAGCACATTCTCTTAAAATGAGAGCATTTAAGATTAAATCTTTAAAATATAAATATTTTGTTACATAATTATGTTAATTACGCATAAAATAACGTCCGAAAATTACATAATTTTTCTAAAAAAATATCAAAAATATTCATTTATGTCTATATATTTTTTTTATAAACTTCTCATACTAAGCGACAATTTTTTTATATACCAAAATAACGGAAAACATGTTTATTGTATAAGTAGGTGCGTACATAATTGTAGGTTACAAAATATAAGTGCACGATTACAAGTTGTATAATAATATAATGTAGATCAGTTAAGTAGGTGAGATATGAAGTGATATTGTTAATACATAATAATCTCGATTATTGCGTAGTGATTACAACTTACTTGTGATTAAAAAATGTTTCTTATACCAACTTGTTAGTATAACAAAGGCGGCAATAGCCTAATGGTTAGAGTGACATCCTTGTGATCGAGAGGTCGCAGGTTTGAACCCGACCCATTGCACTATTGACGAGAACCGACTCCAGACACAAACATATTTAGCTTAGTTGGAGGGGTTATCAAAATTGCTCGTAATGTGAATTCCACCCACATCTCCAGTACTTAATCTTTTTTTTTTTAAGTATTCTGTAAGTATTATAAATTTTTACAATAATTATATTTATTTCATTTATAATAATTAGACGCATTGTGGCGGTTTCTTCTCCTGCAATTTGCAGGCTTTTTCCCGAAACTGGTTTGGTTCTCTTTTTTATTTTGGTTCGAACTCGATTCGGTTCTCTATTCAATCTTGAATTGGCACTCCCAAACCAACCCGCATCGAGAAGTTATCAGCGTTGTAAGCTGTATACATATGACTACGTCATTATAATGTTTTTTAAAGTCTTTGGTTTATTTAGTTTTAATGGCATTTAGTACATCTTCTAAAGTTTTCTGACGGCTTTCTCTTGTTCTCGATCGAGCTTAGTTACAACTCGTGCCACTGCACTATCAGGCGCTAGTATCGAGTTCTCCAGTGCCAATTCTATTTAAACAGAACTCAATGCAGTCATTAAAAAGCCCGTTGTTATATGAATATATGTGTGTGTATCAAAAAAAAGAAAGAAAGACAGAAGCGTAATTATTTTGACTTAATTATATTAAAAAATCACCTACTATGAAAAAAATCCTCCGTAACATTATTATTGTAAACCATTTAATAGTACTACTATTTTTTAACAGACCTGAAATAAAATTCCAATATTAAATAATTAATTATTGAATAATAATAATATAACAAATATTGAATGTCTTAAATGTGGAACCTCTGTCTGATAAGGGTAAGATGTGATAATAAATTATGGTAATTGATAATAACTATAATCGAGATCTGCACAAAATTGTTTACCTTATACACTTGAACAAAGAAGCAACAGGTAACAATTTATTGAACGTAAAGTTTATAACTTTGCCCTGTAATGATAGTAATTCGTTGAAGGACGTGAACTAAATTGTATGGTAAATTACCAATTGGTTTAACTGTTTTAACCTCTTGACTACTTACCTTAGATCACCTTGGTCGACCTGGCAGTGTCTTAAGTTTGGTAAAGGACAACATATTATTATCATATTACTTTTGATAGTATTTTTGACAACTAATGAAATGTGAATTAAATAATTATCATTTTAATTCAAGCTGATATGGAATGGTTATTAAGGCAGAGAAGCCTAAGTTTTATTAAGAGCCGTTTAAAGTTGAATCTTTTTTGACCATTACTAAATGGTTTAGTAACAACGGCTTACTCACACATTACAGTGATGTTGGGAGTTCGACTCGCGACACCACTGCCACCGCTTTAACTCATGATTAGGGACTCCTATTGAGTCTGAAACCGTCAGATCCCGATAATGTGCGTGAGTAAACCGTGGTTTTCTAAATAATTATGGATATTCCACACGAAAGTTATTATACAATTACTAATTGGATCGTGTGGAATAGAGAAACACCTACCACATCTTATATCTACATCTTACTCATTCTCTAAATAAATAGATTTATACTAATCTCTTTACTATATGTCGAAAGTAATCCAATCAAGCCAGCGCAGTACTACATAGGTACATTCCTATTGTCGAAATAATAATTAAGCAATTTGTTATCAGTCGGCCCCATCTCAAATAATGCCAGATAACATGACCTACGCATAAACCAAACTAATATTATTCTATAGGTCTTATTTAACTGGTACTATTAAGTATGTACCTATTGTAATAATTTCATGAACGTTAATAAATCACTCTTGTTACTTATGCTCTTAATTGACTTTTTTATTATTTAGAGTTTCGTAAATCTGTCGAGATGTTGAAGTCATTGTTTAAAGTAATTTGTTCTTACAAGTTAACTTAGTTATAATTTGTAAATTTCTTGCTAAATGTTTATAAACGATGCGAAAATACGAACATGTTTTAAACATTGTTGCTATTATTTCAAAGCTCAATCGCAGGTTATATTGTAAAATCTATTTTTTATACTTAATAACACTTTACAAATATACTTGTTTCCTCTAATTAAATTGTGTATTAAATTCTTTAATAAACTTAAGGCTTTTACTCTGAATTTACTGCAAAAAAAAATGCAAGAATATGGTATGATAAAATCTTTACCAATCAACACGAGAGCTCAAAAAGAAAACAAACAGTGCCCAAATGGACCCTAAATAAAAAGAATGACCAAAACTTATTTATAGTAAGCAATCAATTCCTTTTGGGCGTTGTTAAGAACAAAAAAATCAATACTATCATAAATCTATTAAACCTAAACATGTTATTCTAAATTGGAATTTTATCACCTCGTACACGACATACATTACATTTAAAGCGACACTTTAAAAATGCATTTTATTACAAATTCGTAAGGTTGATAATCCTACATCCCTGTTACGACTTACTTAAAGTATACCGTACAAGGTTGTCCCGCGAATCACGCGGAAATCCTTTAGCTGGAATGCGCAAGCGCAAGTTCGCGCGTGATTCTAGGTCAGCTATCGAATTCCACACGTCGGTTAACGTTCGTAGGTTACGGCGTGACTTCGAGCTGAGGGTGATAACAGTCACGTTATGGATATGGTAATTGGCTTAAATATTAGCGCCATCTGTTTATCACTGAAACACAGAAGTAATTTACATGTATTATGCATGAGCACAGCTGTTATCCTGTTTATGTCTTCGCTAGTCAAAGAACAGTAATAGAATATCAATTCAAAGTAAATTAATGTATCTCTTATTTTTCACGGGTTATCCTTAATAACGAAAATACTATTACTTTTCAAAGGCTTATTATTATGAACCAATAGGGTCCCACCGCAGGGCAAAGGCCTCCCTTCCCTCTTTCCATTTATCTCTGTTTAAGGTTAACAGGAACTGGAACCGCGCAAAGATATCGAGTTCGTCCCGCTATATCCTCCTGGGTTCGCCGCAAGGTCTCTTTTTGTGCTTTATAACCCTTTGTGAAGTTTCCTTTGCCCATCGCCAACCTGGTACCGTCTTTAAGAAAAAAAATGTGCCTACCTACCGATATTTAAATATTGCCAAACACATGCTAAAAGTAAACAACACTATTTAATACATCATAACAACTTTGAATTAAATTATAAATCACGTTCAAAGAGAAAGCCGTAAAAGGCATAGTAATTATTAAAATATATTTTTATAATTCCATCACAGGTGTTTAGACAGTTGGTTATGTTTAGACCTCAACAAATGACAGTCTATTAACTAGGATTGAGGTCATAAAACAAAAAACTGGACAACTGCGAGTCGGACTCGCGTATGAATAGTTCCGTACCTTCGTACAAATTTTATATCGTTAAAATCGGGAATAAAACTCCAAATATCTTTTTCTTATGGGACCAGCCAATATGCAATATATAACAAAAAAAGGTTGTGAGCATTTCAAGCGTCTACCCATGTCTTCTCCGTCCACCCACCTTGCCATTATTAAGATCGATATACCCCTTAGTTTTTACTAAATATATTTTATTATTTATTGTAAAAATTTCAACTGTCTACCTATTACGGTTCATAACAAACAGCTAACTAACAGACGGACGGACGGACACGGACGGTCTCGTTGGGACCCTTTGAGCACGGAACCCTAAAAACGACCGCTACAATTCTCTTTGACAGCAGCCTTATTTAGTACATAACTAATGCATAAAACAAAGCTAAGAAAACGGATCTGGGCTGTCTTTGAAACATTATTGCTAAGATATTACGTACTTAAAGTAATTGACAAGATTACTTTCGTACATTATATGTACGAAAATAACCTAGTAACCTACTTAATTTAAAAATAATGTTAAATTTAATGCAGTTTTATAGACCAGGGTTAAAATCGTGTTTAAAAATTAAAAAATCACTAGTACTCCTTGGTACAAAAATGCGATAAGACCAATACCTTTTTTTCGGGGTGAAAAGCTAAGGGCTTCAACCTACGCTGACGGCGCGGCTGGAGATAAGTCAGACTTTCACTGACTAAAACCACCCCGGTCCCGTCTCTACCCTTGGCCGGAGTCGCGGGATCGCAAGCGCATTCTCTGCTCGACTCCTAACTAATGTAGCCTAGCAAATCATTATACACTTAACAAATTGTCAGGCGTACGGTTAAAGATGTTAAACCAATCATGAGTCATTAGAACTTCCAGTCGGCAAGCAGACCTAATTCCGACGAATTATTCAAACATTATGATCGCTAACAAACGACCTTGCGAACGACCTCAACGACAGGAGAACCTTTTAAACTATCGCCGCCTTCGTTAGTTACAATATTTTATTTGCTATTAAATAACTTTCGAATTTATATTCTGCATTATTAAAATGGTAATTTTCTTATAAGTATTTGTATTAGCAAAATCGGTTTTACAAGTTTTTTTTTTTTCGATTTATAGGGATTTGTAACAAGAAAAGTGAATGGCCAAATATTTGGTTCATTCAAATATAAGTCTATAAAAATAAGACTCTATTACTATGGCAATAGAGTATAGTTTTCGTTTGTTTTAATTAGTAACATTGTTTTCATTGGATCAGATTGCAGCTGTGGTCAAGTACACCTAAGGGTCAAATGGAAAAATGTTTATATCCGCATTTTTATGTTCTATAATTAAGTTCAAACCATTAATTTTTCAACAAATGCTTGCAATTTTTTTTTTATAGCTAACTCTGAAATAAAGCACGTAGCAGACTTCTTGTTTAAGTGTTCTAGAATACCTATAACAATGAGAAACTCAAGCAAGTAGATACAACTTAGATCAAAGCTATCGGAAATTCTCAAAATAATTCTAATAATAATCGAATACTAAAAATTTAATTATTAGTCAAATTTAAGACGTTATTAAATGTCTATCTGTCGCTTCTTCATCCTTAAAGAGACAGAGACAGCATGAGTCATAACAGCGTGCAGCGGCTAAAAACTGTTTTTTTCATTATTCTGCCATTGCCATTGCATTTCAGTATTCTGCCATTAGTGAGTGGGAATCAAAACTTACCTTACAATATAATCTATTAGAGATGGAAATAAATAATTAATTAACTCTAATGGAAAACCATATTATACTATTATTTATGCCTAGGTAAATAATTATAATTCTGCAATAAATATATACAAAAAATTATAAATAATCCGATCCTCCAATTTAGAGCGTTTTTTATTAATTTTATTTTGCATTTTATTAAAAAAATATTTTATTTTTTATTAGAGACTCGGCCCCGCTTCGTACGGCTAAGTTTTTAACATTACAAATCCTTCCATTCCTCGGCTTTTCTGAACTATATGCATGTATTAATCATATCTTGAATCTCTTTATCTATTGCTGAATACTGCATTAAAATCAGTTTTGTAGTTTAAAAGATTTAAGCGGGAGCGTCTTTTCTTTGTGCTATTTACGGTGTCTACTTTTGGTAACATGGTAAAGTTACTATAACAACTATGTATTTGTATATCTACATTGACCTAGCCGCCATTCTCCAATATATTATCAGCCTAATTATAGTAATCTAGAAATGAACAACCTATTATGCTGTCGCTGTTGTCTTTACAACATTGTTTTACCTTTTATCTTAAGTATGCCGCATGAATGGTAATTATTTCTTATGGTATTATAATTATCTTTTATTTTTGAGATTTTGATCACGGCAAATCGTTTTAAGCTATTTATTATGTTTGTTACATAAGAAAGTTATGTCGTAGCGTAACATTAAATTTTTAGAATTTAGTATACATTTTTTTTAATAATAAAGAACACTACATGAAACGACTACTAACAAATATTTGCGGTTCACAAAAATATTTGTCATATGCCGACATCGAACCCGTAGCATGTTGCTCAGTGACGGTTGTCGTTGTAACCTCTGCACGGTTATCTCTATAGTGCCGTTCACCGCTGTCACTGACAATAGGGATGTTTCCTGGGTATGAAAAGTTAAAATCTATTTAGTCCGTCAGTTAGGTAATAAGAAAATATTAGACACGTATTTTTTCTTTTATCAAAACAATAAAAAAATACAAAGATACACCGCTCTAAAGTTTCGGAGTGGGGGCTTATGACGCCACGCCTCGCTAAAAATCGTAGCGAGGAGTGACGTCACGCGTAATTTCCGTTCTCTGTATTTTGATCATTTTTTGGTTGCAGGAAAAAAGAAAAAAATAAGTGTCCAGAAAATTCATTAATCTACAAGACGGACATTAAAAAAAAATAGGAAACATGCCTATTGCGGTTCATAAACACTGTATGAAATCCGTTCCATTACTCTTCATTTAGTTTTAATTCCAATGAAAATTTATAATGGTTTAGCGGACAAGTAATTCGGTTTTCTTGAAAAGAGAAAAATACTACCGATTATTTATATGTTTGTGTGGCTGCTAAATAAATATCAATTTTGCATTGGCATTGTATTAGAATTGAAATCCATTCAAGAGTTCTTTCATTCATTCATTCAAGAAATGCATCCCTGTTTCGAAAATTTTGTTTTTGTATGCCATTTTAAAAGTCAATGCACCATCGCATTTCCGCATATTTAAAATTACCATACAAGCAACTAAGAAGTATTTAAGTCGTTTAAAATATTATCAGTATTCTTTCACGAAAATTGCCATCATTTTGTACAGGAATCATAACCTGTTTAATTATGGACGACCTATTATAAGTTGTGGAAAAAACATGGCATAAAAATTGCGTAATTATAATTTCGTATTGCCATTTTGGTATTATTGGAATGGTAGCAGAAACAAAAGAATTCGTGTCCTTGTAAGCTTGTGAATGCTCATTAATTTATACTTTATATTAATTGTTATGTTTCTTTGTTACTGACAGCGGCGATGATTGCTACAATCCATAGTATATTATTACATATTATTGGTCCAGTTTCTCTTAACTAAAGGCTGCAAGAAATTCGTGTGACTTATAAGCGATTTAATTAAGGCCCTAAATAAAATTGATTCCGGATCTACTGACCCCGTAACTATATGACAGTTTGTTGGTATTTTCTATTTAAAGAACCAGATTGCCCTGATCAAGTATTATTACGAACGTAAACTATATTATTTTAACAGCAGTATTTACAAATATAGATATGTAGCTTTAAAATATAAAGTCGTTTACATTTTAAAGCTACATATTATGTACTACATGTTATGTCTTTTTTTTTTTTACATAGTTTTGTACACAAAGCTATTTGAGTCTAGACGAAGTCTCTTTTTTTTTGGAGAGATTTAGTGCGCAGCAGAAAAACTAATCATTGCTTTACCAGCAATGAGCAAAGCTTCCTCCTCTTCTAAAAATCTGATTTGAGTATATCGACTTTGAACAGTGTAACCGTCAATCACTTATTAGTTATTAGTTACTTTTTACAATCATTTATTAGTTACTTTTTTTTTCATAATCATCATACCGTATTCATGTGCAGGAAATCTCAACAAATCTTTCCGCAATCCAAAAATACCATATTAATAACTCAACTAACATTTGCATATATAAACTTCACGGAGGTACAATATACTCAAATTATCTTTATACAGCCGTAGATGTGCCGAACTATTATCATTATATTCCCGTATTCGGAGTAAATTGCAGACAAAAGGAAATGAGATCACGAACTGCAGAACATTAAAACCGCAACACCTTGTATGGGAGATGGCTTTAGTACAAAATTGTCTTCCCAGGACCTTATCTGTTTGCCTTACCTGACCATCTAAATTATGTATAATTAGATGCTATTTGGAGCCTTGATTAGTGTTAATAACTGTCTTATTTTATTTTGCTAAAGATATTATCTTTTATAGTACTTTGAATTACTCTTTGTCGATTGAATGTGTGTGTACATCATTACTTTTCGTTGATCTACTACATCCTTTTTTTTTTTTCAGAAAAGATGTAATGATCTAATGCTTGGAAACTTATCCTATCTCTATATCTATCCTGTACATATGAGTATAGCGTAAGTAAAAAGTACAAATGTATCATTATTTGATTGTAGATAAACAAGAAAACCACCATCATTTCGAAGAAACTCTTCTCAACTAACCATAAACCTATATTTTTCAGTCTATCAACAAACACGAAGTCTTCAGTGTCTTATGTAAAGTTTCCCTTTAAAGTAAACACAGGCTTTAGATATTGTAAATATAAATTTTCAAAGACTCTATCGAGCAAGGCAATGTTCACAATGAATGAATAAACCAGTCTACATTCATTTATTATTTGGTTGCGACCATTCGCAATAAAATAACAATACAAATACCCCTATTATTGTCGTTGGACAATGATGATCCCAGAATTGCGAAGTAAAGTCGCCTCAGATGATGTCTCATTGAGTAACCGCTGCGAATTTGTTGAAAACACGTATTATGGATTACATTGTATTGTAAAACATAGTTCCACGGATTGTACTAACTTCTTGTATTATTGAATAAGCTCTAGAATAATTGCAACATTTGTAAAGGGAATGTTCAAAGAATTATGAGTAGTGTTTTCCAAGTGCTCGTGTGTAGACGTATATACGTGGGCAGCTCATCAAGTGAGCCACGGTTTTGGGAAAGATACCACACTCACAAGCCTCGTGGCCGCTTTAACCCCTTAGGTATCTACATATTCACTTACACCGACCGACTTGGGCCTGGAGTCATGTTGTAGTACTATCGTGTAGAAATAAAGAAACATTATAAAGCTTATATTCATCGCTCACGGCACTTAACGATTAGTTATATTTCGACAAACTGCCACACAATATTAAGGGCTTAATTCGTTCAACCGATTATATTATTAGTACAAGGGTGTAACTAAATTAAAAGCCGTTAAATGTTGAAATATAAATTCCTTGTTAAATCGAACAATACATTTAGTACTAAAACTCACTAAAAAACACAAAGAGCTGTGTGACGACCCTTTCCACTTAAATCATTTAGTTTTCAGTGCGTCTAGAGTCACAACACATTGAAATAAACCATTGACTTTACAATAATTAATTGACTTGCCTGTTGATCTAGTGGCTAATAACTCTGACTTTTAAACCGGAGGTCGAGGGTTCAAATTCTACTTAGGACTAATCTTTGAGTGATGAGCGCGGTCATTTATTCTGTGTCTGGGTGTAATTTATCTAAAATGTATATGTATGTATTTAGAAGTATATAAGTATGTTTATCAGTTGTTTGGTTGCCATAATACAGGCTCTGCCTAGTATAGTCAAAGACTTATTCCCGGTTTCTGAAAGACCAATCAATTTAATCTTTTGTCAAATCAACTGATGACGACTGTGATTGATTGACCAAAAGACTAACAACCAACCACAGCGCTTAACATGAGGTTTGAGAGGTGATTCGAATCAGAAATCGGGTTACCAACATCGAACACATACGCAAATATTATTCAGACAATATTATAAAACATAATTTCTAACATAAATTTCGTTACAGTCATATATTATACATTGTCTGGTAAAACTTCGACTTTAACTCCAATCAACATTGTTTCGGTTAATGTAAATTGACCACATAAGAACTGTATATTGCGACATTATACGTACATATGTTGTAACCTCACCTTGAATTCACAAGCTCGAATGATTGAAGAAAATTACTTACCTATGTACTGTATTTGTAATATTTTAATCGACGGAACGTGTAGTCTTTTGTTTTAGTTGTAACGAAGGATCGAAGTTTTTAGAAATGTCATTGTCGTTGCAAATATAGAAATGGCTAAGTCGTTTGTATATTAGTGTAACAGACAGCTCATATGGTTTAGGTAGGACCTTCTAGTCTAACAATGATGTAAAATAATACATTTTATACCTGTAAATAAAACCTGCAGGTTTACATCCAAATTCTTGTGTACTACACTTTCTTTTTTGTAATAAGGCAAAGTTTCATTATTTAAAAAAAAAAAAAACGTGTATATAATATGGTGTTGGTATAAATTGTTGTTATGTTGGCACTGAGACGTGGTCCTTAACAGCTGGCCTCCTAGAGAAGCTCAGAGTCACGCAACGAGCCATAGAGCTATGCTCAAAGTTTCTTTGCCCGATAAAATCCGGAACGAGGAAATCCGCCGAAGAACGAAGGTCACCGACATAGCTCTCAAAATAGCCAGTTAGCCAGTTGAAGTGGCAATGGGCAGGCGACATCGCTCGAAGAACCGATAACCAATGGGGAAGAAAGGCACTTGAGTGGCGACCACGAACCGGAAGACGTAGCTTAGGTAGGCCTCCCACCAGGTGGACCGACGGCATCATCAGGGTCGCGGGCGTGGATCGCGGGGTGGATTAATATGGAAAATTGCCGTTCGTTGTGTCATTCTATCGAGGAGGCTTTTGTTCAACAGTGGATGACTTCTGGCTGATGATGATGATAAATTGCACCTAAGTGAAAAGAAAAAGCATTTTCTAAAACGTTTTATTTTAAAATTTTACATCCCAATTTAATGGGAACAGAGATAACATTCAAACGTAACCTAGTCATACAAATATTTAAAGAATTATCGTTTTAATCATAATAAAAAATAAGTCATTATTTTCTCTGTAATAGGATGTAATTATAATTCTCCTATAAGGATAATTAATGACGATGATAGATCACATTAAATGTCACGTTAATTAGTGATAATATGTGCAACATTACATCTAATTATCTTAATAAAAAGGTGAGTATTGTATTAGCTATGCTTTATCTACTAGAAAGCTTATTGTTTGTCAATTTTATGATCATATACGCACCGCAGCTAATCTCTTTTGAAAAGCCACAATCATTGCTTTTATCATATTCAAGATTTGTAGTTTTCTATTTGTCGCAACAATAATGAAAATAGTTTTTGAAAGAAAGTTGATTAAACACATAGGTATAGTATGTGGTTATTTGTATGTTAATGTTTTGTACCAATCGCTGGCAAATAATTACTTTTTTCTTTAGAAATAAGCAGTACCTTTGTACATCTGTTCTATTATGTGGTTTCTTACGATTTTGTGTGTGTACATAAATTAATAAATAAATAAATTTAAGTATTTTTTGTAACAAATTTCTACGTGCAACTACAAATTATAAAAACCAACAGCACAGTCATTTTGATTAAATCATTAGTGAATATTAATATTTTGTTGTTTATACATCGACGGCAATTTTTTTAATTCACTCATCGTAGTTTGAAATGCCCGTTCCTCGTAGAATTTACTTAAGTAGATATGCAAAAAAGCTTAAATTTACATGATCACTGTGTCAAGGTTAGACATACGTCAAAACATCCATGAAATTGTTCACAGTGTAACACAAAACAACGTATTGTTTGAAACGGTTCTACATGAATTTGTTGTGACATTTTGACAATTATGAATTCCGAATAGCCAAATCATTTGACAGACCAAAGTGAGAACTAGGTGATATTTATGTGTTTTGTTTTGTTTCTTATGTACGCATTGAATAGAAAAGCAATAAATTAAATTGAGTAAAAGAGGTTTTATTGCTTATTAATCTTGTTGGTTTTGTATCAAAATACGATGACTAACGCCATCTATTGTGTAAATATTAAGTTAAGAAAGAGTATGTAATGTTTTATGTAATTGTTTTATCTATCAAACGCAGGATTTAATTTCTATGTAGATTACATACTTGCCGCAATATTCTAAATAAAATTCAATGGTAAGCAGTAGGTAGGTAACGTTTATTAAAAAAATAATTTGTAGGATTCATAGAATAATCTATTATGAAACTAGTTTGTGTCCAATGATAGCAATGTTTTTTAGAAAAGTTTAACAAGCTTTCTATGTCTATTTTAAGTGGAACTTGTTTGTCATATTATGGTCATCAGGTGAAATGTATAAATTTAATTATAGGCTGCAGAGACGTGACGAAGTAAAACGCCATTTAATAAAAAAAACAACTGATATTACCCATGTTCCTTTTTCAAAACAAAAATCTTCTATCTTAACACACTTCAGAGTTAAAATGATCCAAAACGTTTTTTTTTTCATGGAATTAATATAAGTTTATGCATAGAAAGAAGTGGCAATATGTATATTAAAAAAAAATGTAGGCACCTATTTATTTACAGGCATTGAAAAAAAAAACAAACATTCGCAATCGGTTATTAAAATTTTCGTTATATATTTCGAATAATTATATTCTAAGAGTTAGCGGGTTCTGTCTGAATTTTTAATCTATTCTAGCCACAACACTCAATATAATATAACTCAATATACTTTTTTAGCTTTTTCAATTTCGTCTCGATGTTATTAAAGTTTGCGTGTCATAAACGTCAGTTTAGATTAATTTCAAACCCAGGATTATTTTCAATAACAAAACTAGTTTATTATTAGCAATTACTAAAAATTGCTGTAATAAACCTGTCCTTATTTAAGGAAAAAGTCAGTCTTGCTGAGATCAAGTGTGGTTCCGTATTGGTTATAAATAACATGTACCTATAGCTTAAATGTTCTTTATTAACTGAATTATAAATTTTAAATTGATTTGTTTCAAAAAAATATTTAATAAAGTATTTAAAAATATAAAGTTAAGTATCTACATATTTCTACAAATATTTTGACGTGACAACGTCTTATAAATTGGTTTGCCGGGTGACACTTCAAGAAACTGGGTAACGCTCCGCTCACGTTATGCGCTCACAATGAGAGCGAGTGAGAGGCACGCGTCCCTTCCACTCGGGCATGGTTAGCCCGCCTAAGAGCGAGAGAGACAGACATTGACATTGACAGTCGTTGTCACGTAAAACTTTCGCCCGTATACCGACTTTACAGGCAACCAACGATTTTTTTAAATAACATAATGTTTAAAAAATATTTAGGTACTAAGTACATTATTACTAGTTATAATGTGAATGTGTAACTTTAAAAATAGAACAAAACATTCCGCCATTTTATTAAAAAAAACTTACTAACATTATAAAATTTATGGTCCATTTTCAAATAACAAAACAGGACCCGAATTCGAGCTACATAATTTCAAATTACCATTCTGCTCTATTTAAACTATTTCCTATTGCTATCTCTTTCGTACGTCCGTATAAAGTATTATTGTCAAGGCTATGCAAATTAAACCAGCAAAAAAATGTAAGACTATTTGAAGATCATAAAAATAATCGGCGACAGGAAATCAATTGATTTGTAGCAGCAAAGTGAATTAATAAAGATTTCTGTCGTTGTAGACAATTATCGTTAATAATTAAAGCAGTAAATTTAATTAGTGTAGTTTAATTACTACTTCTGATATGGGAACTATTATATTTAGTGTATGTACGAGGAATTTGACACTATCTATACTATTAATATTATAAAGCTGAAGAGTTTGTTTGTTTGTTTGTTTCTTTGAACGCGCTAATCTCAGGAACTACTGGTTCGAATTGAAAAATTCTTTTTGTATTGGATAGTCCGTTTATTGAGGAAGGCTATAGGCTATATAACATCACGCTACGACCAATAGGAGCGGAGTATAAATGAAAAATGTTGCAAAAATGAAAAACCGTTGAAACTAAAACACGCGAACAAAGTCGCGGGGGACAGCTAGTTATTCATAAAATTGATTTAAGAGAATATGTTTTTTTTATTTAAGATGCTTTTTTATCAGATAATTGCAATACGAAAACCATGTCCATAATAAATTAAAAAGAGTGAAACAACACATTGTAGATCAAACCAATACCTATGCTGAAAGAAATTAAAAAAAAAAAAACAAATATCTTAAAACTGACTAATTATATTTTCCTTGTTACTTTTTTAGTAGCAACAACTAAGAGTTGGCAAGAATTTTTTAACAATACCTCAAAACAATGTCGGCAATCGATCGCTCTAAATCATGAAACATTATTGTTAACACGCCATTATGTTAAAAGACAATAATACCGCAAACAATGTGCTCTAAATACTTGAATAGTTATCGTGAAGCCCTATAATGCTTACAACCAATTGAGTTTACAATCGAAAGTAAAAAAGTGAATTTTATTGCTTGATTGGACCTCGTTTCGTTGACGCAATATACGACAGTCTTTTATTATTGCTAAATAACCCAGCCTCATGTACTGATTAATAAATTGTAACACCTGTATTTGAGTATTTCATATGGACTTGCAAAATGATACGCAAAATGACTTAACAGTGAATGTAAATTGTGGAATTAAGATTGAAAAGGCTTCAGTTGGTGTTGTTTTACTTTAGCATGGCTTCTTGATAATGCACAGATCACCTTGATGATAAGTTGTAAACATTACGTATTTGCAGTTTTGGGTGTTGACATACATACCTTAAATATTATCTTTCATATTTATTTCTGGTTGAAGCATGCAAATTATACAATTAATTGCAGAAGATATTGATTAACGAAACAAATTAAGTAAGTCTGTTTAAGAAACCACAATATTAAACAAACCAACAAAACAAAATTATTTAAACAAATAACCAATATAATAATAATATGTTTCTTTGTATTTCCTTATATCTTAAATTCTACTACTATCATAACATTTGATTTGATTTTGCATCTCAAATTCACTTCTCTAATCTAACATTTAAATTAATGTACACCAGTTTAACACCTCTACTCACTAGAGATCTACGCAGTTATCCTGTGCACAGGCTTTGACTGCTTTCCGGACTTTTGGCGAAAACCTTAGGCCTACAGTCAGAGCAATAGAAAAACTAACTACGTCAGCAACGTTCACTAAAGGCACCCCCTGTGGAGTTTGGACCTCGACTTAGTGCGTTTCTAACAATCTTAATAAGGCAAAAATAGCAAGCGAGGGCTGGATCTAAGTTTTTATTATTTAAGGACATATTTTGATTGCTAGTTTGGCCGGCTAGGGCCAGCTTGATCTAGAAACGGGGGGGTGACATCATCCGGGTATTGTAAATCAAAAATCACAACGTTGAAATCATAAATAAATTATAAAATCCTACTAGTAACGTTCATTTACGCCCTGAACCACATTGGCAAGGACACCGCAGTTCTCACATTACTTAACCTTTACACCACTAGCTTGGCCCATTCAAATACAAATTACCCATTCAATACACATACCGTGTTGCTTTATCCCTCGTGCTTGGAAAATGACTAAACCGTTGAACATTGAACGCTAGATATGCGTAACTATCTTACAATTGGTTACGATGAGAAATATTGTGTTGTGCTGGTTTGGGTACAGTTGGATCCTACTGCGAATTGCGGTAGTTTGCACCGCTTTAAGGTTCATAAGGATTTCCCCGGCGAAAAAAAATATTAAAAAGGGTCCTGTTGGGTGTGGAGCGTATTGTTTTAAGAAAACATATCTTAATAAGTACATCTGCTTTAAAAGTACCTAACATAAGTTTTAGCTAAGTGATAAAGGTGCACATGGTCCCGCTTTCAATGTAGTAAAATTAAATAATCTATTGCTCATCTATATATATAAAATGCTTTATCCTGAATGACTGACGGAACAACGCACAGCTTAAACCGTTGATCGTAGAGACCTAAAACTCGGTGTGTTAGTTCTTTGTATGAAGTAGGCATCCATTAATAAAGGATTTTCCAAAATTCTACTCCTAAGGGGATGACAAACGGGGGTAAAGTTTGTATGGGACAACGTGATTCCTTGGACCAATCTTCTTTAAATTTCGCATAAACATTCTTTATCAGAATTGATGAACTTGATAAATTGATACTTCTTTGAATTGTATAAATTAAAACATAAACTTCAATAGGTATTACGTGAGTAGTCAGTAGATACACTTAGGTATATTTTTATGTATATGTATAAAACATTTGAATACTGGTCAAGGAAATGCTATGGGGTTGCTAAATGTCACTTATCCCCGTAAGGCGTTATAAAATTATCTCGTGTTATAACCTCCACCATATTTATTTTATCCTTAGGCATTAAGAACCAGAAATTAAGATTCAATTCGTCGGCACCTTCGCCCAAAAACTAGTATAATGTAACATTAACTAGTAATATTTATGTAGTTAGTTAGATAATTAGAAGGCTTATTCAAGGCTTATATTATATATTATTATTTTATTTCCCAGCTAAATTTTCCATATAGCAATATATCTGGTATTATATAATTTACGCCCACTACAACTTCCAGGCAGTGACCTCGGTAGCTTAGTTAGTAAAGCGACTGGCGCGTCAAGCCATTAGTCGCAGGTTCGAGTCCTGCCTGAGGTTTAAGTTTTTCTTTTTACTATTTGTATTTAATTACAATCATTTACGTCTTTTATTTTATTTACAGTTTTGGAAATTTGATTTCCATTTTATACAATGAATGGAAAGCATGGGGATCTTATCCCAACAACGTGATATTATGAGATAATAGGTACTATCAGTACCTACAATTAAAATCGAAATGCATAAATTTTGTATACAAAACGTTTTGAGTAGGTAACAGTCCATGCTTTTCTATAGCACCACATTCCTGAATCAAGGAAATTCTTGAAAAGTCGAAAAATTAATGTTACCATTAATGTCATTCATCCCTTCCTTCGAAAATTACATTTATCAATATAAGTGCTTAACAGGATAAGTGCGCGTCTGACTCGCGGACCGACGGTTCCGTATAAATTTTGAGTCACGGTTAATTCAATAAAAAATCTTAACTGTGCAAACTGTTAAAACATTGCTCTATCATACATCGATGTTGGACACTATCAAGTTTCTAATGTAAATATTAGTTTGAAATCACAAAAACGCATTTTCGTGTTACAAAAACTAGTACAACTTTACAATGTTCATAGACCTAGCATCTGCCGAATTTCGTGATTCTGGGACGACGGGAAGAACCCTATAGGCTTTGAGTTTCTCGGAAATTTATGAGAAAAACAACATAAATGGCTGTATTTTTAATTAATTGCGTTGACATAGAAGCTTATTGCATCAAGAGTCCGCAGACCTGAGTATTTGATATTCATTTCCACATGATACAACCACGCGTTCCTGAGAAAAACATCTTGACCGACAAACCGACAAAGTGATCCTATAAGGGATCCTTTCTTCCTTTTTAGGTAAAAGCCTAACAATAACCATTGCCATGAATTTGCCTTTATAGAAATGTATAAAGGTTTATACATTTCTGTATAAACCTTTTAGGTAGGTACCTACGTCAGTCGCCCAAGGCCCCATAGCGCCATTTGATTGATATTTAATGCGATACCTAAAGCCACCGACATTTTAATTCATAGGTGTAATTTAGCACAATAGAAAAAAATGTTAATTAAGGTCGCATATATCTTTATATCGATTTTTGAAAGCATTTAACCTTAACATTGCATGTGAACGTATGTGCTGTTCATTAAACTGTAATAAAACCAGGCAATAATTAATGATATAATTTATTAAAATTGGGATTTATTTTTGTATTTTTTATTTTAATTGCTAATATATTATTGAGGCAATTTACTACCTAGGTAATTTTTTTGTCAATTTTAGCAATTTTTGTATTATTTATTAATGCCTAAAAAGATATTCAAAATTAGCACTTATCTACTAAAACAACAGTTTTTTTTTTTCATAGCAAACAACTTATACATCATACTGAAAAGAATTTGCAGTATTTTTATTATACTTACATAAAAATTATTACTAATATCCTTAAAATCCATACCAGACAAGGTAGTCACAATCGCAAAAAAATTAGGACAAGTTTCTTAAATCAGCAACCATTTCGCAGCTAATTAAAATATTAAACGTCAAACCCAAGTCACGATTCACATAAAAAATGACGGAATAAACTGCATAAAAACAGCAAATTTATCGTCAAGTCACTTCTAATCTAATCTATTTGTATCAATCGTATTCTAAAACGAGCGACCTTTATATAAATAATTATATTAATAGTTACTGTGAGAACTAGTCGAGATTAAATTGAGCTGGACACTTGGACATTGCATCCAATTAACTAAGACCTCCTTCACCCCCTCCATTGTTTTAAAATACAGAGTCATAAAGAGAAAACTATAGTTTTATGAAGTTCAAGATATGATAGCCGGTAATACATAAGTCCAGTTTTATGTGCGCAATGCATACGCCTTGGCATTTGAGAATTAGTTCACGCCGCCGACGCGGTGTAGATACTATAATGTAGGTATAAATATTTCAGGCTAGCTACGCCCTTCGGTTTTACCTGCGTAATTCCTTTACCCGTAGATTGTCGTGATAAGAAGTTACTATGTGTTGATTTTAACTTGGTTGTTAACTCTCTGTTCTCATAATTTTATCCATATCCTTTCAGTAGTTAAACAAAATCCTCAACAATATATTAATAACTTGGATCTCTTATTTTTCACGGGTTATCCTCAGTAACAAGAATACCCGGACCTTTGAAAGGCTTACGTGGGGACACAGGTCCGACACGCAGCGGCCTTGTTGAGAACTTTAATATGAAATGGGGCATCTACCGGGAGCCATCCACCCCCGCTGTAAAGAATAACTGACATGAACGGCCCGAAGTAGATGCACGACTATTGTAAATGATATGATATATAAAAGATTACAGGGGCTATTGATTGGGAAGTGTTATGTGGATAAGTTCCTTAAACAAAAACGAAAAACTATGGCACCTGCATTCCATATACTTTATCAAAAACATTAATAATATTATTAGGATTATTAAAAAGTTGTCGACATTCAATTAGAGGGTAGAAAACTCTAATTGTAGCAATACAGCCTTGATATATTTATACGATGTTAAGATGAACTGCTTATGAAGCAATATTGTCGTGTTCAAATCAAAATGATGAATCCGCAAGCAAATGTTTGCAAAAACCAATTATGTCCTTTCACTTTTATGGATTTCTTAATTAATGTTGTAATTAACGACATTAAAATGTTGAAAAAACTACTATTTTAATTTAATTAAAGCCTCTACAAGTTGCATACGTAATATTTCTTGCAGCTTATACTCCATCTACTAAAGACGGTTCTCATACATAAAATATTTTTTTATTAATATAATATTTTTAAACACAAGCTTTTAAATCAGCTAGGCTCAAAGTAAAGTGCAATCAAATAAACCCCAATACCATGGGATTGCGAAGTTTCGTAACAGAGTTCCTGTAGCCACCTTCTGGCTCCATCATCAGACCAGCTCGAAAGTACCATAATATTGTATTGTCACCGAACTTAAACAATTGTGCAAAATTTCATCTCAATCGGATGTCTTAAAGTGGTTTTGATTTAGCTTGCAAGATTTGACCAAAACAAACACATATTACATACCTATATATTATATACAGTGCAAGTTAAAGAAAATTTTGGAATAGTATCAATATGAGGCATAAGTCTTCACCTTTATGAAACTCGACCACCTATGTACGTATCGCTCAATATACAGGGGTTGAGTTTTGATCAATTTATGTATTCGCTTTTTTTTTAACTATTTTAGAATGATGACTGAATATAATAAGTCCGTCAGTAGGATAATAAAAAAAAAAAAAAACGTATTTTTTAAAAAACCAGAAAACACTAAGTTTAGATAAGGCGAAAAAAACCCGAAATTGTGACATCATCCGATATTTATTATTTATAATCAAAGTATCATCGTGAGTTATTGTTTACGTCACATGAGAAAAAATACGTGTCTAATTTTTTTTTTTAAATCGACCAATTAGACATAAAATAAAACCCCCATTATCTATGCCATTTTTTTAAGACTCTAGTTGCTTTGCGTCCAAAATATCATTCCTATTGAGAAGAACCGACTAACAAAAAAGTGATGTACAATATTTCAGACATATCTAGAGTCATGATAAAATATGAAATAAAAAAACCCAATATTCTATATAATATTAAAGCTTAGTATATAATATAATACTTTTTTTTAAGCGGCTATATACCTCAAGTCATGTCAAAAAGTTGTGTTTGCTATTATGTAGATGATAAATCGTTTAATTTGGTATTTATTAATTTTCTTAACAACATTTTTTTAACTCATATTACGAAATTAAAAAAAAGGATTTAAATTTCCATTCGTATGATTTTAAAAATGTTTACATACTTATTCTTAAAATAAAAATATTATTGAAAATATGTAATATTTTTTTAATTTACTTATTTGATACACTTATCAACAACATTAACCGATACATGTTTGCACAAAAAGTCTGACAGCGGAAAGTTACCCCACGGATCAGTTTAAGGTACGTACGTGTACCGACATTCTCCGCCAACAAGACTTGGACCAAATAACTCTACTAAAGCGGCAACTTGGCACGTGATTTTTTATCGATCGCACGAGAAGAATGTCCCTTGCATTTATTCATCATAATTGTAATTACGGAAAAACGTTATAATTATGACATTCATATGGCATAACTTATGATACGTTTATGGCATGGAGGTAGCGACCATCCACTGGTTGGGTACTTGATTTGAAGTGTTTATTTCATCGCGAAGGAACTGACACTCCATACTAATATTATAACAACTCTGTCTCTGTCTGTCTTTCGGTCTGTCTGTCAAGCTTTAGCGCCTAAACCACTGAACCGATTTTGATAAAACTTGATATGGAAAGTTTGCATCCCAATCAAGGGTATTTTTTCTGTTTTATGTTTATATTGTTTTCACTTAATTCGTCAATTTTCAATATTGTAAAATGGGAGAACGTGAAATCAATGGATTTTATTATTTAATTGTATGCATGTTTATATTTTTATTTTAATATATAAACATGCTCTCGTAAATCCTCTTAACAAACTCCTTAAATGTGCTTAAACCCTGAATATAGGGTTAAGGCTTACAATTTGCATATGTCGAAAGAGTTAGCCTCAATTAATTCTTGTAAGTGGTGCAGAAAGATAAGACGATAAACTGATAAGTAATTTTATTAACGGACCATAAATTTCAGATGCATTAAATACAATTTTTAACGAATTAAAAATTCATAAAAATAATTTATGAGTTATAAATCCTAAGACCTGCGCCCCTGGTCTTTATCGTGATTTCAAACAGAGTTTTGACATATAAATAATAAGATTCGGATCTAAATTTACATGAAATTATGTGTTACAGACGCAAACTTACATTTTCCATTTTAAAGACTGCAAGAGAGAGACACATGAAAATTCTGAAACGACTATCTGTCAGCTTTATTTTATCTGCTTTTTAAGAGCCATTTTCGCGTCGATAAAACAACTTTCAATACGTAATCATTGTTCATTGCAAGGATTTTAATTTATTTAACGTCCTCTAGATATTTATTTATCTATATACTTATAATAAATCTGTAGAGAGGTCAATTCTGTACATCAAATATATTTTAAAAATAACTATCAGGGGGTGATTAGTGATCGATACTGATGCCAAAAATGCAATCAGTAAAATTTTTGTCTGTCTGTCTGTCTGTCTGTCTGTCTTTCTGTCTGTATGTTCCTTATAGAAACCAAAACTAATCGACGGATTTTAACGAAACTTGGTACAATTATTCTTCATACTCCTGGGCAGGTTATAGTATACTTTTCATCACGCTACAATCAATAGGAGCAGAGCAGTGAAGGGAAATGTTTGGAAAACTCCATTTTTTAAGCTTCCGTCGCGTATGCAGCCTTAATGGTTAAAGCTACATAGAAATCATGTATGACGGAATGTTCTACATAAAATTATCTAAAAAATATCCCACAACAGCATATGTCGATCTTTTATGGTTGACTCACAATATAACGTGTAACTCCCGATAGCTTAGCAGTTCGGAGCTTTCTGATTATATTTGTTTACTCTTACGTTTATAATACTCTCACTCATCCCTAATTAAAAAAAAGCTAACATTATTACCTATTCAATAAAAAAAGAATCACAGAAATCGGTATAGAAACACCAAACTTATACATGAAATACGATAATAAGCCATCGCGCCGCGCCGTCGCGCGTGAATACTGAATCATGCTATAAGGATTATTTTTGTGTAACGTGACATATTATATTTCCCTACTAAAATACGAAAGTTAATCTGTCTGTTACATCAAAACCACTGAACAGTGAGGAAGGACATATGCTACTTTTTTACGAAAAACGACGGAAACGCGGACGAAGTCGCTGGCAAAAGCTAGTTTTTATATAAGAATCTAATTTATATAACAAAGTTCCCCGCCGCGTCTGTCTGAACGCGATAAACTCAAAAACGACAGAACGGATTTTCATATGATTTTCAACAATTGATAGAGTAAAGAGTGATGCAAGAGGAAGGGTCGTATGTATAACTTTCATCCCCTATTTTATCTCCTTAGGGGTGGAATTTATCAAAATCCTTTCTTAGGGGATGCCTACGTCGTAACATCTACCTGCATGCCAAATTTCAGCCAGATCCGTAAAGTGGTTTGGGCTGTGCGTTGATATATCACAATGTCAGTCAGTCAGTCACCTTTGAGTTATATATATTTAGATTGATGATTGTTTTGTCTACCCGTGCGAAGCCAGGATGAGTCGCTAGTATTTATATAGGTAAGGATCTATTCCATATCTCGCTCCATATCGCTCTTCCTTACTACTCATATTACTTTACAAAGCAAAAATACAACGCACAGAGGAGCTAACAACAATACATTCACCACCAATGAGTAAGTGAATAAATTAATCTTAATATATTGATAATGACTTCTCAGTACATACAGCCACTGCATTTATAGTGTTCTGTGCGCGTCCGGGTCCATTTTAACAAAGAAAATTAAATATCTGATGGTAATGAAAACATAAACTACATACTTAGCATATAATTTACATAGAATGTATACATCCAACTCGGTAGAAGATAGAAGCTTGAATTAGAAAGAAAAAAGGCTTAATATTTCTAAATCGTTGGTCCCGGCCTCGCGCCGTTTATCGTTAATTTTTAAACATTTTGAGATAAAAAATGTAGCCTATGTTACTCAGGAATAATGTAGCATTCTAATAAAGAAAGATTTTTAAAATCGGTTCTATAGTTTTGGAGTGTATTACAAACATACAAAATACAAGCTTTACTCTTCATAATATTAGTATTAGTATTAGTATATTACTTAAAAATACTTAACTAAAAAGTATTGTAAGAGCATATACTTTTATTTATATACATCCGTAAATTATAGGTATCCTACTAATGAATAATGTGATATGAGTTTCAAAGTTATTATCGACTTTAAAGCTAAGTAAATAAAGCTTCGGGTCGAATCGGGATGACACTAGCACAGGACCGGAGAGAATGGCACGTGAAAGGAAAGGCTTATGCCCAGCAGTGGGATGACAATTGCTGTGGATGATGATAATGATAAAATAAAGTTCAGGTACGAATAAGAAAATAGTAAATTAATCTACATTAACATTATTATTAAAAGTTATACCAATGTAAAAAATCATGTTAAAAAATATCCGACAACTTTAAATATTTTATTATATATTATTTATTTCAACAAACTCTTTTGTTAAAGTAATTTTAGAAACCCGTATTCAACTAAACAAATAAACTTGTCCGTTTACACAATTGCATGAAAATGAAAAGTTTCGCTTAGACGCACTATTTACGTAATATTTCATTTAAAAAGGTCTTATTGTTTTTGCTTTGAGCCTAAAAGCGTGATTTACCCCAATTTTTATTATGCAAGAGCTAAGTCTACCAACAAAGAAATATTGAACAATGTTGAATCGTGATCAAATAGAATTACGATTTAAATTCGTGTTAATTATTTTGTTAAACTTAAGTAATAAGTATAGTTAAGAATTGATTATAACTTTATTGTGCTGTAGGAACTGTTTTGTAAGATAGTAAAACTAGAATTATTGACCAGAAATCCTTTGATATGTAGGTAAAGTTCTTTTAGCTATAACTTACAATTAGAAATATAAATATTACAATTAATTGTACATTTCCAATATTAAATTAATTTTATATTTCCAATACTTAATTAATTTTATATTTCCAATTCTGATCAATACGTGAATGTTTATTATGAATGCTAAAAATATCAAATTCGTCGACTGTAAATAAAGAAGGATGAGTCATTCCTCAAAAGAAACCATTCACTATTAATAACAGCAGATAATAAATTAACACATAATTAAACAGTGTAAAAATGTTAACTTCCACACTTTTCATAGCTGTCCGTCGCAAATGATTAATGCAAAAGGATTTCATCATCAACAAATCATCGAGTAGCATTATAACAATGCGTACAAATAGCCAATAATTATTCCACATTTCATACAAAATAAATGTTCCGCGTGTGGTTTCAACAGCCGACAGTCAATCGGCGATTACAAACATTTGATAATACCCTATTCATCGTTATTACCTCATACGAATTACAAGCGAATATGGGAAACGTGTGGTACAAAAACACTTATATATTGACACAGTAACAATAGAAATATAGCTCCTACGAGATTGCCAATTGTACGGTTTCCATTTGCAATTGCACGACAAAGTTTAGATATTGTTCTTACAGAATATTGACCAAACTGTTCTCTGTAATGTATTGCGTCTACGGGTGTAATATTCCAAGATTTTGGATTCAAGAATATGCGTTTGACAGAAGACCATGTTAAACTTCAAATTAGGAAAACTAAACTGACAACATAGGTAGGATATGTCAAGAGACTTCTTTTTTCTATATTTTATATCGATACCTATGTATTTAAATACTTAGGTATTTAAATCAGTAACGATACTTAACTACGATTAATATCTATTTAATTTCATTCGGGTAGCATTGTTTGCTTATAATTTGCAGCAATTAAGTTACTTAAAATAATTATTTAATATTAAATTAATTTAAATTCATGCTTCCACATGTTTACGTAACGCAATGGAAACAGTGAAAAATATATCAAATTGCATTCCGGACATCTCACGCTGAATAGCCTATTGTTTCGACAAAATTAAGCGGTCACATTTGTAATTGACACGGAAAACGTTAAAACCCATTAAAAGTAACTTCAGAATTAATCTATTAGTAGTTTCGTGAATGTAAGCTATTGTACTAATGTCATGTCATGTGCAGTCAGAGGTTAAATCAATTGAAACAATATATAACATTGACGGTAAGGTCAATTATCGAATCAGCGAAAACAACATTACATGACAAACGTAACGGTCGGTAACACACGCTAACAAAATTATCCAACGAAAATTTCACAACCCTCATTGAACAGAAGGCTGATTTCAGTGATTTCGCAACCCCATTCACACCCCTGGTACACTAAACGATTTTTTTTGACACGCGGCATCTAATTCCTATAACCGAAATCGCTCATGACCTTTGAGATGACAATAGGTACATTTCGCAATAATATGAACACGAGTCACACAAGTTCAATGGTACATCGCATTCATAAGTATCGAATGAGTACAGAATAGAGGTCGATAACAATTACTGCGTGAGTCCGAATTTGTGATAGTTGACAGAACATTTTGTAACGCGTGTCGATAATTAATTTAATTTACCAAATCACATCATTTGTTTCCACAAAGGTTTTACTAAAGCCTTCAATATTTAGACACGCGTTAAAAAAGTTCATGTTGCTATTAATATGAGTTCTTGAACCTAATTTCGTTCGGATCCGGGGCACAGGTAACAAAGACAGTAAATAGTCAATGTCGTTTACAGCACGACTCTATCCGTCATATTTGCTGTTGTATATCGATAATCGGCGTACTGTGTCAATGATCGATATTGAATCGTACACGCTTTATTGATAGCCAAGGCTGCAAACTTTATCCGCTTGTAATTAGTGTGTTGTTTAATAAAAGCGAACAATGTACGCATGTTATTTGATAGTAGATCTATTAAATGCGTACTATTGTTCAATGGTTTTAAATGCAAATGTCATTTCAGTTTGCTGCCTATACTTCTGATATAAAGATATTCAGTACCAATCAATCAATAATGTAGCTATAATTTAAATAGATCGCTATCTTTTGTTACATCTTTTTCTCGTTTTAATTTAAACCAATTCAATTGGTAATTTATTTGGTACAATATCTAAAAATTAAGATTCTAGAAATGTAAACTATCGAAACATACTTTTAACTGTAGGTTAATAATCAAACTAATATACTTAGGTACTAACCTAACCAGAACATTCATTCGGTTCGTTGGTTGAAACAAACACCATTGATACATATCAATTCCTATTGTTTTACCTACATTTATTTGTTTTCCTAAATGAATACAATAAAAAATATGTAAGAATATTATACTGTTTCCTAATTGTTAACATTCCTCATAAGTATAGTAATTGTTCTCTCGTATCACGTCTCGTTTGACACACAAAAGCGTCGCAAGGTTGAACCCAGAACCACACAGTGACCTTTCCCGACATTATTGTTAAAATAATTACAATAATTAACAAGTTCTAATGCAAATTGTATACGTAGTTAGCTTTCATTAATCACAGAAAATTATAGTCTATGTTAAACATTTGTGCGCTATCTGATTGTTTTGTTTACATGACTAATGATGAATTTAACTGTGGCAGTGACTCCTCAACTCTTGAACAATTAGCTGAAAGGCTAATTATCTAATATAACGTAATTATTAATCGACGGACAATCTGTGATTAGGTTTTGCACGCAATTGTATATTGAATAATAATATTTAACTAGGTTATTCATTAAGGTTTATGTAAGGAAACTATTTATCTTTTACTAGTTACTTGGTTGGCTTGTGTCGCATAATAATTTACGGTCAGGGCTGAATGTAAACTTGTAGGCGTGGTTAAATTAATCATTTATCAAATACGGTATTTTTTCGTAGATATGAATATTAATTTACAAATTAAAGTGACAAAAATTTAATTATTTATGGCTCTATAAATTATAACAATATTTTTGTCACTAAACTAGTTTAAAGGCAATTTTTGTTACGTCATTATTGTCCGAAATAAATACATATCTATATTATCTAATATATAAATCGACTTGCTACGATAACCTTTTTTGTTAAAACATATAGGTAAGTAGGTATATAGAATAATATTATTTTGACTTTCAAATGGAATCCTCTTAGATTATTATTCTCATAAGTTAATTAAAATAATCCATCCTAATAAATACTGGAAAGCTTAAATTTTCCAAAAACCACACAATAACTCAAAACCACGCCAGTTAACACTTATAACTTTAATAAATTATATAATATAATTATTTATAGCCTCATTTAAATAAATATATTCACAATTCAAATACACTACATCAATATGTACCTACCAAACAATCATTTATTCAACGCCTGACATAACATAACTTCAAATAAATTCTAAACAAACATAAAACCGTCAATCTATAAAATGACCTTGATTTTAGTGCAGCATAGCTCGACTTACACAACGAGCAATAGTGAAAGGTGGTCATTGTGCAACCTGCCTTATCAACCGCACTATTTTTGCCGAATGTCGGTTACAGACCTTATACCGGAATCAAGTGACCGATGGCGCAAAACTTGCGAATTATTGATAACAGGCTTCGAATTAAGAGTATTTAATGTCGATTGCGAAATATTTAGATTAGTTAATTAACAACTTGTAAATGTTTTTCTATATTTTTAGGTTATTGACAAAGGATTGTGTCTTGATTGAGTGTTCATGACGGACTGTTTAAAACTAAACAGATTACTTATATTGGTACTTTCCAACGTGTATTGTAAACGGAAATTTTCTTGAAGCAAGTTATAGCTATTATTTTTTTTTAAGTTTTGTACGTCTTTATGACGTCGATATATGCGACGTAAAGGCACAAATGTAAATTAACCTTTACTTCCTAATAGTCCAATTAATCCCAATAAATCATATCTAAAACTAAACTAAATATCAAACCCGAACACTCAGTGCAAAAACCGCCGGCCGACATCAATATATCTGTATCCTTCACATTACTAATACAATATGGACAAGAAACGAAACAGTTAATCAATTCCTTTATTAAATGCAGCAAGGATTAACGACCATGACCAGAACTCAAAGACTCCTTGACTATAAGAACGAGCTTCAAAATGGCAACCGTTCATTTGTTTAATACGAGTATAATACTTTGATGTAGTGTGATCTTGGAGAAAAATAAGTAAACTATAGAGCGCGCATATCGCGTATGAACTGTAGGCACTAGTATGAACAAGTAAAATCGTAAAATTAGTGTAAAAACAGAGCGCGCCGTTTTATGATAACTATTTCAAAACCTAATATTACCCTAATAATAACGGAACCATCGATATTTATGCATAAACGTCTGTCGTCGCACAGAAAACTACTTAAATCAGTAAACGAGCGTAGTACTTACAGCTAAAAATCTGCTTACGCTCGGCACAAGGGGCTACTAGCGATGCGCGCATTCTATGGTTGCCTATATTTACTCTAAGAGTGTGATATAATATAATAGGTATTGACCTAAGCAATGTCAATGACACTAATTACATTCCGTTTGAAATAACATAATCATGTGTGCTGTAAATAGCTTAGTAACAAATAAAGGTCGCATATGTGTACGTATTATGTATAGCGATCGACGAAGGTTGTACACCTAGCGAATCGTAATATAATTTTCTCCTAATGTGGAAGATGATAATGTCGAAATATCCCTATAACATAAGTGTGCGAACTGGTGCACTGCACTACGCGGTGCTGAGAAAAAAACAAAAGTGTAAATATATAGATATCTAATTTGTAAATGGATTTTATCGCGGTTTATATAGTTTGTCTACGATATATAGATAGATTATGAGAATTTTCTAACTTTCGCGTAAACCTCAGACAGCATTAGATTTGAGTTATGTCTAGTTTTTTTGTTTTTTTAAATCTTCTTCTTCTTCGTCTCATTATGATTTCTGAAGTTTCTATAAATGAAAAGCTGACACAACAACGTAACAATACAGACGGCAATAAATCCTACAAGAAAGACAACAGGATCTATTTTTCCTTTACAAGAAATCAACCGTGATCTCCAAAACTGACATTGCCTAAAACTCACTAAAATGTGCTACTTAAGGTCGACTTTTGCAATCCATACTAATATTATACATGCGTAAGTAACTCTGTCTGTCTGTTACGCTTTTACGTCTAAACCGCTGAGCCGCTTTTGATGAAAGTTGGTACGGGCTAAGCTTAGATCCTAAGGAAGCACATAGGCCAACTTTTGCCGCAATAACCGACTACCACGCGGCTAACATATTTATGCTTGTTCTTAATACCTACGTCAAACAAGTAGATTAAAAACTTTCTTCTATTTAGTTTACTAGTCAATACAGAGCTATTGTGACGTAAACTGGAGTCAATTGACAATACATAGAAAGGTATTACAGCACTACTAAGCATTTAATACAGCTATTAGTCAGGTTTAGAACACCGGACGACTGTGTAATTGTACGCCAACATCTTGTTATTCAAGTGTCTCTATCGGAAAAGCCATTTGTTACGCATTTGCGAAACGGCTTGACTTAAATAGTGATTGATAGGTCAGATGGTGAGTTTATTTTAACTAATTTGTATCGATCATTATTACGACTAATTATATTATCATTATCATGGATGAAAAGACCTCCTTGAGTATATTTCAATTTAATTTCAAGGGAAATCATCATGTATCCGTGGTAATATTAGAAATGCGAAAGTAAGTCTGACTGTCTGTCTGTTACTCTTTCACGGGTACACCGCTGAACCGATTTGAATGAAACTTGGTATTGGGTAAGCTTGGATCCTAAGTAAGAGCATAATAATATGCTACTTTTTGCCGCAACACCCACGCGGACGCTACAACAGCTAGTTTCCTATAACCTATGGAGTTTCTTGCCGGTTCTTCTCCAAAGGAGTGACATTTTGTAACCGCGCAACTAGAGTCATTTAACGTTTCGAAAGTGCCTGAAAAGGCCTACTTTGAATAAAAATATTTTGATTTGATTTGATTTGATTATAACCAGGAACATTAGTATGGAATTCAGCTTAGGTTTTGGATTAATTTAGATGTTATTTTAAATCCTTTCAAAATTTTACTTTCGCGCAGTATTTCGTTACTCGGTAATGTTGGAACATGAGCAAGTTTACATCATACAAACTTTGTAATCCAAACAACGAAAGCATATCTATTGAAATATTCTCGCTCTGATAACTATACGACACGTAGTTACAGATTTATTCGTTAAAGATAAATATAAAATACTAGCCTATATTTAAATCCAAGTTAATACACAACATTCTTATCTTTCGAAAGGTAAATCTACATCAGAATTATTCGAGCAATGGCTAGTAATATTGCAAAGCTGGAGTAACTAACAGACATTACAGAAAGTATGATGATACCATTACCAATCTACCTACCATCTTTATGAGTAAGCATGAGTGATCTGTCACTTTAAATGTAGCAGGTCACAACATTTAAAGGCAACCAAAGACCTGTGTCCTTATTCTTTAGTTAAGTTTAATACCAATACAATGCCAATTGAAAATTTATATTAGTTGAGGTGGCACCTGAAACAGTCTTCTTGGAAAAAATGGAACAAACTGGAATCTAAACATTTACAGTATTTGTTGTACCGTGTTTTTTGTGTACCAGCTAAATAAAGAAAAACTTTGAATTGGCATTGTATTAAAATTAAAACTCATTCAAGAGTCACCTCCCCAGAATTTTACCACAACGGCTGGGTCGTTATAGCACGGGACAGCATCGAAGGGATTTGTCAATACTTTTACATGGATTAATAAAAAAAATCCTTGGCTATTTAATAAGTAGAAAGCATACTGCATAATAACGTTTAATTAAAAGAAACTAACTTCGTAATTAAAGAAACAGTTATTAAATTTGAAATAATACAGACAGCATAGCATTACGAAATTAATATTTTCGATCTTCTTATCAAACACGTGATCTGATTTACATTGAAGATGTTACATATACAATCAATTAAACTAGTACTAACTATCAATGAAATTATGTTATTAAAACGTAAGCACGCAATCATTACGAAGACTACATAACTTTATATTGCTGTTATGTAATAATAGACACAACACTACTTAATTATATTATTAACTACATAACGATACCATATACACTCCGCACACACATGTACAAACCGAGTGTTTACTATGCAGACTATACCGCGCAAGATTACGATTACAAGTAGATACTTTAAAGTAGATTTTGCAACCAATATATTTAATGAGAAATTAGTACATAAAGGCACCCTAGGTGGTCTTACTACAATCCGTGATAGGACCGACGTCTACCTTATCACAAGACTGATTCCATATCAGAGGTGAAATTCCATATTTTGATTATACAAAGCAAAATAATCTAATCTTCTTGATGGAAATATGTTAAAAGAATTGGTCAAAATTAGTTTTGTTAATTTCTGAAACCTTAAGGTCCGGCACGCATATGGCGGAGCGCAGCGCAGAGCATTTTTCCCTGTCGACGTTCTCCTGATTGAAATAATATCCAAAATCGATTAATTCCTGATTACGTATGACCACTATGACGATGTCAGTCGTTAGAGGCGCTGCTTGTCGACGTGGTGTTCTTTTTTTAGTTTTGTTCAGGAAACGAACGGTCTCTTACGAAACTTTTTATTTTAACTTAGGGTTAATTTAAAATTTAGATAGATATTTCGTGATAAGATTTTTGTTGTAATTTGTGTTTGAATTCCTGAAGAGCATCGAAGCGACCACATGCGAAAGGTAGCGCCCAGGAACGCGCCACCATGCGCGCTACTCTGCGCGCATCCACTTCCGGTTGCCGGATCGAGAAATTCACAAAATATTTGACGCGTTTAGAAAACTACATGGCATGCTCTGCGTGTTGCTCCGTCATTTGTGCGCCGATCCTAAACCAATTACTGTTTTTTACAAACTTATTCTTTTGACACAGGAGAATACTTCCATTAACATATATTTGGTTATTTTGTCACCAAACTAACCTTCATCTGAAATAATTCCTTGAGTCTCACAAAAAAGCATCTTCATTTAATCTCATGACAATTGCAACTATGTGGCATCAGGAAGACTCCAATCAACAAAAACTTCAATTAATTATACACCAATATTAACACGGAAACATTCTTTATCTTCACCAAAATGTCATAATGCTGTAAAACATGATCAATTAAAGTTTTTAATTAATGAGACGGGAAACGAATGTACCTACTAAGTAATGGAGACCTTTATTTCTGTGACCAGTATTAAGACTAAGTTTTACTTATTTTATTGCTTATTAGGGTTCCTTACTTTAAAATGTAAAAACTGAACCGTTATAGGATCACTCGTGTGTCTGTTATAGTTATTGAATAAAATAAGCGAAATAGAATAGTTTTGGTGGTGGATTTTGAAAAAAATACAAAATATATAAATAACAATAAATAGTTATTTACATTTAGTTTACAGGAAAACCTAGAACTTAGAAGTCTGTGGTATTTAAACAACAGGAAACCTACTTAAAAATAGAACGATTTCGATGTTATGTGCTAAGAAAGAATCTGAATCTTCCTTGAGATTTACTACCTCTGTTACAACTCATCTGGGGTCAATGCCCTCGTAGAAGATTTTAGACAAAAGTTCAACGTTGAGGTCAAACTCCTAAACTGACACTTGTCTTGCACTTCTTAGCCGTCAAAACATTTTGTATAAGCCGATTAATACTAAAGTCATTTATAGTCACCAATTATTTCGAGATTTTTTATGGGTTTCGTCTACCCATTTAATTGTGTACTTTAAATTAATGGTTTAGTACTTACGCAGATATGAGACTGTATGGATAGTAAAGGTACCCACGCCAATTACAACAGTGAACGATGCCGCAGGTTCGATCCCTGCATGAAAGAAGCATTTGTATGGTCCACAATTGCTTGTTCTACGTCAGGGTGTTCTTAGTGCATGTGATTTGAATGTTTGTGAAACCCCCCGCGATACAAGAATTTAAATCGTTAGAGGGGGAGTCGCTTACACGAGTCGAGTGGCGTACACACCGGTTTTCATGGCGCCAGGTCTGACGGCCGAGGTTCGATCCCCGGACGGGTCAATGTAGAAAACAAGTTCTCTACATTGTCTCGGGTCTGAGAGTTTGTGATGCCTTCGTTTTCCCTGAATTCCATAACACAAATGCTTTAGCTAATTTGGGTTTAGAGCAATGTACGTGACGTTGTCCACATTTATTTATTGTTAAAAAAAATATGAGGCAATCTAACAAAGCTTCAAGAATAACGAAGGTACTCAAGATGTAATGAATAGCTTATAAAAAGAGACCAATAAATAGTAACAGATTAAAAGCTTTAAGGCTTTGTAGATGATGACCATGTACAAGATAATTTTTACTATGTTACTGCATGAGTTTGCGAAATTCCTGACAGGCAGATATGGATTGCATTACAAGAAGGTTCTTTATAATATATTCAGAGGTTTTATTTGTAAGGTTTCGAAAGCCGTTGACAATAACATCAAGATAAAGATCACACTAGCAAACAAATGACATTCACTTGACTTTTACCACTAGTACAGTCTACCACATAAGTGCTCACAATTTGACGTCAACAGCACCATTATTTCCAAAGCAATAAGGTTGGATTTTATAATTCGTTCTTATTACTGAAGTGTGGTCGACTATACGAGTAACCAGACAATCAACTATTAGCCACAGTTAAAGGTTGCAAGATGTAACGTCTTTTGTTGATGGAAAACTTTCTGGCAAGTAGAAGGTAATAAGGGACAGATAGACATGATGCGAGACTACCGATTTTTTGTTTTGTTAATGCTGTATTATCCTCATGGACACCCACTTACTCGAGGGAGTGAGCGGGCAATGTTGGATTCTTACTGGCTAAACCTGAACCGCCGTGCAAATTCATACACGTGACACGTTGGTGCGTGGCAATTCGAGCAAAGATTGAGATGAATTAGAACAACATGCTTCTAGCGACTCTAGCAGATTTTTGAAATCGGTTGAAATTGTTTACACATTACTTGTGCATTTTAATAGTCACGCTGACCTAGCGTAAAGGGACAGTCCTGATGTAAATCTTGATGTGTTTTCAAGGGGATACCTAGCCGGATAGAGAACCGCGATGACTATTAACATTTTTTGTAGCAGTGGTATTGAAGACTCGTTGCTGGCCCTTAAAATGACTTTGGGGTTTTGATTATTTACAATTGCCTTTTTGCATTGTATTCTGGTATAAACTGACTGTTCTATACATATCAGAGTTATCACTACCAATGCGCGGACTATGCGTGGCAATAACTGATATATTTTTTTATTTGTTTTTCTTTCTTATACATATTTATACCATATCCCGACGAATAGCCAATGTTCATGGTAATAAGAATGTTATCGTTAGTGGCTAACACAGTCTTCAATGTTTAAGTTCTACCTCCCACTCAAAACAAAAATGTAACATGAAAGACGATCAAATATCGACATGATACGATTAATCATCGCTAGGTCATCGCTCGACCCACATGCACTTTCACGGATCTAAATATTAGCAGTAGAACGAACTTTTTGTTTGCAGCATTTCCGATTGGAATACCTAATGAGGTTCCATTGCAATACGTTACAAAATTACCGTGACTTGTTTTATAATAATTTGGATGTTTTTTTATACATTTTAGATCCCATGCCTTGCATTAACACTAACAAACTAAGTGCTTACTTTGTAAATTCGGATGAAGCTTACCATTTTCTGAACTGCTTTGATCCAATGTGGTAAAGGACTGGGTATGGCCAGAAAAAATGATATTATCAAAAAAAGAAAACAAACAAAAAAAGTGAATGAAATTTCAAGAGTGGGGGCTAATGACGCCTTTTGACGGAATTAAGCCTGCGTACAAAATTGTGATGTCATGCGACATTTCAAATATGTATCGTCTTGAGTTTTTAGTTACGTAAAAAACGAAAAAATACGTGTCTTGTATTTTTTTAATAATCTATAAGACACATAAAATAGTCATCTAGGTACCCGATTACAAAAATGTTACTGACATTGTTTGTTTTGGATGCTGCTGTTTAAAGAATAATTGATTTGGGTCATTTCGAAATATTTATTAAAATAGAACATTTTTTATGGATCTTTATTAAAAAGTAAAAGATTTAATTTGACTTTCACTATATGATTTAATTGCAAAGAGCACATAGTTATTAGTGTTGTAGTTACGTATTGTTATTTAAAATCAAAGTCAAGTGGAAACATTCATTCGTTTGTACATCTGGCTCCGTTTTATATTTGAAACAATAGCCAAATTATATATTGAGTACAGTTATCTAATGCGTTACAATTAATCGCTTTTAAATCAATCGTTAGAGAGTTACATCAATCCTTTCTATAAGAAATCGCTAGTAATTATAGACGTTGCATATGTTAAAATTTCGTTGTTTAATTACTTAGATAAATAATGACTCTGAGTAACAGCTTAATTGTATCAGTGCGAATCTTATGAACGTCCAATTTACAAGCTATTATTTTTACATTTGCGGCTACATAATTAAGGTATAAATCGGAGTGTTGTACTTAAATGATTTAATTGAATAAGTGTATTTTAAATAACAAGCTTGGATTTCCTTTTGATCTATTCCGTCACATTAGTAGATGTAACAAAAATATTAGGTGTTAGTTCAAAGCACTGTTGCAATAAAGATTATGACAGTTTTATTGTTGTTGATAAATTAATGTAAATGTATTTCAGATATGAATACAATATATTTTTTTGAAAGTAAAGCAATTGAGATATCCATCTGTATTACTTATGTTTAACGTTTGCGATAGTGAATAGCAATGAACCATGGCACCTAGATGTTATATTATATCGAAATGTAATCCAGTTACAACATGAACAGATTATTTGTATTACCTAATAGGCAAGCACTAAAGAGATCCGCCAGAGTCGAGCAGAGAATTGACTTGCTATCCCGCGACTCTGGGCAAGGGCAGAGACGGGACCGGGGTGTTTTTTAGTCGGTGAAAGACCGACATATTCCCAATGCGGTGCTGTCGGCGTGGGTTGAAGTCATCAGCATTTAACCCCGCAAAAAAGGCTCTCAAGAGGCAAATCTCGTACCTACCTGTTTATTTACTAACTAGCTGTCCCCCGCGACTTTGTTAGCGTGTTTTAGTTTCAACGGTTTTTCATTTTTGCAACATTTTTCATTTATGCTCCGCTCCTATTGGTCGTAGCGTGATGTTATATAGCCTATAGCCTTCCTCAATAAACGGACTATCCAATACAAAAAGAATTTTTCAATTCGAACCAGTAGTTCCTGAGATTAGCGCGTTCAAACAAACAAACAAACAAACAAACTCTTCAGCTTTATAATATTAGTATAGATTAGTAGTATTAGTACAATATTCTTCTTAATTCAGAGACTAAATGAGGAAGAAATTAAGGAAAAAGAAATAACAGCGTAAGCTAAATTTGATTCAACGGAACAAGGACGGTTTGCAACTGCAATTTTGTATCGATCTGGTTGATATTGCACCAGATTTTCTTCGTGGTATTTGACATTTACAAGTGTAAATAAATGACATACGATTATCGTATTTCAATAACAGATAGCTGCAAAGTGGTTTAGTTATATTTGCCCCATGACCGGAGCAGTGAATGTAATGTCATGCTGAGCAAAGGTTAGCGTACCATTCGCCGGCCGACGGAATGTCCGATCCCAATGCAGTTTTGTTGCGTACTTAAATGCATACTCATTACTGTTACATTACTATGTATTGACCCGTCACTCAAGCACAGAATTCTAAATGCAACAAAGAATTCATAGATTTCATAGATTCACGGACGTTTGCAACACCAAACCCATCCATTGATGTTCCATATTAAAGGTAAAACTTCTGCATATTTAAATGAAGCTGGTCATGTTAAAAAAATCTGACTGAAATTGTATTCAATAAAACCCAAAAGCAAAGCTGATATCTTCAAAGAAATATTAGTATAACAACTCAGATATAATATAAAGGTAATACTAAACTAAAATAAATTAAGGAAAACGTCTCATATTCAACATTATAATGTTAGCTTATACAAAAAATGGCGTAGCGTCGCCCTGTAATTATCTGAGTATAAATGCATAAAGGTAGGATAATTTCCAGAACACGCTTTTAGATCAAGTAAGCTAGGTACTTAGATTACCTCGAAATTCAAAACCTTGAAATGTGCACGACTGTCTGCTTGCCAAGCTTCTACTCTTGACTATTTACTCTTTTCGAGAACATTCCACAAAGTCTATATTAACGGAGTATAATTTTGCAGGGGCTTTTTCATTATTTGGCATACCTACTCTAAATCGAAAAGGACTAAACATAACCATAATCTATGGCTTGATTCAGTCTCGTCAGTGGTCCCGTTTCTATTTTAATAGCATATTAATTATATCCTGGGACAATTCATAGACAAACCTATATTTTTAAATCTATGCTAATATTATAAAGCTGAAGAGTTTGTTTGTTTGCTAATCTCAGGTTCAGAACTACTGGTTCGAATTGAAAAAATATTTTTGTATTGGATAGTCCGTTTATTGAGGAAGACTATAGGCATATAACATCACGTTACGACCAATAGTAGCGGAGCATAAATGAAAAATGTCGCAAAAATGAAAAACCGTTGAAACTAAAACACGCGAAAAAAGTCGCGGGGGACAGCTAGTACATATATATTATAGATAAATTACGCCCAGGCACAGAACAAAAATGATCATGGTCATATCACAAAGATTTTTTCTGAGTAAGTATCGAGCCCACGGAATATCCGGTTTAGCAGTCAGGCTTACTAACCACTTGACCAACAGGCCAGCCTTTTCATAGTATGTAGTTACCTATGTGTAATACTTATGGCAGTAGTATTTTTTATTAATAAATAATAATAATAATAATAAATAATAAATAATAAATGTGGACAACATCACATACATTGCTCTGAACCCAAAGTAAGTAGCTAAAGCACTTGTGTTATGGAATTCAGAGACAACGAAGGTACCACAAACACCCAGACCCGAGACAATGTAGAAAAGTTGTTTTTTACATTGACCCGGCCGGGGATCGAACCCGGGACCTCAGAGCTGGCGACACCTTGAAACCGGTGTGTACGCCACTCGACCACGGAGGTCGTCAAACTACCGTATTCTGCGGTATAAGTACAATGGGGTTGACGTATCCGTGTAGATTTTTAAGATAAGGGTTCCTTACCCTTGTTTTTAAAGAATAAAAAAAAAAAACATTTTTAATATTTCCTACTACCTACCAATAAAAATGAGATATGGAAACCTTAATTCAACAAATCAATAATTAAGTAACGACGCGGTCAATCACAGGATCAAATCTGATTGCGTATAATATTATCCATTCGCAGTTCACATTGCGGTTTCGTGATCGTGTCTATCTGTAGCACCTAGGTACATAAACGACCAGTCTCTCATTAAACACAATTACTAGCCAAAACCAACAACATCCGTAAAACAACGCCCTAGAAAATCAATGTCTTATAACTTAACAATTAATCTACAATTTATAGATTAACAGTTTCTTATTATTTTATTATACACAAGAGAAAATCACCTTTATTTTCTAGTTCATAAGAGTTAAAGTCCGGATTTAGTTCGAGATGTGATTGTTACCATGTAAAGTACCGAGAGGACCTTGGGATTTGAAAGTGCACGCAGCAACCGGAACATAGACGTACTACCCGTATTACGTTCCAGGAAAAGTTCAGAATAAAAAGTAAGAATTTCTGACCTTCACCATATAATATTATAGTTAGTTGCGGGATCTTGTAAATATATAATAATGAACTAATAATATGCAGACTACACTGGTCATCCAATCTTAAACGAAATTTGCCGAATGGAACTTGTAAACCTACCAGTATGTATTTTTAAGTTATTTTTTTTTTCTCCAAATTTAACTTGAAGTAGGTATGTAAGTATGTATTATCTATTATCCTTGTTATTTAGCTGTACCTAGATATTATAGTTTTTTATTAGAATTCTACTAAACCTCAATTTAAATGTGAAAGAATTTTATCATAAAGATTTTATTAGACATACATTTTAGCTTTAATTTAAGTACATATCAGAGTATCTTACCATAATTATTTTCATATCAAATTACAATTACAATATTGATATCATTTAATACTTAATTACTTGGTAGTTATTAAAAATTAATGAAAAAAACACAAAAGAGGTTTAACCTATTTTGTGTATTTTTTATTTTAATTTATTGGTACTGTCCACTAGAGGTGCAAAATCTCAAATACAATCTTAGGGACGCGGAAAGTACTCTGTGGGGACGCGACATTTAACAGAACTTTACACGTGTTTTTATAAACTTCTGATGATTTAAATAAATTAATTTATGGTATTGCGATATTCACATAAATAGACAACTAATTTGAGATGCCTAAATTCGTTCGCGTTTAAATAAAAGATAACACTGCCTTTGTAGAACTGCCAAAGAAACATATTATCTAATATTTGTTGGTAAGTCTCACTTTGAATATTTTTTGTTGTGATTCTAATTAACCAAAAATACTACTAAGTATTGTGAATATTTTATCAAATAAAAAACACGCAGCAAGTGATGAATAGATGATATTCGAAAGAATCATAGATAAGATAAAAACATAAAACACCTACAAAGTAATGCTTCAAAGTTAATTATTTTACTTTTAAATAATATTTCACAAAATTGCAAAAGAGACGGGTCTGATTATATTGGTCAGGCTGATACTGAGCACCCACTCCCGGCCGCTATCCCACTACTGCCCGATACGGGGACTTTTGGCTGCTGGGTTTCCCCCCTGGCCCGGTTCGCCCCTCCTTAGTAGACCTGCATCCCCCAGACTCCTCCGGGGGATCCATATCAATACCAGGCTTAGTGTGGACGTCCAGTCAACATGGGCCACTCAGCACCAGGAGCCCCGACCTCAAACCATCCTCCGACTCCGACCTCCGAGAAGCCGGATTACAGGAGACGCCACGCTCCCAGTCGAAAGTTGTGTTAAATTTTACAATCAACTACTACATAGGGTCTATTGGATCAAATTTCGTACTATATTCTTTATATTTTATTATTCTTTTTGCATTCATTTATCCAATCACATTCGATTCTTTTTAATATTTTTTATTTTTGTTTCTTTTTTATACCCTATTTTTTTATATAAATTAAACGCCATCTGTTAAATTGGAGCGAAATGAGCCTTAAAGCGGTAATACTTTAAATAAGTATAGAGATGGCGCTGTCGTAAGCATGAGTGATATTCTACTACAAAATACTAAATATTATTTTATTTATTTCGTACATTAAATTGCCTTATTTACTATTAAAGTACCCAATTTAATGTGTCCATTTATTAATACCATTAAAATAATGTTACGTTCTTAAAAAACGAAACTCAACAACACCATTTTGACAACCAACACAGCTGTTAGATTTGTTTCTTTTGTTTGAAAACTCAAGCAACGGTGAATTTTGAATATTTGAACTGTGTTCATTGTGACATAGTTTACTAAAGAATTTCGTGTAATATTAAGTTAAAACTGTAGATTTCCGCTATGGAATCTGCAGGTTTACTTAATTACCAAAGGTAAAACTGGTACACAAACTTTTTACTGTTGATTTCGTATTTTGAACTTGCGCGCTATAATGTATTGATTTTCCATCCCAAAATAAGTTAGAACGATGTAAATAAATCATAAAGCGGACCTTTAGCATTTTCTTAGCATTTAGTTTACCAAGCAAGATATAAATGGTGTTTTCGGTGTTTTGATAAAAGGAATTGTGTATTATAGGAATAAAGTATCAGATTCTTCTAGTCTGACTCCAGTAAAGCCTAGGCTTGGAAGATTCGTCGATGTTTACTCACCCGAGCATCTAAATATAACACCAAGACCCGTAAGTAGAGTTATTTCTAGTTAAATCATAAACTACGACGTAAAAGGCGAGAGATTTGACAGTGTTCTAAATTTATCTTACAGAAACCAAAACTCTGTTTCACTAAAGCCAGGGATGAGAGTCCAAATTTACTTACGCCTGAAAAATATACTGAAGTTGATTTTAAATGCAGGTAAAAAACATTGCTATACCTTATTCAAGTTACTTAAAAATTCCTGGTAGCAAGTCAGTTGGTAATCTTGCTCTGTTGTCATTAAACATTCTTATTTTCGATGCTTATGTATGCATTATTATTGTTTTACTATTTTTGAACACACAACTGTTGTTTACATTATGTTTTTACTGTTTAAAGTGACCTGAATTACTTAAATTGTTCCATTTATATCTAGAACTGCAAAACCTCAACACCGTTTCAAGAATGTGTTTACCAACTGTTCATTTGAGGGCAACCAAAGCTTCCCGCGCCTGAGTCGCAAGGTCAGACCTATTAGGATGGAGCTGGAGACACCAACTAAAGTAAAACAAGCTGTAGATCTTGTTAGAGGTATGTTTAATAATGCCGCTCAATATTAGCTTACATACTTCATGTAAAAGTACTGAATAAGGAATATGTACCAACATACAGATAAAATAAGTTATATAGCCAATAGTTATTTTAAAAAAACTATGTTTTTTCTGATGTTTGACTCCAAAGCTTTATAAATGTGCATAGACACATGTTGCTTAGGACAAGATGATTTTCTTCTTTGAATTGTTATATTAATGCCTGTGAGTTATTAGGGAACTACACCATATTGTGTATTACAGTGGATGGGCCAAACGGGCTCAGATTCAACACATCTCTATCAACCGATGTGGCTGGCTCCCCTGCACCATCTCAAACTGAACGCCTGCAACAAACTATTAACCCAAGCAAAGCTGTCTTCACCATAGAACCTAATACTTCTAAGGTAATCTGAAAATTTCTAATCTATGTAGTTAAGTAAATATAAAGTTTGGGAAACAGTTATCAATAAATTTATTTAAAGAAGAGGAAGCAACTGTCACACAACCTGTAGTACCAAAATACCCGTGCTTTTTTTATTTTCCTAACTAATAATGATTGTTTATTCCAGATTCTAATAGTTAACAACAAAGCATGCTCCTTACTCGGCTATTCATCAGGAGAGCTCTGTGGTCTTCGCTTCTCCGATTTGCTGCGCAATAGAAACTGCAAAGCTTTCAGCTTACATGATCCTGAAGACGGCGACACGTCGGAGGATGGCACTATTATTTTGCTCAGTGGAAAGGTTATAGACATAATTATTATGTAGTATATGTATTTTTTTTTATAAAAAAGACACTATGAATGAGACATACCAGTGGTTTAAAATTGAATGACATTTGATTATTCATCGATTAAACTCTTTTTTTATGTGTATTGATATGATAATTCACATTAAACGAAAATTTAACAAAAAGATATAGACCAGAAATTTCATTAACTTTACACCTAGTTCTCTAATTATTTTACCATAGATATGTATGACTTTCTTTTTAAGCAAGTATTTTTTTCAGGTAGTAGAACTAATTTCAAAAGACGGCGGCTCAGTTCAGGTGTCGTTGTGGATAAGGCAACTTGATAACGACGGACCCTGCTTAGTCGTCGCCGAGCCTGTCAACTGTAAGAACGTTGTGGTGAGTTTTACTATTACGATTTGAGACTTCTATGTAGTACCTAATTATGTTTTTTATGTATGTATTTGCAGTTTTATGATAAAGAAATCTAAACAAAAACACATAAAGTTCATGGCATCTTCTAGTACAAGGATGTGACAAATTCATGCGTTAGAAGGGGTGAGAGGCAGGTTTAAAGTTTGTCCGCTCTCATTCCGTGCCCGGGACGTGACACGGACGTAACCATCCCGTATTCCGTCACTGTATGTTCAAAACTTCACTCACTTTAGTAATACTATAGGGCCGTGAACATTTAAGAGATGTTATGACCCGTGGATTTTATTCAGTGCAAAGCGCCTGGTCAATAATATTTGCCTATTTCGTCCCGCACACTGACGCTGCCGGTATGGACGGTGTGTGTAAATAGACCTTTAGACGTTTCTACATCATCATACATTCCACAGCATCGTATGAGACGCGCCATACGCGCCGCTTTGATGACTATAATGGCTACTGATGCCGCTCGTACTGCGAGGTTTCAATACATGTTCATACAATGAGTTGTAAAACGTGTGTGGTAGCTGACGGTGGAGGCGGACACGGGCGTGGTGGTGGCGTGCGCGGGCGCGGCGGCGGCGGCGCTGTTCGGCGCGGAGCGCGACAAGCTGCTGGGCGCGCCGCTGGGCTCGCTCATCCCCAGCGTGCGCCTGCCGCCCGACGCCAGCGCGCCCGTGCCCCGCCACATGGCCAAGCAGAAGCTCACCGGTACCTACACATATACCTACTTATTGCGACAACGACCCCTGTTCAATATTACAAAATAATCGAAAGGTCTACCTAGTAAATTTTTGTATTCAGGCCCTTCGTAGACGATGAGACCAATTTATTCGCCGGATAAGAATGACTGCGCTCAACAATTGTTTACCACTATGATGATCAGCTTTGACCGCGTCCTAAGAGCACCTTTGGTTGTTAATTTTTCGTCGTATACTTCTGATCCCTAAACTGCAATAGAATTACAGCACGTATGCGTGGCATTACACGTATGGTGCTGATTTAAATTTCACTTGTTTCAATATTCATGCTTTTATTACAGGGAGAACTCTGGACGGCGGCTGCTTCCCGCTTTGCCTGTGGATATCCAAACCTGACTCCTCGGATAGTTCACCTTGGTCCGCTATTAAATCACACAAACCATTATTTGAAATCAATGTCAGGGTAAGCCACCATCACATGCATTTTATGTGTTTTCAAATTCTTTAAAATAATTCGATTATCTAGTTTTACTTTAATTTTTTATCACATTTACCAAGTAATTTCTTTCATCTAAATTTATCTCCACCTAATAATGCTTTTTGAACAAAATGACCTTTTGACAAAATTACCTTCTTACAAAAGGTCAACTGAAAATAATCTCTGACGTCATTATTATAGGTCACGTACAACGTCAGCGGTCTTCTAGTAGTAGATGAGAGTGGTATAATAACCGCATGCAACCACCACTTCGCAATGTTGACGTTTGGTAAAACTCACTCTGAAGTCATTGGTCATCATATCGAAGACGTCATACAGAACTTCTGTCAAGAGTCTGATCTTGTAAAGTTGCCAGAACGAAATAGGAATATGACGCTTTCGCCGGTCAATAACGACAACAATGGATCAGGTATGTTTACAAAAATATTTATTACTATTATATAGTATAGTATTTATGCGTCTAAATAAGCGTCCCCCGCCTGAGCCCCGCCGACCATGCTTTAGTTAACCCGGTACTCCAGCAAAGGCAAGGACAGGACCGGGGTTTTAGTCGGAGCATGTCGAACATACCCCGAAGTCTGGCATGCCCTCGGCGTGGGTTGAAGTCATTACATTTTTACCCTTATTTCTTGCCTTAAATCTTATTGTACTTTATATTTAAAACGTTATTATTATTGCGATTAATTTATGTAACAAATATTAATACTTTAATTCTTTACAGCGTCCGAAACAGACGACGATTCGTGTGGAGCGTTCAACGGTAGTCAGAAGTCTGCTTGTATGTCCCTTAACGTCCAACCTTCCTTACTCTCAACGACTCGAGAAAAGTCATCAAGCGCACTTTGTCTCGACAAGTCCTGCAGCTTGGTCACCCACACTCCGACACCTACACAAGACATGGTCTCAAGTATCAGTACAACAGAACAACGGAACGACGTATCCGCCCTACCTGACGTCACTTCCGGCATGTCTGGGATATCCATAGACGATGAAAACTATTGTCACAGCAGCATATCGAAATCTCGATCGGAGAATATTCTGAGATCTGAACAAAGTAACCCTACGCGGCCAATGAATAAACTTGCAGAGAAGTCTGAATCAATATACTATACATCACAACATTCTCAGGAAGTAACACCAACTGGAAATACTCCTAGAGTCAGACTAAACGATCCTTCTTTAAGACTTTCCTTCGATTCCAGTAAATACAGGTCATTAAAAGCCAACATGACAGGAAAGGATGATAAAACGAGTTTGTCTTTAGATTTCTGCGACTCCAATGAGACGAGTGCAGATTTTCTAACGCCTATAAATGAGATGCCTCCGCCTGGTTGTGAGATCGAAGATTTGCCGAAACACAATGGCAACGAAAGTATTGAAAGCTTAAGTAATGATAATGATCTGGAAACACAAACGGAGTCTGCACCTAGAAAGTTATTCGCAGGTAAGATAAAGTAACTATATTGTTTCTTTTTGTTATATACCTATGTATGTCATATTATTGTATTATATAGAAATTGATCGACAATGTTTAATGTATTACTGTTATAAATCGTTTTTGTATTATGGGTAATACAATGAGTGGCAAAGAACTTGACCAAAAGTTGGCGTTTGTGCATGTGTCGATCATGTAACGCGACCCTATTGAGCAGGTTGAACTCAACTGATTGACATGTAATTGACGAATCGTGCCTTCGAAACAATTCTTCTTCCGTCGCGCCCCGCACACCCTACCAAAGAGACCAATTTCCGCGCAGCTATATAATACAAGTAGACAACCTAATCTAACGCTGACCGAGACTAGGCAAGGCGGGTGCAATCACAGCCAAAGCCTGCTGTAAATTTTATAAAATAATATAATCATTTCACAATCATTTATTTCAGGCAATATATTTTAATTTAATCTGTGTTTGTCACGTATAAATTATCGTGACGTTCAAAGGTAACGCAGTAGGCATGTTTCCTCTTTTTTTTTAATGACCGCGTAATGTGGTATATTAATGAATTTTATTGGACACGTATTTTTTCTTTTTCCTGCAAACAAAAAATGATCAAAATAAAGAGAACGGAAATTTCGCGTGACGTCACTCCTCGCTACAATTTTTACCAAGGCGAGGTGTCATAAGCCCCCACTCCGAAACTAATTGTATTGTTATTAATTATATTGTTTTGATAAAAGAAAAAATACGTGTCTAATATTTTTTTCTTATCTAACTGACGGACTAAATAGATTTTAACTTTTCATACCCAGTCAACATCCCTATTATTATCAGTTCAAAATATCTCTGCATAAGTTATTATCTCCAGTAGGTTGTGTAGAGTGCATAGTCACTCCATGTAAAGTACTGTTCCTATATATTCAGGTGTGTGTAGTGCCAAGGTTATGAGTCCGTGTGTTGCAGAGGAGCCGGGCGGGCGGCGCGGGCCGCGGGCGCACGTGACGTCGACGCCGCAGCCGGCGCGCGCGCGCCCCGAGCCCGCCGACGGCACCTACCGCGGCCTCGTGCTGCACAAGGACGGCACGCAGCTCAGTCAGTACACACTCCTTACGCTGGATAATCACAGACTAACCTTTAACAAGTGTCAAGCTAAAATTATATATAGGTGTATATATAAGTACCAGATATTATATTGTTGGTGTGACTTATATATTATATAGGATACACATCGACTAAAATAGCGCGACGTTTAGTGGTTTCAGTGAGGGAGGCGGTGATACCTAAATTTCATGTTCAATATTTTAGATTTATTCGCATCAATTTTTTTTTTCATATTTCTATTGCTAGTAAATATAAACAAGCATATCAAGAAATAAAAGCGGGTTTCTAACGCGACACGCGTTCAAAGTCGAAAGCATTTTGAGACACGCGGCCGGCTCTGTTCAGTCTGTTCGGGTTCCGTCGCATCTGATCACATCCTTTCAGCTACCGTCGCTTGCACTTGGACACTTGACCGGGTGAACATACTGGCGCCGAATGGGATGGCTTTTTGTGCTTTTTCTTCTTAGCGAGTCGATCAATAGCAGTAAGATTGTCCCATACCAGTACTCAGCCACGCAAACAGCGTTATCCGTGGCCTTGTACAGGTCCTCGCGAGTGCAGGTGGTAGGGCATGCTGCTTGCGGGCGCTCAGTGGCAGCGGTGTGTTGTGTGCAGACGTGGTGTACACGGTGTCGAGCATGCAGCTGGGCGCGGGCGCGCGCGTGCGCTGCGTGTGGCTGGGCGTGCTGCCGGGCGCGCGCCACACGGCGCTGGCCTGCAGCCTCGCCTCCACCGCCGACAACTCGCTCGTGCTCGCCACGCACACTGCGGTACGCACACACTCCTTACCTCATGATTAAGCCGTACCCAGTTGCTTTATATTACCCCGTTTACTGTGTTGACGCCTCTGGGGATCATTTAGTTAGACGCGACACTTAACTTATAACGTCTACAATATGCTACAACGCACTAAGTGGCTGACCGTGATGAGACAGGCAATAGAAGCGTGTTGATACATTAAACCGAAGTACAGAATGCCGTTGCGCCAGACTTATATCTGGCTGCCAGCTGCTAGTGAGTGAGCCCTACAGCCTAATTGAATATGCAGACTTTGAAAATTATATCCCTAATGCTATTTTTTACACAGGTGACTTAACCATGACTATGTTAAAACGTTAGGTACTTTTATGTTGTATATTTTTTTTATAAACAGGGTAACAAATCAAATAGCAGCCGACCTCATTCGATGTCATTGATGAGCCAGTGTGGCGACGAGCAAGTTGCTGGCGAATACAATAAACAGTATGTTACTCTAAAACAGATAGGTAAGCATTATCTACCTTTATTTTTGAACTAGTAAAACGCCAAATCGAACAAACGCTAAAAACTCATTATTTGGTTTCCAAAAAGATACCTTTTTGTAAAACACGACGACAGGGCTGCCACACTTGACACACCGCTAAACATCTGATAATATGATAAATGCCCTCGAAGAGGGAAATATGCCTATTCCCAAGAAAACCAATAGAGCGAGGTGACACTAGGCTTTAAAATAAACTACACCTTAAACATTTTCCTATTAAAGTTTCAGTACTTAGGATATTTTCCTCTCCTAGGTAAAGGCGCATATGGCTGCGTAAAAATGGCATACCGTCGTTCTGACCGCCTGCTTACAGTGGCTAAATTCATCCTCAAAGACAAGGTAGGCGCTCAGTTCTGGGTGGACGGGCCCGACGGACGCCGCCTGCCGCTCGAGCTGAGCCTGCTGCTCACGCTCAAACACCCTAACATTGTGAGTATGTAAATGTTTAATAAAAACAATAGTTAAATGATGGTCTCAAAAAAAGTATTAAAAAAAAAGAAAAATATTAACTTGAATTGACTTTCTAAAAAGTATTGCTCTCGCTAGAAACTGCTACCCCGTAACGTGACAGACAGGGCATGTAAGGGTATTGTTAAGATCTTACCCAGAGACTTCAAATCTTCTAATATATCTATATATATCATACACGATATCTATGTATATATCAATGAAAATACTTGCAAGTTTTTTTAGTCTACATACCCATATTTTATTGCCTATGTATTAGGTGAGCGTGTTGGACGTTTATGAGAACGACAAGTACTTCCAAATGGTTATGGAGAAGCACGGCGCCGGCATGGACCTGTTTGAGTTCATCGAGCGACGCCCGAGACTCGACGAACCGTTATTAAGTTATATATTTAGACAGGTAAGCTATATATTGCTAACAGTTATAATGAACATGCTCATGCTTTTTTTTTGTGTAAAACTATGTGTAGTAAATTTCAAACCGAAGTTTAAATAGTGTCTCTGTAGTGCAAAACGCGCTACTCGGTCTGCGTCTCGTCTTTCACTGGGGTATTAACTCGAGACCGCGAGACTCAAACCACACTCAATTTGTTATTGTGTAATGTAACTCGTTTTTCCCTTGTTTTTCCTCAGTTTACGCTGTCCCACTGCTAGGAAAAATCCCTCCATATATGTGTTTATGTCCAGTTCGTCCCGCCTTTTTTCCTGGCATATGCGGCGAAGAAATTAACAAAATATTTTTTCGGTTACAGATAGGCCAAGCAGTAGAGTACCTCCACTCCCTAAACATCCTTCATCGGGACATTAAAGATGAGAACGTGATAATAGACAATAAGTTTCATGTCAAACTCATTGACTTTGGTTCCGCTACATTCATGAGCAAAGATATGCTGTTCTCAACCTTCTACGGGACCACAGAGTATTGTAGTCCGGAAGTGCTAGCCGGCAACAAGTTAGTATAATACACTACATCAGAGACGAATTTATATTGGAAGAATATTTTTCTGGTCAAGTCGCTCGTATTAAAAAACAGAAACTTAATAACCTAATCAATGTTTATTCAATATTTAGAAACAATAAAATGACACTTCCATAAGGTTATTTTTATAGTGATCATTGATTTATAATGTAAAAAGGACAAGGTAGTAAAACAAAACTCCTTTCAAATTATAAAAATATCGCACAGCTAACCTCAATAGATATATCTCTTTTAACCTAATATAATGTTTTACGTTATTTTACAGGTACGCAGGTCCAGAATTAGAGATGTGGTCAATGGGGATAACACTCTATGTGCTTACATTTTTTGTTAACCCGTTCTCCGACATCGAAGACACCATACAAGGACCTCTAGCATTACCTCAACTGGTATCTGAAGGTGAGAATTACACTTAAGAGCTCGAAATTATTTGTTAATATCTCGCTTCATTGTTTGGGTGTTGTAGCCAAGTTGACCGCGACACACAATGTAGCTTTACGGTTGCGGTTGACATGATGGCAGTGCCAATACAGGAGTGGACTGGGTATGAAAAGGAAAATCTATTTATGTCTACGTTTGCACGGCGCCTTAAATAACACTGTTGGATAGGCCAACATATTTTATCACGGTTATTTAAAGGAACTTTATTTCGTATTTCAGATTTAGAACAACTTCTCCGTTGGATGCTATGTAAGGAGCCAGCCAGCAGATGCACGATAACGCAGCTGATGGCGCACCCCTGGATCAGGCAGCCCGTCGCCATCAACAACTACGTGTTCCACGAGATTGTTGACTGCGGTAATGTACTAAAGTATTACTCGATAATAGCCGAGTTTGATTTTTATCCGGAAAAACAGGGGAAAAGAAAGAAACAACCATAGTTGTGTATTCGACTGTACTTTGGGCACGAGACATACATGTCGGAACTTCTTGCACAAAAAATAATAATATATATACATATATATAATCTTAATAGATAAGTTTCTTGTCACAGTGTTTGTTATCGTACTTCTCCGACAGCTTGATTGATTTGTATGTTTTTTTTTTGTGTTTATTTGGTAGGTCTGAGAATAGTTCGTAATATATAATATATATACCTTAGGCTACAAAATATTATCTAATAATAAGAATAAATTATATTTTATCTGAATATATGAATGAACTTGGCACCCATTTAGATCTCACTTGTCGTTGAAGTCATTAACCAAGGCATATATTATAATATTGAACTTGGCTCTCATTTTACATTTATGTTTTTGATGGGATACTGTAATATCAAAAATATCAAAAACTGTTATTTTCTAAAAACAAATATGGAGTTTTCTTTTTACTGAAGCATAACTGTTGTTATTTGTTGTTTCATAAATGTGTTATTTTAATGCAGATCGTCACGAGGCGAATCCCGAAATGTACTTCAGCGGTAGTCTCGGCTCACCTCGCAGTATCTCTCCCGTTTCGCTGGCCGACCCACAAATTAAAGGTAACATTTATAAAGTTTCGTTTTTAAACCTGAAGTTTTACCTGCATTGCTGATAACATCTGCTTATTGAAACCACGTACCAACTATGGTACAAAGAATATCAAATATGAGGGTACCAAAATATATAACAGTCTCCCTAGAGATATTAAAGATATACAATCTTTTATCCTATTCAAAAAGAAATTAAAATTTTATATTGTCAAAAATAAAAAATAAATTGCAATTACCATCAAATGCTATTAACAATTACTCTAATAAGTTTTGTGTTTCTATACGTAATTTAGACTCTGCATTCCTTTGCTACTTTGAGCACTCTCGGAAGTTTTTTTTAGTATTACCTACATTATTATAAAAACAACAGTAACATAAAATCAGATAAATACTTTAACTACCTACCATTTCTAAATAATTTAATTTTACTAATAAATTAGATAATAGTACTCACTAATATATTACATAATAAGTTTTTATAAGATCACTAGACTAACGATAATATATAACTACTTACCTACCGCTTTGTATTATCTAGCTCCGTTTGTATTTACTTTTGTTTTTAATGTATCTAGTGTTTCTCAGTAAGTGAATATTGTATTCTGTTTGAGAAATAAATGTCTTAAACCATTAAACCACTGTGGGTGACAAACCTGTTTATTCTGAGGTGATTGCCCTGCAGTGATCCTGTAATAGGGCTTATGTTATAAATTATGTATGTACTTAATCCTAATTGTAATTCTTTAATATTATTATATCTATTTATTACATATATTTATCTATACATATAAAAATAATCCCGATTTTCCTTGGTCACGCTATAACTTCCGAACGACTTCATCAAATCATCATTATTTTATGTTCCTTATTTATGAAGGTATTTATGAAAGAAATTAAAGAAAAACGTTTAGAAATGTTTTAAAAATCTCATCATCACGCGTGCGAAGCAACAAGCAATTAAAAAAAAAGTGGATGGGTGTCCGGTTGGGTTGTTTTATTCGTAAATCTACTGTGCGTGAGAGTATAGAGTAGATAAAAAAAATATCATTTGTTTTTATTTAGGTGTCTGATCGGCATTATATCCAAAAACCCGTTGTGTCATAAAATCTCATTTGTAAGTGTACCTGTGTTTTCGTAAGTTTATTAAAGAATTCCGTTGCCCACGACAGCCGAGCGCTCGCAGCCGTCGGAGGCGGCGGCGCGGTCGGACGGGCGCGCGGGCCCGCGGCGCTCCCGCGGCCGGCGCGCGCCCTCCGCCGAGCGCGACCCTCACTCTGATAACTACAGCCTGCGCTCCTCCGCTGATGTATGTTATATCTATTAGCTTCTTATGACCACACCACGCCCTTGCTACACCCAGATTTTACTACAAATCTGACTCATTATGTAATTTGTTTAGTTTGAGATGGATAGAGCAACTTCAGTTATCTTAGCATGCCAGGCAGACACACTATACTGAAATATTGAGCCGTTTTAAATTATTAGGTATTTTAATTTACTTCTGTCTAAAATTTTAAAATTCTTAAGAAGCAAGTTTTTTTAATAATTTTTTATTTATACCATTAATTATCGCTTTTTATTTATAAAATTGCGAGTATTGCTATTTAACAAATAGAACATTCTCTCACTATTAGTAAAATTACTTTATTATCAATCTTTCTACTGTTGAATTAATATTAACTGTTCCAGATCACAATCAGAATATTTAATAATACCATTACACTATTATATCTAAGTTCATTTGACAATTGTTTCATACTTCTCCTTGTCAACCAGATCCTGGACATATCATCAAAGCCTGTATCGGACGCGGCTCTAACCGACATCAGTTCGGACGCGACCGGGCACGCCGCCTGCGACATCGACTACGACTGCGACCAGTACGAGTGCGACAGCTGGGACGAGTGCGAACAAGACAGCTTCTCATAGACGTCAGACCAAAAACGAAACTACTTTAACGCCTGATTCCTATATTGAAGAAACGTTTCATTTTGCTTACGTACGATAGAATTCTTTAAGCAAAACTGAAGAAAATTCTACAGTGCGTAAGCAAAACAAATCGTTTCTTAAATAGGAACTGGCCATAAGAGTTACAATACAAAGAGGCTACATGTTAAGTGTTTTCAATGCGTGATATAGGCGCGACGCATTAAGTCCTCCTTTAGTTTAGTAAATCTTATTTGAGCATTTCATCGTCGGTAAAACTACATTTAAACTTGCCTTCCGGATGAAAAATGCTGGTTGTGTGTAAGAATCAATTCAGTAGTATTCACGATGAGTTTTCTGAACATCTGTATGAGTATTACAACGTTTTAACGCAAAGTTTTCATTGTAGCTTTGAATTATATAATAAAGTCAACAAGATTTTTGCCTCGTGCCTGAATCGTGAATGCATCTGAAATTTAAAGTTAAATTGTGAGAAAAGCTATCTTATCATCTAGCAGTCTAATTTTGGAGTCTTGATAAAAATGTGTCAAGTCTAAAACTACAATAATATAAACATCTAATAACAAAATTCGAAAAAAAATGCTCCAAAATATTAAATTTAATGGATAAATGTCGAATCAATTATAATTATTTATTATTTAAGAATTTCCTTGTTCCTTCACTTTTGGTTAATTTATTTACCAAATAACAAGCTAAAGCTATGTAGAGTTTTAGATTCGTGTTAAAAGTGAGACCAAATTATATAGGCGTAGAGTTTTGTCATAATTTATATTATATAATTCGTGTGTAAATTAATGCTAATAAATGCTAAAAATCGGCTGAAAAAAATATTTATATTGTACTATAAAAACGTTAAAATTCCTAATTAATTGATCTCAAGTAATGAAATGTAAGGAATTGCTAAAAAATCACTAGTTTACTGATAGAGCACCGTATGTGATTATATTTGCGGTAACTTGCTGTAATACAGCAATACAGCAAGTTATAGTATATATAATAATTTCCACAACCTGTTTACTGTACCTATACAAATTCTATTTCTATTGGTCCATTCTTTATATTAATAAAAAAATATGTAGATCTATGGATAGACATAGAAAAGCTACATGAAAATTATATAAATTATTGCACTGTGTCTGTCTTTGAACAAAAACCTATTTAAAATAAGTTCATGTTACCTCATAACGAAGCCATGGCTTAGATTTTCTTCCATAGTTACTTGTTGTTGTCTCTCCATGTCATTTACTGCACGTAATGCACTACATGAGCTGAATTTTTAGCTCACTCTGCCACCTAGTGCATAAATTTGCCAAATAATATTGTTTTATACATTTGTTAAATTCGTAATTTTCATGATATCATGTGCTTGGAATACATCTTCATTGAAATATCAAAAATAATACTTATTCTATAATGACAAACACAAACATAAATAAAATACTATTATATATTATGTAGATGTACTTGAAGCATTTTGATTGTACAGTTAATTAAATAAAATTTTATTATTAAGGTAGCTTACATATATTAAGGTATACAGGAGTGTATATGAACTTTTATTGCAATATTTCATTCTGATCACTCCAATTGCCAAAATCTGAAAAAACATTGCAATAATATTTCATTGTAGCGCGCCCTAACTCTTATGACTAAAATTACCGAAAATCAGTATTAAGACAATACATAAGATTTTTCTTACATGCTAATTTAGTTTAGAGTGATTAGAAAATCCTAAAAGAACCAAAATTATTCACTTTATTTGAATACCATTGTAAATATCATGATGTAAATTTAACATATCTGTGTTGGGTTCAAATTAGATTTCCAAGGATTCGCACTAACATTAGTAGCTGTTAAATACGGCACTTTTTATGTGAGAATCCTGTAGATCAGTATTGAATTGATAAAGTAAGGATTATATTTTTGTAGAATTTGATGAGTTACTTTAATCAAATGTAGCAATTAATTATGTCCGGTGCGTCCGTTTCTTACATAGTGCCTTACGACGGACGGCGGGTTACGTTGCTCGTGTAGGACGCTGTGACCACTCATCGTAAATAAACGATATGAATTCCCAACGTTTGTTTCAATGTTTATTTTCCCGATATTCGTGTGATTTATTGTTAAATTATAAAAAAAAAGAAAAGCCAACATTATGTCGTCATCAGACCCAAACCCTGCTGTGTCTTCCAGATAATAAACCGTTCGATACCGATTTCGTTTGCGCACATACACGTTGCGACGATCGTTCAAGTACATTATTGTACAAGCTACTAGCGAAGTTAGCGGATAAGTCTTAATCGCGAAATCCCTTACGCTGAGGATCTATAGCATTTTTTCTGATGAAAGGTGCACTCACCAAGGGTGTAATTTATCTATTATACATATTATTTAGAAATATATATAATAATAAATATGTATAATTAATATTTATTTAGAAATATATATAATAGGCTCTGCCTAGTTTGGGATCAGATGACCGTGTGTGAGATGTCTCAAGACTAAGACACACTAGAGGACAAATGGTACAACATGTTGCGGAATTTGTCCCTCAGCATTTGCACGTATTTACGTCAAACATCCCGAGACGTGCACTTGCTTCGGTGCGGAAACGAGCAGCATCCATTCATGTCAAGGAATTTTTGCCCCCCTATGCTCGGGCTTTCGTCTTGGCAAGTAAAGAACAGTTATCAAAAACTTTTTTTTTTATTTTGACATATCTGATTTTTTAACTCTAGATACACTAGGAAACAAATAGAGCAAAATGTTGCGAAACATACACAGAATACTTGATAACCGATGCCTCTCAGCAATTGTACGTAATGTACGTGGAATCATAAAAGTACTCTGTGCGTGGAATGTCGCGAGATGTGCGCTCGCTCTCAGAGAAAGCAACATGTTACGCGTCACGTAAAATGTTGCGGGTCACTGGGCAACACGTAGATTTGAACCTTGCGTGTCAGGTTGAGAAACATTTTGTCCAGTCTTACCAAGTGAAGAACAGTTATCAAAAGTAAAAAAAAAACTACTAAATTTTACTAAATTTTATTTTGACATCACAGTTTATTGAAATTAACTAGCAACACCGATTTCACAATGTCAATTTGCATGGCGGTGCGTCGCTTTTCTGCTAATCATTCCCGCATAACAACAAATTTATCCGCATTTACGACAAAACAACAGAAATTATATACTTGTGTGAAGACTACACCTCAGTTTGTACCTGACAAAAGAATATTGGTAAGATTTGTTTTTGTTTACATTACTAACTTGGGCGCAATATGTGACTGATTTCTACAATGAGAATTTGAATTTGAACCTATTGTTTTGTTTGAAAAGTGTAGCAGGAAACTTCCCTGCTATTGTTTTTAATGTAGCGTACTTTAGTCAAATTTTAAAGATTAGTTATGTGATCTTAAAATAACCTTAAAATTATTTGAAATTTGTCACTCACTTTAGAAGAGTCGTTTCCCTTCCAATAAGTGCCATATCCGTTACGTGGTACCTTTTATTGTGGACCTTATAGCTTTGGTATTAAACCTTGTTTGTGCTGTTGGTAGTGTTATTTAACTATCAATTGGTAAGGTCCCTTATTGGAAGTCCAATTTGATTCATATATGAATTTATTATCAAGGGGCCCATTGAAACTGTTTAGATCTGTTTTATCTTATTAAAACCAACCTTGTGCCATTTAGCCCATATAAGTAGTAATAATGTATATTTTATATTCAATATTTTAGATTGTGCTCATTTAAAATAACTGTGCTGTGATATAGAGGCTACATAAACACACAGTGGTTGTTATTGTTAAAAAAAGTCATTGACCTTACTTTGAATTATGTATTTTAACTGCTGCCTTTTGTATGTTATGCTACCTGATATCCATGAAGCATAACATATTCATTTTAATAAAGTTAATAATATAATAAAAATTTAAAAGACACTTGATTTTAATAATTTTATATTGAAGGTAGTTGAAATGAAATTCTGACTGATCACTTTGTTAACTTAACTTTTAGAATTCCATTGCTACTGGGGCTCAATGCTCTTAATTTTTGAAACAACTGGTTTATCTCAATATATAAGTTTTATAAACTTGCAAAACCAGAATAGGCCCACTAGAAATAATAGCAACAAAGTGCTACTGAAACTAAATACAATGTTGGAGGATAAAAATAACAACAATAAGTGAACTAGGTATAAGATACTAAAGCAAGAATTGCTTTAGTATTTGAATGGTATTCAGGCTAATTTAAATTATATATTGTTTAAAACAATAGCTTATAGAATCTTCACCACAATTGTCTAGTAGCCATTACCTCACATATTCTTCTATGGCTTAATGTAACACTAAGATAAAGTAATTTTCAAGCCAAAGTAATACTAATGATTTTTTTTTTAATTTAAAAAATAATTTTGAATAAATTTCAGGTAATGGGTAGGTACGCTAGATTTTATGATTTTTGAATATAAAAATCCTAACAAAATATTGAATTTCTTTATAATGTATCTACAGTATACATAGTTATATACAAGTGTAGGTAAAGCAAGTCTTTAATAGTACTCATTCATAACCTTCGTAAATAACAAGTGATAATAAAAAAATACGTGTCGTTATCTCTTTAGTCTCCTGTTTATAAACATCATAGCTCCCATATCTAACAAAGCATTTATCTCAATATTTGCTTCACTTATCAATCACGTACGAGACGCAATAATATAACAACGAACATTATTCGTTTCACCAACTGAGCATAGTGCACGTACTACGAAGTAAATAACTAATTATATCAACACTTTCACTTATTTCGTAACATCTAGGTATAACAACGAAACGTAAGTTACTATACAAGTTAATAATACTGAGGTTTATTATTTTAGTGCTTTATTTTTAGTATTTAACTAGCTGCGCCCCGCGATTTAATGAAATTTATAACATTTCATATTTAATAACATTTGATGAAAAATTATGATATTGATGATGATGAAAAGTACCCTATGTGTTAATTCAGGTAATAAACTATCTGTGTACAAATTTCATTCAAATCCGTTAAGACGTTTTATCGTGATTGAGTAACATCGATCCATTTAAACTTTTCCATTTGTAATATCATATTACTATCAATCTATTATGATTGATGTTGGTACCTACCTAAATACTTACGCTGCGCCTAAAATAATACTTGTCGATCGCCAACCCGCAATGAGCAAGCGCGGTAATCAATGCTCGTTTCTTCACTATATGAGAAGAGGCCTGTGCCCAGCAGTGGGACATTTATAGGCTGGTATTAATATTATTATATATATTACTGTTGATAAGTAGCTAATGATTGACTACAGCGTGAGAAATCGGCATGAATGTGCGACAAACATCTATCGATGTCCTTAAAGATGTTTCGGGTAGTAGTTCGTTGCGATAACCTCATTAGTAGTACAAAGATAAGTACTCGTAAGAAACGCAAATCTACGATACTTAGAGTTAAGTTTACCTATAGGGACGGTGACTAAAAATTTTCATTATGTCCGTCAGGAAGATTAATAAAAAATATTAGACACAATTTTTTTTTTTACGCAACCAAAAACTTACCGACGATACATTGATTTAAAATGTCGCATGACGTCACTATCCTTACGTTTTGTGTTACATTGTGACGTAATTAGCCCCCACTCCTAAACATTGATTCGATCCGAAACTTTATCTCCGTAAGTTCTTAATTATTTTGAAAAAGTAAAAAATACGTGTCAAAAAAAATTTTAATTATCTAATTTACGGACAAATTAAATTTTTCTTTTCATACCCAGTCAACATTCTTATTACAAAGTTCTTTGACTAACTTAAAATACGTGTCTAAATTTTTTATTGGCTAATTTACGGACTAAATAGATTTTTCTTTTCATACCCAGTCAACATTCTAATTACAAATTCATTGAAAAAAAAAAACAATCTAACAAGGCAAGTAAAATGAAATCTAGTAAAAAGAATTAGAATGTACGCAACCTTTACTCTTAAATACATCCTGGAATTTGTGTAATTAATGGCCAGTTCCTATATTCAAAAAACTATTCGTTTTTCTTACGAACGGTAAAATTTGAATTTCTACCCACAATAACGAGAGAATAGATTTAAGTTTTCTTAACTACGCATTTAATTGCTAATACATACATAAAAGTTGTGAATGTCATAAAAATTTTAAGTGTTTCGACTGCAAATCAGAAAAACATTAGTATCGCTGTTTAGAAGCACAACTTGATCTAAACGTGGTCTTATTTTTTTTATTAGTGGATTTGTTCATAGACAACTGACGTGAAGATTCTGAACTCTTGCATCAAATGAAAGTATAATGACTTTGATTTGATGCATGTTCATGTTCTTATAAGATAACAATTTCATTTACCTATATTGTAAATGCGTTACTGTACCTATTATACATATTTTTAAGTATTTTTATAAGTAAACCCAATATCTGGGTGCTGCATACCCTCAATACGGGGTTCCACGCATATTGTTAGAGTAGGTCCTCGACAATGCGCAAAATATACGTTCATATTGGTTCAGCAAAAATTTAACACTCGATATTTATTGATTTATTTGGGCGCAACAATATTCTTGCCCCGGCTGTCACTGGCCCCAACGCCGACATACACTAAACACCTTTACCAATTTTAAAAAAAAACTGGAAATAAAAGAATATTAGCTGCATTGATTAGCTGGATCTTCGTTAATAGGGATGTTGACTGGGTACAAACAGTGTAAATACTATTTATTCAGTAAATTAGAAAATAAACATAATATTAGACACGTATTTTTTACTTTTTCAAAATAACTAAAAACAAAGAAGATATAGCGATTTAAAGTTCAGAAGGGGCGGGAGGGGGCGGGGGCTAATTACGTTACAATGTTACACAAAACGTACGGATAGTGAAGTCATGCGACATTTCTATTCAATGTATCGTCGTAAGTTTTTGGTATAATAAAAGAAAAAAAAAGACGTGTCTAATATTTTTGACTTATCTACCTGAAGGACATTAAAAAAAAAATCTTTCACTGTTGGGAAACTACACTATCTCCAAGTGGCATAGGCCATATAATATTTTTTTAATCTTTTAATTTTTGTTAAATACCCTTGCGAAGCCGGGGCGGTCTGCTAGAGTTAGGTACTTTCATTTTGTAAGACTTGATACTCGCGTACTAGCCTCTAGACTTCAGTCTTTAATATGCTATGTTACTACCCACAATAAAAGATGAGGATTCAGCTATTTCTTAACATAACTACCCACAATAAAAGATGAGGATTCAGCTATTTCTTAACATAAAAATAGATATGATTTTTGTTTGATAAATTTAATACGTAGCCGTAGCTTACGACAAGAATGAACTCACCCTACCTATGCCGATTAACTGCTGAAAATAGGTCTCTCCCAGGTAGAGACAAAAACAGAGTTAATTGAATGTTTTAGAAACTTTATTGCGTATAATAACTGATTACACATTGATGTAAAAAACGGACTTCAAAATAGGTGACAATAAAAATTCTAAATTTATAAGAGAATCAATGATAAACTTGAAATACGTATCCCATCAACAGATTCTGATCTGATAACCTGAATGAAGAATGGGACCACCTGGGAAGAATTTCCTTATATACCCTTTCAAACAAAAAAATATCAAGTCTGTTCAGGCGTCTTTGAGTAATCGGAGAACATACCTACCAATATATAAAAAAAAAACAAAGATTCCGACGAAATGATAAAATTGTTTTTTTTTAATGCTTATGCATATTTTGTATAAACATAAACAAAAATAAATCTGTATGTAATTAAATTCGAGATACCTATTTCGCTTACAATATTATCACTAAAGAATTCTCTTTTATATCTTATCTTATCAAAGAGATAGGTAACTAATTAACTTGTAATTTTTTTTAATCAGAGTGCACTTCTAGTAATCTTAGAATATCATTTAACATTTATTGAATCGTAAATGATGTCTGTTAATTTCTGATTTTAAATGTAGATTTACTAAGAAGTATTTACTTAATTTGTAATTTACACTTAAACTATTATCTATTTCGTGTTTAGATAATTAGGCCCTGGCAAGTATTTCTAATTAATAGTATAAAGCATGTTTAGAGTTTAGAAGTCGTAATCAAACCTCTATACTGTTTAAAGTAACATTTGCTGGCTGTCGATATAAAAAATAAAAACAAAACAATGACATCTATTTCTGATGGAAGACAACAAGAATGTCTAGCAGGAACGCTGTATCTCCTGAGCGTCGCCAAAAAGACGGTTGTGGCTACAACACGGTTGGTTGGCTCCGATGGTGTTACCATATAAGTCGTTGGTTTCCCCGAAGCGTGCCAGTCTTTACCGAGTATTAGCGCGCGCAAGGTTCGCCATGCGCGTTTTTGAATATGCGTGTGTTGTGTCAGTGTGTGCGTTGTTGCAGTGCGCGAGCGCATCTACATCAGCGTCGATGAAAATGGTCTTCGTATACCCAGACGCGAGGAGGGATGAAAGCGTCGTCGACGACTACCATGGCACTAAGGTACTGTATCATCTGCTTACCGCTCTTACAATCCTGTTCATTATTTCTCATTATATTGTTGGTTTTTCATACTCAATCAGGACGAGCAAAAATATGATTAATGTTCTGTTTTCGTTAGCACACAAGTTTAAGTAAGCCAATAAGGTTTTAATGTAAACAAAGCGTGTGAACACATCAGTACACCATCGAGTTTTATTATTCATTAAATGTCAGTCAATCGTACAACAAGCCACTACGCGTGCAATACGAATAATCGATCAATGGAACCTCCACCTGCTAAAATGTTTAATATTTATAGAACCGCGATCGCTGCTCATGTTGTGTTATTGCTATAAAGAACGTAATCTTACGGCAATATAATCAGTGATTTGTAGTCAAAGGTCGTAGAATTTTAAGTAGACACGTGACAAACAGAAATCTAAAAATCTCGTTTATTTAAAGGAAAAAAAGTCGAGTTAATGTTTGCTTTGAATCTAAACAAAATTCTCTATTAAAGTGTTGCAAAGGTTCGTTATCCGCTATTACCATAAATATGTGTTTACGTCATTATGAATACCTTGAAGGCAAATAATTTCCATATAAATCGTTCGATCCGTTGGTAAAGGACGCTGCATTGCACCAAAGCCACATAACACCAACCAAGATTTTTTTTGTTATCTTCGGTAAAGGATTTTCCGTTTTGGCATTAATTAAGTTGGGCAAAAACTCCTCGGTTATGTGCATAGCGAATATTTAAATGTTTATTGTATTCACTTCACTATTTTTTTTTTCCCGCACAAAACCTAAACTAGCTAATCAGTCAGTAAATAATACAAAATCTTGTAGGTTTTTAACCAATTATCCTTAAAAAATCTTCCGAAACGTAGATATAATTGCCCAAGCATCTAATGTATCCGGGATGAACGTTCTACGTCATGTACATTTAAAGTTACGAACAAAAACACTACACCACGTTTCTTAATTAATAACTGTAAATCGCAAGAACTGACATCTATTCACTGATGATGATATAGCAAAAAATCTAGTTATCTATTCACGATCGTAATTAAAATCTTCAAAAAAATACTGGTATCGCTGTTCAGTCGCTCAGTTTTAGAATCTTTAATTTACCTATCAACAAAAACGATTTACGTGTAAAGTGTGTCATAAAACTTAATTGTTTTATTTATTGCTATAAATCTGAGTTCGTATCAATTTTACAATGAAATATGACTGAATTCAATCTATGATTTTTATCAAATGATAACTCCATCAAAGCTCTATCAATCCTCGAGCTAGATAAATGTATAACAATATTAAATTATGTACAAAGTAATATCATATAATTAATTGATACACTTGGAAAATTTTGAAACGAGATTTTGAATTTAAAACAGTTTTTTTTACTTTAAATGTTAGATGCGTACATAGGTATATTAATTTGCATATCTTTAAGTACCTAAACTTTTTACATTTTCGTCCATAAATAAAGATACTTAAGTATCTAGGTATTTACACTTTAAAACATCTATTTAAAACTCAGGTTACAATAAATAATAATAAATTATGGCAAACAGCTATATTTTAAATATCAAAAGTTAATAGAATTCGTTGAACTCGATTACAAAAACGGGATTTGTAATGGAAACAGATTAACGATGTATTCGAAATTCTGATTTACTAATAGTTTCTAGACACGTTATAACGGATTTAGTCCATTAGTTCGCCTAAAATGAGGATAAAAAGTCCATTTGTATGTTATTTTTAAACACGTTAATATACTGCGTATCCAAAGTAATATTTTATGTCAGAGTTTGAATCGAAACATTTATATCAGTCATGGATCTTTGGAACCCAAGAGGAAAAAAAACTGTTTTGCTTAAAATATTTTGCCTCCTACAGACCCGTATCATATTTTCGTTCACCGTATAAGACAATTTTTTTTTATCGTTACTTATATTACCGTTATGTGCAGGTACTTAGTTTTCTTTTGTAATTATTTTAACTTTCTTAGGTTTATTATTTTTTTTTTCGCCGTGGTTCAGTGCGCTCTTTTATCATTAATCGATAATACTGCACCAGGGAAAGAATAACCGCGCTGAAAAGTTTAAATATAAGAAAAATATTCTTTAAAGCATGTTGCTAATTATTTTGATAAAAATACATAAATTTCTTAAGAAACAATTAATTAATCAATTGACAGAGTAAGTTCTTAATAGACACATGGTCTATTATGAGCGACGACATCTAAATGATCAAATTAGACAGGTACTTATTTGCTATTGTATGCTTACTTTTTTTTTCTCCACATAGAAAAAATACATATAATTAGATATTTTACAGTCTTTACGAATTCTCGCTTTCCATTTCCTATAGGTACTTATTGTAGTCTTCATGTCTATTTATTTAGATAGGGAGCTGTACATCATGGCTAGGTCTCATGCAGTTTGATTAATGTTAGCTCTTATGTCGCCATGTCGCGCCGAAGTTTCCAGGAATTCAAGAACTAGCATAATATGCTATATTTGTATAATAACTTTCGTGAGGAGTATTCATAATTATTTAAAAGAACTTAAGTTCGACTCGCGACACCACCGCCGCCGCGTCAGCTCATGATTAGGGACTCCTATTGCGTCTGAAACTAGTCGGGCGATCCCGAGAATATACGTGAGTAAACCGTTTTGTTTTAAATAATAATATGCTATAGTTTATAGTGCTTCTGTAACCAGTGGTACTAGATTGTTTATTCCTACACGCTTGTCTACAGAAAGGGTATCTTGGTGACACAGTGGGTTATTGTATTCGTGATGCCATTGTTCATGGTCCGGTATAAGAATACGTTATTGTACTAACTATAGGAATGGGTTTGTTAATCAAGGAGAATGATGCTTCATTTTGAAAACACTGGCTCTAGGATAGCAATTGTCGTAGAATTGAAACAGATTATAGTGGGTAGACTACAAAATACTTAGACATCTAAATTCTTTTAACGATAAATTTAATAGATAGGATCCAAAGTATATGTATAGTACACGGATCATAACGCATGGGCCGACGATTGCGGACAGCCATGCACCACACGAGTCGCGCTCGAGTTCTTTTCCGCTTGGAGTCTTTATTTTTAAAGCAGCCAATAAAAGGTTACTTATGTGAGCTATAATTAAACAAATAAACTCTTCAGCATTATTATATTGGTATAGAAGTATAGATATAAATTATAAATAAATCACTTTCAGCATTTCGAAGAACAGTTTGAAGAAGACTCGAGCTCTTTTAAGACTCAAGCTCTTTATAAGACTCGAGCTCTTTTTAAGACTCGAGTTCTTTTTAAGAGTCGAATTCTTTTTAAGGTTCGAGTTCAATTTTGGCGTTCGAGTCTTCATGATAGGACTGAAGCTCGGCTCGACTCAAGACTCCGAGTTCAGTTAGTTCCCAAATTCCTATAGAATTGAGCCGTGTCTATCGAATTAAGGCTAAAAGACTCTAGTCCTTTACAACATTAGAATCAAACCCAATTTGAACCAACATAAGGTATACTTTGACTCGCGGTGGATTGCGAAGGACCGGGGCAGACGCGTCTACGCTATCACGGACGAGTCGCTTTCCACGTTCGACGGCGCGGGGTGATCCGAAATAAAAAAAAGGTTTATTCAGTAACTTGTACAACTTTCAAAGGATACTTTTCATAAGTATATGACAGACCCCCAGAAACAGACTTTCAGATCAACCCATTATCTTGGAAGAAACTATGTGTCCTTGTTTATAGTTAGCCAAAAGATAGGTTTAACTTACCTTAACCATTCCGTAAATAACAATTTAGTCAACTCTAGGTTTAAGATGCGAGAAACCTTGTGTTTAATATTCCTTGGGCATACCACTCCACTAACGTATACAAAGTTCTTATAGTATATTATAATATTCAAGTGGTATTGGAAGGCTAACTTAACTTATCAAAAAACCTCCATAAAACCAGTTTTTGTTACGAATATAACAATGAGAGCTCATTGACCTTTTAAGATGAAAAAGAGGTGTCCAAAAAATGTTATTCGTGATCCCAATATTTATTAGTACGTGATGTAGATTTTTTCTTCATTCTAAACAGTTTTTGTCTTTTTATTAATAAAATTGTTTAATTTTTTGCAATGAAATGTGTTCTTCTATATAAGCCACGTATTTATTTGAATCGCGGGCATCACAGAGCCCGCATTCATTGACAGTTTCTAGTTAATTGAATACAATTAACACACATACTATTCCGTAGAGCGCGTTCTCTTTTGTTTTATGCGCGAATACTTAGTTCTACAGTTAACCTAACCTTATTATTAATAGTCAACTGGTTTTATATGTACTTAGGTGTACCTCTAGGCTCTAGATAGAAAGGCTCGACCCAGATTATGCTTATTATCTCTTTGCTAATGTAAATGGAATTTATATTTTATTATAACATAAAAAATGCTGTTTTTTTTTTCACATTTTGAAGTTAACGTCAATTAAGTTACTTATTTGTTATGCTTAACTTTTTCTCTGCATTTTGCTGCATCGGGTGCTTGTGGTTTCAACCGCTTGATATATCATAAAAAAAACCTTTTCAACAATCTCGATTCACCCTTGGCGTACCTATTCACTTCACTTTACCCACCCGTAGTATGTCGCAACTTTGACAATTTTGCTAGCTCAGACTTCGTTTATTTTTTGTATAATTTAACTAGAATAAAATACATAAAATTCAAGGTGAAAAATGATTGAACAGACTATAATAATCGTTCCTAAATGGTGATTGCTGTGAATATCACCCATTATGTTCTAAACGTTAACATTAATAATATTTCGCACCTCAGGTTACACATACATTATTTATGTTAGTGTTATAAATAAGTTTTTTTTTTATTAATAATAATATATACACATGCTTTTACATCGGCTAGGCTCGAAAGTATTAGTGAAGACAAATTAAACATACTCAAGATTGGGTAGTTATAGTACAGAGTTCTTATGGCCACCTTCTGGCTCCATCATCAGACCAGCTCGAATGTACCATAATATTGTATTGTCACCGAACTAAAATAAGTATGCAAAATTTCATCTCAATCAGATGTCGAGAAGTGGTTCTAAGTTACCTTGGAAGATTTGACCTAAACAAACATGTATACATACAAGTTAAGTTGATAAAAAGCTTATAATCATTTATTTTGACTATGAACAAAAAAAAGACAAATGACGTATACTGATTTTAAATAAATGTCGGTGTCAATAAGGTAATCACTACATGACATTTATTTTATATTACTGTTAATGAATATTTGCTTCATTCTAATAATAATTGTATGATTAGTCATACAATTAATATTAGAATGAAGTATTTTATTTAGATAAAAGTATGTAAAAGGATGTAAAACCTTTACATCATAACATTGTTTACATCAGTAAAACTAATGCTGTATCTTTACTTTTGTCTCTTGTTTTTTCTGGTGTACAATAATGAATACATAATAATAAAACACGCATTGTTTATGAGTATGTATTTATATAACTAGGTTTTAATATAATGTTTAATTCCTTTAGGTGTAATAACTAATGTATAATTTTATTGGGCAACCATAATTAAATTGAATTATTAGAATTAAACTGTCAGTTTTTATGTGACCACCCATACGCCACCACCACGCACCATAGTTGTCACCATGGTTATTTTTTTTTTTATTACAATTCAGTCGAAACCAAACTTGCAGCTTGGAAATAATAGCTCTATCACTGACAAATGGTGTCACAAATGTACTGTGTTGTTATAAATGAATTATTCTTTAACGATATCAATGACTTATTCAGTTGTATTTCACTACAGATCCAAGACCCCTATCGCTGGTTAGAAGACCCCGATTCCAACGAAACCAAAGAGTTCATAGAGGCAGAGAACAAAATCACGCGGCCGTACCTCGACGCGTGCCCCGTCAAGTGCGACATCAATCAGAGGCTCACCGAGCTCTGGAACTACCCCAAATACTCGTGCCCCTTCAGGCGGGGGAACAGATACTTCTTCTTCAAAAATACTGGCCTACAGAATCAAAAGTAAGTTGAATATTGTACAAAAATGTCTTTTAAAATATTTATAAGATGGGCTTTATTTATTTGGTGATACAGACATAGTAGACAGGCTAAACTTAAGTCTTTTTATTCGATAACCGATGTTGTCTTACTAGGTCATATAAAATTCACTTACCAGACGTGTATCATTAATCAAGATAATTTTGATAACAAATATTAAAAACATGGGTGTGCACACTCTTATAGTTGAATTTGCTCTGTAAGTTATTACAGCTCAAAAACAAAAATTGGCTGAGCGCCGCGGATGGTCGTGTTTATGCATATGCAACCCAATGTCGCTTCTATTTAAAAAATACACTTTCGGTGTTCTGTGATAATATAATTCACGGCCAATTAAAAAGTTATTGCTTTACAAAAAAAAAATATGCCTACTTTTATTATATAACTACGCCTGTAAAACGTATAAAACACTTGTATCCTGTGTTCCGCAGTGTTTTATACGTACAAGACAGCCTGGACGGCGAGCCGCGTGTCTTCCTGGACCCCAACACGTTCTCGGAGGACGGCACCATCGCACTCTCCGGCAGCCGCTTCACGGAGGACGGCAACACCTTCGCGTACGGACTGTCCGCCAGTGGATCTGACTGGATCACTATACATCTGAAAGATGTGGCCACAGGTGAGTTTGGAGGTGCCTTTTTAGTATGTCTGGTTCCCCACCTATTATCCGGAAGGGGGAAAACCCTGGGGTGTATTTTTTTGCCGGTAAAAGTCCGGTGAGTCAGCTTTCTTAAGGTTGTCTATGAGAATTGTAACAGAAAAAACAAATAAGATTGGAGACCATGGTATATTGCGGGTGGACTTTCGCTTGGTCCCTGGCAAGGAGATATGGTAAACACACTCATGACGGTTAAGCCGGTGGTGAATTTACACAACTTTTGATTCTACTTGTCATATAAATTTTTATCGATTCATATTTTTTGCCACTCTTGGTTTATAAATCTGATAATCACGAGAATAGAGTATACTTGTTTCTTAACCACAAGATGATATAAATTTCCTTATGTTTATGTGTATGAATAGGACTTTAAAATTGTGTTTTGCGGTTGTCCTGTAAGATTGCATAATTTATATTTAGTGTGGAAATTATTATACTTAATATTGTTTCATAATTTATATTAATATAATAATATTAAATTTTATTACATCACGGGCATAGGTAATAACTTTAGTTATAAGCATTTGTTTACAAACAATAAAATGTTAACTAATAAATTTATCTTTTTTTTACAGGTGAAGATTACCCAGAAGTGTTAGAAAAAGTAAAATTTGCGTCAATGTCGTGGACTAAGGACAATAAAGGCTTATTCTATTCGGTGAGTGACGTGTATTTACTTTTTGTAAGGAAAACCTTCACTGTTGTCCTGTATCCTGTTTCCTAGCAGTGATTGATCACGTTATAGACTGACCCACGCAGGTGTGATCAATGCTGCGGTCTACGTGACGTGATTGTTAAAGCTTTTCCTAGTCTGAATACAATATAGGTACATAATAAATAGTACATAGAGCCATTAAAATTAACTGCCAACAAATATCGATTAAAAGTTATTGTTAGTATGTAGCTGGAATAGCAAGTAATGTTTGTGTAGACGAATTATTTTTATTCCTTTGTAATTATTTTTTTATAATTATTGTTATTCTGTCTACTTTAGACTTTAAGCCATTTTTAAGTTATTTTTGATATGTAACTTTGGGTATATGCATAATAAGGTTAGTTAGCACATTTTTTTTATTTTACACTTAGATACTAATCCAATAACTAATCAAGTTATTTTGCCAATGGGCTAGATGACAATTTCTTTTAATGTCGATCAGATAGATTATTAAAAAATGTTAGATACGTATAATTATTTTACGTTACCAAAAGCTCACGAAGATACATTGATTCATTACATGACATTACAATTTCTTGCACTACGCAAGCTTAACGTCATTAGATCCCACTCCTGAACTTTGATTCACTCAATCTACATAGTTTTTTTTATCTAAAAAAAACAAAATATATGAGTTTTTTTTTTATTATCTTTTTGGCGGACTAATAAGGTTTTGACTTCTTATACCCAGTGATCTACTCCATTAAACGATTAACGAATTCTCCTAACAATGTCAACGTCATATTTGTTTCAGCGGTACCCAGACCAGGCGGGCAAGACAGACGGCTCGGAGACCGAAGTGAACCGCGACCAGAAGCTCTGCTACCACCGACTGAACACGCCGCAGGCCGATGACGTCATCGTTGTCGAGTTCCCAGAGGAACCACTGTGGAGGATGTGAGTATTGAACGTATTTGAACGAATTTCATGCTAATATACTGCTTAGGATCCTTATAACCCTGGTCGTAGAAAAATCCCGTATTGCAAAAAATAATGCAAATTTCAGTAGAATAATAAAATATTATTTTTAAAATTTATACCTATGGACAGTCTATTCAAAATTAATGGCCGCTGTAGAGGTCGAGTTCACAGTACCTCGCCCCGCACGAACTCTTTGGCGCTTGCATTCGTTACTGCATGGCAAATCGCCTTGTGTTCGGTGCAAACATTTTGCATTGTACTCAAATAATATGATACTTTTTTTAATGTTGGTGTGTTTCTTTTAAACTTTAATTTTGAGAAATGTTTGTTCAAAGTGTAATATATATTTTGTATTGACCTACAGTGACATTCACACACAAATCCGCGGTGAAGAGAGACGCTCGTAAATGTTTGCATGCATTACTCAGTATAATGTAGCGTATATTATATTGTTGTAGATATAATAAGTTGTTATTGCTTGTTGAGACACTTTGAACAAACTTTATGCCAAGTAATTTGAAGGTTGTTAGTTTTGATCGTAAATTGTCTGTAGGTTCGTCTGTAATGTCAAGTAATTTATTATATTAGTAATCAGTAATTACTGAGAGGTATGTAAATTTAATGTACGTTTTATATTTGTGGTCGATGGAGTACGGACACGTGCAACACCTTAAGTGTTTTAGAATTTGTAGTAAAAATAAGTAAATAATAATTTAAATTGTGAAACAGCTACCGCAAGTTATGAGGTACTTAAGCAGTCTTTTATTTTTTATTACTATGCTGCATATTGTCTCTAAATAATAATATAAATTTTTAATAGAGGACATTTATTTTTTAACTTCATATACATAATTATTATGATCTTGTGCCTGTCAAAAGATTTTGAATACACCCATATTGCAGAAAATCATTTACATAATTTCTGTTTATCTAAGAATCGATGTCATCAATATCCACGCACAATAAATTCGTGCTACTGCCTAGAGCAAACATTTAAAGGCGGCACGAAAACTCTGGATGTAAGAAACATAAAAACGAATTGAATAAACACAGTAAATATATTTGCTTCGTAAATAAAAAACAATATATATTCCTTGATAAATATATTAAATCTGAAATGTTGTTACAGCGGCGCAGAAGTGACAGACTGCGGTAAGTACCTGATCGTGTCGCCGGTGAAGGACTGCCGCGACAACCTGCTTTTCTACGCAGACCTCACCAAGCAGCCCGAGATCAACGGCAAGCTGCACCTCACGCAGATCGTGCACAAATTCGAGGCTGACTACGAGGTACGATACTTACCATCAACACTATTTTAATTATAGCTTCATAAAATCTATTTCCTAATAAATTGGGAGCAAGGCAGGAAGACAGTTCTTTACCATTTGAGTTCATCATAAGGCTAAGCACAGACTACGAAATTTATTCAACATGAAATATCGCAAGTCTGTGAACAGCAGAAATAACACTACAATCTGCGCACTACTATAGCAGATGCGAAACCGTACGTATTTTGTAGTACCCTATGAAGCGATTTCGAACGTTTCCTTTACGATTTGTACATCATAATCATCAGCTTGCCTACTATTCGGTCTCGGTTCGGACGCTTCGGTTTTCTTATTATCTGGTCGGACGTCAAATCGTCTTATGGGACGTTACAAACCTTCATCTTACATATATCTACTCTATTGTTTCTTTCTTTAACGATTCTACTGTAGTTTTCCCGTTTGACCGTTCTACTTGCTTCTTAATATTTTTATCCTTTGATGACGTGATAAGCATTTAACAATACCATAACAATATGTGCTTTTTTTATCAGTTTTTTTGTGACGTCGCAGACTTAAGAATCAAATTAAAATGATTACTGGTTTGATGAACGTTTTTATGTTCCATATATGTCTATCCTTAATAGATTTAAAATCAATTTGCACGTTTTATTATAAGGAAAGAAAGATAAAAATACAAAGCTAAATTTTATCTAGTGTTACCTGACCGCAAATGGCGTGTATAATAGGCTATTTGACAGATTTATAATTTCTATCTTGAATTACTTGGTTACGGTTAAGAATTTCACCCATAAAATTTTTTCAAAAAGAAATTACGTATTTCGTAAGAAAATTGCAAATAAAAATTCAAAATTCAAATAAGCCGCCGAAACGCTTTATTCAAACAATATGGTGTCGTGCTTTGTGAGTGACGTCACAAGCGCGTAAACAAGCGTAAGCAATAAAGGTTTTCGGTTCCGCAGTGGTGTTTGTGTTTGGATATTTGTAATTTATTGTTGATTAATCCAATAAAATGACTTACAAGTGGTGTGCTGTACCCTGTTGTACAAATACATCTATAAAAACCCCCGAAAAAATTGCTTAATAAAATTGCTGTCCATTTCGAGAAAAACTCGCAAAACAAAAGTGGGAAACGAAAGATATCACAAATCGCTGCAAATATAATTAGAAACGCCAAAATATCTATAAACACAATAGAAACTTCAACCACCGACAATATGTTTACGCGCGGATGACGTCATTATAACATTAGCCAATCCGGGTCGTTTCTCAATGTGTGGCGCGAGAAACAAATAGCCAAACATATTTTTGTGTTTTTGGATATATTAATTGTTTTAATTTTTAATAAAAATGATGTGATTCACATGAAAAACTCTCATTTTATGCATTTAAAGCAAATAATCACAAAAATATTCATAGTGTCAAATAGCCTATTGTATATTGTTGTGTATAGAACACTGACGTGTACACTTAAGATACTTAACTATTTTTAGATTGTATTGCGACTGCACTTCCACAAACACAAATTATCTTCCACAAATATAAATTTCTAAATTTTTACTGTGGCTGAAAATTCAAACGCAACTCAAATTTAAATTACCGCTATCTCCTATTTTGTTTCTGTTGTATTTAAAACGCTATTAAGTTCGATTTTACTTGGCGCTATGTATAATATTTGTTAATTATCATTTCAGTACGTAACAAATGAAGGTTCAGTCTGCATATTCCGCACAAACAAGGACGCGCCGAACTACAGACTCATTAAGATCGACCTCAACAACCCCGCAGAAGAGAACTGGAAAACACTTATACCTGTATGTATTTAAAATATTATAAAGAGCAAAATATTGGGGTCCGTACGCGAACGGTGTCAACGGGACCATTACTAAGCCTCAATTATCCTTCCGTCTGTCTGGCGGGCTGTATCTCACGAACAGTAATAGGTAGTGTTGGAATTTTCACAAAGTGTCTATTTCTGTTGCTGCTATACTACAAATACGAAAATTATGTACATAATGTTCATATTTATCTTGTATGATGACACGGAACTCTACATTTGCGAGTCCGACTCGCGGTTGACTGTATTTTCGATTGCACCTACTATAATTTAAAGTTAGATTTATGTGGTCAATGTTATCTATGTTTCGTCAGGCTTACCTGTGATTTCTCTTTGATGGAAAATTATTTTATAAGTCAAGATATTTTAATATTGTTAATAAGCTTTAAGCTTTTATATGGCCTGTTATGTTTGATTACAGGAGCACCATAGCGATGTTTTGGACTGGGCGTCGGCAGTAGACAACGATAAGCTGGTCATCCATTACGTCAGAGATGTAAAGGTGAGTGAATATACATTTACATATATTCTATTTTACTGGATACACACGGATAACCGAGTGGTATAGGTCACCACGCCATTTACCACTTAGAGCGATGTGCTATGTGTTCGATCCCCGCCTGGGAAAAAACATAAATGCTTGTTCTAAGTCTGGGCGTTTTTTGTGCAAGCAATTTGAATTTTTGTGAAACTTACTTGACACAAGGATTAAATTTTTTAGTGCGGGAGGGACTTTAAATTAATGTATTTTTTAATATTAATCTCTTGAATGTCTTATTGTTCAACATTTATTATTATAAACAAAATACTAGCTGAGTCGGACTGGCTTCTGAAAACATCAGAGGACTGAATGTTATAGCATAATTTAGAAGGCAAATAGGTTCGCAAAACTTAGAATTGTAGACTAAGTTGATTGATTTAGAAGTATCACCGTTTCTTTTCAGAGCGTCCTACAGTTACACAACATGAACTCTGGCTCGCTGCTGCAGACGTTCGCATTAGACGTGGGCTCGGTGGTGGGCTTCTCCGGCAAGAAGGAGCACTCCGAGATCTTCTACCACTTCATGTCCTTCCTATCGCCCGGCGTCATCTACCACGTCGACTTTAAAAAGAAGCCCTATGAGCCTACGGTAAGAAGAGTATTATTAATTAAAATGACTTCAAAACAAGAAATATTTTTTAGTAGTGATTTACTTTTTAATATGTTAAAAATGGTAGATTAAATCTGTTACAGTCTTTATTGTTTTTTATAAAACTCTAATTAATTTATCTTATTTTACCCGACACCAAGGAAAGGTTATGTTTTTGCTCATGTCTTGTACGTTTCTATATTTGTATGTTTGTAAATTTCTTTATTACCTCGTATCTTCCAAACAGCTTGATGGATTTCCCTCGGGAAAAAACCCATTTGTCCTTAGATAAAATAATTGAAATGGTGGAATTTTAGCTATAAATTGCTGTTCGTAAATTTTTGTACCAAGCTTTTGTGAATTATTTTATCAAATAAAGCAATTATTTATTATATAATCGATGGAATTTGGATGTATATCATGCCGCATGTAGAGGTCGCTTTAGGGCAGACAATGTCTACATGTATCAATCAATATAACGGTATATTTAATTTTTAATATAACGTACTTATCTTATGTACAGTATTATGTTCTAGATAACTAGTATAACTATGATACTATTGCATTTCAGGTGTTCAGAGAGGTGAAGGTGAAAGGCTTCGACGCGTCGCAGTACGAAGCCAAGCAGATATTCTACAACAGCAAAGATGGCACTAAAGTTCCTATGTTTATTGTTTCTAAGAAGGCAAGACTTTATGATCTCTTTTATTTATTGATTGATCGTTCTTTTAATTATGATTAATGGCCCACGAACTAAATAAGACCGAGATATTTTTTATTTTCAACATTTTACTTCTTCGAAATACGCGGTTAATATCAAAATAGTTAACTCACAGCACCGCAGGTTTACTCTTGAATTAATTTTAATCCAATCCATAATTAATGTTAATTTAGCAGACACGTGATTCAATATTGTTAATGAAAATATTGGTAAAATTTGATTTCCTTAGTTTGGCCCAATTACAGTATTAATACAATTTGGGGCTAGTTTCACATTAACCCCAAATTGTTCAGAAGTACGAAATTCCAATGTCTATCGGACGAAATTAAATTCAAGAGTAATCCCACTTATGTGACTTAGGTGAGGCTATGTCCGCAGTGGACCAGTTAAGGCTATGTTGACCACTAAACCAAGGTCTTTACAAACACAATCTATCCCAATTTGGCCGTATTCAAATTACTTACTATATAATTACATATTCATTTTAATTAATTTGGTGTTCAGGGTCTGGCTCACGACGGCTCGAACCCCGCGCTGATCTACGGCTACGGCGGCTTCAACATCAACATCCAGCCCAGCTTCAGCGTCACGCGGCTCGTCTTCATGCAGCACTTTAACGGAGTCGTCGCCATACCTAACATTAGGGGAGGAGGGTAAGATACTTGCCAAACTCTACCTACCTACCTACCTACCCACCCTACCTACCTACCTACCTACCCACCCTACCTACCTACCTACCTACCTACCCACCCTACCTACCTACCTACCTACCTACCTATTTACCCACCCACCCTACCTACCCACCCTACCTACCTACCTACCTACCCACCCTACCTACCTACCTACCTACCTACCTACCTACCTACCTACCTATTTACCCACCCACCCTACCTACCTACCCTACCTACCTACCTATTTACCCACCCACCCTACCTACCCACCCTACCTACCTACCTACCTACCCACCCTACCTACCTACCTACCTACCCACCCTACCTACCTACCTACCCACCCTACCTACCTACCTACCCTACCTACCTACCTACCTACCCACCCACCCTACCTACCTACCTACCTACCTACCTACCTACCTACCTACCTACCCACCCTACCTACCTACCTACCTACCTACCCACCCTACCTACCTACCTATCTACCTACCTATTTACCCACCCACCCTACCTACCCACCCTACCTACCTACCTACCTACCCACCCTACCTACCTACCTACCTACCTACCCACCCTACCTACCTACCTACCCACCCTACCTACCTACCTACCTACCTACCTATCTATTTATTTACCCACCCACTCTACCCACCCACCCTACCTACCTACCCTACCTACCTACCCTACCTACCTACCTATTTACCCACCCACCCTACCTACCCACCCTACCTACCTACCTACCTACCCACCCTACCTACCTACCTACCTACCCACCCTACCTACCTACCTACCTACCCACCCTACCTACCTACCTACCTACCTACCTACCCACCCTACCTACCTACCTACCTACCTACCCACCCTACCTACCTACCTATCTACCTACCTATTTACCCACCCACCCTACCTACCCACCCTACCTACCTACCTACCTACCCACCCTACCTACCTACCTACCTACCTACCCACCCTACCTACCTACCTACCCACCCTACCTACCTACCTACCTACCTACCTATCTATTTATTTACCCACCCACTCTACCCACCCACCCTACCTACCTACCCTACCTACCTACCCTACCTACCTACCCTACCTACCTACCCTACCTACCTACCCTACCTACCTACCCTACCTACCTACCTTACCTACCTACCCTACCTACCTACCCTACCTACCTACCCTACCTACCTACCCTACCTACCTACCCTACCTACCTACCCTACCTACCTACCCTACCTACCTACCCTACCTACCTACCCTACCTACCTACCTACCCTACCTACCTACCTACCTACCTACCTACCTACCTACCTACCTACCTACCTACCTACCTACCTACCTACCTACCTACCTACCCTACCTACCTACCTACCCTACCTACCCTACCTACCTACCTACCCTACCTACCTACCTACCCTACCTACCTACCTACCCTACCTACCTACCTACTCTACCTACCCTACCTACCTACCTACCTACCCTACCTACCTACCTACCTACCTTCCTACCCTACCTACCTACCTACCTACCTACCTACCTACCTACCCTACCTACCTACCCTACCCTACCCTACCTACCTACCCACCTACCCTACTTACCTATCCTACCCTACCTATCTACCCTACCTACCCTCACTACCTACCCTACCTACCTACCCTACCTACCTTCCTACCTAACGGGTAATGGGTAAATAGGTAGGGACCTATCTACCCATTACCCTACATAATTATTTTCTTTTCCAGTGAATATGGTGAGAGATGGCACAACGCGGGGCGCCTGCTAAACAAGCAGAACGTGTTCGACGACTTCCAGGCGGCCGCGGAGTACCTTATCAAGGAGAAGTACACTCAGCCCTCGCTGGTGACGATCCAGGGAGGGTCCAACGGCGGCCTGCTGGTGGCCGCCTGCATCAACCAGCGCCCGGACCTCTACGGGGCCGCCATCGTGCAGGTCGGGTGAGTCACATGCACGATCTTACTCTCAATACAACCTATGACTGTTCTATTGCTAGGACAAAGTCGCATGACATGTTAAGCAACGTGTGTGCAAGTGCACATTGGATTCGCCATTTATCAGACGATTAAATAGATTTTAGCTTTTCATACTCTTCATCCCAATTACTACTCATATGAGAATAATAATGACTACGGTCCCCTGTAAAAGCATAATATTTAATAAGATCTTATTTTTGCTTACAGAGTGTTGGACATGTTGAGGTTCCAGAAGTTCACAATCGGTCACGCGTGGGTGTCTGACTACGGCAGCTCTGACAACAAGACTCAGTTTGAATACCTGCTCAAATACTCGCCGCTACACAATATACACTCGCCTGAAAATGGTAAATATTATGACAAATAAATAATCCACCAAATTGTTCGTAAGGTAAATTTTGATTTGCTTGAGTAATATCCATGTCGTGCAGTGAGATGAGGTGTCCGCATGTGTTGCAGGGTCATCGCAGTACCCGGCGACGCTGGTGCTGACGGCGGACCACGACGACCGCGTGGTGCCGCTGCACTCGCTGAAGTTCATCGCGGCGCTGCAGCACGCGGCCGGCTCGGCGCGCGCGCAGGCTCGCCCGCTGCTGGCGCGCGTCGACACCAAGGCCGGCCACGGCGGCGGCAAGCCCACCGCCAAGATCGTTCGTGCACTTGACTACTATATCCCGCGATAACTTCAAATTACTTTACGTTTTTGAAGAAAAAAAAATCAATGAAAAATAGGCCAGAACTGATTTTTGAAAACCCGTAGTGCAAAAATCCGTTGATTGCCTCTGGATAATTGCTAGATATAAGGGCGCTAAACATTCTCGCTATACCTGTAGCTAATTTTAATTACGACAATAATTATAAACGACGTCTTATTGTTTCAGATTGAGGAGCATACAGACATCCTGTGCTTTATGAGTCAAGCGCTCGGACTCCAATTTAAGAAATGAACCCACCTGCCATATCTTACGAATAGTATTAAACGAGATGAAACTAACGCGAATAGTATTATGTAAATATAGCAACAGCACAGTGTCTCGGTGATTACCTCGGGGTCTTAGCTAAGACTGGTGATATTGTTACGCATTGCTACTATTTTTATTAATAAAACTTTGTTTTTATTTTTGAACGTTAATTTTATTTGTATTGAATAAATAAGCTTACAAACAGTTCAAAAAAGGTTCTAGACCTTACCACACAATATGTGGCCTTGTCCAGAAGTGGCCAAAATATTCCTGCGAATTTATGCGTGCGTTAGAGAGGTACTGAGCGCAAATAAATCGCGTCCGTTCAAGCCGATGCGCAAAATAATGCAGTGATAGTTCTATATCTTTTGGATTCAAAGATACATGTAACTCATTTAGCTCAGAATAAAATATCGCTCACATTTCAATCATTCTTTTCATAAGCTCATTTCGCTTGATTTTTTGAATGACACTTATAGTAAGTTTTTAGTTATAGATAAAACATAGTAAATTGATATTCGTTCATACTTGACATCGTATACAAAAAAAAGCGGAACGCCGCAATGATAATAATACAAAAAGAGTGACTATCAAAGAGGAAGCTGTACTGATACATTGTACACGAGTATGAGTCTTGTGGGGTGGTGCGAACGCTAGCAGTGTGCGATGACAACGGGCCCGTGACAGTGCGGCGACGCCGACGGTTTGAATAATAATATATGGTCATTGAGCACCATGCTTCTCGCCACGCAACGGTTAACAAGACTATGATTATTAATTACTATATATATATAAATGGGATTATGATAGAGATTCCAGCCTCCAACCACCGTTGATCGTATTCCGATAATAAACCATGAAGGTATTTTACCAACAAACCCGAAAACAGCACGAGTCGGGATGAAACCTAAAGTTGCATAATATACCGCAGTTACTTTTTAAGAACGTTTCAAGTATTATCGGACAGCAAAAAGTTATGTTAATAAGTTAAGTTAAGTTGGTATTATGTTAATTAAGCTGCCAAACTTTTGAAATCAGTAAATTTTCGGTATGGCCACGATGAGAAACATTAACAAATGTTAACTGGCCAACCAAATGTTAGCGTTGTTGCACAGTGTTGCTCCACATAAGTTAACTGCGGTGTGGATGCACCTATAGACTTGCTGGTCTGTGGATGAAACGATGCCCGTATGGATACTTTTACATGGTCAGTACTGGCATAGAAAGAGAGTATCGGTACCTACTCGGTATCCGTAAAAAACAATTTATACTAATAAGTATAACTAGTGTCGTGGTAGCCTAGTGGTTCAATGAACGGATTTGTGTGCACAAGGTTGCAGGTTCGAACCCATTAAAGGCAAGTACCAATGTGACTTTTCAAAGTTATATGTACTTTCTTATTTATTCTAAGACATCATTGATAAACGGTGAAGGATAACATCGTGAGGAAACCTGGATTCCAACAATTGGGATCTGAAATCGCCAACCCGCAATGAGCAAGCGTGGTGATCAATGCTCGTTCCTTCTCTATATGAGAAGAGGCCTGTGTCCAGCAATGGGACATTTATAGGCTGGTATGATGCATGATGAGTAAATACATAAGAGCGAATAGTAGAACACACAGATTTATTATCTTTTTCTGACGGAAGTGTTAGATTTAAATACTAATATCCGCAGAACCAGAATCCGGTAAGACTGGAAGCGAACCCCAACATATCTTAGGAAAAGGCTACTCAGAAGAAGGATTCGATTTTACTGCGCAGATTTCTCAAATCAGCCGAGTTAAATGGCCCTCTTTGCTTTGCACTTGGCTGCTTTAGTCTGCGCAATAAAATCTAACCCATTTAATTCAAAAAACGGAGGAAATTATAATAATAATAATATAATAATAATATCTTGAGACATCTCACACACGGTCATCTGATCCTAAACTAGGCAGAGCCTGTGCTATGGCAACCAGACAACTGATAAACATACTTATATATTTCTAAATACATACGTATTATAGATAAATTACACCCAGACACAGAACAAATGATCGTGCTCATCACACAAAGATTCGTCCTGGGTGGGAATCGAACCCACGACCTCCAGTTTAGTAGTCAGGGTCACTAACCACTAGACCAACAGGCCCGTCAAAAAAAATATATAGAAAATTCAAAACATGTGGGTCTATAAACATAACGCGCTTCTTTTAACACATTATTGCTACGACTCTTATTATTGCAAGAAATCGTTTATTGGGAAAACACATGGGAAAAGTGATTGAAGTAAATTAAGTAATTTGGAAAATAGGTACCTGCAAAGCAAAGTTCTAAACGTGTTTGTTATAAATGTACTTAAAACCATATACCCTAGTATTTATCAACCTAGATCATAATAATATGTAAGTACTCAATTGAAACGAGTAACTATCGATACTTTTTCACCGATACCGATTAGGTATCGATACCATATTATCTAATCTGTGTCGATAGATTCATTTGATACCAGCCAAGTAAAAGTATTGATACCGTGGAGGTATCGTTACATCCCTAACAGTTTCTGACTAAGTACTGATACAAGACCTTAGAAACGATTCCTACTCAGAACTCGTATAACAAGTATCGATATCAAAAAATCCAAGTACTTTTTACTTATTGAATGAAAGTATTTGTCTAGTCAAGTTCCCGAGTACATAAATTACCATAAAAAGGGGTTAATAAAAACAGTTTGAATTATGTATTGAACCAATTTAAAAAATATGTTTTTTTTTCCCTGGCATTGGCAATAAAAGTGTGAGTCTCATGTTGTTTTATAACTGTTCTAATTTTAAATAATCATCTCCTTACGAGAAAAACTCCGGGGTCAATAAAGTTGACAGGATCAATAGAAAAAAGTGCTAGGGTTGACAAATATTTTAAAATAATTATCTACCTACTTAAGTAGGTAATACAAAATAAATATAAGAGTACCTAGGCATTACGTATTATACTTGTAAAACTTATCAATTAAAAAAAGGTCCCTGAGTTATAAATAACATTGTAAACTAATAAATAGCTTATCTAACACCCCTTCAGCGTTACCAATAAACCCTTTCTCGTTCTTATTTACCCCTCCCTGCCCTGCCTTTAGTCTCTACTAGTTGCTTCACGGTTTCGCCCGCTTAATTAGACCCCGTTCCCGAATTTATCATGTTTTATAGTTATTCTGCTATTCAGTGTGGAGACAAATCCAACAAATCAAAGGTCATGTCCATCGGTCCACCCGTTCTTGAGTTATAAATCGAATAATTAACCCGACTTTTGTTTTATATACAGATATACATGTACATGTGCTTTGGTCAAATCATATGGCGTGTTTATTAACCACTTATTCGTCTCTATTCACGTATAAATCGATAACTATACGAGGGTTAATTTTTAATAATTAACCATAAAAATCAAACTAATGAAAACTTACCCAATTTGGTCAGGAGCACACTTTATTGTCAAATAATATCTCATCAAATAAACTAATTTCACTTTAAAAAACACTTATTAGCTGATAATTATCTAGAAGTTTGTGAGAGCACAACCATTGCATTTGCATTTTATCACCTGTTGTTACTACCTTCATATTATTCAAATGTTGTCAGACAGAAAGAAAAAATGTTGCTAGCCTAAACCAAAAAACTTCTGCAGAAGGTAGTTTTTAAATCATGACTTTTTCCCAACAATTTCTCTATTCACCCCATTTTACCAGTTCGTTCGATTACATAGTATGTTTTGTAAATGCTTTTATGTTTTTATTTTCCTCAACAATGGTATAAAATATTTGGATCATATGTATGTTATAGTTTGCCTCTGTTAATAATGTTGTACACCGTATAAAAAATTGGTAATGGACACTATGGGTTAACTAGTAAATAAAACAATATTTAATATTCAACTTTTATTGTTATATCCTTACAGTACAGTTGCTAAAAGCACGAAATCCAATTGGGACTTGCTCCAACCTACGTAATAATATAAAATATTAGTTGCTTACAACAAAATAAATAAACTTCTTAATGCCCTTTTGGCGTTTTTCTTTATCCAATAATAATTTAATTTCTTAATGCTTAGTTACTTGTGCAACTTTCAACATGAAGAAATTGATCGATGGCCTCGATTTAAAATCGTTTGAACATACAAACGAAGAAGTAAACACATCGCTAGTTATTATAATATTCTTAGTAGTATGTTAATAACTACACTTCAATACAATTGTAAAAGTAAAAGATACGGTTACGACACATTTTCGCTTGATTACGGACCCATTACAATGAAATGTACAATCACATTTGGTTGTTACAGAACATACAATTGACCGGTTTCTGGGTCCCGTTTGGATCGCATCCTCACGACAACACAAAAAAAAAACATTACACACATAAATTCATACTAGATATGATTATTATTAATTTTAAGATATATAAATATAGTACCGATCAATTGTATTACACTTACTATATTTTAACACCTAGAAAGAACATTGTTTGAATGTCATTAATAAAACGCTACTCTAACATTTACGTGGTACAATCATTAAATATAAGTTACGCAGAGCCTAGATAAAACAAGCAACCTTCAACTTTATACTTAGTCGATAGGCAGCATCGAATTCTTATTCGTGTCAGTTTCTTGTCGTCTACAATATTATACATAAGTCTTAAATTACACATTTCATAGCTTAGGGTCAGGGAACTACTCTAACACGCTCATCCACTAGTTGTCAGTTAAAAATCGAGGCCAAACATCGTTCTAATCGCCGTAGCCCCCGCGTGCGTATCCTAAATAGACAGGGATAATATCGAAGAACCGTAGAAAATACTGAGAGCGGAGAGTCGCGCGGCGCGCCTAGCAGCCTACAGCTATCGACGAGAGCCACGGCGATTACTACTGCAAGCTAAACTAAGGAGACACCATGGCCGCATGATGTAACTTTAGCGTTCGTCGGGACGGCACGCGGCGCCCGGTGTTGCCGCCGCCCGCGCTCGCCGCGGCGCCCACTTGTACGCGGTACAAGCGAGGCACGAGCGTGCGCGACAAGACTCTACACCGGGGAAACACGCCGGGGGTCGCGTACTTCCAGTCCCAATCAAACTGTTTTGGTTTGGCTTCACAGCCCCAGTTTCGTTACAATATTCGTTCCTACATAATTTTAATGATATTTTATTTCTTTAAATACTACTACACTTATAAAATAACAGACAAGTTTCGGTATATAGCCAATATATATAGGGATATTTAATATAACATATGGCTAATGCGTTCTAAAACTAATTTAAAAATTTCATTTAGATGAGCGGCGCTCCTATAACAGAAACCGGTCTGCCGAACGATCGTCATTTCTTCAGCGTCAAAAATATATATAAAACGTTAACCTAATTTGTGAGCGACAGTACATAATTCCTGGAAACGTAAAAATAAAATAACTAAATAGTTTCTTACAGATCGTCATGTATAACAAAAAATATACATTTGAAATTCTAAAAATATGAATTTTAATAGAGGAAATTAACTAAATGTTGTTGCAAGACACGAGATCAAACAAAACGTCGTGAATATATCATAGCCGGAAACGGCTCAAGTCAAGAGGTTAGCGAAGTCGTCCCGAACATTTCGTGCTGTGAGATATTCACATAAACAATATTGCAATATAATCGAGTACTAGGAGTGCGCGCGGGAGTCAGTCGGCGCGGCCGTTGCTGAGCGCGGCGGGCGCGGGGGGCGCGGCGGGCGGGGGCGCGGGGGGCGCGGCGGCCGGGGGCGCGGGGGGCGCGGCGGGCGCGTCCAGCCCCATGAGCGCCAGCGCGCGCAGCGCGGCGCGCGAGCACTGCTCGTGCGAGTGCTGCGTGCTGGGCCCGCCGCCGTGGCACATCACCGGCGGCTCCGTGGACAGCGACACCAGCGACAGGTACTCGCCGTGGTTGCGCTGCGCACACACATCACTCTATAGCTGCACTGGCACACGTCTACGACCCTCATCAACTATACATGTATTAACATATTTTACCTTGGGGAAGTCAGAGAACTGCACAGTGAATCCCAGTAATTGTGACAGGTACATAAGCTGGTCCTTAGCGCCGGGTGTGTTGCCACCCGACCCTCCTGTTGCACTTGTCTCACTTACACCTGCAACGTCAAACATAATATTCAAACATCAGACCACAAATTTGTGAGTCTTTTGAGTCCTGTAAAATGAACTTTCAAACGTCTGAAATAATTCCAAATATATGACTAGTACATTTCAAATATTTTATTGTTCGCAGTACAGAAATAACCGTGCCTGATTGGCAAATATTGCAATATATTTTTAAAGATTTGAGATGTTCAAAATTTTAGTTAAAATAACTCAAAAGACTAGTGTGTATGGATAAATTGAACGTCGTCTGAAAATTTAAAAACCCTGACATCATTTTTTATCGACAGGGCTGATAATATTGAAACGAGTGTCGAAGTGAATGAATAATAGACCAGTACATATGACGTGTGCGGTGTCCAGAGCGCAGTCCGTACCGTTGGGCGGCGGCGGCTGGCCGGAGCGCGAGTGGTAGTCCATCAGCAGCACGCCCGGCACCGGCTGCCGCACCTCGCCGCTCGCGCCGCCCGCCTCGCTGTCCTGCACCATACGACACTCATTACTTCACTATTCACACATATACCATTCTAAAATCACGGGTGATGTGACTGGGTTACATTGGTGTACCTGTACACTATTAAAACTTCAGAACGATCATTTTCGCGTTGATATTACTTCTTGTTCTAATATTATAAATAAAGTTATCAGCCTACATATTCTACGTATTTATGGATAAAAGGAAAATATTTTTAACTGGCGTAGACTATTTGAAAACATTATTTTAAATTAAGAATAATAAGTGCGTTTAAAAATATAACCATTCGGTAAAAAGAAGATCCAGCCAGCCAGACAAGTCTTCATATTTTTTAAATGATTAAATTGTCGGATTATGTTTACGGTTAACATTTTTTTTTGTTAAGTACACTGCAATAAGTCAAACAGTTATTTGCTTGTCTATCTTTTGACCAGTTACTTTGAATATGTATTTTTAGTGTACTTACTTTCCGTTTTGCTTCACTGCTGTTCGTTTTGGGTTCGGCCACCGACCCAGTGCTGACGTCAGAGCTGCAACTGTTGTTCTGCGCGGGACTCTCTGGAGACTTGGTGGTCATCTCCATCGCTAGTAACACGTCTGAAACGTTCATATACATGTTTTGTGTGTAGCTTACAATTTTCATACAACTCTCTATATTTTTCGTCACTACAAGTATACAGGGGGATGTGTGTGTGTGTACGCACTGTGCGCAGCGCGTCGCTTGGCGGTCTTCTTGTTGGGCCCGACGCCGGTGGCGGAGTGCGGCGGCGCGTCGCACTGCACTACAACTATACAGGGGGGTGTGTGTGTGTGTACGCACTGTGCGCGGCGCGTCGCTTGGCGGTCTTCTTGTTGGGCCCGACGCCGGTGGCGGAGTGCGGCGGCGCGTCGCACTGCACTACAACTATACAGGGGGGTGTGTGTGTGTGTACGCACTGTGCGCGGCGCGTCGCTTGGCGGTCTTCTTGTTGGGCCCGACGCCGGTGGCGGAGTGCGGCGGCGCGTCGCACTGCACTACAACTATACAGGGGGGTGTGTGTGTGTGTACGCACTGTGCGCGGCGCGTCGCTTGGCGGTCTTCTTGTTGGGCCCGACGCCGGTGGCGGAGTGCGGCGGCGCGTCGCACTGCACTACAACTATACAGGGGGGTGTGTGTGTGTGTACGCACTGTGCGCGGCGCGTCGCTTGGCGGTCTTCTTGTTGGGCCCGACGCCGGTGGCGGAGTGCGGCGGCGCGTCGCACTGCACTACAACTATACAGGGGGGTGTGTGTGTGTGTACGCACTGTGCGCGGCGCGTCGCTTGGCGGTCTTCTTGTTGGGCCCGACGCCGGTGGCGGAGTGCGGCGGCGCGTCGCACTGCACTACAACTATACAGGGGGGTGTGTGTGTGTGTACGCACTGTGCGCGGCGCGTCGCTTGGCGGTTTTCTTGTTGGGCCCGACGCCGGTGGCGGAGTGCGGCGGCGCGTCGCACTGCACTACAACTATACAGGGGGGTGTGTGTGTGTGTACGCACTGTGCGCGGCGCGTCGCTTGGCGGTCTTCTTGTTGGGCCCGACGCCGGTGGCGGAGTGCGGCGGCGCGTCGCACTGCACTACAACTATACAGGGGGGTGTGTGTGTGTGTACGCACTGTGCGCGGCGCGTCGCTTGGCGGTTTTCTTGTTGGGCCCGACGCCGGTGGCGGAGTGCGGCGGCGCGTCGCACTGCACTACAACTATACAGGGGGGTGTGTGTGTGTGTACGCACTGTGCGCGGCGCGTCGCTTGGCGGTCTTCTTGTTGGGCCCGACGCCGGTGGCGGAGTGCGGCGGCGCGTCGCACTGCACTACAACTATACAGGGGGGTGTGTGTGTGTGTACGCACTGTGCGCGGCGCGTCGCTTGGCGGTCTTCTTGTTGGGCCCGACGCCGGTGGCGGAGTGCGGCGGCGCGTCGCACTGCACTACAACTATACAGGGGGGTGTGTGTGTGTGTACGCACTGTGCGCGGCGCGTCGCTTGGCGGTCTTCTTGTTGGGCCCGACGCCGGTGGCGGAGTGCGGCGGCGCGTCGCACTGCACTACAACTATACAGGGGGGTGTGTGTGTGTGTACGCACTGTGCGCGGCGCGTCGCTTGGCGGTCTTCTTGTTGGGCCCGACGCCGGTGGCGGAGTGCGGCGGCGCGTCGCACTGCACTACAACTATACAGGGGGGTGTGTGTGTGTGTACGCACTGTGCGCGGCGCGTCGCTTGGCGGTCTTCTTGTTGGGCCCGACGCCGGTGGCGGAGTGCGGCGGCGCGTCGCACTGCACTACAACTATACAGGGGGGTGTGTGTGTGTGTACGCACTGTGCGCGGCGCGTCGCTTGGCGGTTTTCTTGTTGGGCCCGACGCCGGTGGCGGAGTGCGGCGGCGCGTCGCACTGCACTACAACTATACAGGGGGGTGTGTGTGTGTGTACGCACTGTGCGCGGCGCGTCGCTTGGCGGTCTTCTTGTTGGGCCCGACGCCGGTGGCGGAGTGCGGCGGCGCGTCGCACTGCACTACAACTATACAGGGGGGTGTGTGTGTGTGTACGCACTGTGCGCGGCGCGTCGCTTGGCGGTTTTCTTGTTGGGCCCGACGCCGGTGGCGGAGTGCGGCGGCGCGTCGCACTGCACTACAACTATACAGGGGGGTGTGTGTGTGTGTACGCACTGTGCGCGGCGCGTCGCTTGGCGGTCTTCTTGTTGGGCCCGACGCCGGTGGCGGAGTGCGGCGGCGCGTCGCACTGCACTACAACTATACAGGGGGGTGTGTGTGTGTGTACGCACTGTGCGCGGCGCGTCGCTTGGCGGTCTTCTTGTTGGGCCCGACGCCGGTGGCGGAGTGCGGCGGCGCGTCGCACTGCACGAGGAACTCGCGGCGGCGCGCGGCGCCCCGCTCCTCCAGCACGCGGTACTGCGGCGAGCGCGCGCGCACGGCGTGCCGAGCCACGGCCAGCCGCGAGATGGGGTTGTCCACGCCGCCCGCCACCGCCACGGCACCCGTACTGCCCTCCTGCACACATAAATACGCTACAACTCGTGCCGACACCACACGGACTTTCGTGTAGTTCATTCTGTAACATTCATCATAAAGTATAAACTTGCAACAGACCACCTTGATGAGATTCCTGGGTTTCTTTTTGGTCGGTGGTTGCCGTCGTTTATCATGCGACGGCCGCGCCCGCAGCAGGGCGGGCGGCCAGCGCCGTCGCATCTCATCCAGCATGCGCTCGGCCGCACGGCGCTTTGACACTTTTTTCCCATTGCCTTCGCCTTCAGTCTCCATGTCTCCCACCGTGCACGCGGTCACAAATACCTGTCATAATCATTACTGCATTATTTTTGAACATTGGACCTGGAAAACTTGTTAGATAATATTACTTACTCTCATGTGTGGCGGGCCACGCTCTGATTTGACGGTGAACTGCACAGAGAGATTGCGTTTGAGGGCAAGCTCATGCACCAGCGATACAGGTGATTTGACTTCGGAGTTAAGTAAGTCTGCGTTTGGTTCCCCTGGGAAATGTGAGCAGGGTGAGTATGGTGAAGCGGCGCAGACGGCGCAGGCGGTGGGCGGGGCTCACCTGCGTCGGGGTCGGGCGGCGGCGCGTCGGGCGCGTCGGGGTCGCGGCGCAGGTCGCGCAGCGCGCGCGCGGCGGCGTCGTGGCGCGCGGCCTGCGGCGTGGCGCCCTCGCCCAGCCAGGCGCGCCCGCCCACGGCCACGCGCACGCGGTACAGCAGCGCGGCCGCGGCGTACGCCGGCGCCAGCAGCGGCGCGCGGTACGCGCCCCGCAGCCGCGCGCCGCCCGCCACCGGCGGGATGGACGTGTACACCGCCGGCTGGCACAGCTTCATGGCCAGCGCGTTCAGCTCCACCGTCGGCATCACCGCGCCTGCGCACCCGCCAGTTAGGGACACAACACATTTCTCAAAACACCTACGGCAAACACGATCTAGTGTGACATATCTAATGTTCAGTAACTTATGTTAATGTTATGCAACATCTATATAAGTTACAGCAATGGCATGAGGCCGGGAGCAGCGTACCGGCGTGTCGGTGGTGCGGGTGCGCGGCGGCGTGCGGCGCGGGCGCGCGCGGCGGCGGCGGCGGGAAGGCGGTGGCGCCGAGCGCCGCGCTGGCCGCCGCGTGCTGCGCGCGCTTGATGGACGAGCCCTACACACACAACACTTTACCAACCGCTCTCTTCCAATACGGACGACGCGCGCCGTCAGTTTTATACAAAAAGCTAGGACTATTTCAAATTCTATGTAAATTGCATAGACCTTATTTTATTTTACGTGCAAGCAGTGTAGTCTCTACATTTAGTTTATGGAGGACATTTTAGACCTACCATTAATTATATATTAAAAATTTTACTTATTTTTGTTTGTGATTTGGCTAGAATATATGTATTATATATTTCTATAACAAAATACTACTGCAAGATAAATAAATAAAATTATTTTCGGATGAACAACATGTTCATAATTTTTTAATAATCCGCCAACTAATATCACCAAAGAAAACCATCTCTAAAGTAATATTTACCTCTGCTGTATATTCCTCAGTATCACCCAACCGGAGTGTTACTGTGAATACTTTCTTGTGAGCAGGGCCCGTTTCTGATGTGAGGCGATATTGATGCTTAATCTGCAACAAAAATATACATTATTAACGTATTCTTATACAATTGCACGGCATACGTTTAGACTTAAACCCACCAGCTGACTAAAAATGCCTAAGTATATTTACCTTATTGTACCTGGCCAGCTCGTTGACCAGGCACATGGGGGTCTTCTCTTTACTGTTGGCCGTGGCGGAGCGCGGCGCGTCGTCCGCGGCATCGGCGTCGTCGGGCGCGGCGGGCGCGGGCACCGCGGCGCCCGCTCCGCCCGTCTTCACCTCCGCCTCGCTCGCAGCCTCGCCGGCACCGGCGTTTGTGACTGCTGAGCTCGATGATGTTGTCACCACTGCCAAAACCAAATGTTAATTATAGTGTACTAGGTCCCTAAAAATTGGATTAAGGTTTCTACGCTTTATTTTCCCATCTGATCCCCAGTAAAGGGAAAGCAGCTGCACTGATTATCGGAGGGTTATAGCTTTAGTCTACTCTCCAGGTACTCCTTTGCCTTCTCACGGGCGAAGGAAGTCTAGTCCATAAGGATTCCAAATGGTAAGAAAAATAGGAGCCGCGGGTTGGACCAGTATGCTCCATTACACATTATTCTTTGTGAACGTATCCCGGGGCAATTTTTCCAAGTATATTATATCTATCTATCTGCAAAGAAGACGGTTAGGCAATCGTGTAGCAAAATAGAGGGAAAAGAAATTTGTGCAGGAATCTACGATGTGCAATAAGTACCTGCGTGTGCAATGGGCACGGCGGGCGGCTGCAGCGGCGGCGGCTGCGCGTACTGCGGCGGCAACACGCCTGCGCCCGGACCGTACCCGCCGCCCACCGCGTATGGGCGACGGAGCGCCTTCATTTGTTGCTGTACACACTTTAAAATATTATTACTATCAGCTGAATTTACTATTATTACACTAGTTTTAATTACTTGTAAGTAAATGTTTCAAATAAATCAATCAATTTCTATTTGCACACTTCTCGAGAGGTTCGTGTTTAACAGTAGTACTCATTCCCGTTCGATCATACCTAATAGGTCAAAAAGTGACAGCCCCTTTGTAATATTATGAGACTGGAAGAATTAACTGATTAAATCAATCTGTTAAGATAGGTCTTCTTGACTCGGTCACGAAAATAAAGCTTGTTCTGACTTTAATATTTACTTAAGTATGTTTATCAGCTGTTGCGCTGGTATGGCTATGAACGGTATGTGATATTTCTTTTACGAACCAGCTGATATTTGAATGCTAAATGATGATTATTTAATTACATAGTGCAGTACACGAAATACACAACATTTATCAAGAAATTGATGAAACAAGGAGGACATTCATTTCTCTCACCGGTGGTACGGAGTGGTGTTGCGCTTGCGGATGATGTGGCATAGCCCTGATGGGGTGAGGTGGTCGCTGCTGCGTGTGGTGCGGTGGCGGCACGCCCATGGCGCCCAGCCCGCCGAGCGCCTGCCCGTGCGCGCCCATCGCGCCGCCCGCCTGTCCCGGACCCAACGGCACCCTTCGCACCCAACCTCAGTCAGAAACGTGTACTACCATCGCGCACTGACTCACTCAGTGTAGCAATAGCACAGACACCGCACAACGCTGTATACATCACTACTTCTTTGTTTTACAGTTACGAAAATAACTATGCTCGTTATTCAATGATCCAGCACTGTCGGAGGTCGGAGAAAGTAACCTATCCAGCTACTCAGTTGGCGAGACACTGTTATTTCAACTGTCCAGTGCTCAATGGGTGTGATATATTAGTCTGAGCGAAGAAAGGTCGCGTCCCATTGAAAACCCCGGTCTCCGCGCATCAATAGAGACGTCGTCATATGTTTCTTTGTCAGTTTTATCGCAACCAGTTTACGCGACAAAGAGCGCCGCAAAAGACCCTCGACATATCAACAAATTACACAACATTTGCATATGAATACGGCCGCCGCTCTTTGCTCAGATAAAGACAGTATTATTTTATTACTCAAGTTGATTCAAAAGTCTCAGTAACCACCTCATATTCACTTATTATTATACTAAAGGTGTAATATGAATCCACTGATCCATTTACGACTTTCCAGTAATAAAATACTGCACTGGGTACAACTATAACTTTTAGGTTTTTACTTTCTGTAAGTCTGTGATACATGATCAAAATTAAAAGTTTGTTCTAGATATTTAAAACTATTAAGCACTAAGTTTTATGATGCTACGTAAAATACTTAATGCAACAAAATATTTAAAACCTTGTTGCAAAACATTAATGATTTATTTTTGAGATGAATTTGGCACAGGCTTGCTCAGGTCGAACTGGCTCTTTCTTCAAAAGGCCAGTCCAGAAAAGACACTGCATTTATTTACACAAAATTTTTAATTACAATGATTGTCTGGACTTTAAAAGAGGCTGACCCCTGAGTTTGTTTCGACATTTCTTCTCAGGGTAGCCAGTTAGGAAATGTCGAATCCAGCGAGCTCTAAAAAAATGTTTTATGTGACTTGTAAAAGTGATAATTTTTATCCTAGTTGCAAAAATAAATGATTTGATTTGATTTGATTTAACAATAAAGCTTATAATAAGCAGGAAAGCTATAATTAATAAGATTATTATACATTATTGGTGGTCTTAATGATTAAATTTATTTGTGAAATCTAGATAATATTCGATACATGTATGTTTAAATTATCATACTGAAACTTGTCTACCTACCTACCATAGCCCATGCGAACTTAAAAAGTTTGCATGGCATGGCTGAAAGTAAACCCTTTGACAGGTCATGATTTTTCCGGTACAGCCTTCGCTGAGCTCTTTTTTTCGTAAGTCTCATACGAACTGTGTTTCTTAGTAGCAATAAATGGTTTTTTTATTTATTTATATAATGGTCTGTGAAAAAAGACAAATCAATAAAAATTTTTGGTCTTTTAAATACTACAATAAAGACATTTGCTAACTACTTTTTGGCATGAAAATGATAGAAATCAATATTTCCAGATGGGACCAATTTAAATAGTAACTTAAAGATGTTTAAATAGACTTCAATTTGAAATAAGTACAAACATGGCATAGTGTACCACTATTGTCCTATGTACTGTAAAATGTTGAGTATGTCAGTTGCATTGGAGAAAGAGCAAGTATATAAATAAGTTGGTTACAAAGTCAATAGCTAAATTCTATTCTTTCTTCTAAATTCTATTCTTTCTTCTAGTACCTATAACATTATAAAACATTAATTTGGGTTTAATTTGTACTTCAAGATTTACAAACTGTTAACTCTAGAGGTCAAAGACCTCACCCACAAATGACCTATGTGTTGTTAACTTTTTGACAGTAAGAGTCATATGGTTTTGTCTTGGCAACATTTTACGTGAAAAAGTTTTTGGTGGGATTGTTTTAAACAGCATGCAACAAAAAACCCTATCCGATCCTTATGAGTATTATTTGGCAACATACTGTGTACACACATACGTAACTAAAGAATGGATTAGATATTATTTTTTTTCTTCCGTGAATATAATTATATTAAAATAAAACTGATGAAAGGCAGCACTGATCACTCGATATACTACCTACTATTTTGTATCAATGAAGCCACCTGAGCGAGATATTTTTTTCTAGTACGTATGTTGAACCAGTAATACAACTATAATGAATCAGACAGGGTTCTTGTTACATATTGTATAAAGTAAATAAAGCAGTTAAATGCCTTAAATATAGGCATTTTTACCACATTATCCCTAATATTATTTTTGAGAAAGTAACTGTTTGTCTGTTACGCTGTCACGGCTAAACCACCGCTGAACCAATTGGAATGAGACTTGGAATGGGGTAGGCTTAGATCCTAAGAAAAAATATAAGACCACTTTTTGCGGTGATACACTGCCACAACAATCTCCACATTGGCAGAGCCATGGGAAACCGCTTGTTTACTATTATATTCCCATTTCTATTTCTTCATTTTAGGCTTTGTTATTTTTTGCTGGTTACCTAAGCAGCATACTAAGTTACTGTGACAGGCAACTACTAGTTGAAAAATTATTTGTAGGAATATAAAATGTGGATGTGAATAGAAAGAGAGAGACCTGAAGGCCGAAAAAATATATATAGATTGCATTATATTAATAAGGAATTATTGAGTGATAGCTTGTTGGGTAACAGGATAAATGGAATGACAAGCAATTTTGTGCTATCCCAAAGTACATAGGGTATAGTAGATGTAGGCCTTTTTTCTAAACATAATTTTGAGTATCTAATGGTCTTTCACGTCTTTATACCATAGGAGAAAGTAATAATGTAGGAATATATTATTATTTATGCGTTACCTCATAACATAGTGTCCTCGATCTTTCTATGATAGTTTTTGATGTTGTTTCTAATAGTATAAACATGTTTTTAGGTATCATTCTTGTTAATTGAGCAATGCAAAAATATGAAAGTTATTAATTTGCAAAATGTAATTGAATATTCAATGTACATATTTATGTATATTGTTGATACTTTGAATAATGTAGTGCGCTCCATTCAACAGGTTAGCAAAAAATCTACATACTGCTAGAGTATTTACACTATTAGATAGTGATTCATTAAAAGAACTAGTTAACATTATTTAGGTTATGAACAACTATTTACTTACATCAAAGTAATTTTATCTTTCAAATATTGTATGAAGATGTAGTGGCTTATAAGAATAATGGTTTACTCATTACTTGCAAAATATAATATCTAACTGGTGGGTATTGTAATCTCAGTTTCAATTAAATAACTTACTTATTTTGACCCCATTTACGACTTGATACTGTTATTACTTACTAAGTATACATACAGCGTCTAGTTTAGCTTGTTGCTACTAAACGATCTGTGATATGATTGTGTATACAGCGATATCTTGGCGCAAAGCACTCGAAGCAAATAAAATAGTGAAAAGCCGAACGTTACTCTACCTAGTTAGCGTTACGTGCCTGTTCTCTCTGTGCAACTGATGTGGAGGCATTTGGTGATGTGCGGGCATTCCTTGGTGCCCACCCATGTGCTGCGGCGGGTGCCCCGAGATCGGCTGATGATGCATGTTCGGGTGATGCATCATCTTCACGAACCACTGCCGTCGTGACACAAACAAACTATAAATATCACGATTGCCACCAAATAAACACCGCAAGTTTTAAATGTCAATTACGACAGAACACACTAAATTTCTTACCCTTAGTTTATATCACAAGCAAAATAATTCTTTAGCTATGCAAGCTACATAAATCCGCTCACTAATTACGCCTATGTTAGTTTATTTTGGCAAACAGTAAAGAAAATCGTTTCGTTCAACATGCGGCCATGTTAAAAATGTTACCATTAGCAAGATATTTTATTCCACCACGTATTTTTAGTAAGAAATAAATGTTGTCTACTACATACTTATTGTATTTTTATTTTTTTTATATATTTTTGTAATAGGGAATACGCATAAATCACCGATTTGGTTTAAACTTTTGTATAAAATGCTTCTTATTGTTAGTATTCATAACGTATTAGATTTTTATTTCAAAAATGTTGCCGCACGGGTCCCTCGAATGATGTGAAACCTTCAAGTTGATATTAGAATGGAGTAAAATAATAATAATAAAATAGTTTTGTTATTAAAATCAATATATTTTTCTTATTATTGTGATTATAACCCTTCGGGGCAAGCCTTTACCTCATCATGAGAATAGCGCAATACCTGATTTATGTTAAATTGCTTTTTCTAACTTTGAGATATAAATAAAAAATGTATCTGAAGTTCTACGTACAAGCATACATTCGCAGGGCAGCTTGTGGCGAGCTGTTTGTGAGTAGAGACACAACGATCCTGAGTGCCCTAGGGAGTCACTCCTTAGCAGGGCTTTCAGTTCTTTCTTGCCTTAGGCTGGCTAGAGAGTCGCTATAGCTACATGCTCGGGGGTGAAACTGTCTAATGGCGTAATAGCGAGGAAACCCGCTCCGGGTACGCTACTGTCACCCGCGATGGCGAAATCGTGGCCGCACCGCTCGACACTCCTAGACGCTCGCACTGGTGTTGCCTCCTGCTGCCTATCGTGGCGGTTATGTTAGGGGGTCCATGTGGTGAGCTGGCGAGTCACCTGCCTAATTGTTTGCATTAACATGTGTTAGAAGGCAGGTGTCATTGTTTTCCGATTTAGTTCTAATTACCAAAATACTAACATCTACCTACGCATAGCCTAAATTTTTATTTTCCATTCATAATTTACAATAGCTTTGTATATACTTTGGACTGTTCATATCTTTTCTTCCATAGACCAGAGGTGGATGGGCCCTGGCTGGTAGATACCCCATCCCAGTTTAGAGTAAAGTTTGAGAACTTTACTCTTCAACTGGGATGGGCAAGGCCACTATGTGTTGGACCTGTGTCCCCGCATAAGCCTTTCAAAGGACCGGGCATTCGCGCTACTGAGAAAATTCTAAATATGGGTAACCCAAATTTACTTCCAACTCGCAGAGGCTCGAATTCAAAACTAATACGTATATATAAAGTACTCTGTGACTGAGAACAGCCCGTGAAAAATCAGAGATACAAGATAATAATTACACGGTAAGTACATTTATACATAGGAAAATCATCATTGGCTTGTCTTGGTACGTAATAGACCATACCGAGAATTAACTGCTTTCCTCATCCTAATAGTTATCTGCCTACTTAGCCTTATCCCAAGCTATGTTAGGTCGGATTACTAGTCTCACCGGATTCGGGTTCATTAAGTACTTACATAGCACTTGTCTGATGAAACACGGATTACACCATGACTGAAAACACCTGACCCACTAGGGTTTACTCATTTCATCATGCTGTAATGTCGATGCATTTTCCTAATAGAATTTTGATCTACATACCTAGTCGTAACATAGGACCTCGTCGACAACTTTTTTGCTATTTGTGCGATTTTGGTCGAGTTTTCTTTGTATATGTGTTTTATTTGACTATTTATTGAGTTCCGCGCCTTTACACGCGAAAAATCTTATAACATTTTCATAATTTTCATGAAAATTCATTTTTAAAACTGTGTATATTTTTGACAACACATATCTCCGTTGTTTATCGGTGGATTGTAGTGATTTTTGCGTTGACGTCTAGATCTCAACGAGACCTTTCTAACGATACCTATTTTGATTATTAAATTTCTATAGTATTTTGGTTATTTTCAAAAAACATATAAAAATTCTTTAAAATCTCAATTTTCAAAAACTACCATTTTCAAAGTATTTAATATTAGTCTCAGTTTAAAGGTCTCTTAAAGACCTACCTAACGGTATAGCACACGTAGGGTGTGTTCATACAAATATTCTAAGTTATTCAATTTTTTCAAAATTTTTCAGTGTTTTTCCTGTTTTTCTCGGAAAATTTGTTCCCGGGTACCCTAATTTTATCACATCGTTGGATAGCAATCGTCAAGCCCGATCTAACGACACCACTCACGTGGTGGTCCGACCATCAGGAGCCGCGAAAATTGCGCAGTTCTCGCCCGCCCACCCACCCTAATCTCATTTGGTACATTGATTCTGGAGATTTTTGCCCCATACATTTTGGTACCCCAAAACTTTGAGAGGCAATATCTCCGGAACCAATAGTGCTAGAGAGCTGCGGTTTGTGTCGTTTTGTAGGCGCTGAATCGGTCTGTCTGGCTCTCTCAGTTTGGAGGCATTCAGCTGAGACTAGCCCTTTAGAAAATTGCGCCTGTCTAGAAGGCATTAAAAATTAGCACTGTTTTTGGACGCTTCTTGCGTAAAAAGAAGCGTATTCTCTCCAAAGCGGCCTCCAGACAGTGCTGCTGACGCTCCTCAAACGACGCAACGCGTTGGGGCACTCATCGCCGGTACGGCTGGTGTTACCGACCAATTTAGCCTAAAAAATTAACTCAATTTGTTTATATTTACATATTTACATTTTAAATTTATTCTTTTTAACCTATTATACAACTTATACAAAATTTTATCAATTAATTCATTTACAACTTTTACAAATTTTTGATTTAAAACGGGTTGGGTTTGGTTCGGTTGGTGAATTTATTTCCCTTCGAATCCCCAAAAACTAACATGTTCCGCACTCCCGCCAAGAGGTCTTCTCCGCGAGGCTCATCACCGCCGACCACCCCCCCAAATGTAACTGGGAAACCAACCACTTTCATGACCCAGACGAAAGTCAGGAGGAACATGGGGGAGCGGGAGGCGGCCAAGATCCTCTTTCCCGAGGAGAGCCCAGCGGTCCCTGTGGGGCCCAACAGGTTGCAGGAGGCGAGGGCATGGGTGACGAAAGCTAAAATAGCACTAAACGCGTCTAGAAACTTAAAGACCGATATTAAAGCTACCGTCACCCAGGCCATCGACCGCCTGTACCAGATAATAAAAGAGGCCGAAGCCAGGAAAACCGCGGGTACCCCGTCACCTGCGAACAACGACGAAGGGTTAGAGGAACCCAAGGAGGAAACACGGGAGGAGGAAAAGGAAGCCCTGAAACCTCTCGAAGTGGCGGGCAAGAAAGAAGTGTCTCTGTTGCTCTCCTCATTGGCCGAACATACCAAGCTAATGAGAGAGAGCAACGAGAAAGCGGAAGAACTGAAAGTGGCCCTTCAGGAGAAGAACCAGTCCCTGGAAGCGATCACATACGCGAGTGTGGCGGCGAGCGCAAGGGGGCGTAAACGCCCAGATCCCACTGCGTTACACTCGGTAGTGATCGCGTCCAGGGATGACATGGACACGGGGGAGCAGGTCCTTGGCAGGATCCGTAAGGCCCTAAACGCAAGGGAAGGCGGCATCCATGTCGACCGCGTTAGAAAGGCCAAGGACCGAAAAATCGTCGTCAGCTGTAGAAATGAAGAGGAGCGGAACAGGGTCCGGACTAAAATCGAGGAGGCAGATAGCCAATTAGAGGTCCAAATGGTTACTAACCAGGACCCCCTCGTCATCCTCAGGGACGTCCTCAGTTTCCACAAGGATGAGGACGTGGTGGACTTCCTGAGGGTGCAGAACCGGAAACTGTTCCGTGACCTCCCAGCTGGCGACGATAGGATCGAAATAAAGTTCCGAAAGAAGGCACGCAATGACCTCATGTGTCATGTTGTCGCGAAGGTGTCCCCGGCTCTCTGGAGTAGGCTGGTAGAGGCGTCTGAGGCGTACGTAGACCTGCAGCTCATCAGAGTGGAGGACCAGTCCCCGCTGGTCCAATGCTCGATGTGCCTTGGATACGGGCACACCAGACGTCTCTGCACGGAGACTACGGAGAAATGTGGGCACTGCGGGGGCCCTCACCAGCGCAGCACTTGCGCTGAGAAGCTCGCCAGCGCAACACCCACCTGCTGTAACTGCGTAAAGGCAAGCCTCGAAATGACGGGACACAGCGCTTTTAGCTCTGATTGTCCCGTCCGACGCAGGTGGGACGCGCTGGCTAGAGCGAAAACAGCGTACTGCTGAGGGCCTCTCCGCGACAACATTGGCACCCAACCGCACAAATGAGGAACGCTTAACGAGCCCAGCGAGCCTTCTCTGCCTGGCACTGATAGCGTCAAAGGGACACAGCCACAGGGATGAAGTGTTAAATTCAATTTGGAAAGAAAGAAATTGGGACCAGTTTCGTAAGAAACTGGTCAAATTTAAAGATACCAAACCACCAAGTCCTTGTGGTTTACAAAAGCGTTCGGAAAATGGACAAAATCTATTGCCGGGGAGAGAGAGTCAGCAACCTGTATGCACGCGGGACAAGAAATCAAAGGAGACTGGTAAACATAATAACCGCCTCGCGGAAAAGTCCAACAGCTCCAGATGCTTAAATACGTTCAAGCCAGTGAAGACGCTAAAGGCATACGCAACAAAAAGAGTGCGGTGTATACTGTGTAATCACCACCCCTTTTAAAGCACGAGCAGCGATAACCTTTGGCGTCTAAAACAAGCAAATCCAAATCTGCTAAAGAGTCAGGTGAAGCCGCGAGGCGAAACCAGTCCATACCTTAACCACCACATCACATTCGGCCTCACAAGGACATGAAACAGCATCCCAAGGGCTCTGACCTCCCATGTCAGAGGGATACATGGCATCAACTTTCAAAAAAAAAAAAAAAAAACAGGACCTCAAAAATAAAAACATCTGCAGAAAAATGCAAGCACGTTTATTTCATTCACTTATCATAAACTCAAAAAAGTATAATTATAAATCAGTTTGACAAATGTAAAGAAAAACAACTGACATAAAGTGAAAGTAATCTTCATCATTATTGATTTGTACATCTGTTAAGTTAGAGTAAGCAGGTTCTTCGATTTCCTGCAAAGAGCTGTCTAAACTGTCGTCGCTGTTCCTAGTGGTTTCAGCCCAGGATACACGTTTGGAACTTCTTGACGTTTCCTTCTTCTTTTCAGATGTTGGGGTTGAATGAGACACAGGAGATGGCGGTCCTTTGGTTGGCGTTTGAGCGCACTTATCTAGATAATGTTTTCGAAGTATGTACTCGCGCATTGAGTCGTGGGTCGCTCGTTTTGGGGGAGGTGGCGGAGGAAGAGACCTATCATCGTCATTATCACAAAGGCACAACATAGGATTCCCTTCTTTCCGGGCTTCCTCTATGCGTTTGGTTTCTTCTTCGTCGGCGGCAAGCGGCCACGCGCCTAGCTTATTTCGCACTAGGTGAGGACGCGCATGTGCAGCGCATAGTATGCGCTTGCGCACAAAATCGTGGAACATAGTAAGTTCGGAGCTCAGCTCGCGGCGGATGAGTTGTTTGTGACGAGCCGGTACGTTCGGGTCACGGACTGCGAGCAGGGCCTAAGAAAGAGACATTAATTATGAGCAGTCAACAACACAAAATGCTTTGATAAAGTAAGTGGTTTAAGACAAATCTCCTCTTCATGTTAAAAAAGTTAGTAGATTTAGGTGGTTTTGGATGAGAGATAGATGATCGGGCACTACTACTATTACAAAGTGTTGTGTACCTGCGAGGCGAGCAGCGTGACGCTGGCGTCGAGCGCGCCGGCGACGAGGCGCTCGTTGAGCGCGGGCAGGCTGGCGGCGGAGGAGATGGAGGTGAGCGACTCGCTGCGGTTGGCGCGGCGCTCGGGCGCGCCCGGGCTGCCGCACGAGCAGCGCCGGCGCGCGCGCGGCGAGCGCGACCCGCCGCCCTCCTCCGTGTGGTACGCCTGCCACACGCACACGCAATTCTTCTAATTTAATCTTTACATTTATATTGAATAGTGTATATATAACAAAGCTTGATCAATATTGTTTTTAGAACAAAATATTTGCATTATTTGAAGGAACCTGTAAGGTGGAATTTAAGAATGTACAGAAGTGACAACTGATAAAAATACTTAGTAAAACTTACATGATTCAGAGATCTGGTCAACAAACATATAGCTGACACGAGGGTTCCAAAAGTGAGTTGTGGGAACGGCTCGTAGGATATCTTGGGAGCTCCGAAGTGCAGTTCGACGAGGGGCTGCCAACGCTCAAGGTCAAGGCCAGGGTCGGCCAGTAGCGACAGCAGCTCAGGACTGAACGACAGCAGGCACAGTGTTGCCATGTGTAGGATCTCTAATGTCCTTTGCGAAAAAAGGTTGCTACTTTGAACATACACAATAGTCACTTACTACTTATATAAAAACGATGTGTAGGTATTATGTCTTACCTGTGCAACACGTTAGGTGTTTGGCTGTGCGTGTCATCGGGTGGCTGCAGCGCGGAGTCAGCCGAGCGCCGTGAACGGATCATTAGCGTCACGCATTGATACAGGCATGCGCTTATACTCCGCTGTAAAAAAAATAAACATTGTAAACCACAGATTCCATAAAACAAGAAGTAGAGAAACGAGGATTATAAAACTTACCATAATCCCAGTCAAGGAGTTTATATTTTGTATGCGCCACCTCGCCTCAAATTTCACCAGCTGCACTACCAGGTTGAGCGTGGAAGCGCACAAGTTTAAGGCATCTATGTTGAACACCTGTCGCGGAAGCAGCACTGCCTCGATCAGATGCTCCAGGTGAACACCCACGAATGTGATGGCGTCACTCGCAAAAAACTGGCCGTGCTTCATCACCATCATAGATATGAAGTCCAAACTGTATGCGTACACCCGCCACCACTCCTGCGGCTTCCATGGCGAATCACCGTCGAACTTAGGCGGCAATAACTGCAGCCAGAGAAACTGGTCTATATCGCTCATGAGCAAGTCTTTAGAAAATGGACCTCGTGAATACGCTGTCAAACAACGCAGGGCTGCTAGGGACGTGTGGTAGTGTCGCCGGTTCTGTAGACAGGTTTGTAGGCAACACAGGATCTTGTTTATGAACCTACTGGACTGGAACCATTGCGACAGCCCTGTGAACATGTCGTCGTAGAGGTCTAGGCACTGTTCCAGCATTGCCAAGGACAACACTACCGGCGGGATGTTCTCACTCACAGGGTGACCGTTTACTTTTGGGACTGGCTTAGGATCGTCTTTGATGTCATCCAACAACTTCTCAAGCTCTAAACTGTTGATATTTGTTACTGATCTTATGATGCTTTGTGCAGTCACACTGTTAGCTTTTATTTCATAATCTAAGCTGCTTATAGCAACAGTACCTATGGATAGGATGGCACGAATTGCTCTTGGATGCAAACATTCGTATACGATAGCTGTGTTCGTCAACAAGTTGTCGACTTGTTTAGCACTTGTCTTTCTGTTATCAAAACAGTCATCTTTCCAATTTGCTAGCATAATAACGTACAGTTCAGCTAATATGACAACTAATCTACCATCTTTCAACTCGTCTAATTCGTACAACAGGGCGCTCATGCAAGGCGCCACCATTTTAGCTTTGTGTGCTATGTTCAGAGTTATAGGCAAAGTCTTGCAAAATATAGTGATAAAATCTTTCCACGATGTTAATAGACCCAACCAAGATGGTACTTTGTCTACCATTTCCTTACAATTATATCTGCCTTTGAAAGAAAATATGAAATCGATCCAAGTATCTAAATGTTTCTTATTCGTATCGAAAAATTGTTCCAACATATCTTTCAAGTTAGGCTCAAGTTTGTCTCTGGAGACAAATAGCTCTATACCAAGAACATTAAATATTTGTGCGTATGTTCTGAGTCCAGGTTGGATTTCACTGAACAGTGGACTGGTTAAATGTTCCCAAAACTTTGGGTTCTCCCGTAGTTTCTTGACAAGAATCTGCATATTGTTCTTCCATAGTGCATGGAACAATGCCATGATACATGACAATAAGGGACTGTGAAGTAATTTGGGGTTCTGAAAAAGAATTAAAATTTTCATTCTTTATATCTGTATGTACCTACCACCTAAGTGACAAACCAACAAACTATTAAATATTTATTCGGAAACCAAACAAAATTCAAAACGCACTTCAAGACGAATAAACTTTACCAAAATAACTTACACTCTTTATAGTTCCGAGATAATCAGCCATATAACCCAAAATGCCTTCAAAACTCTCATCTGGCTCGGCTTTCTTCACGGCTGTATCTTTTTTATCTTTGTCGTCATCAGCATTGGTTTCCATTTTGGAATGATCGTGGTTCATCATGAAGAATGCTTCAGTTAACCCTGGTTGGGTTCCGACGCAGGTGGCCACGAATTCCAAGATGGCTACCTTCAGTTCGGTTGTTTCGTATTCGTCTCGCAGGCGATCGAGAAACATTACTCGAACTTGATAAGCGGTCATATCTAAGGACGCAAAGAGAGACATTTGGAAGCCCTGAAAACAAATGAATGAGTTACTTTTAACATAAGTTAGTAGGCAGTTGTAACATAAGCTAGAAGTTAAATAATTGCAAAGTTAATCTATTATAAATTTCAGTAATATAAAATACTATAACAAAAATCTACTCACTTCAGCGAATTTCTTGAGTAGACGACAGCACAGCACAGGGAGACTTTTATTGAACGAATGATTGATGTAACTAGTCACTCTAGGGACGACCTTCAACAAGTCTTTCTGCTTGTTCTGTGCGAATATTAAATGTTCTAACGGCGTAACTTCAGTCGCTTCTGTCACCCTCGTCTTGAGTCGGAGAGCAAAGATCACAATCGCAACGCAGCGCTGTATAGTCGATATGTACTGTGTTCCTGTTCCCGATATCCAGTTTGTTTCGTTCCTTATTACACTTTCTAGCTGATCGTTACCTGAATACATAGAAAAAGTGATTTTTTTCTTGCAAATAATACAACGGTTTTATTTACAAATAAAAGTAGGACAGTCTTTGTATGACAAACAAATTAGATACAGGGCTGACATTTAGTCGCTCTTTACATATTTTACAGTAGCATTTGGGTAACAAAGGTATTTATAATAATAATATGGAAGAATAGTTACGTTAAGAATATTAATTGTAAATTAAAAGTGGACATACCAACGGATATAAATTTCAACAGTTCGAGCGCATTTTCAGTGTGCAACAAGCTATACACACAAGTTTGTTTCAGCAACAAGTTGCAGGTATTAGAGTCCTTCGTATTCTGTAGCACCAGTGTTAGGAAGTGTGCACAACGATGAATGATATCGCGGCGTTCGCGGGTGTTGCTGTAACGCCAGCCGTGCACGTTCGGAAACACCTCCCGTAATATTAATATAAGACCAGGTAGCATTATTTCCGCCGTAATTCGATCATCATTTGAAGTCTAGAGACAAAATAACATTAAAAGGTTAAGCCAATATCAAAAAAAAAATGGTCATTAGATAATAGTTTTTCTTTGTATAATAAATACCTCATGAAATGCACATAGTAATTCGATATACGCTGCTAAGAACTTGTAAGTTCCATTCAATTGTTCTATTGTGACTAAATAGGAGCCGACGGCGGCTGAGTCAAAGGACGCGCCGTTAGCGTATTCTATGTAAGAAAGTTTGTGATTGATCACACGCGGTAGGAGTCCTGTGTTTATGAGCCTGAAAATATATAAATACATCAATTAATTTGAAATTAAATATAAATAAAATAAAAAAATAAGTAACACCGACAAAAACTAAAAAGTTAGGTACAAAATAAACTTTCTCGCTCGGCCATATACTACATAAAAAGAACCTATTAATAATTTTACGATGAGCGACGCCGTGTCGTGTGATCTTTCAGTAGGACAGTAGTAATAGTACTAGTAGGTATTTTTTATTCGTTATACCTATGAAGCGGTGCCCCGACTAAATATTAGGTTTTTTAAAAGTAAAGAAAGAATGTTACATTCGTTTCTATGTTTATTAGTTAGGGTAAAGTTTTTATGTATTAGTTAATCAATGTATATGTGAGGTGAATTGTCATTGACATTTATAATATACTAATTTAAAAATTGTATGATATGCAAATTATGAATTTACCTTGAATGAATTTCCTTGGGAAATACAGGCACTAAAGCAGTACAAACTGCGAGGCACTCCACTAGCAGTGGCAGTGGCGGCGAGTCTGCCCTCATGAAACGCACCAGCACGTCAAATACTCCTTCACTTGGACCCACCAAGTTCTTCGGCATTTCCCTATCCTCCACCAAAGCTTTTAAAACCCCTTTTAACACTTTCGTTCCCTCATAAATCTTTTCTAATGTAACACTAATATTGTTTTGGTGATGTTGTTTTCGATCCAGTGCTTTCTCAATCTCACTGTTAAATACAGTCCAATAAGAGTATGGAGTTCTGAAATGGATCATGGTAGCCTCTTTTCTTTCCATTATCGTAGCTTTAGAGCCCACTTCGATGCGATACGAGGGGTCGCCGAGAGGATAGTATTCTCTTCCGATAGTAGCATCATCACCTTCTAATGACATTATTGGTACTGCATTTGGGTTATAGACTTCTGTGTACACTGGTAGATTCTTGAGTTCCGCTAGAAGCTATATACAAATTTATTATGATTAGGATCAAGCAAAAAATACATCTAAAATAACAATACATGACGAATAAACTTACTTTCAGTACACTACACTTTCCGCCCAGTGCTAATCCTCCTGCTAAGATTGATAAAGCATTGAAATTGTACGGGAAGTACTCTAGCGCCGTGTTCCAAAGAGACACTACACCAAAGTTGTCTTCTCTCTGGTAGAGCTTCCAGAACTGGCAGTTGATCTCTGGCGTGGACAGCAGGTGTGCACAGAGTTGCATGATGCCAGTCTGGTGGCTTAATGTACCGTCTCCGTCAAATTTGTCGCAGAGATCGTTTAGGAGTCGGAATACACGTTGTCGCGCTATTAGCGAGCATTTAGATTGGTCCTATACAACAATACAGAAATCACAATTTTAATAACAAGAATTACTTAAATAAATAAAATGTAATATTATCATGTTCTATTAGTGTTTAAATATACCAAAAATACAGAGCTGGTCAGCATTTGCAGGAGGAATTCAAAAACTTGCATCCTTAGAGCCGTAGCACCAAAATGTTTATATTGGCTCTCAAATAATTTCGCATGTTCATCACTCTGTAACAAGTCAACATTATTTAATTACTATTCATTTATTTTTAATTTTCACTATGTATTTATTTTCAAGGTAATATTTGTAGGATACCTGAAGAGTTAACATCATCCATGCAATGAGCATAGCACTGTGTTCTGCACTCATGTGTAGTTTAGTGAGTTCACCCTCCACACTCTCCTTGGCACCGTCTATCCATGACGATAAGTTGTTACTGAAATTATTGGCATTTATATTGAATATGTTAATTGACTGTAAAGTTTTGGACTTTGAGAAAGGCAGTTGTGGTTGAAGTTAAAGAAACAAATGAACTTTTTTATTCTCATATGTATGATACACTCAATAGATTTTCTTACAAAATGTGTTGATAAAGGATGTATACTATAAACTAGGTATCGCTCGCGCGTACGTGGCCTATCGCGGCAAAAACTAGGCTATTTCCTTTCTTGGGATCCAAGCTTACCCCATACCAAGTTATACAAAATTCGGTTCAGCAGTTAAGCTATGAAAGCATGACAGACAAACGGGCAGAGCTATTTTCGCATTTATAATCATATGTATAATGAAAGTGCACAACAACTCACATTTTCATACCATCTGCAATGACCATGAATATGCACACTTCCATGTATGACACCCTCATACAATGCTCTTTATGTCTTTGTTCCAGCAGTTCACTATAACCCTGGTTTTTACCAAAACCATGTTTTCTAAACAAAGAGAACAGCTTATTGAATTCAGTTACAGTAAAAATCTCCTCTTCAGCTATTAGAAGTAAGATTTGTAGTATTGCTAACTGTTCCCTTAAATTACAGTCTACCCATTCCTGTCTAATATTTTCAGTTGAGAAATCATTCTGCATCCTTCTTGATGGTGGTGCGGTGTTCAATAATTTGTCAAACTGGGATATAAGGGAAGTTTTCAAATTTTGCATTCCTATATCTTTAAGTATTTTCTTGAACTGCTCATAATATAAATGACTTGGTTCAGTTCTAAATTGTACTATGTATTGTAGTAATTTAAGTAGAAACAATCTATCAGCATAATAGAAGGTCCACAGATTCGGAAGAAGAAACACAGGTCTGGTGTCAACAAAAGCAACATTCTTTAGAGCATTTCTTGGAGTGCCGTAAGATATATCACACAGGTAATTCTTCATTATTTCCCATATTTGTAAACAATCCACATCCTGCAAAGACATCATTTAAATTATTTGAAATATTACTTTGATAATATAAAAAATAATATTTCGTCTGAAGAGCTATTTACTTACAATATAATTTTGCAGTGTTTGCACCACACTCAACAGTTTCGTTTGGTCTGCATGCTTGGTTTGTAACTGTGAAAAGCTTTCAGCTTTATGCGGTTTATAACTAGCAAGGCCAAGTTTTAGACCTTCAACTACATCCTTATTTCCTAATACAGACGCTAATTCTTCACAACATAAACTCTCAGATGTGGTCCAGCGCCATAATCGCTTCCAATAGCTGTAAAAGTAATTTACAAAATTCAAAACAAATTTTCAAAAAACGATTTTTGCAAACAGATCTGTCGTTACACGCACCTGATTCCGTTAATGGCCATTTTTGTTTAGGTATAGAAGTGCAGAAAAAGTGAGTATCCTTATAACTTCACTTGTTAATACATCTATTTACCGCCATAGCATTATAGGTTATTTTAACAAAAATTAACATAAACCGTCACCATCAAACAGATTTATTTGTGTCACTGTCAGTGTTTGTGTAATGAAATGTTACTGTCAAGTAGGGGTGTCCGTAATGATGAGTGCTGCACTATTTACCAAGCTGTGCGGTTATTAATATTCTAAGGGTACGATCTTTAATGTTCTAAGGGTGCGTTACACAAAGTATAGGGCGCGATGTGTCTATATTTTATCAATGTATAAACAGCATAATAAGCATAACAATAATAGTTGAAAACTTTAGCTTTTAAATGCTTTTGCAAGACATATAATACGGCAGATATGCGCAAGTAAATCAGTACGTTTGTGGCCCGTATAAGTTTTATGCATATTCGCAAATGTTGTAACTAACTTTTTTGCACGTTGCAACCTAACCGTAAGTAATCGCCTCGTCCATTATTTTCATCAAGATTTAAATCTCAGAGGGACCAATGCTTAGGAGTCTGTCTTGAAAAGAATATTATTATTCTTCTATGCAATTTATTTTATGAAAATAAATAGTGATAATTTACAATTTGGTACTGAAAGAACCCAAATTGTCTATTGTTATTATTTTTAATGACATTATTGTTGACATTTATCGACCGACGTCACCACATGAGGCTCGACTCGACAGATTCTGACTGAATTATCAATTTTAATTTGGTTGGTACGTCGATACAGACTTAATTTAGATAATAAGCAGTGCACGTGACGCGCTTTCTTTAGACGAACGTACGTTCTATGTGTCATTTACGTAATTAAAATTTTCTTGGTTATAGCCTTACTTTCCCGGTGCTTGATAAACCAGTGAAATGCCACCAGCAGCCCATGCAATTAAACCTCAGCCTACTGATGACCCTATCGGCATCAGAGCTGTCCTTCTTGGACCTCCAGGATCCGGGAAAGGCACTCAGGTAAGATAAGTGTTTTTGATCTTTGACCTTTAGTCTGTAAAGTTCATAACATAAATATTTTAATGTTTTTCACCTTTAACACCTACATGTTTATAATATGTTTCGCAATAATATCAGGGTGTTTTAAACTTGTTATTTTTTAGATTATGAGTGTTTTAAATTATAAGCAAGGCATTTTTTTTGTTACTAGGCTCCACTCCTCAAAGAAAAGTACTGTGTATGTCACTTGTCTACTGGAGACATGCTTCGAGCTGAAGTAGCATCAGGCTCAGAGTTGGGTCGCAGGCTTAAAACAACCATGGATGAGGGCAAACTGGTATCAGATGAAATGGTTGTAGATATGATTGACAAGAACCTTGATCAACCCGATTGTAAGAATGGTTTCCTACTTGATGGATTTCCTAGAACTGTCCCTCAAGCTGAAAAGGTAAAGTTTATGATGATATAACAGCATATAAAAATAGATTTCTAGTTTAAGTTTATATGGTCCTAGTTACATGTACAATCAACTTAAACACCATTGGATAGGTGCAGGTCATAAATACCATAATTAGTTTTTTGTTTGTGGCATTATTTAATTGATTATAGAAAAAAAATCATTTAAAAATTAAAGATTATGATTTGACCTGAAAACCAAGATTTGCTTTTCTTATTTATTACCTTGTATTTAAATACTGTCATATAGAAAAAGTATTATTCTTACTGTCATGTTACCAAAATTAATGAACTTAACAAAGTTTACTTTCATTTCAGCTGGATGATCTGTTGGCTAAACGCAAAACAGAATTAGATGCTGTAATAGAGTTTGGGATTCAGGATAGTTTTCTGGTGCGTAGAATCACAGGCAGGCTGATTCATCCATCCAGTGGTCGTAGCTACCATGAGGAGTTCCACCCTCCTAGGAAACCTATGACTGATGATGTAACTGGAGAAGCCTTGATAAGAAGGTCAGATGACAATGTAGAAGCTTTAAAGAAGCGGCTTGCAACTTATCATGCACAAACTGTACCACTTGTAGACTATTACATGAGAAAAGGTCTTCACTGGAGAGTAGATGCATCAAACCCTGCTGAGCAAGTGTTTAGCAAGATTGATAATATCTTCAAAAGTAGGATTTTTGCAAGGGAAAGAGCGGCCCAGTAACTTAGTATTTAAGTAAATTTTTTGTACAAATTTCATTTCCATATTGCAGTTTTATTCATAACTGTTATTTGTTTAGTTAATACTATTGTAAAACAATATCAACTATTTTAGAAACTATTTTTCTTGAACAAATACAGTGGACTGGAATCATGGACTTACTTGTTTGATTAATTAGTGTAAGATAATCTTGTTTTTTTTGCATGGTAAATTGTAATGATTAATATCTATGAATACATGTAGGTATACATTATTATCTATATAAATGATGATAAAGTTATTGCATCTATAGGTACCTATTAAATAGAAATTATGTAACTGCTAAAGTACATGTAAAGGTTTAAACGCAAATAGGTTACAATGAAAATCCAGTTGGGTTTAAGAAATGTATCATGTTCCATTAACATAATTGGTAAGTAGTCATATAACATATTATTAAAGGCTTTAAGCTCGAAGAAAGGCTAAACTGATATACATTAATATTATGGTTATATATATTTTGCATCATAATAGGTGTTTTAGGTTGCACTCTTAGAGAAGTACAATTCGCGGCTAGTAAGTTGACCCAAAATGGCGGTCGTCTGTGCAGGTAAAATTATAAAGAAAAGTGTTAGACAGGTTTTAATAAATATTATAAAATCTAAAAGTGCTTTTGTCGTATTCAAATATATATAATTTATGATACAGTACTCATACCGCACTTCGATTGACACCTAAAACTCTGTTCTGAACATAGGTCAACTTATTTGCCGAGCACTATGACCTACAGTTTATTATTATGATTTAGATAACTATTATAGACTTGACCCTTGAACTACAAAAACTACAACAATCTTATTAAACAAACCAAAATACTTTAATACATTACAAGCAGATTGTGTAGAAATATTTATACATAGGACTGTTGGTTAACATACAGGTACAGAAGTAGCATAATTATAGCAATAATATATTCGTATGAATGTAACTATAAGTACCTAACCTTTTTCAGCAATTTTGTTTTACAATTAAAATTATTTCTGGCTAGGTACTTGAAAATCGAGGACATAGATTCGAATTAACATTTTATCCACTTAAGTTCAGTACTGCTTGCATTCTTTCCTTTAGTAATGTCGTATGCTGACCTTCCTTTACTTCAATTCAATGATAAAATTAATAACTTGATTGTTAATTATTTGCTTGTTGTGGCTTTTTAACTTTGTTATTGTCCATAACTATGTTTTTGTAAATATGGCACTATTACGAAGGTTAAATTAAGTCCATAAATTATAGACGAATTAGATTATGAACGCGGGTGAAACCGCGGGGCTCGGCTAGTAAAAGTGAAACATTATAATTCAGTTATACAGATTATACTTCTCAAAAAAGACGATACATTTAAGGCTTCACTGTTTAGGAATCTTACAAGGTATCTTTCTACAAAGTAATAGGTACATGTAACTGTTGTATTATAAATCCAGAACGATGGAAGTTTTATGAGATGTTCCAGTAATGGGTCCGTAACATGCGTCGATGTCCTAATTTAAAAGTAATTTTCATGTGTTATCTCATAGAGGTGAAACATCAACATGGTATAAGGAGAAAATAAATATTAGTTTCTTTGGAGTTGTTGATAACAATAACACTCTTATATTATTTACCCTACTTATCTTTAAATACAAATAATTTATTATTAGAGTTATGTACCTACTACATGTAGGGTCATTACTGTGAAATATCAGATAGGTGTATTCATTATTGTAGAGCTTTCACAGCTGCAAAGCTCATTAAGGTCACTATTAAAAAAACCTTAAGTATAGAAGAAATATAAGTAGGTATATAAATTTGTAAATATGTGTGAAGGTCTACCATAAAATTTTTATCGCTACAGTAGGAGTAAAATAAAGTTAAAAACTTGTAAAATTCATCACTGGATATTTCACAGCCGTATTTATTTGCACTTTATAGATTAGAAAGTAGGGCTTTCTAAATGTTATGGGTGAAGGTTTTTACTTATATAAGTACCCATATTCATAGTAAGGTAGAAAGGTATTATATAAAAAGTATGTGTCCACAATATACCTAAGTATTATAACTCTATACTACTTTTAAGTACCTAGAAAAAGCTACATACCTATTATTTTAAAATAAGTAAATAGGGAGATAGGAACATATTCCTAATTAAGTCCCACCTGTTGTCCTAAAATCTGATCCTGTACAAGCGGAAAGAGAAGACATAGCAAACTTCTATTCTATTCACTAAACATTATATTTGCTTATAACATCTGCACTCTTATCATACAATAGAATATGTGTCTACATACTTTTAATCAAAAGTTTAAATCAGAATCACTTAAAATTAATGTTGCATACGGTACGTCGGGGTATTGGCTATATTTATTTTTATGTCATGTAGATATGACAAAAGAATAAATAGAAGAGGTGAGCACCTAAAATGTAGACGAATTTGAAAAAAAAACAAAAAATACAGTACTAAATAATAAATTAATACATTAATAATGATTGAATTTGTACTTCTACGAACTGTCTTGTTAATTGGTAAATGGGTATAGGATAACATAATCATTTAACACACAAATATACTCTTATTTAAATAACAAGTGAGCAGCATGTTTTGTACAGCTAAGTAATTTTATAAGGGTATGTAGTTATGCGCTTTTCGTGCTTATGCACTCGGAAGGTACCTAAAACCTAAAGGCAGACTAAAGACAGTTTACATGGACAAAAATATGTTTGATTTGTGATAAAATGAAAGCATAAAGGAAGTAAATAAAACACAAAATAAATGGACCGATTCAGTGTAATTGTGATCATTTTCAATGAGTATAAACATGATTTTATACAAAAGAATATTTCATAATAAAAGTAGCTAGATAAAATTCTTATGTAGATTTGACTTGACATAGGTATACAACGATGAGACACAGTAACAAAGGCTAGAGAAAAATTAAAAAGTGAATAAAAAATATAGCAAATAATATTTCATGATATTTAAATCGATTGTTACATGATCGTAAAGTACGGACTAGCAAAACACTTAAACATTTAAGTGTAATACTCATAGTATTACAACAGATACAAATTATTATTTTTTACTAAAAGTCATTTACGAGATATGAAGATAACAAATGATATGAAAACGATCGATTAAAAACTATACGTGGCTCGCCATTGACGAATGGTAAACAATACGTAGGTCCCGAGAAGGGAAAAACAGTAGGTAGGTACAATACACTGCTTGTCATGGGGATTGAGACGTTACACGAATGAACACCGAAAGCTCAACTAGCATCAAATAAATTACTATAGTTAAAAATAAACGTAGAATATATACAGAAATGATACGATACCAGTCGCAGCTACTCAACAACGTCCTACGCCACTATATATATAGCTTTGGATAATCGTAACGACAACACGTTTATGGCTAAAACTAATTTACAATAAAGCTTTTTAGAACAACATTTACATACATTGAAAAATATTAACAAGTGGGGTTTCGGGGTGTTCGCTACTGGTGCTGAAAAACCACTATATCTACACTTTTACCGATTTTCACTGAATATGAATAGGAAGAAGTTTGAGGCACTTTGTCTATCATAACATTTCAGCAGATTTAGTGACAAACAATTCTTCTACACATACCCATGTTTCAAGCTAAAACTGATCTACGTCTGACCGGGGATTAACGATGACAAGATAAACGATCACTATGCGTGTTACTTCTAGCTTGCAGGTCGGAGTAGACTCGTCCAAACAAACCCGACGTCGTAACAGTATGATGAACAGTGTTGCACCCGTCGTGCTCCAGCGAGGTCAGGCGGCGGCGGCTCAGTGGTCGTGCAGGCGGTCGTGCGAGCGGCTCGACGAGCGCGACGTCTTGCGCTGGTCCAGGTACGCCGCCGGCGCCCAGCCTTCGCCGTGACCAGCTGGTAACGTCAAAAGAATGAGTAAATTTATATTAGGTAGGTAACTTCAAGCACGTTTGGATGCTATTAGATAATAATTTGTTGTTTGGTTGTAGGGTAGGGTAGGGTAGTGTAGGAAAGTAGGGTAGGGTAGGTAGTCAGTTGATGGGAGCGAAGCCGCGGGCACAGCTAGTAGCATATAATTTCGTTGCTGGAGATTGGAGTAGTAGTGTGCATACGTACCGGCGAGGCGCACGTACCACCAGCCGGCGCAGCCCACCTTGAGCAGCTCGGCGTGCTGGCCCTCGCGCAGCGACACCTCGCTCGGGCCCACCGCCGTGTAGTCCGACAGCGCCACCAGCGCGCACCCCACCGCCTGCCACACAACACACGCTCAACATCGCGACTCAATCTTAAGTACTTTCCGCATGACGCTGTGACCATTTTTGTACCGTGATGTTCACACGACATAGACAATGGCATTTTATATAAACGTACGCATAGAAATTAATATGAAAGTATTCATGCGATTGTTTATAAATTTATTCAATTATTTTAAATATCATTTCAGTAAGTGACATTGTCTATGTTAGTTGTTTACGATAATGAGTCAGTACATGTTTACACTGCTTGTAGATTCAATTCTCAAATACAACATGGTTTAAAATTCATTCGTGTTGTGTACTGTCGTGTTTCTAGCAATATTATGAATTTATAGCAATCGTAAATTTGTAATACACCATTCAGTTTGTACATTGATCGACATGCATCCCTTCATCACTGGCCAAACAGAGGGCGTAGTCATATTAAAGCCAAACATTTAAAAGACGAACGATAAAATTATCTCTTACTTACATGTGCTGCCTTTACTCTCAACGTTATTTAAATATACAATAGGAATAATGCTCTATTAGTTATCCGAAATATAAGAATAAGAATGCAAACTATAATATCATTTAACTTTCCTGATTACATTTAAGTATTTTATAGGAAGAGTTTTTATAAGAATTACTTATAGGAACTTCTTCATAATACAAAGACCATTTTTAACATATTAGAAAATTTGTTATACCTACCGATGTCTTATCGTTCTGTTATGTAAATAAGGTTTTTGTTTGTATTTACAACGACAATTGTATTTATTTTTGTTTCGTCTAACAAGTTGATTAATTATGGGTAATTATTAAATATGTCTGCTTTGAATTGCGAATGCTGCTTAAATCATCTTTCATAGATGTTACAGGCCTAACTTAGATCCCGGAGCTCCCGCCGAGCATGCTTTAACGAACCCGGGACTCCGGCAATGGCAAAAACGGGACCGGCGTGTTTTTAATCGGTGCAAGTCCGACATATCCCCACGTCGTGCCCTCGGCGTGGGTTGAAGTCATTAGATTTTCACCCATAACAAAGAAAAAGGCCTAACTGTTTGCCTTGAATTTGACTACGCCCTCGAGACACACACATGCACCATAATATTGAAGTGAGTCATACAATAAGTTTCCTTTTTGTATTTACTTGAAATATTAATTTAGCGTTTGACCAGACCATGCATGTTAGTGAAGCAATTTAATAGAACACACAAACAGTAAGTAGTTAATGTTATGTAAACAATTAAAACAGATCGTTGAGTACGATATAGATGACAGTCAAATACACACATACTTTAGAAGATAAATATGCAAATATTTTTATATTTAATTTATACATGAAACAATAAGTAGGTGGATACAAATTATAATGTATTATAAGTATATTGTAACTATGTAGTTCTTAAAATATAGGTATTCATAGATAGGTAGTCCATAAGTCCAAGGGTTGTGAGTGCTAGCAATCATAAAATTGAATGATATTTGAGCGTTCGAAAATATTCTCCCATTAGTTTAAGTTGACCATTAAATTCTGTTAATTTTAATCCGTTTTTTCTAAATATACGACCTAGAACGAGCAAACCAGGCACATTGTGAAGTTATCCTTACCAACTACATATAATTGTCACGGGATAATATAAAGAGAACATATTCTGGAATAAATTATGATGGTAAATACAAATAGGTATGTGGTTAAAACTGCATATCAACAGCAACTTAAATTTTCGAACGTTCAAAACATTAATAAATTTTAAGATTGTTTGTATAACTTGTATCAGAATTGCGTCACACTGAAATAAACAAACATTAGATATTTATCATAAGCTGTTAAATTGCACGTCCAAAGCAGTGGTCAGTGAATGATGCAAGCTGTGATGCCGTGCTCAGCTGTGTCCAAATACGCTAAATATAAGTTATTGTCTGCATAGGGCGGATATCGATTGAAATAAGATTTAAAGATAAATCATTAAAGGTATATAGATGTTATAGCGTCTCGGATTCTTTAATAGACTTTGTTCATTATATACTTTGATTTAAGATCGTGTAGACAATATTGTAGTTGAAATAAAGCGAAATTATTTTGCACTAAAATAAGTATATACTTAGATAATTATACGAACGTAACATATTATTATAAGAAAGATGTAAATAGTAGGTAGATATGTATTACATAATATACAATATGTTGTCGCTAATGTTTTATGATATTGAAATACAAAGATCAAAATAATCAACATCGATGTATTTATAACATTTAATCGAAGCAAGCGCATAATTTAACATAAAAAACCAATAAGCACACTGACAATGAGTGACATAACAAACAAAACATGACTTACACGATAGTTAAGGTTCAGCGAATACGACCGAGATATCCACGTTCTCTTTGGTTAGATACTTTAAACTTTGGATATGAACTCAGTCTCTTTTTCATTATGTACAAAGCCACTACTGGCTGTATGCTCGCAAACATTTATTATATTCAGTACTGTGACACGTAAAACGTGGATGTGGCTTGTGCGGAGCCCGCCACTGAAAAGAACTGAACCATTCTGTGGATGGTACCGTTGAGACCCACGGCCTCCGTCACCTGTTGAACAACACAACTTAGAGCATGGCGGCCATTTGCTTAACACATCGTCCGACAACATGGCGTCCCTTATAGGGCCCATTATGTACCTCCTTCTTTAGTGAACATAAGTAGTTGGAATCTGGTAGAGTGCCACGTGGACCGTGCATAAACTAAATTCGTAAGATTTCAGTGCTAGTGTCGCTAAATCATTTAAAAGGAACTAAAAGCGATGATGGCTAACTTAACTTTTATGCTGTGAGGGCGTGAATCCTATTGGACTAGGGTAGGACCTTAAGATTGTTATCGTATATCAAGAATTTGTAGTATTTACATAATTTACACGGCTATATCTATAAGCAGATACTACAAATTCTCAGACGATTCGGATATTTTTCTACCACCTTTTGACCAAAACTTGTTATTCCGTATCCTTAATTTAGATTAATGTTATCGGGAAGCATCATGTGCATGGGGTTGCCAGCGTTGTCATGCGCTACCCGTGACTATTCAGCCCGCATTCCTTTAAAAATACACTTTACACTTACATAAGAGTGGGTTTCACTTCACTCAACACTGCAAACCCAAAATTAGTTGGCATTAATTTTAAAGACCCACGTTTTAGTAAAGCTACCCCGACAGTAAGCGTAACACTACAGTCCTATGTTAGTAGACGTTATCGGAGAGGACATGACTAACATTTACTCTGAACATAGGGTAACATGAAATGACAGGAGCAAACTTTCAACGAACAGATTTAGACATAACATTTTCAAAGATTACAGTAATAAGTACAAATTGATTAATAACTGAATTTTTAGTTTTTACAAATGTATAACATAATTTTGGTTGGCTATAGAATGTGAATAGTTGTTTGTTTGCGAGCTGAGTGCAGGGTACGTACCGGCGGGTGGTCGGGCTCGTCGTCGTCGTCGTCGGAGGGGTCGGTGGACCAGCAGGGCTCGTCGTGCGCGTCGACGGAGCCCGCGCGCGCCGGCGCCGGGCCCAGCGCCGGCGCCGGCGGCTGGCTGCCCGGCGGGCCCAGCTCCCACGAACTTGTTTGGATAAGCGTTCTGCACCACAAATTCACACAGGTTTAAATATTATTTTTCTGTAGATATGGCTAATGCACCTACGACGTAATATATAAATAAAACGTATTATATGAGCGTCAATGTGAGCTGATGTGTACAAAAATAATTTGTAAAAGGCTGTTTAATTTAATCCGTCATGTCTTGAAATTAAATACAAATAGTAGACAGGAAACATTTTTTAACCTCAGTAAGGACTCGAACCCGCGACTCCAGTAGTCGACGTTAGGCGCACCAGTCGTTTTACCAACTAACCTACTGAGGTCACTGACAGAGGTGTAAAAAGAGGATGAGAAGAGGCCTGAGCCCAGCAGTGGGACATTTATAGGCTGGTATTATTATTATTAAGTATAAAATTAACAACCAATCACAACAAACAGTTTTTAGTGTCAACAGAAATACTTTCTTCCCGAGTATTGATACCATATGACCTGACGGCCTGATGTAATAAATATATTTTATTGGTTGTTTCAAAAACATGTGTAAGTAGTAGTAGTGTACCTGTGCTGCGCGCCGTACTGGCGCACGCGCTCGCCCTTGAGCTCGTTGAGCTGGTCGAGCAGCACGCGCTTGACGCGCTCGACCCAGGCGCGCTTGACGTCGGCGCTGGCCGCCGTCAGCGTGTGCACCTCGGCGCGCCCCTGCCGCCACACCTCGAACTTGCGCAGGTCGCCCTTCACCGACTCCGTCAGCCCAATTTGTGACATCTGCACACATTTTGCATTGCTTTGGTTAAGGTTTCGTTGCATATCCTTACGCCGCTTGTCCACCGCTGCCGTCAATGAGAACGAGATTCACGCCTAGTTCATTTCATCAGGTCTACTGCAGTTTACCGCATAAACCGCAGCCTTCATCAGGCTTTATTGGCGAGGGGTAGCGACACGTACATTTAGTGTGGACGTTTGTATGTAATGTATGGTACAATTTTATGTAAATTCTTTTAAAAGATTTTGTATAAAAGAGTAACAAATAAACGCCCATTCGTTCATTCTCATTTTTGGCTTTTCTAATATTAGCATAACATTAAGGTGCGTTAATGTTCTCTTTCACTTTATTTCCAAATAAAGGACTAGGTATTATTATAAACCAATATATATTATTATACCTGTAGATCATGTTTGAAGTGGTAGGTGGCTTTATTATGACTGTTCTTGGTGGCAGGCTTGCAGAACAGCATGGCCTTCTCGTACAGGAATATGTGACGTCGCCGCGGCCGTATCCTGAGCCGGAGGTCGCGCTTATTCTCTGACACCACGAGGAACGAGCCCTGCATTAACAGCTCGCCTTGTTGACTTAAATCCAGCTGGGGACACAAATATAGGAGGTAAAGGTACCTAGGGATCTTCTTCGATACAAACCAAGAACAAATGTTACTCATCGACATAATTACTGTTTTAAAAGGATGTGAAAGCCAAACAACAATCTATTATGGCGCAGTCAATAACCTGTCTGAGTCAGTATTTGTATATGGAAGATTGTCTTCCACTGTATATATAAGTCAACATCCTTACAAGACACAATAAGTAATGGTTAGAAAAAAAATAAAATAACAATATTGAACCGGTGCATCACTATCATAAAGAACAAATTTAAAAAAAAAAATGTATTTAAGATGAGGCCTGAAATGCCTCTACGCTTGCAGCAATGTCACTAGAATGTAGTACGTATCGTTTTCGTGTAAGCTAAGTGTCGTTGTGGTTTTGTCATGAATCAAGCGGACAGTAGAAGATACATCATCCTATTGGTCAGTTGTGCCCGTTTTCACCGCAAGTTCAGTGTCTTGGCACAACGTTATTAAGGTTGATTGTTACATTTGATTTTATTAACACCGGAGCTTCTATGACACAAAACACAATTGTCATTTTTTTATCGGGTAATATAAAAACATTGTTACGACCTACGTTACAGTATATAATATACAAATAAAAAATTATTCGGCCATAGCTTGATTAATAGAAACAACGTTTGCTAATTTAGGATATAGCAATAGCAAAATCTTATAATTTACAAAGTAAATTTTGTGTGTAAACCAAAAGAGTATCTATCCAATGAGGGTTTTTGCAATTAAGCTAATTCGCTAGGTTCGCTAGCTAGTCTGTCAATATATTTTTTTTATTTGCTTGAAATATAGTAAACTACAGATCTTATACATTAGTACAGTTCTTCACATCCTCCTCTTTATGAGGTCTATTTGTCAATTTCCACCAATCACAAGCCTGTAGCTTATCTTTCATTGGTGAAATTTGACAGATCGACCTCATTTTTAATTGCGGAAACCCACACTGTTTAATTTGGTAGGTGCAAGAGACTTTAGTGCAGGCTGTATTAATACAGTTTGTTACAAATAGGTATTCTTTTTCACACGTATTTGTAGGTAGGTAGGACCTTCACTTTGCAATAGCATGCGTAAATGATTATAGAATTCAGCATTTTGCATGTCATATTTAAATCATCTGAAAGCTACAATAACTTGAGGCTACAAAAACAGTTATTCTATTGTAATGAATGGCTTTTTAAAACATAAGACAAAACTTACAGGGACGCCGGTGATTGCTATTTGATGCATAGAGTCGTTGACACATTTTAGTACAACGAGCATACAGTCTAATGCTTGCTGAAGACCCGTTGTCATGGAACCGCACTCGCTATATCGAAGTAGATCCTGAAAACAAAACAATAGATATATCATAGTAATTAAAGATACTGTCGCGTTAATGTGCATATTTAGAAAATAAAAGAGTAAAAACATGAATGTTATTTGTAAAAAGTACAGGAATGACGTGTTTTGTATTATAATGTAGGTGTAGGAAAAATATTTCAACATTTTGAATGAAATGAACAATACAAAGACATAATAAAGGAGAATTGCGTCAGAACGCTATGAATGTTCTACCCACAACTAGCAGGCCAGTTTTAACGTACGAAAAGATAAAGTCAAGATTGCCGCATTTTGTTTAAGGATGGATGACCATTCCAAAAAACATACTGAGCCCCTCTGTGCCTCGGAAAGCCGAACCAGGAAAGCACTAGAGTGCAACTGTGTTTGCGAATATACTAATGCACTGAAATTTCTCCTCTTCAATGTTCAGAGAAGCCACCGCCGCCGTTTGGAGTACTTTACCTCCATTATATATAATTATGGTAGTAGGCAAATAATTGTTTGAGGAACTTTGGCAAACTTAGATGAGGATGTTAGTACCTTAAGTAGTAGCTGGTATTTAGTGATCCTTTGCACGGGCTTGAGCAGGTAGGCGGCGAGCGGCAGCTTGTGTCCGAGGCGCAGCTGGCACGCCTGCAGGAACAGGTGCGTGTCCACCAGCGTCTCGCGCAACCGCTCCGAGCGCGGGATATTTTGGCAGTAGTAGCTGTAGAGCCGGAAGAACGTCTCCCTCTGTCGACAACGGGAAGAACGAACGGTAAGCATAAAAACATCACAAGAAACATTAAATAAAATATTTAGTTCTATTTCCGCAAGAACAATTGACTTTGAATTAATTTCTATGCTATCTATGTCATGCATTTTCTTAAGTTTTTTTAATAAGCTAAACAGTTGGTTATAGTAAGTGCCATCACGGTGTAATAGAGTTATCTGCACTGGGAAACGGAAAGGTTGAAGGAAGCGAGGAATGTAACAACGTACAATTTTTAATAAGCGCGCATTTGGCAACACAGGAAACTGGCACGACGAAGGTCTTACAATTTTAAACACGGACGTTACAACGTTAAACAAGTTAAATAGTAGGTATGATTAAAACATATAAATATGTAATAGATTAAAAGATAACTAATAAACATACCTTTTCAACAAAACACAAGGCAACGAGTTCCGTAGCAGAAATAGATTTTTCTAAATCTTTTAGAAATATGTCCTGGTGGAATGTGAATAGTTCGTGTAGGTTGCCGAACAGCACGTCGGTCTGCCCCACGAGAGCTGCCGGCAGCAAGTGTTGGTTTTCTGGTTTTTCAATTTCTTCCTTGTAACCCTGAAATCCAAATAAATTAGGTATAATATATTTAAAATTATCAAGTAACAATTTATCTTGCTAATCTTAAATACCGAGTTCAGAAGCGATGAGCAATGGCTAATAGTTTCACACCAGTCCTGCAAGCGTCTGTCATAATCTTCATAAATAGCTTCCAGGCATTTACATTCTGAAGGCGTTAAACTGTGATTCATTTTCCAAAACTTCGACTTTTTCTTAAGGTTTTTCAGGGTCGATGACCAGTTTCCAAATGTTTGATTACGATTTAAACTTTGTGTCTTTCTTTCACCGCGAGCATTGCGATTAGATTTGTTGTCATTTCGAGAAGCATATGCGTAACTGTAGTGATTATTATTATTACTTGAAGATTTAAGACATCTGTTTGGCTTGCGACAAGATAACGTAGAGTGTAAGCTTCGCACATAACTATCAGTGTTACTTCTACGACACATTGTTGAACCTCTTTTACTATTTGTACGATGCGAGACCGATGAACAATGATCTTTAATGGTATAATTCCACTCTTTCATTATTCTTTTATAATCTTTAAGGATACTTGTCAAAATATCTTCAGAGTCTTTGCTACTACTACCCATCGTATTTCTAAGTTCGGTGCAACTGGAAGATTTGAGCTGAGAGTCCTTGGAAATAACTGAACCAGATAAATATTCAGGTGTCGATATATCCGCATCGAGACACCCGAACAGAGGATTCTTCACTAATTCTGGAACATCGAGAACGGTTGGCGCAGTGGTAGTGAGAGACTCTGCGGTAGTGTCCTCAGAGGCAGTGACCGCGTCGGAATCCGGCAAGTAAGTTATTTTCTCTTCACTTTTTTGCGTATACTCGTAACCAGGCAGTGGTTTACCGTAAAAGAAGTTCCCAGTGAACGGCTCCATGTGCACCGGTTTAATATTCCGCGGGTTATATTTGACGCGACTATTTTTTCCCACATCACTCACTGACTTCCTGCACTTTTTGTTACGGAGCTTCCCTCTTTCGAACAAAGGAATTTGATTTGCGTAGTCGCTGAAGAGTGTAGAGTCGGATGCGGCTCTAGTCAGACGTTTCTTCTTAAGAGTGGTGGGGTTATCGTTTTTTTTGTAATACCACGAGTAGGAAGTGCCAACGCTAATATTCGCGGAAGATTTATGGAGGTCGTATTTTCCATATTTCATGGTGCAACGCGTGGCGAAGTATAACAAGCGACCGAGAGCTTGCACTGGCGTGCAGTTGGCGAATGAGTACCATACATTGCGTTCCGCTCGAGGAGCTGACGCAGTCGGTTGCGTGCGTTGCATCCAATGCACTAGATAGACGTAGTGAGCCTCCCCGACCGACAGCGGCTGCCGGGACATAAACAAGTAGTGCACGCACTACAAACATGGTAGTGGCACATTTGTTTTTCAGAGCGCGGCGATAGCATGGAGATATGCATGTGTTTTATTGGAACTAATCTTCCGTAACAGAAAAACGATTTGATCTAAATAACATTCAAATCGTTTGTTACAATTTGCTTCGCCTGTTATTATTGTTGTACAGGAAGTAATTTATTAGCAGTTTGTGTAATGATTTGACAATACTTTGAAAAAATATTATGTTTCTTAGTATATACTAGGTAAAGTTCCTACATGAGGGATTACATATAGGACATAGCTGTTTGCAAATAATACTGCCTAATATGAAGGCCTTAGTCCGGTTTAGGCAGATCTCTTGCGGCAAGTGGGTTCCATAATAGGATTGCCAAATCAGCTGACACCAGGGACAAGCATTTGCTTTCGCTTCTTATTCAGATTCTGTCCCTACATATAAATACTTTTTACACAGGTTAACGGACTCATTTTATATATAGACATTTTGGCATACGACGCGACTAAAAGTGTGAGCATCCGTTTCAATAAAATGAGTAACATCCTTATTCGTTTTGGTGTAATATGTGTGCATTATTGAATGTGGAGACATAGCTGCTGTAGAGGAATTCCGCATCCTATATGCACGCTTCTTGAATAAGGTGCTTATTTAGATTATATAAGAGGTGTGTGAGGTTATCTTGTGTTGTATAAGAGCAAGGCTACGTACGTTGAGTATTGAGCCGAGCTCCTGCACGTAGACTCGCTCGGTCTGCATGAGCTCGGCCAGCACGTGTCCTCGCCGCAGCCGCCGCGCCTCGGCGTCTTCTCCACCTGAACTCTCGGACCCACCCGATGTCTCCATCTGTACGTCAGAATATATCATTAAAATTTAATATAACGTAAAAATAAACTTCAAATTAGAATATCATAATTATTCATGTTTATTTTAACATATTTATGCATAAAGTTTTATCTAAAACTATAAGGAGAAATATGTAGCGTTAAATTTATTTTCTGCAACCAAAACGTATCTACGAATGAGCTTCGTTCTGGAATCCGAACTGTTTTATAAGGCAAAAGTGCAATCGCTTATATTTTGAATAGGTAGTATTATTAATTACTTTGGTGCTATTTTTGTCTGCGCTGCAACCACTGAATGAGTATTAATAATTAAATAAGATTATGATGATGTTCTTTGGTCATCATACATTTGACAAGATTTTGAAAATTCAAGCAATTTCATATTCAAAAGAAAGTAAAAAAAATCTAAACTAACAATTATGTAAAAGAAAATTTTAATTAGAGACAAAACCAGCTAATCTATCTACTGTTAGTTAGACTGTAAATATAGGTACCTTGCTATCTTATTTAATTAGAAAACGTCTACTCAAGCAACCTATTTAGTCGTAGGTACATAATGTGAATGTAAAACAACAGAAATAGTGAACGTTTAAAACACATAATACAATACCAAATTACTAGTTGTTAAAATCGATTTGTTTACAATAGGTAATAACTGCTCAAATATGTAAGTACCTGCGAAAGCCCCATAAAACACTGGAATTCAATAAACTTATAAATTAACAGTTTGTTTAGTAAGTGTACGTAGTTCCGTTGGTAATTTGTCTTAGCTTTATTGCATAGTTTTTTGTATAAATACTTTTGAGTACGTTACTTTTTGGCATTTTTATTGTTGTTAAATGACAGTTACAGTATTTAAATATGTCATACTCCGAGGAGCCGAGGTTTACTTTACAAAAAGATTGATTGTAACCATAACCTCTAATAATCTTCTAGCACCTATTTCAGCCACATTTTTTTTATGCTATTGCTATTAATACTTTTTTATGCAGTTTAATGCTATATGGTTATAGGCTGTATGATAAAATATAAAAGTAGGTTCGCTGAGTAGATACCTACTCAGTATCTCAAGAAGGTAAGGTCAAGAAGAAAACATACCTAAGTTGTAGATAATAAGTGATTAAATATCAAGTTATTCAAACTTACATGTTTGTGTTGTACTGAAAAATCTTTAACAATTTTGTATCCAGTTTTCAGCACTACGTTCAACGTTTCCATACTTAAGACCGTCCAAATATCACAAAGAATAACACAGGTTCACTTAAATAACTTAAAAATCCAGACGAATTTTTGAGCGTAATCAGTTTGTTGCTAGGCAAACCCGAGCACATGGTGTCTGTTAAATGTGTGTAAGAATAAGGAACTGATGGCACTGGGCCGGGATGAGAAGGGGCCGCGGGAATACGTTGGGACCGTAAAAAAAAGTTGTTGCCTCCACTTTTGTGCAGTTAAACTGGCACGGTAGGTGCTCTACTTTATTTAACGGCAGAAAAGGGGCATCGTTAACAAGCTGGGCGACTATATACAGTCGTTTAGTGTTTGATTTATTTCCTCATATTACATTAATTGTGAAACAAAAATAGTCGCTGGTGTTAGTTCTTAATTTCCGTCAGAAAACTAATCTAGTGATATAAAACGCGTCCTATATTAATATTATAAGAGCAGCTATAAGGAAATATCTGAAAACAGAAACAGAGATTAAATAGTTAAGATAAGTTAACGAATGCTTTTGGTTGGTTTTGCAATAAATATTAATAACGAAATCTCTTGCATTAAAAACACGTAAAATAGTGTTATTAACATTTATCTATTTGGAAATACATTAAAGCTGCGGTTTTTTTTATACCGATTGCGAAAAGTTAGAAGCGTTTCGTATATATTGAACCTTTAAGATTACATAATAATTGCATCTGTTAGGAGGTTTTAATGATGGAACTGATGGAATGGATAGAAGCTATGAATTGTAGAACTAATAATTCAAAACTTTTAACAAAATTTGTAGCCTTAAGGGAGTAATTTTATAACTATATTAGTTTAAGTATATTACTTAATTAATATTTTAATAATGTCAAGTTTACCTCTGTATACTACTCCGCATTACCTACACCTATTTTATTATCGTTGTTGGCAGTGCATTACGTTATTTGCAACTTAACTTTAAAACGAAATCATTATTTTTGTGAAGTAGAGCATTTTTGCCTCCGATGGTAGTAGTCGTAAAGGGCGACGTGCAGTTACGTGCGCCAGGCATACTACACCAAGCACGTTGTATAAACACGTATCTGTGTGCGTGTATATCCACTCGCTTTACCTTAGTGTTTGTAGGCCACCACCACCTGCCAACATCTTCGTAGTTCTAAGGGTCTCTCTCTACACTCTTTGTGGTACACGCTATTGATTTGAAATATTCCAGTCGAGATTCATTGTTTTCTTTTTTTCTTTGTTTCTTGCTGAGAAACATCTGTGTACTTCCTTTATTTTGGGTCGGACATAAGTTTGAGCACGTGCTTGGGGATAGTGAAAATTATTTAGTTTATCGAGTTGGAGAGTTCGTGACATTTCGTTTTGATTGTCAATAATTAATATTATGATCGTACTTACTCTAATACAGGCAAGGTAAAAAAAAAGAAAGTTACCAGATGTAAGTGATGAATATTATATCGCGTTGTTGATTAAAATTTAGCAACCCATATTTGTTAATAGCATTTACATAACCCTGCTATTTTCATTAATTGCACAAAATAACTGGATAATGAAATTCTGGGATATTTTATTTTTCAGAATAATACAACAAAGCAACATCATTTGGTCTGGTTGTAATGGAAATATGGCGGCTTTATAAATCCATGACCCCCGACAGTAAATGCACTTGAACTGATTGACCATATTATGCGTTCAATTGGCGCGCCGCGGCTGTGCGCGAGTTATAAGCCGTGATTCATTCGATGAACTTAGTGTAATCAACTTACTTTGAAAATAATGCTCGATTTTAATATTTTTTTTATATATATTATTGCAATGAAGATCAAGGTTTCTACAATTATTTTTTTAGATGATTGAAGATTCCTGCAGCGCTACGTTATGTCGTTGTTCTATGTTGTGTTGAAATATTAAAACATACATACAAGATACGTGACGAAAAACATTACCCTTCCTTGGCAGTAGTGTAAAAAGATAAATGAAGACATCAATGTCCATCAAGAAAAATATATGCCGTTACTTATCTCCAAGCAATGCTTATTTTGGAGACCACTGTTGTGAAGTGTGTTAATGATACATACAATTAGAAAGAAAGAGAATACATTATTGCAATACCATTTAAGTACCAGAATAGAACCATAGTTTAGATTTAATTGTGTATCACTTAGTTTAGAAATATTTATAATCATAGTTTTAGCTTTGAATCTCGAATCAAGTACACTATAGTGACTATAGGTATACATACAGGTATATATATATGCAATTTTATATGCTGCATAATATTGTAAGTATTTCACTTCCGCGAGATGTAACAGTCACGGTTGACGAAAGCAGAAAGTGTAATAATTTGGGTCTAACTTACATAATCTTTAAAATCTAAAATCAGTAAATTGCATATGCATCTACAATGTTTACCAATAATTTATATATTTTTAAGTTTTCGTTTCGTCATTACAGACCCTAAAAATGGTTGAGAGGACGCCAAGTTAAAACCTACTTGTTTATGTTATCAGCAAGGATATCGTTATAACAATGCCCATATGTCTTGAAGTTAAATTTTATAAATACTTTGCTATAAAATAAATAATTATTGAGTCGAATACATCGAAACTATAGACAGTGCTGAGAATCAAGGACATCTATATACGAACGAAATTTTAATGTCAAGACCGGTTTCGAAATTAGTCATCATTATTGTAATAAAACTAGGTATGTTAGTTTTTTTTTTTAATACAAGAATATAGGTACTAGTTTTTAGTAAAGAACCAAAAAGCTATAAAGCAAAATTAAATAGGTAAAATATAATCAATAGAAGGAAGGAAAGAAGGAAGCCGAGAGCAACTTAAGAATAAGTTGCTACATGTAAACTTTCAAGTGTTATAAAATTTTGTGTGGGAAACATTAAAGTTACATCGGCCTAGTTGAAGACACAACATGACATGTAACCTGAGACATGGTTTTCTGTATAAACTCCCAGGAACAACAGTTGCGCAAGTATGGTGTAACTAGAACGCTCTCCCGTTACGCAGACCGTTACTGTAATCACTGTTACATGGAACTTATGTTACTTTACAGGGAATTAATATTTTTTATAATAGGTATGTTATTGTATTATATTTTATTTATAACAGTGACAATAGTATTATATATTTTCCTCCAATTTATTCTAATAGGTACTCATAAACGAAATGATTACTCCTTAAACGGTCAGCAAAGCTTTTTTTAGGATTTGTTTTATTTCGTGCTTATAATATTAATTAGCATACTGGTCATGCACCAAAATAATACTTACATTATTTATCGGTGTTTCACAAAAAAAGTGGTCGGACAGTCTTATTAGATTTCTCTTTAATAATTATATCTTTGATTGACTGGAATTAATTGCCACCGCAGTCTATGCATAATGAGGTAATCAGAATTTAGTGTAATCAAGGAGTCGTCGATTAGGCTATGTTTCAATCAACTAAGAAGTACATAATTAAATTATACATTATATTTTAATTAGGTTGCTTGCCTACATTGTTATGCATAATCTGAGCGGTCTCTTTCCGGTATCTTTATAGGGTTGTGTAAAAGCCTAAACTTTTTAAAATTATTAGATGGAATTTGTAAGTCCATTATATACAAGTTATCAAATATCAGTAGCCACTGTGACAGGAAAACATCTGCGTGTGGGATTATCGCAAACGTCGGTCGCTAACATGTATATCCGCATTGTGATAGTGTTCCACAGGTAGCATACAATTTGAGCGTCACACGATATAAGATTACCACTAATTACATATATTATTATACAGGAACTGCTCTACATAGGACATACAGATTAGGTTTTATATAAACACGCTAGTGTGTTAACCACGTTGTCGTCGGTAAGAATTAACAATAACGATTCGAGTATCATTAGGTTTTTGGTTCCGAGTCGATAGTCTTAGTGTACATATAAAGGTATATTAATTATTTCAGCCCAACTGTTTGTCGTGCCAATGATGTGCTTGAAATCCTGGAAATTCTCGTGAAGAGATTAATTAACTGTGACTATTTTATAATATTTTTATTAACAGTCTTATAATCGCAGTAGTTGCTACATAAAGAGTAACCCGAAACTTTAGTATTAAGTCGAATAATTATCAGGTTTCGTGAGCAACCAAAATAATTAAAATTAATTGAATCAGGTATAGGTAATCAATGATGCGTTGCATGTAGATATAAATTATTGTAGGAATATAATTATGATATATTTGTTAGTTACGTGTTAATAATTGACAGGAACTTTGATCTAAGTACACATTAACTTTATAAATTAAAACTACGTATTAAGATTAGGACAAGTAATATACACAATGAACAATGAAACTCACTGTGCTTAGTTTCCATGAGAGCTCTTCCACGACCTGAGCCCATCCCATGTGATAGCTCTTCACTCTAGTTTGATGTGGGTTAGGTCTGGGCCGTAACTCCACGTTAACTTTTGGCGACTCAGGTCTAGAGTTTGCCCTTGAGACCCCCATTTTAACTGTCAAAGACACTTTATTGTTTGTCACTACACTGTCACTTTCTGATCGTTCCGTTGGGCCTGATGACGTCATTGTAACATTGTTCTTTAAGACTTTATGACACAGGCGCTGCGTTCATTAACAATACACACGTATCTTGGGTTCGAGCATGATCTGATAAATACATAATGATAAACAAACATATGACAATAGTTTGGAAAGATAATTAGCAATCATAACAGAAATTTGTCGATATGTAAACTATGTATGTCATAATGGGGTCGAAGTGTATTGTATTTTATACTCACAGTACTTAGTGATAATAGTTGCCAGAGTAGAACAGATATAAACTGGTTCAGAATACTAGGACTTTGAGGTTGCTATCTTATTTAAAACCAAATTGTAAAAGATTAAGCATAATCATCTAAATTAGTAAGTAGTATTTCTTTAAATGTAATGTAGAGAAAAAATCCTAGCAGGAATGTGAAAGTGATTCTTTCTTTTCAAGTAAGTTTGAAACTGAGAGATGGTGACGATAAATCTGACGTCATGACATGTTTGTAGGATAAGAACATAATCATGACCAGAAAAAAGCATAATATAAGTCTATATTGATGTCATTGTAATTAATAATATTCTTCGTGTTTGAGGATGAGAATCTAAATAATTTATGCTTAAAGTTATTCAACATATATGCATCGAGGACGGTATGGATTAATTGATCGAAGCTGTCGAAAATGTATTCGATTGACCTGGATGATGGCGGAGTTTCGTTCCGCGACTATGTTTTTGTTAGTCTCGATCACGGAGCAATCAAAACAACCGGTCTCGCGGAAACGAGCCAGGAAGTGGGACAACGTAGAAACTCGGAACTTTAACATGCGCGCCAACGTACAGACGACCTTCGGATTTAAATAAAATGAAAAGCAAACGAGCAAATTTATCCTAACACTCTCTACTGATCGTAGTAGAGTCAAATATCGCGACTGTACAATTAATCTATAACAAAATGTAGGTGATATTCTAGAACAGAATGACAGTGATACATCTATGTATTAAATAACATCTAATAAACGGGGACATTTGGTAAACACAAGCTTATTCTGTCGCGTAACAGTTTTTGTAGCAAAATTTAGTTTATTATACAAGAATCATACTATGTTGTTATTACCAAATCGTGTTTATGAAATATTGAATCACGTAGCATCTAAATACATAAATCATGGGATAGATACATACCACGGAAGTACAGTTACATCACACAAGGTAAAAGAAGTTGATAAATTGTTTGCCTGTGACCCAAAACCTGCCGCCGATTGTAGTAAGAAACGAGACACAGGACAAACAGGATACAGGACCATCGGGTGTGGGGTGTAAACATTATTCTGCACCGAGGAACTATTTACATCCGAGTATAAATTCAGTCCTGGGGAGCCACGACCGATTGACATTGGCATTGTGATGTTTTGATCAACTGAACCAACACTAGCGCCAAATTGCTACAATATTGTGTCCATTGGGAGGAACTAACTGGAATCAAAACACGGACATTTTTTTTATGAATACTGAACCACGTGGTTTATAAATTAATAATAATTTTGTATTAGAAAATGAAATGAATTCAAGAGCAATCTTGCTTCAATTGGATATTTGAAAAAATTAAGAGACGTTATCTTATGACCTTAAGATAACAGTACTATTATAATTTATCTAAATTATTTACAGTTCTCAAGTTTTTCACTTCACGGACAATAACATTAATGCACTTGATACGTCAATCAAATGCACTGACAACAACTTGAAACAAAGAACTATAAGTTTATAAGGGTAATAATCGATTTGGCCATTAAAAAAATACTTAAGACATACTGAATGCTACCGATAAAAATAAATAGGTACTCTTTGAGTGTTTATAGATAAACTAATGGAAATGCACATTCATGTCATCAAAGAAACCTCCGACCGCATACACTTAATACAACTAGAACCCATTTTAAAGTGGCTTTAAATATAAAAAAAATACTAGTAATTACAGAAATTTATATCGCGCGTGCACTTATAGAAGAATTAGCTCAATTGTTTTTACTTTTAAGTCCCATCGGCCCATTTAACGCTAAATTAAAATAATCTGTCTAATTTACAGTTCTTTAAGCAAAAACAGTAAGTTACAACGGTCACTTTGCTTCCGTTAGATCGCGTTACTAAACCTTTTTTTACAGTAGCTAACTACTTATATTTATTTTTATAAATCATGTTATAGGGGTAATAACAAAGCATCATAGTAAAACTCAAGTATACTGAAACCTAACTACAAGAAACTTTCAACATTATAACACTCGTTTCTGATAAATGTTTGCTGATAGTAATGGTTAGTTAGAATATTATGATTAAATGCTATGTAGGTACATTGTTATGGAAAAGCTAACTTTAAAAACACGTTTAAAATACATAGCATAAACATATCACCAATAAAAATTTTTTACCAACTCTCTGTATTAACGGGTCTTTAAAATCTTGAAAACAAATAGATGAAAAGGAGAGTTAACATTTTAGTTGTCTGTAATGTAAATGCCTCGGAGGATTTCCGGATAACACTACTTTAAATGAGTAAAATTGTCCTCGAAATGCTACTTTCTACGGTCAATTGAAAGATTCAAGTAGACATGCTTTTGTCATTTATCTAGTTGCTTTCAGTAGTTAGTGCTAAACGCTTACATGGTGCGTGCATTAGTGGTAAAGGTATGGTTGGGGCCGCGACCGAGTACGACGATTATATCCGTTATATCTCCGACATTACTGCGAGGAAAATAGCGTCATAAACAACACGAGTAAAAAGCTGCGGTGCAACAACGTATGGTAGCTATCCCGTTAGATCTGTGATAACAATCAAATTGATTCTGTGACCATCGAGACAATATTAATAAGCTCATGTAACGCTAAAGTTATGGATATAAGGGTTGGGAGCCTCTCATTGCCGTTTTATACAGATTTATGTCACTTGCACGAGACGGGTAGAAAGAATTTACCGAAGTCGTCATGCACGATCGCAATAAACTCTTAACGGTAAATTTATTGATCGCGCAAGTACTGAACGAGTATTTAAATTGATTTATTGTGGGCCGATGATTTTTGAAACCAATCAAGAATATTTCGTTTTTTTTTTGTCTTTATTTCACAGAAACTGCTGTTGATTGCAAAATAAGCCTTTTAACACATTTATAAAAATGATGAATGGCCTAATAAAATAATCAATGAAGTGAAAATACTTTAAGACCTTAAATTACCTAAACCGAAGCGAATATATATGTATATAAAATTATGAATATCAAGTTGTAACCCAGAAGTCGAATAAGTTTACTTTCACTTAATCGAACGTATTCCGTTACTATTGAGAAATTGTATTTTGCAATTAAACCAAGGCGTACTAAACGAATAATTTGTATAATTGTCGAGTTCGAATCGATTCTCAGGAAATGAGACAATATGGAAACTACTCTTAGGCATGAAAGGCTCTAACCGTGCTGTATTAGGCATTTTTTTGTTAATAAACAACGAAAAAAATTTACTTTTTGGAAATGTCTCTACCTTTTGTATAAAAAATTGCTGCAGCGGTGTGGCATTATATAAGAATAGTATTTTTATAACATTAAGAAGACTACGCAAAACTTAACTGGTGCCACAAATGAATACTTCTATAACGAACCCTGAAGATTTGTAAAGACTTTACTAAGAAAGAATTTTAACCACAGACCGCATCCTTGACGATCTAGTTAAAACAAGTTGAACCGCGGTCGGATGGGATATGGGAGGGAGGGAGACTGGGGCTGGCTCTCTCGTAAATTGCGCCTGAAAGGGCAATGCCCGGCCGCATGTAAACAAAATCAATGCCCAGAAATAGTGATGCAATTAATCACGAAATTTAAGAGCATCATTAGAAGTTCTAATTATACACTCGATGATCATATATGTTCAAAAATTTTAACGCAAACAAAGGTTTAGGAGAACGAATCAACACAAATTTTAACGATTTAGGAGAACAAAATCAAGCTTAAGTCAAGCTTAATAATTATGAAGCACGCTATTTGATAAACAGTGTACTTAATAGAAATTTAATAATCCCGCAACGAAATATAACACCTTATACAACAAACAAATATACGTCTACGTGTTTTACTTAGATACGATGGGCATAAAAAATACTAATTTGTGCAAATGATCGTAGCTAATAAGGTCAAGGCATATTATGCTATCATTTGTCGCAGCGGAAACAATGCAAATTGTAGCCCAGCACAAATAGAAGCTGCAAAATGTACACACTTACTTCACTTATGAAAACAAGTATTTTGGTACTAGCAGAGCCTTAAAGGATGTTGCATACTTAACTACGAACATAATAATGCAGTTAAAATGTTATTGAGGTCGTATGCTGGTCACTATGTAGAATCGACCGCAAATTAGTAACAATGATTTTAGATGTGCTAATCTTTTAAAATGGTAAACAGATCTTCATAAATTATAGCTAAGTACCATCCCGATCACTTCAGCTTCAGATTCGTTTAAGATTTTCTACGATACCACAGACAGACAGACCGACACGTCAAACGTAGTGCTTTAAAGAACAGGCGCTGTCATTGTTACATGTGATGTGCTCTGTAGGTACACAGAATATGACATGTTTACCTTATTATCAGGCACTTCTGTGTAGTTATAGATATATATTATGTGTACATTGAAAGAACATAGAGAACGAATACAACACCGGTAGCGAACGCGTATCTACAAAGCTGAGTGTTAATGGTGATGCGTGTTTGTTTCTCAAACATGCAGTTAGCGGCTTCGCAAACGCTAAACACCTCTTTGTTTGCTGTGCTCGGCACTTAATAACGTTGAAGGTCGCAACAATATTAAGGTATTACGCAAACAAAGTTCGATAAAACTATTGATGAAGATATAATTTATCAAGTTTAAAAAAGATTTAAGATTGTCGTACACGGATCAGCATTATTTGGTATTTTTATTGGAACGATCTAGAAACGCGGACAGCACTTATTCGTGCCGTTCCAGACAGACCGACCGAACACGGCTGACGAGGCAGCCTCGGCTGCACAATGTCTCGGCCGGTGTAAAATTATAAAATGTAATGGGATTCAAAAGATCCAGATCACTTAAATAAAAGCAAACGAGAAGAATGCTAGAGAAAGATCGCTAAGAAATTTAAATTTTCTATACAGGAGTTGAAAAAGCTATCGTTTAGCCAAGAGAAACTAAATGCTCAACCTAGCTCGCCCTGGCTAGTAAGGCCCAGGGGCTACCTTTAAATTTGCCTCGGGTGCAACGGCTCGCGAGCATGAACGAGCGTAGCTCGCAAGCCATGCGCGGTCTGTCTGGACACGGCAATTCGATTCATTGCGAATTTATACTTTCACATTGTAACCCAAAAACACAAGATTGTACATGAAATTAAAGTTCTATAAGTAACGAAATGTGTATTTCACTTATTTAACACTATAATAAATCACTTCAAAACACATTTATTATTGTCAGTTGATTTAAATACGCGTGTACTACACTGAGTCAAGGAAAACAAATAATTTAGTAACCACTAACTGTATTTGCTGTATCTTTCCTTATTTAACATGTTATAATCTAATATAAATAAACCTCAGTTTTTAACGATGATTCAATACCAAAGTTCGATTGGACGATATAAATAATTAATTACGGCAATTTAAATAGTGCTCTATTTACATTGTTACAAGCTAGAAACATATTTAAGCCAATTTTTTAAGCACAATATATTATTGTGATAAAAATATGGCAAAAATGTCTGTATTAAATACCAAAATCTTTATTCATCTCGCTGATACAAAATCGCGTGAGTTATCCAATACAGAGAACGTGAAAGGCCATCATATGGTAATGTGGTTATTAGAAATCAGAAAACGGCTAGCGCGTACCGTTTTGACGTTTCCAGACACGACACAGCAAACGCCGAAACCAGTCTAATATACCATCAAAACGGCCATAAACAAGTTATATGCTTAATCAGCTGTTGAGACCAATATTTTTTTATGACCTTCATAATTTCTTATTTAATTTTCTCATTGCTGTTTAATTTCCCCTTCGGTAGTTCAAAATTAAACAGCAATGAGAAAATTATTAAATAAAAAGTTATAAAAAATGTAAGAAAAAAAAAACAAATTATAGGTATTATTATGTATCAAATTGTTAAAAATAGTTTTGTAACGTTGCTCAATAACACCTGTTACCCTATCTATTTCTATTTTTCTGCTTCCTGTCCATCTAAAGGTTGTCTAGAAGATATCACTATTGGCGATAAGACCGCGATTGTACCCTCTCACTGTTCTGTATTATTTATTGCTGTAATTAGATATTTGACTACTATCAAATTATTTACTTAACACAAATATTTCTAATAATAGTATTAAATTGAACCAGGTGTCGAAATTACATAAAAAAAATAAACAAGAATACAAAAATTATAAACGTTTAAAGTTAGTAGGTTATGTTCTATAGACTCTTTGTCGCAAAACGACGACTTGTACGGGGCAACCCCAGATTAGTATGGAGAAAACAATAGTGACGTCACATTTTGTTATAGCTCTCTCTATCTAATTAGCAATATTAAAATGGTCGCAACTAATTCAATATGAAAGAAATTAATCTGCCGTTATTACAACTCGACATAGTTTGCAATATATATTTATTAAATGAAATATTTAAAATCTTGACAAATGCCCAATTCTCGTGATGTATATAAAAGAATATTCTATCTTGGTGTCTATCTCTATCTCATAAACCTGAAATCACACGTTTAATTTAAGACATGTAAGTAAATATTTTGCTAATTAATTGGCCTATGATTTCATATTGATGTGTTTCGAATTTAAAACAACTACTTATATGAAAGAAACCATGATATCTCTTTCTTCACATTGCATTACTTCGCTAATTAATCGAAATTTTCTATGAAAACCTTGTTGTGTTACATAATGATGTCATAAAATTGTTGTTTGGTCTCACACGTTGAATCATCTTGCTCAAGAGTTACATCTTCATATGAAGTAAATTATAAAACAATTGTCACTACTTCTGCATTTCAAAACATAGCATCGTAATGCGGCATCAATTGTCAACAAATATAAGCAATGAATTGTTGAGATTAACTATATGTATGTGAGTGTAACTCTAAAGAATCTTAAGACAGCTTGGCTTTAATCAAATATTATTTTACTACTTCTACTGGTACAGGTTTCGGCAAGTCCTTTGTCTCGCACTGAGAACAGCGAGTAATCCACAATTTTACTTCCCAAATATGGCGACAGCCAGCCACTTTAATTTGTAGGAAGCGCCCAAATTGTCGGTTATGCCTATTGCATAATTGACCTTCCGTAATTTTCCAGAAGGTGTCTTATATGCTCATTTGCATTAATCGTATTCGTAATGAAACTGCAAAACTTAAATATTTACATACACATCTGTAATTCTGGATGGAGACTACATCAGACACGAAATTGTATTTTTTGGTTTAATATAATAATGTATATTATAATTCTGTAAACGTTGACGACTTCAAATGAGTGATCAAGGATTTCATTGAAACAATGTACGTAGTTTAAACTATTAAGCCGAATATTCTTAATTCAGTAAAATAAACACTATAAAAATTACTGTTGTAGTAGGTAAAACAAATTACAGTAACTTTGTGCAATAAATGATCTATATCATTCCTGAGAACAAAGGACCGCAATCGGCATTGTACGTAATACCGATGAAACACTCGTCTTACGGCACCATCAGTACCCATTGTAAATCACGAGAAAGATTGAAGCAAACAAGTTCCCAGCAACACTATCGTCCAATCGATAAACAATATCATAAAAGCTTTTCCCAGGCGTCATACGGGTAAAACAGCTCGTTTCACGTGTGCTCATGAAACAAAGCCGGTGGCGGCCAAGAAAAAACCCTCTAAAATTTCACTTTCCTTTTGTATTGTGAAGCGGCATTGTATACGGCTACATTACTAGACGTCTTTTTTTAGGGCTTCATCGACACAGGAACTTTAATCAAAAACTGAAATTCAAATACCAATTTATGTGGTTTTAAAGTAATAACATGTTCAGTAGACGACATATCTAAGTATTTATGGGACCAGTAACCATGTTTAGAATCATCGTTAAAACATTTTGGTATGCGTGCCTTATAAGGTTATTCTATATTGATGAAGTAACTCGACTTAATACCAAGGTAATATGATGAACTTAACTAGATATTTTTCGTATCCATTGAGTTAACGAGTTCGTGAGACCACGACATCGAATGAATTCGCAATAATTTTTGGTAAACCAATCTCATTAACTTTCAAGTTCTTTGACTACGTAATGTAAGTGAGATATGTTTTCTTCGAAAGAAATTCTACTCTTTCTCAGAATACTTAACTGTTTAAGACTCTAGAACTTCGGAGAACCGGGGCCTATTCACATGATGATGAGAGACTCATCTAAAAAATTACTACACAGGTTCATTTTCAAAGGACAAGTGCAGACTAAATATCTCTTAATTATTCTAAATTCGGAATCTCCGAGGTCATATTTGGACAAGTGGTCGCCCACTCTTTTTTTAAAAGAAGTGTCTTCTATAAAATAATTGTAACCTTTTAAAACAAACTCTGCAATTTTATTTATTAATTCTTGGTCAAAAATCTATCTCGGTTTTTGTACTGCTCTAATTAAAGCATTGCTAAAGGGTTACAGATAAAGCCAGATCCAAGAACTCACATGGCAAACAAAATCAATTAAGAAACAACAGCTATTAAATAAATTAAATAAATAAATAAATGTAGACAACATCACATACATTGCTCTGAACCCAAAGTAAGTAGCTAAAGCACTTGTGTTATGGAATTCAGAGGCAACGAAGGTACCACAGACACCCAGACCCGAGACAATGCAGAAAAGTTGTTTTCTACATTGACCCGGCCGGGGATCGAACCCGGGACCTCAGAGCTGGCGACACCTTGAAACCGGTGTGTACGCCAATCGACCACGGAGGTCGTCAGATATTAATGGCGTTGTTCAAAATTAAGGTATGTTTAATATTTATATCCTAAAATAAAAACATTCAATAAAGACATGCAAAAAAAGACATACAAAGTCAAAGCCATCATCGATCATAAACAATGTTAAAAAAAACTTATTCGCCTTTTCCTCATGTCAGATTGCCAGAAAGCTTTAATACATTTTTATGGTTACAAGCGAAACGTCCACAGCCATCTATAACTCATCATACAACGTGTTAAAGGTGATTTGCCTCAATAGTTTTCTCAATGCAGATACTTAATTTCTCTATATGCGTACGAAAGTAGGTTATCTTTGTGAACATTACAATTTACAGTCAGGTTTGTATGTCAAATGTTACCGTCTCTCTATAATACTCACAGTCTTTCAAAATACGTATTGAGAATGTTACAATTAGTTTTATAAAAGTTCACACGACTTGAAAGGTCGACGGACCTTGAGTTTGTGTGTTAGCAAATGTTTGATCGTTACGAAAAGAGATAACGATGTTTAAACATCGGGTTATCAGTAATAAATTATTTTTTTAGTTTTTAAAACATTTATTACACTTTGTTTACTATTGAAAATAGCATAGTTCTGATAGCAATAACATTACTGTTGTCTGATTTCGGATATCCACAATAAGTCATAATACCTTTTCACTACAAACGCAAACGTAGTTTGGGTTGCAGTAAGCGCAATCGCACTCGGCGCATTCGCTCCAGAAGATTTCGCCGTTGCAGCCGAGGCGGCCGCCCGTTTCCACGTCCACCCACGTCGACCGCTTCATCAGGATGATCTCCCGGTTCACGACACACTTAATAACTGATATAATGTTCTAAAACACTAGCTCCTTTCGAAATAAAGAAGTCAACATGACCAAATGATTGCAATTCGTGTAGGCGTCTTAATTCATCACTTAACACTGCATAAATGTCACTCACACGCACCTTTTAAGTTAATCCAGTTTTAGTTCTTAACTTCACAAATTGTTACACTTTCAACAAGAAATTTATCCAATCTTTAATATAAACTCCTTAACTTAAACAAAGTTGTCGAAAAATGCACTATAATCAAAAAGCGGGGCTAAGGTTACGCGCGCGTGGCGGCAAGACCGCCGCGCTACGGCTCATCGGGCAGACTGCTACGCGCGCGAACCGCCGCGTCTGGCGCTCTCCTCCGGCTAGGAAGTCCTCCATCAACGCAACGAGAGAAATAAATTCGCTCTTTGACAAGTCAATATGTCGAAAATGCAATTAATTATTATAATAAACGTTAACAATCGACAATTACAAACTGCGCTCTCAAATACAAAAACATATTGTTTTCTATCCTCTCCATCATTTTAACTTTATTAAACAAACTTCATTTTGGAGAGAATATTATGCTGGTATTACAGTACTACCTACACCCTGAATTTAGGGTAGGAGTTGCTCCTAATAGCCTAACTCCCTAATTGTTATTACATCTCCACCACCTTATTTAGTGTTTGGGACCCTGATTCCGTGTAGTGTAACACACATTTTAAACCTGATGTAAAAATTGCAACTGCGTTATGTCAGATTTGATTAGCATTTAAAAAGTTAATATTATAATCTGCGACATTTGCTCAAACCTGGTAAAGACTTTCATTATTATGCAGTGGCATTTAACTATTAAAGAGGACATTGATATTCGAATGTTCGTCACGTAACACACACACATACTGCAGTCGTAACTTGTACAAAAATCCATAACAATAAATCGATAACACTCTTTTCGCGTCAATGACAAAACTGAATAGCCGCGGCAGCCCGCCGATCACGTAGTAAATATTCTCATTCAATGTGACATAATGCTTTGTTGACAAATATCTAACGTAAACATGCATTCTTCGCCTCAGTTTCATGCAACGAAGTCACCGGCATGAAGTTTCATTTCACTTATTTCAGATTTATATGACAGTTAACAAACAAACTGCAAGTGCCGTTGATATGTTTCGCTTGCATGGATTGCCATTATAATGGACTTCCCACGAATTATAATGCTTGTTACAAGCGTAAATTAGGTAATTTTATTAATCAAAAGAAGCAGTTAAGTAATTTAATACACTATTGCATTATACACATATACAAATTACGATTGTGTCAGTTATTGCTTAAATTAAGAAACAATAAATATTGATAGAGAGATTTTAATAATTTCGATGTGTATATTTTGGATACTAATCTAAACAATTTTTAATTATTTAAAATTTTTATAAACGGGAAAACCTATAGTACTACTAAGCTCTCTAAATTGTGGATATGGGTTTTTAATATAATTCGTGTTTTTTTACACACGAACCGTTTTACAAAAATATTTTTTTGCATGTATACTCTCAAACGCGTGATTTGACCGCTTGTCGACCGTATCGTCATTTTTATTTTAAATACTTTTGTTGCCAACATTAAAAATTTAAAATAAAAAGAATCGGCACAGTAAATAGAAGTCTGACAAAAGAAATAAATAGAACGACTAAATAGAACTAGGTATGACAATTTTATTTATTTTTTATTTGCACACGTTACCCTTTTTCTGCTATGTTCTTTGTTCTGAAATAATAAACTTATTATTGTTTGTTTTTTAATAATTTAGATTCATCTTACTTTCGATTGAAACAAAGAAAGCGAAGTTTGTCAAATTCGAACAGGTAAATTATTCAGGGCTTTGTGTTGACCACAAAACTCTCGTCGAATTTCGTGTCACTGTCTGTACGTGATTCGTATTTTATAGTGCGATAGTGCTCTAGTTTACATACAATCAAATTGCAATTTGTAGGCACTTACTTATCTGAAAGTAAATAGCGAGAGAAAGACTTTCCTTAGGTTTCCTAACTTGACTATGTTTTATAAAACAGTAAAGCGGAATGCGGCAATGAAAGCTTGCTAATTGATAAAGCAAGTACTGGTTCTAAATATAGCGGTGTGATCAGAAAACCCTTGTTATTTACCGGTTGCGCTAGTAATCCGCTCTACCGTTGCGCCAGAGGCTGTGCTTGCTATGACCATATTTATATCGCAAATATAAAGCAGTTTCATTATTTACTCTGTAAAAAGAAAACCTGTATGTATTAAGTAATGTTTTGCAGAGTAGAATAAGCTTTTGCAGAAATAATTAATTATTGTGTAAATATGTGAATTTAAATATTGATTGATAGCATGTTCAAAATCCTACAAAAAACATTGTTATGGGTTAGTAGCACTCAGATTAATAGGCGGTCTATTGTATAGTATCATTACTACGCAATGATATAGCAGAAACCTTTCTTCTTTTTTGTTAAGAGGTGCCAAGTCATGGTTTTTGTTGATGCTGCTGTCTGCGGCATTGAACTTGGAAATCGTGGCTGCCGATTGGTAGACACGTGTAGATGCCAGAGATTATGATTGAAATTATTTTGTAGTTAGAAATCGTGTTCACGCATTGATACTATTGATATGAACAACCTATACAAAACTAATGTTTTAAGACCTTTCATATAGATTTCTCCAATATTATTGTACTACAATGTTTGATTGCTTTCATTAGGTATGAAATAGATTATTACCATATAGGTTATATACGGTAGAAACGTTAGCACTAACGTGTACTATCGTTTATTTAGAAATTATTAAATTTGGTTGATGTTTCTCGTTTCAAATTGACAAATGGTTAAGCAAAATTAATTACTGCTAAGACAACGGCTGTGAATGGCCGAGGTGGGTGTAACGAAGGAGAACGTGGTTTGCTGAATAACTAATAAAATATACATACTAACGGAAGTTTGCAAAGTATTGTTTAAAGTAACTTTGATCACTTTGAATATTGATTTACTCATTTAGATTGCTGGTAAATACTTGTACTATCACCTAATTTGCAGCTAAGAATCATAAAAACGGTTTCTTCCATACAATAGGCGCATTCTTACTGCCCTGTTTCGAATTGTTTGCCTCGGCGCAATGAGTATTATTATTAAAATTATGCGACTTACTAATAGAAACTTAAATATTTTAATTAGATTAATGACACAGAAATGAGACATAACTCGACTTTGGAGATTTGTTTATTACTTTAAGACTAATAAAGGTGTATGACCTACACGGGTGGATTCTTTGTTCAACTGTAATGTTAACATATAGGCAGGTACCTACCTACTTGTATTTATAAAATCGCAGCTTCTCAAACAACCTTCTTTAATTGACCAGTGCCTGATACACGCCAAATATGGCCTCGAGTGGGCGATTGGCATTTAGGCTACATGTTACATTTGGAGGTTTAACGGATGACTTGAAACACTTCACATTACAAACTTGGAAATACCAGATTGTTAGAATTATGGAATGGCTTAGAAAAACCAGTAAGTAACCACGATTATTTATCTATGTTTATAATTTTTTGTAAAATAACTAAGTACTTACACGTTAAGAATAAGTTACCTAATTTTCCAGAAAGCAAATAAGCAGAAAATAATAGAAGGAATTTGAAGGCAAATAATTTTTAGAAGAACCTTATTGTAAAAAGTTCATAAATCTCTTTGATTACAAATTGTACAGTACAGTTTCTATATTAAGCAATTTCACATTGACAGTGTAGAAACTGTGAAATATAATTGATTGAGGTGGCAATTGTTTTTTCTATAAATTCTGTGAACTAATAATTTTCTCACGAATTCAAGCTCACGTTCAGAGTGCACTTGCGTGGAGGAATATAATAGATCACTCATAAAACGACCACAATTTACAAAGCAACGGAAAAGACAAAAACTAGAACAATGCGACAAGCCACTACTGGCAGGAAACAGGTGCGGCTGAAAGAAATATGTTCATTCTACATTGTGTCACTGGTATTGTGTTTAGCGGGAAATATTGAGTAAAAAGTGCAATGGCAATGTAAAAGTACAGCTATTGGTATATCACAGGTAGGCATGCAGTTAACCATTAATCATATTGTACTATTTTAAGCATGTTATAAACATTCTGGAACGACTTTGTAAGACAGAATTTTTATAGAAAGGCGACATTTTCTCTTTAGATACTCTTTTTTGCATAAAATTTTCATTTTTTGACTTAAAATAGAAACATTCTGTCAGGTTCCAAACTATACACAGACCAATTAGCAATAATTACTTACGGCTGACATTTGAAATAGAGCAGCAATAAATCAGTATTTTTTGTGAACACACACTAAGAACTACTTACTTGTTTTGTTGTAGCCTACTGTAGGATATGACATAAGATGTTTTTATGAATTGTAAATGTACCTACTAAACATTAAACCATAATCTGCTCACCTTGGAAATGGAATGCTACCATTTACTATGTAACCAGGCCGACGCTAGTACCTTCATAATAACAAAGCTATATTATGCCTAAGACCATTATGTTAGTTTTACGAACAAGGTATCTCAAATCCAATTAAACGAAGTCCTGTACAATCGGGAATGTTATTTCTATGACAGGAAAATAGAGCTTCGCTATGAAAGTGAGCTTTATTGTTAAAGAAGTAAGGTTACAAATTATAGATCCAATTTAAAGAGTCCATTGAACCCGACAAAGCTGTGCACGTTTTTATACGGAATCTCGAAAACAAGCTGGTGGTGGATTATTCAAGACACCTAAAGCTAAATAACTTATTGGTTGCACTTTGGATGCTTTTCTGTTCAAAAATAAGCCATTTTCCACCATCAAGAAATGGATATTAATATACTGATTTTATTTAGGTTAATATCTCCTAATTTTCACTTTATAACTATTCATTTGTGACAGTTTTAGCAATGTAAGTATAGTACCTAGTCAGTTTTTAGTGACGATACCTTTAAGTACAAAACTGGTAGCAACTTACCATAGAATAATTCGGATATAAGTTGTTTTGAATACAGTGCTTATTAAATGTAAAGAAACTGTTGGACCTTGAAATGTTTCTTCATACATTTTGTAATAATATTACGATTATGTATTTAAACCTACGCATCGAAAAAATGCTAAGAGTCCAACGTGTTTTTAAAACCTCAAGACACTCCTACGATACGAATGCAATGTCAGTATCTGGTATGGTCAACCGCACGTCATTGATAAAAACGACTTGCGAAATTCAACCTTACTGGTTTGAGATTAAAGTAGCATTAATGTCAAAGTGTTACTAGGTATGTACCTACTGATGTGTGGATTGTACAAGCGATCGATCATCGAAGGCGTCATATCGGTCCTGTCACCAACTCGCCTTGATGCAAACATTCCTTGGAACGGGAAGTCGAGCCAGTATTGGAAAGCATTTTTGTAGTGCATGTTAAGTAAAGATATTTGCATTTAAGACGACTCTACAGCTTTAAAATTTTACATTGTTGTGTTAATTAATTGGTCAGAAAGCCTTGTTTTTAGAGATCTGCTTCAACAATAAATATTGAGGGAGTCTTTTACTTTGTCTCTATACCACTACTCAGGATAAACAATAAACCTTCAAAATAATTGCATTATTTCAATATATTTTTTATGACTTATTTATTCATCTTTCGCGTAGAATTTACTTGTTACGTCGTTAACATAATTCCTTTATATCTGTGCTTGAGACTAGCCAGCTTAACGGGATTTAATTTAACGCCTTCTACTTAGTACTCATTTCTTGGCGACCGCGTCGTCGCAAACCTGAAGTGCAAACATTCGTTAGAGTGTAAGTAACGAGTATATTAATTGCATAGGTCAGGCGAGACTGTCCCGTTACATTTCATATTAGGTATTATTTATTTTAATAATTCTCATTTGGTTTTATTGTGTTATTCTGGATAGATAACAACGATGCAATTTCAAGAACAAGAATAAAAATTATGTCGGTACATTGTTTTCTTAGGAGTAGATTAACACATTTATAAGGGTTTAAGTACATAGTTGTTAACTGTGCTCGCCTAACTAAGCCAATGCTTGTATTTTAGGGGCCGGAGTGTTGAAAGTATTTAAAATTACATTTCTTTGTTGGATTGCAGTGTGAACTAAGCATGATATTGCAACTTACAAATATGTACATAGTGTAAATGCTAAGCTTGTATACATTAACAGTTAAGGATAAAAGTGAGTGTTTGCGCCATTAAGATGTGACGGTCGCGAACTCTCCAAATGGGTATCATTGCCCGAGGCTTTATAGTCGAATTGAATTAGATTGCCTCACTGTACCAAGTACCAGCGCAGCTGTCGCTAACCATTCGTGTGCTAATTCATCTAGTTAAATCTGTTGACATCAAAGTTTACCTACATTCTGCAGATTAGACAGGAGATTTTTTAGCTGTTTTATTTAATTACATTGATTGCGTATGGCTGCTTACTTGTTAGTACTCTTATTTACTACTAGTTGGTCGCCCCGGCTTCGCACGAGTTTCCAACACATTTGTTTTTATATAAAAACCTTCTTCTGACAATAATTAATACAACAAAAAATAATTAGCGAAATTGTTCCATCCGTTCACACGTGATGCGATGAACAAGGGAAATAGAGATACATTTTTATAATATATATATATAGATTATATTAGGTACTTAAGAAGCATAAGTTGTAGTGTGAAGTATACATAATTATAATCATTAGGTCGGTCAATGGTAAACGGAAAGGATAAGTGTGCTAATTGACACAACCAACGTTCGTTCATTCTGCAAATTTGTCGATTTACAAATCAAATACAGTTGAATATTCATTGGCAAATTATACTTGAACAATTATATTAGCAATACTTAGTGTAACAGGAAGTGCTTGTGACTTTTTTTTGGAATAACATTAACTTAGGTTTTAACTTTTGAAGGATTTGGAACTTACAATTCTTAGAATAACTTTAGTTGTAAACCAATATTATAAGCAAAAGCGAAGGCAATTATTGACGTAAACCAAAAACTATAATTATGATTGCTTTTGTGTAAACTTTAAAAGTTGAAAACAACTCTACCATTAAATAAATAATATAAAAAAAAAATGTATCCTTAATCCGTTTACTAAATGAAGTGCCTACAACATTGAACTATCTGAGTTTTAAATTGCAATTCGAGCTTAATAGGTAGGTAACAAATTAACTACAGTCGACCGCCAGTAATCCGAAAAACATTTTACAGAACGGTGTTGAACCTCATAATCGGACAAATTACAAATCAAACATTCTATCTGAACTAAATTGTATGTACATCAACAGTAATGGGCATGTCGGATTAGACAGGGGCCGTATTACCGATGGTCCAGTGTATAGTGATGATGAAAAATCAAGGATCTAAGGTATCTGACACTACAAAACTTGGTGCAACATAGTAACGCGGATATTGCGCCACCACCCCATGGTTGTCCGTGACTATTATTATGTTCACTTTCACTTACACCATAAATATTATTGCGCGACATATATGTCAATGGTACACCATGGTATACAACACCATAACCGTAGTCCTGTGACATTTTATAATGATAGTAAACACATTTCGTGACTGGGGTTTTGATATCGATATTTCGATAGAAAAGTATGGTGCAACTATGTAGGAATTTGGTTTAACTTAAATTATGTTTGTATAAGTAAAGACTCTATACACATAAACACTACACGCAATGTCGCATCTTGCATACGATGGTTTATTTATTGTTAGTTGCTTTTACAAACTCAATGGTTTAACAAACCATACAAGTGTAGTTAAAAAGTAATCGATGTTGGCAATTAGCATAGTTTGACTATGTATGTTTGAGACGGAAGCTAAGACAATAAATACAAGCAACACTGAATACAACATGTTACTCAATTTGTATTTTAATGGATTTGAGCAACGGTATGACTCTTTACAAAGAGAAAACTTTATGTTTGATTGTTATGAAGCTCGTGTATATGAATAACGAATCTCGTCTTTGAAACTAAGTCTTTAAAAAGAAAGCGTTTTACTATATCTTACAAATGAAATAATATGCAATTTCGTCTTTTCAAACTTGTATTTGCTTTATGACTACAAGAAATTCAAGACACTTAAATAATTCGATATTTACATTTTAGCAGTGTGTGAAATTCGTTTTCAAAATAGCTCTACCTCGGTATGTAAAGTAGGCACAATAAAATAGTACTTTCATTTAAATTTATCTAGTTGACGTTACGTATATTATTATACTACAGAAATGTCTTAAAAGTGTACTATCAACATTTTATAAATAAAAGATAAGTCTAACGCAAAATAAACATTTTTATCAAATCTCGATAACCAGAATATTTATGTAGGTATATTCATTTTTACCATGACCACACATTTCAATTTGAAGTGTTTGATGTTGATTTGTGTCAGCCAATAAGTAGAAATAAGGAAGATATCGGACGGACGAAATGTTTAAAAATAGTCACGGAAGCAAACTTTATTTTCAGATACGGACTAACGGAAAAGATAAAAAGCGAGACGCATATTCTAATGTAGGTTAACGACAGAATACCATACTCAAAAACCTTAATGTTTTAAAAAGTAAAGGGGCAAAATACCTAATGGTTCGGAAGTTAAATTTCCCTGAGGAATTCAAACTTTGTGAAGAAACGGTGCAAGTATTGGCGGACTCACGCGATCCTGTTGCTAGCTTAACAGGTTTTTGTCGATTTCTCCCTTTTAGATTGGGACCTGTCTGGTTTGAAACGTAATAGTCAGTTTTCCGTGTCACATAGTTTGCAAGTATATGAATATTTAATGTACGTTTATACTGTTATAAAATTTTATGAAAGTCTTTTTTAAGCTCCATAAATTGATTGTAGAAAATTAATTTAATGCATTTTAAATACAGAATAATATTATATGTTAATGCATCATAATTTTTTATTCGATATTTTATTGTAATTTGACTTGTTATAGTAATATTGTAAATGAGTTACTTTGCTTAAAATATAATTCCTACGTAATTTCCTACATTCATTACACCTGATCTACGCAAGCCTTCATAAAGACAATGGAGAGCACATACGTACTTATGACGTCACAACTGTACCGCCGATACGGCATGAAAGCTGCGCTTTGACATGCGCGGTGCGCGACCTCAGTAGGTTGCGCACACTTTCTACACGTTAGCGCAGACTACGCTACTACTAGCGTTTTTGCGACCGATTTGCTATAAATTGCGCGATTCACGTGTCTTCATTAGAAATAACGAGACTATATTTTATAGCCGGAAGCGACGAATGAGTTTCTTTGAAGATTAGTAGAGAGTTACCATTATTTAAGAAAGTATGTTTTTATAGTTATAATTAAAGAGCTTTGATTGGTTATTACTTTATGAGTACAGTACTGACAGTTTTATTCAACTCATGATATTACATTATTTACTTAATTAATTTTCATTACTTCTTAAATTCCAATTTATATTTACAAACAACATTCATATCGTTTAAGAGTTATTTCGTTATGGAGCTCATTTATCAACAGTAATATTTCAAATATGTGCAACATTCATGTACTGCATGACACAAGTAAATATGTATCTGACTATCCTCTTTACTGACTTTCTGTCCCGACGCAAAATATTAACGGAAACTTGTTTAATTAAAAAGAGAATGTAAAGGGCAAAAAAGTGTACGGTGTTTAAAATATGTTTAAGTCTCTGGATCGCCTTCGGATGTGAAGACACAACATTAAAGGGCCTTGGGATCTCCTTCGAATTAAGGGACAAAACATCACAAGATACAGCACAGATGAAGAACAGGGTAGCATCGTGCATCGTCAAAAACTCTTGCCAGATATTGGGAATTTCCCAAAACAAGTTCGGGCTTAAGGGTTTGAACGTGAAAGGTTCAGCAGTCATTACAAATTAGGACGATAAGTAAACTATGTCAACCAGTCCTGTCATAACCATGGATTATAATTATATGAAGTAGGTTACCTCCTTCCGGTATTTTTTTTTTCCAAGTAGTAGTTAAATAATTCGAAATTATATAAGGATAGGGCCTACTTTTGCAATACCTGAAAAAAATGAGGCCCAATTCCTTAAAGTATCTGAACAACTTTCGTAGTGGACAACCGGTAGTTTCTTAACATTGCGGTGCGTATCGGTCACGCTGCAACCGGCGTACGCGCAAGAAAGTAGTCGCACAGGTGTCACGTGTATTAACACTGCACTTGATTGTTGATACTCTTACGTCATGCTTTTGTGATGAAAACGACGTGTTTTTTACAGCTTTTTGGTATTAAAACTGTGCTATTCAGTGATTAGTCAGTCTTCTCTTTGTTACGATGACGGAGTTTTTAGCATTAGGTACAATGGCAGATATGTTTTCGTTGTTTTAGCTTTGTAATTTTCCGATGTTTGGCATTTAGTCATGTAGGATATACCACAGTAAAGTTACATCGGTTTTTAGACTGATAAGATGAAAATAACGATTGGAGTTGTTTTAATTCTTTGCTTAAATTAAGCAAATAAGGAAAAGTTGTTAAAAAGACATACAGGCGAAAACGTATTTAGCGTATTTCAAAACCGTTATCTTTTTTTTTTAACTTGATTAAAAGGATATTGGTGTAACTTTCATTACATAAATAATCCTGTTTACTTATCAGGCTATTATAATTCAATGGCACTGTGAAATGTAATTTAATATGTATTAGGTACAGTTTAACAACTAAATGAAATAAAAAATAGGTGTTAATTAACTAACATTTTAAAAAGGGTTATATAATCGACTCCGCCTCCTTGTGGTAGTTTAGGTTTCCACATCACTGAGGGTCGCGGTCAAACGTACAATTTAATTTAATGGTAGTAACAAGTAGGTTTCCTTTCCCACATGTATTTTATTATATAAGTAATATAATACGCAAGACTTTAATTTTTACTTAAATAAAATTAATCAATGACCGGCAAAGCAACATTCAGGAGTTAGGACTCCTGAATGTTGCTTTGCCGGCTTTGCTTTCTTGAATAAATTAGCTAGGTTAATTAGATTGTGAGTGCTCACATCCACAGCTCACATCACATGTATTACATAGCTAATTATAAAATTACACTAATCATGTAATTATGCTAATTTTTATATCATTGCAAACACATTAGTGGTATTTACCAATACAGGACATATTTCTTACACATGGACGCAAGTCGCACAGTCAAGTAGGTAAGTGTTTGGCTTTTGCACAAATAAGCTTCTGAACAAACATTATACTGCCAACTACTACTATTTGCATAGAATTCACACCAAGTCGTTTGCTAACTGAAAGCTAGGACAACTTATGATGTGAGAGCCTAGAGGTTAACGACTTACAAACAGGGTAGGTGCTCCTGCATTTTTATAGAGTATCCTATCTTTAATACTTGGTAATCTTACACTTGTTCGAAATATCATCGGCCTCTTAATGAGAGTTTATCACAAATTAAAAACATGTGCCTCTTCAATATAAACAATAGAATATAGATATATTCGTTTGGATTCGTGTTGCCCGCATACCAAACTCTATTTAAAAATACCGTTGACAGGCGCCAGTCCATGATTTCACAAATGGTTTAGGGTAGGACAATTTTTTTTTATTTCGTTTTAATACACTTAATTTATTAGTCTTTAGTCCTGGTGGAGGCAAATGCAGCCATTGGTCCACCCTGTGCCGGCGCCTGTGTGGCGTGTTGGACGTGGGTGCACGAACCTGGTGGTTGTTGGCGGGCAGGGCAGCGCTGTGCGGCGGCACGGACTGCACGGGGCGCGCCGGCTTGGCGGCCGCGCGCTGCAGCGACGCGCGCTTCACCGACACCATCAGCCACACGTCTTCCACCCTTTGTGCCACCTGCACACAATCCATTTCATTTTCAATCTTTATATTCGCAAGACGGACACAAGATGTCATGGTGGCTTAGAGGTTCAACGAACGGATTTGTATGCACAAGGTTGCAGTTTCGAACCCACTACAGGCAAGTACAGATGTGACTTTTTCAAAGTTGTAGGTTTTTTTTTAATCATTCCAAAACACCTTTATCGATCTACTTGCAATTGAAAGCAGAGTAACCTTTATTGTGATAATTCACACATTGTCACTCTTTATGTATAAAGCAATATCATCTTTGATTGCACCGTGAAGAGCGCATATACGTGATAAAATAACGGTGATGAAATTAAAGAAGTAAAGTATATATATAGGGGCTTATTTTCAAAGTTAGAAGCACAATTTCATGTACAGAAGCTTCTGGTTAAGAAATAAATAAACACATAATTTTCGCAAATTCAACCTCAAATGGGAAAAAGCGGTGGTAACTCAAAAATAAAAATTGTCTTATAAATTTACTATTTGTTTTTTTTATTGAATTGGTAAAATTTTCAAAGTTTTTGGCATTCCATTTCTCAGACAAGAAAAAGGGAGGAACTTTGATTATTTTTGTGTAATGGTTAACGTTTGTATGGAAATAAAAATAGCTTTATACACATACCTTTAGAAGCAAAAAATGAAATATAGTAGGTATTTTATTTTCAAAAAATGGCATGGAGTAGATACCTTCGATAAAGATTAGATAAGGATTTTTTTGACGTGACAACGTCTTATAAATTGGTTTGCCGGGTGACACTTCAAGAAACTGGGTAACGCTCCGCTCACGTTATGCGCTCACAATGAGAGCGAGTGAGAGGCACGCGTCCCTTCCACTCGGGCATGGTTAGCCCGCCTAAGAGCGAGAGAGACAGACATTGACATTGACAGTCGTTGTCACGTAAAACTTTCGCCCGTATACCGACTTTACAGGCAACCAACGATTTTTTTTTAAACTAGCAAGTAGGTACCCAACTTAGTTCGTTTCATATACACTTGATTCATGATTCACAAGATACAGCGATACAATGTAAGTTTAAACATACCTGTGTAACAAGTGCCCTGGTTTCCTGTGTGGCTGACTGCATCAGCATCTCGCGGAAGGACTCCGGGGCAGTCAGACCGAAGCTCTGAGCATCCTCCAGTAATTTATCCACTGCTATTAACCCTCCTTCACCCGCTAGGATTTCCACCCCCGTCGCGCACCAATCGTTCGCCTAAAATCGATAAAAAGTAGGAAAACATGTTTAATAAAATGACAATAAAGTCGAATCTGCAATAACTTTTAGTTGTAAAACCGTGTTCCAAAGAGATTTTAACCATTGGATTTCTTACTAATTAACGCTGTACAACGCACACAAGGATCCGACCTCTTAATTCTAATATAAAATTAAAAGGACAAAACGAGGAATCGGTATTTGTACAATTTACTATTCACGTCGGTGTCATAAGTTCCGGCGTATAACGCCCTGAAAACAATCAAGCTGCTTGTAAAACTTTACGTATTTGTCAAGCAATTTGATCGTTAGCGGCTTTGCTTGACGCGTTTGTCGAGCAATCTACGTTCTTGACATGCTTGATAAAAATCTTGATTAATGGCGTGGTTTTTGTCAATCATGTTTCAAGAATCACGGTGGTTCTTGTAAAATACAATGTAGTCATTGTCTTGCACTTGCAGGTTTACCTACCACCTTTATTTAATTTAATTAGAATAATTGATTCACATAAATGTAGAAAAAAACGGCCATATTAGACAAAATTTGCTTGATTGTCAGTTTGATTATTTATCGCCATGGCTTGACAAAAACGTGAAGCTTGACAAGCAAGTTTTTCAAACAAGTTTGATCGATTACAGTGTTTGGTAACGCTAGTTATTAATTTTATTAATATTTTCCCCTTACTTTATCAATTCTGTCCATAAGTTCTCTTGCTTTAGTCAGAAGTAAGTTTCGTTTTTGTATCTTGTCAATAAGCAAAGCGCTCGTTCGTCTTAGTTCTTCGCATTTTGACTCTATGTGGTCGACTTGACTTAGTGGGTCCTGCATTAATTTCTCTCCTGTAATCAAATATTGATTTAGAAATATATTCTTTATTATTAAACATGATACTTATTTGCCTTTATATTGCCTTGCCTATAATGCCAAAATGTCGTCTCTAAGCTCTAAACTCTAACGCCACAATAATACGCAAGCGCAAAAATGGACAAAAATCAAGTTAGGTTTCCTGCATATATAAATACAATAATTAGAAAATGATATAATATTGCTTCAGGTATTTTTCGTCATAATCGATAAAAAAAAATATAATAAATAGTTAATTAATTTTAAGTAAACTGTAATTTAAAAATACCAGACTGCGAAACAAAAACATGTCGTAGTTAAAATAACCTGATTCGAAATTAGAACCTAAATTGTTTTCATAATATTTATTACTGGTGTTTTATTGTAATTTTGTATTTCAACCAGACAGATTTATACCTACCTGATGGATTTTTTTTTAGTTGATAAAACAGGCAGTTGTTTTAAAAATACAAGTATTTAAAGAAATATGTACATGACCACAATGTTTACGTACAAAAAAATACGTACCATCATCAATAACTGTAGATGCAGTATCAAGGTCACAGTTACATAGTTTTTCAAAATCTCCAGCTTCTTGTAAAAGATTGTCCACCCTATTTGCTGTTTCGCCTACCTCCGTCATATCGCAAGCTGTCTTTAGGTGACTATCTAAAGTAGCCTAAAACAAATATTAAATAGCATTAACACAAATGCAAGTGAAATTTATAATAAAACGATAAAAATAAACAAATTTAACGTTATGCCGAAGAAACAAAGTATCTCACACACAAAAAACCTTTTGTTGGTTAAACATTGTTATAAAAAGGTTTAAGGTACTTTGATGGAATAAAATAAAAACAAAACAAGGAGGTTTTTGCAATCATATCTGTCAACTTATAAATTAAAAAAAATTAACATGTCTATAAAAAAAAAATGGTGACACTTTATCATAACCTAAAAATGTAAGAAAAAGTGGTATAAAATAAATAAGTAATGTGACAAAATATAATAACAGAAATGACTATGGAAATTGTTTGTAACTTTCGTAAATGCAGAAAGTCTTTATCAAATCAAGCGTGGGTAACGACATGTTCGCACGCATTTTGTGTTGAGCACGGTAAACGAGAATTCAAACGAACGGCTGAAAACTCATTGACTTGTCCTGCTTGCGGGACTGAACTAAGAGATAAGTTTGATGTGATTCAAGCAGATCTTAGACCCAATGAGACCTTTAAATCAATAGTTTTGGCCGGCATGAGACCTGACACTATCATGGACATTGCTATGCGAGCTATGTCTTTCTGGGCGTATCAAGTAGAGCAAGAGACGTTATACCAAGAGAGTGTTGCAAAACATTCAAGAGAGAAGCTCCAGTGTATGGAAGAAATCAATACGTTGAATATTCAAAAACTAAAAGCAGAATTGGAGACTTGTAAAAGGAAGATAAATAATTTACAAACAGAATGTAATAAGAAAAGCAAGCAAGCGGAAGATTTCAAAGCGCAGCTTGAAGAAAAGTCACGCAAAGTACAGAAATTGACCTTTCAACTAGATGCCCAGAAAAGGAGGGATATTCGGGACTTCGATGTTGACACGAAGGAGAAATGTATGGATATATCGGATTTGGTTACGAACAGAGCGGTGTCGGATTTTGTTTTTAGGCCAGCAAAAGATCCAGATGAATCACACCGAGTGTGTTCGCCGAGAACACCGATGTTTGACTTTCGAAATCGACACAAGCAGCCGACGCATTTCCAGTTTAGGCCATTAAAGTCCTAACATAATAAATAATAGGCACAACGTGAACACATAAATCTATTAGTATTAATTTGTAATTAGATTAAGCGAAGATTACCTGCATCTGTTTAAAGTTTAATAAAAATGTTCTGAACTTCAGCCAATGGTTTAACTTCGTGGAATGTTTTTGCCAGAAATTGTCAAATTGTTTTTCAGTCTCCTCCAGTTGCACCAATAATCTGAAAAATCATTAAACAATTGAACCAAAAGGTGTTAAGTAACATACACAATAATTTGCAGTTTTAAACCCGGGTCTTTTAAGGGACATGAAGCAGGAACATTATGCTTTTTAAGGATTTTACTTTTAAATATCAAATAAATTACGCTTTAAAATAATTAAATTAGTACATTAATTACCTTTCAACCGCAGCGACATGGCTGATAATATTATAAGTAAGGTTTGGTTTTCGTACTTGCGTCAGTAAATCTTCACCTTGCGACGTCGCTGACGATAGTTCGGATTTTAAAGCTTTATACCTGAAAAAAAAAGTAATTATCAACATAAAATAGCACTTTACGACCATAAAATTACAGTTTATAGAAGTTTGAAAATTCTTTACCTATTTTCCTGGCAGTCTAATAATTCTTTGGTTTGTGTCGGGTCGTTTCCCATATCGCAGTCTACAATCTCATGCATAAAGTCGTCCAATTTACTTGAGATTTCTTTCATTAATGTAGAAAATTTTTCTAGCGCCTGAAAAAATGAAATTTATTTAGGGCTATGTTGCTATATAATTATTAATTGCTTCAGTTCTATTAAAAATAATCTTGTTAGAAATATTTCTAAGCTGTTTTACATTACAAAATTGTTTATTTCCTCGATATGCTTGATTTGTTAATTCAGGTAATTGTTCTCAGTATTTCATAAAGGCGATCGGCACAATACGAAACTTCCCATATGTCGACACATTTAATTCAGTGCGCAAGGATAGTCATCATTGAACAACATCTAACTTTATACAACTTTCAACAGTGAATATTTTAACAAAAACTTTGCCTGCGCGATTCAGGATAGTGCGCTATTGTATAACTAGATGGCGTTACTGTGTAAAAGTATTTTTCAAACTTACTTTTTAAGTTATTTGTGCAATTAAAAATAGCTCTGTACAGGTTACGTGTTTACTTAGCATTCAATGAAGGCTTTTACTATTACGCGCTCTATTATGAGTGGTTTTTATACTTGATAGCTGCCACGCAAAGGTCAAAATCTAGTTAAATATTAGAGTAATATTCCGGTATAGTAACTTACTATCCGTTGTTGTATCCACTCTGCATGTGAGTACTGTAGCTCCCCGCCTAGGTCGGGCGTCAACTGTGATCTATCGAAGTGTTCGTACAGCTCCTCAACAGACGAACAGACTAGCACCCTGAACCTAAACTCCTCCTTAAATAATTTACTACTGACTTCTGACAGCGCTTTTTGTAGGAAACTTGCTGGTCGTAGAACGTAAACGGCGTGAATTATTCCTGGGAAGAATTCCTGGAAAAAAGATAACGACAATATTAGAATACACACACAAAATACTAAATATTTCCTAGAATTTAAGGCGTAATTTGTACCTAAATCGGTTCTTCATGTCTTTTTTCTTTTAATAATAGCTGTTGAATATTGAATTTAATTTATAACCAAGCAATCTACCTAGGCAGAAAGTAAAAACAATTCTTTAAAATACTTGCAGAATATTAATAGGTATTTAATTGTATGTAGTGCTTGAGTAGAATCTATATTTCCAGGAAAAGTTAGATATTGTTTATATTAAAAAACTAACAAATAATTCCCATAAAAAAATAACACTGTCTTATATGTTATACTTAATTTGAACATCACGATCTACGTTATGTTTAGGGAAATTTCGTGACTCGGATATTATGTAAAGCTAGTCATATTTTTTATCCCACGATATTATGTAAACTAAGTTGGCATCATAAAAGGCATAACATTCTTATTCTGTAATAACCTCATAACTTACTAGTGTCTCTATCTATAATAGTCCTACACAATAAATGATTTACTAATAAATGTAATTAATATTATTTTGACAACGTACATTTATGTTTTAATGTAGAGACATGTATTCTTCAGCTTAGCAGTAATAAAAGCGTAGCATGTACTCTATTTTAAGTGCTAAAAAAAGTATTAAAATTCGTATACGTATTAATAATTGCAATGAGTACTTACTGAGATCCTTAATAATACTGTTTTAACGGAGTTCCATCGGTCTTTCCTTCGGTCTATAATTATGTGGAAGCCCATTTCTGCTTCTAATAACCTGTAATTGGAAACAATGCATCGTTATTATTCGAAACTAATAGTAGAAATGTCTGTTTGTCGTGTTATGAACGACTGAACGGATCTTAATAAAATTAGGTAACGAGTAGGTCGGCGACCAGATATATCATATATGTAAAGGCTACATTTTATCGCGATAGTCTACATCCATGCAAGCGAAGCCGAATGCGAAAGCTAGTTAATTAATAATTAAATTGGAATTGGATATCGATCAGTGTTGGCAGCCATTGTAGCCGCTGACGCAGTTATCAAATACTCATGGAGCCAGTCTGATATCGATTCCATTGAACTATGGCTGCCATACCTACTTACTTAATAATATACGAGTACCAAAATGTAATTAGAAGTTACTGCTTCAATGTGTAGTTAATTCAGTAAGGTAAAGAGACACCATATTATTGATCGTTTAACTTGAACGACAATTAGATTGTAGGCTAGGTACTGTAATTTATTCAGTCAATGGGAAAGTGAAATTCGTTAGTATTTTATTTCTAGCGAAAGAACCTTCACGTAAAATATCACACAATAATTGTAACATTGATCTAACCGATAAGGATTCCACATGCACATTACTAAAGTTACCGCAATATTTATTACCGAATGACACCGCAATGTGGCCAACGACTGGGCCCATAAAATTAAACATACATTGACTCAATTTAAAGAAGCAGAGCTAGGTACTTACGAGGGCACTGAAGCAAGGTAGAGCAGAAGCCTTCGGTACTCGGAGGGCATGATGACATGGAAGTTGTTGTTGTCGGGGAAGGTGATGAGCGGGCGGTGGTCCTTGGCCAGCCCGCCCGTGACCAGCGCGTACTGCGGCAGCAGCAGCTCGCTAACGTTCCGCCCCTCGTCGCCATCGCCGCCGCAACCGTCGCACTCCGCTTCTGTCGATAAACAGTTTACATAATTAGGATTTATTCAAACAGTTCAGCCAACCGATCCACTTCTGGATTATGGGCTTTTCTCCCAATTTGCACGACAATTCTCTATCTACAGACTTCGCATAAATATATATAGCTAGGTTTTATGCCTAGATAATATTGACTATTTACCATAAAGTTTTTTTATAATTATACTATAGTTAAATTTATTTATTTCAAGTAAAACTGTGAGACCCTGAAGGCACAAGAGCTTAAAAAAGATAAGATATGAAATTCTAGTTGCGCGGTCAAATGGAGGCCTTCATCCACCAGTAGTCCATCCAAAAGCTAGCTTATTTTAGAAATTAGAAACATAAGTAGAAAGTATGCTTAGCGTTGATTATTTATGCTCTTTGTGTGATGATCAGAGATAAATTAAAACTTTTGAGAGATCTGCCATAATGATTTGATGTGTTCGCGATTTAAAAATCGACTAGGTTCACTAGTCTCCCTTGCGGTCCAGCTGTTAATTTCCACCAATCACGAGCCAATAGCTTAACTCTATTGGTAAAAATAAACAGATTGACTAAATGCCACCCTCATTAGCTTCGTGAGAGTATAATACGTCTCCAGCTCGAGTAAATTTAATTAAAACGTACGATACATAAATGCTAGTGATCGGAGCGACAATTCTTATATCTAATTGTGTAAATCGTTAGCAATCGCTTAAGTCTTGTATTAATTAATAAGATAAATATTATTCAAATATTTAGTTGACTAATGAGTTCGCCAAGTTTTCATCACTAACGAGTTAACTTTGCGACTTCATTTTGATTGCAGTACCCAAACTTAACCTGCAGGTATTGGAGAAGTTTCATTCATTAGTTTTCAAATAATGAAACGAGGTTTTATTAAGTAATGGGTAAACGTAGGTGCTCATTTAATTTTAACTAGAACAAAAAGGATTTTTTGCGACCAATTCGACGTTTATAAAGTACACAAAAATACAACAAAAACTAATAATAAGGTATAGGGATATACGCCTCACACCCGTGCAAAACGGCCAGCGCTCAGCATGTGCTAAGGTTCTTACTAGAAGCAGAGCCTTAGCGCTGGTCTTCAGCTACTACCGGACTTGCTTATCTATTACTTAAATGATAATCTAAAAGCTATGTTCTAACTAGATACTGGTATTAATATGTGTTTATTAAACACAAATTTTAAAGAACTAACGTTAATAATTGAGTTTGAATAAATAAATCAAAATAATAGACGAGTATTTTCAGACTTATTTTCGGAGTCGACATTATTAATATAAATTACACCAATTTATTGTACAAAATGGTTGTGTAAGCAATCTAAATAAACTTTGGTACAAAAAGCACGATCGCGTGATACCTCACAATTAATTGTATAGAACCTTACAGGAATAAATAAGTAAACTATAGAGCGCGCATATCGAGTATGAACTGTTGGCACTAGTATGAACATGGAAAATCGTAAAACTATCGGAACCGTCGATATTTTCGCTTAAGCGTTTGTCGTCTCACGGAAAATCACTCAAATCAGTAAACGAGCTTAGTACATTTAGCTAAAATGTGCTTATGCTTGGCATAAGAGGCTACTGGTGGTGCTACTGGCGATGCGCATGCTCTATGCTTGTCTATGTTTACTTTAAGTATAGAACAAGGTAGTTTTAAGTTAAGGTACAGTAATGTTGGATTTAGCAAAAATGGATTTTCAAGAATTTTTATAATTCGTCGTAAGTTCCTCGGTCACTTAATAGCGTCATAAAATATGTTGGTGTAAGGACAAACAGTGATTTGCGTTTTTTGTCGCATGCCTTGCTATAATACCCTGATAAGATCGAGGGAATTAAATAGGCTTTGACCGAAAAAATCGAGTTAAAGGTTACACGTTGCGGAATCGAGTCGAATATAATTAAATATACATTTATTTGTAAGAACATGATATAGTTAACATGTGACAAAAATTTTGATCCATAATATAAGTCAAGTTCTTTTGTAATATATTTATAGTTTTTGGAATGCTTCAGAAGTTATACACAATGTAATTCATTGATTAGGTACGATACTTCCTCTCTACGGGAAGGCCATTTCAGAATAATCTATAAAAAATCCTTTAGGCAGACCACCGTCCTCTCCTATGCTAAAGAAACACAAAATCTCCAAAACCTGCATAACAATTAAAATCAAATATTAATAGGATAAATCACACTAAGCTTTCAATTACATTATTTAGGTATTTAACTAGTAACGCAGCCACCAGGTCAGGGTTGGCCCAACCTCAATAGAATCACTTCAAAACAAATGCCGGACGAACAAGTAACATTAACCTGAGTATATTAGGCATGAAGATCTCCATGCCGCCATTATTACTACAGTGATCCGCTCCTAACTTCACTCGTAACTTCTAAGGGATACTTTATTACCATAAAGTTTTGTTACGAAAACTTTTTTATACAAGACTAAACATACCTAGTTTTGGTGTCTTTTTGCTTTAGTATTTTTTACATTATACATTTATGAACTTGTTTAAATACGTAAACGTTTATAGTTTCTTGTCCAATATAATTTGTAGTTATCGTTTCAGGAAAGTTAGTTACTAAGAATTCTTAGAAGAAACTTTAAATAAATGCATTATTCCTTCATTGATTAATTATGTCGTCACCAAGTTACCAAACTATGGACGACTGAAATTAGATAGCAAGCCGTAATACCTTTATCGTAGGAATTAAGTTACGAAGCAATACAAGTTAAACAATAGGTGTGAACAATATCATTATGTGAACTTTAAGTACTTAACCGCAACTCTATTATATCTAGTTCACGTAGCAAGTCTAGAGCACCTCACTTAGTACGTTCCGAAGTACGGGTTACCGCTTGACAGTATTGTCAATTTTTTTTAAATATTGGCTTCTTTTTTTTATAATACCTTGTTACTTCTGACAGGTTGACTGTACTAGGGTTCTATAAGAATCTTTAGATGCCACAAAGATCGCCATTTTTTTACGGTTTTAGCCATCATTGGCTTCATTCTCCCTGGGAATGGCGTTCTCCTACCAGTTAAATCTACCGACTTACCAAAGTGCTTTTAAAAGCATTGAAAACCTTGTTGGCTTTTCCTACTGAATAGTGAGATATTTAAAAAAACAACGAGTGTGCTTTAAACCACATGACTGAAGTAAAACTTCTGTATATACGAGACGTAACTGGCTATGAGAGAAATAGATAAATAATGTGTGTTTGCACCACTCTCTCTTGCCACTATAGTAAAATACAAAACGTAACTCTCTCACCTCCGCTTATCACGCTCTCGTCACGCATTCACCAGCTTACTTTGGGGCGTAGTCAAGCATGGGTAAAGAAATTTTATTTACAAGAAAAAGACACTTTTATCGTAAAATATTTAATGTATTGAACAAAATATTAATTTATATCAACTTCCGTTTGCTTTTCCCGATCACAATTTTTCCTAACGCATTTACCATCTTACTCCCCAAGTCAAGAATGCGTAAAGAAGTTTTACTTCAAAAAACGCAATGACAATCGCAATGATCGCAAGATCCTAAGAATAAACTTCAGCCAGGTGCAAACTATTCATAATACCTATTTCCAACGGTCATTATTCAAATGGAGTTCGTCGACCGGCCGACTCGCGCGCAAAGGTCAAGATAATTGATTCCGAGCCGAGCAAATAATAGCAACCAAACAAAAGATTAATCCACATGAACTTATGAACAATAAATAAAATAAATGCGGAAGTATTTTTAGCTTTAAACACTTATGTTATTTGAAGAGACTCGTTGATCGATCATTTTATTGTTGACAAAGTGAGCTTGGTTGGTAGTGGTGGTGTAATACAATTATTCTAGCGAGGTTAGAATAATAAACCTTACTGCTTTGAAATAAGAGCCATATCAGTGTTAAAGACTTCGATACATCTAAGGACTATAATTCTAGATAGGTACCTACTACCTACATTACAGTAACAAACAAGCTCCAAAAACATTAAACATTTAATAGCTGTAATTATGGTATAATGACAACTTGCAGTTTACTTCTCGGGTTAAGGTTCAGCCACCGTTTAAACAGGATAGTATAATAAAAACTTTATAACATAATACAGATTTAAAATATTTATCTTCTCACACTGACAATGTAAAGAACTGTTGCGCTCTCAATACAAGTTCAGTGAGTGTGTGACAATTGCAGCTCGTTAGACTGTCAGATCTTTTAATGAATTTCAATTATAATAAAATGGCAATGCAAACAACACTCAGAGTACCTACTTACAAAAAATACTGTCAATGTTTTAATTCTACTTAGATGCTTCCTTCTTCTATTGAATAACATTTGGCATTTGCATTATAACAGTAACTACTGGAATTAAAAATCATTCAACAGTTAGTTAGTTGTGGTTAGTTTTATAGACCTCGAAGATTTCGGTGTAAAAAAGTCGATCAATCGAAGCTGTTACATTAATTGTATAAGTCGTTCGTAAGTCGTAACGTCAGGAATGCGTGAAGATGAGCTTAAAAAATATACGCATTTGAAACGTTTTGTTATTTCAGATCTCCGAATCTTTTAACATCATGAACAACCTACGTAACCATTTCAATAGCTGTATTTGTTGTAAGTACTAGGGTACCTACGTATCGTATGCGAATGATAGCAATGTTTTATGGAAACCCACCTTAGTATTTAGGGTACTTTGAACTTTTGAAATGCTGGCAATCGAAATCAGTATTTGCATATTCCTCTGAATTTTAATAGATTATTCCCGGAAAAAGTATATGTAGATAGAGAAAGCGCACATGGGTATGTAATGGATACTAAACAAGGATCCGTTTAGGAAGTCAATAGGTGAGAAATGTTCTAATTTACAACACTTTTATTAGCAAAACTAGAGTTGTTCTTGTAGTTTGCGGTCAGCGTTGTACATAAATAGCTACGTAATAAGACCACATTGGAACATTGTTAGATAACATTTGTTTGCAAAAGTTATAGCATTCTAGCGTAGAACTGTTAAATACAAAAAAGTAAACATTTCACCGATTTTTTTTTTAAATGTTAGGTACCTATCTAGCACTTCGTGCAATAGATTATAATAATTTCCAAGACCACTGACTACTTCTTCGTAAGGGTGTATATATCTATATATATATAGCTTTCTAAATATCCCATGAATACAGGTCATCGGTGAAAAGTGTTAAGACTGGCCAGTGAACTGGGATTCTAAGGCTGAGCAGTAAAAGCGTTTTTTTTTAGAAGGTCTACCTCAGTTATCCTGGGCGCAGGCTTTGTGTTTAATCTATTCTAAGAGACTTTCGATGTACTGTAGCTTCACCTAAATTTCCAGTAAAAGCCTCCTAGAAGCTAACTGCTGGAGACCTTTCCAAAAGAAATATATTTATAGACATGGTGGGTATTTTACATCCCAATATTAATTTGCATCTCGCCATCATTCTGAATATTCTTTTGTAAATACAAAACACTATCACGGGTACAACGTTAAACGAAGCTAAGGTTACATTATTATTCCTACCTAGTTGTAAAACATCATAACAAATGGTGTGATAATTCTATGAGATCGCTCTCAGAACAACAATAATAACTGCATGTTATGAGACAAGTATTGTAAAACGAAACAACGAACACATACATTATATGCTATCAATAACTAGTTACATTATTAAACTAGAGACCAAGGCTAAATCTACTTAGTACTTAACAATACAGTGCTAAAATCATTGCCATAGCATAAAAGGTAATTACTTTAAAACCTACATATGCACTAAGAAGAAATTATTAAAAGATGACGTTGGATTTACATAAGCAAATAACCATTATGCTATATATATTGTAATCAAATTCGAATTCAAATCTAATTTAATTCAAATGTCAAAATAATAAAATGGACAGCACCCCGATTCGCCCACCCTACAGTCGCTTTTTTACATGTTAATGCAATGTCAAAAATGTCTTCGTCATTAAGTTACACCAATTTTAGTAGCTTAGTATTTTTCCCAAGCAAAATTTCCTAAGAGTTGATATTTAAACAAATGCTTAATTAAGTTCTACAGCAATGGACCATCCTACATGTTTATCGTTTATTGATTGTTTATACACACCAAACAGATCACTAAATACATATGAGTTTAATTACCTCAGGCATTAGTTGCATAACAGTTCTCGGTATTTACCGCAAAGTCAAATTAGAGGTTCATAAAACCACGTACTGGCATATCACACCTAATAACATTTTATGAGTAAAACAGTCATATATCGTCTAAAAATTATGACTTCAGCTACCACATACAATTTTCTTATCACCTATATTTTATGGCGTAAAGAATCAAACACGTTTTCACGCAGTAAAATATTTTATGTACCACTAGACAAATGTAATATATGGCAGGAAGATTTTGGATGTTATCCAATATCCGATGATATTGTTAGGCCTAGATTTAATACTATGTAAATATGGGTAAGGCAGAGATGTCTAGCGGTATTTCATCTGATTTCATGATGGCTATCAAACGGAATTACTTCCGCGATTGAGGCTCATACATTGCATAACTCTAATGACACACACGTGCTGTCCTAGCCATATGTATGTAGGTACATTGTGATAGAGATACACTAGCCACTAGACCAGTTATAATGATCGCTGGTGACAATCGCGAATGGGGTCGCGATCGGCCAAATTACAGTTAATGACGACATATGTACCCATGTCATCTAAAGTCATCTTGTAATTTTCCACCATTAAAATAATTTTCATTGAAATTATTAAATACCGACGTACTTACGAAAGTTAGTTTAGATAGAATGTTATTGTCCATTGGAGTGTTAGACACTGTTCGATAGATACGCAAAAAACTAGTAGAGTCCAGAAGACGTATTAACTGTAAGAAAATATCCAAGAAGGCTTATTTTAGATTTTTTGGAACTGTATTTTGAATAATAATTCATGAACACGAACATCCATGGGTTAGTATGTTAGTACATAAAGTGGCAAACGTCCGCAAATTAACAAACTGCTCAGAAGACACAAAGTCAATAACATTGGATTACTTGGTTTTAGTTTGTATTATATAGTACCCAGAAGCAAAGCTCTATTCTCTACATAGCAGTTATAGTGCGAATTCTCACGGCCTTGCAGCCGAAGGATTATAGACTACCCTTTGTTCTCATGCAGATACTATCGCTAATTAAACCCTATCCATGGCTTAGAAGGACCTACAATGATGAGGTAATGAGTGGCCTTAACTTGATAAGGGTTGGAACATCTTTTTCTTTACCTATTTACGTGTTAATTGGTAATGGTGGCTACGTCTGTTTTTTGTTTAGTTTTACTCCTACACGTCTGTGCGCAGGAGTACCTCTTACAAACTTTAGAATCCTCGAACTAGAGACGTCTAGTACTGAACAGCGGTGTCATGGCAAAATATGTAATCATTCCATCTCACATTTCGTATATGGCGATTATAACGCGCCAGTTGTTGCTAGCGACTAGGCCCGCGTGTGTTTCGGTTATCACGGCAAAAAGTTGCCATGTCCTATTTTAGGCACCACGTTTCATGGAAATCAGTTTAGCGGTTTAGTTAAAGCCTAACAGACAGACAGACATAACTAAAGACTGACAGACTGAGATACTTTCTTATTTATAACATTAAGTTAGTATGGGTCTTATCTTAGCCACCTCAAGACCTATAAACTTTACACGTTTACACGAGTACCTACTTAATATTAATTCTATATTTCTATCAAAATATATGTACCCTTTTTTTTGATCTCAGCTGCTATATAAATAGTCTAAAAACTGAAACTGACCTAGATAAAATGTATGCACTCAATTTTACCAAAGTCCGCAGTCATTAGACGTCGTCGTTTAATAAAAATCATCATTAGCCTACCCAAATAAAAGTCATAATTGGCGCAATAAGACCTTTGGAAACAGGTTTTATTGCGTCCAAAACTGTCTGTAATGATTACGATTGTATTTTTCTTCTCGTCAAAATTCCATATTTTTCAGCCAACAAAACTTGAGGATGACAATAAGGGATGTATACAATTTGTTTAGTAAGTAGTTTCTGATTGTCTCCTTTAGTAGATATCTGTAACCAGCGTTCTCAGCGTTGTACCAATGCGCGGGTATTGTGGCCCGGAGAGCACTTAAACTGCCATTCCGTCCTCATTGATATGCGGCGAATACCTATTCCGAGATCCCTTTACATTATCCAGATGTTTCTACAAGTATTTTAGCGGTGGAAAGGCTAACTAAACTTGGTATATAATCAGATAATTAATGTTAGATAAACAATAGAATTTAAATCGCCATAATTAGTTTATTAATATACTTTTATCAATTTAGTTTTTAAAGAAAAAAAGGCAGATTCATTGTTCCTGTTTACTAAACTGACAACCACAAATTCGGAGCTTTAATTTTTTAATATGACCTACTCTAGAACAACCCTGACTTCAATCAAAGTTTCCCTAATCTATTTGAACAATTTTCTGATCAGTTAACGTCTGACTAATTTTCATCCCTAATAGAAAGCTAGGTCATGCCAAAGTTCTCTGTGGTCATGCCTTTATGTAGGTACTTACATATTAGAAAATCTTTGCCTATACCCTACCCTTTCAGGGAATACAGTTACAAACACACTAACACATTTATAAGCCCTAATAAATAACGTTATACTCGCTCTTATTTCTGGAATGAAAGGACCATCTCAGTGTTATAGCTACCCAATACGACGGAAATATCTACCCCCCGGCGAGATAAAGTTATTTCATCTTCCGAGTGCTATCAATACAGTTCTAACGGGCTGACGTAATAGCGTGCGTGTCTGTAACATATATATCTAAGTAGTCTGTCTTGGATAGTACTGAAGATTTGTGAGCTAGAACAACAAAAAAATACTCACCTAGTTTTAGATTGGCAATCTGAGCTTAATTTGAGGAGTACCGGTTTGATGGTAAATTAATTCAATTTGCTTTTTTTATGGTTGTGAAATTAAAACGGAATGAACCTTTTAAGGACCAGCACTATTAGGTATAGGTATGGCGAAGAGGTTGTCTATGTTAAAGATATAGATGGTGGCTATCATATTCCTTCTTTTGAACACAGGTTTTTTGGAAAAAGATTTCGACTAATAAAAAGTCAAGCAGTTCATTCTAAATGTAATGTGACCTACATATCTGCATTGAACTTGAAACGAATTCAAACTGCGACAATTTTCGCAAACAGTTGAGAGACAAAAGGTTGATGAATATTAAGGACACATTGTACCTTAACCACAAAGGTCGAGTTTAAATACCGGAAAGATGGACTAACCTTGAATCTGTTCCATCGCTCTGAACTAAATTTAAATCTGCTCTACGGACAAATATCCAGCACTTTGACAAAATTTTCGAGGACTGCCAAGTCTTATTCCATTCGTTTCTGTTGTTGCGTCAAAAGAGATATTAAAGAAAACTAACTTTAATTTATAATTTCACGGTATTTAGATTATTGTGCCTGTCATCTTGCAATTCTAGTTGACAGTTATGCGATACTGAGAGAAATACTTATACCTATAGGCTTGGAGTCCCATGGCCGAATACTGAAAAGTCAATCAGTTTTAAGACGCCGTTAAGTCTCATGCTGTACTGTCGCTTTAAGGTGCCAAGTAGCGACAGATAGACATATAAGAACGTCTTAGACTTAAGTTGCGTTTCAGTTTTCGGGGATACAGATTACATACAGATTCTTAGACACTTCTAGTCGAGTTTTAAAATGTTCGCGACTATCTTTTAACATTATATTGTAGTTCATCAAGATGAGATTGTGAAGATATAAAATGTAACTTGATTAAAACTAAAATTATATTTAATAACTGCAACAGTCGGACAATAGTGGTATATCACTTTCCGTTGAAAACTTTAACTTTTAAACCTATAAAATTTTATAACTAATAAGTTGCCTAATTACTCATAGCTGTAATAAATTATGCTTGTTAAATATATTCCTACCCAGGGCCTTTTAGGAATTTCCGAGTAGAAGCCCGGGGTTTTGTTAAGAATTTCTTTGAGAACACAATATTCCCTCTAAGTATGTAAGCAGTACTTAATGTATTTACATGAAATGTAAAAAATACGTAGTTAGGCAGTTGGGTGGGCCACAGTCGTAGTTTACAAATTAGTATTTATTTAATAAATAACACTTCTACGTATATGCAATAAATATGTCTTGGTGTTAACACACTGATTTTACTGTAGGTAGATAGAAGTAGACAGATATAGTCGTAAGTTGCTACAAGGCTATAAAATACTGTAAAGCATTTATTATTATTACATAGCTATCGAATATATCAATTAAATAAAATTATTGCAGTCCGTGTTTTTGTTTTTATAATAAAATGGAAAATCCCCGTTAACTTGAGAATTATTAAAATTATAACGTATAATTATATAGTCCCGTGAAGCAGTCAAAGCCTCCGCTCAGGCTAACTGCGTAGATCTCTTAAAAACTTATAAAAAATTAAAAACTTAGAATAATTGTAGCGGAAAGCCAACTTCACAACGGTAGTACCTAACAAATTGACATTGACAATGACTTTATTTCAAAGTAGAAAGGTTAAATTTCGTAAATCTATCGTCGTTAAAGACCGCTCCTAATAGACTTATTACACTATCTATTATTTTAATATTTGCATCAAGTATCCCCGACCCTCTAGCCAAGTGACATTTCTACAAGCGTTAACGGTGATCGAATCGCTTATGTATTGAAGTGACAATTCTAAGTCAAGAATTGTCAATTCCATACATTTAATGTCTTTTATGCAATTTATATTATCGTTAACGCTTGTAAATGTGCCTTGGCTACAGACAGGGGCTTATCAGCAGTCTCGACATGGATAGCGATATTCGTTAACTTTAAAGGACTTGCTCTAATGCCGTAAAGAGTGATTAAATCATAAAATACCGATTAAGTTCTAGGAGATACCTAGGTACTGATAGCATTCGATAGATTTGATTCTTTATCACCCTCTACGGCGTTACGATAAGCTCTTTTAAGTTAACGAATATCGCTATCCATGTCGTGACTACTCACAGCAGATAGATATTTGCCCGAAGCTGATGAAATGAATAACTATTGATTCCCAATATCAGTCCTTTGTAATACGTTTATTCGGTGCCTACTTGGGTAAATATTATTGAACCACAAGTAGCTCATTAAATTTGTCACCTAGTTATCAGTATCACCGTCAAGGTACCTAGAGTACTACTTATTTGGATTGCGTACTATAGTCTACTAATATTAATCCAATGAATTACAAAGATAAATGTTAGATAAAAATCTCGCATTCAGACCCATTCTTGGCTATAGAAATTAATGTTTTAAATAAGAACAATATAGCCTAGCTTATAATATTCATGAAACATGGAAAGACTTCATTGTAATAATATGCATGTTATTAATGCGTCACTAAGCAAGCAAATAACTACTTTTGTAAATTGCATAGCTTAGACATAGGTATTACCCTTCTGTTACAACAATATTTTTATCCTTCTGTTAACGTGATTCGCTTTGAATTAATTATTGCACTACCTAATATAGATTTGTAGTTAATTAACCAAAAATGAACGTTTAAAAATTTAAAATTATACAATTTCCTCGAGGCGTATCAGGACAACTTCACACTTATTAATTAATTTCACTTATACATTAATCTTCACTCGCGCATTTTCGTGACGCAAACGAACGCAGCACAATAAAAAGAATAACAAAAACTTAAACGAATACATAATCACTTGCCTATTTTCTCGGTCTTGATGAAAAAGAAACTCAGTCGCATCTGTGCAACCCACACGCGAAACACAACGCGACACATCCGTCCACGCGTGCGCAGGCTCGTGCGCTTCCCGCCTTCTGACTGCAAACTTACGTTACATCCGAAGATGTCTTCAATCACGAGCGGTCCGATCAAGTACCTATCGTTATCGACTCGAAAAACTAAGCAGGAAATCGATTTTACGCATCGGCACTTCTCAGTGCGCTCAAAGTTGAAATACAAATTGACTGCGCAGTTCTTACTTAATCGAGTTACTAAAATTCTGTTGTTGAACGTAGTTTCGATTACTCTGACAATAGACAACGGAACAGTATACTGCCGTGTGTTCGTTCTGTATGTTCATTCGTTATTAATATCGTGATTACCTTGAAATCCGAAGCACTGCATCCTCCGACGCACGCGGCAGCACGCGCCGCTCGCAACTACACTGACACTAGTGTTGTCACACTCTGACATCACATCACCCTTTGACATACGACCTTTGTTACCTACATTTGATTTGATTGCACACACTCGTAGCTTTATCACAAAGTAATAAGGCGCACACAACGCCACAGAATAATGTGAGCGCTGAACCGAAACTGACGAGTTGATACTGTACAGCGCTATCATCAGTTCTCAATCAATAAGATAAACTGTGGATCATAACGAGATGATTTCAGTTCCTATTCGATATGCGATTGGAAGGCAACTTGTACAAACTGTGCCATAAGTGAAGAATCAGTCATCTGTTATCTACAAATGATCCGATATAACTTATTTGATACGAGAGGTCACAATTTTCTTCAGATTTACATAAATTTGTAGTTATAGTTAGGTAGGTACATCCGGAGAGTATTATTTATCTTTAATTATCTACTCTTCTAATTGATCACAACCGAGCTTACATAAATTAATGGTCAAGCCGTACATCTATCTATAACAATATTTATATGCTAGTTAAAGCTAGCTATCAGGATCCAGGCAATGTGATAAATATCTGATAAAGTTGTAAGCTTTATTTGATATGCCAAAAATATAGGTCGATACCTTACTACTACTAAAAACATGTTTTTAGTAAACACCGAAGAAGAGCAGAACAAAAAATAGAAGTATAAACGCAGCTGGCATGTAGGCAGACATCCGAATGATTCGGTTCCGATGGCGAGGTAAACGGGGCCACGGGCGGCGCCGCGGAATGCAGACAAACAGACTGGAACACCGATCTTTAACTAAACTGGACTTTCTGACAGATAATAAACTAATATTACGAAGAACATGCAATATCTACTTAGCTAGGAATTAAAAACAAAAATTTCCAGGTTGATTGTAAATTATCATTATTTTTTATAATGCGATGACCGCTCACATGGCAATATTGTTGATAAAACTGATTATCCAATCCTTTAAAATGTTTAGACTGATATAATGGCGCAATGACAGAAATTCCCAAAAGCGCTAGAGTAGCGCATGGCGCATGTGGCACATGGCGTTCAGCAACTAAATTCAATGCTCCAATGTAAAAACAAGTCTCCGAACCAAACAATCTGGTTACCACGAGAAACAAAACATTAGTTAATTTAGTGTTTATGTCACCTGGGGAACAATCGATGAGGAATGAAAACAATCGGTTCACAGAACACTGAGAATGTGAATGCTGAACAGGCCGAGACTCAGAAGAAACAATGTTCGTGGATTTGTTTATTACACCGATTAGGCCCTAATGACACACAATTTAAGATATTCAAGTCATTATACATTCGAGGTTGAATGTTCTTAGAATAGCAGGCAGATCCTTGTTTTCAACAAATACCGTTGTTTAATTGCAGAAGACGAAAAACTAATTTATTCGCTTTCATACTTTTAGGGTAAACGGACAGTTACAGCTACTTCTTATACACTAGTGATAGTTTGATCCAAGCATGACCAGTGCGTTATTTTATACCATGCTAAATATAGGTATATCGAACTAAAATGATAGCAGTAGGGAATCTTTATTAAATATTTAAATTATTCTCCTTTTATCAGCGCACTACCTTATCTACCATAATCTGAGCTCTACACCTACGCTACAACTTCACAGTTCCACGTTATTTTGTTCACAACACATTGAGTCACTCCGCTGTTACAGTCGGACGGACTTCAAATGATTATATTATCGTTGTTAACTTATCACCTGCAAACGCTATTCGTTTTAACCTATATTGCTTTACTAGCTTCTTTAAAAGTTACACAAGGCTTGATAGATGTCCACTTCTCACACGAAAAAAATTCTAGATTGCTACGGTTTACATAGAAGTGCAAAATTAGGTTTAGAAATAACCGCACAATTACAGTCGTCACGATGAATTGCAATAATAAACTTTAACACTTTGAAATAAAGGTGCCATCATAGTGTCACCACTGATATATATACTATCGAATGTAAGGAATGTACCTCACAAATAAAATATTATCATATTTGAATAAAAATGCTTTATTTGTACAAATGACGCACGGCCTTGGTTAATGCCAATGGCGATGTCTCGAGTACGTGGAGTTGTTACCGGCGCGGCGGCGGCGTCGGCGGCGCTTGCGCATCCGTGCATTGTCACACCGACCTTGCTATTGTACACTTGTAACAGACCGGAAGCTATTCAGTAATTTCTTTTATAATAATTAAAATTCATATCTTGAGACAAAGTATTTGAGTTTGTTAAAAATAATGACGCATATAACCTCTTTGAAATTTTGTTATATTTAGGTTGACAAATACTGCGTGAAAGTCGAAAGTAAAACCTTTTATTTGATAAATAATTTTAAAGCCTTTGTATAAAATCTTAAACACAGCTACTAGTTTGTACCTACATCAACAGCAACTATTCAAAAATCAGAAATATTGTCGAAAAGTGCCCCTGAATGCTCTAGCCCTTGTTGATTAAACTAATGATAGTTCGACTGTTTTAGTTGAAAATATTTTTAATATAAACATGATTAGTTAGTACCTTTCCATAAACCATAATAGGTGTCACCAAAAACACTCTCACTAACTATCGATCGCGCTTTTATCTAAGCTTGATAGATTAGTGATTACTCTGCACAGTTGACTGCTGCCAATCAGCCTAAAATATTTACATAAGATAATATTTACAACGGGTAGAAAGTAATAAGCTTAATGACAAAAATTAATACGTCACATCGTTCCTCATATTTATTTCTTCTGCATCAAAGGTAACCGGTCCTGGTAGGTATGTGGGGTGAGAAACAACAGATTAGTTTGCAGTCTGTGTTTTTTTAGGTATCATCATCATCGACAGCATAGAGGTTGTCGATGATGATAATGATGATGATGACACCTGTGACTGTGTTTATTATTTATTTACTGTAACATAGTTATGTGAAAGTCTTGTAGGGCAAATATAGTATAAGAAATACAATATTTGCCCCCACAAGACTTAGACTTGACAAATTAGGTACTTAACATGCTTAACAATCTTTTACATCAGTTCTTGGACAAACTGTATATCTTTCTTTAGTTGAATTTGTTGGTATGATATTTGCGATGCGATGCCTAGTGGTTAAAACTATTCGCGCTTTTGATACGGTACGGTGTATAGATTCTCCTAACTAAGTCAGGGTCGCATCAAGCCGCACAATGGCCCGATAACGCCTGTTGGGAGCGAGCTTTATGTCCGACCGCTGTCGTGTGTCATATCCACATGTAAGCGACCTGCAGAGTTGGATGTACAGGGCAGGCGGGAGTACAACAACAACTCACAATCGTTTTATTTTGATTGAAATCGAATTCCTGCTCGGAAACCAGCGACATTCCCAGTCACTGGTTTTGATGATTAACAATATCCAGTTTCACGTAGGCTAACATCACTGTGTTTTGTTGTGTCCATAGCTTGATAAATTTAAAAAGGATTGATAGAATCGTGCTGTTCGAGTTTGTGGGACATCCAGAGACCACCAAATCAATCTATCTCTGAGACCTCTCGTTTAAGTGATTTCTTGAAAATCTCTCTGGGTTATCCTACACTTTTATGTATTAGGTTCGCTTTTGTCGGCTATCCAATAAAAACACTGCGATAAGTAAATCCGATTCACACGTTGGGGACGAATATATCGAGTGCTGGTGAATCACCGCGGGGACTGACTTTCAATTAAGTGTCTCATTTACACAGGGGACGCAGCTTGCCGTTACTTTCTATAGTATGTATACATTGAAGTGGAAACTCTTCGCACTTCACCAAATTACCATACGCACATCGACCATAGACATCATAAAGATAATGGGCATGTTTCCTATTTTTTTTTAATGTCCGTCTTGTAGATTAATGAATTTTATTGGACACGTATTTTTTCTTTTTTCCTGCAAACAAAAAATGATCAAAATACAGAGAACTGAAGTTACGCGTGACGTCACTCCTCGCTACGATTTTTAGCGAGGCGTAGCGTCATAAGCCCCCACTCCGAAACTTTAAAGCGGTGTATCTTTGTATTTTTTTATTGTTTTGATAAAAGAAAAAATACGTGTCTAATATTTTTTTATTATCTAACTGACGGACTAAATAGATTTTAACTTTTCATACCCAGGAAACATCCCTATTCTAATAGAGTAACTAAAGTAGCCTTACTTAAAAAAAGGCATTTATATGGCTTTAATTTTTTAACTTTAAATGAGTAATGACACGTGTGGACCTCAAATTTAATAATTGTATATCAATAGTATTATTGAACAATGCGGACTGCCGCATCACACTGCGTATGCCAAACCGCAAAACCCGATGGATAGCCAGCTTTGATATATTCAAAAGCTTTCACGTACATTAAACGCGCGCATTATACATATACATGTACCTAGAGAGATTGATTAAAAATACATTGAAAAACTCGTTTATGTGAAAGTAAACGTACGTATAATTTATGTAAGTTTCTCGTAAAAAGTACAAATTGTAGAAGATGGTAAAGTATCAATCATCATCATCATTACGTAGTTGGAATTTGTTGCGTTACTGAGATGCCTTCTGGCCTATCGAGCAGAGTAATGAAGTTTGCTCTTAATGTTAAAATCCGACAGTCTAAACTCTAGCACTTCGGAGTGTAATTACTTAAGTAGGTATGCAACATTAAAGCAACATCTAAACATGTTTTGTAGCTATTTGTGAAACAGGTATCGTTTTTTATCTACATAATTAATTCGACGATTGGATTACATTTGTATACAGTATGATAATTTAATATTTACTGCGCTCTTATTCCAGTATTTTGTTTAGGTAGGTAGCTAATTGTTGTGTTCATTCATAATCAAAAGCAAATAAGTATGCACGTTCAATACCATGATAAATTAGTGTAGTATTCAAAATCTCACAAAAAAGTTTCAATTCATGTCAACAAGGAGGTCACAAGAGTCGACAAAGGGAAGCGACTTTTATACATGTCGCACACTTTGACACCAGCATTTAGCACTTGTGTTTCAATTCTGTTTGATTGTTAGTTCTTTAATGGAAACCTAGATTTGGTTTAATCAACTGCAGCCAGAACTTAGTATTAAATCGCAAATAATGTTTTATCTAGATAGTTATCAAAGTATAGTTCCTTGTATTCGAAATTTTAATAACGATAATGGACTTCTAATACCTCAAAAAGTACACATCAACTTTATAAATTCTGAACGGAAATTTAATCTATAAGTTGGGTACATTTGTCGATATGACAGGAGGGCTTTTGTATCTTATTTCGTCATTTTCGAAACGATAAACGAACCTTCGTTAAGTTGCCGTCACATGCCTGGTCACCCCCTGATTGGAAGGCAAACTTTCCGCATGGCAGATGCCACTCAAGCCTTAATGTTTACAGAACACAAGACTCAACTTACTCAGAGTCAAAGCATTTCACTGTATACCCACACGATCATAGCTAATGAAAATATATATGTAGTAATATTGTAGAAGCCCTACACTGAAACAAGCGACTCGAGGCTAGTAAATCTAACATTAAAAAGGGAAGCATAGCATTATACAGCGTAGAGCCGGCGCCGCTTACAAAGCCTTTACATAGATTCTATTAAACGTACGTACGAGTTACGTAGATACATTCTTGTAACATGGTACTAATAATAAGGGACTAACCTATTTAAACGAAAACCCCGTTTTCACTTCATTCAAAAGCCTTTCATAACGATAATATGATTTTACTTCAGGTAGAAAATTGTATCATTATGTCAATGTAACCTGAAAAGTCCCTTCTAAGGGATAATAGGCGCAAATGTCACTTGGTAAAACAAGGGTGTTTAAAGTGGATACAAGTAACTTTAAGCAATGAAAGCAAAGACTCGATGGTCGTACTGAAAAGGGTTCGCAACCAGTTTTACTCAACGTTCGTGTAAACTTGAACAGAACTGGTTACACAAACTTAAATCGTACCTGAACATAAATTATTCATGAAATAGAAATAAATCAATGGCAATATTCGTGTTAAATTTACCTGGTCTCTTAAGTCTCGACACCGCTTGCATTAATAACATTTTAATTAATAAATAAAGCACACAATAACATATTATAACACCGTGTACCTCTTCCGAACGTTATCTCCAATTTGTTAGGCACCTCGAACCGTATTTTCATATCACTCGTTTGACACTCACATGTGACACGAAACACTGTTAATTTCAGAGTCGGCACTATTTCGAAATTTAAATTCGATGTTTCGCGCCGCGTGGGGCAGTAGAGCGTATCGGATATTCACCGGTGACAACAGAACGCGTACTGAGCGCGCGGCCGTCCTTCCGCGATGGGATGGCTCCCGCCGCGCCGCCCTACATCTACGCTGAACGCGACGCGTGAGATGTGATGTAATCTGCATGTGACGAAATGCACACACAGATTAAACACCGATCTAACAAATATAACGTCACAACTACTACTACTTCATTAGCACACAGACATTTATGTGTACCTCCAGTACCTCCCTCGTCAAGAGCTATGTTCATACTGTTAACTGTTCTGAAATTGCTAATTTTAAATTAGTTCGTTAAAACAAAGGCACAATGCAATGTTATGAATTTTAGACACAAAAGAAACTGGAACAGTTTATTGGAACTTGTCCATATATTGCACAAGTACGGGATTTTATTGACATAAATAAAGGAACATTGCGTTATTAGTGAAAAAGACGCGTTTCGTAAGACCACTTTTTAACATAGCTCGTTTAACATTACATTCCAATGTGTGTATTGAAGTATAACATTTTCTTTCACCCAAAATTTTCTATTTCATTGAACCCGCGAGTTCAAAATGTTTTATGTGCATTGATGAGTGAACGTATAAACATGGCAAAGTTAATACGTTGAACAGCTACCAGGAAGTGGGTATTATGGCATCCATGACGAATGGGAATCGTAGTTTAATGATAGACTGAATACAGGCACCGTTATTATTATAAACAACGACACTTTATGATTGTAATTTAATAATATGTAGAGGTTTAACTATACAACCGACATACTTATTATTAGTAAGGCATATGTTCACACAAGTTGTAAATGTTTAGTTTATACAAAGTAGTCGTGTGCGGTAACGAGCTGTCATGGTGGTGGAAAAATCCTTGGTTAATGTTGTTCACACGTATGGTGTTAGGATTTTAACACTACGCTCGACCCTTTCCCAAAGAACAGAAACTTTACGTGAACTTGAGAACTACTTAATTGACTTTTTATCCATGTGGTGGACCTACTAGCGCTACGGGGTACCTATTTAACTTCAAAGTCAATTCATTATTCGTGATACTCACAGTTAGGAACTAGAAGTAACTAATAGGTAGGTTACTTCTAGTTTAAACGTTAGAACAGATATTTCTGCAAAATAAATTGAGGGAAAAAATTCAAAATGTTCTTGTTCCTTCAGCAAAGAACGAAAACCTAGTAACTAGAAACTTGTCAAAAAGGTAAGACAGTCAAATTACCAAAAATGGCCTAGAGATTCTAGACTTTAAATGCTTTATATTTAACAAGCTTAAGCGGGTGCCCCTGCTTAATACCCTACCCCGATCAGTCTCTCTTCGATCACTCTATCTATAGCTGAAAACTGCATTTAAATCCGTAACGTACATAGTATAAAAGATCTAAGCGTACAAACACCGGGAGCAACTTCATTTTATACTATGTAAAGACTTTACTTTTAGTTTGAATATTTTATAAATGGCCACCCCACAAAGGTCAAGGTTAAAAATTCCGTGAGCTAAAAGTTCGAGAACAAAAGACGCGTCTGTCTCGACTGTCGCCAGAACTTTAAAATAAAAAAAAAATACATGCAGTCGAACAAAGAAACTCCTCCTTTTTGAAGTCGGTTAAAAATAAAAGAGATCCTTTTAGTTTTTCTTCACTGATTCCATTTCATTCTCATCAAGTTGTCGAATTCTCTCGTTTAAATCAATTTGTAATAAGGACAATAAAAATAGGCCTTTCAATCGAATTCCATTAATAAGGTGTCCTTGTCACGTACCGCTTTGAAAGTAGAATAAGGGAGGAAATATTGTAGATATGTACCTATTGGCTATTTAAAAATAATGCAAACGACTCTACAAACAAAAGCTACAATTGTATTGCTTAAATATTGATATTCGGCAAATATAAAATTAGGTCATAAAATGTAAATGAATGATAATAACTAGTCGTTCAAAGATTACAGGTAAAGTAAAGTAGTTGCTCGTCATAAATCGTTGTTAAGCACGTTCGCCCACTGACAACCAGCACATTTAGGTCGGCTCCAATGACTTCAGTGGAAGGATCCGTTCTCTGTTATGCTTGTTCTGTATTTTGCACTGAAATATACAACTAACTGCAAATATAATAAGTTTTTTGATTTATTAATAGTAGTCCTGTAAAATTTAACCCTTAATATTAATAGTAGTCCAGTACGACTCGCGATACCACCGCCGCGGCGCCGCCGCGTCAGCTCATGATTAGGGACTCCTATTGAGTCTGAAACTAGTCGGGCAATCCCAAAAATATACGTGAGTAAACCGGTTTGTTTTAAATAATTAGACCTGTAAAATTTTGAAAAATAAATAAATGAAAAACACTTGCATTCATGAAACATTTTGTAAACCTTTGTCAGGTAAAATGGAACAACGTTTTATTGTGGCCTTTATATTTCTACCCTCCGCTGTTCATCCGCCTACTTTTTTATTTGCGAAAGTAAAGTATTATGTCATCATGGTGAGTTTCCGTCCTAATATCATTTGCTTGTACGTACTACGTAGTAAGTAAATATCCGCGCAGGAAAAGAGTCGAAAGCAAGCAAACCAAGTCTCAAAGGGACTAAATTGTTATTTGCTGTTTTATCTGTAGGTACAGTCTTAATTCGTTCCAGTTTTCGTCGAATTTGTCCTAGTTTCACAGGCAGTTAATGCCATAAAACGATAGTTGAAATAAAGTCAAATCGTAAAGGTTTTTTGCTTTTATTTGAACTGTTTTGTCCGGCTTAAAAAGTCTCATTACCAATTTTTATGAGTCCAGTCCGCCCCACCTGCTCATAATTGCAACTCCTGTAAGCCAGCATCTACAATGATAACAAATGAATACCACCGAGACACTTACGCTCAGTGCCGAGCTTGTCGAGACTGTCTTGGAACCCGTAACGAAATTAATCAGAAGTAGTAAATAGGAGGAAAGGATTTTTTTTCTCCACTTTCTTATTATCTTAGTAATTTAACTTTCATGTTTACTGACAATAAAATCGTATAACGCATCTCTATTTATAGGCAGTTTGAAGATACCTTCGCACCCGTTTAAAGCTCGTCTAGGAAGCGGGCCCTGATTGGATTACTCGTTAGGTCGTCTGCACTAAGATACCGCTCGAAAGTTTATTAGCCCGAGTGCAAGCGGGCAAACTATAATAATTTACTCACTTATCGCAGGCGGTTAAAACCACAATACGGTCGCTAAATTGATTTTATTAACTGCTCACTCGTAAACTTATGAATATAAACCATTCAATTATGTTTTCTTGTAAAGCTTTGTCTTTGTTTGATAAATACAAAGAATAACTACACAAAGAAGATCACTCAACACGAAATTGTAATTAATGTTTCTTCTCATAATTACTATGACCCCCGCATTCGATATTACATATTGTGACGATTACATAATTATATCGGGTCCAAAGCAAATCGCTTCATAGCAGGCTAGAGAAGTCAGTGACAACTTATCTCGATAGAAAGATTCTGTTTGAAAAACCATTATCAAATGTAACCGTTGCGCATTAGAAAAGTGCTTAACTGGATATGTAAAAAACATTGTATCTGAAAATGCGTCTACATCGCGTGCGTTTTGGCGTTACGTGTTTTATTTGCGTGTGTAGTTAGGAGTGGCCATGGCTCAAGACAAACATTTCCTAGAAATAGTAGTTAGGCATTTCTATTTATTATGTGATTATTGAGGGCGTAACTGGCGGGTACACCTATAGGTAGATATTTAGTGATTTTGACTACGTCGTTGGTTATGTGGTTCCAAGCGCGAATGCGGTGCACGAGGTCCTTGGTACGTTTCCCGAGTAGGGTCAAAATTAGTTATTGGGTATTTTCTGTTTAAAAATATTGAGTACAGCTCTGTGTCAGGAAGTTCGGCGGTGTTTACACCCGGAAACAACCCCGTACCTCGGATAGCACGTAAAGCCGTTGGTTCTGCGCCTGATCTTTCTCCGGCGTTGTCGGTTTGTAATATAATAATATAAAGAATTATTTGAATCGTTTTTATTCCAGTTTTCCGAAAGGAGGATTTTCAGGGTGAATCTGTGGCATAAAGCCAGCCACCACCTAAAAATATTGCCATAGGTTAACTCCTAAAAAGTCGAATAAGTAGATAATTCATTTAAATTAACTAGATCTAGAACATATTAATCACATAGAGTTAAAAAAAAACGTTGGTTTTGTACTTTATTTCTAAGATTGTTTACAAACTTCTGAAAGTTAGAACGGAAAACGATACCGTGCAAAAATGCTGAAACCTACGAAAAGGAAATCAATGAATCTATAAATCTAATAGTGAAGTGGCTAGTGGAGAATAACACAAAAATTAACCTATCTAAAACTAATATAATACATTTCAGTCAACGAATAAACGGCAAGAGTAATTTAAACATAAATTTTAATGACCAACCGATAGCACAAGTAGATTTAACGAAATTTTTAGGGCTCCACATAGATAAAAAATTGGAAACCTCATACTGAAAACTTATGCAAGAAAATGAGTAAAGCCGCATACGCCTTGCACACATTGTCGTCTATAGTAGGTGTTGAGGCACTGCTGACAGCCTACTATGGTCTAGCAGAGTCTCATCTACGGTATGGGGTTATTTTCTGGGGCAACTCGACAGAAAGGGAAACGGTGTTTAAGGCCCAAAAGAGATGCATACGTTCTATGTTTAAAATAAAACCAACTGATAGTTGCGTCCCTTGCTTTGAAAAGTATAAAATCCTTACATTACCATCTCTTTACATTTTGGAAGTAGCGCTTTTCGTAAAAAGTAATCCTCATCGTTTCAGGCTATTGAATGATGTAATTCCTCGAAATAGACGCGACAATGGCAGGATATGCCTTCAGACTGCAGGAACAGCCCTTATGCGCAAGAGTGTTTTTTGTATGGCTCCGATAATATTTAATAAATTGCCCAAAAGCTGGAGAGAACTGCCATTAAGAATATTTAAAAGAACGCTTCAAAGATTTCTGCAAAATAAAGTGTATTACAATATCTCAGATTTCCTTAATGAAAACGATTTTAGTGTTCCAACTGTTAGTAAGGAGAAATAAATTACTCTTATGTTTTATAACTTAGTAACTATTATGTAATGCTCATTAAATATATTGCATGCCGATTGTTATTGTACCCATATTTGCAAAATAAATTGTCTTTGTCTTTGAAAGCTTGTTTACATTCAAACGAAAACGAGGTAAAAGTAAATGAACTTTTCACATCTGTCGATGCTCTCATTCTTTAGTCTTCACATGTGGTTTATTTACTATCTTTTGGATGGACGTAAGCTTATTGCTAGTTTTTTTAGGTTGTAGGTACTAGAAATTTTTTGTATACCCAAACAACACAACAAACTAGCTGTTTATAACGACTTTAGAGATACAAAATGAGAAAAAAGCAGCATGCATAATGGTACATAGACTTAATAAGGGTTACCTATGATTATTTTTTAATTTTATATTTTTTTAAATGTGGACAACATCACATACATTGCTCTGAACTCAAAGTATAAATACAACGAAGGTACCGAAAACACCCAGACCCGAGACAATGTAGAAAAGAGGTTTTCTACATTGACCCGGCCGGGGATCGAACCCGGGACCTCAGAGCTGGCGACACCTTGAAAACCGGTGTGTACGCCACTCGACCACGGAGGTCGTCGATTTTGGGCGTCTATGTTAAAAGAGTTAAATAAAAACTTATGTTGGGCTCAATAACTGAAAATATAATGTGATCGCTGATACAGCAGCCTTTACGTTAACTCATTTACCTAATACACACTTGAAATCTTTAATTGCTCAAGAACAGTGTATTGGTAATAACGGCATCGATCAATTAAATTCATTATAGAAATATAACTACCGTCCGCTATAAACTGCAATAAAAATTTTAATGAAAATCAAACAATGCCTCGTATTCAGTAAAAGTTGGAACGGAAAGGAAGGATAGGACAATGTGAAACGCAAACAAAGGCCGATGGTTGGCGGGTTGCGGCTCGCATAGCAATCAGCCTGGAGGCAGCACTACATCGCCAATCTATGTAGTGGGCACACAGCGGCCGACTGCCTTGCACCTACTATATTATGTATAATATACCTAGCTATTGAAGTAACGTCACAAACAAATATTCTAACGGACGCACATTGACTTTAAACAATTGATTTAAAAGTTCCTGTCCTGTTTGATTACGTCAGAGTCTTTTACGTCCTATTTTGGAACGATTGCTATTAAATCACGCGCATAGGTTACAAGGAAAACATTTCAAGAAAATAAGTAAATAGATAATCTATTTTTTTTTTACTAATTAGATTGCGAATTAAATGCAAAGCTTTGAACTTCGACTTAATACTGAAATCAATCGTAAATAATAATACCACCATATATAATAATAATACACAGTAGGACACGCGTAAGTGTAATAAGTTAGGGATAGACGAAAAAATTATCAAGATAGCTAACGATCGGGGTAGTCATTTTTATAAAAAAGCTTTATGTCAATTCGAAAATTAATCACAATTCTTTTGTAATACTTACTTAAAAGTATCATTTAGATAAAAGACTTTTATGAGAGTCCTTTCAGGTTTACAGAGGGTTAATATGGACGCTTCCTAGATAATATTAAATAGGATTTACCGCGTGCAGCTTATACCACTACTAGTACGTACTTGTATTATTACAGTAATCTGTGCTACTAGGAACAAGGGTAGATAAGTAAGGAATTACTGCGTTCTTTCTGGACAAGAGCATAAAACCGTTCTTCTTTACATACTTTGTATGGGTATTAAAAAGGTTCAAGTCAGAATAGCTTTTGTTTTGTGGTCTTAAATGAAGACTCATAATAATTTTCAAGGCATCTATTCTGCAAAGCCGACAATCAATGGGTACGTTTTATCAAACGCTTAATTCCTTCGCACATCTGCCCGCCCATATTAAACGAGCTTAACTGAAACTGCGCAAAAAGAAAGGTCCGTTTGGTACACAAAGTAATAAAGATTGGCGGTCACGCTCGGAAGGTCTGCCGGCTTCATGCTGACTCCTAATAAACAAGTTTCCTTTATTGATGTACCTACCTATCACGAAATATATAATATGAACTCATAAAGGAACAAGTATTAAATGTTTGCGTAATACTAGTTGTTAATTTGTGTTATTATAACTTCATTGCATTAAACTCTCTTACTTAATTAACAATAGAAATAATCAGTAGGTAGATAGTTACGGTACGTAGGTACTGTAACTACTTACTTATAACATGTATAAACAATATTAAACATGCGTGGTTGTCTACTATGATTGTTTAGAATTTCTCTACATCAACAGTAGCGTTGGACGTAGGTGTGCCCGTCATGTTTTGTTTAACATCACTAGCTAAGCAAAACACTTCTTCGTGTCAAACATTTTCCAAGCTGTCTCCGTTGTAATTCCGGGTCGGGTAAAGGTCATAGTTTTGTTTCGCAACGTTTGTCTTGAGCAACAATAACAATTTGTTTGTTTGGATCCACGTGGGTTTTGTTCCATTAAGCATTTTAAGCTAACGAGATATTTAAGTACAAAGGTCCTATGTAGGCTTTAACTAAGAATTGTTGTCACCTGCTAATATTGCAATATAGCAGAGTTATCTGGAACGTAAAATAGAAAGAATATAGAATTGGAAGCATTAATTCGCAATGATTTATTATTTATTAACACACGCAGTAAATGGTTCAGTGACTTTTCGTTAACAATAAGTATACGTATTCGTAGAAATATATCTTCTGGCAGAAAATAATCCAGATACTTACATAACAGAAATCATTTCCTGAAACTAGGTTAACGACAAATACCTACTTACAACAAAAATATTGTATTTTTATTGCAATGGGTTTGGTCAATAATATTGCCTTTTATGATTTAGCCAATTAATGAACAAAGTAACGTAAATGTTACCACTCACCGATAGCTGCAGCTTTTCGCTCTCTTTTCGTACTGCACTTCCAAAACTTCATTTTCAATTTTGCAAGGGTCACCAAGAAGCGAGATGACACCGCGCGCGCCCGCTAAGGCAAGTGGCCATCGTCTAACTGCCCGATTGGGGCCGAAACAATGACTTTTGTTTACAAATGAACGACGCGGAGGATTTATTAAATTGTCGAGTGAAGTGGCCGGCTGCAGGAGACCAATGAGCCGAGGCAGAACGAGTGCGACGAACGTACACCCCCGACCGACAATCTCCGCTTGTAACGCAGCACCGGTCTATTGGAGGATGGCGTGGGAGCCTCGACCCCGATCACACCTATCGTCCTAAAGCCCTGGTTTAATAGGGGTAATTGAAACACATATTTAGCGTAAAAAAGTTTATTTTCTATCACATCTTGTCTTCCTACGGTAATAATTTGGAACATAGATGCCGAATATCTTGCTAAGGGCAAATCACTACGATTCGAAGCAAATTATGGTTCTGTAAGTAAAATCTATTGATGACATATAACAATCATGATTTGCTTTATTCGGCTAAACTTTGGACTGTTGTTTGTTACAAGAATATTTTTAATTTATCGACAATATCAATATTAATATCTGCTCCGAATGTCGCACATTATTGCACTATAAAAATACACGGATAAGCATAATTTCTAGGCACATTTCTGTACTGTCTATAGTTTAATTGATTATGATTACACACTTCTATCAATTAGATACATAAGATTACACTATACTATAAGTTCAAAATAACATGAGATTTTAATTAGCCTCCTGTTAAAATCTCCTTGTCACGTTATCACGAGGACTTAAAATCTGTTTTTGATAAAGTGGATGTTAAATAAAATATTTAGCTAATCACATAAAAATCGTTGGGATCAATAAATATGCCAATTAAATAATTTCATAAAAAAAATGTAGTATGAAATGATAAAATAAAATCTTGAGCATGCCTAGATAATTTATAAAATTTGAATCACAGTGCAATAATCTCTAGAACACTACATCTATTTTTAAAATAACTTATAAAATTCATCTGAAAGATAAGCACAAAAAATGCAGTTGAACACATTTTTTATTGGATAGATAGTAGATAAATAACATTATTTGCCAAAAAATAATTATATAATGTTATTTTATTTGGTAAAGTTTTTACTAAGCTAAACACTAGTGTTCAAGAGATCACTGTAGACAAACTTCTATTTTCAAAAAATATTTACGAATTCATAAAATGAAACATATCCTTAGACTACATAATTATGATGTGAAAATAGTTATACACCTTTCTGTGTACCTACATACATATAAATCACATGGCTTTCAAAGTTGGTTTTATTGCAATGTTTGGTCAACGTGATTTTAAAACTAGCTCTACACTAGAATTTCTAGTGTTAAAACAACTAACTAACTTTGTCTGCACTTACTAAATAAAACCTTACTAAGTATGAACTCATAGCTGAGGTCATAATTGACTCAGCACTTTCATTGTCAGCCTTCTTTATCGACAATTACACCATTAGAAAATAATGTGCGTTTTTGAAGTTGCTGAGCAAAGAAATTTATTTTAAATTTGTCTTTATTTAAAAGTTTAGAGTTATTGTGATTAAAATTGTGATACAAACTTAGTCCTAAGGCATTGGGAATTACATAATAAAATATGTATATCAAATTATCTAGTGTTGTATTGGCCTAATGGTTTAATGAGGACCCAATTTGTATGCACAGGCTGTTCAATGTAGCCCAAACAAATGACACTGTGACTCATTATTATCATGTTTTAAATTTTTGGCCTTTGCCCCACAGTATTTATAGGCTCAATGGTATCTTAATATGATTATCCTTAAGGTTGTACCTATTGTATTAATGTTGTGTAAGAGTCAAATGGTTTCTCTTACAATAACATAAATAAAATGTAAACAGAGTTGTAGATAAGATAGGTGCCGTTTTAGGATTGGTTTGACTAAGACTAGAGAATGATTCTGTAGATCTGAAATGTACACTCCAATAACAACCTTTTCACAAATACAAATTACATTTCCTGTTATCTGTTACCAAGATGAAATTTTGATATGTATCAATGCTTGGTTATTGTAAAAACAATAAACTTGTTTTTGTTATATTGACATAGTCCTTTAATGTTTTCCTATTTATTTTTCCACATAAAATAGGAAATGTATACCTCACGCTACCTGCCTCCCATTGGTAATTAAAATAATTTATAATCTGGTGGTATTATTAAAAACTGTAACCATTTGCTTTTTAAAAATCCTATATTACTTTATTCTAAAACAGTATTTCCGAAATTATAATGCCTAAATTGTCGAAATCCGCATCATATTATGAAGGCACTGCTTTTTTTGATACATTGAAATCAAGACTAAAATTGTGATTGAAATTATTTATTAATTGATCGCTACTGCAAAACCATTATATGAAACTGTTAGCTGTCCGCATTTTATACTTTCTAGACCTTTCTAGATTTTACTGCAGCAAACAACACTGAATTAAATATATAAAATCAAGTAAGGAGTGTAAATATTTGATTTTACAAATCTTTCATGTTTGCTTGTTGCAATCAAAATCTCGTGTTCTCATTTAGCTTTAAGTCCATGAAGTTACTACACAATATCCACCTATAATCGTAATAAAAATAATTTTAGTTATCTGTTGGAAAACCACAATACATAATTCTAAAAAACTACATAGCTAATCCCTAATATAAATGGTGTAAATATGATTACCTTTTATACTTACAGATAGTTTTATTAAATTAGTTTTTCAACCAATACTGAAAAGGTGTTACCTAACTATCCTTGCTAACTTATTGCCATAGTTATGTGTGGCGTTTAAAATTAACCAAGATTTTAAAGGGAACCGTTTCATTAAACAACAGTTCTGTTGTTGCGAGATCTTAGGTTACGTAAAGTGTTTGCATTTGCTTCATTCTGTTACACATTACTGAAACTTATATTGGAACTGTCAGTGGCTGTCAATGTCTGTACCAAGTTCCTTGAACGCGTGTTTGGAAGTGTGACACAGGAGTTACAATATAAGCTTGTTGTGGTTGTTGAACTACAGCCAATGGTATCACTTGCTGAGCCATTTCCACTGATTGGCCACCCTCTTCTGAGACCCCGAGAGGCTGCACACAATGCTGCTGAGCCACTTGCTGTACACCTTGTACTTGTTGTGTGAGCACTTGTTGGTGCTGGCTGACTTGCGGCACCAACATCTGCTGTTGCATTTGCTGCTGTTGTTGAGGCTGCTGCTGATGTATGACGACATGAGCCTGGTTCTGCATCTGCTGGTGCTGTTGGACTTGTACTTGTTGCACCTGCTGTTGTTGCTGTTGCTGTTGTTGTTGCTGCTGCACTTGTTGTTGTTGCTGCTGTTGCTGCTGTTGCTGGGCTTGCTGCTGTGCCTGTTGTTCCCTGTCATGTTCCTCTTTCTTCTTAGCCTCAATAGCTGCCTTCTTAGCATCAGCCTTTTCTTTCTCCTGCTGCATTCGTATAGGGTCTTTGTTCTTATCATATGACATGCATTTGCCACTACGAAACGGCACCATATCTTTTGGAATATCTTGTTTTTTAGTGGCGAATTTAACATGGGGAAACTGGTCCTTCATAAAAGCACGAAAAGTTGAATAACCCATTAGTTTTACTCCTGGCTCTAAAATCTCCCCATACTCTTTATATGCTTCAAACAAATGTTTTCTTGAATCTCCTTGGATAATAACAGTCTTACTGGCTTTTTTACCACTTTCGCCTGACGGTTGGACATCTTTAGGTGAGCTTGCATGTTGCTTTAGATATTCTTTCAAGAAATTAGTTGCATGTTTATAAATGTCTAGAGTAAACGTGTTATATGGCTTCTTTCCGACATTGCCGTGTATCCGCGGTGCGACACCGTGCGTCATCACATGCTGCCTAATCCTCTTTAGTTGATAATGCGTTACATTCTCGAGATACAAGAAAGCCTCCAAGCAAACCTTTCTCCCTTGGTACACATAGCAAGCTCTCAGTCTCCTCCTGACCTTGTGCCGTGAAGTCTCCGCAGGATTCGCCAAGCTAGCCATTGTTATACCCATGAGATACATATCATGTTCACTCTTGGTCAATTCAGCAATATTAAGTCTATGGCGATATACTGCTTCTGGATTCAGTCCACGATAACAATTGTCTTTACAATCGCAGCCTCTTTTCAGTCTTTCTTTGACCTGAAACGATAATATTAGATGACATTTAGAGACTCCATTACAAAAATACTAATCGCTTAACCTAGTTTCTAGTTTAAGAGACTGAGACAATAATTGAATATTAATTCAAAATAAATAATTTATTTGTTTGTGAATATGTCTAAATCTAAAAAGCCCATCTTACAAATAATGTAAATTCAGTGTTATATTATACATTAACAATTAGAATTAATCATGAATTTTTAAGACATGTCTTTAGTTTATAATGTAATTCTATTAGCAAATTCTCACCTGCGTAGGATTATCCTCAAGCTTATTGTCAAGAACTTCTTCATCACTGTCAGACTCAGCTTTTTTCTTTTTCTTATTCCCAGTTTTTTTTTCTACCTTAGGTTTAGTATCAACTTCCATGTCTCCGGGTTCATTTTCCACATGGGACTCAAACTCTATACTATAGGTACCGGGTATGCTCTGTAAGTTGGCCGTACCATTTTCTACTTGAATTGTATGGCCTTGCCATAATACCTGAAAGATAATTATTATGATGAGCATTATACTTTATTTATAGTAGTTATGGTATTAAACAATTACAAAATCCAAAATAATATAAATATAGTACCTGTTCTTGGTGGCCATTATAGGTATGTTGTTGCATGTTTTGTCCTCCTCCCATCTCAAAAACCGAGTGCTGGCCCATGACGGGTGTGTGCCACTGTGCACTCTCGCCATATTCGCCGCCGCCGTTCTGGTCTGGTGGTATGGACACGATTATCGCCTCCTTGCTGTCCACGCTTCGCCGCTCTACAGACAGCAGTGAATGCAGCACCTCACTCGCCTCTTTCTCCGCAGGATTCACCACTTCCATTTTTTCGAACGACATACTGCCCGCTCGATGCTACAACCGATCGTTCATGTCAAATCACATGTATGTACATACGCGTATGTACAAAGCGACACGACAAACCCGCCCCGATCGCTAGGAGATTCGACAACCCCAATGCAAAATACAAGAAAAACCGCGATAACTTTTCAAATTCATGTAAATAAACATAACAAAAACCGAGCAATTATTAACCTTAATCGCATTTTTTAAGTTTCATTATCGCATAGCGGATCGAACTCCCGTGGAATATTGGGCCATATAGTCATAGCACAGAAAGAATAAAACTTACCTTTTACACGCTATTTCACAGACTGAGATGCATAAAAATGTATCCCCACAGATTCTACCGGACTGTGGTTTGTTTTTATTCACTTCATTTTGATATTACAGTCATAATTATAGAGAAATGCACAAATATTTCACTGAGTTCACGGAAGCAATATGGCGATATACTTTCCGTGAATAAAATCGGAGGACGACGCCGTAGAACATGTAATTAGTACAGTGCGCCACCACCAGACAGCGCTGAGAACGCGTTTCCGTATCGACGCTCGTCGCAACGGTGGCAAAACAAAGGGCGCCAAATTTAAAAAATGTTTAGTTGTCTTTTATTAAATTGATTAAATTAAATTTACCTGCTTGCGTTTGAGATACTTTTATATAATATCAGTTACCATATAGTTATACCGTTTTATAATAATTGCTAATGAAATAAAGTAGTTGGTGCTTATTTCGAACATGAACGTAGGTAATTTGACATTCAAATTGGTGTAAAGTGTAAATGTCAGTATAAGTTTCCAATAATGCAGAAAAAAAACACGTAGGTTTAATAGTTATATTTTATTTGCATACGAGTAAGTGTGCATATTAATCTTTAAACTTACATAGGTATCTAAATAAAAATCAATTGCCACATGTCATGTAAACGGAGTACCGAGTAGCACAAGAATGGCTCGACCGATTTCGATTTGGCTCTTTCTGGAAGTGTGAAAATTTACGAGAACATCCGCGAGAAAAGTAAAAAAAAACAGGACAACGACTATCGGGTCCGTACGCTAGCAAATAATAATAAAAACGTGTTTACTCCGTGATGCCATCACGGACGCATACAACTAGGTACCTAGGTACCTACGCTAGGGCGCAGCGCTATTTACTTAGACTTAAATTGGTTAGACATTTATAAACACGTTCCCAAACCCTGTAAAATTATAGGTACCTAGGTAGTAGGTACATAGAAACAATAAATAGGTAAATAACTTCCTAATGTGAAAGACAAAAGCACGATCAAATGCCTACCTACCTAAGCGCCTGACAGGAACAATTATGCTGTCAGTTTTATAATTAACAATCACTAGGCATGTCAGATTAGTGTATCCAATAAAAACTTTATTCCAACGTTAGGCAAAGAAAAACCCACGTTTATGATTTAATAGATAGGTAGGTACGTTTCATATACTTAATTTAAACACGATAGGTACGATACCTGATACCTACCACCAAAAGGCAATACTAAAATTTAAAATTTCGGATTAAAAACGATAACCCTTCGTTCGCTAATGCTTTTACAGTTTACACTTTTATGTATTCTCACGTAACACGATGGACTTGTAGGATATTAATTACACCTTCCTTGTCCTACAATGGTAAGGAAAGGTACCTAAAAACTCTAAAGAGTAATAATAAATTTTAATAGTACCTAGGTAGTACATGATAACGAATTTCTTTCCTTTCTTACCTACTGACTAGCAAAGCTAAATAGGTAGGTACTACAGATATAGCTTCGAGTATTTGTACATATTAAATCAATAAAATAATACGAAGAGATTACGTGAAAACAGTAGGGTTCGGTGTAGGTATAAGAGGGTCCGCAACGACGTGGAACAGGTGGAACTGCACATTCGTCCGCCACAATAACTACATCATATTGTGCCTAATTTATTTAACAGTTGCTACTTTTACATAAAGTTTTGTATTAAGTAGTAGGTACCTATTTTTAATCCCCAAAATTTAATTACCATTATATTTTTATTTTATCGGCATTTCTGCAGAGTACCATTTACAGTACACGAGTTTCAAGTTTTCAACATAATAGTATGTACTACCAATAATCTAATCAAATTAAAAAGGAAAACTTGAAGGTCAGTAGGTGCCGTAATTTATGCTTTACTTTAAACAAATTTTAATACAATTATCATTATCTATTCATAAATTAAATGAATACTTCATTTCAACACAAGATTATAATATCATATAACATTAGTAGGTACCTAGCTGGTATTAGCCTTAAGATGTCACACTTGTCACACGCCCTAGGTAAAGGTAAAGGGTGTGTGACAGTGACAAGGGATTTGTAGGTACAAACCTTAGATAAAGTACCTATCTAAGCTACAAACCTAGGTATTATAAAAGTACGTCTGTTGTCAAAATTAGGTATTGAATTTGGATTTTTGAATTATTTGAGTTCACTCACTTTAACAATGATAACATCACTACCTAGGTACTTCATTTTACAGAGCACACTTTCACAGAACGTAGGTAGTCTAGGTACGTCCGTTGTAAGACTTGTAAGATTATATTAGTAAGTTTTCATTGTTATTTTAGGTACTTATACTTACGCTTTTATTTTGAAAGTAAGTATTCAACGTGATTCATACTAATTTAAATAATAATTAAGTTAATGCTAACCGGCCTGTGATATGCAGGTATGTAGATACATACCATAATATATTTGTTACAGTTGACGTGTTATTCATATAATATAGCATTTATGAACAGAAGATCAGAATCTCATTTTTTAACCTACCTACTACAATTTTTTTTTTATATAGAGACGATGGAACTACATACCATAATATAAAATAATGAAGTAGAAAGGTACCAGCCAATAATTTCTATTTGCGTTATCATTTTACATAAGTATAAAATAAATGTTATAATTTAAGTACCTAATTTTGACGTCATAGTAAAGAGGCAGGGTACAAAACTAAAGACTATTACTCACCAGCTGCTGCGTCTAGGGCGAAACAGCTACTGCGGGACTTAACGACGGCTCCTGGAGATGGACCATCAGGCCATTCCATTCTCTCCTCCATCGCCTTCGACGCACTTCTCTTAAATTGCTCCAAAAAACTGTCTATTTGCGTTTCTATACTAGTCGGGGAGTTGGCCATCGTTTCCACCGAAACACCGAAAACAAACACAACACGCTAACCCGCCGTTTACGACATTCTATGTTTAAAACACCCCTTATTTGTACTCCATCACAATTCCGTAGTTACGGATACCCTATATTATTTTGTATTGCATAATTGACCGTCATTTTTTTGCCGAATTCGTTCATCGACCCGCCTTCACGTACAATAATATCAAAGAAGACCGCGGTCGCGGAACGTCCCCGACTATGAAGTATACCTACTACTGGATAGCAATGTAGGGATGTAACGCCTGTTTAGAAAATGGTCGATTTTATTATGTCGATGTAATAAATAGTTAATATCGCTTTTTATTATACATTAAAATATATGAAATAAATAAGACGTAAAGTTAGCGAAAACGTGCTATTTCGTTAAGAAATCGCCAAAATTCCACTTGTAACTTTCAATTTCACATACCTACATACACTTTCAATTGGAAAACTGTATATTTTTAATTTTATTTCTATTAATGTAATATAATTATTATAACTATACCTACATCATTATGTTTTAAACTATCATGTTTTTTTCCAAAATTAACATAATATGTATAAAATATCGAGTATAATGTTTGCCCAAAATCAAAACTATCGACGTTTTTTGTTCTACTCACATCTCTACGATGAAGTGATCTTACTACGGATACCGTTATGCTATATACAGCAACGAAAATAAAGCGACACCCACCGACATCTATCGATCGCTACGAACAGCTGTTCGAATGTACCTTACAGAGTTGCCAGTTTACTAAATTTTTTCCAAAAAAGGTGATTTTATTTGATTGTTTTAATATCACGTTTTGTCTTACGTATAATTTTAAATAAAAGAAAGTCTAATTTTTTATGGTTATTTTATTTTTACGCATGCTTTGTTATATTGGTGTGTGTTTGTTTGCGCATGCTGACGTAAGTACGATAGTGTGAGTGTGAGAGCGGTGAGGGGGTCGCGGTCGCCGGTCGCGCACGCTGCGTGCATTAGCTAGTGCTGCGCGAAGAGCGCCTGTAGTTCGTGATATTAGAGGTGACTGGAACTGTCACACACGAGACTACACCCGGCTTCATAATGTCAAGTAAGCTTGAAAGTTTTAATAATACGAAACCTTTGCGTAATCTCTTAATTTCATTTATTTATTCATAACTACTTCAAAATCTAGTAAAACGGGTAAATTAATATACGTAGAATCAAATAGAATAAGAGGTTTTCTGAAATTAAAGGGTAGTTACTTATTTTCGTGTAATATAATATTATTATGTTGTAGATGATATTTTATTTATTTATCAAATAGTTTTTTTATTAACAGGTTTTTCTTGCTTTTATTTTATTAACCGTTAGTGTCTAAATCTTAGCCTCTTAACTGTTTAAATTGGAATTGGTACAAGGAAAATTGATTTAATGTAAATTTTATCAATATTCTTGTATTAATTACAAACAATAAATTTTGTTAGAATGTAGGTACCAAAGTAATAATGTATTTAAGGTATTCAGTCATGTCTCTTTCGTAGTATTTTTTTACTTGCAAACAATGCAAAACTTAAATAATGAATACTAGTTGTTTTTTGCGCAGTTGATTGTACGTTAATCAGTTTAACAGGTGGCAGTAACACGCACCTATTTAAAAAATAAATAATATGTAGGAAGCCGGATAACCTTGAAATATTCAGGTCTATCAGGTGTCCGTATCTTTATTGACCCCACATAGGTACGATACGTCAGTTCTACGTTAGCAGAAATTGATTATGTATTGTTCTACCCTACGTTGAATTTCTACCGTATCAAGAGTAAGATCGTAAACAGAATGTCGTTCGTTATCTATTATATATACATACCTACATTCATAAACAGAGCCTATCAGCTATCAACTGAACGATATTAACTGTCATGGAAACTGTGTTTTTTTTTATCGATATAGCATTCGTCTCCTCTAGTTTGTGATTCATTTTTAAACATAATATAGGGGTCTGTAAAAAAAAACTAAATAAAAAAAAAATAGATACGAACTTCCTAATTGGAATACTCATTTGGTTATTATGTTCCTCAAGCTGTTAAGGATTTCCTTTTGAGGTTTTGAGGATCGTCGTGTTGCCAGGATTCACAATCATTTACCAGGACTCAGTGATTTAATACAATTATAGTATCGTATTATTGGTGCTTATGCTTGAGCCTTGTGGTTTGATACCCGATATTCAATACGGACCGCAGTCTCATGCGACCTGATTGCGGCTTCATTGGCTGGCGCCAGGATCCTATGATGTGTCGATACTGTTGTCACCAATTATCATATTTCGTCAAGATTTTCGATTCCTATATTTTTCAATGAGAAAATTATTCCACAATTGCAATTAAAGCAAGAATAAAACAACACTCAAAAGTTAGATGCAACCATCTACGTATTTCAAAGCGACTATTTCTTGTTAACGACGAATTTAAATCTGCAGAACATTCCCTCGTTTAGTTTTATGGTACAATACCTAGAAAGATTTACGACTGAGTACTAAATGCGGAGCCAATGCAAACCAGTTGTACTTTCTCTAAACGACTAGTTTTAGTCACCGATTTTCACTTTACATAACTGAAAATTTAATAATGCCCCAGTGAAATGCAAGTCAAAGACTTCGCATAGCGTGTGCATCATTAATGCGAACTAGGAAAGTGTGGATTCCACAAGCAAATTTTCTTCAGCAAAGACTTTACGTTAGAAAATCTATGTGTGACAATATAAAAAGATGAACACGTCATCATTGCATTCCTTTATTCTGTTAAACGGTCGACTGCCCGCGTGGTTCCATCCCGCCGGACCGGCCGCACCTAAATAGAAACCGCAGGGACATTGCTCCCGACCGCGTCTGATCCTGCCAGCCATCTCAACTCTCGAGTGCCTTGTTGGGGTGCCTTTCGACAACAAAAAATACCTACATAGCAATGCAAAGCGTACGCGCATTGAAAATAATTTTAGATGTCCTGTTTGATGCCATGTTTACTGTTTAGCTTTGATGTTTCAGAAAATAAATTGATGGTTAACGATGTTGATAGACCATTAACGTTTAAAAATAAAAAATGTAATGAGCATTTATCTGGCCACCAGGCCCACCAGAACGTGACCTCGGTCATTGACGGCATTTCCTGGTTTAAAATAAATTTCTGTATTTCATATTTTTACGACATCGATGATGATGTACAATTCATACTATCGAACTAAAAAATAAATGTAGTTAGCGAAGATCAGAAGTGACGAATAAATTAAAGAATTTGCTTCAAATCTATTCATATCAATGTGTTTCTGCAAACAGTTGGATAATGTAGATACCTTGGTATATTGCGCACGTGGGGAATGTCCCACACGTCTGGCTCATCACTACATAGTGTAAGATGCGTCGGTAGAGAAGACTTATTACAAGTTTAATTGTGGAATACATAGGCGTCGACGGGCTCGACACCAAATATCTAACGCTACACAGTAGTTTTATTTTGAATTTTATTTGTGTCGCGCTATTTCGGAACCGTGCGGCACTTGTCTATTACATGGTGGTATATGTAATGGCCCACGCAGGCTAGCTGCCGAGAGTTATTCCCGTGTGTTTTTGTGGAATTTGCGTCTAATCTATATATTATAATATATTGCAATTGAACAGCACCAGCCTTTATTGGCTATATTGGCGACATGTACAGTAGAACAAATGTTATTTAATAAATCGCATGTTACAAATGACTAGTCAATAAATACTCCAACGACTAAACAGACTTAATGTCCAAGTCTATATAATATGAACACGTGGTGATATTGACACTTGACAGGTAAAGAAATAATAGTGCGCATACGCATCCACGGCGCCAACTCCCATAGCACGTGCCAATAATATAATACGTACCTTCTAATAAACATGTGTAATATGTAGACGGTCTACGTCTTTTTAGAGAGGAAGAAACTGCGCACTTCCTCATAGCATTTTACGATGACGACGCCCAACTTGAACAGACAGAACGCTAAAATATAGATCGACGTAATCCTCCCTAACAACGTTTCTCCAGCTATTTTAAATATTTACGTCTTTGGCACCAAAGGCGAATCCAGAAATGCCATTAGATTCGTGCGTTCGTAAACTAAACATAAATTCAAAATTTTATAATTTTCATTAAATTTAATTAAAGATATAAATTATATACCGCCTGCGTCAGACAGACAAGGCTTATAATGATAAAACAAGAATCATGTAAAATTTGCGTAAGCGTAGTATCGTTGCCTTTATTTTAGACAATGCCACCTACATTGCCACACCATATTATAACCAATTGATTCGGAACAAGTTTTAATTAGCAAAAATTTGTTGATGAATCCAGTATGGAATGGATCATCAAAATCAACATCAATGTTTGCTCCATGCAGGTTACATATTCAGTAAATTAATCTAGCTCTGTCATTTTATCATCGTGATTTCTTCACCCTTATCCATATTTTTTTTTTATTAGATTTAGGAAATTTTATGGCACATCGGAAAATTTACATCTGTACCTATTGGAAAAATTATGTCTGAAGTCCAGTTAATGTTTATAGCTTTGTTGATTTCTTTCCCTAGATAACAGAATAAACAAAGCCTTATAACACCAGTAGTTAGTTTAGAAATGCATAAATTGAAAATGTCTTAGTTCTCTTTGTAAAACGCAGAAGGTTTTCTGAGTGCCAGTGACCCAGCGACTGTTGATACAACAACGGTGTTTGAATTAATGCCGTGTTTATCGTTAAATTGTGTTTGGTTTCCTCTTACAGTATAACTATCGTTTGTGTTCAGATCGAGCATGGGTGACTTTAGCCACAAACGACTCATACGGCCTGGGCGCCTTGGTGCTGGCGCACTCGTTGCGCCGCGTCGGCTCCACGTACCCGTCCGTGGTGCTCATCACACCAGCCGTCACTGAACCCATGAGGTATATAATACTTAATAACATATTTGTAAGGACCAGTTTCTCTAATATTACGTGGTATTGGTATACCACATAAAGTGTGACACACCCAACCCAAACAAAAATTAAATATTCCTTAAATTTCGTTACTTGTGTAGGTACTTGAAAATCACCAGAGCACGTTTTTGTCGCAACAATTGAGACTTAAGATATCTAAAGTGGATATGCTGGTCTATTTTTAGCCAAGATCGGAGTAAATTGTCAGAAAATCATCCTTCACGTTTTCAATAATATTTTTGTTGTGATATGTTTTGAAAGCCAGAAATAGTACAGTTTGTACAGCTATAGCAATAGCATATATGCTACAAACACAACCCACACTCTATTTACTTACAGCATTTAATTAGGTTCAGTAGCAATATCCACACGTCGCGTTCTTCATTACTGAAGGTCGTGTCATTGATAAAACAACTTCATAGATCTCACAATCAGTCTCCCTTTCTCCTGATGTTCGACTTTTCTTAGGGCCGTTGTAACAGAGAGCCCAGTGATTGCGGTTACCTTTTTACACCATTGTGTTCGGCTGCTGTACATGAGGTGTTCATGTATAGTTATTCTATTTAGAATTCGCAGTTAAATGATCATTAATTGAAGCATAAATAAGAATCACGAATAGGTACTGGTGGATCTTACTCAGCGTGCCACGAGATAACACTTATTTTTAAATTGCGACTGATTGTATGATTGCCGAAGCACATACACTATTATCGTTGTACCAATATATTTGAATTTCAATTTTCAATAAGGTGAATAATTTATGCATTCGTCAATATTAACTCGTCTTGCTTAAAATTCATGCTCACATCGTACCTATCTGTATTTTAAATGAATGTAAAAACTATGTTTCTAGGTAAGTGTGTACTTATAAAACATAGCCGACATAAAGGCAAATATTGACACGCTTAAGAGCCGGTTACACCTTAAACACGATAACATAATTCTTTTGGAAAGTCGCCTGACGACCTGATAAAATTTAAAAGATCAATCGAACCTCACATGGAGCTGAACTAAAATATTTGACCTGTCAACATTAATGTGGTTTGAATAATTATGAATTCTTGTTTCGTGTTCTCAGAGACCGTCTCCGCGCAGTCTTCGCTGAGGTGATCATAGTGGACGTGCTGGACTCCGGCGATGCCGCTCATCTGGCACTGCTACAGCGCCCCGAGCTTGGCATCACTTTCACTAAGATCCACTGCTGGAATCTCACCCAGTACGACAAGTGCGTGTTCCTGGATGCCGACACATTGGTGAGCTTTTTGGCATCAGTCTCAGACGCATCTGGCTGCTCTAAAGTATAATTAATGAGCGTCCTATAACGCCGACAGCTCTAATCAATTAGTATAAATAAGATCGCACGCCTAATTCGTTTGCTGGCTGTGATTTAGTAAACGGTTTGATGTCCTTGCATCGTCGCCATCAATATCCATTTCAACGTCCAAGTTCATTTGAGTCGATCTGATTCAGTTACCCAAGTTGTTCAAAGAGGAGTATATTTTACGTAATATAAAAGAGCAATTGTAATGTCGTTTGGCCAGCGATTGTTTCAATCAGGCCCCTTATAGTAACAGTCGTGTCAAATAAATGAATGACCATCATAAACTGTTCAAGTCTACACTCGAGACTTATTCTAGATGTGGGTGGGTCCATTAAAATGAATGTAACATTGATGGATAGGCCTAGACACTTCTTTAGTTTACTCAGCCAAAATTGCAAATGTTTGGCGATTCGATGTGTGATGTCACTGATGGCTGATGGTATACGTGTCTCAACAATACATTGTATAAACATGTATGTTGTAAATCGTTTTTTAATTTTCAATTAACGACCGTATGTAAAACTCGTAAATCTATTTCGATCTGTAACTGTTTATGCGATAAGAAAGTCAATGTTACCGGATGTGGACGTTAGTGCAGTAACACGAGATGACGAGACGCATAACCGTGGCCCAAATATTTTGTTCCCGACAAATTTGGATCAGCTCCAATATCTTACACTTTCATTCTTCAGTTTTTTTAAGCTTACGTACCCATCTACCGTGAAAGTAAAAACATCCATACATGCTTTAGTAATCTTGTCATCGATATCATACAATTGCATAATAATATATTATCGGGTAGGAAATTATTACGAATGCTAAGGTTCCAATAATAAACAAAGTGATAGAGTCTAGATATAATCCATTGACTCGCTGAGTTTTTATTTATCGCAGGTTATTGTGTCAACCGAAGTTTTTATCCATGTTTAAGATAAAGTGTTCTCGATAAAAATAATAGTCATTTAATGTTCCACACGTGAACCGCATTATAGGAAAACTTTTTAGTTTTAAAGAATTCAACAATATTCATTTATGAAACAGGTCCTACGTAGTCAAGGTCAAGGTTACAATTTTGCTCTTTGTGATCTTGTTTGTCAGTAAAGGAGCTGCCGATTCAATATGAATTTATCTATCAGTCAGAGAAATATGAAACTTATACACTAGGCCTTAAAGTTAGTTTATGGATGTATCCCTTAGTAATGATGGGATTGGTGTACTCTAGGTTCTCCAAAATAGCGATGAGTTGTTTGAGCGCGAGCAGCTCTCGGCAGCCCCGGACGTCGGCTGGCCCGACTGTTTCAACTCCGGAGTGTTCGTGTTCACACCCTCAGCCGACACCTTCGCCCAGCTGATCACCTTCGCACAAGAAAGAGGAAGCTTCGATGGTAAGTGTCGTTTAAAAAAAACTTCTTATATAGCAATTTCAATATTAGGAGTGATTTCTTTGTTTTCTATATATATAGAGATTATAATATCATTTTCAATTCATCCTATCAAGCCTAATATAAGAGTTACTGTGCTTAAATGTATCGCATTCAATTTACATAAGCAAATAAAATCTTCATACATGATTTCCCACGGATATATGAAAAGCAATTTATACAGCTGCTATAAATACATCATGTTTTTATTTAAACTGGCACGTATCTGCACGTCAGGCTAGAACGAAATGTGTTTTTGTAGTAATGGAAGTTTCTGAGCTAGTGAAATTTGTTGAAGATTTGTCAACAAAATTCGTTGGATGTTCTGTGACAGGTGGTGACCAAGGCCTATTGAACTCGTTCTTTTCGGACTGGGCTCATGGTGACATCAATAAACATCTGCCTTTCCTCTACAACGTTACATCTGCTGCCTTCTACTCTTACCTGCCTGCATTAAAACAGTGAGTGCTCCTAGTATGTTAATTATTCCAACATCAAACTCAAGAATTTTCACTCTGTTTACTCAAATGGTTCAACAGCAAGTAAAGCCTTTATCTTGGCACTTTGTTTCGCACGAGTGACAATACCTGATGCATTCTGACGCCTGATATTGACGTTGCCAATCATGTACGCATATATAACGTAACTGTACTCATTAATGGCAATGTGACTACGGCCTGCGTACGAATATTACGTAATGTTCCAAGTATGACTAAAATTTACCCTGAGCTGGTAGAATTTTTGGTTCTGCAAAGTGCTTTTTGTATGTTTTTAATGAATAATAATATAATAAAACTGGTCTTGTGAGACTGGCAGCTGACCCCGATGTAGTAGGCAAATGCTAGGCAGAAGAATTCTAGTAAACTAGTGTTAGAATCTAGCCACAACGTTTTACTTTACAGCTTCGGGCAGAACCTTAAAATTATCCACTTCATTGGTGCCGCCAAGCCGTGGCTCCAACACTACAACTTCGAATCTGGTTCCGTGGATGCTCCCGAACACATCCGCGGACTGCTGCAGCTCTGGTGGGACATCTTTGTAGGGCACGTGCACCCCCAGCTCGACACCGGCATGGTAAGCCATTCAACACCTTTAATACCTCCAAAATAAATCAAACCCCTCCAATTGACTATGGGATGAAGTTCACTATCTTCAAAAAGTCTAAATCTTAAGAACATCTCTCTAAAAATATCGGCTATGGTGATCTTCTCAGTACACGAATATGAAAGTGAATTAGACTATAAATAGAATGAAATACGTCAAACAATGTGTAGTCATACGTTCGCAGACATGTTTAGATGAATGTGCAATGAATCGAATTAGATCAAATGTAATCGATATGCAATATCAAATTACAGCAAAAATTATACATTCAATTGTAACCTCAAGACGTCTTAAGTATTACATATTGCGATCGGTTTAGATATTAATATCCAATATTGATTACACAATCTTGAAATCGAACTCCACTTATTGCGGTTTTCCCTGACCACAAATATCTCGTGGTACTTCATATGGTCCAGTAAATCGATCCATTGTCATTACGGCCTCCGATCTGAACACTACAACATGTTTTCCAAGCATTCTCGGAAGGACTCTAAAGTTGCAGAGGTGAGAACACTTAAACAACTTAAAGCTTTTGTCCTTTCCTTTAATAATTGAATCCGTTTGTTACGTGCGTAGGTAATTTGAGTAAATAATTTTATGTTAACTATGTACAGCACTTTATTAGAAACTTTCCAATCCCTGAGTGACTAAATAGCAACTTCCAACCTGTAACAATAGCTTGCACTCTAAGCTTGTGCACTGTACTTACTGCTACTTGACGCACTTTGTATGAAGCATTTTTTTACCCGTGTGATATCATGTTTCTCCAAAATACTAACATTTTCTATTTTGTTTTATTTCATTGTCTGTTGCTTTCTGCACGGTTTGTTTAATTTCAGTATGGGACTGAGTAGATGGTGTTGGTATTTTGGTAGAATACTTACCGCGTAAACTTAATAAACATACTTTGTTCAGCTTTAAATGGAAGTGTTTATATCATCGAATGTTTTAATACTTTAATTACTGACGCTTGAGTCCTAATGCTTTTGTTGTATGTTTATTTAGTAACGCATAATAATTAATATAAACTAATAGTTGCTTGAACAAAGTTTTTTTGCACTGTGTTGTCAAATAGCTAGTGCGTGAAACTTAGTTCAAGTGTTTGTGTGCATGCATACTACTGAGCTGTTTCACTTCAACCGATAGGTTGAGGTGGAGGACACACATGACGTGCCCCCAGCGTTACCGCTAGATGACGTCCGCCACCAATACCGCTATCAGCCCACTCTGGATCCGGAATCTGAATTCGCATGGCACCATCCTGATGCCCAGATTGAAGAAGATACCTGTGATAAACATGTAGATGTAGCTAAATTCCATGATCCCTGGAATATATATAGAGGAAATATTCCTCCAAATACAGAGGATGCTAACAGTAATTTCAAGGAGCTAGAAAGAATAGAAGACCAGGAAGAATTAAGAAAATACGCTTGGGATTATCAGTCTCAAGAACCTCCGTCCACGTACACAGAACAACATTTTAGTCAAGACGTTCAGAAGCATCATACAGATGGTTGGCAACACGACTCCCAGTTCGAACACAGACACAATGAACATAAACATGATGGCCAATCGCATCAAGAACACAATAATGACTGGAGCAGCCATGATACTCACCAACATACGCACATACATGACAATCACATACAAAATGTCACTCACGTACAACATAATGAACCTAATTATCACGATGATGATCGAAGACATGAACATACTGAACACAATCACATTAACACGAAAGCATTTATCCCAGATGGACAACAACCCACTGAAATTTCAGTCCACCATATACACATAGATAAAGATAAGAAACATAGCCGCCGTAGTCGAGGGCTGAATCGCATCGATATTTGTGCAGAGCACGGAAATATGAACGGGGATGTCTCAGTGTCTGAATGCGATGAATATGATGACGTAATGCCTAGGCACCCTTACGACGGATTCTATTTAAGGCATAAAATTACAGTAAACGCTCGAGGAACAAAAGTATGCTCGCACGAAATACCGCCCACTCCATCTCCTTCTCCACCCAGCTCTCCGTCACCAACAAACAATTTTGCGCCTTTTACCGAAGATGAACCCTGGGAATCTGACGTCTTTGATATTCAAGTAAGTTTTAATCAGAAACTACCCTACACCGAAGACTTCAGGTAAAATTTTGTTTTCTTTTTAAGTATGCTTAATGCGTGAGTGACTTGCCACTATATGTAAGCCAATTTGCAGACAAGCTTTGCATGCTAGCATTACTTTAGATTCCTCTGCACGTACGTAACTTTATATTAACATTTACCCTTAGTAATGTTTAGAATTTTAAAAGTGGAGTCTTTATCCATATGTAACTTTAAGCTAACATATAATTGATGTCTGTTACAGAGTGGCGTTGCCGGTAACTTGGCGCGGGTGCTGCCTGGCGCGGCTGGCCAGCGTGAGGCTCTTGACGAGCTGACACGTCGCCAAGGTTGGGAAGCTGGTAACATTGACTATATGGGCGCAGATTCGTTTGAAAACATTTGGGCCAAGATTTCGCAAACCCTGAGCAAGCCTCGTACCTCACCAGCGAAGCAGTCTCCTCCTAAGGAACTGGCTCCTCAGCCAGCTCCAGAGCAGGTAGTAGTTCCGTCCGCTGAAGTTGTGCCGGAACCAGTAGCTGAACAAGTTGAAGTAGCAAAGGAAGCCGTCCCTGTGGAAAGTGCGGCTCCGGTAGAAATTGCTCCCACGCCAGTAGCAGCTGAGGCTCCTGCTGCGTTGGCAGAAGTTGCTGAAGTCCCTGTTCCCGTGGAAACAGCTGCGCTCGTTGAAGCACCAGCTGCAGAGCCAGAGATCGCCCCTGCTGATGTGCCAGTGTCAGTTGAAGCAGTTGTAACAGATGCTGCACCTGCATCCGTTGCAGCTCCTGTTGAAGCCGCGCCTGAAGTGCCAGTAACTGTAGAAGCCGTGGTCCCTGACGTTCCCGCGCCAGTCGAAGCACTTCCGGCTGTTGAGAAAGCTGCCCCCGCCAAAGGGCCTGTTAAAACAGAAGCACCAAAAGCTAATGAAGCTGTAGCCATCGTAGAAAAGCCGGCCCAAAAGACTGAAACTCCCGTAGTGATCGCTGATGCTCCTAGCGCAAGCCCCGCGGCTGTCGCACCGGCCACTGATTCTACACCCCAAAAACAAAAGCAATTGGAAGCGACTGACAGCCCGCCCCTAGCCAACACGCCATCCAAGGAAGAAGCACCCGCGGTGCCCGCTGCCAAAAGTGAGTATAACCACAATGGCGACCGTGCCACCAAAAGTTAACAACAGCTTTGCACTGTCAAATCTCACCGAGTTCATTTGCAGTTTTCAGACTTTTACTAATATGTTATAGATTAGCTGCATCCGTTTTACGTGGTTCGGCCCGCAGATGTATGTGAATAGCTTATACGGCCGTCACGTAACTCGATGTGTCCACATGTTTTCTTTTGTGCCGTTTTGTGATGTTTGGTTTTATGTTTATTTTATCAGCATAAGTTTCAAAATTCGTTGTTATTTCACCCAGCTTCCGAGGAGGCAGCGCAAGAGACGCGGCTTTGATAGATCAGGTAATACTTATTATTTTACTTGGACTCAATTCAACTTCATAATTGCGCTGAATTTGGGTTAAGGTGGAGGAATATTGTTAGCAAATAAGCTTCTTCATTTCGTTAGGTCTATCAGACCTTTACGCAAATATTGTCACATTTATTCGAAAATTTCTTATTTTTATCTACATTTACCTAATTTAAATTCCTTATTGTTGTTCTCTTAATTTTCTACTGAAATATTCTGTGGATGTTGGGTTGCGTCCAAGTAGATGCAGATAGCGGGGACGTTTGGTCTTATACCTACTCAGGAAGCTATTTCTGGAGAAATTATTACTATTTCTCCTTTTTGTTTTAGTAATTCAAAGATAATTAGCTGAATGAGTAATTACTGTGCAGTTGCATCTGGTATGATATGATGCAACTACGCATGTTTATGTGATGCACTCTTATAGTGATCATTATACTTCCGATCAATTTGCGCTCTTGACGGAATTGTAATAGATCGCTGTACATTTTTTTGTTTTACTCATTGCAAGGAACATTATTCAATGCTTTTCGTAGTGGCCCTCCTTTACGTAGTTATCATACAAATGTATTTAATCATTACGACTGTTAACTGTTCCATATTATTTTGACCTTACAATTATAATGGCTCGTTCACCTTGCCAGAAATAAAATCCATAAATAAATAATAATCCTTGTAATGTCCATGAAGCTTTGATACTCCTCTAAACTGACACATCATTTCTAACTTTCCGCTTGCATCGTTTCGAATAACCATGTAGATATGTTTTCCCTCGAATTTGTTCCAGGCGCTAACCGAGCTTGCTCTCTAATGTGACCGCCATACTAACGCCACGTCTAATCGCTCGAGAGTATAAAGGCGGGAATTGGTTGTGTAGCGGAGGAGCGTCGCAAGCCCGCGGGGAAGCTGAAGCTGAGTCCCCCCGCCGCCGCCGACCCGCTCCCCACCCCCGACAGCGAGCTGGAGGACGCGGCCGCGCTCGCCAGCGACATCATCGCACGCGAGCTGGCCGTCGCCACGCCCATCGTCAGCGCCGCCGAGCCCGCGCCCGCCGCCTCCCCGCCCGCCGCGGCCGAGCCGCACGCCCTGCACGTGCAGCCGCCCGAGGTGCCCACGCCGCCCGTCGGCGCGGTCTCGCTCGCGCAGATCGGCGTCAAGGCGCCCGCCAAGGGCAAGGCCACCACCGCCGCGCTCATAGAGTCCTCGGTCACGGACACCGCACAGCCGACGACACCCGCGTCCCCTTCGACGCCGACGTCGCCGGCGGAGCCCGCCGCGCCCGTTGCGGCGGCTGCACCCGCTGCGCCCGCCGCAGCCGCTGCGCCCGCCGCCCCCGCTGCCGCTGCGCCTGCCGCCCCCGCCGACGGGCCCAAGAAAAAGGTCGTGAAGAAGGTGGCGAAGAAGGAAGCGAGCGGCGTCGACGCGCCCGTACCGCCGCCGCGCAAAAAGGAAAAGAAACCCAAAGAGAAATGAGCGACCGCGACGCGCTCCCGATAGTTCCTCTGTGCCATAATCGTAGCCTTTCATCTTATGTTAAATGTCTATTTAATTTACGAATAATTATGCTTTTTTGTATCGCGTAATTCTTTTTGATTATGTTAGAATTAATTTTATACTCACTATCACACGGCAAATGTATTGTTTAGTTTGATTTTTATATCTTTACTTTTACTATTATACCTATCAATGTTTTATTTATGTTTTTAACAGTGATAAATAATCGGTTTTATTGTTCTGAAGATTGATCTACCAAAGGACGAGACGTATTTATTATATTTAAACGACAGTTTTTATGAAATTTTATATTAAAAGTCTATTTTGGATTACTATAACTTAGTTTTTCTTTCCCTGACTTTAAAGCTTATTTACCTTTCGTGGTTACATGAGTAGGCACCTCCTTACGTAGGAACCTAACCTATCTAGGTATCTACCTTAGATAGGTACTTACATACAAAGCAAACTTTGCATACAAAGCAATTTGAACCTAACTAAGGAATATTACAATGTGATCTATAGATAATGATTTGACATCGACACAAGGAAATAATGAAGTAGGTACCTAAAGTTACACAACTAAAACCATAAATCAGTATCTACGGACCCAAAATGGATCTAAAAAACAAAATGTTATTCTTGTCTTAGGTTAGGAATGTCAAACAACAAAAGTAATCTTATCATAACAAAATATTAACACGGTCATGATATACACGCATTAGCCACTCATTCTTGTAATGTAAATATATTAGGCATAAGTAGGTACCTACCTATTATATAAATGAATGATAGTATAGAATCGCGGTCAAGTGCCAATGGTAGAAAGAATTTTAACGTAGTTTACCAAGGCCATAATGATTAAACTAAAAATATAAACCTTAATTAGGAATCTTAGTTTCCTCTTAGTGTAAGTTTGCCTGGCCACGTGAGATAACAATCTTTGACCTGAAGTTAAGGCCTATTTGAAAACGAACAAAAAAATAATTAAGTACTACCTACATAATTAAACATAATTATTAAACACCTTATGGACCTATAATGACTAACAGAGAAACAAAATATCACAAGGCATAATGAATTGAACATTCTATTCCTAAAACAGTTCAGACACTTTCTTCATACAGAAGTTGTAAAACGCAAAAACAAAAAGATTCTCTCCGGCGGGGAATCGAACCCCGGTCTCCCGCGTGACAGGCGGGGATACTTACCACTATACTACCGAAGATGTTATTATTGGTGTTAAAATAGTGATTTATATAATATTTGATCATCAAATTATAATTATACAATATTAAAAAAAATTATAAACAAATTAATTTAAAACAACAGTAGTTTAATAATTCTATTAATTTCATAAATATAATAGAAATCATACTACTTGCTTAGAATTTTTCCTTAAACCAGCGCCATCTATTCCATTCACATGTAAATTATATTCTTTATAAGGCTAGACATACTATGAACACCTGTTACGTATTTGTGTTCACAGATGGCACTATTTTAACTTATGTATAAATGTTATCTAAAAAGTTATCGGACTCAAAAAGTTAACGTTTTACAGACGGTTGGATTGTTTTTAAAAGTACAGAATATTATCGCGAGTGTAAAACAATAGAGCGAAAAATCAGACAATTTATAAAAGTAAAATAAGAATACAAATATTCCTATTTTATTTCATCAACTAGTCATTTTTAAATTGATTAGTCACAGCATGACTAATGTAGTTTTTCTTCCCATTGTAAGAATTAGGTTTCATTATTAAATTTATCACTGTAATTGAGGTAAGTACAGAATTAAATATTGGAAGGGGCACGCAAATTATATGCATAAACATTTGTTAGAAAGATTTGGTTATGGAGTGCCTAACGTCATGTCAGTAGCTATGTTATCGATGATTTTAAATAGGGTTGTGAGTATACAGAACTTTTGACTAAAATACACTTAGATAAATAAGTCCATATCTCGCCAGTGAACACCGCGATGTGTGGCTTAGTTAGATATTTATTATTCACTTCGTAGGTAGGTGCGAACATTACGAAAACAATTATCTTATAGAATAGAATGGACGTATACCTCTAGCAGCTAATCACGCCATAGGAAATGGAAAATTTGCCAAACTAGGTTATTGGAACTGATATTACTTGTCAATCTGTTATGTAGATCAACTTATATCATGAGTTGAGTAAACAGAAAGACAGAGAGTAAACATAAATACAGAGTTAATATGTAGGTACAGTCACACTGGCAGGCATGGAAAATAAAAATAATATATTAATTTAGAAACCAACTAAATGGTTTTAGCGTCTTGTATGTAGGTACACTTGACAGCCCTATCCGTGATTCGTGAGAGGCGTGTTTCAAACTCTGCGGAGCGGTGAGCGCGCTCTATAATTTGGTACAAAATTGCGAAGAGAAACAAACAAGAACCTTGTTCAGTCGACCGATCTCGTTAAGGTTATGTGCCTTAATTACATTACGATTTATCCGGTAATTTCATGTTTGCTCTGTTACTATGTTGGCAAAGTAACAATTTCTTTTGAAACACCTGTAATGGAAGTTATAACTTTTCTGAGTTTCTCAAGTGTAGGTAAATAAAAGTAAGTTGGCAACATAGGCTTTCAACACTCTTTTCTGTGCCTCAAAATGATAAAGTAATGAGAGGATTAAATTAAATGTACCTATATACGTTTATTTGATTCCGTCATAGATTTACATGTAAAATCCAGAAAAAAAAAACAAAATAAAAGATGCAATAAAAAATAAAAAAATTCAAGCAAGTATCAAGATTAATATTAATTCAAGACATCCTTAGTTCCAACTTGACGCCTTGTGGCAATGCAAGTGGCAACTGCAATATACTTTCACAGCCCATCGATCGTAACTCGTTGGTGATTCGAGATCGAGTCTGTTTACACGCTTGTTACTCACAATGAACTTCTCATTATAGAGACGGTAGCTGGCTGCTCGAGTCGTGGGTGGTCCCACACCGCTCACCGACTTCGTTAACACTATCAATTTCATTCGATACTTAAAGCATCGAATTCGGAATGTTATGCAGAATCATACTGGAGTAGGTCGGAAAAGAATAACGAAATATAAGTAGATATGTACTGTTGAATGAAATAGCAGAAACTAGAGTAGGTAAGTTACAGTAAACCACCATAAAACTACAAAAGTAATTACGAAAAAAACCTACGAGAAATTAGTATCACAATTAATTTAGTATCGCCGTTTACAAAACTTCTGTTAAATGCAACTCGGATAATTTCCCTTCTGACTCTACCAACTTTAGCTTCTAAGTTAGGTGTTTAGGTTTAATAAAAATATTTAATTATAACAATGATCCATTGGAATATTTGAAATTAATACATACTAGCTGATCCTGGCCACACTTATCACCTAGACCTACGGGTATAAAAATAGCCTACGATCTTTTCTCAGACCTACGAAATACACACAAACCAAAAATTCATAAAATCCGGTCAAGCTGTTTCGGAGGAGTTCGATATCAAACACTGTAACCAGCGATTTTTATATACCTATGTTAAAAGTTTATCTGCCACAAACCACTTACCTACCTAATTGAAACAAAATTACTTGCAAAATATTTTTCGGAGTTAACATTCATAATATATAACTATAACATTTAATGTTACATACCTACATTTATTCAAAGTTACGTCAAAGTTCTAAAAAAACTTAGAACTTCCAATGTCGCCATCTAGCGTTTGGCTACAGTATTTATTTAAAAGTTTTATCCTACTGCTATCTCGCGTGCGCTCTTCACATTCTCTCGCTCTAACAAAAATATTCGTTGACTAACGCACACACATAGAACTTTACGCTACGATTTACGAAGCGACGCAACACACTAACAACCAGTTTGACAGGAACCGTGGCATACGGAGGTAGTGCCGCTTGGTTTCGTAAAGTAACATTGATAATATCAATGTTTATAAACAGAATTCGATAAGATACATAAACTAATAGGTCTATTAATGAATAAAATTAAAGACTTTTGTGCAATAATGTGTTAATTCGCGAGTTTATTTGTTTTTTCTGTGGGATTTGTACGTTTTATTCGAGTGTGTAATCTTGTATCGGCGAGAACTCAGCATCGTTGATTTTGTTGGGACGGTGGATGAAAATGTGAAACAAATGTGTGTTGGGGAACTTTTGTGGTTATGAACTTGGAGTTGGTAGTTTGAGACGCTTGTGGGGCTGGATCTGACAGTATGAAGTGTTTGGTGTTCATGTTGATGTTGCCTGCGTGCCTGGCACACCTCAATGTTTATCTCAGCAGCGCCGAAGTGTGGAGGTTATTGGGTAAGTCGACCAGCGTTATTATTGTTCGATTACATTATTATTAGCATCCACTGCATAACGCTGCAAGTATTATCTTTGTTATCTACTGATAACACGGTTTTGCACAGGTAAAAACAATGCGACAAAAAATATTAATTAGATAAATAATTAATAACGAGTAAATAACCGACTAGACAAATATGTAGGTATTTAATATTAATAAATTTAACTATTACAAACTAGGTTAATGTTCGGTGTTTATAAGATCAATTGTTTCTATATATACCTACCTATCTACATAAATGTTCAAAGTTGTTGATTACCTGGTAGGTAACCTACCTATGTACTTTTAAAATTATTATTTTTATAGGTACCCATCAACTTTTTATCCAAATAGGAATAAGTGTACTTAAGTACATAAAATAGAGGTCATAATTATGTATTTAATTAATTATCTATTCACCTCCTATAAAAAAAAATATAAATGGCTATCAATTAACTATCGCTTTTTATCGCTAATTAGGTATGGTTTAAATACTAATATAGGTTTATTTACATCCTTAAATACCTATGTATGAGTGCCAGCCATGCCTATTAAAATTATTAAAAAGAAATCAAATAATCTGACTATACCTACCTACCTAGCTAGTAATTGCAGATTAAGTAAGTAAATTTTGGCAATCTGCAGTTTGTTCCTATAACAATCCCAATCGGCAGTTAACCAACGTAAAAAACTTTAAATTGATAAAATGAAAATATTATTCTGTACGTACCTACATAACTAGACAAAACAATAAAATAGGTAATCATTCCTACATAGGTGTGAATACCTAACCATAAACATTAAACTCTACCTTGTTTGAAGATGTACATAGACATAGGTACCTACTACATAGTAAATGTTCAAGTTTAGGTATACTAAGAAGGTCCCGTAGGTATTCGTCCCATTCGGAAATCAATCGCTTTCTAAATACCTAAATCAAACTTAAAGTACTTTTGGGCCTATTGTAAAAAAACAATTTTAAAACACATCTATACTAATATTATAAAGCTGAAGAGTTTGTTTGTTTATTTGAACGCGCTAATCTCAGGAACTACTGGTTCGAATTGAAAAATTCTTTTTGTATTGGATAGTCCATTTATTGAGGAAGGCTATAGGCTATATAACATCACGCTACGACCAAAAGGAGCGGAGCATAAATGAAAAATGTTGCAAAAATGAAAAACCGTTGAAACTAAAACTCGCGAACAAAGTCGCGGGGAACAGCTAGTTAAAAATAAAAACAAAAAGATATTGCTTTCGTCTTTTGTTACACCTTTTGAACTTCAGTAGTAGAGCTACCTACGTACACCGTAAACAGTATCTTCGTTGTTCAGGGTGTAAGAGAACTACGAAATTAAAGTCGATCTCTAATCGGAATCACCGCAACATTAGTGCCCTTTTTATCTAACTGTAAAAATGTAAACAATAGAAGAAGTAATTTTTATCTTATTATGTTAAATACCTTAATCCAGTTATGTACCTTTCTTTCTTTTATCTTAGTAAAAATAATCTAAACCAAGCTGTGGGCTGTGTACTTAGTTTATCCCGAAATCGTATTAGCTGCTAGTTTTTTTTTTACTTTTCTCTTACGGTACATGAGACTGTCGGTCTCTTCTAAAACAACATTAAATATGCTACGGGAACATTGTTTCTTACGATGAGGGCGATAATCCCACGATTTTAATTAGAGAAACGTCACAACTAATACCTTTGTGCTTGTCATTAATGTTTGAGGTAAGCAAGAGTGACATTTCTGAAAGAGCCCGTGCGCGCGCGCAGGTAATGGGCACAGCGATGTGACGCTCTTAATAATAAGCAGCTTTTTTGTCCCACTCTTTTGTACTAACCTGACTGAGACTGCGTGCAATCCATCTTTGTCAGCGACTTAAGCATCTGCCTTTTATTCTTGCCTAAAAATTGGAATCATAATGAACAATATAAGGACCAAACGGGACCTTCCCTTTCCTTTCGTGATAAATAGGTTACTTTACTTGACGAAAGTTAAAATTGTTTCTGGACAAATTGGGCAGTAAGTTATTATAAATGTATGTAAATTTCAAATTACCTAACGTAGAACAAACATGTGTAGGGATCAGTGGCGTGCATTGGTTTTCCGACCAGGTAGGCAGAAATTAGGCAAATCGAGCAAAATAAAATACCTACTACTATAAATAACGAACGAAACAAAAATGTAAAAAACTATTTTCTACTCACTTTTTTAAAGTTTCGTATTTCTTATTCTGTGGTTCGGATGTTATCCTACAAATCTACTACTTCATTAATTTGTTTTGTTAACAAATGAAAACTTTATTAAACTTCTTGAAGGGCTTTGCACGTAATTTATCCATACAGATTGTATTTTCGAAACACAAACAAACTACGCACTGTAACTTTTCCATATTTATACAGACACAACAATTTCTGTTTATAACACTACAGTAACTTTACAAAACCACAATAAGTCAATAACACACAAAACAAATAATTACGAAAATAATGCAAACTACAACAAATAAACAACCAACAACAGATTAAAAATAACAAAAAGACGAGCAAGTTGCAACAGATAAAAGAAAATAAAATCATTTATTGCAACTAAAACATGTTTACATTATTAATTATGTAGGTGTTAACTTTAAAAAAAAACTATATTCAATTTACAAGTTATTAGTATTTTATAATATTAGTTAGATATATAAAAAATATAATAATAACTAGAATTTATATATTTTTTATTTGTTGAGCTGTATGGTCAATGCCTTTGCTACAGAGTAGGCATGCCTACTATAGTTCTGGAAAATTGCGAAGGTCAAATGTCAGGCTGCTGTGCATGTCAAACAGATATTTTTTGCTTTCACCGTATTATAAATTTGAGAAAAAAGTAGCTTATTATGAAGTGTGCGTGCGTATATGAATACGCCAAAATGGTTTGAGTGTGTGAGTGTAAAGTAGGCACTGACACTAGTGCCTACTTCGCGACGTATAGTAAAATTGTGTTGAATGTGACGTCATTTTTTATTTGTTTTGTAATGAAATGTTTGGTTTTAAGTTTTATTATTTGTAATTTAATTAATGAGTATGATGGGTGTTGACTGATTTATTATATTTATATCGTAATAATTAAGGATAGTTAGTTGGATCTTAGGAGGTAGGCACTGCCTAATTGCCTATATGGTATGCACGCCACTGGTAGGGATTGTTGGGAACGGCACCGAGCCGTTACCTCCATACATAACTACAGATAATTTATTTTAACGATAACAACATAAAAATTAACATATCACGTATCTTTATGTGTTATCTGGTAAATCTTCTACGGTGCTGGGCGGGTGGTGTATCGAGCGGTTCGATCGGCCCAGCGCGCAGCGGGAACATGCATGTTATTTATTTCACATGACATTTATGGACATTCTATGAACCAACGCCAATAAACTCGACGCCTAAAATGCGTAATCCGACGCGCCGAGAGAAATATTTTATCTTGTTTTGATTAAAAAACTATGATCGCGAAACAAATTTTTATTTGCCTAGACGTTTATAAATATAAAAGTTATTTAACGCCTACACGATTAAAGTTCCGACACGGTGTATAAATTAATACAAAATAACAACTTAAAACATCGCTGATTTGTTATTGAAAATAAAGCAATGCCACAAGTAAAGCATAAATAAAGTGGAAATATGATAGTAGTGTCCAATGCTACTTGTTAGCTCGGCACTCGGACCAGAGCTCGGAGAGGCGGTATCAGACGACAGGATAGTTTATGGTCACCTGTTATCGTTCATCTGTATTCTGTACCATCTTACGAAGCAACTAACATCCAAGTCTTACGAGTTCAGCGTTAAAAGATTGTTCGCCTCTTTGACTTATTGTTTCAATGAAGACCATTGTAAATTACATTTTTTTTCATGCCTCAATAATACTTTGTATATCAGGTTGCAAGGTTGGAGTGGACAAATACAGATAATAAAATCAAACAAAGGAACTTCGTTTTTTGTAAGTCGCTCAAATCGTACGAATTGGACCATTATTTGTTTCTGAGGAAAGGTGGCTGCACCCATTGTTCTGCACGCAGCCCCCACGAACAGCAGCGTAGGCGCGAACCTATAATATTTCCTTGCTTCCTTGCTTGATACGGCCGAGATAATACCAACTCGTTAGTTATAATGCTGGCTTATTGGAAAGTTTGGTTTGCTCCACGAACAAAAGCAATTTTGCGGTGATAGGTACATATACAGCAAAGCAAAATAAAATGAGAACAGCTGGACTGATTACTGCAATCATAGGCATTTCTGTAACCACAGAACTTTTACCTGATTACATCACGTTACAAGTCTCTTCTAACGGAATATGTCCTATAAAATAGTTGACGCAGATTGTTGTTTTAAAAAATATCTAGAGGTACACGGTGTTAAGTTCCTGCATCCGATGAATGTAAAAATATCTTGTAGCGTCATCTTAAGTTTCACGGTTAGAGCTGTGGTAAGCACATAACAAAAAATCTTGCGTAACTTGATACTTAAATATAGTGTAGGATTCCATCTAGGCTCCGTAACCTCCTTACACGGTAACACCATTGTTCATTAATAACAGGTACTTACAAAATGAAAATAGAAGCAGTACCTAGATAAAATACAGAATATTTATCTAGTCAGAATAGTGGCCATGGATTTGTTAAAAATTTCGTTTGTTTTCGTCACGTTTCCGGCGTGTTATCGGACTTTGTTATCTAGAGGACGATCTTTTCTTAGACCTATACCAATATTATCAGTGCAACGTACACTTAACTCACCTACGTCTACGTGTATATCGTCACAGGCCAGCGCTTATCCTTCGCATCCGGGCCATCATATCTGCAGATAACATTTCTTTTACCATTCAGGTATAAAACTGACAATAGAATAAATAAAAACATTTCGAAATAGACATTGTTATTTTAATAAATACTATTAATGCTGCATTCAGCGCGCACCATTCGGATCTCGTCCCCCTAAAACGGAGACGTCGTTTAGAGAATTAACAATGAAATATTTCAATAAACAGCCAACGACGGCGCAATATAAACATGGGCTCGCGTCCTTCTCGAAACTATTCTTTATGTAAATACAGTTGACACGCGGGATGATGTGGAGTGGGCCCTAAATAAATTTAATTTCATGGATGGTCGGATAGTAGTTTTTAATCTGTGGGGGTGTGATGTGTCTCCCGTAGGCAGGTGCGGCTTAGGCAAAACACGGCATGCACACGTAATCAGAATGAGGCAGGGTTTATCAGTATAATATGCCTTTTGTGCATGTATAACTGTGATTTGACGCTCTATGATGCATAAGGTGACGTAGGAATAGCAATACCCATGATAGCGGGTTTATCACGTTAGCAGAAAATTCTTCTTCCCATGAAAAGTCTTGAATGTTACCACGAAACTGCGAATGATTTATTTTGGAGTGCGTACATGATTGTATGGGAGGTTAATTTAAAAGCAAAGCCCCTGTCGACGCGGACTGGATAGCAGAAATAGAATTAGGTGCGCACGTAGTGCAAGCCGCGGGCGACAGACTGAGTACTTGCCTAGTACCTATGTAGTGTGCTCTACATGAATATGCATCTCGTTATTTTCAATTACGCTTGACGTCGGCTTAGCTTTAATCGTTTAAGCCCCGCAATCCATAGTTGTCGACACCTCATGCAATTTTAATGATTAGTCATTGTCATAGCTTTATTAAATGCATGTTGTTTTGCCATTCATTACACTGTTCGGATCTGAAATTCAAATTAAATGTAATGATATGTTAGTTTTGTGCTTAGTCTTGCTTTCTTAATTATTTAATGCTAATACCTACTTATTCGCTATTAGTGTTACATTACACTATGTATTTTTTTTAAGTATTTTGTGTTATAGGTATTTGTCATGTCATGTAACCAAAGTAAGGATTTTCTACTAGGTACCTATTTGATAAGAATCTTCTCGTTTGTTAACCATTCCATTTATTCTAACAATAACAAAAACGACATCACCGGTACATCTGTACAAGGAGTCGTCGAATCTGTAGAGGATGATCGATTTAGCGTGGGTGATCCATTATTTTCTCATACCAACTAAGGTGTAGTTTTTGTTCGGTAAGCTATGACAGGGAAGGACGTATGACAATACAATCTGACGCCCTTGCTGAGTTCTCTATAATCGAATAATCTGTTCTGACGAATTCTATTCAACTAAAACCAGTTTGTGCTATTATATTATTGATTGAGTTTAATTTTGTTACCCTAACAGATGTCAATATTGATATGAATTAGTGACAAAAATACTAACATGTTGTTTAAAATGTTTAAGTAAAGTATTCCCATAATCAACACACACATTAATCAAAGTACAAACATCCACTCAATCAGTACGTAGGTACACTTTTCTACTAGTAACAGCTTAGAAAACGTTTTGTTAAACAGTTTTGTAGGGATGTTTTGATGCTTTTTTGTCGGCCAGCAATCTTGTTAGTAGTTACTACGCTATTGTAAGCTCTATATAACAATCAGTCAAGTCACTGCGGTCTGTGGTGTACGATCGACATCAAACTTTGCTGTATTATGTGAACTTGTGAAGTTAAAAAGTTCTTTGGGTAAATGGATACTATTGGTTTACGTAAATGATATATTTTATTAAGCTGTTGATGGCCAGATCACTCCTTTTAAAGGAAGACTAATTTTATAACAAGCAAAGTCAATAAAGGACTAAACTATTGATTATTATTACAACAAAATACGGCATTTGTAATATAATTATGATGTACCTAAAAAGTAAAAAGCAAGTTTATAGGTACTTGGTGGATGTATGTATCCAAGTTTATATAATTATAATCTTGAAATACAGATAATATTTTAAGTCTAATTTATATTACAATAACATGACCATTTAAGTCATAAGAACATAATTGCAATTATCAAGTAATTGTCTAAACATTACAGTAATAGAGTTTATATTTATATCTGACCTATCACTTCCAATATTGATAGTATAATCAATACGCATACCATTCCACGCTTGACGCGTAGTCTATTACGCAGTGTCCATTAAAATATGCTAACTAAACAATGCAAGCGCTGCACGTGCAGTATAATCCTGAGAAATTATTATAGAAACACGATTGTTCAGTGACAGAGAGGGAGGAATTTATATAGACAGATAGTCCTGTCTCTTTTTCACAACTATGATGGCGACATTTCTGTGCTTCTGTTCAGACCCTTCTGACAGTCCCGTCAATGCGAAATAGAAGTATTATGACCGTGTTATTTTCTCACCACTAAAGTGTTCTAGTTTTTGCTCTAGTTGCCAGATACGCTTACAAGGTGCAACATAGCTCGTTATGTAGATTGCGCAATATCCACATATTTTTATGACGCTAAAGATAATTTTTTGCTCGACTTTTTGCATTCAATTTCTGTGTGGGTATGAGTTTAACACATTATGAAATGTTAATTGTTTACTTTATTAACAAACAGCTGCTGTTCTAAAGTAATTGAACTATTTAGATCATTAATATGAATGCTGACTTATTAAATATATATTTTTTTATAATTTCATTACTATTTTAATCTATACTAATATTATAAAGCTGAAGAGTTTGTTTGTTCGTTTGTTTGTTTGAACGCGCTAATCTCAGGAACTACTGGTTCGAATTGAAAAATTCTTTTTGTATTGGATAGTCTGTTTACTGAGGAAGGCTATAGGCTATATAACATCACGCTACGACCAATAGGAGCGGAGCATAAATGAAAAATGTTGCAAAAATGAAAAACCGTTAAAACTAAAACACGCGAACAAAGTCGCGGGGGACAGCTAGTCGGTTATAAAATTAATGGAAACTAATATAGGCAAGTAGCAACGCAAAATGTAAACCGTGAAATGTCTTACGCCCATAGTGACAACTTGGCAATGTATTCAGGTCAGTCGACGGCTGAATAAATAGATCTTTTATAAATAACGCGAAACCGCGGTATTAAACGACCGGGAGAAGGCACGGCCAATTTGTTCCCTGTCGGTGTTCAGACAATTGGCCAATAACGAGGTAAAATAAACTAGTTTTTACATTTTTGACGTGACAACGTCTTATAAATTGGTTTGCCGGGTGACACTTCAAGAAACTGGGTAACGCTCCGCTCACGTTATGCGCTCACAATGAGAGCGAGTGAGAGGCACGCGTCCCTTCCACTCGGGCATGGTTAGCCCGCCTAAGAGCGAGAGAGACAGACATTGACATTGACAGTCGTTGTCACGTAAAACTTTCGCCCGTATACCGACTTTACAGGCAACCAACGATTTTTAAAATTAAAATGTCAAGGTTATAGTTGGTTATTCGTCTATAAAGCTTACTTTATCACTATAAATGTCCTTTTATCTTGGAAGTATCATGAATGCTAAAAATAATAATAAGAACCAATGAAAATTAAATTTAAAAAAACAAACAAGAAACTAAAATTGTAGAAAGCTCAACCGACCGTTGAACTGACATTGAAAAATATTTCTGCTGTACGTGAACATACCTATCACGTGGAAAGATCAACGTTCTAAAATTACTTTTCTCCACGTGATCGATAGTTGAACATATTCAAAATAATGGTTTCGGGCGTTGGCGAGGGTCGAGCTCTCAATCACACCTCAGCTTGTGCAGGCTAGGCAATTTGCCCGAATGGATGGAGATGTCAACGCAACAAAAAGCTTCGATCGATCAACGATGCTGCGCTGACGCATATGTCGCGCCGGTTTTTGTGCGACTATCTAACTTTGTTAGTTTGTTACTTTAGAAATAAAGTTTTGATCGTAGTGTTTCCTTTAGTAGTAGTAGTAGTAGTAGTAGTAGTAGTAGTAGTAAGTATTTCATTATTCCCAACCAAATTAAAATTATTCTTGGAATGTGTCTGAAAAGTATTCAGTATGCACTTGCACTAACAGCCAGATGTGGCTTTAAATACCTATGGAGAGTATTGCACGTTACAGTAGCGAATGTTGTGCAATTGAGCAGATAGAGAGAGGTCAGAAGTTGTGCGACCCTCGGGCTAGTAAGCGCGCGCCGACGAGCCGTCACGTCGTGTCCATCACCTGCCAGTGCTGACGAGCCTGCACTGAACCCAGTTTAAGCTCAGTTTAAAATCTGACAGCTCTCCGACCATGATAGATGATATACGTGCGTGTGGAATGCGCCCTAACCGAAATAGCAACCAACTCAACACGGACACTCGTTAACGTTTTAGCTAATGACATTACGGATTAGTTTTGTTTTTGTTCGGCTATTAAAGATGATCTGTATGTTTGTTTTGAGGCCGAGGATTACCGGCGTTGACCCATAATCTCCCGTCCATAGTTGATGACTGTTTTAATAGCTCACGAAGGAAGTATCTCGCTGCGCGACTATAGTGCACCGAGCACAATATTAGAACTCCCGTTGCGGTGGCACACGACTATTATTTTATATTTCCTTTGTGTACGACGTGAGCTCAAAAATGTGCCATTAGGGATAATGCTGTGACAACTTTGTTGGCTATGCAGCGTAATTGAATAGGCGGCTGGGAGCCGCGCACGCGTCCGCGCTCTGCTTTATGAGACTGTGTGCAAGTAAATGTGTCTAATGTAATGTGCTATTACGCGTGCACATCATTAAACAAATCAAAGCCGTTATTATATTTCTACAGACACTACGCGCTATTAAAAGCTTGAATATTGCAAAGATTTTACGCCTAGCACATTATCTAAATTGTTTAATGCACTTAGATACAGTGTGAAGAAACATTAACAAGAAACGCTAATATTTCACACCTCATCATACATTAAGCATGACAGTTACAGTGAATGTGGACATTGGAGTCTGAAGTCAACCTATAAACGTTTAAGTATAAATAGATATGCCTGTGTTCTTTTTTTATTGGATATTTAGGTAGGTATAATACATAAAATATTAGGTAAAGAGAAGGACCACACACACAAGTCGGTGGGCAGACTGGGCAAACATGGCTGGCGTCGCCGCCGGAGCCGGCCGCGCGGCCATACCTGCCTCTCCCAGCTTCTGTAGTTGTGTACATTCCCGCTTAGCTTGAGCGCGGTGCTAATCACTTCTAAACACGGCACCACTATCATTATGAAACTCCATTCTTTCCCTAGTTAACAACGATAAGTGTAGGTACTTTCACAGATCACAAGTATCTACTCATAATTATGTTTAAACTTCTGATCAAATTGCGCGTCTTTAGTTTCAAACACTTTTTCATTTAAGATAAGTCGCTGAACGTTTTTTTTGGCAAAATATTTGTGTTACAAGTCATATAACCGTAATTAAGGACCGTGAAATATGGTCCTACTCAATTGTGTCGTAGTTTTGTGACAATACTGTATTTACGGAGAAGGACCGAAAATAAACAAACATCGCGTACAATCGGACGAATAAATATGGTGGCACAATGCACGGGCCAGCACGTCATAATAAGGCAGTGGCTTTTGTACGGCCGGCTGTAAATCATACAGTCCTTTGAAGAGAATGGCACACCATAAATAATGCCCCAAAATTCGGCTGCGATGCTCTCCACCGGGACATTTTTGTAGCCCGTGAAGAGAATTCTAATGGCGAAACAAATTAATCAATGGGGTCGCGGCATTATATATTTTTTGCCACAAGTTTCATTGTAATAAATGTTTATGACTGTCGATATAGCCCTAAACGTTTTGAGACATGGAACTTTTTTACAAAACCAATACTAGTAAATATATAGGTAGTTAGAAATTACAGAGTAAACAATGAAAGCTCAGTTCCTTAATGTGGTAATTGTTTCGATTTAATAACGTTACGCTTTAAATTTAAAACGGAGTCGTAAATATTGAACTGCAGCCACTTTAAATTTTTATGGGTTCGTAAGAAAGTAATTAAAGTTGAGCATTATGATAGTATTGAAGAAGTTAACGCGGTCGACGTTGTTACGACTCCACTGAGCTTTAATGGTTCAGTGCACCCCTGAATAAACAAGGCTATTCGGAGTTAAATTTGCTTGCACCGGATATGGCTGCAACTCGAACACATCCATCATGTGGACGTCTAAATGAAGACTTGGTCAACGGTACACCGGCACTTGAGACTCAACTCAACTAACACCAACAATGCATAAAGAAATTCTTATACCGCCTGCATAGGGATGTGGTCACCTCGCCTTATTTTATGACCGGTAAATCTTTCCGGTTATGAGCTCCTAAATAATAACATTTTATAGGCCCCCGTCGAAGAATTGACGAATGCACACTTACGTTTTATCGAAGTGTCCTGGATTTATGTTTTCCAATGAAGTTGTGAGTTTATTGTCAATGTAATGCCTTTTTCGTCGAAATCCTATGTTTTTATTACTACAAAAGAATGGGTCTCGATTATTTATTTTACTTATTCTCTCTATCTAACGTTCGACCACCAAAGTGGTTGTCAGGGACGCAGCGGGAATTAGCCTCTAATATAATCTTTGCATCACAATATACTGTCATGTGTCTGTTTTGCCTTACAGTTTGTTTAGACACAACTCTTGACCATCGAAGTATGACAAAGATTTATTTAGACAGTAAATCTTTACATGTCTCGAAGTGAATTCTTATGTTTCTCAGCATGGCGTAGGGATGGGTCGAGTCATGGTGTTCCTGTTAGGCCTGGCCCCCCGCGGCGTAGAACCCGCTGCGTGGACCCGTATGTCCCAAAATTTACATTCTGACTTTGACGAGAACAAGGGTTACATTGTGATACGTTCTGAGTTTCTATTACAGAACAAGGTGACGTGTAACAATTTTTGAATCAATAAATTCAGACAGATAAATTTGTCAATGCGATCCCTGGAGACCGACCCCGTCTTATTGTCCTACAACTTTGTTTACTTTTAGCTCCCAAACTAGTTATTGTGTCCAATGTTTATTTTATTAACGAACTAAATAAACATTCACCATTCACCTCGATTAACCGACGTGACTGTCGACTAAATAATTTATTTTCATTATCCTATGTGTTTTTTTAAAACACGGATTTATTTAACGCACGTTGTAAATTTTTCCTTTTATTATTTGACAGTTACTTTTATTATTCGTTAATTTAGGAAATATATTTGATTGATAAAATAAACGAACTCTTTCTTTATGACTTTTGGATGAAAACATTTGTTTTGTGAAGATACGTTAGTTAAACATCGTGACACCCTCGCGGGCGTTGAACGGTAGAAGTTGTTGAATAAGAAAATACACTTTTGGGAAGTAGTCGTACAGTACAAATATTTGATGAATCCGTTCTGAGGTGCGCGTAGACCAATATTTGATGACTAGTGGTCGTTATTACTCGCTAAAGGTGGTCATAACCGCACTTACGATAAAATTGTTGTTTTATCTAATGTGGTAGTGTTTTAGAGAACTCGAATTCAAAACTGGCCCTAAAAGAAAGTATCAATGAAATTTTATTTGATAATTCACGTAAAATTTGAACCTTCCAATTTATTTATCGTTCTCTTTATTACTTTCCTAATACTCATTTCCTTAATTCGTAATGTCGCCCAGTACGATTACGTCGACGTTCTGGTTAAACTTTATTTCTGGCTCAGTTAGTTCGGAGCAATCGTACGTATTAATGGCAGTAATGGGAGACTGCGTTTATTTAACCGCTCGTAACTCGAGTCGTTACGACCGTGTGTTGACTTTTAAAAAAATAACTATACTACCACAGAAACTTATTTCCTCACCTCATCCATCAATTTTGTTTGACTTTAAGATTAATGAGATTTCTGGTAATATAAATAATAGGTGATAAACAAAATTATTGTCAGTTAGATGACTGGTTTAATTATTTATTTAATGGTATAGAAAAAATATGGAACAAATAATTATTGTTTTTGTGTAGAACCTAACATGTTAAAAACAAAAAACGGAATTCTAATCTCTAGTCAATAAAAAATCCTAAAAAACAAGTTAAATTGAAAAGCTTAAAAGCTAACGAGGTATGCAGGGTTGCTAGGTTAATTGTGTCTGTCGACGTATCGTCGATCTCGTGTGCTCAGCCCACATTACCATGTACGAGTGTCCCACTGCCTTCTGATTGCATCGCACAACGTCGTGATCTGGGAAATGTTCACCTCGGCTTTAAAGTCACGTTTCTACCTGGACCAAAAAAAAACACATAAAACCCATGCAAATAATGTGCTATAAAAGTCAATACAGATTTACTGACGCAGCTGCATTTTATACGAATGTTATGCGTTATGTATAAATTATGGAAATGTTGTCCGTGTAGAAAATCTCGTGCTACGGGCAGAGACGTGTCGTGTAGGTAATAGAGAGGAATGCAAGTACGCGAGCTCACGTGAGCGAGGTGTGGGCGCACCGTACTGCACGTACACTTCTCCTTTCGCAAATGCAAATTCAATTTAGCTCTGAAATTTTTGCCGTAATATTTCATGTGAAATGTTTACTTTAATCTATTAAAGCTTTGTGTTTTCATTTACCAGCTTAGTGCAGCGGGGTTGCGCGGTAGATTAATTTTTACTATATGCTAATATTTCTCTCCCACACTCACCCACGGGTACTGTAATCAAATGGTGCGGTTTTGTTAAGGTTGTTAGGGTCGCCGGTTACCATTAGACCCGCTCGCTTTAGTTTAGAGGATCAGATAATTCACAAGAGACTGTTCAGACTGGCCCGTTCTGCATGTTCCCTCATTAACGTTTCGATTCATTTCTTTCTTTTGTCCACTTCGATTGCCTGAACCTTTATTTTTCCTGTTTATTTAAAAATCTACGGCATTTGTTTTAGTTTCAACTTAAAGCAGCCGTTACTTGGTTTATACGCGTTCTCGTTGTTGTTTTTCGAACGCTACCGTTTTTAACTGATCGTAGTTTGCAGCCTTGCGTGGTATGTTCGCCATTTTATATTTTATTTTCGTTCTACGTTTTCGTGACTTCGTGAGTTTAAATTAGTTAAAGATAATAATAACATAATATGTCGTGTGGACGGCGACGGTTTCGTTAGAACCGGTAGCAAGTTTAAAAGCGGTCCGTCTAATTGTAGCGGGCAGCAACCAGGTGGAATAAAGTTCGGTCTCGCCCGAAGGCTTTAAAAAAAAAGAAAGAATTAAAGGCGTGGTCGAGGTGCTGTTTGTTTTCGAGTCGACTTTAATCGACGCCGAAAACTGAATCTCCCTTGGTTAGCATCCTTAATTCTGATTTATAGACACCGCATGCTGTTATTATAAAGTTATGGTTACATCTCCCGCAACGGGTGAATTCCCCTTGACGTTCCCAAGTCATAATATCAATTAACTCATTCATAAGTCTTCATTAAAACTGTTAATTAAAAAATAAAGTTTTCTTCTGATGTAAAATAATAGTTTTTATATTGCTATAATGAGGCAAGTGTTTTGCAGTTACACCAGCTGTGCTTAAAACGAATTTTAGTAGAGGATATCATGACGATCGCTGTGCTAACGACAATGGAGTTAAACGTTAATCTCTAACCACGTTCGAGATACCAGATACACGTCTCTACGAGGACTTAGTTATTACTCTGGGCATTTCTAGGAATAACGATGCTTGTTAGTTATACCTTCCAGCAACATTGAAACGAGATGGGCTTCTAAGAGGTGACTTGGACAGATTGTCGGCAATTGAAACTCGGTCGGTTATCCGGAGTGTTTGCCGGGATAATACAGGCAATCCATCTTGTAGCGCGCACTCGATGATGGATCTGAGATGGAGATCACGACTCGTCTCTTTGTTGTTTTGTTTTGTTGATAAACGCCTTGCGCCGCTTATTCCACCTTATTAGAACCTTGTTACGTTTGAAAGGCCGTTTTCTAAAGTTAATTGGTTCTGGCGCTGTTATTTATCTATTCTATTTCACAATGTGTTGATCGTGCTAGATATGTGGACACGTGCGACTGAAAGCTAGTCTTATTATCGATATTTCAACACATACCTACTAATTCGTAAATATTATATGGTATTTTTTTATTTAAAATGAGATCAGTTATACACCTTTATTAAAATGTACCTCCTGTCAACCTGATCATAGACCAAGCTTGTATATGTATTTGGTACGGTAAATATTTAAGCAGTTGCTCAACGAATACCTAATCTGAATCTTGAAGCAGATAGCCATCAAAGTGTGTTAATGATTATCGAAATATTGGAATCTGAAGTGTGTACTATAAAGATGACCACGAGGTAGGCGATGCGTAGGCTTGAAATGCTTATGGGAGATAACATCATCTCGCGTCGTATCACGGGGTGTCTCCTTAGCTTTCACCGGTGCGTCAGCGATGCCCAATGGGCGCGTGTTGTGACAGCCTCCCACGATAAACTCCATGTTTATATGCGCGCGCGCTGGCCGCCATGTTTGTTTTATCTCGATCCGCTGCGCGTCCGTGTTAATAAATGTCTCGTATTGGAAAAAAAAATATCCGTATCCTCCTTTTTTATACAATATTTTTATGTTACCCGTATGTTTTATTTAGACATCGATTATTATTAATAATGGATCCTTCGAGTCGTTAGATCAAAATTTAAGATGTTGATACGTGTAGGTGGTTTTTATGTATTGTTGTTTGTATTACAGTTGTGTGGGTTCCATTTTTTATTAGGGTTAGAACAAGGGACGACGATACGTGTTGGTATATTTTATATTCAAAACAGATGTTATCCTGCGACGATGGCTGGGAAATTAATTGAATATGTTTGTTTGTTATTCGATTCGAATCACGCGCATATTAAACATTCCCACATTTGAATTTAACTAGCTACTAACGCTATGCGGCTGTTGGATAATATCCATCACTGTTGGTAATCTAGCTGGTTAATATTCAAGCATGTCGTCCGTAATGGCAGGCTCGAGTGATATAAAACCGATCATTTGTAGTTAGTGTTGATTGCCCAATCTTGTTCTGGTCTGTTGGGCATCAACACGGCTTGTTAGCGAGGGACGCATCCAATTTGTGATCGGAGTGACGAGCATTGTCGCCGTACCCGGAAACTGTCCCGTGACGGACGGCGTGGAAAACCGTGTAATTAAATAGCTAAATAGCCCCATCCTCTACACTTGCTGACGTAATTATTCGTAGGTACATCTCGTTATTTAAAGCTGGTAAGGTATGTAACTACGAACAAATGACTATGTAACATTAAAATGAAGTCTGTAAACATTTTCATTTTTAAAAATCTAAGGTAATTTCTGCACTATTATGTACGTTTACCATCAGTTTAAAATTTTTTATATTCACGATTCATTTTATATTAAACGAGATGAGAAATGCACAAGGGTAGGTACCGGAGGGCAGGCTCCGCTTACACCCACCATTTATAAGTTTTACTCTTTTTGTCCATTGTTTACTTTACGGGCGATGTTTCAAATTTTATGATTTCCATTATGACTGACGGCGGCGCGGCGTAGGTTTAAATTATATTCTGAATGGTTGCCAACTCGATAAGTCCAGGGCGTGTGCGATTCTTTTCGATTGCCTTCAATTTATGTGATGAGATCGCGCGTTCAATTACCTCTTTAAAAAGCGTTTCTTCGACGTGCTTTAACGCTTGAAATATAATTTCTCGTGCTTCAGGTTTACAAGTGTATATGATACGATACGTAGGTGTTCGCTGGGTGTAAACAGGGCAGGTTAAGCACGCAGGCTGGCGTCGACGCTCGTTTTGAGAGCCCTCGTCGAGTGCACTTCACAAACTGCTCTCTTCAAGCCTTCGCCCAACAGACGATTTTTTAAACTGCCCGTAGGTATTGTTTTAAATCCTTCCATTTTTATTTTTTATTTAAACAACAGACTGGTTGGTGTCAAAATGTCAGAAAAGTATTTGCTCATTCTGTATAATATTTTCCTCCTACCGAGCGTTATAACCTTTCTAAGTTCCAAAGTAAACATTCACCGCCGCGTCGTGCTTCTGTCCCATACATCGGTTGTGTTAGTACAAATCCACGACATAATACAGTGTGGCGGTCGGATAATATTTGATGAGCGCTATTTGACAAGCGTGTTCGTGTGTTTTGTTATTGGACACCTCCACTCCGCACACAGTTTCTATTTGAACTGCCCTGACACAAACTAATGGGAGTTTTCAGGAACTCGGTGGCCCTCCGTCGAGTACAGCTGTTTATTTGTACATCTGACGATGTGAGACATTTTCCCAAATAAATGATAACGCTCGTAGCGGGCAGCCATTCGAACGCAGCTCTTATCTACTACGATAAGAAAAAAAATAAATCATATCGGACGATAAGGCATCGATTTTTACGGCAAGAGCTACCGTGCGATAACCCTTTCTGAAGGTTTGTGGTAATCTGACAGATAAGCCCGAGGAATTCGTTGTCGTGTGTATTTGGTGCACGTGGACTGACTCGGTAATTTGTAAATAAACGATACAAGACACAAATTCATGCGGAGGGGTTGGTTATAATCTCGCAACATTTACAAACACGTCACGACCGCGTTCGTGCTTAGTTTTTTCTAGTTGACTGCTAGCTGTTTGTCACACAGCACTGGCATTCGAGCTGCCGAGTGAAATGGGTACCTTTTTTTGTACGAGGTTCATGTTTCGTTTTGAGCTGTAGAAAGAGGCAATTTAATCTTTCAGCGTTGCTATTAGAGCATTTCTCGAAGCGATAGCTGTTCTTGGAGTTCTAGTTTCGGTTTTTGTGGTCCGCAGGCTAGCACGCCGGTCGAGCGCGTAACATGGTCACGACTTCTTGTGGTGACCGCTGTGCTTGCATAAGTAGACAAACATTAGATCGATTCTAGAATGAACAAATATTCTGACAAACTAAACCTTATTATTTGTAACATGAATGCAATCACTACTTGAAAAAGAAAAAGCTAAACCTTAACAAGCAATTAAATGAAAACGTGATAGGTAGGTACCTAGTTATTATCAATTTTAATTGGTAATATTTTTATTTTATAATAGTTTTACAGAACATTTAAAAAGAAGTCTGTAAATAGAAATATTTATAATTGATTATAATTTAGTATTTTCCACATGAATAGTACATTTGTGTGGGGTTTATAAAAGGTTTGCTCTCGCCACGTATCACCTTCATTTTCTGTTCAACATGTAAAAGGAGAGCGAGTGTTTTGATGTTCCTATATAGTATATAAGATAGTAACATTAATGTAACGATAATGTTTACGTATTCGCGATATAATTCAGCGACAGCTGGGTTCTGTGTGTAGTTACACTGTTAGATCTGTCGTCGCAACACTCGCGCTCAGCTGATCGTAAATACTCCATGTTTATTTTATTACAACACTTATTTATTGTATCGTTAACGGGCGTAAACAGATAATATACCAACGTTTTGTGGCCCGCATGTAAATAACTTAAAGATAATTAGACAAAGTTGTAAATAATCGACAGTGTTTCCGTATCGCTGCACATCATTAAGAGCCGAAACCCAATAAACATGTGGTATTCCTGAGACGAAAAAATCAGGAAAAGATTCCGTCTGTCAAACTAATTCGTCGGGATTACGAGTGAGGGGCACGCGGGCAAAAAGACGCATCAATCAACGCGCCAATAGCTGCGGGATATTTTTTTTAGTTTCGACTATACAGTTGTTTGATTGTTATGTATCGCTGGCAACGATCGCTAATTCGAAACCGTGTCCCTAATAATACCAGCAATGGATACCCAGTCATTCCGGTCGGCAGAACTCGTTCGAGATAAAAGAAAAACCACGGCAAATTTGCTTGATATGGGCGATGGCACGCATATCACGCGTATTGGTGATTATACCTCAATTAATTGGTCGTTTTCATTCGAATTAATTCATTACAAACGCCTGTTGAGCTTTTTAATTATATCTGTTTGTGTTATTATCTGATAGGTAGATAAGATAACATCTTCAACGGCTGTAAATAAAACTACAATTGCAATGCAAGTCGTATTTTATTATTTACATAATTCATTTTAATTGATGTTGCCTGTTTGCGATTAATTTATAAATGCACGTGTTGTTGCATTACTGTGTAATTAAGTGAAGAGGGTAGGTTGGGGACAAATGGTATGTGTAATAGCATGGCGGTGAAAGATGTTGGTGATTATTGCACACATTTTCTGCCCCCTAGAATATATACATCTCTTACGCACCCTCCTATTGAAACCTTGGCCACCTTAACTATTTTCAAGAAACGACTTACTCTACTTTTTTTCTAGAGTACTTTGCTTTGTCTTTGATAGAAAATACATCAAACTACCTATAATAGAGAAGGAATATTGCAAAACCAAAACAAAAGCTTCTTTTATTAAATTTAAGGTTTACGCGCTTTGTTTAGTTGTCAAATAAAGTAAAAAAACCTTTTATTTTTGTATTTATTCCACAATCAAAGGACCGGCAAAACTTTTTTACCATAGTATCGATAAAAATAAAGTGAGCTCTTCGCGCCTCGGGTCGGTTCTTACAGACTTTAATTTCACAGGGCTTTTGTGTCTCAGATCAGCTTTGATCGCAAGACGTTCGTCCAAATCTTGTTAGGGACAAAGCGCAGGCGGGCTGACAGACGAACAATGAAGGATCGCATTACCCCACCTCACTTCCGGAACGATGACTTCGAAAACCTCAAAGTTTTACACCTGACTACACTGCTGTCTGACATTTTCACAAATGCTATTACGCAATTATCGACGGTCGAATTACCAGATAATGTGATACTATTATCTGTTTAGTAACTATTATGTGATGAATTGTGTGGTCCCAATTGTGTAGATAGCCAATTTAATTTGGTTATGTAGATATTTCTAGCATTTAGTTAATCAGGTTCTTAAACTCAACATTGAAACTAAAACAGCAGCGGTATTAACATAATGTAAAACACAAGCAATGTTAAATTATTTTTTTGCGACTTATCCCTAACTTTTCTCGGAACAAGTTTTTATAAAATTGCAAGTTAACTTTTATAACTAACATCAGCATGCGGGCTATTCTCCATTAACTGTTCTCGTTAAAGCACTTTATTGAAAAAAAATATGGGTTTATGTATAAATTCAAAGTTTAGTTAAATACCACCTAGGAAAAGTTTACTGTTTAGAATTGTGTTTTAATTAATGCGCTTTTACAATAGGCACAATAAATTACTATAAAAAAATATTGTCGCCAGTATATTGTATATATTTAAAATTGTAAATAATTAATAGAAATAAAGTGTTTTGTCGCCAGTTATACATTTCAACATTTGTATGTTAACTATTACCAAGTATTTCCAGTCCTCAATTTTCTTTAATAAGAAATTGTCTCAGGAGAATAACCCATGAAATATATTATGCTTCACTTTTTACGAACGTCGATATTAGTATCGATAAATAATCTGTTACGAGCGTCTTTTACGATCAAATCGACTATCTCGGAACACATTTCAATCCCATATTTTATAGCTGTTTACAATTAACGCGACAAATTTGGTTCGTGTGGTGTGCCCGTTACAGATTTATAATCTACTAATTCGGTCTTACTGTACCACGTGTAATTTAAATTAAACTGGATAATAATCGGAAGAATTGTGTTTGCTAAAATGTCGTTTGTAGGGAAAGTAAAGTTAGTTATTTCGTGTTGAGAATATCCCTGCAGAAAATGGCATGTTTGAAGTAAGTGTGCAGTGATGACATACGTAGAGTAGCTGCAGCTGTTGATATTGCAACCGTGTCCGTACGCGATACTTCGTAATTCGTACCAATAAGGCTACAACCACAAACAAAATGCCCTGTCGCAACCTGTATTACCTAAAACGTTTTTATTTTTACGTCCACAATCTATTCTTAGCACATTACGGCGTGTTTTATGGTATCTATTATCACACGTCGTTATGGGATGTGGTAATGCTGTTAAATGTTAAACAGTTATTTATTTAGCGGTCTGTTTCCTCTATAGTACAAATGTGCTTCATAATGCAAATGTGTCAGAGAAATAATAAACGACGACATTTTCCCCCGCTTATGAAACGTACCCTCGACTGACTGAAGTGCATTTATGAAAGCGCGCAGTTTTACACTAGTGATGTGCCGTTTTTAATATTATCGAATAATTAATAAAAAATAAAAAAATATTTTAAATAAAATAGCAAGATATTTAATTTATATATTTTAAGTGTCACCTTAAGGTACTTAAAATTAAATTCCAGACTAAATTATATTAATTACCGCAATCTTTGCCCATTCTACTCGGAGTCATCTTTTTGTATTGCTGAAGAGTTTCAGAAGAGCTTAGACAATTTATTTGAGGTCAAATGAATGGGCCTCTCTCCAAAAGCTTAAATTAATAGTTATACCGGAAACGTGTGATATGAATATTAAATCTTTTTTTATTTTTATGTTTATACAACGTTCTATGTAAATTAAACCCATTTAGCTATCACTATTATTTATTCATCCAGAACAAGTTTTAATTATAATTTATGTTAATTCCTTAATAATTTAATAACGGCTTCATTCATACTAAATCAAGAACATTAAAAGATTGTATCGGAGTCAACACGACCAATTACGATTTGCAAAGACAATAATAATAAAAAATGAATGTTCTGCATCAGACCATCAGTATGTAAATTTTGAGTGTTTTAATATTTGCACGTCCCTTTTCTCACCTTTATTTCATCGACACCTTTGCACTTTGTTTTATTTTCTTGCACGCCTCGTCCGCATAATTCCACAATAAAGCCTCTGTTGTGCCCTAAAATCTTTACATCCATTCCTCGAAGGGGAACTTTCTATACGAAATATCAAGGCGGCCATTGTGCGTCTTTCTATTTTATTCCACACAAATGGGTTTTTGTACGACTGTAATGAAGGCTTTATTCGGAGGTGCGAATGTAGAATGCATCAATAGTAAGGAGCACGCGATTCGCGGAGTATTTCGTTGGCATTTGAGTTATTAAGTTTTATTATTGACAGAATTTCGGTGGGCGAGCGTTGTAGGAATTCCGCGATTAGCCCCGAAGCCCGAAGCTCCGTTAGCGTGTTGGAATTAGTTTGAATAAGCAGAAAAAAGTGGGCGCCGGTGGAGGCGGGTGCCGCTCGCCGGTTATCTATAGTTATTTGTCGTATCAAGTAGTTCTTTTTGCTCCGGTGCCGCATCAAAGGCGCCGCGCACGGTAGCACTCCTGCTGCTTATTACCTATGTGGCTATGTGGGAATGTAACAGAACAGCTTCATGCCATACACAGTCATTTTTAATAGCTTCTCGTAAAAGTTGAAGATAAGTTTTGTATGTTACACTCAAAACTCGCGAGCCGAGGATCGATTTCGTGGAAACAATCTATTAAAACTTTTAAAACAGTGTTCAGGTATTGGCTTAACTATGTTAGATATCTCGAGCAGATAAACGAACACCGGTTGTTGGATTTGTTCAATAAATTAGAGGTCCTAATAGAAAGTTCTTTAACCTCTTTATTGTGGCTCAGAATTACGCCATTTTCCTTGAAATATATTGCTGGTTTTTAACAAAACTATAATTTATGTAAATCAGGCATAAAATATAAATAGTTAATATATTTCCAAGATTGTTCAGATCATTCGAATAATATAATTAAATGATCAAGACCATTTTTATAATAGAGGACTATTAATGGAAAGAGCTTCTTAATTAATTGGGTACCAGATAGTACTAATGTAAAATACAGACATTCAGCCTCATTTGTTTTGACTGGACCCGCCCGCAACATTCGTAGTTCAGAAAAGTCGAAGCTTCTAATATTAAGGTATAGTCATAAAGTACGGTGCGATAAACAGCGCAGCGCCTTCACATGTCGCAGCGATTAGTCGTGGGCACTCGGGCAGTCGCAACTCGCGTCGAAACTCAAGTCGCACGCGGCGCGTATGCAAATTATATCGTTCTTTAGTGTCACTCGTTAGCGGTTAATCGCCTTTATCGCGCCACGAATAAACAAATACCCATTAAAAGCGTTAACATGATTAAAAATAATCGCATTCAAGACTACGTCGCGTCGCGTCGCCTCGTTTGCATACCTGTGTAAAGCGAGAATGTTTAGATAGGACCTTATTATTTTATGATAATAGACTTTAGTAATTTTGTTTGGCTATTATTATAGAATTTGCGGATTCTAGTCATTGGATGTGTGAATATGTATTGTATGTAGAATATATGTGTATTAAAATAACAAGATGTTTAGATGTATGTAGTGAATTAATGAAACCGTCGCGTCGTTACCGATGCCAGTAGTTTACCACCAGTTTCTTGCCTTGGCTGCCTTGTTTGGCTTGACATCGTATCAATAAGTAGTTAGGTACGTATGTTGTTACTTTCTGAGCACGTGTTCAGATTGCTATCAGCTTCGATAATAATTGGTCGTATTTTATAACATTATTTTAAATATTTTAATCTATGCAATTATTTTGGTCAAATATTATCATATCATTTCGCGCCACATGAGATAAAAACACGTCGAAAAACTCAAGACCAACGACTGTATTGACCATAATGTTCAGGAACTTGATACGAATTATGTGGACAGGACAGTTGTGTCTCGATCTGTTAAAAGACATTGGTTCCGTAACCTTACCAGTGTTTGCATCATGAAGTTTATTTAGCGATTTATTGACTTTATATAAAACTAGCTGTTTTCGGCGGCTCCGCCCGCGTGAAGGTCGGTTATCGCGGCCAAAAGTAGCCCATGTCCTTTCTCAGGCTCTAGACTATCTGTCTACCGAATTTCATTTCAATCGGTTCAGTAGTTTTGGCGTGAAAGCGTGACAGACAGACAGACAGACTTACTTTCGCATTTATAATATTATAGTAAGGATTAAATGCCATAATGAATTTAGGTGAGGCCTTTACTCAGCAGTACGAATGTAGGTCGCGTAATAACATAGCAAATGCCAATTTAGTCTTAACTAGCTGTGCTCGCGGCTTCGCTCCCGTCAACTGACTACCTACCCTACTCTTCCTACCCTACCCTACCTATTTATTTTTTTTGTTTTTAAACTATCCCTGTTTTCTAGCGAACAAAACAAAAAAAGAATTTTACAAATCGCCCCAGCCGTTCTCGAATTATAGCGAGACTAACGAACAGAATTTCATTTTTATATATAAGATTTGGCAATAATTGATAATTAAAAGAAGAGGAACGAACGTAGATAGATGTATTACCATAAGGATCCTTACATGGAGTCTTACAATTTACAAGGAACTCTAAAAACGTGACATTAAATCATAAAGTTAATGATCATGAAACGTGATATGATCCTCGAGACACGTATAATAATAACTAAACGGGTTCGGAGAAAAGTGTCGTTCGCAGGAAGCTCTTATTAGGTAGTGGTAATCTACAAGACGGAGATATTGCTCGTTTGTGGCTACTGCGGCTTGTTAACTTATTTGGGCACCAGATTGCATACGGTACGGGATATTTCAATTTTCGAAGAAATTGTTGGCGTGTGGTTGTTTGATTAAAACTTGATTATTACGTGTTATTTAGTAAGCAGTGTAAAGACAAATGAGCTAAGCCAAAAACCTAACTTTTATTTGTCGTGTAAGCCGTTAAAGCTTTCTTACTTGAAGTTTAGGATTGATAGCTGTGCCCGCGACTTGTCCGCAAGAATTTAACAAAAAAGTTATTTAGTTTTTTTTTCGTGTTTGCATTTTTATTTAAAATATGTATTTTTTCTAAAACATAAGTAGCCTAAGTTACTTGTTACATCCGCTATCTGCCAGTGGAAGTCCCGTCAAAATCGGTCTTGCCGTTCCAGAGATTAGCCGGAACAAACAGACAGACAGACAATGTTACGGTATATTATGTACCGTAAATAAATTCTTATGCATGTAGTTTTCGAAGTTGATATACGTAGAACCCGGCTTCACTTAAAACACTCGCCCAACTTAAGAGCAAAACGAAATTTCGCTCACAAAAAACCTCTCAGTAGTCAGTTTTGGCCATGAACTGAACATTTTTTTCTCTAAACCAGGTTCTCATGATTTGTGGACAGGTGGCGCGGGCGTCGCTTCGCGGTGTCTTTGTGGTAGCTCTTTGATCTCGCCGCCTTATTGTGCGCTCGCGTACAAAAGTTTTTGCCTTAAATTGTCGGATATTGATACGTACTGATCTGTTGTGAACTCTCAATAGATTCGATGCTTAGAAAATATTTCGTAGTAAGCAGACCGTTTGGCGTCAGATTTCTTGTATTATTGTAATAGGAGTAGAGTTTACATCAACGAAAAGGTACAAGCTATTCTGATAAGTATTGTTTAAAGATTAAACAATAGAAATGTAATACACTAATAGGCATTAGTCACGTACAGTTAGCATAACAAGCAATCACCTTATGAGTAATCTAAATCAACAATATTATGTACCTAAGTAAGACTTAGACCCAAGTTCCACCAATTATAAGCCATTCGCTTGTCTCTCATTGGTGGAAATTGACAGATGGACCACATGCCAGACTAGCAAACCTGGTGGATTTTTAAATCGCAAACACCCTCATGATACCACATTCTAAGAAACAGCAGTAGTTACCTAGAATAAGGATAAATAACCAGATTAGTTGGGGATTTGTAGTTTCCATCTAATTGTTTATTTTTAGAAATTGTAAAAGTATTAAATTGTTTTTAACTTTTCCTACTCTTGTCACCAGGTCTGACAGCAGAACTGTTCTACGTGCGGGACGGGCAGATCAATGAGTACGCGCTCAACTTTGTGGTGCCCGTGCCCGCAACCATCAGCGACCTGCACTTCACTTGGCAAAGTCTCACCAGGAAACCGGTAAATAACTCCAACTTTACCATTACATATTTTTGTTAGTTAAGAAACACTGATTGCAAAACATTAAAGGTCGCATCGATGCCCTTCTAAAAAATCCATCCTTTAATAGTGAGATGGTAAGTGATTGATGTAAATAAATGTCTGTAATCGGTATAATGGTAAAAGACAGACTGAACAGTGACACTCCCGAAAAAATAATGTTTGCTAAAATGACAAAAAATTTCCGTTGCAAACTTTTTCTGAGATTTTTTATTTGCAATCATATTTGACACGCAGGTCATTGATTTTACTGCCACGCTTATCAAGGAGCGGAGTACAATTATCATCACGCATAAATTGTAAAAGGCTACATAGGTGAAAGGTTTTTAATCTTTGTTGAGTCAACAGACAGCAATTATCGAAGAATGCAAATAAGGAAAACGGCAAAAATAAAATGTAAAATAGAATCTTCGTTCTTTAAATACAAATCCAGTCGATAGGAATAGATCTTCGTGTTGGTTTAGCGAACAATCGATTTGATGAAACAATCGCACTATTATGGTAATGCGCGCCACGGAACGAATGCGAAATTGATCATCGACAATCGCACGTCCTAAGTCAATAACTCTTTACTCACATCACAATTAGCAAATTGTTTTCGCTTGGAGTGTTTTATATAATTGTAGAGAGCCTAAACAACTTCAGCCCATTAATTAAGTTAAAGGGAAAGTTTATTCTTTTATGTTGCCCGACCGGGAATCTCATGTTTACTCTCAGCCCCGCAAACGAGCCATTCTTATGGTAATACAGCGGTCCCGACGTGAATTTAGACAACTTTCTTTTAGTTTCTTTTAAATCATTTCCTTTGCAACATCTGCTTTTGATTGATTTTGCTATGCTATAATTCTTACATTTACATACGTTTAGGTCTAATTCAAATTACACCGCATTTCAAGGTAATGCCGCCGGCGGCTGATCACGACGCAGCTCCACATTATTCAATACGTATCCCGGGCGCTGCATCGTAACCAAATATTATGTGCATTTATTTATTTTATCCATAGCCGTCAGCACACACGACCAGCCCAGACTAAAAGAAATCAGTTGAGCGGCATTGCATTTTGATCGGGAGCGACGCGACGTCCACTTTACATATTCAATACTCAGCTAACAAAAGTAGCATCCGAAGTATTCTGCAAACAAGTTCAGCGAACTTGTCATTAAGGCATTGCTTGTTTAGGATGTTATTTGCAAGTCATACGAACACGCTCACCAGATTACGGGACGGTTCATCAATTTGAATGTATTCATGGCGCCGTCTGTTGGATGGCGTTTGCTACGTATATAAACTGTATGTAGTTGTAGAATAATGGATACATTTTAGTTCTTGCCGCTTTACTTTAAAGGGTTTTATCCTAAGGATTATATGTATAACAATCATATCACTTAAGTAGTCTTTTGAAATCGTCGACGCAGTGCTTAGCTTGCAGCATCGAAAAATAAATATAGTAGTGAGTATGGTTCGCTTGCGATCACGCGGGCGAGCCCTTAGCTCGTTATCAACATCTCGGCGAGCTTTGTGCGCCGCCACTATCAGATCTGCCAGTCCCCCTCACTTCGCCGCGCTACTCCCTTATTTATATGGCGGCGCCTTTGACTAGGCCGAACAAATATTTGGGAACCGGTTAACTAGCGCCGATGAACGGCTCCGCCACCATTGTCTGTGCGCACCGTGTGCCGACTGATAATATTTAATTAGCAGCCTCGGTGTCGCACCTCCGCCACTTTACAAGCCGCGCCCGTTGCTTTAGAGATGCATGCCTGATGAGCCGGCCAAAGGGCCCGCGGCGATTAATGTTTGTTTAACAATTCATGTAACACCGCCTGATGATTAGTTTGATAATGAGCGCCGCCTTATGATCATAATATTTAAGAACCGGTTTCATAACAAACTCGACGCGATATAAAACATGTGCACAACAGACCGCCCCGCGGCTTGTCACAATACGTTCACGTCATCCGCATAAGGGAAACATAAAGCACATCGAACGAGCCAACATCTACATATGCAAATATAGCTGATGGCCAACGGTAACAGAGTATGTCGTTTATATAACCGATAAAGGAGTGATGTTCGTGCTCTCACGGTAGGTTAGTTCGACATTTGATCTCGTCTGACACGGCTTGGATGCACAGATGGACCGTTTAGGGTCGCCTTGCGTGCCGTTGTCCGTCAATTGCGCACACCGATACAGTTACATCGTGATGGGACTTTACCGTTAGGAATGTGTGAAGCTCACCGCATAATAAATAACAAAACATTAAATAACTTGAGTAACCTATTGTATTTTGTTGCAGTTGCCATACACACTACATGTGAAAGTGGGTGAGCCAGTGGAAGCTATGCACCCACCAACACTTAACATATCGAGTGAGGGGTACGTGCCTACGGAGCCGCAAACATGGCGGGTTGACTTGCCTTGCACACACACCGTGGCGGCTGAAGTAGACATTACTATATTTCTAAACGTATCAACGGGTTCCTCGTCCTCTACGTTGCGGTTTAGACGAAAAAAGATATGTCTTAAAGAGGCTCCAAGACCGCCCGTTAGAGTTGATAGTGTACCACACGCGCCAACATCTGCAGACATATTTTATGCGGGGGCAGGTTGCGCTGGAGGAGCAATCCTTATTGCTGCTGCGGCCGCTGCAGCTTGCAGGGCACGAGCGAGGAAATTGCGAAGAACGCGAAGTGACGAGCAAGACGCTCATGCGTTCTTACCTGACTCATCGTGCAAATCTGCCGCCAGCTACACCAGCTACCGCCGACCTACCTCAATACCAGCCGCGGCGGCAGAAGAGAAAGCAAGAGACTTGCAACAGAGAATAGCGGAGTTGACAATACAGCGATGCCGTGTAAGATTACGGTCGGTTGCAATGGAAGGAACCTTTGGTCGCGTCTACCGAGGAACATACGCTGATGAAGAAGCACGAGAGCAAGAAGTGCTCGTAAAAACGGTGGCTGAACACGCTTCTCAAGTGCAGGTATTGTTTTGGATAAGGTTAAATTTGTCAAATTGTCTAAATACTTAGTTCTCTGTTCTTACCACAACTTTTTATTCATAGGTATCCCTGCTATTGCAAGAAGGCTGTATGTTATACGGGTTGCATCATGAACGCGTGCTCTCAGTATTGGGTGTTAGCATTGAGGATCAGACGGCTCCGTTCCTACTGTATCCTTGGAACTCTACCTGGCGGAACTTAAAGCAGTTCCTGCTGGCATGCCGAGGAGTCTCGCTCGGTGGTCCGGGAGCAGTGGGCGCACCGCCGCCGCCGCTTACAACACAACATGTTGTGAGAATGGCACTCCACGCCTTAGATGGGCTGCTGTACCTTCACTCACAGCATGTCTTACACAAGGATATCGCCGCTAGGAATTGCATGTAAGTTAGCTTTCCTATATACCTATTGTTTCATTAAGTATAGAATACAAACGTTTGCTTATCATTATTTAATTGAGTATTCTTTTTTTGATCATTAAAAATAAATTATAATTCAGCCACTTAATGGATTACGGCAAGGTTTAATTATCTTTTTTCTTTAACAGAGTGGACGAAAATCTTCGAGTAATGATCGCGGACAACGCTTTATCACGAGATCTTTTCCCTGCTGATTACCACTGTCTGGGTGACAACGAGAACAGGCCAATCAAATGGTTGGCGCTGGAAGCTCTGACCAAGAGACAGTTTAGTCCAGCGGCTGACGTTTGGGCTCTAGGGGTATTATTATGGGAGCTCACGACGTTGGCTCACCAGCCGTACGCTGAGGTGGACCCCTTCGAGGTGGCCGCCTACTTAAGGGACGGTTATCGGTTGCAGCAGCCAGCAAACTGTCCAGATGAACTGTAAGCATACATTTTAGTTATTTCCATTTGTTTCGTTCGGCCCGCGAATGTCTTGTCTGGGCCGTAGCCAATTTGAATAGTATTTTGGTAGTTGAGAGTTGTTTATATTCGCTAATGTAAAGTTCATTCTCCTCAATTACTGAAGTGATGTGAAACGACTCCGTGCCAAAAGTGTAGTTCAATATTTAACTCACGTTTGTTTTTCTGTAGGTTCGCGGTCATGGCGTACTGTTGGGCAATGTCGCCCGACGATCGGCCGACATTGCCACAGCTCCAGATCTTCCTGCGAGACTTCCACACGCAACTTACGAGATTCGTGTAAATCATTCCTTAATGACTTTATAAGATATCCCAAAGACGACAATAAAGTGTTATATAAAGTAAACTATAGTGAGATACATTGTGGACGCGAGAGGCCTTACCGTGAAGTGCGAGTGACCGTGTACAGTGACGTGTTAAAGAGACTGATTCTATGCGTTTATTTGATTGTAAATTATTTAATTAACGTTGTTATCACATATTTGGTTTTCATCTTGATGTATTTGTATACTATGGATTTCTATTTTGTCCTAGATGTTCTAATCGCTCCCGGTTTTATATTATTATTTACTGGTACACTTCGCTGCTGTCGGAATTTACAGTATATTAATGATAATTGCACAAATTACTTCCAGTAAAGGTAAAAAATCTTTGTGGGTAATTTAACCTGCGTAGGAAGCCACAATCATGCCTTATATTGCTTAGCGTGTATACCGAATGTAGTAATTATTTAGAATGATCTCATTCACAACGTTGTTAAATACATATGGCGGACAAATGCAGCGTAGTCGACGAAGTAAGTAGTACATACTCATTCTATTAGATATCTTTGTCAAAATAGTATATCCATACTTCTGTTCTAAAACAACGATGAAAACTTTAATGTTGATTGAGAATTTACTGAGCTATTTAATTCGAAATTCATGGAACGAAACACGTGGTCATCCTAATGTGATATAGGCAATTAAAAGGAATTTGTTTTCTATTATAATTTGTACGTACCAACTTGTTTAAACACATAAATTTGAGCAAGTTTCTCTTAAAAGCATGTTTCGTTCCATCAGAGCTTCGAACTAGAAAGATTTAATAAACAGGGGTCGTATACTTTTTTCTACTCACGAAAATGTCAGCACAGCTTTACCATTTTCGAATTTAGAAAAAAGCACTGGCCTCTTAATAATAATGCCATCTTGTATTCAATCAAATAAAATATGTGATAACCACAGATACAAACAGTTCTCTATTCGTTTTTAAACCATAGAAAACTTTATTTCGATTTAGGAAATTTACACTGTAATTAAAATATTATTTGAACCTCGATACTGCCATATTAGAATAGATACATTGTAAATAATATATAGCTGATAGCAATTGTATTGTATAATACGTAATTAACGTAATATTGAATGTGCCTCAGAGTTTATCAAGAAGTTTATTAAGTGTTTAGAGTATTATTATTGATTAAGACTGGACTAGAAACAATTTTAACTATAGTATATTTAATAAAAATGTCGAACAACTTTGTCTATTATTATAATGTTTCTGTTTGTATGCAACTGTACTCGTTCTACTTACTTAAAAAATTTCACTAAAATGGTGATTGCGAGAGTACTGTCGTGTACAGACATAAACATTGATATCTATAAATCATGATAGTAAAAATATTATTGGTCATTACCTTAATTATCTAAAAATATTAGGTATGTATATTCAGTCTTCAAAGATTTTATTTAAACGCATTCATTAATGACAATTTATTTATTTAATTAATTCTATAATCTTTGATTTGAAATAGATTTAATATAATCATGTTTAATTAAATACCAAACGAAAGATTGTTAATTATATTCAACAAACAAAACTTTACATGACTTTTTTATAAAATGAACAAATGATTAGATAGTGACTTATAATTTATTCATAAACTTAAATATAAAAGTAGAAAGAACAAAGTACTGAATATATAAGAACAAAATAATTGAAATGGTCATTTTATCGATTGACTTACTCACTTTAATTATTAATTTTTTTATATGAATAAACAAGTTTTTAATAAAAAAAGATTTTTTACAAATTTAATCTTTTATGTAGATGCTTTTTTAGTCTGACCACTCTGAAAAATATTAAAATTGTGTAACAGTTTTAGGACATTGTAACATTATTGTGAACTAGAGTAATTCAGTCAATCATTTTGTTAAAATTTTGTAGATTCGACACCATATGTATTCCAGCTTGATATTCGGGCGCCAATACATTGTACATGTGTAAATATTGTAAGACATAAATGTGAATATATGAGTGATTAATATTGTATGTGTGTTTCTGTTTCTCCTTCTAAAACGACCACTGCCTAATTTTTGAATGTGTGCAACCACCTGTTAGCCCGAAAGTTTTCCCTTATATGACAAGAAGTGCAAAATATATGATTTATATACAAATAAAAGATATAATACCGACCTATGAATGTCCCACTGCTGGGCATAAGCTTCTTCTCCTGTAGGGAAGGATAGAGTTCGATTTTAGATTCTAGTTACTGGAATCCAGGTTTTCTCACGATGTTCTCCTTCATCGATTTTTAATTATGTCCTATATAATAATTAAGAAACTACATAATATTATTGATTATAACTTTGAAGAAGTCACATTAATACTTGCCTGTAATGGGTTCAAACCTACAACCTTGTGCACACAAATCTGTTTATTAAACCGTTAGGCAGTGGCCTAACGGTTTTCACCACGACATTTGATTGATATATCGATATCGACAAAAAAATATCCGAGTTTCCAGTTCTTTTGAGTCGATAATTGACAGTAAAAAAGGACCCTGTCTTCTTTAAAATATATTTTAATTTAAATCAGTGAACGAGCGTTGTACTTAAAGCTAAAAGTTTGCTTATAATCGGCACAACGGCCACTAGCGATGCGCGCATTCTATGCATATTATATATACTCTAGGATGTAACTTACCATAAGGTTAACCGCTTTCCCGTTTGTCGGCTATGTATGCCAAAATATAAAGTAAAAATAAATTAATAAGGAATATTTGAACCGAAAACCTACCTATAAAAAAAGAATATTTAAAATACAATGATAAATAAACCAAATACCGTATGAGTCACTTGCCTCGCCCTGTATCGCTCATGAAACAAATTGCAGTTTATTTTTCGTCAAGCGAGCAGTCTTTATTACTTGTACACCCCGCCTTACGAATATACACCTGTATAATGTACGGTGGCACCGTCTTGTCACCCCTGCCTTTAAAACCCCGATACAAATTGACACTTAAATAACCTTATGCTAGTAATTATGTCCTATTTACTAAGTTAAAAATGGTTGTGGATATATTGAGGTGATTCCATAAAATATTTGCTATCAATATCAGATTAAGCAAATTTTGAAGGTAAATTAGAAAACTGCCGACATTTTTGACGCTTTAAAAAGAAACTAGTTACTTATTTTGATCGTATCAGCGTAGAAACAAATCAAATAAAATTTTATTATAAATGTTTTAATAAAAAATCATGATTTTATATTAGCTAGGATCAAAGTTCTTGTAAAGACAAAGAAAATAACCTCAAACACCACGGTATTGAGTTGTTTCGTTATAGAGTTTCTATCGCCACCTTCTGGCTTTATCATCAGACCAGGTTAAAAGAATCATAATATTGCATTGACTCTAAAGTTACATATGCCCTGAACAAATATACTAGTTAAATAAATGCCTGTAAAACCGCACCAAAATCGTTCAGTTCGTTTGCGAGCTACGATGCCACAGACAGACACAAAGTTATACACGTACTACCTTTACCTCTTTAAGTATTAAAATATAAACACATTAAAATTGGTCAACTAAAGGTGTTAGCACAATATGGGACATGGGACAAATTTTCTAGATTTTCATTATGAAGTGCATGTTACATGTTACAGTGGCTATTTACGTCATACCTCTACAAATTCCAAGAATATGATGGCGTTCTATAATTAGGATCCAACATTACTAAAAAGACATCACATGAATTGACTGTCTAAAACTACAATAGTTTGATTGAAATTGTCGTCCTTAAATAAATAGAAAAAATATATTACAATGTTAAAAACAGTAAGTTGGAATAACATTTCCAACTAGGCCCCGGCGAGATTCGAACTCGCGATCTCCTGTTTACTAGACAGGCGCTTTAACCAACTAAGCCACGGCGCCTCACGTCCTCCTCTTCGAAATTTCCGATTAGATTGTTAAGCACACTACAGATGATTTATGCGGCCATCAGAGGTGAATTTACAAGAGCACAAATAAACAATGGCATTGTGTTATAATGATGTAGTGTTGATAACAGCATTATCATTGTATTGTATTGTTATTGTCGGTTAATGATAACATATGGTTACAACTAATTTAGGTGCGTAATGATGCCGAGCCATAACTGGTTTTAAGTAAGTAGGTTTCCGTTTAGTAAGACGAAGCATTTAATTAATTAATAGATAAGATTTTTTAAGTCTGTATTAGAAGATACTTTTACTTATAATAGGCGAAAAACTTGTGGGTATTTAAATATGTATTGACACGCATGACACATAGCAAGACACATCAAAGTCTAGAGCTGGGGTTCCCTTAGAGAACATTGATAACTTTTTAGTTTTTCTATTGCTCTGGCTGGAAATCACTGCCACCAGCCATGTTTCACCAAAATGTCCGGTGACGCAGTCAAAGCCAGTGCGTTCGGGCTAACTGAAGTAGACCTCTTTCAATAAAAATAAAATCAGGATAATGAACCAAGTAAAAAGTAAGGTCACAAAAATAAATTGAATTTCATTTATTTTACTTTTTTATCTATACTAATATTATAAAGCTGAAGAGTTTGTTTGTTTGTTTGTTTGTTTGTTTGTTTGTTTGAACGCGCTAATCTCAGGAACTACTGGTTCGAATTGAAAAAATCTTTTTGTATTGGATAGTCCGTTTATTGAGGAAGGCTATAGGCTATATAACATCACGCTACGACCAATAGGAGCGGAGCATAAATGAAAAATGTTGCAAAAATGAAAAACCGTTGAAACTAAAACACGCGAACAAAGTCGCGGGGGACAGCTATTTATTTATAAACACAGAAGTGCGTGGAAAAGGGAGAGGGAGGCCTTTGCCCTGCAGTGGGACAAAACGGGCTTATTAGATTAGATTAGATTAGATTAGATAAACACACAACATAAATTAAAAACAACATAATTGTTCTAATTTTGGAAATTAAAATCAATGGCTTTTATTGATTTGTTAGGTACCAGGTTCTTTAAATAAATAATTTGCGTGAATGGCGTTTGTAAGTGTGGACACGGCTTTACAACCATATTTCAATGTGGTTTCGAGAGATTAAATTTAATAATAATAAAAAAAAACTTTTTTAAGTAATTAATCATTACTCTTCCTAATTAAGAAATTATCTTGTCTGTATATGGAAATAGTAGAATAGGCATGATGACAACAAGTAAATTTCATTGAAATAATTTGTGTGTATATTATTACAAAATTCTTAATTCTAAAACTCTGATTCTTTTCATAATTAAAAGCAAGATGAATATAATAATCGATAAAATAAAATCGCTAAATACGGCAATCCGCCATGAAATGTTGAACGCCAATCAGAGCGCATGACGTCACGTTAGAGTTCTTTCTCTTTGTTTACATTTGAATTACTTAAGATAATACACACTCGCTCGCTTTTTTAATTAAATACGCCGTTATTGTTTTGTTATTAACTTCAATTTCTTTTGTGTAAATTGATTGCGCTAAATTGAGTCATGGAACAAGGATTTACAAAGGCTTCCAGAGCAAATTTACCAAGAATCGACTTGATAATGCTAGGAACGTTTCTGGCATCAAACAAAGACTTCTGTTCAGCAGAATTTAGAAATGTTAAAACTTCAAAAATTTTTTTGAAGTGTTAAAAATAATTCGTTGAAAGCATAGCTATTGTACCTATTTCAGTATAACATTCAATATTACAATTTGAGGTTATGTTTATGTTAAATATTTCTTTGTCAAAGTGATCTTCACAAAAATAAAGCTGTGTAGTGGGTAATATTCCTTCCAAATCACGTCTTGCAAGTTCAAGCCACTTCTTTCTTAATTTCTTATCGAAAGGAACGAAAATAAATAACTTCTCAGGAGTTTTTATGGACGTATTAGTACACAGAGGGACGGAACACCACCTATATGCTTTCGAAGTCATGTTTTTAATGTAAAAACTAGTAAAATGTCCAAATTAAATATGAATTAGATAATGTTTACATATACCGAATGTTCCTTGTACTCTAAAGTGACGTAAGCAAGCGACGCCATGACACTTTGACGCGTTTTGGTGCAAATTTTAAATTTATGAATCAAAAATTATTTTTTAAGCACTAAACCTAAATTTTCCGCAGAAATATTATGTTTATTATAATTCATATATATTTCCAAATATTATAGAACAGTTTCTCAAAATTTGTCATCATGCCTATTATTTTAAAAAATGGTAAACCTTGTCGTATTAATTTTGTTTATTCATTTTTATGTTTATTTATGGAAGACAAAATATATTATTTATTCAACTAATTTTTAAACAAATTATGTAGTAGATAGAACGTTTCTCGTATTAAAATGCTAGTCATAAATTGTTCTAAACCACTTGTGACCTTTTAGAGGTCGCGATAAATTATCAAGAACACAAAAACAAACTGGTATAATTGCCTAGACATTCCACAGATGCCACATACCTACCTACCCACCTACCTACCTACTACCTACCTAAACCAGTACCTAAAATGTTATAAAAAGAAATGTTTAGTGCGTGATTATTGGGGACCGTAGGGGTCATCGACGCTCTCGTTATGATTAGAATGTAGGTTACAAATAAGTAATTTAATAGAACAGTTTGCATTTATGTAATAAAGTACTTAAAAAAAACTATTTATGTTATGATAAGCGTGACTTTCTCTTCAAAGATGTTTTGTAATATTTTGGCATCTATACTATCTATAAGTAGGAAATCTTATTTTCAAGCGTGACATATAAGCAGTCGTGGCCGAGCGGTTAAGGCGTCTGACTAGAAATCAGATTCCCTCTGGGAGCGTAGGTTCGAATCCTACCGACTGCGGACTCTTTTTGCATTACTTTGAAACTTTAATTGGCACTTTATCACCGTTATTGGTATAATATATTTTTTTATTAACCAGCGTTATGGCGATCAAAGACGAAACGATCGTTTTATTGCACGCAACGGCAATATTCTGTGCGGTATTTCATTGCTTGGTTATCAGTTTGACGTTCCCATAATGTGACCAAACAACCCCTCTGTTGGGACAGTATGCTACCCAAAAATAAAATTGTAGCGTTTTAATGACGTTGGGAAAGCGCGGTAACGCATATTTTCGATTAATTAGCAATAATAATGTTTATTTATGGTCACTGAGACCAACAAAATGGTGTTTTATTTGGGTTACAAGCAATGTGGTATTACGGAAATTCCCATGTAGGCTATAAATTAGCGGATGTTCTGTTATAAAAATGGGCCACGTATCCACACCGCGATACATCGATGGATAAAATATAATGAAAAAATTTAGGTCGCTAATATACTTTTTTGTTTATACGAGTATCTTAATCGGCTTTTGTGTTTATATTTTCACTGCTCATTGAGTTGTTACTATAAAATTCTAATATTATATCTAATCTGATTAGCCCATCTTATCCCACTGCAGAGCAAAGGCCATCCTCTTCCTCTTCCACGCACTTCTGTCTAGGTCTTTTGTGAGCTAAGATGAGCCATTCTTTTCGGTAGGTGTCAAGTTGGATACCATAAAATGTGTATTTTTTTTTCAGTTTTTACACTATATACGGTCCACTAGCGCAGTTCTGCCGTATTACGTATCTTGCGATAGCGTTCAACAAAATTTGTATTTACCTACCTATATTTAGTGGCCTATATTATAAATCCTGACCAAACCTCTACTTTTGTAAATATACTTCACCCCAAAGTTTCTTCAATATTCCTAAATAGGTAAAGAAAGATGTGACATTTTAAGCTTACGAAATCTTTGTTAAGCTTCAAGTCGGTAAGTCAACCCTACCATATGGCAGAGAACGGGCACAGATAGTGGCCAAACTACCCAAAATAATAAATAAATATCTAATCAAGGATTAAACAGATACCTCTAGAGATTCCATTTACTCAAGTATGTGAAAGAATCATAAATTAATCATTAATTAAGCTTCTTCTTTGAATTTTAATTTCTCTTCATTTATAGGTAGTTGCAACGTATTGCTCTATGCGTTCCTTATAAAGGACCAATGATGCTGACAGTGTTACCTACGTGAGGAAATCATCTGCTATAGACACATAACTTTTTTTATGATATGTCAGCGACACTTCGTAATTAAGGACAGGTTTGGTTAGCAAGTGTTATGAAATATTAAAGCCGCAATAATGCGAATGAAAGAGATGGTCTTATCCGGTCTATATAGCTGTATCCTACTCTCTCACTGGAACAATCAAGTCGACGTATATGGAAGCTTTCTTATAGAATATGGAAATCGAACAGTACTTTGCATTAACTACAATCGTTACTAGTTTTTTAACTCCCGTAGTTTATTACCGGTTTTTACTGATTGATAAATTTAAGTTTACATTGATTTGATAAAGCAAAAAAATATTAGAGTGTTTTTCGTAAATTCCGTCAGATCGATAAATGCATTATTCCTCCCTATCACTAAACGTAGTTGACAAACAGCATCGTCTGCATGAGTCACAACATTTGCACTCGCTCAGGATTCTAAATAATAAGAAATTGCCAATAAAGACGTTCTATGACTAAATATTTCATTGCTTTCTCTACAGAATGAGTCCATTACTTCTCTGACATCGCACATTTTATCGCGATAAGGGCTTATGGCTCTCAATTGTCGATTGTTGTTAAGAAAATGGGGAAATATTTCTGTTCTCAAATTGCGGATACAGAGGCGAAGTGAAGGTTTTATAAACGAATTACAAATGCTAATGAATTGTGCCAATTATGTTTTTGTAGTTGAGGGTTGTGTTAAAAAAATGGCTACAAATTGTTCTTTTTTATTTTAATTAATATTTAAAAAACCGATGGAATACCTACAGAGTTATTATCTAGTAATACACTAAATATTACATAAATATATTTAATGTTGCACCCTACTTATTTCTATATATTTACTTATTTTATTTGTACGTACATTCTGGTTTGTTTAGGTCAAAATTACGACAATGATTGTTTCTACAACATTCTCGTTGGCAGTAAGTACTTTGTCCACCTCAAAATTAACTATTATCATTATCTGCACTAAGCAATGATGGCAATGATCATTAAAATAAAATCAATCCTAACCAAACAAACTTTATGCTACGTTTACACTAGGTATACCACTTTATACCACTTTACACTTTACACCATACACCCAGTGTAAAGACGAGTGACCGAGTGTGGGACATTTATTGCGGAATTCAGACACTCTCCAAACATAGGTAGTGTCGGAGTGCGAACAGTGGCCCGATCACAAAAACTATCGACTACGTATTTGAATAGTTAGCGTCGCAATTTGTATGGCGCAACGCCGCTCTATAATACAAATTGTGACATTAATAATATGAACACTTTGTTGCTAGTTTCGAGGTCAGGTGTCCCAAGTCCCAACATTTGTGAATATGTAGCTAAGTCCGTCCCTGCATTGTGCGGACTTGTGCGGTCATAATGAAGTTTTAGTTATGTGTCCTGTTCATGGGGGAGTAATTACTGATGGGTCTCATTGTGTGTAGATAACGCAGGGCCTGAGGTCTGGGGTCTCGTAATCCTTATAGATAAGAGGCGATCGAAACAACGACGATTGGAATTACCAAGACAGTCGATTCGATTGCTTTTTGTTGCGATTATTTCTGTTGTACGTATATATGTAGTATGTTTGGGTCAATGGTGAGAGTTTATTGCGATTTAAGGTATTTGAGGCCGATTTGCGTTTTTGTCGGTATGATGTCGCTAACCTAACCCGACTTTGTTTTATTTATATAGAGATAAGAGAAACTTTAATCAAAAAACCGAAACTGGCAAAATTAGGTTAACTGTTATACAAAAAAAATAGTTTAAAGTTCATTTGAAATACAATCTGAGTGTAAAAGCATTCTGGTGGTATCAGAGAAACCCACCTCCCATGGGAGTGGGTCTTACAACCACCCCACCGCGATTTACTTGATGGAGAGAGCAATCAGACAGCTATCTTTAATTAAAATCGGAAACTAACGCGTACAATCCTATATCAAAATGAAAGTGTGGTTTAAAACTTTTTGTTCAATAAAAGGCATATTATATTATGCGAATACTACTTATGAAATAGAACTACTTATCTAGATGTTTTAAATGGATTTTATCAAGGATTAGTTATTATTTGACTGGCCTTTTGGTCCAGTGGTTAGTGGCCCTGACTGCTAAACCGGAGGTCTTTAGCTCGATTACCACCAAAATCGTAAAATTTATTTTGTTTTGTGTCTGGGAGTAATTTATCTATGATAAGTATGTATTTAGAAATATATAAATATGTTAACAGTGGTCAGGTCACCATAATAGAGACTCTGCCTAGATTGGGAGTTGTCCTAAGATATTATTACTATTATTATATACATTCTCCACATTTGGATAACTACAGGAATCAAGGCCAACATTTTATTTTGTATCGAAATTTTGTAACAAATTGTTTGGAAGTCCCAATCTTATTGTACCTACCTACTTTTGTATACCATACACTGTGTGATTCACATAAGAAAGGTTGTTACAGAAAATACTTTCATCTTAATTAAACTGAGTATTTTTGAGAAGACCGTACTTTACCTTACCGTACCTTAGATCCTTGTACCGAATTAAACATTTTTTCCGACAATATATTCTAAAAACACCTAAGTAATTGTTGTAGAACGCAGCGACAATTACCACTGTCTCCGGACGCACTCCGGAATTTTTCATTAGGTAGCCGTGAAAAAATGTTTGCGTTTTTAATTATTCTCATTCGCGTAATTAGAAAGGGTGTACCTACGCAGGCTTTTTTTAATATTTTCATAATTTACGCAGAACTAAGTTTTAATTAGAAATGTGTGCCTGATCTGAATAATCGAGACACCTAATTATTTTTTACTTCTTTTATTGCGTTTTCATTATTTATACTTGTACGACACATAAAAATGTATATATATATATATATATATTATAATACCTAACATAAGTTCAACACAAAATAATAAAATGTAACTAAAGACATTAGGTAGGTACTTAAATAAAGTGGAACTAATTAATATTTCAAATACTAGCTGTCCCCCGCGACTTTGTTCGCGTGTTTTAGTTTCAACGGTTTTTAATTTTTGCAACATTTTTCATTTATACTCCGCTCCTATTGGTCGTAGCGTGATGTTATATAGCCTATATCCTTCCTCAACAAACGGACTATCCACTACAAAAAGAATTTTTCAATTCGAACCAGTAGTTCCTGAGATTAGCGCGTTCAAACAAACAAACAAACAAACAAACTCTTCAGCTTTATAATATTAGTATAGATTTGCCAAGTTAAACGAACCGTGGAAGAAAAACAATGAGGAGGTAGGGGAGAAGTGGAACGGTGTAAATTTACTTAAAATAAGACGCCGGGTACACGAGCGGTCTCTAGTATTGCAAAATTATTAAATATAAGAAAATAATATATTATGCATTAGGTGTGAAGTTTAGAAGCATGAGATGAATAGATAAATCTTTTATTCATCTTTATTAAAGAAAACAGAACAAAACTAACTTCAAATCATTAAGCTAAAATAAATGTATAATCCTAAATTAAAAACTTCATAATGTATTTGATTATATTAAAACTGATAAAAATATTAAAACGTGATCTAATTATATAATATAAAAAAAATAAACAAATATCTCTGTACTAAAATGAAATAAGGTAAGTTTTTAGTAATCTATACTAATATTATAAAGCTAAAGAGTTTGTTTGTTTTTTTGTTTGTTTGAACGCGCTAATCTCTACTGGTTCGAATTGAAAAATTCCTTTTGTATTGGATAGTCCGTTTATTGAGGAAGGCTATAGGCTATATAACATCACGCTACGAGCAATAGAAGCGGAGCATAACAGAAAAATGTTGCAAAAAAGAAAAACCGTTGAAACTAAAACACGCGAACAAAGTCGCCGGGGGACAGCTAGTTAAACAATATACTTACCTATTACTATTTACTTTAGATATAGGTATAGTACTTATAGGGTTCGAAATAGCTAAATTCTTCATTTACAGACTACAATATTTTTGATAGGCTTAAAATTGCAGTTATATCCCAGTCCTTAGTGAAGGAATTCTGACGCAGCGGCCCTCTTGCTCCGGTGAGAGTGGAATTATTTAATCTGTCCACGGAAACGGTGATTGATGACACCCATCATATTCATTTACATGACGCGAAAAAACGCCTCAAGGATGGTCATTAAATGTTGTTTGTATAATCAAGGGGTATTAAGAGCTCTGAAAGCTAGTTGTTGTAATGTAAGGCTTTTACTTTGATTTTTTAATTGAATGCACAACATTAATAATGGTTATATTTGTTTACCACGATATAAAAAATATAAGACAAAATAATAAAACACTCAATAAACTATAAGTCAATAATATTAACAATTCCCAACACGGCGCTTACAAGAAAGGATCAGTTTCATTAATTCTGATGTCATTATAATGTACTGATTGCTTATATTACGCGTTTATATTATCAACTCATTATAATATCATGTCATTAATGCTTGCAGCGTAAGCTTTGCTCGACGAGTTACTGACCCGTACGTAGTGATTGATTGCCTGAAGCAAAATCGCTGGTGTCAGTCGCGACCGGGACACGCAATCAATCATTCTCTTTTTAATCAATTTACTTGCTCATCTATGAAATTGTAAGATTTGTTAATGAAAATTCCCTGGCGTCGATGTGTCAGGTTCGTTAGCGAGATTAAAAATGTTTGTACTTAAGTTGGATGATGGCTCCGATTTACTCGTAAGTAATTGATGTTTCAGTCATCGCACAATCTTTCTGGCTCATGTGTTTTATGTTAATTATTTGTGAAGTGTAATTTTATACTTTTTTTAATTTGCTGTGTTGATTGCGCTTTTTATGAACCTTACCTAGTACACAATAAACGGACGGAATAACTCGTAGACAGTCGATAAGAAATTACAATAATAAATATCGATTTATTTATGTAATTTTTTATCGATTGTTCGTGTATCAATGTAATGTTGCAACAAAATGTGATCACATTATTATTCAAAAACCACTACAACGCCCAATGTAGCGCAAAACATTCCACGCGTGGTGTCGTAACCCGACCCCAGCCGTGTTACCGGTCGCATTCACCCCTGTTTACCCGGCCGAAGAGGTGACACTTCATTTTCCTTTCACTGGGCGCGGATTGTGGAACCCTGCATCCCTTCCACTTTACATAATGAATTCCCACCGGCCCATAAGTCTCCTATAATTTGTTAAGATTATGACGACGCGACTCCGCTCCCAGCGGTTTTTGGGTCGAGAAATCAATTTGATTGTTTTCAGAACTCCGATCTCTTAATTTTTCGGGATTTAACGCGGATTAATTTCAAGAAAATAAAGTACAGTTTTAAAGAACCTGCGAACTTTTGTTTAATTAGAACAAATAATATTTGAAGCGAAGCCTAATGGTTTTGGCGTCGGCCTTGTGATCGAGAGGTTCCAGGTTCGAAACCCACCCATTGCACTACTGACGTGAACATACTTTAAACACAAGCATATTTAGCTTAGTTGAATGGTTAACAAGATTGCTAGTAATCTTTAAAAAAAAAACAAAAGAAAACAATATTTCATAGTATTTTAATGGCATAAGTTTGTGCATTTTTGAAATATATGGATAAATGATACAAGTATTCAAATAATTGAAACGAACGTTGAACGTCTACATACTACGAAAATACTTTTACATATTTTGAGCCGGAGCCAGTCTACTGTCACCGCATTCGTTTTGGGCTATCGGGCTGTCATGGCGCCGAAACTTGGCTAAGATTGGTTGCATCTTTTAGCGGTTCATTAGGTGAATGTTCATTCCTACACATGTTCTATACAAACTGTTACGGATTGAGAACTTTAGAGTGTATTGACAGGTGGACGGTTTAGAATTATTTGTTATAAGAAATTATTTCCTAATGTTTATGAGTTTAAATTAGTAGGTATTAAAAAGTATTATCAACACAGAACATATATAAACATGAAAGCACGTAAAAAGTAACTAATGGAGTAGGTAAAGAATAAAAAAGGCTCGGTTTATTCCAATAGAAAATAACTAACATCAATTTTCCCGACGTCAGCCATGTTTGAATCCGATCGGTATCTGTTTATCGAATGTGCTCGATGTCTGTGAACATAGTTCACGGAAATTAGTCATCAAACATCAAACACATGTTTCCATTACATTGCATTTGAGTGCTGCACGCGAATCATATTTACAGCCATAATTATACACCAGAAAATGAACAATATATTCACAAAAAATCTTACAATGATAAAATAGATAAGTATATTTTAAAGTAGGTACATACGAGGTTTTACAGAATGTCTACAGCATTAGAGCAATAAATAAAACCGTCGGGATCACATAAATCCAAATCTCCCACCCTTCCCCAATCAAAGGGCACATTGATTCGCAGATGAAATAAAATCCATGATATGACTTAAAGCTTCACAATTTCCACTGGATGGGATTCAGCAATCCTTTAAAGGCTTCTGTAAGCCGACACTTCATTTTCTTCAGCCCTTTTATACGACATGTGTTCGGTGGCTCAAATAATACGAACGCTTGTATCTACGTAGTAATATGCGAATTTCATATGAAATTTGTTCAGAGATTTCATCTCTGGTAGGTGAAGGATATTTGGCTTTATTTCCCGAATGTTTTTGGTAAGCGAAAATATTTGAAACGAATTCCTGGAACGGTGTTTGATTGAGTTGGGGTACGTTTCAAGGAAAAATAAACAAACTAGAAACTACATTAGTTGAGTTCATTCGATATTAACCTAAATCGGTACTTGTAAACTTTTATTAGTATTTTATAGTATACGTAACAAGTTAAAATGTTGTAAAGCCTGGTTGCTATTAGTGGATTATAGCTCGTAAATTCGCTGTCTCGACTGAAGCACCAGGGTCTTAATAGCTGCATGAGTTAACAACATTGTTTTACGTTTTGCACAGAGATTGACGAGACGCGGAAGCCTAATTCCTTTAATTTTACGGGACTAATATACAGGCTTTTTAGGGAAGAATGTGAATATATAGAAATAAGAAATACATGTTTATTTGGTTTTCAGATCTTGTTGATGTACCTACCTATATTAGAGATACCTTCAAATAAGAACAAAAATCATAATTATGATCATATGCATTATATTCGAGAGTAGTACTTAGTAGGAAGTGTAGTACATTATCTTACGTTATCTACAAGCTCTTGTAGTAGGTACTAAAAGACGTTCGAATTCCGATTCAGAGTTTTTTGCTTGTATAAAAATAATACGTTGTTCAGAAGAATAATCTATTTCCAGCGTTTGATCTATGCCATCTTTTGCATGACTTAACTTACAGTAGCTCCATTCCTTCCTTACGCTTCACCCCTGAGATTTCGCAGCACAGACTATCAAGGTGCTCACTGAACCGTTTTTATAATATAAACAGAGCAAATATAATTAATCAACGTCTGCGCTTCTCCAGCCGCGCAATTACCTCACTTTCGGTAAAACAAACATACCCACAGAAAATTAAGGGAAATTAACGAAGCACCGGGGCGCGAATTACTCTGAAATAATAATTAAACTCTGCGTAGGGTTATCAGCGCTACAACTTAAGTGTAATCAGCGCTCGAAACTTTCCTTTTTGCTTAGAAATTGTTGCGTTTTGTTATTAATTTTGCACAAATTTTGTTTCCTAAATGTGATTAAATGAAATTTTAAATGATGATTTGCGGTTTGGTGTTAAGTAAATTGTTTGGTGAAATTGCGCCGAGATTGTTTTGGGTGTTTGCGAGTTTTGCGTTTTCAAAGGATGTATTGCGTGTGTTGATCTTTGATGTTAACCATTGATGGGGTGAGATGAGAATTTGCATACGTTCCGAATTGTAACCGTATGTAATAACATTAAACCTAATGGAATGAGATTTAGAATTTGTATGTTCTTTCATGCCGCTAAAAACAGCGCATCAATAAGTTATTTTTTCAGGGGTCTTCTAGGACGGCAATGTAAGAATTATTTTCTTCTTCCTTTATACAGACGCAAGTGTCGCAAGACTTAAGATGTATTCTGAAAACTCAGTATAAGAAAAAATTATATATAAAAAATAGTCAAACAATTTGTAAACGTCGTTTACTGACAAAATCTCTCAATTGCTGCTATTGGCTACTAAGTGAAATAAAAAAAAACTTAAATTGTATTTATATATTCTACTATACATAACAGCCCGGTCTCCTCCTCATCGGGAACCTATGACGTAATTGGTACATAATCCGTTCGTACGTGACTCCGGCTAGACGTGATAAGAGGCAGAGAAGACGGGCCTTATCTGACTCTAGTAGGTCGCTCGATATTCGCGGCGTGACGGGAATCTGCAATACGATGCCATATTATGACTAAAGATACTACGGCTACTGTTTTGTAATTTGTAAGAAGCCAGTGTTTAAGAAAGGCGTCGATTCTTGTAAGATAATATTTACAGACTAGCTTCTGTTTGACTCGTTTGTTTAATTTGATCTGAAACTACTGGAATTTTCATGATTTCTAACAAGAAGCGCAAAAGTACCCACGTGAAATCTATCTGTTGTATTATATTAGTCAATGTATGTTGATGACGGGCCTGTTGGTCTAGTGGTTAGTGACCCTGACTGCTAAACCGGAGGTCGTGGGTTCGATTCCCACCCAGGACGAATCTTTGTGTGATGAGCACGATCATTTGTTCTGTGTCTGGGTGTAATTTATCTATAATATTATGAATGCATTTTAGAAATATATAAGTATGTTTATCAGTTGTCTGGTTGCCATAGCACAGGCTCTGCCTAGTTTGGGATCAGATGACCGTGTGTGAGATGCCCCAAGATATTATTATTATTAAATGAACGTTATTATTATGTTGACAATCTATACTAATATTATAAAGCTGAAGAGTTTGTTTGTTTGTTTGTTTATTTGTTTGAACGCGCTAATCTCAGGAACTACTGGTTCGAATTGAAAAATTCTTTTTGTATTGGATAGTCCGTTTATTGAGGAAGGCTATAGGCTATATAACATCACGCTAAGACCAATAGGAGCGGAGCATAAATGAAAAATGTTGCAAAAATGAAAAACCGTTTAACCTAAAACACGCGAACAAAGTCGCGGGGGACAGCTAGTAATATCATATAGGAAAAGAATATTTGTTTCTTAGGTTTAAAAAATGTAAACAGAAAGTGGTCACTTCCAAAGTTAATTACATTGCCTGTTTTTCTATAAGGATGTAGACGGGGTATGAAAAGTAAAAAATACATTATGTCCTTAAATTAGATAATTAAAAAATATATATACTTTTTCAATATAATTAAAAACTAAGGAGACATAGGAAATCTTTAGGAGTGGATGCTAATTATGTCACTATTTTACACAAAATGTACATCGTGCTTTCATACGACATTTCAAATCAATGTATCGTCGTTTGGTTAGGTACGTAAAAAAAGAAAAAAAAACGTATTTAATATTTTTTACTAATCTACCTTACGGACATTTTTTTTTTTAAAACAACCCTATTACTTTGTGTTATAATTTTAACTGTTTACATATCTTATAATACCGCGTTTAAAGATTTATAATAAGTAAGTTATGTGTTCTATATTGTAAAGACACTTTGAAATACATTAGCTGTAATCTCTGACTAACCATTATTGGATATTAATATGGTAATTACCTTATCGCCTCCTTGAAACGGAGGATTACCTCGACGATATCTGTATGAGGGACAGAACTATATGTGTGGTATACTAACAAAGCCATTTGCAAATTATCATTCAATAATATCTTTGTTTATTAAATTCACAACTTAATCCTGGGTCTTTTGGCGTAATAATGCCGTAATAAATAATAAGAGAAAACGTTAAAAAAGCATCTCTTTGTGTTTTAACTTTTAATGAACCTGCATGCTGCCACTCGCCCATATCCCACTTTAAAAAGGCATCTTTTACGAATCAAAAATATCGAGTGCATTCACTGCAAAAGTCTGAAGTACAATCGACGGAAAAAAAACAGATAATTTTAAGCGATTTTTCATCGAAAACGCGAATATTGGTCGAAACTTGGTTCACAAGAGGGATAATCCAACGATACGCGGACGAAGGTTGAATTTTTATTAGAATCGAAGCTATTGTTCTAGAGAAACAAATGTCTAGTAATGAGACATGATTTCTCTTTTTAATGCGTCGTACGAATATCCCCTGTTTTATAGGGAATGATAAATTGGTTTCAATTTATTAGATAGCGATGTTTTATATTAAGGAATTGACTACAAATAGTAGACAAAACAAAGAAACAAATAATAATATTCTTGGAGCGATATAGAAGAGCTTAATAGAACAAAATTTATTTAAACATTTTATCGAAAGGTATTACAAAATTGTTTTGTACTTGATACTTCTATGAAAATATTAGAGAGTTCTCATAATGAAGATTAAAAAAAAATAGAATTATGGAATTCTGAGCATTTTTTTTTAAACAAAAACGTTAAATTGTTTTCGATAATTATCATTCTAAGTACATTTTAAGTGATTCTTGATTTGGAATTTGAGGTGCAGTATTTTTAATACCTAAAGACGTAATTAGTTACCCCTTACTGGCCATTACACTTCATAAGATAGACGACACAAAAAATGACTTCATTTCAGTCGTTTTAATTAAAAAGTTACATAAAAGCCATTGCTTCAGCTTTAATAATGTATTTAGAAATAAACAAGAGATTCACTCCATGACAACTAGTTCTCCTCAGTGTTGGCACAATAGCGAGCGTGGGAGAATGCTGGCTAACGATATTATGCGAAGTGAGCTGCGCTGAGATGAATCTATCTCACTGCAGCTTACTGTATGAATTTTGTTACAGCGTATTACAGATTGTTTATTAAATTTAACCCTTACAATAATTTGTCACAAATAATGTCTTAAATTTTTTATTTATAATTATTTGCAAGTAGCATCGTCAATCACAATAAACTAAAAACAAAACACCATCACCATGTGAGTACTCATAAAATCGGTGAGTATTTATCACTTTAGAACATAAAACCTCTTTCGTAGTCGCTACTTATCTAGGCAGGAACAGACGTGCGAGGCGATTAAACTAATTGCCTGCTCATTGCTCACTTGGAAGGTGGCTGGAAAGGTCGCTGACCCCGACACGTGGTATTTGACATTCCTTTTAGCAATATACATTTGAGTGTATGTAAGTTTTAGAAGAGTAGGTAGCTTTTTCAAAGGTTGCCAAGGTGTCAGTTGCCAAGTTGTAAAAATCTGTAGGCTTACGTAGCAATAATGCCTCAAGAAATTTATGATATCCCAATCCTTATCCTTACTAGTCCTAACTTCCTTACTAATATCATAAGTACGAAAGTAACTCTGTATGTCTGTCGGTTATGCTTTCACAGCTAAACCGCTTAACTGATTTAGGTGAAACTTTTTAATTTTTGATCCGATAACCGAGTATAAACCGACACCCAGAAGTGCAGAGCCGCAAGCTACAGCTAGTGTTACAATAATTAAATGTATGTAAAGAAAACTTCAATTATTTAAATGTATATATTCGAATATCGGTCGAATCGATAAACTTGTTTATATGTTTAAGTACTTGTACCTAAACACCGAACCGTTATGTTAAAAAAAAGTAATCTTATAGGAGCTCACAGCATCGAATTATATCTTTGTTCTTTAAATTACGGTGTGCGCAAATCAACTCGCAACACACTATTATTTAATTATCATTCGTAATTGTTACCAAGTAGACCGTCAGCGGAAAGAAGTAATTTTATACAAAAAGGTAAAAGTCCGGTGCATCCGTCAAAACAGCTTGACGGATGCATATTACTTGGACTTGCAAGATGTTACTTTTCACCTGGAATAACTAATGTAAGTCAAGGTACCTTAAAACTAATATTTCTATTTTATAAAGCAGCGAGAAAGACAGACTTCTTACAGATAGAATTGTGGTGTAATAAATAAATTTATACAAATAAATATTAATGAAAATGTTTAATAGTTTTCAAGGGTTTTCAACGAACTTGAAATTTAATCCACGTGTCGCGAGGGGTTTTACAAACATACAAATCACATACACAAAGAATAACCCGACTTAGAATGTCCCATGCGGAGAGCAAACCCGCCTCACGTAGCGCACAGTTGTAATTGGCGTGGTGACCTATACTACTCGGCTATCCGTGCAGTCAATGCCAGCTTTAAAAAGAGAGAGAAAATAGATCTCAAGGGACGACTTTTCTGTGTCATTTAATTAAATGCACGTGAAGTTTCTACTATAGCTTTCACGTAGCGTATAATTCTAATTAAAGCTAAAATTAAACTAACCTAATAGACACAAAACAATTGGTCAGTTGATGAAATACGGGCATCATAAGTCAAGCTCACAATGAACCCATATTAGTTATATTTATTAGCCTAAACCCAATATTAGATAAGGCTTCGTTATACGCTAATTCTAATACAGTTTAGTAAATTACAAATCGGATTTTGCCATACGTTACGCGATATCGAATGTCGCCATACTAATTAATGTTCGCAAACCTTGTTATCCACTCATTTATATTCAAATTGAAACGGGAAGCAAACCAAATTTGATTAAATTTTAACCAATATATGATACGCGGTTGTAAAGCGAGGAGGATACCGCAAAATTTAATTGTTAGGGGATGCATTAGATCATTGTATAAAATACTAAAAAAACGTAATAAAAACTTAAAATATTTGAAGTGGGAAAAGTATCTATACAAGTAATAAAAAAGCAAATATAAACGTGCCAAAAATTCCTTTAACGTTTTTTAGATAACCCACACGCGAATCGAATTTGAGGTACCGTTACGTAAATAATACCTAACTAACAAAACCGCAAAATATCATAATTACCCGTGACCTAACGAACTGGCATTCAAACCGTAGGTACTTACAAAAAAAGAAAAAAAATACCATGGAAGCTTGGAATTATTCATTTCTCATTTCTGCGTAAAACCACAGATTACTTAATAGTACAAGGTAAAACTCCGAGCAATACAGACGTGGGTGAATAAAACCTCCGTGTAGCAATAAAATAAACGAAATATCTTCGCTATTCGAGTTCGCGATAACAACTGGCATTGTTCCGCGGATGCTGGCCGCGACCGTAAATCTGAACTAAGGCGCTGTAACGAGGACTATTGTCGAACAACTGTAACACATGTCCATTGTCGTAAGCTGATTTAGACGCGGAAAGTATAACAACAAATTTTACGTCACTTTTGATGCTGAACACTTTTCTAGACGTTTAAAAAGAATGATGGGGTAGTTAATGCCATTTACTACAATTTGTATTGGATCAAGACGGATGCCTCTAAATAAACGAGCTTTTTGTTGTGCAATGAGAAAGAAAATTTCCTCTCCTCCTATATTATTGTGACTTGCAGCACAGGTTATTAATGAAATTGACTTAGATAAATCATGTAAGCGTTTGCTTTTAGACATATAGTTACCTAATGCTATATACAATTTATCTTTCGGAAAATACGGTCCCAATTACAACTGTTAAAATATAAAGATCATAACACTCTTTTACATTTCTTTTTGTACATAGTGGTATTTTTATGCCATCTGGAGTGAAAGTACCTACTCAAAATACTGAAGGTAGCAAATTAAAACTCAAAGGTCACATTCCTCTATTTTTAAAGCAATAAAACTGTATACACAGATTTTTTAAATACATTTGGTAGGGCCTAGAACCGAAAGGCAAATTAAAAAAACATAGGTAAGGATGTTTCCTTTGAGTATAATTTGATATCTTCAGAATTTAGAGTAGGTACTTTCCCTCCAGGTGGCATCAAAAAATTCCACTCTGTATAATGTAGAGTGAATTACTCCGAAGGTAGGTATCGATTCATTCGGAGAGTCTTAATGAAGTTACTTGTTTACTCTCTAGTTTGTGGTCGAAGTAAGTAGATAAATACTTGGCGCTAGTGGTTCTTGAGATCTTAATTTTCTAATCTTTGCTGTTGGGGTAAACAACGTACTATTTAGACAGTTTAGATGGGATCGCCTTTAGTTTCAAGATGTTTTGAGCAAAATCGCTGATGTAAGATTTTGTAGATGTTTAGTTAATGAAAGTGTTGATTCAGCTCCTCAAATTACATTATTGTCTTATTAAATGTGTTTGTGTTTAATTAACTATAGAAAAAAATAATTAAATACAATACATTTAAGTATAAGAAAGCTCCGCTAATGCCCATAAATATATAAAGTTCTTGCAATTAAAAACAATGCCACCAACCTTAAAATGTTTATTAATATTTTTTATGTAAGCTCATTTTTTTAACTCTATTTATAATATAACTATAATTATGATGTATTTGTCGTGTGCCAATGGATCCGTCCACGCATGCATGGGCGCTGGTTACTGCAGGCCGCGCGTGCCCTCTCCGCGATGCACTGCGTTGGCCACGCGGCTTCCCCACAACAGAACGGTACAATGCCATTTAGATCGTTATTAGGACCAGTTGACCAGCAAAACAAATAGAAAAGTAAACGATAGGTGGAGGGATAAGAATTAATGGAATGAGAGCGTGTTCTAAGAGCTAAAAGAGCAGTGCACTTTAAAATGAACATTTCTGATTTTAAAGGAAATAAACTTTCTGGTGATGCCTAAAATAGTTCGAATTCAAAATGTATTTAAAAACGTTTCGTAAACTTAAATTAGTAGAATACCTTGTTATCAAAGTATGTTTCGAAATAAAATGTTATACTTTAAAAATAAATTAGAGTAAAATGTATTTAACAAAAGGTCTTTTGGTAAATTTCAAATAACGACGAACTTAATTACATTTCGGTTTGGAGCCATAGAACAATGTTCATCCCAATACGGTAGAACGCAGCCGACGTCAATTTGTTTTAGCTAACAAGAGGCACATAATTTCGTTTAAACTCAATAAATTCTACTTGTAATTCGATTTAGTGGAAATATTCCTCCTTTGTTTGTTATAATGTGATTCGCGCCCATCCGATGCCGATTTGTGATGATTTTAATGTACGGATGATGCCCTTACATGCGATGTATTGTTCACGCCCCCTCAGGTCCCGACTATTGTACTCAAGTGTATTATAATTGTCGGTTATTTATTGTGGCACGGCGGGAGACACGATTCTGCTACATGAAATTCGCTTCAAGTTAAATAAATTAAGCTCTCGTTAAAACGAGAAAATATTTTCCAGTGCCATTTGAGAATTTTTACACAGCTTACATTTTTGGAGTGGCGTCATAAATTACTTTTAATTTCTTTAAGCGTTGACGCTTTTCCACGTTATTGCAAACTTTTCTTGCGGACTAAAGTGTTTTATATTTTAGCGCCATAAGGAAATCATTCGTGATACTTCGCTTTATTATAATCTTCTATTTTTATTGTAATTTTAAAGTGCCTCTTTCCTGTATTAATCAACCTTTATTTTCCTCCGAATCTTTCTTGTATGTAAAATCTTTGGCATCTTCCTCACAATTTTTTGAATATGTTGGAAGTTTGCCAGGAACCGTCGTTTATTTCGCGTGCTCCGTCCAATGCACACAAGCCGTCCATCAATTACTTACAAATAGTTTCTGAATTGTACGTACATATGCGCTTAGCCCCTCAGTGCTGGCGTCAAATTCAATCGTAACTAAACTTGCTTAATCCGGCCCGCTTTGTGAACTCAGACTCGCCATATGGCGTCTTACAAAGTTTTTGTCACCATCCGATACAATGGCGGATTTAGATGTATTTGATGACGTTTGAGATTTCACGGGTGCCGCCAAATATAAATACAATTGGTGTGAAATTACAACAAAAAATAATGACCGTTTTAATCGATGAAATGTTAAGCTGTATTGTATGGGCTCTGTCAATAGAATCTGTTATTCTTTTCTGTGAAATATTGATTGTTGAATTCGGGTGTGAAATCACGATCGTTTTCGTTTATTGGTTTAATTTTGCACCATTTAAGATTACTTACTGTTTTTGGATAGGATCTAAAAGTACCTAAGCCATGACTTAAATCGACCTCCTGATCACATGAATAAAGGACTGTGAAATTCTTAGTGTTTAGAAGGTACTCTGCTTTAAAAAGATTTGTGTGTGTGTTGTAAGACTTAAAGATATTTTGTTTATTTACCTGTGCTTAAAAAATGTATAAGAATACGAAACTCTATATCTATACTAATATTATAAAGCTGAAGAGTTTGTTTGTTTGTTTGTTTGAACGCGCTAATCTCAGGAACTACTGGTTCGAATTGAAAAATTCTTTTTGTATTGGATAGTCCGTTTATTGAGGAAGGCTATAGGCTATATAACATCACGCTACGACCAATAGGAGCAGAGCATAAATGAAAAATGTTGCTAAAATGAAAAACCGTTGAAACTAAAACACGCGAACAAAGTCGCGGGGGACAGCTAGTAATATATATATATATATATATATATATAGTAACATTGTGGGCAACACGATAAAACTTAGTAGGAACATTCAGAACCGCACCATAAACATGTTAATTATGATTTAGCTTCGAAATATTTATTTGGAACACGACAGGCGTTCGCATTAAATGTGATTCAAATTCACCTATTGTTGTGCAAATCGCCACCAGGGGGCGCATCTACGTTGTTGATCACGGAAACTGTGAACTGAATTAAGATTATATGGAAGAATGGCAGCACGAGGGTGTTAATATTTTGAATTCTAAAGACGGTGAGTGAGTGGTCTTATTGTGGCGGAAAGAGAAAATCCGCTTGCAATGAATATGCTTAACATGTTATTATTTTATCCATATTACCAACCATTTATTAGCCGATTTATACCTACTTATTACAGGAGGAACGATTTTACACATAATATTTCTTCCTATAGAGTCCTTGAGTCATTGAACTTTTTTGTATTTTCAGTTAACCAGCCGTAGCGCATTTGTTTAGGAATCTCTAAGGCTAGAACTGTGTTAAATAAACGAAAAAACTATTATAACTTATTCGAGATAGTAAATAGTAAGACAATGATAGCGAATAAGAAGTTCACAAAACTATTTCTTAATACTAAACACTAGTGTGACAATCCTTGTCACTTTAAACTATTCCAGGCGATGAATACAGAATAAGGAATGGCGTTCCAAGTCGGGTTTGATGCAAATATCGCGAGACAGCCGGACGGCGTACATCATAGTGTTTTATGTGAAACCTACGTGATAATGGAATGTAGGTATAGGTTAGATTGTTTTGCACCTCGTGTTATTGGTAGTAATACCTTCTGGTAAATTATTGGCTTTTAGGTTATAGAAGATTTTAGTGATTTTATAGACGTAAGTTTAGAATCTGAAAATCGAGGATGATTAACTAATGAAGTAGAAAACAGATTTTTTTAAATTTTCAGCAAAGGCATTTCTTACTAAGAAATAAATAGATTTTTGTTTTAACGACTAAGTTATGCAAGCCTTTCCCACCAAGGTATTTAAAGCGTCTATGTAAAGTATTCCTGACGATACCAAATTATTATTCTGTACAATTTAAAACCAAAACTGAAATTAATATTACTTTGAAACCTCGACTCGAAAGACCCTCGGACCACCGACCCCACTGGAATAAAGAGGTCTGTCCACAACGGAACCTCGGTTATCATTCATCTGCAGATCTTTCCTAATTTAACGATTTATCTACTGCTAGCCAAGACACGGAAACCCTAGATATAAATCACATTTATGGAACCGAGAATCAGTTTTCACTTCACAGTATTTTAGGATTTTAATTGTGTGTATGGAAATTTTGAGGTGGGTAGTCATGAAAAAGCGTATTATATAATTGTTTAATTTAAGTTTGAAATTCGTTGTTACGAAGTAAGTTAATTGTTTTGATTAACAGATTTAATTAGGTATACTAGTAAGGTAATAATTTTATTTAATAACTTAATAAAAAAAATCTCACATCTCACAAAATTTTCGTCTTAAAAACTGGAGACTTAAACATACCATAAATTTTAAATGTCACATTGCTCCCCACATTTTATAAAATTTCAAAGACGTCTATATTTTGCACCCTAAGTTACGAGTAAATTCGCACTATATCTTGTACATTGCCAGTAATATGTCAGCAAATTTGCGTTTCGCGCCCGTCTCCAAGATAGAGAGCTTCCATTACTGATCCGGCGATTTGTTCGTTCCTTTCAGGCTGAAATGGATAAACGTAAATAAACGAAGATATATCTTGTTCTATTTACAAAGCATTAATGTTGTGTGTTAAATATCTGATTTGTTGCTCCGTTTAGAATAATTTAAATTCCATTATGAATGTTGGAATAGAAAATGGGGACGTATACCAAGGATATTATATCTCAAAATGTTTTTATTTGAATTTTATAACTTAAGTTGAATAAGCTTACCAGAAGTTTTCGTAATACACTTTCTAAACTTAATATGCTTGATAGCAGAATAAGGATGATTTTTGTTCTCATTTTTCTACACTTTGCATATAAAACTTAGGTATAATTTTTTATCCTTTAAATCTCCTAGGAGGACTCGAACAAAAGTTCCGTACTAAGGTAGAAATATTTATGACCACTTATTATTCTCATTTACCAACTTAACGCCAAGACTTAGGGACGTAAGTTTTGTGGTTAGCTGCTTTACTATGAAAATTTTGCTTCGTCACTTCAATGTTTACGTAACTTTCTAATCTGCATTTTGCTTGTCGTTAAGTTTTTTTAAATAAAATAAAGTTGCGACAGTTGTTTTAATTATATGTATAATGATCATTTTTTACCCTTCAGGTCTTTTCGGGAAGGCGGTTGTCACGTTCTGTGAAACCGTCATGAAGGTGAAGGAGGCAGCGGAACGCGAGCGGGAGGCGACAAGCGAACTCCCTTCTCGCCGCAGACGCCTCGGGCGCCGTAGGGCGCAAGCAGGAGACCTACGACCACCCTAAGGTCGGGCCTGCGGGTGACAGGGGGGGCAACCTGTCATCCGATCAGCTAAAAGGCCAAGGAGGAGACGAATGCGTCGTTCCGCGCATCCGCTCTCAGAAGAAGTGAGAAGTGGGCTCTTTACACCCACTTCTCGAGAAGGAGTCCGCCAGGACTGGGGCCCGCCGGAAACGTGCAGGGAGTGCGCGAGCGATCCCACGTTCCGGTAAAGGCAGGCAAGGGACCGGGGTGTTTTTAGTCGGTGAAAGTCCGACATATCCCCACGCCGTGCCCTCGGCGTGGGTTGAAGACATTAGCTTTTCACCCCGTAAAAAAAAAAAAAAAAAAAAAAAAGGTCTTTTCGGGAAGACTAATATTATAGGTAATGATGCACTAATAATAAGGTTTATGTATTGATGGAAATTAAAGCGTTAGATAGTAAGTACCTACTTATAACGTTTATAAAATTAAGTAACTAAATAACTAACGAGCATCAAAAAACTCATCGTCATCTTTGTCAAAGTCGTCGACTTTACCAGTGACCAGAAGGCTGGCATTTACTTTGCCCAAAGAATATGCATAGCAATTCAACGTGGCAACGTTGCCAGCCTTCTGGGCACGTTTCCCGTCATTGACAAAGATGACGATGAGCACCTACTTAATTTCATTTATCAAAAGTCATGATGAAATAGATACATTTGTTGAACAATATGTATAACAGCTTCATACGTAAAAGATGCGCGTTTCTTTAGTTTCTTACAATTTTTTTGTTCATATTGGGTGAGAACATATTCCTAGCATGGGCCATCCATCGTCTGACCCCTGCCTGCTTAGCATACGTATTGCATTGCTCAGAGCTATTAACATAGTCCCACACACTTCGCGTAATGACCCATTATAAAAGAACTTATTGCTATTTGCTCCGTGAAATATACATATCCTATATGAATAAGTGAAATTACTCCTAATATTACTACATGTTTCCTCGCATCGTAATAAGAAAATATATTTGATAATGGAAAATGTTCTCGGTTAGGTAAAGAGAGTAATTATGATAGTGGAAGCCAGCCAATTGGCCTAAGTAGGTCATTCTTCTTCTTTCAAATGGAATACTTGAATCAGGATTGGAAAATTGTAATAGACAGTCCTAACACACCTTCGAAAGATCGAAATCATGAATATAAATACTGAGATGTGTAGAACTCATCAAGAAGTTTCTTTGGCATTAAAAATGTGCTGGTGAATTCTAGTGTGCTGATAGCTGCAGGTTTTATAAAGATGTTTTGTTTTTTTATTTTGATAACATTAATAGTACTCTTAAGCCAAAAAAATCTGTAAAAAATCTACTTTCCGAGGCGCATTAATCATAATTTTTATATTCAGCACCAATATTTACGTTAAACGTAAAGATTAGGGTTATTTTCTTCTATAGCACGTAGTCCAGCATGCCGGGCCATTCCTCGCATGATTTACTGCGCAGGCGTGAGCTACGCCGGAGTCTCGTTTACACTGAGAGATGCGCTGAATTCACAATTGTTTTTAAGTTGTAAAAGTTGGGTGTGAAGGATATTTTCCTTGTGTATTTCTGAGCATGTCTTGGGCATTTTTTATTGTAGTACAAACAAAACGTATGCGCATGGTGAATGATTCTATTTTTATTCTATTAGGTTGGTTGAAATAGTGGTTAGTATCTAGTTAGCGACCACTAATTTAATTTTTCATCCTTTCTTTGTAATTTTTTTTGCTCTTTCCTCGAAATTGGTGAGATCACTACATAAAAATAAAAAGATAATTCTTTTTATAAAAAAATATCAAATTCATTGCCCTGAACCGATAGTAAGGAGCTAAAGCACTAGGGTTATGGAATCAAAGACAACGAAGGTACCACAAACACCTAGACCCGAGAAAATGTAGAAAAGTGGTTTTCTACAGTGACCCGTCCGGGTATCGAACCCTGAATCTCAGAGCTAGCGAGTCCTTGAAAACCGGTGTGTACGCCACTCTACTACGGAGATCGTCAATTTTCGTCGTTACTTTAAAAATAAAAACTACATAGTAAGTTTTTTTCCATTATCTATATTATCTAATGTCTATATATTATATACTATTTTTCGTGATTACGTAAGGCTGCCATCGCCATTGAACCGCGAGGGAATACGTAGGAAGCAGTGCAGACATAACATAATATATTTACGGCCAAGCCTTATACCTGATCACATCTTGCGCAACCTTATACGTACGTCAAACTATATTATTACACGTAGATACTGTGGAAAATAATCTGGAATAAATTACCCTGGAGAAATCTAAAAAATTTTGTAATTTGAATAGCAACCAACAGTTTATTGCTTATTTGTTGGTATACTAGTCGTAATGTTTGTAATAGTATGTGATGTTCCTCACGGAACAAGAAAATGGTTGATTTCTTACACTCCTTTTATTATATACTACCTGGCTTTGTTGAGTTAAAAGTATTTAGAAGCTATCTAGACATGAAGTAATTTCATTTTCCATTCAAAGTTTTCACAAGTATACATATTAGTTTAGACTAGCCTCCTTCTTTATTGGACAAAAGAAAAACGATTTTTTTCTATTAGCTTTTTAAAAACCTGGTCCTCTAATGTGAACGCTGCAGAAAATCCTCGCCACGGAGCTTCCTAATTTCATTATTTATCGGTTTACGAAGGCGACGCAAAAATGTCCGGCGCGCGCCCTCCTAAATCATACGCAGTCCTTTTAATTGAGAAAAATAATACTTCGCACTAAATTGGTATGAAATGACTTGAGAATTTTACGCGGACCGAATGTTTAATGTCTCTGGGAGAAAAATCTTTCATTAATTTAGAACTGGGTGTAAATACCGAGAAGATAAATCACGCTAAACTCTTTTATAGAAAAAGTTTATTCAGTAAGTGCTTTGAAATTTATACGAATGATTCAGTCATTTTGCAGTTTGTTTAGGGCTCCAAAGAGATGATTAAGAGAAATACTGTGGTTGGTAGTTGTACAGAATGCTGAGGTAAGAAGAGCTTAAAGCTGTATATTAAGAAAATAAGAACTGAAATCACCTTATTGAAATACTGCATTAACTTGCACTCGTTCATGGAGTTCTAAAACATCCGCAACTACCTATTAATGTAAAAAATAAACATTAGGTACCTCTACCTAACTTAGCAGCAAAGCAAACAAACAAAAAGTTAAGTGTGTTGTAAAATTATATCCAGTGATAATGCACAAAAATTCCCTTCAAAAGTATTTGACACAAAGATATAAATAGGAGCAAAAGTCCATTAATATTTTTTATGACCACAATATCCGACCATTTGTTTCTTTGACGGTTTAAATAAAGAAGAGATAAGAACATAAGACAATAGCTAGTTATCACCGAAGGCATAAAATAAATGTATCCAAGATTTACAAGTCGTAACTCATAAGAGATATGGTTACTTACTCAGCGTTCGACGCGGCTGGCGCATACCATATCTCTGTTAATTTATCATCTACCGCAAGAAATTGATATATGCACCCAGCCCGCATGCCGTCAGATCGTCTACATAAATTCAGTCTGGTCTTGTTACGTGGTCATAACCTTGAGAAACCCAGAAAAAGGTTACAGGATAATCAACTTTAATGTACACATTTTTAAATTTAGTTTTCGTTGGTAAGTTTCTACGTGTGATTCTTTTATGAACGCCCTGCGTGGTGCCAGAACCCAACGGGTGGTAACTCCTTATTTGCATACGTGTTTGTTTTATACTAACAAATCAAAAATGGCCGTGTGATTATTAGTGAGCGGATGTCTGCCATGTTACTTTTATTTGAACATGCTTTTCAATGAATTTTACGGATATTTATGGCTAGTTTGATCTTTATCGTGGAATTGATGGTTATGTAATCGATAAATAGGAATCGATGTAAAAGTGTTTTTATTTGAGAAAGTTGATGTCTAGTCTATGGTAATGTTTGTGTAAATGCAAATTGTTGGATCTATGAGAAATTTGACCAGTCAATCTATTTGTTTAATAAGGTAGTAAGATGAAGAAAAGTCTAAAGATAGACATGGGGTGTAAGCTAACTCTTTAATCAGGTAGCTCTGATATTTAAAGCTTGTACATTACTGTTAGAATTGATATTTTTAGTTAAACGGAATTAAGTATTTAAAATAAAATTTGCTGAATACTGAACAGGTGTATTTAATAAAAAAATATTCCACATTTGTAAAAAAACAACAAAGACAAACTAAAGCAGCACTTGCAAAAGAACTATTTTTCCCATACATAAATTCCTGTGTAAAATAGGAAAGTATTTTTTCCCCATAAAGCACCCGTTTGCACCCGCGAACGGGCGCACGCGAGCGTTGCATCCCAACTGGCGTTTATTACTGCGAACCACTGTTATTTATGTGTGAACCGTGATCCCGTGCCCTGTTCGTATTGTACGCCAAACACCGTTTGAACAGGGATAATGGGATTTAATGGTGAATTAAAGCCCGTAGATTGATTCCTGTAAAGTGCATCCTAGCGTTCATTGGGATTGTATAGGAACATACCAGATGGCGAATTGATGGACAGATAATTGAGCTATAGTTATAAACCGATACGATAACCGATTTACAGGGTAAGCTTACTAAGCTACCCTGTAAATTGGTTTTCTTTAATTCGTCGCGCATATCTAAACGTATAAAAAAAAAATATTTATCATTCTTTAACAATCGCAATATCATTTTAATATGTAATGTGAAAATTACCAAGATAAACATAAAAAGAAAAAAAAATATATACTGCATAGATGCTCTAATATTTTAAGGTGTCAAGCTGATCCATCGAGACATATTTGCTACGTTAAGTACTAAGAACAAACACGTTTCCGTTAAAAATATCTAAAGCTGGATCTCCACTATAAATTTAATTAAGTACACAAAATAACTTAGTTGCGATCACACACTATTACGATCAAGCCTTATTATCCCGTATTATAATTCAATAAAGGCGAAAATTGTTTGGACTGAGTATGTTTTCAAACTGTGGTGGTTCGAAGTTGTGGTTTTCCGTATCCTAGCTGGATAATTTATTAGATTATCAACGGTCCGCATACTGCAGTGCATACACCGATGATTAATAAAGCTTGTGAATTTCTCTTCTATCGAGTTTCAATAGAATTTTATGAAGACTGTTCCTAATTTAATTTACGTCAAAACTTTTTCATTTTACTTTAGAACTCATTAGGGAAATGGAAAAACGATTTGGAATTTGAAAAAATATAGATTTGGGGCAGTCGTTGATAAGACTTATTTTTTTTTGTAAAATATGTCATTGCAAGCGTTGAAAAAGGAAAAAGAACGTTTACAACTTGATGAATTTCTCAAGGGCCAGTATTTTAATGTCATTGGGACATAGGTAACAAATGAATGAATATTGATTAGGACGTCATGTGATTTCAGCTCCTCAACAGTCATGTGACGTGACGGGTATGTCACCTTCGTTTAGTAAACCGGTCTTATCGTTGGCTGCTCACTGACCCGTGGCGCTACACCACCTTCAGCCGCAAGATACTTCAGTGAGCATGAAATTCTGGTATGTCTATATAGGCTTCTTATCCTATAGTCATATTACTGTTTAGAAGGTTGATTTGATGTACGGAAATTCCAGGTTGTTAAAAATTAAAGTAAAAGTTGTAGAGTTGGATACGGCGTGCATACCATATAGGCAATTAGGTAATAGGTAGTGCTACCTCCTAAGGTCCAACTAACTAACTTTAATTTTATTAATTAAATTACAAATAATAAAATTAATACCAAATAATGATGTTACCAAACAAATGTACGCACTCGCGCCAGTGCCTACGTCACTAGCGTCAAACGATTTTGGCGTATTCATATACGCATGCACACTTCTTATTCAGCTTCTTTAAGTATAATAAGGCGAAAGAAAAAATCGTTGTTTGACATGCGTAGCGCCCTGACATTTGACCTTCGCATTTTTCCAGACCAATGTATGCCTACTCGGGAAGCAAAGGTATTGACACCAGTTATTATTATATTTCTAATATACCTAACTAATATTGTTAAATACTAATAACTTGTTAATTAAATATAGATTTTTTAAAGTTAACAACTACAAAATTAATCATGTAAACTTGTTTTGGTTCTACTATGTGATTTTTGTTTTTATTTATCTGTTGCAAATTGGTTATTTTTTCGCTATTTATAATCTGTTGCAGTTTTTCTCGTATGGCGCGCGTATTCTGTCTGCATGTTCTATAAAATTATTAATTTTGTGATTTATTGTGGTTTCGTGAAGTTACTGAAGTGCTATAAACATAAATTGTTGTGTCTGTATACAGAATAAACATGGAAAAATAAACAGTGCGTAGTTTGTAGCGCAAATCAAAAGTGTAGATAAATACGTGCAAACCCCTTTATGGAGTTTAGTAAGTTTTCTTTTGTTGACAAAACAAATAAAGTAATATTTTTGTAGGCTATCACCAAAACTACAGAATAAGAAATAAGAAACTTTCAAAAAGTGAGTAGAAAATTATTTTTACATTTGTTTTTTTTAACTTTTGTAGTAATTTCTCTTTTTTGCGTAATTTGCCTAATGTCTGCCTACCTGGTCAGAAAACCAATGCAATCCACTGAGAGTTGGATCAAACTAAGCTTTGTATTATTGCCTGTCAAATTGCGAATAACGCTCACCAGTTGGTTCCACTGAAGCGTCAGCCGTCAAGCCCACCAAAAAACCATGGAAATTGACATTTCGGACATCACGTGCGACCAGCGCCACTGGCGGCAAAATTTCACTACCGGCTACCGTTCAATTGTTTATTTTTGATTTGAGGAGCTAGGATAATTTAAAACTTGTACAAGTTATGTGCAACAAAACTTAGTCCGCTCTACTCCTATTTCAAGCAGTCTAAAATGTCACCTGCAACACTATATTAAACCAAGTCGACGAATGCACAATGCCCTTTACAAAGTACACTGTAGAGCCAGGAAGTCCTACCTTAGAAAACAACAATGTAGCTTCTGCATAATTTTGTACCTAAGTGAAGTGTTTATTACTGAGTATGCTCCTAATTGTCGCAGCTTTAACCTAAGCTTATATTAAACCGCGTTCACACAGAAGGTAAAGTTGCAGCAGTCTCGGAAACTAGCAAGAAAGGAAATTTTAAATATCAACGATTGATTATATACAGTGTTGGTAGAACTATTGCGAATGGGGAAGATGACTATTGTTTTTAAATGTCTATTAGATAGATTATTAAAAAATATAATACACGTATTTTTTCTTATTTTACGAAACAGAAAAGTCACGACGGTACATTGAATTAAAACGTCGCATGACGTCATATTTTCGTGCATTTTAGACGCAAGCATGATGTCATTAGCCTTTCTTCTGAACTTTGATTCGCTTTGTAGTGTGTAGTGTACGATTTGTGTTTTTTTTTGGAAAAAATACGTGTCTAATATTTTTTATCATCTGACTGACGACTAATTAGATTTTGACTTTACCCAGTTATCTACTCCATTATACTATGTAGTAAGAAGGATTAAAAAGCCAACTGAATGTACGAGAATGTCTTTAATTAAATTTAGTACATAAAATGAACAGCATTGGAACAGAGTGAATGAATAGGAGTTACAAACGTGTCCCAAGTTAGGCGAGCAAGCCCAAAATACTATTCAAGTGTACAAATCAAAATATTTTGACGAGCATGATATTAATAATACCTACATGCGTAAGTGGCGTAATTTAGATATAAAATAATTAATTTTGTTTTAAAAAAAATTATATTCCTTGATAAAAAATAATTTTGGAGGTAAGTCCTCTGTATTTATTATTAAGTGTTCTTAGTGTATGTTGTCGTCAGTCGATCAGTCTGTCAGCGTGCGCCTGCGCCGCCCGGCGACCACTAAATACGTCTGCGCCAACGTTACTGTTTCCGATACTATTTCCATTTGTTGTTGTTTCCTTCATTTCGTTGACTACACGGTGATCGAGGAAGTTTTATGGCTATTGGGTTTTTATTTCGTGGTAATTATGTGCGGTAGGTGACGGTTGAACGGGACATCAAAACGTTGAGAAATATTGTCTCACTTTTGATCTCGCTTGAGTATTTTAACTTTTATTATTGGAAATTGGGTTTAAGTTATTGATATTATACACAAGGCTGTGAAATTTGTGAAAAGTGCTATCCTTTACCCTTAGTTTATAATGATTCCCTTTGTACGACCCGTAAGCTACGCCTACACAAAAATCTTTGTACAGCGAGTAGGTAAATTGTAATAAAATATTCTTTGCAACAACGTTAAAACAAGCTCAATTTTGTTTTCTCATTAAAATAAAAGCTCTGGAGCGTTTTAGATTAGATTACAAAGTCGCAGAACGAACCCAAACTGCCCGATTTGATTTTATCCAAACACTGTCTCATTCCCCGTCGGAATTAGGTTACTGAGTCGTCAGTGGCCATATCTGTTTCTAAAATCTGCCAAACCAGGTTTATGGGACAATTTCGTAGGACTTTATGGGACTTATGTAGTTTAGTATGGGAAAGGAGCGCTAACCATAACTCGAGTCGTAAAATTTATTTCAATTTATGACATTGTTTTGCAGATAAATAGATTTATGGCATATGTGGATAAAGTACTAAATAAAAATGCGGTTCGCCAATTTGATGGTATTAAGTATGGCATGCATGCATGTTTATGTTTTATGTAGGGAATTTTATCAAGTTCTTGCGTTTTTGTTCGGTAAATAAATATAAATAATTAATTCAACTAGGTATACAACCTATTTCTACCAAAAATATTTTAAATCCGATCCGCCGTTATATTTTATACATTAACTCCACAACATTTAAAAATATAGTCAAATATTTTGTTTAATAGACGCAAATTATTAATATTTTTTATTATCATAAGCTGGCAATATTCATAAACTGTTTAAATTATCGCCGCCATATTGTTCGGAGTTTAAATAACGCGCTTTAGAATATAACTAGATTATTGTTTCAGCTGTTTGGAAACTTTGTGTGGATTTCTTATCCAAGTGTCACAAGGCTGAGTAAATTATTGCCATTCGCTGTTTGTTTGTTTTTCAGAAGTGTTGACTGCGAGCGTTCCGTCTGCGTATTATCATGTTCTTTATCTGAATGAGATAATAGAAGACGATGCTATTTTGTTTGTTTGGTTATTGTTTATTTATTGGCCTTGTGGTTTTTTGCTAGAAATAGGTAAAAAAATAATTTATTTTTGAAAAAGTCGAGTTTCAAAACAATATTGATATTGCGAAAGAATATTTTTATTTTCACATCGAATTAAAATGTTTGCTTACCATCGCCTATAAATGGGACAGGAATTACACTTATAGGAAATGCGTTTGCGTTAGATACTTAGGCATTCGTCTGTGTACTATTTCACTCCTCAACACCATTATGTTTCAGTTAATGGCTTTAACGAGGTACGAATATCTAATCGATCTGAGTGAAATATATATCAATGACTAAGAGTAATGTGAAAAAAAAACATGTGTAGTGTGTTAATGTGTGTTTATGTTCATGTTATTCCTGAACTGTTGTGTTTTGAGGTGATTCTAAGGATTACATTCAAGATTCCGTTTTGATGAGGTATTTATTAAACAAGATTAGGTGGTTTTCGTCTCACAATAATATAAACTGGTAAATAAATATTTGATAAGGGCAAAGGCTGATAAACAATGAGCAAGCATTGAATACCACGCAATTTGGTCATGGCGCCTGTAAATTAAGGCCAAACTGTATCAATAATGTAGGTACATTATACGTTATTATATATACGTCATTACAAAAAATAAGGTAATGTTTCTTTTTTTACGTTCCAGTAAAGATTTCTACCAAAATCGTTTCTTTCAATATCCTTTCTAGACAGATAAGCCCTTTTTCATATATCTTGTTTGGAACCATTTAAGGTTTCTATTACGGTATCTCTGGGTGCATAGCTGAGGTTTAGCATAATCTGGCTATTTGTCGGGCAGTCCCTGCGGTCTGATAGGCCCTCATATTTCCCAGATTATCCCTCTTCAGCTGAGAGGAGGTCAATTCACTTTTCTCGTAAATCGTTCCTTACTTGAATGTGGGTTTTTTGGAATAGGTTTTTGGCAGTAATAGGTCTCTTTGACTTAAATGAAATTACAAATTGTTTTTTTTTATGGATCTTTGCATTTTACATTAGGTACTTATAGGTACTTATGAGCTTAAATTCGGGAGGAAATATTTCACGCATAGAATTGATGACTTGAAATTTATGACTGGTTATAATATACAGTCAACAGTGTTATAATATAAATCTACTATCTAGCGCAGTGGTCGGCAACCTTTTGGCAGGCAAGGGCCACAAAGTGGCTAACTAAACCAAACGCGGGCCGCACTTGTGATATAAACCCTAGAAGCCAAGCATTATAATAAAGGGTGTCCAGCGGATTTTTTTTTAAGTTTTAATTGTCATTGCTCGTAAACTAGCGGGGTGAGGTAAGTGGGGAGGGTACCGTTCGATGCGCGTGATTTGCGGATTTGTCAGTCAGGATAAGTCTCCGCCGGGACCATCAACGTCAGCAGCGACGTCAGAACATGTGACTCAAGTCCGACGTGAAATTATGCGCAATCCGCGTAAATCGATAAGGAAGATTGCAGCTTGTACTGGAATAAAAAAATCAACAGTGCATGTTATTTTAAAGAAAAAATTAAAATTTCACCCATACAAGATGCAGATTATTCAGTATCTCAACGAAAACGACTATTCTTTACGAGAAACCTTAGCGAGGACGATGTTAGAACGTTTTCGAACAGCACGTACGCTTGGAAACATATTGTTTACTGACGAAGCACATTTTCATATCGATGGTTATGTTAATAAACAAAACATGAGATACTGGTGCCCTGACAACCCGAAGGAACGCCATCAAAAACGTTTACATTGTCCAAAGACGACGCGTGTGCAATTTCTGCCAAAGGGATAATTGGCCCTTATTTTTTTAATCAGCGAGAAACAGTCACTGCTAACACTTATCGCCGAATGATCGACGAGTTTTTGGTACCGCAACTGCAGCTGTTTCCCGGGTTCAATAACAGAACACAATTTCAGCAAGACGGGGCCACTCCACACACAGCTAGAGTTTCAATTGGGAAGCTGAAGTCAATCTTTCCCAATAAATTAATCAGCAAGTACGGAGACATAATCTGGCCACCTAGGTCACCAGATCTCACACCGTGCGACTTTTTCTTGTGGGGGTATCTCAAATCAAGAGTTTACAACAACAACCCTCAAACTATTCAAGCATTACAAGAAAATATTCGTCGTGAAGTTGCTGTCATTGAACCCACGCTTTGCTCTCGCGTGTTCGCAAATTTAAGAGTCCGATTGCTAGAGTGTCTAAACAGGAATGGACGGCATTTAGACGACATTATTTTCAGACTGAAATCCGCATCGTCAAACTTTATTTAGTATAAATAAAAAATGAGAATAACATTGTAGTTTTTTTTTAAATTAATATTAAACTTGAAAATTTTTCACTGGACACCCTTTATTTTTTTCTAGGTAGAAGAGGTAGTTGCCTATTTGACGCATTAAATATTTGTTCATTATGGTGACAGTTGATTACAAAAAAAAAACGGCAAAGCACGTTTTTTTTAATTTCGGTGGCTGTCCTGATTACTTGTCAATGTGAACTGCCTCTTACAACAAGAACTATTGTTAGTGTAGTTAAATAGTAACTTTTATTTAAACCCTGAATACTATTATCACGAAGTGATTTTATATTTTTATCTACCCAGGTAAATAACTTGTAAGTTAAAATACATCTGTCCCAGAAAAACCTTGCAATTTTCGGTGGTTAAATGTTTAACGCAAATATTTTTTCATAGAACCTCTCTAGCTCGCCTTTCGTGCGCTTTGACTAACTATGCACCAGTGCCAACTAAGTGATCGTAGTAGAATGAAGTGCGCAGCTGCCTACGTGTTCCCGCCAATAATTTAAATTTATCAGTTCATTGTCATGGGACAACATATTTCTCATTTCCGTTTATGGATCTAACTTAGTTGCCAATAAGCAAAATAAAATTACAAAATAATCGTGAACGCGTGCCTAATAATACTATGTTTATTTGTGTAGTATTCTTTCATCCTATTATAAATGGTTTTCTTGTAATTCTAATTAATGTCCTTGTTATCATTTCGTTGATTTGGTGGACAGTTTTGTCCACCGAAATGCTAAAAAGACCACCGGAGTGACAAAAAATCCCATTTCGGTGCATAATTATATCATTTCGGTTGGTAATTGTTTCATTTCGGTGTAAATACAGGCCAGCTGTAGATTTTTTTCCCTGGTGGTAATTTGTATGGGCTTTCCACCCTGAAGAAAGGAAGGCAGGGGCATGGTTTTTACCGGCTAAAACCACCGGAGTACTTGTCTCTACACTTTACCAGCCGGTTAGTTTAGTTGCTAACTACGGCGGTCTTATTTCTTTGAAGTGAGGGAGAAAATATAGTTTCCACCCATTTGGTTCATTAAAGAGGCCCACGGGAAACTAAAACAAGTTTCTGGCGCTGCATCGCCCAAGCACCACATTTATTTATTTACTTTTGGTACTACAAACAGTCATTAAATTTTATATATTTATTTAGGTTAGCCTGTCTTTTATTGGTGTAAGTACATACATTTTCAGTAGATTTTAATTTCAGAGGATAGGTTGTATCATTTCGGTGGCAAGTTATTTGATTTCGGTGTCCGACCGATTCATTTCGGTGGCATCAAATTTTAAACACGTATATCTCATACGTTTATTAAAATATCTTAACGCCTATAAGTTCTCACATTAAGGATATCAAGAAGAATAAGAAACTTAACAATAGTTTGTTAATTCTGTATAAAAAAAACTCTACTACCGTAGCTTTTGTGTAAAATAGTAACAATCATCCATACATCCTTACAAACTTTCGCGTATGTAATAAAGTATTAGTATGGATTTACAAAACTTTCAAGGGCCGCAAGTAAGACGCCCGCGGGCCGCAAGCGGCCCGCGGGCCGCGGGTTGCCGACCGCTGATCTAGCGAAACCACAGCCAAGGACACGGCCTTGAGAGAATCAGCGGGAAAAGGGTAGTGGTACAAAAATGTCACTCATTGTTTATTTTCTTACTAAATATTGTCACCTTCAAATAACAATTTTATTTTTCTCATAATGATACAATTTTAAGCCTTCATTGTGATACGCAATACTTATGAATACGTGTGAATTGTAAAAGAGTTTAATTTAAATAAATTTTAATTATATTAACAATCTGCCATGTAATATTTATGTAACACCGCTTAATTGAAATGAACCAACTAAATATATAACTGCCATACTCAGAGAAGTTAATGGATATTTAAGGGATTCTTTATTATCTATTTGAGTAACCCAACTCTCAGATTTGTAAGATTTGGCGTACTAAAGTCGATTTAAAGAATATCGATTTAAGTAAATCTACGTTCAGAAGTCAGAGAGGTTGCTTACTCAAATCGATAATAAAGTAATTCCTTAACTAATCATTGATGTTTCTGAGTGTGGCAGTAAGAGCAACATGTAACGATAAATACAACACACCACAGTGTGTGATGTTAATTAAAAGCCGAGAATACACGGATACTACAACTGCCCAGCAGCATTACCATTACATCAATAAAACAATATATTATAAATAATACTTGTTTACCCCCAACAGTGACATGCCATAGCAACCAACACATAAATTCTAAGTCCCGTCTATTTCCCCTTTCCTATCGGGCAGTTCCGTTTCCGTTTTGACACCGTTGTAATTGTCGTGAGAGACTGGTCGTGATGATTGTTCTGAAACTGAATTATTGGTGTTTTTGTCTCACTCACACGTTTATTATTAAATGAGGGAGAAATAGATTATTTAAAAGAAATGAGTAATGGTTTTGTTTAGCTTAATCTGTTATTGATGAGTAAAGAAAAATTTTGGATGCGGTATTTTAATTGAATTGATATTTAAAAAAGGTTTTTGTAATAAGTGTTCATTGTTTTAGATGTGTTAAAGTAACATAAGTTCATAGTCCCAAGTGTAATTGGCCAGACAACACCATTCCATAGTCCACTAATCTTAAAACATTACACTAATCATATAACATAGATATTGAATACTCAATACTCAATAGTTTATTGCCATTCCACAATGTATTTGCTTAGTTGGCAAGTAAACATTTATAAAAGTAACAATTATGGACCCTGTCAGGTATTCTTTGAATATCTAAACGAACAACCACCTCCGTGGTCGAGTGGCGTACACATCGGTTTTCAAGGTGTCGCCAGCTCTGAGGTCCCGTTTCGATCCCCGGCTGGGTCAATGTAGAAAAACCCCTTTTCTACATTGTCTCGGGTCTGGGTGTTTGTGGTACCTTCGTTGTCACTGAATTCCATAACACAAGTTCTTTAGCTACTTACTTTGGGTTCAGAGCAATGTATGTGATGTTGTCCACATTTATCATTATAAAAAAAAACCTTTTTACGTAGTATAATTCATGTGATTCATTTTATTACAGAATGCCACCTCCAAAAAGTTGATGGTTTATGAATCATTACCATTTTTTATTGATTGACAGATAAGATGATTAACGATAATTGACAACGTCAGCAGTAATTCGTTGTTCCATCGCTCATTTTAGCTTTTATAACTGTTCACCATGTCTAATTGCTCCGTCAATGAACACACACAATTACTAACGGAATTTTTCTTATATATATTTATTTAAATTTTTAAACAGTTATAAAGTGTTTTAATGTTTAGATTGCAATCTATGTAAAGGTCGAACTATTGCTAAAAAGGTTAATTTAATTAGTTATTCAAAGTTATCGTTATCTTTTTTAGGAATGTAGGTAACAAAGTTTTCTAAGTAACAATCAACAGGTGTAAATATTGATAAATTGAAATAAAGTAGTCTTTCAATCGTACACTAGTTACCTACAATAATTATGGTTAGTGAATTCTTGTTTTGTTTTTGAGTTATTGTAATTTAATTCTGTTACCTGCTGTTCTGAAGTAAATTTGCGATTTATACTACGTTTGCTACAAATAACATACTGAAAGATTATATACAATGTTACATTAACACGAGATTTGTCCAAACTTCTTAAAATTATCCTTAGAAGTCTCATAAGATGAATACCTAAGGTATCTCAATATCATTTAAAATATTTTTTATATTATACTAGCTGCCCGCCCCGGTGATGTGAGAGTTTCAATATATTTATTTTTCTTTCATAAAAACTTTCTTCTGACAATAATTTACACAACAAAAAAAGAATTACCGATATTGTTCCATCCGTTGACGCGTGATGCGATGACCAAGGGAAATAGGGATTTTTATAAATATAGATTACCATTATATTTCTACAGAAAATAAACAACGGACATACATTGACGGTTACAATAACTTAAATACCTACATAATTAAAGCTACCAACATAACAATTAAAGCAACCAGATCCATATCAACAGTAGGGTCAGTTGCCGGCTCTCACACAAGGACCCTGTAAAATTAAAATGGTGTTATGACGTGTCAATAAATACTTCACCACAATTATACGCACTATGAAGCAATTACTTAGGGCCCTTAATTATGTTGTTAGGGATGGCAGCAGTTAAATAACCGTGACACATTTATATTAGAGCTCAAAAAAAGAGAGTGTTGCTTTTAAGAAATTATGATTTTCAAAGGAATTACGCTGTTTAAATTAATGCGTAATATTTTTTTATTTATTTAAAGTATATTAAGTGTGTTAATTTTTAACTTTTTAAGTTAAGTTGTTCTAGAACTTATTTCTAGTGGATAAAATAATATTATACATAAAATTTCCATTTCATAGATGTTACAACGTATTTACAATAAAGGCCTCAACTTGCAAAGCTCTAGAGCTTCCGCTAGCATCTCCGTAATCCATGCCTGTGATTTTCGGTGTAGACTTGACTCAGCTCGGGCTTCAGCAACATAAATCTCCCGCTACTGACATCCCTATACGCTGCGTAGGGTTATTTCACACGTCATGCGAAACGCCACCTTTTTACATAGACGTGCTTTATCATGGGTTATTAATTACACGTGCTCGCAATTTATGTCCAATTTACACGTGAACGGTGGCAAGGGAGGTCAAATTAGTTCAGTGGAATTAATATCACATGTCTTGTTATGGAACTATAATGTCTATCATGATAATATTGCTATTGTGAAGGACTTTTGCCGGTTATGCGAATGCATCATGGTTCTAAAATATACCTTTGTGTAAGGGAATACGACACAAATTTGAATGTTTATTTATTTTTAACTTTTTTTTTTTACAAAATACTTAAGTATAAAAGTTTTAATAGACGCAAGTCCAATGTCTGTTTATATTACCATAGGGTGGTGGCTGATGAAAGAGATGGTTGTTGACCAAAATTATCACTTTTGAAGTGTTATAAGATATAAGTAATAAATTTTAAAGAGAACCAATAGTATTTTAGAGAAACTGATTATAAATATAGGTTTTACGATACAACCACAACTCTTCCTAGCTACAACTCTACCAGGTTGCAAATTGCCTTTTTGCAGATATTATTTATTACTACTATTTTGACTAGATTTATTATGACTTTTATTTTTGTGTAAATTTTAAAGTCCAAAAAAAAAACACGTAATTATGTATTATACCTAATGTTTTGCACTATTATTAGACTACTGTTAATCTTTAGCACACTAGAAGCGTCTATTAATCTTGCATTGTGACTCGGTGTGTGGTTTTTGACTGCACGGATAGGCGAGTGGCATAGGTCACCACGCTAACTGACACTGTGCAGACATGCTGCGGGTTCGAACCCCGCATAGGAGTAGCATTTGTGTGATTCACAAGTGTCTCTTCCAAGTCTTGATGTTTTTTGTGCATGTGATTTAAAACAAAAACACAATAAAAATTAAGTCCTGATTACAGTTAAGACACGGTATACAAAACATACAAGTCAGAGTTACAGTTTCGAGTTCCGTTGATACTATAAAAGAAAAGAATGTAAAGTATTTAGTACTTCTTCGAAGCGTGAATTCGTTTGATATTCAGAATAGATATAAGTTTTTACGAGGAATCAGCTGAGATTTATTGTTATTACACAGTTAATGCCCATTGGAGATTTTGCCGCACTAATTTTATAGAAGTTTCTCGTAATTATGTTTTCGTCGGCCATTTTAAAGTGATATTAAAAAGGTGTGGACTAAATAGTGTTTGTGTGTCATATTAATGTAAAGTTATTAATTTAAATTTTAAGTTATTCGTGTAAAATTTAATATCTAAGTATATATAAAGTTAAATAGATTATAATACGTGTGAGACTGCCTCGTTGGTCTAGTGGTCGCAAGCGCGACTGCCGTGCCCGAGGTCTCGGGTTCGAATCCCGAGTCGAGCCAAAAAATAGTTACTGTTTTTTTCGTTTAGAAATACTCAGTACAGCTCAGCTTGGAGTCAGGAAGTGAGGTGGTGTTTACACCCCCGTGCCTCGGAAAGCACGTAAAGCCGTTGGTCCTGCGCCTGATCTCTCTCCGGTCGTGTCGGATTGCCGTCCCATCGGACTATGAGAGTGACGGAATAGAGAGTGCAACTGTGTTCGCGCATACACTCGTGCACTGAAATATCTCCCGCGCAGATGGCTAATCTCTGTTGAGAGAAGCCGCCGTGGCCGAAATTCGGTCAGGAGGATAATATAAATAATACCTACGTGTGAAATACGCAGGTAATTTTGAGCTTTTTGTATGTAAATAATATTTCAATAAGAGAGAAAGAATGGCAGTAAAAATGATTAAGTTTTGTAAAAATACTCCAAGTAGTGAAGTATTTTTACAAAACTTTATTATTAGGCTTATAGCAATCCGCAGGCTTAATTTTTGTACTGGTTAGTGTTCATTGAATATCAGGCATCTTTATTACCTATCTATTATTGAATCGTTTTTAAGACAGTATTATAGAAACTGCTACAGTTAAGGATCAACTTTTTAATGATCATATTAAATGTAGCTATAACGCATTCGCATTATAGTTACTATAATAAACTTTATACTCTACGAAAATTCAATCATAAATCATGAGCGATTTATTGTAAGCTACACCCAAATACATCTTTTAAATTCGGCAATAATTTATAAAATTAAAAACATCTGTAACAAACGTGGACCTGCCAAATAGGTCGTGTGTGAAGTTAAAGGATTTCCCGGCTCACTTCTGGGTCATAAAAGCTCTTAAATTTAAGGCGATCTGTCGGGACCAAACGTTACGCGTTCGCACTTTATAGATGTTTTAATCCTGCACTTGAAATATGTTGGGGGTGCAAACAGCCTCGGGGAATATCGTCCAATTCACTGACAAGCATCTAGTCGTAGCTTGGGATTAACGGATGTCTTTCTGTTTTTAGGGTAGATGTAAACTATTATGTTTATAGAGCTGGAGGAGACTTTATTTTATTTAATGAGTTAAGTTATACAAGACAACTTTGCTCAAAGCTCTTGTCAAAATAAACTTGTAGGTATTATATGATAGGTATAAGTATAAGGTAGGTAGGTAGGTATACGAAAACGACTCCATTAAAATACATTAGCCTCTTCTCAGAAATCACAGTGTATGTAAATAAGATCAAGAGAATTAATTAAATATTCCCAATAACAGCCGATCTTTAACTTACTAGGAATGTTCAATTTTATATGGAATGTCACACTAAAGTGATTTAAAACATACTACATAGCAGCTCCGTGGAGTGGAAACAATATAGCGACGTGTCAAGTCCCCGTAGGGCAGGGTTACGAAAATTAGACCCCGGGGACTGAACTGCATCCGACTTGCATTGAGCGCATTGTGTAGTTTATGCAGGATGCGCTCAAGCACAACTAGTACATACAAAACTATTTTAAGTTAATACTACAAAATATTTAAATTTTTTAGGAAGTTGAATTGACAAATTGTAGGTAATCGAATAATTGAAATGTAGTAGAAATATTTCAAGTAAAATTCGATGATATTAAATTAGTCTTTGGATCCTAAAAAAAAATAAAAGGATTCTAAACCTATTATTTCTTGTACTTATAACAATATACAGTTATCTACACCTATACGTTATCGGAATTATCAAATTTGGCAGAAAGACAAAGACACTCTGCTGCAAATTATTTGGCTATAATCCATTAAATGTCTTTAAAACCACCAACAGAATCACCAACTGCAATAGACAAACATAAAAACAACCCAATACTCATACAAAAATAGAACACAGAATTTCAATCAAAAAAACAAACAGCGCAAAATGAGAACTGCAAATCATGTTTCATTCTTGTTGAACAACGTCCTGCAGTCGTCAGGCGCATTCCCAATGAAGTTATCAAGAAATACAGGGGCCCACACAGCGGGGGACTACCTCGCACTACTATACAAAAAAGCTAACATGTCGCACAGAAATTGCGTTACTTTTGTTAAGGGGTGTACGCGAAATAGTGAATAATGTAGGAGTCATTCATACAGTTAAAAGTTTAAACACCCTCTATTGACTGAACAATTGCTGGGTGTGAAATGATAAATGTAAAGTCTGCTCGGGTTAGTTTGTTTGCTATTGAGTGTTATAAATGGTTCCATTTTATAGATTCATAACGGGATTTGTGCGGTACTTGTGCAGATGTATCTCTGGTTCCGTTAATAATAAGTTACTCAATTGTCCTGCAAATAACAATAAATTTAATGATTATGCCGAAAATTTTGCGTAATTAAGAGCAGATATAATATCTTCTTATAGTATAATACTAGCTGTTTCCCGTGGGTTCGGTTATCGTGGCAAAAAGTAGCCTATGTCTTTTCTCAGGCTCAAGATTATCTGTGTACCAAATTTAATTTAAATCGGTTCAGTAGTATGGCGTGAAAGCGCGACAGACAGACAGACGTTACTTTCGCATTTATAATATTAGTAAGGATTTACAAGTACATTCTTTCCTTCGTTGTATATACCAGATGATCATGATAAATACATGAAGTGTGCCTTACAACCTCTATATAATCCCTAAAGTGCCGTACAACAAACATCCGTCTACATTTCTTCTACCATTCTCACGTCAGTTATTTTATTTTATAGTCGTCATGTATACTTGTCAGCTTTAATAAAAACCATTCCCAGGGAACGTTCATAAAACTTGGAAGATGGAATAAGGAGAAAACTAATTCTTATTCCACTGGAGTCTGAACACTTATAACTTTCAAGTTGGATATCGTCGCTAGTATAGCTTCATTTTCATGAGTCTACTTTTATAACTATACCAACATTTTATTGCTATGAGGTAGACTTGGCCTTGTTTTTGTTTTGAAGTTGTTTTGATGAGATGAGAAGATAAAATCTAATCAGCTTCGCAGAATTCTGTGAAAGCTAATAATAATATTTAAGCGACGTAGAACATTGATTCGACATAAACCTTTAAGTACTTAGGTACATACAAAATCTTCTTTTCTAAAGTTTAAAAACCCCAATTGCTTGTCTTATAATAAATACACGTCACACAAAGCGAAATCTTGACGTATAATAAACGATATAATACATAGAAGTTAAGTTACAAGCATTCGCAGTAACGCCAGCGCGTTAATATCAGTCTTGGAAAACATTGGACATTAAAAACATCAAGCACTTTAATAAAATCCCAGCATCTGTTCTTATACACATACTCGGTAACAGAAGACTGTGCTACAATTTCCAATTGTTCTTTGAATACAAAGAAAAAGTTCCTTACTATGAACAAAGGCCTAGAAGCGGGAGGCGATGGTCCGTGGCATTTACACTCGGTTTTAATCAATGAAGTTCTGAAGCGATAGGACTCACCACAAAGGAAATTATTGAGTCGGGAAATGGTTGAGACTGGATGAAGATCGTGGCGCAAGTTAGGAACTGGAAAGTGAAAATCGTAGGATATATTACGTAAAAGTTTTTGGTCTTAAAAAACATAGCAACAGTTAAGCATTAAGGCGGTTCTAATAAGATAAAATGAAATAAGCTTACACCTAAATTTATAATAGTTTAAAGCCATTTTTTACGCTGTGAGAAACTTTTTACCCCGTTAAAATATTGTAATATTTATTAAGTCCTTTACGTGGCACTTCTCACAACGATTCATCCCGACTTTTATATTTTTTGCTCCCTTTATAAAAACATGCTACGGTTCAACGTCAATCGTGGGTACACAAATTGTCTTATCAAAATGGATGGTGGTGTGTGCCCGTGTCATCCTTTATCGATGACATGAGCAAATAATTCGATTTCCGTTTCTCGGTGCCTGTTTATCGATAGTGATTGCTTATGAGCCGGGCCTTTGAGTTCCGTTGAAAATGTATAGTCAAATAGTCGGGAGTTTAATCTGGCAAACAAAAATATCAAGTTTTGACAGTAGTTAACTACCTATTCGGATTTGAATTAAAGAAACTTCTTTATCAGAGCGGTAGCCTTGTATACATTTAAAGAATATACCTCAATGGCGAAATAGAAAACGAATTTATTTTACCACCGTTCTGTAAATAGTTCTAATCTTTTTGCAGTACTTTGTCCTGGTATTCATTTTCATTGTGCAACATTTGTCTACGCTTTGACTTTAAGTATGATTGACTGGCAATCCGCTGTTAGTTTGGACCTAAGTGCTGCAGCTGCACTCGGATTGTCAGAGTCGTTATTGAATTGTGGCAGTCGTGAGACAGCATTCTACTCTTGTATTGATAGCGCTCATTCAATAGAAAGTGCTAGAAAAATTGCTTTTACAACAATAAAATATTATCTCTTGTAATATTTTTTGAATTGATGTTCTTCAAATACAATACGATATTGCCACTTGTGGGTCAGATATTGTATAACTTACGTTTCATTTTATGCGTCGAAGTGAGAGATATTTTCCGCATAGGATTTATGACGAAGACGATTGGCGCTTAATAGAGGTAAAGGAAAAATGGGTATTTCCGTACCATTTATAAAATACACTTGGCTTGACAACGACAAGCGATTACAGATATTGTACATATGAAACTTAATAACTTTAGTTAATAACACCCACCTTTTTTGTTCTATAAATCGTTTACATTTTAGTAACCTAATTTACCTATCTTGATTAGAGGAGCTTTTAGTCTGGTCAGAAAAAGGTTGGTTTGAGTCGATCTATATTAGATTCTTAATGAAGTTTCACGAACTTTTCTGGCTGATAAAAATCTGCAATTTTTTTGTGTCCGCCGTTTATCAGGTTTTACCTAAAACCTTAGCTGGTTAAATTCATTTACTTGACCTAAACTTTCAAAGGGTGTTGGTAAGTTAAAACGTAAATTCTGAGTCAAACAATGTCAGAGACTGATAATAAACTGGAACAATTTACACGAAATAACGGAAAACATTTCGGATGCTTCGGTAATAAAAGTTCATAAAATAAAAAAAGTCGGAGTGTCATCAGGGGGAACGATCTTTGCGGGTTCTTCGACCAACTTGAATTACTTCTAAGTCTCAGCATTCATAACGTGACCGTAATATTTCTGCCTCCAACCTCTTTGGTAACCAAAAAGTTTTATACAGTAATTTACGGGATGTTAGCTTTGTTGCCGAACGAAATAATATGACAAAGCTGTAAATATTGTGGCTTGAGTTCCGAAATTGATAATAAAATGAAAGATTCGTACAAAAGAGATTAATTGGAGTGTTATTTACATAATAAAGAGAGCTTTGTGAATTATTTTATTAATTTTGCAGAACTTGCAACAATTTCTGTTAGTTTTTTGCAAAAGTGTTCTGTTAAGTTCGGTTAAATATAAATTCCATTTGTTATTTTTTCAATTCATTTAAAATACTGTTAATTGTTACTATTTATAATTAAATACAAATAGTAGGAAGAAAAACTTAAACCTCAGGCAGGACTCGAACCTGCGACCACTGGCTTGACGCGCTGTCGCTTTACCAACTAAGCTACCGAGGTCACTGCCTAGAAGTTTAAAGTTAAATTTAAAGTTACTATACTATTTATTCAAATCATCGCAAAAGCTAATTATGTACCTAAATCTTATAATATGTCATGAATGTGTGTCAACATAAGATACATCAAAACTCATCAAATGAAGGATCAATAAGTTTTGAGAGTGTAATGATAGGGACCGGTCCTAATGCTGATATAAAACCTCATTATAAATCCCCTTCCGATTTCACTGGCAAAGGAGAACGTCGGGGTATTAGGGATGCGTGGTCACGTCCCGGGTATGAAAATAACAAGGCGTTACGTTTGGACATAACTAAAATGACGCACGAAAAAGTTTTGACATTGATTAATTTTGATTTAATTTTACAAACTGTAACATTTTTTTTTTATTATTACCTACATTGGAAAATGAACCTTAACCCTTTCCCTGCTTCGTGTATCACATACCAATAAATAATTAATGTCGTAAAATTATGTCTGAATTAGTCTCATAACACCGTTCGATCCTTGATTGCTATTTCGATGATTCAATAGGTTGATTTGCATTAATATACAAGAAACCGCGTCTATGTATTTCAATGGGACACTATTTTCAGATACTTAAAAAATTAAAAACCTACATAAAATAGTTTAATTGACAGACAATTAAAAAAATAAAATGTACAATGACTAAATAATTATTTCAACTTGTTTATTTCTTAAAAAGTGTTGAAGCGTTATTTTAGCGGCTCAATATATTCAGGGTAGTACAGGGGCAGTGAGCACAGGGGCGGATTAGCGCCCCTGACCCGGTGACGTCTCAATCGGACCCGCTGATTACAACGCCCCGTATTGACGCCCGATAACTATCCTATATTATTATAATTTGTTCCAGGGATGTTGTAGGGATTTATGCTTGTTAGCAAAGAATTTTTTTTGGGTCTCAGCTTACATACGCGGATTTGGGTTTCCATTTTAATTATACCATCATAAGGCAAGAGAGCGATTGGTTGGTGATATTTTAGGAATTAATATTGGAGGATAATATATAACTTATATATTAAATTGTAAAGCAGACTCAAAAAACTTTTTTTATGAAATCTTTTAATTATAAGTCACGATATTAGTTACCAAAACTAATTAAAATTTATTTATTTTATAAACAATGAAATAAATCACAATTTTTGTACACATGTTGTACTTTACGCATAACGTGGTAAAGTGCTCATATGAAACAAAATGTAATACCAAAAATACGTAAGATCAATACTTGAATAAAAGTAATAATGGCCGGATCACAATAATGAGGGTGACAGCCATTAACGGCACGTGATGCAGCATGCGTGATTTGATTCTAAAGGGCCCAGTATAAATATGAAGAAACAGAAGGTTCACTGCGTCTAAAGAGTGTCCAATTCAAATATTGTGGTGAAGAAGTACCTATGAGCCAGTTGTCAAAAGCAATTGTACATTTGGTGCCACTAGTATTTATTACAAATTGAAACGTATTTTATTTCTTAGTGTTGATGTTCATCCCTTGTCGAGATGTCCGTTTGCCAGTCGAAAATGATGGCTGCTAGGTTGACTACCTGAAGCACACTGTTTCGTACCTAAGGGAGACTTTCCTGCAACTTGATTTTCGACTATAGTATTATGTTCCATGAATTTTTTTAGTAGTCTTCGGTGTTCTAATTTGGCTGCTTTTTATCGTGCATAAATAGTGAAACTTCTGTCACTTTACCTTTGTAGTTTCATAAATAAAGTTCGGTCTTGATTGCGTTCGGTGCATAGAATTGCCAATATTTGGTCTACAGCCACTGTTACGCGTGGCGTATCTAATATTGTAAACGAATGTTGGTTAGTTGATTGTTATGGATTATATATTTGACATTTATTAAATCTCTTAGATTAGTCTTCACTAGGTAACTGAAAAAAATAAAAATTAATTTCTGGTTAAATTCCTTAATGTTTTAACAATTTACACCACAATTATTAACTTAACAAAAGACTTTCAAATTAATCTCTGACAATTCTGAACTTGTAAAATGTATTTAAGGGAAACATGAACTAATTAGGCACATGTTTACAAACACTGAATTATCATTAACTGTTTCTAAAAGCTTTCTTTTGTTTTCTGAACGAAGCCATCCACAGCCACTTCACTTCATAAATTAATCTCTATCAGGCAAAGGCACGCGACGTTCAGCCGCGGCCGATGAAATAAGTTCCGAACTATTTTGTTTACAAACTATTCAATTAAGCGGGAACTGTGGAGTACCATAAAGTTTAGTTGTTGATTATCGCGCGATTAGGATTATATGACACGCGATCGTGTAGCGGAAACTATGTTATTTCTTAGTAGTTTGTTTGGCGAGTGTGATTAGTTTGTGATAAGAAGAAAATACTTATATAGATAAGGAATTATTTCGACGCCAGATGTTGATTCCGTATATTGAAAAAGTTGTGTTTATTTGATTGGATAACTTTTTCACGCAATTATACTTCCACTTCTACCACAATTATATAACAATTTATAACTAATACGAGTAATATGACACTACTAAATAAAAACTCTTCAACCTCGTCAAGAGGGTTTAAGTTTCTGATATGATGAGCTTTCCCAAATAATTTATGTAGAGAATGTATGCTTCTTCGAGAAGTGGTTACGGTTACCTATCTATTTTTATTTGACAGCGCATTGAGAACACATTTTTAGTAAAGTTTTAATGATTTTATTTATAAATTGAAATAAGTCAGTTGCGAACTAACTTTACATGTTGTTCTACCTATGACCTATGTTAGGTCCTATATGACCATAAATCGCGTCAATCATAATGAATTAAATTCCTAATCTTTTCATTAACTATTTACCCTTTTGTGCTGTAAATACATTTATTATACATCTGTTATTTTAATTCAGACTCGTATAAACTGCAAAAGTTATGAGAATCCATTTAAATCTCGAAGCATTATCCACACCGCGGCGAGCATCGATATTAATTATATTGTTAACGATGTAGTAATTTATGAAAATGTAATATTGCACTTTTGATTATGAACTTTATGTCTGTAGATTTAAAGGATAATTTTAAAGTGTGTTACCGGGATTTATTCTCGATCACAATTAGTCATTTGATTGCGTCTGAGTCGCTGACTGCTCGCAGACCCATGCGTCTTGCGTGAGACAATATTATTTATCCCGAGGTACAATGACAAGGGGTAACAACTGTGAGCTCGCTGTAAACTTGAGCGAGTGGGCGAGTAAATCAACTATTTGCATCAGTTGCGCGGGCGCAGTTCGGCATGCACGAGACTTATACGACTTTTTCAGGGTGTTTAAATAATATGAGGTGACTATACTTCGTACAATTACATACATTCTGGAATACTTATAATTACTATAGCGAAGTGAAGTAATAAATAGATTAGTGCACTTTAGTCGAGTATTGTCTTTTTTTAAGATAATGTCGCATGTGCCTAATTTAAAATGCCCGTGCTAAGATCAAAATGGTATCCCTCAACGTCTATAATTTAAACGTATGTTTTACCAGTTCCCATCACCCGTTTAAGGTAAAATACAAAATTCAATAAAACACAAACTAATAACCTAGGTACTTTTTTCCCACTGAAAATAGCTACAACTCAGTCGGTGGTCTAATTCATTATTACCATATAAGTAGATAATGTAAATATCTTCATTAAAGTAAAACACCCTATTTAGTTGTGCGGTGCGCTTGCGCGGATGCATGGATCTCGTTAGCGGCACGCATGCGCAGTCGCGGCCCGCCCGGCGCCGGCGCGACAAATGCGACGTCGTTATTTACACCCGCCACGACGCACAACGAGAGAAACACGAGACAATCACCTCACGAGTAGGTATTCGAACACACAATAAAAGTCAAGGAATTATGGTCCTTGGTTTGAAATTCGCTGTTTTATTTATGCAAGAAAGGTAAGTTTAGATTTTTATTACTTGACGCTCGATAAATTTGTGTCAAAGCTGCAGTCGTGAAACGTAAGTTCTATTACCAGATGACCGGTATCTATTTACAACACAAGGAACTATTTGTAACTACGGCTAATCGTAAAAGCTGTCATAAGCTTTTTGATCAAACTAGTTAATTATATTTAGCCTTAGACAAAAAAAAGTACACTATTGAGTGCGCATATCGAGTATGAACAGCTGTAGTCACTAGTTTGAACAAGTGAAATCGTAAAATTAGTGTCAAAACAGAGCGCCGTTTTAATAAAACTATCTCAAAACCTGGGTAGGTATCGGATATCTTCGCTTTCCGATAGACCATCAATATTTTCGCATAAACGTCTGTCGTCGCACGGAAAATCAGTAAACGAGCGTAGTACTTACAGCTAAAAATCTGCTTACGCTCGGCACTAGGGGCGCGCACTCTATGCTTATCTATGTTTACTCATGAAAACCAATTTACAGGTTACTAATTTTTTTATACTACATAAGGTCCTTACAGTGTCAGCAAATGGAGTGAAACCATATGGTACGAAAAACATAGACAAAACTATAGAGCCGACTTGTGAGTCTACAAATATCGAGCACATGTGTTTAGACTCTAGTTTCAAACCTCTCGACCTAAACAGTCACAAGTAGTAACTGATGACAGATTGATACAAAGCTACCGGTCTCAGAGGTATTATAATTTACGAAAACTTGCAAAAACTCCTTGCAACGGTTGTCTTAAATTTGATTTTTTTATATCGTTTCCTATCGTCTTATAGCAATATTAAATATGTGCCTATGGCTAATCTATTTTATTTAAGTTTGTCAATATCAACCTCTGAATAGTATTAGATGTTGTAGCAGGATTTTGATGTTTAAAACAACAGCTTTTTGTGTGATTTACTGTAGATTGTAAAACCCTATTAAGTATAAGGGTTACTGCCAAATGTGTTATATTAATACCAGCCGGAACTCTCTCACTGGTGGAAAGAGCTCGTAATATAAAAAAAGTGTGTGTGTACTTATGTACGCACGTAAGAAGTTATACTTTTTTGGCGGAACAAGATAAAATTCTTTCTCATAAACTGGTATAATAATAAGTATTTAACATTAATAATTTAATAATATTTAGTGTTAATTATATTAAATAAAAGTATTTTAATTTATATCAATAAATAATACATACGGATAGTTAACCTCAATTATATTGGAGCACTTGAAAAAGTATATAAGCACAATTTTTTTCACTAATATTCACAAATAGTAATATCAATCAAAATATTCAATTTAAATCACTACTGAATATAATTTATTAGCACATATATAATTCGCACTTGTATGAAACTAAAACACGTGTTGTGAATGTATAAACTAGAAACATGTTGATAAATATTATAAATATGAAAACAGTGATCAGAGGTGACAGCGTACTAACCTGCGCGACTAACTTCATACTGGATGCGCGCGCATCTTAAAATTTCACTCTCATCATTTTTGACGAGCGTACCAACATGCGCGACTAACTTCATACTGTGAAAGATGCGCGCGCATCTTAAAATTTCACTCTCATCATTTTTTCATAACGCGCCTGAAGAAGTATAACTTCAAAAAGCATGAAATCTCGAAGTGTTCTATTATAACTTAAAATAAATAATAACAATTAAATAAGGTTTGAAGAATATACCTAGAAACTTTTAATAGCTAGAATACCTTTTTAATTAACTAGGGACCCGCCCCCGCTTCGCTTGTGTAGAAAAATATTAACGAATTATACACCAACCTTCTTTTTGAATCTTGAACTCTATTTGTTACTGAAAACTGTATTAAAACCCATTGCGTACTTTAAACGATCTAAGAGTAGAAATAGAGGGTGCGACTTATTTTTTTTATACTATGTAAATATTACCTACTATTTGTATATAGTTACGACCATCGTTTATCGTAACAGTTAATAGTATATAAGTTCTAAATGAACGAGCATGAGTCCACTAACTGCTATTTAAACAAATAGAAGTACTTTTATAACATAGATTATAATTATATTTACTAGTCTACTGCTTTTCAGGTTCAGTTAACAGCTACCGTTTACAACAACGGGTTAAAACGAAACGCATTCATCAAAAATAAAGCTGCACCATACCAACGTACGTCATTTCTAATTATGTACATTACGAGTGCCAGATGCACTACAGTCAAGTGCAGAGACAATTTACAATCCAGTGAACATTTTAATTGCGAACCGTTTAAACGTATCACAATTTAAACGTACTACAATTTATCAAAACGTCGCGATGCAGCTATTATAGGAGAAATGAATGGAGAGAGGACACGGTTTTATATCCTCGTAAATCATTAACTTTTATTATTTTTTAGCTTTGTTGTTTTAGATTGAGCGTGTAAAGTTTCGTAGGGTAGGTATTAATAAGGAACTGCAATTATCAGTTTTGTGCTTTTCTTGCTCTTGCGAAAATAGCAAAAGATGAGACTTTACACCTCTTTATTTGGAATGTATCGATGTGCATTGGAAAAGACCTTACTATTTTCCGCTATTCATAAAAACATTGAAAAAAAAAAGATTTAATTAAAGCAGCCTAAACATAGCCATAACGTCAACGGAGTATAACACAATTGTAAAAGAAGTTATAAATAATAAAATCTTATTTTTAGGAAGTGGTAGTGAGTGGTTGACTCACTGTTACCTTAAGGACATTACAGTTAGACCTTTCTCACAAAGTTATGGAAATCCTGTAAAAAAATGCCGTATGCCAGTCGTAAGCCAGCTTTACTAAGGCAAGGTACTACCGCCTCAGCTTCTCATACCTTCTAAGTTGTACTCGACTTGGCTATCTAGCTTAGCCGCCCACTAACTTGCACAATTTCATAAAGTTAAAAGAATAAGTGAGTTGTTTAATCTCTACCCGTTATGGTTCTGCGGTATAAAAAGTTAATATTTTAGGTAATATTTTCTATCTATCTTCTAATATTAAAAAGGGGTAAGTTTTGTGAGTTTGTTTGTACGAAGTAATCTCTGGAACTATTGAACCGAGTTTGAAAATTATTTTACCAGTAGAACTATTGTGCCTGAAGGGTATTTGTGATATTTGGTTCTGATTAAAATATGTTTATGAGAAAACGGCTCGATGCGTTGATTTATCAGAAAAATCAATATCTTTACTTCTATAAATTACAAAGAGGTCAAGTTTGTGAGTTTGTGACTTTGTTTGTAGGAAGTAATGTCTAGAACTAATGAACCGATTTTAAAGAAGATAAGTTCTGTTAGTTTGTGATAAAAATGTTTGATGCCCAGTGAATTAATCACGGGTCAGCTATTCTTTTTACATTAAAATACTAAGAGATAACGTAACATATATATACCCATTATATGAGTTGTGCAGAATCCGGTGAGACTTGATGACGACATCAAAGGCTTTGAAAAGGCTGAAGAATAAGCCTTGAATTATTACATAACAAAGCTATTCAACGATAAATATTATATGCACATTATCATCAATCTCACTAATGCCACCCAACTCGATGCAAAAAAGAAACTAGATGGCAACTAAAAAGCAATAAAAACGCGTAATAACACATTAGCAGCCGACCTATTTCCAAAAGCATTTAGGGTCACGTAGTACATAAATCATGGCGTAGCACCAATACAAATGAATACCATCATAATTGTCATGCAAGGAGTAAGGACTCACTCACATTTACGGCGCGGTCGTAATTTTTCAGTATTTGGTTACTGGCTTCGAGTAGCGTGGATAGTGTAGCGGATAGCGGATGTCGAAAATATTGTCGCGATATTGGAGGACGAAAAAGCTTAACCTCTTTTAAAGACTTTAGTATTACTTAAATAGATGACGTATCTTTACAGTTTTAAACAAATGCAAATCAAAAAAATTAGATAAATCTCTGTCCAAAGTCCTGACTTTCCAAAGTCCTCTGCTCAAGAATCAAAATCAATATTTATCGTATTAGGCATGGGTCGAAACTTTGTGAATCGAATCTCTAGAGTAAAAGTATATATGTTTATAGATTAGGCTTAGTTACCTACTTGGATTAAGGGAACTTAACTAAACCTAAGTTTTCGCATTTGTGGATCACACAAATGCTTGTCCCATGCGGGGATCAAACCCGCAGAACGTCGTGCTCAGTGGTTATTGGCGTGGTGACCTATACCACTGGGCTATCCGTGCAGTCAGTCTTTAAGAAGTAGTGGCAGGTGAAAACTTTTTTTATACTAACAGTAAGGAATTTATTTATTGCATATAATTTTACTATACCGATAACTGTACTATCAATAAGCCCATCCGCATCACTATAATAAAAACTTAATTAAATAGAAATATCTTGTTATAATAGCCGGGGATTAACAGAAGCGGTTTCACATGTCATTAAATAAAAATTGTTACAACTTAATAATTTGCATAAATATATTATCACCTATAAAACTTTTTATCATATTTACGGTTCTCAAAATTAACGAGGAAATGTATAAAATTAATTAACCCATTCACATCGCCATCAAATTACTTTTAAGTATCAAATTTGTGGTAGCATTCGGAACTGATTGGGTGTATTAAAATGGTCTATTAAATTTCACGCGGCTGTTAAGTGGTTGAGCCGCTATTCGCTGTTCTGTGGTCGTGGCCTCGGCTATAGATCACGGTACCGTGTCAGACCACGTGCGGTTAGATTCACAGATAAGCCAAACCCCGAATACAAAAATCCTCGGATAGAAAAACGAGCCCGTCATAAATTTGTATCTGTTTATCGGGATTGGGTAACCCGAGAACTGAAGGGTTAGGGGATGATGGACGATCAGTTATTTTAATGGTGCTCCGATATCTGATGAATGTGGATAATTAGTCAACCTTTTGACGTATCCAAGTAGCGTTTATATACCGCTAAACGGGTAAATATTTGGTGTAGATATTTAAATAGAGGCAAAATTAAAGTGTCCTTGCTTCTTTAAACACGTGTTAAGTTGTCTACAATAAATATTGTTTCTCATTAGTACATAAAAAATTGGGAAGTTGAAAGAAGAGAGAATGTGTATTTATGGATTAAAGTTAATGTCGATGATTTTGTTCTTATTCATTAAATATTGATACCATTGAAATGTTTTATTTCAATAATACCTACTTATGCAAAAAACTGGGTAGGTAAATTTCTGCTAAAAGCTTATTCAAGAAGTTCAAATCCCTTGCCATGTTAGCTAATACGTGCTTCATATTCAATCGACCGAATACTATAAAGTTAATACATTTGTTACTGTCTGCCGCCTCCGTCTGGTTCAACCCTCGTAAGTAACGTCTTTCCAATAACATTGTTCGCTTAGAAGCCGTACAAATAGATTGATCGATCACACTCACCCCTTGTCCCAGTGAAAAATACGACAATTTGTTGTAATTACGGATGTTCTTGTCGTAATATAATAGGGGCAAGATCGAAAAAAATGGGATCTATAAACAATGATTTTTTAAAGAAAGGATTTTTAATCTAGAGCTAATGGCTGTACAAAGATTTATGTTGTAACGTTAGGACGGCAAGTCTGCATATAGTTGCAATGAAAGATGCCATGGCTTGTGTATTGATAATTGGGGCATTTATAACTTAAGAACAGCTGAACTGGTTTTTCACCACCCCAAATAGCAGAGTAACAATAAAATATAAAAATTAAAACAATATTGAGACCGGGATGAACGCGTTTAAACCCGCAGGGCTCAATTAGTTGAGAATAATTAAAGAAAGTTATTTTTAATATATTACATATATGAATAGATATTCCGTAGCAGGTCGACTGTGCTACGCAATTTTACTTACTTTTGTCCAAATTTATTTATTTATTACATCATCTCAGGACCATAAATTGTCGTGTTTGTGAGGGTAATAAAATATGAGGAGGTGCTACGATAGCACATAGTGTGGGCTGCGCGGGCGCATTGTGTGTAGATGTATGCAATAAAACAATGATTGTAAACAAACAAGCCTGCGCCGACGCACCGTCATCCTTATCATTTGTTCTTTTTAATTATTTTGTCTTGGAAGTGGGGTGGAGTCGTTATTTTTAAAACAATTTGATAGTATATGTTATTACAGTTTTTTAAGATAACAAAGTTCAGTCGTAAGCCTGCAGACAAAAAGAGAAGACTGTGTGGTTGTCTGAAGCGACTGGAACAAGAAAGTAGGAATCTAATGTAGTCCCGTAAGGAGTAAGCTTGAATTTCAAGAAATTAGATTGCGACACGTCAGATCCGCGGGAAAAGCTAGTTATATATATATTGGAAATAGTATAAAGGAGAAAATGTTGTTAGTGCCCTACGTTTCTCTCTGTTGGCTCATCTTGACGGATTATCAGATCTTCGCGTTAGGCTATTTTCCGAAATGTTTGCGCCATCCTTTACATTATATTATGACTCTCATAAAAATATGTTTTAATAATTGTAATTTAAAGACACTTTAATAGAAGTTTATGTGTCTTTTTACACAATTCATTAATCATACATATATGTATTTTGTTGCAGCAGTAAATTGTTTTTTAGTTTCTATTAAGCTGACTTCTCCATGTAGTCTATATTCGATATTTCAATGTAACATTAACGCCTCGTCATCGTCCGTCCGTCTGTCACACTCGTTAATATTTTAACAGTCTAATTGTACCCTAATGTGAACTAAAAAAGCAATTAAACACCAATTTATGTGATTACAGGCTGGCCAAGTGATTTGTTTTATAGTTTCGAAATAGAATTTGATGTAATTACAGATTGGTAAGTACTTTGTGTATTTTATTGAGTGTTTTAATAGAATTTGTATGTATTCATATATTTACTTACTTTGTAATGTTATTTGTTTCGTTGTACATACTGTAACCCCGGTTACCCATATGCACGCAAACATTTCGACAAAGGTTCGCGCGGTTTAATATCTGTAAAAAACCGACATAGCTTGTCCTACACTTGTGGGTTTGCGTATTCGTGCGAATGTGAGCGACCGGCACAATGAGAACAGATCAAAGATATGTGAACAGATTATTGAATATGACAAGGGATCGTTATAGGCACATATGAAAAAAGTTGTGGTTGGTGTAAAAGATGATAAGCGAACTATAAAAGAAAGAGTGGTTTGGGTAGAAGAGACCAAACTGGAAGTAGAGTGCTTCTCATAATTATTTCTTTTAGTCTCATTACCATTATTTAGTCGAAAAGGTCATCTTTTTTCTGTTCTTTCATTTTTATTATGATTAGAACAGCCAGAAAGATATTAAGAGTTTTCGTTCAGTTTTTTGATAAAATGAGAGTTCGGGTTAATTCGGGCATAAAAAAAGAACCGAGAAAATTGTCGTGGCCATCATTATATATTAAAAACTTATGAAAGTATATTATGATGTGTATTTGAGGTATTATTTTTATACATGTGTATTTTTAATTACTCTATCACTCAAAGGTTTGCTGTTAGAGAACTCAATTTTGAGTTAAGCTCGCCTATGTACATATAATTTATTATTATATTACTGTTTTATGTGTTACGTGTACAATAAAGAATTGAAGTATAGTTTAGTCTCTCTTGAATTACTTTCTTATACCTCTGTACTGAAACCAACAAAGATTTTTATAATAAAGTGCGTAGGCGACATAACGTCAGTCATGCGAGGTACAGCGGGGAGCGGAAGTTTCTCATGCATTATTCACGAACGACGGAGCCTGGCAGGATAATCGCGTTCGATACTGTTTGTTAGTCAAATAAGCCATTGTGAACGTTAACATCTGATATAGGAATTGGTAAGACGTCTTTAGTTAGACCCGTGTAGGGTAAAGGCACACGTAATGATGGAGCCATCCGTGATTACCATTTTGGGATTGAAGTCATGTATATATCGTATGCATTTTTACTTTCTTGGGTAGGTATGATAAACCTGTATGTATCGTGAAAAACATGTGTTTTGAGTTAAGACTTTCGTAAATTATTTTCTAAATTATACGTTTGAACTAAGCTAGGGATTGACTAGCTTTTTATAGAGGTCTACCGCAGTTAGCCTTGAGGGAGGCTTTTACTGCTTCACGAGGTATTACCAAAGATATACCTACTTGAATGGCCTTCTCTCCTGACATTCACCGAATTTGCTACCTATTGCCAACAATAGACCTAGAATGGCATTCTTACCGGTCAAAGGCCAAGACACAATTTGGGTCGCTGAGTACAACGGAGTTTGAAGTAAATTATGTGCATATTTTTCAGTCAACGTCTTACTAGCTTCAGAATCGCATTCATATTTATTGCCCAATGTATAATGTCTTAACACAGCCAAATATACATAATTCTTCATGCATAATATCATTTTGTAATCATGGCAACACCAAAAAGAAAACATAGATTCTATTAATATTATTTATTACCCATTAATACTGTTTATTAAAAGCCGTTTTAAAATCAATTTTAAAATTAAATAAACATGAGTTCTATTAACTTTTATCATGTAGTACATGCTTTAACTCAACTTCCTGTACGATGTTAAATTACATTCATTCTATGGCAGCGTTAAATCTTGTAAAAACTATTTTATTGCATCCACGCCACGCATTCAATCAAACTGTAGAGCTTGCCTCAAGATATTTGTAACAGTTACTGCTTTAACTGGTATTCATATTAGTTTTAAAATGTTTATAGTCAGTCCAGCTGTAAGAGGCTTTAATTATTTATTATGGATCGATATTAAAATATACTTAAAGATTATTGATTACTAAAATGTTTATGTTAGTTCAAAGATTTGTGTGTTCTTCTCGTGATCTGAGCCAGTGTTTAGGTACAAAAAGTCCGATAAACAAGGTGCCTATGTTTATTTTTTTAGGAACTGAGTGAATAGCAATGTTGTCTGTTAGTCTTTATAGATAAGAAGGTCATATCAAATAACATAATCATTACAATGTCTTAAAAAGTAATATAAAAGCTGCGTTGTTTTTTTACAAGATACTCTATATAACTGTTCCGATATTTAACTGTTAAACTGTTCCCCATCCTTAGCACTAACAACGTGTGGAATATTAATCGCTTTTATACGACCTCCGGATGCGTCCACAGTTGTGAATTCACAGCTAATGTTTATTAAGACCGATTACGTTGTATTTGTTTAAAGCTTGTTTATTTTATTACGGTTTTGAGGTTGCGTTACGAAATATCGAATTCTTGCTTTTTTTGTAACTGATTTATATTCGATGTATGGCGGTTCATCGAGAAATGTTGGCTTGTATTACAAATAATTGTTAACCACGTGCATGAAATAGGGATAAGAAGTATGATTATGTATAATAATATATGTTTAGTTCTTTAGGAATAGTATTTATAAAACACACACAATAATAAAAGGGAGAATGTCCTTTTCAATATAGAATTTGTTGCTGAATTATGTTAATTTTTTTATTTGCAACGAGAGATTAGCTGATTCTTTGCTGAACTTTGCTGATTTCTAGTGGCTTTAGAAATGACGGGTCTGCATCGCTAATCTATTATCACAACCCTTAACGATTTCCATAGTCATTACGCAGGACACTAACTACTAACTGCCTTCATCCGTACTTAATTCAACTCCAAAGAAAACTAGTAATTTATGCCCAACGCATTACCCCAATTGCCAAATATACCTTACTCCAATTTAAACTTCAGCAATCTAAGCTTTGAGTTTTCGCGAATAAGGTTGAAATTCCTTTGACTAATTAAATTGTTATTTTAATACCTCTGCGATTCTAGCCCAGTGTCCCCTCACGGTCCGGTGAACAACGGACGGGGCACTTAATTACGTGATAGTGGCGGTCCATTTTAGTAACACTCCCTCTTCAAGTGTTTTGCACGTGTGGCCCACTATAAAGCCACAGTGTAAATTAATTCAATGGGAACATTCCAAGAATTGCAGTTAGAGAATAATACTCGCTATAATATTCTTTACTCTGTGTCTATCGGTGACAGTCGTCAGAAGCGTAATTTTGGGACCATGTGTTGGTTTGACAATACAATTTAAGGGTGTGTCTAAGATTTGGGGCTATCGTCCCTTTGATTAATACTATCCCAATGGTCCGGCGGAATTTGTAATTCGAAAGTTGTGGCAGTAATGTTCTTAGTTAAATTAATGCATTTACGATTTGTATGGTATTTATTTGTTGTTGTGTCAGTAAGAACTATTTATTTGCTTTCATTACTAGCTAACTTTGAAGTGTTGTAATTTAGTTATATACAGTCTGTCAACATCTTTTCTAACAACCCAAGATCGGTCTATCTCGTTCTACGCGTAGGTAAATTCCTGCTGCAATTTAGCGCTCTCCTTGCAACACCTATCCAGACATACTTCTCACGCTGGTGGCTCGCCAATAGCTTATAAAATTTATAAATTAATTTTGGATTTAAAGTCTTTGAAAAAAATTTGTTTACAGTTGATTCCGTCACATATTCTGGTCAAAGAGAATGAAGAGGTAGATCTTCTGGCGAAACAGGCTATGTCTGAAGGAATGCCTCTACTTATTCAGCCCTTATTTTCGGATTTTATTTCGGACCTTAGGTGTCATTGTTTGAGTTTGTGGCAGGAATATTTTGATAATTGTTCAAACTATAAAGGTTTGTGGTACCGGACCATTAATCCGCAGATATCGCTTGTTCCGTGAATAGAATGTAATTCCATCCACAGGAACTCTTTGACTGTCGCCATTAGGCTTCGATCGGGACACATTCCATCTAAGAAGTTTGCTTTTTTAATGAGAAAAGTCACATCTCCCAACTGCCCTGATTGTGATACCTTAGATGATGTGCAACACATCTTGATGGAGTGTGTTCGGACCGAGGCTTTTAGGCGGCAACAGCTGAAGTGTAATTTAGATGTAGGTTTTGTAAACAGTATTTTAGCCTCCCCTTTCTCCGTAGAGCCTAAAGTTCTGTACAGGCTAGCAGTTATTGGTTTTTATACTTAGCTAATTTAGTTTTTGTAAGTATTTATTTTTGTTTGTTGTATGAGTATATATGTGTAGATTTTATAGAACGTTATTGTTGCTAAGCGACAAAGTTCTGAAAAAATTAAATAAAAATAATAAATAAAAATTTAGCGCTCCAAAAATAGTCGCATTGTATAAACAGCACAGAAACAATACCTTTAAGGGAGCAGAATTTTTCCAAACATTAAAAGAAAGGTCAGTATTTAAGGCTGTGACAAATTTTATACCTAAATCAGACGATTTTTTATATAATTTAGACAGGAACTATGGGTAAGGATTATTGTCAAATCCTCTGGAGCCCGAACTGTATAATATGGCTTGCAATCTCAATGATTTAAGTTAATTCGTAATGTAAAACACACTTTTTTCTTGTAGAAATATCAACATTCTACTCATGGCAAGAAAACAAACCAATACTCGTTTTAGTTAAGACGTCAAACGGTCGTTGAGGATTTGAAAGTGGAACGGGGCGCAATCACGAAGGATTGTGCCCGAATCCCATTCTACTCACATATCTCTGGCCAAGCAATCAAAGTAAGAACCATTGTGTTGTACATCCTACCCCCTTTGTCGGCTTCTTTAGTGCAGGGGTTGGGGGGCAGGGTAGGTGCGGTATACTTGGGGTGCAAAAGCGTGAAGGGGTCGCGTGAATGACATTTGCGTAAGCGGCTGCCCGCCCTCAAGATTAGCTCTACGATGATTCTCGTCTGCCTAGACTTGTGGATAGAGAAATCTATTGGAGACTTCACAAATAATATTTGACTAAATAAAATAAGCGTCCTAAGCATTACACTTGTAGTCAATTTGTTGTTGTTTTTAATTTAATCGATTTTATCTATATACTCTGTGAGTAGATACAATGCTTATATACGGAGTCGGTTTGCAATCTACGAATTTGTTACGCGATAAAACCTACGCTATATTATGCATGTTATGTAGACATTGATTATTCAATGCGTTTACTAGAATACTGTGCCAATTTATGTCCTAACTAATGTACGAGTTTCGTTCGGTATAAGTACATAAATAAATGTTATTCTCACCTAATCCGGTTATAATATTGAACAATACAGACATATGTGTTAAAATAGAATTTTAAATACCTTAGCCTTTAACATTTGTACGCTATTTCAATCAGACTTCGAGTCCACAGTTTTCCGTATGCAATCAATGGGTAGCTTCAAGCGGATCCCTAATTTAATCGTATCGGCGGCATGTTGTGACCGAAGTTGTAATGGTGGCCATCTACCCTCCTACTTACTGCAGATCTAACTTATTTAGGTATTGTTTGTGTTCTAAAGACTAATTTAAAGCCATTTAGCTTTCGACCAGAAGAGACGTAATTGCAGAGGGTTGTCATTATCAATAAATAAATATAACATCATTTATGCATCATAAATAAGGTCTTGTCAACACCACCAACATATACGTAAGTTATGCATAAAACACACAGTTAGGTTCTACTTATTATGGGTATATAAGTATGCTTCTTTTGTCTTCTGTTTTCTTAAAACGAGCATTGAATGTTGTTTATCATAATGGTTCTAAAAGCAAAAAGATCTTTTTAATCAACTTAAAAAGGTGTAGGATCTCAATTTGATATCTTCTCAACGCGATATCTTCGGCAATTGTGAATAAATTTCAAAAAATATTTTTGTGATAGATATACTCAGAAGTAGTCCAATATAAACTTCATCAAAATCGATTCAGTTGTTTTTCTCTCGTTTCATGTGCCATTCTCTCCGGTCCTGTGCCAGTCTCATCCAGATTCGACCCGAGACTTTAGTGTATGTCGTCGACCCATCTTGCTCCCGGACGACCGACGCTTCTTTTGCCTAGCCTTGACCACCATTCGGTCAATGCCTTGCTCCACCTGCCATCACTTCATCTGGCCAAGTGTCCTGCGCAGCTCTATTTTAGTATCATTATTGCGGTACCGACTTCCTAAAGGATAATTCAAGTTTATTCTAAGATGCGATTGACGTGATTGATCATAATTTAATCGACAAAGAAAGTAAGTACATTACAGAACATTGTACTGGGAATTAAAGTTTTTTTTTCAATGACAGGCTCCTACGTTCGGTTCAGAAACGTTGATCAACGTAAAAATTTGTTAATCACCTGTCAAACCTTATGTGTTAGCGCTGTGATTGGTTGTTAGCCTTTTGGTCAACCAATCACAGCCGTGATCAGTTGATTTGACAACAATTTAGGTAACATACCTAATCAAAAGCGGAGTTTAATCTGTAATCTACGGTCATAGATGAATTCAAATAAAATTGAATATTATGACATATTTAAAAACTTAGATTTAATCTCAAACTTATTTTTTTTACGATCTAAACCATTATTATAATTTAATCAGAATCTTAGTAGTCAAAGAGTGCCGCAGCAATTCGACATTTGATCTCTGCGTTCACAATCGTCGTAATCTCGAATTCGTATTGTATGCAAATGGTGTTATGTTAGTTCATAGAATCGTCAATGCAATTGAAACTATTCAGACAGTTTGAGGCCGGTGTCGCAGCTGTCTGACACGGGTCTAAGTTAATTTCCGCCGGGAGGATCCGACTCCCGGATTCCTAACGAAGTTTATCCTGTAGATATAACTACAGTATTTGAGAAAGTTTGTATAACACGAAATAAACGAGGGATATTGGAGATATAAAATGATTATGTAGTCTACTGTTTTGACGTTTCATTTTTCCAGAAAAGGCCTTTTTTCTGTCCTTTAATCTGTATATAAATATGAATTCCGATTTCCCTTGATCATGCCATAACTTTCGAACGACTACACCAAATCGGATAATAGTAAAGTAAAGTTAAAACAGTAAAGACAAGGGTTTTATAATATAAAAATATTTTTTAATAAAGTATGGAAATGTTTTGAAAATCTCACACCACCGTGCGAAGCCCAGACGGGCAGCTAGTGTATTATAATTGTGTCGTAACACTTTTTGTAGTACTCGTCGTCGTTATAGTAAAAATAACTTATTTGTTGTCATCAATTTTATGCCTAGTCGATTACAAAGGTATTTAAAAAAGTTTAAATTCACGTGTCGACGAGTAAGTACCAGAAATGTGTGTACGATCTTATTCAAAACACTGAAGAAAATAAAAAGGTAGTAGCTGAAAGAAATCAGTGGCTTGCACTCAGTCTTAGATTCAATCTTACTTTATATCTAAAGTCGAACCAAGTCGCTAAGTGAAGTTAGCCATAATTTGTCTCGGGAACTTGTAGCAGTCTAGTAGTATTAAATAGCGTCGACTGCAAGAGAAATTTACTCCGGATATTTTGTTAACCAGTAACGCCAAAGTTCAGCGACCCACTTTTAAAATTAATTCAGTCGACAACTTTTCGCTAACGAAATTGGTAGGTTAACGTTGAACGATAAAACTTAGATAACTGGTTTCGCAATCCTCACACCCCTTATCTGGACGATATTTTCGAAAAAGTTGTTTTTCGGGTTTGTTTACTCTAAAATATTAAGCTTCTTTGAAGTTTTATGTGATCATGCTTGATTTCAGCGCTCTGGGGTATTTAAATGAGCACCTCATTTTACTTCGAATTAGCAAAAATAAATAAAATTAAACTTATAAATTAAAGTATAAAATTAAAAATATATAAGTATTTCAAGTAAACTAGTTACTTACGTTTATAAACTTTTTAAAAATTACGGCATTATTATTTGTCACACTCGGTACGATGAATTTGCTCTCACGATATTGTATCCGATGTGCCGCAACAAAATAAATACACCAAATAAATTATCCGTTTCCAATAAAACAACATCCTTGCTATGCTTCGTGAAGCACCAATTGTGGGTAAACTTGTATAAAACCCCTTCATTTTGAGACTTATTGTGTGTCACTAGGGTACAAATTCGAGTGTATATAGTGGTATGTTAGTGGCACGCGACGCATATCTTTTGGGCGCTCGACGATTTTTCAAAAACCCATTGGATCCTCTGCGCTTAATCGAGCGGATGTAAACACACCATTTTTCGCGTCTCGCGGAAAAATATCGATATCTCGCATTGTAGTGGAACGAGACAGCGGAATAGGCTCCCACGAATGAATATGTTTTTGAAGTCTGCAATCATTAATCATGCATTGAGTGGTGGCACAATGCTACGTCTAATGGAAGGTTTTGTCGCGAGGAATAGCGGTGGCGTATAATGCACGTAGCGAGGCTCCTGAACAATGCGAGTGAATGCCTTTGTTTCAGTAAAGATAATTCATCTTGACTCTACAATCTGTATTTGATAAAACGCAACTTAGTGGTTTACAATTGCGTGAAGTGCTTAGAAATTATTAAGATGGCTGAAAAAATAGAGATGTGAAGTTCTGCTCCGGGTGGAAATACATTATAGAAAGCCTAGTTATAATAAATTGGTTCTTGTTTTTTCACATAATTAGACTATTGTTTTATGTAGTATGTACCTATGCTCATTGTCTATAAACCACATAGCTGTATTTTCTTCGGAACCTAAAGTCTGTCACTGTCTTCTAATTGATTTAGGAATGAATACACGCTGTAGCAATTTTAAATCGAATAAAATCTAATCATTTATTTTTGTAATTAGGATAAAAAAAAACACTTATAAGTCACATAAAATCATTTTTTTTAGCTCGCTTTATTTGACATTTCCTTACTGGCTACCCTGAGAAGAAATTACGAAAAAAAATTTAGGGGTCAGCCTCTTTTAAAGTCCAGACAATCGTTGTAATTTTAATATTGAGTAAATAAATACAGTGGACAAGTGGACAAGTCTTCTTGAGTACACAAACGATAGGACATGTTATTTGACAGCGGAACTCATAATAAACTCGTAAGCAGATCGTTCATTCAATCTGTGGAACATCAAGATCAAAGGTTTAGAACTTAAAATGAACTTTAGTACTCGGTCCTAAAGTTGATATTCGAGTTTTTATATGAAGGTGTATATGGCCGTGTAAATGTTTTTTAGCTCGCTTTATTTGACATTTCCTTACTGGCTACCCTGAGAAGAAATTACGAAAAAAAATTTAGGGGTCAGCCTCTTTTAAAGTCCAGACAATCGTTGTAATTTTAATATTGAGTAAATAAATACAGTGGACAAGTGGACAAGTCTTCTTGAGTACACAAACGATAGGACATGTTATTTGACAGCGGAACTCATAATAAACTCGTAAGCAGATCGTTCATTCAATCTGTGGAACATCAAGATCAAAGGTTTAGAACTTAAAATGAACTTTAGTACTCGGTCCTAAAGTTGATATTCGAGTTTTTATATGAAGGTGTATATGGCCGTGTAAATGTTTTTTATGTGATTAAAAATGGTCCGAGGCTATCCATCAAGCGACAAGTCGCCTGCGATACGCAGCGCTCCTTATTTGAATAACGCCGTTCGAAGTACAAATATATGGAGATTCTTTTGGACATTATTTTTAAAACAAGCAAGTTTTGCAAGTTACTTAAAAGTTTTTAATAGCAATGAACAAGATGATGTAAACAGAAGCGCAAATTGTAATTTCTATGCAACGTATGTTTTTATTTATCTGACTCCTTGCTAGAAAGGCTACCTATATGTATGCCGTAAGTATAAGATAAATAAAATGATAAATATAAAAAAATAATGTACTCTTTCAAAAAAAAATTTTGTTTAATTGATTTCAGTAACTATATTGGCTCCTCATCTTTTTTGTTTACGTAGGTACCTACATATACAATCCAGTAGATTGATCGTTCCGGTGGCGTATCGGCTGCGCACAAATTGCGGCTCATTTTAATATTAAATCCGGATAACTACCTCCTCTAACAACCGCATTAAAACGGATCCAGAATGGGTAATGGAAAAAGGAACATCAATAATGCAGGTTCATTAAAGAAAGTTCTTTCTTGATCGACTTATTGTCTTTGGTTTTCTATTACTTAGAAACTTTTTTTTCGAGTCAAACGAGAGGCTAGTTTTTTTTGTACAAGCAACTTCTAAAAACATGCCTCTATTTAAGACTGAGTGTCCACAACTTCGCAAGTCTGTTAAAATTTATTTAGTTTCCGGGATGTACTTAATATTTTTTGATACCTGTAATTTTCTTCTATATTTATAATTGGTAATAAAATCTAATACATAAATACCGATCAAAACAAATAACCAACCAAACATAGAGCTTTTTTTCTTTTAATATCGATCGTAAGATTAGTGCATAACACGTTTGAGCGTAATAAAAAGTAAAAAAGCTGTCAAAACAATTTTGAATTAGACGCAATCACTACTTTACATATCAAATAACTACCGAGTGATGGATGGTCTCGATAATATGTATCGAATGGATTTATAATCATAATTCTAATGTTTGTTTATGGCCGTATCTGACCGGTGCAGGCAACGGTAACACCCCATGCTGCCTAATTGATCGCTCGAAAACTGTTTACACAACAAACAGAATTATACTATAACGGTCTCGTGAATGGTCGAGTTATTAATATATAAAATTATAATGTTTTGACTTTAAACCTACTAATAAATAAGTAATTTAATGGACTCTGATCGAACACTGTTTTACCCTTCTCAAAGTAATAAATATGCTATGAATGCCTTGTTATCTCGTAAATGTTAACTTGACCCATAATTTAAATTTTGTCTTGCCTACACGTGAATTTATTAATAAAAATATTTTTATAAAAATTTGCATAAGCTCGTCATTGTTTAGTATATTTTTTTATCTTAATTTTTTTGTGAACTATGGTAACTATAAAATTAAAATCTATGGTAGGTATGCTGTGAAGAAATTCTTTTATAAATCCTATTATCTAAATATGTTAAACCGGTCTGTACGTGGTTTTAATAAAACAAACAGCATGAAAACAAATCGAATTCGATTATCGGCTTCCGAACATTCTCGAATGTTATTTATTTTTCCCCTTTTTGTACTTTAGCAACACCTTATCTATTTAACGCTGCGTTCTGTTACTCCACAATAAAATGTTAAGTAAAATGCTCAGGAAGGAATCTAAATGTTTAGGAATTGGAAGATCTCGGGATGGGGTGGAATTGAAATCGGTTTTGAATAAAATAAAAATACTTACAAAGCTTGTAAAATAAATCATATTTGAACTGCACCGATAAAGTTTTTGGTTCTACTTTGTTAAAAAATGAGAATACGATTCTTAATACGACGAAAAGCTATTAATTTATAATTTGTAAGTAACAGGTAATAAAGTAAGGTTAATTAATTAATTAACAGTAGTATCTCTAAACGTATTGTGTACGTGTATCAGGCCAATTTACATTTTAATTACACTTAGGTACCTACATAAGTGAAACATGATAAACGCGTTTGTAATTTGAAATTTCCACGCACGAGCACCTCCGAATTACATCGCGTCTCATCGTTATCTATTCAACATCTACCCGAACTAAAATTAGGGTAAACAGGCCCGACTTTTTTGTCGCAAAAAGTGTCGCGTCATTTGGGGTGCCGCGACAGTTTAGTCGCATGTTGTTAAAAGATTTGTATGGAACTAGCTGTGTCATGTGAGGTAGACGTGTTTGATGTATGCCATGTGACAGTTTTTATACATAAATGGCTACCTATGTTTGGAGACTCGCTGTGCATTATTATTATTCTTTTATTCGAGTGAAAGAATAAATAACCATGATAAAGGTGTGTATTCTGTGTGTCACATAAATATAATGGGGTTTCTGTGCAACATTGTATATTTATTACATGTTACGTAAAAATAAAGTAACTCTAAATAGTAATTTACAATTATTATTAATTAAGTTTTGTATATTTTTAGTAAGTATTAGGTTCTGGGTATTAGGTATTAGCCCAGTGGACAGTGATATGGACGAATTTTTTGATGCCATATTTTAGGTTTATGTTTTAATTAGAGTAGTTTATTTTGTTATTTCTCTTGTGTATCTATATATGTATAGTTAAGTTTCCATGCAGAATAAATAATTGCTCGACATTTAGACACAAGGTATTAGGTAGCTTCCAAAATCCGTAACGAAATCACATAAGAGCTTCAGGTTACTGTAATTCAATAGAAAAAGCATTACTTTGTATAATATTGACTTTACCTTTACATAATCCAAGACCGAAATATAAGTAACAATTTATTAAATAACGCCATTCCCAGGAGATCACCCTCGGCGTCCGTCATTCCCACGCACGACGCCTCTGCACAATGCGCACTTATTTTTTATTTATGCCAATGTTTATTTTATTTATCTGTTGTGCTATTTTACTGGGCCCTGGGCCTGGGCCGCGGAACAAGGGACGATAGTTGTGCGACAACAGACAACCCTACGACACGCGACGTTAATGAGTCGTAATTTTGAGGATGGCAATATTTACGACGACATAAATTAATAATTGATGGTTGGTTGTATATCAAATAATATTACGAAAACATTTTCTATGTTTATTTTAAGTTGATTTAATTTTATTTAATTGAATGGAATATTCAATATCAAATACCTAATTACATTAGCGTTTTCAATAAGAATTACCAGGCAATGTGGTTTTATGCTCAGCCCAAACGAGTTATTAGTCCCTACAAAAAAAGACAATCTCAACTAAATTGGTATGGTAACATGGCATTATCATAATTGCAAGGAAATCATAAGATAATCAATAAGCAGTACGTCTGGGTTAAACAAACAAATTTGTTCTTGAACTGATCAGTGAAACGACGCCATGTTATAAATATTGGTAATTCGAAGAGGTTTTTGTATTGAGTTCTTATTATGCCTCTGTTACAAAATTACTAGCAGTGTGTTATTAGTCTGTGGTTTCATTGGAAGTAGATTGACATTGATTTGAAATGAGAACTTGATATGTTATGATTAAAAAATAATGTTTACGTGTAAGGAGATAATTCACATTTTATAGAGGTAAACTTTTTACAAGTATAGTTAATATAAATCTATAAAACAAACGATGATCAACACACAGTTTTAGCACTTGGTAAAGAGACGTTGAAATCATTTCTCAAAAGGGGTAATTAAAGATTATACAACACGGATTTAATGTGCAGAACCCTTTGAAAATAACATAATTACTTACATCCACAAAATAAACACATTTAAAACGCAGTTAAAACGAACGTATTGTCAGGTAAGAAGGGCTGCAATTTGCAATTTCGTCGGATCAATATCAGCTAACGAGAGAAGCGAGATTTTAAATTGCAGACTCTGCAACTTGCCGAGGACTTGTAATGAGGATAGAGTATTTTGTTTGTAGGAATTACTTGTCGATAACCCTTGTGGTATTGAATTGGCGTTCCATATTTTTATATGCAATTTTTTTTAATATTTTGGTTTACGAAAATCGAACACAATTTATTATCTTCCTGTTTATTTTTTTAGTTTTTTTTTAATGTGTCAGCTTAATCTTTTTATATTCTAGCGTTATTGGCCATATAATATAATACATATTATATACCTATATATAAAGGGTCATAAATAAAGGATTAATGAGTATTATAATACTTTTTATATTTTTTTAATTCACAATAACATACTGCCAGACAATAGACATCAAAGTAAGCATCAGTATAACAGACCCACTTTTACTTAGAAGTGCGGTAGTATACAAAATATTTCCCCCGAGCCCGTGAAAAATTAGCGGCCATTGTACCGGCTGCTTCTTTAATAAATAACCTAGTTCCTTAGACGAGTATAATGCATAACAATATTTTTTCTACCCTCTTTACAAACCAAAAACAGTTTCAAGGCACTTCCCCATACTTTCTTATTATGTCGTATTTCTTCATCGCCCTTCCTAAATTATGATTAAAATTTACGATAACCGTGAATTTTCCTATCTGGCATCACAAGTTGTTTGTTTAAGCGACTTTCGGAAGATTTTATGCAAAATGTTCTTTGATTATGGGTAAATTTGGCTCAAAGAGGCAGTAAGAGAGTTAAATTTATAATTTTATGCTTTTTGTTTATTAAATACCTATAATTTAGCAAATTGTTCTTTGACTTATCAGGGATAATATGATGTACTTTCAGTACTCATAAATGTCACGAAGTATTTTTATTGGATTTCTCTTTATTGTTTCAAAGGTTTCCACTCAAAATTGTAAATTTTATTATCTTTGACACTCTCTGCATTAAAATAAAGCTAACTACCAAGCCCAGGTGTCCTTGCCTTTATTACTAAGAAGATTTAATACACTAAACTGCAGGAACTACGTACACCATAACACTTCACGTTGCATTCACTAAAAACCATGGACTTCCTTTATTGACCAATTTTGCGATGCTCCCCTCAGTACATCAGCCATACAAAATCCAACCTCATTCTGGTTCAGATAAGGTTTCTTTTGGTATTATTGGGATGTTAACTAAATTTTGCATGGTTTCAGCAGTAGTGCATTTTGCGCAGGTGGCGCCCCCATCGTCTTAAGTTACGAGTTTTCAATGAATGGTTGTTTCCTTGACAGTTTAATTATTCATACGTAAGTTTGTATAGCTTCTCATAAATTAGGTGCAAAAGTTAGTAATCGGTAGGTCGATATTAACGACAACACTGTTTGTCACATCTGCACTTAAAATATATTAACAATTTATACTGAAAATATTGATATAAGCCCAGCAAACTTTTATGCTGCTCGAAATAAAAAAAATGAGGATATTTTTTAATGTTCAAAAACACCTAGACTTAAGACAAAGGTTAATGGATTATACAACTGCTAGTATGTTACAAACTATTATTCTACTCGGCACTCAGCCCTGTCGAGTCAAAGCGTTTACTTACCAATAAATATTTATGAAATGTCACTTTTCTAATAATACAAATTACTAAAAGTAATCTCTGATGTTTTGCCTTTTTAAGCTGTCTACGAGAATACAAAAAGTAATAAACTAAAATGTAAACCGTAAGTGCTTAAGTACTTAATACATAATTTAAATAAAATAAATACTATTTGGACGTCGCTCTCCGTCATAAGCCATGACGAAACTTGTTACTTGAAACATTGAAAGTCAAGTTGAAGTAGTACGAGTGTTGTGACCATGAGTTATTTTTTTTTAATATCTGTAAACTATAAATCTTTTTTAAACTAATTATATTGTAATATTAATGACTAACAATTTACCCAAATAAGGTATATTATAATATATTGCCTATATTATTCTGGTGAGACTGGCTTAACGCGCCAGCTAGTATTCGCCAGTACAAGCCAATAGTCGCAGGTTCGAGTCCTATCTGAGGTTTAAGTTTTTCTATCTACTATTTGTATTTGATAACAAATATTAGCTCCGTATGCGTAAATGCGTTAAAATAATAAACATACTGAGTTATAAAAGATTGTGATGCTATTTATTTTCTTAATCATAAAAATATTAGTTTATAATATTAACTCTTGTTTGGCAAGAACTCTAAAATATACACATGCATAAAAAAACATACGTTGATTTTGTTTTGTCCATAAACTGCCACCATCAATAAGTTTACAAAACAAGAAAAAATATGTTTTGTTTAAATCTGTTCCAATTCAATTATCAAGTCTACGTTCTTTATGCATGGCTACCCTACTCTTTCGGCTGACATGAGGTGATTACGGGCCTTGTTTATTTTATTATTTTTTGTTGTTTTTATCTAAACACGATCGTGATTATCGTATAGAATGGATGGACGGACTTGTGAGTGATTTCTTTTATTTATTTAACCTTTGGGATGGTCCGATGTAAAGCGTATAGAACTTACAATGCGGTACGTTTATTGAGCTTAATTGAATATTTCACAGTTGATTTGGTTTAATGTATTCCTTATTGAAGTAAAGATCTGGATTTTTGTTTTTTTTTGGCACGTGTTTTGTAGGTATGAGTATCTATTCGGTATGGCAGATTCTTCACAAAAGTATGCATTTAGTAAATTTATGTATGATCATTTGTAAATGGGCTTTTTTAAAGTACATAGTATCTGATCTTGAAAATGTGTTTTCTAACCTTCCAAATAATCCCACGGTTCTTACCGTAGGTTCATTTTCAGTGGTTTTCTTCAGGTTATAGATCTGTTCATGATACATATAATGAACATTATTATCTAGAACTTGCATAGAATATCTTAATATTATGTAAACTAGCCTAGTCTTTGTACGTAAAATCTACTTACAAAGGTCTCTTTAAGTTTCGTTGAAAGGTATGAATTATGATGAGTATACCTACTTTTAAGTATACATACCTACATACGTTGTAAACCTCTTCTTTGTACAAGAAGGCGTTTACCCTCAGTAAAACAGTAAAAGCTTGTATTATATTTCGTTTCAGTCTTATTAGCTTTGGTTGAGCACTTAACGCTCTAAGTGCTATGAAATCCATCTGTATGATCGATGAGGTTTCTGCCAGTGGAGATATAAAACAAATATTTGTCCTATTTTAACGTTGCGAAGACGTCTGACATTGTTTAAGATATTTTTGAAATTGTAATTCGTTTTCGTGTAATATAGATTTAGTACATGTGATGTTATAGTTAATTGATGATTGTTTGAATGTGCACCTTATTTAGTTGTTATGTATGAAGATTTTTCTCATTACACAACACTTTTTTAAGGAAAAAAGTGTATTGGCAGCGAAATGTGTTCTTTATTTTATTACCTAACCATACATTATTATTAATTTAAATTAATTTTTTTGCTATTTATTGAATACAAGCCACACGCCCCGTAACATAACATTTGACCCTCCCATTTAATAGGGCGTTCACGGTGTAGGATTAGTCATGGCTGACTCATTGGTAAATTTTAAGGAACTTTTTGTAATTAGGAATGGAAATTTATTTTTGCTTAATCAATGTGCCTTATAAAAAAAAATGCTAAAACATTTTATGTAAAAAGCCAATTTCCCCAAACGGTTTTATCTGCCTTTTTGTGTCAAAAGTTACATTCTGGATCAGGGATTCAGGGCAATGATCCTCCTTCCATTTGTCCACTCACGATTTGTTCATAACCGTTTGTTTACCTACGCATTCTTTATTTACCTAACTAGCGACCCGACCAGATTGGTACGGGAAGGTCAGCAATATAGCCTGTTTTTAGGGATAACGTAGCATTGTAATGGTGAAATAATTTTCGAATTAAATCCAGTAGTTTTTTTAAGTTTATTTGTTACAAATATACAAAACAAAAAACAAATCTTTCCTCTTTATATATTTTTATAGTCAAGTTAAGGAATATTTTTAAATAAAATAAATGAATTAAAAAACTTTTTTTTTATATGTAATAATAGTAAACAATAATTATTTTATAGGAAAATATGAAAACCTAACGGTAAAATTACATTATAGAAATTATTCCCCGTCCTACCTTCAGAAGTAACGATATGAAAACACAATAAAATGACAAGTCATTCGCTGGAAAAAGTAGCAACCGCGTTCCCATTATAAACATGACATTTCGTGTTGGGAAAATTGAATTTCACGGACTGAATATACTGTTTGTGATAAAAACACATTGCTATTTTGTTTTAAAAGCAATACGAGTCTGTACTCTTCTAGTATTTGAGTTGTTTTTTTTAAGAGGTCTACCTCAGTTTCCTGAGCGCAGGCTTTGACTGCTTCACCAGACTTTTTTGGCGAAACCATTAGGGACTCCAGCCAGATAGCACCTACTTGAGTAAATGGTCCTTATACATAGCGACTAACACCCGGTTTCTAAAAGGTAGATTAATTTAAAAGACTGATCCACTTAATCTGTTGTTGAATCAACTGATCAAGACTGTGATTGGTTGACCAAAAGACTAACAACCAATCAGGTTTGACAGGTGATTAACAAATTTTTGTGTTGATAAGCCGTTTAGAAACCGGGAGTTAATCAAAATAAGCTTGTATTTGTAAAGTCGTAGATCCACAAATAATTGTACAATACATATTTATTAAGTTTAAGCCAAGTAGAATAACAGTGGTACACATCTTCTTTATTTCGGCTAATGCTATCTATCCTTTGTTTTAAACGTAAAGCCACAGACGTAGTTTCTGTTAGCACCTTGGTGCAAAAATGGAACTTACAAAAAGGACCCAATATTGCTATTTCTACCTCGCCGATTAACACATATTCAATCATACCTTTCTGTAAAGACGTGAAGCCCATCGTAATTCAATCGGAAATTGGGAGGTGTCCGAATCAACCAGGGTGTCATAAGTTATAAAGGGATTAATCCGAAGTAATAGGTGGCATTACACCATCTGTGTACCTCCTAATAACAATATACGATCACCTTGCCATCCCTACGTTGTGGTTGCCAGTAAACCTATAAATTTCAATTGTTAGTATTTCAATTAATAGAAGCATTTGTCGCAGTGTAATAGTTTCTTGTTTCAACAGAGTTTAGTGCATTAACGCTCTTGTTTAAATGCATGGAATGTTTCATCTGCATAAATGTTATGTACGAAGTTTTATGTCTTTACGTTCCGTTTCTTTTGCCGTAGCTTGGCAACAATACCGTTAAATGGAATACAACAAAATATACATACTAAGCTTAAATACTATCTAAAACTAAATTAACTATCCACCAAACCAATAACTGCTAACTTTAGCTTCTCCAGAGAAAGGAGAAAGCTAAATTTAGTTCACAAGTACTACATCAGCAACAATTTTTAGATATAGTCCAATAACAGCTTCGTTTCGGATATATTCCATCAATATGTGTTGCCTCTATTGTACCACAATCAGGGCAGTTGGCAACTGGTTGCGCACTTATGATATTATTTTACATACATTGTGTAATAACTTTCGTGAGGAGTATTAATAATTATTTAGCAATATAACGGTTTACTCGCGCACATTCTCGGGATCGCCCGACTAGTTTTACATAATGTTTTTGCTACGACTAAAGAATATTCATTATTTAACGCGTACATATCTCTTTCTTTTCTTTTATTAAATTCCATATCTTCATACTCATAAGTTATTATTGAACTATGTTGTCAATAAAGCGATAAATCTCAGAAGTTCCCGCCTGTTTATCTCCTATTGAATTTGCATTGTAGCCAATTTTTTGCCCCAATCGTGACCAACCAAAGATTCATCGTACGATAGTAGTGACTTATTTAACATGCTTCGAATCTCACCTTTGTGTTTGCCGATATTTTTTGCCTTGTTAGTATACAGTAAAAAGTTATTGCCTAATAAAATAACGCTCACTGATCGTCTGTCAAAACTCGTAATAGTTTTACACTGTTATAATTTGGTAGATAATTATTTGTTGTAAAGGTTCCGGGTCGGCTTGTTTGTGAGCGTTGTTTTTGATTTTGAATATTTTTGAGGGGTAACTTTTTTATTTAGAATGTTGCTTCATTATTTTGTTTTTAGTCTTGTGTGATAGCTGCAGTGCCGCCAATCAAAAAAGGTCATGTCCACAGGTCATGTTGGATATTAACCGACACATCATAAAGTAGGAGTTTCTTCTATAAACCTTAGAAAACTTGCTTTCTAAACCCCCTTACTTGACTGACTGACTGCTCGGATAGTCGAGTGGTATCTATAGGTCACCACACAAATTATTAACACTGAGCGCAACGTGCTGCGGTTTCGATCCCCGCATGGGACAAGCATTTGTATGATCCATAAGTCCTTGTTCCAAGTTTGTGTGTATGTGTGTACTTTGTGCACTTTAATTGAATGTTTGTAATATTCCCTGCGACACAAGAATTAAATGCCTTACATAGTGAGATGTCGTTTTAAAAAAAAATATAAAAATAAAATCAAAACGTAGAAGTCCAATGTGCTAATTTTCTTAATGGAAGTAATCCTACTTTTTGAAGTTGGTTAATGACAGACATGATCTTTTATGATTTACGGCACTTTACTTGTCTATTCATTTTCAGTGCCTTTCAAAGCGCAGTTGCTTACAAATTGATGAAAAGTAATAACCACTTTGAATGATACTTTCTTTAACTATTAAGATAAGGAGGATTTTATTATCAGCTTTAAAACAAGTTCCGTCTTTAACTTGTCGACCGTTAACTTTAGATTTCCATATTAATTCGTAAATTTGATGGCTGTCAATGTTTCATCTGTCAAACTGTCATTTAACGACCGTTTAATGTTAGATTGTGCAACACGAGTTAATAGATATTTTAGAATTTGATGTCAGATACCTATTTAAAAGAGAATGCGGAACCGTTACTGTAATTTACCTTTTAGGGTTTTGTACCCAAATGGTCTGTCTCTGTCCGTCTGTCCGTTAGTCTGTCAGCTCAGCGGGCTGTATCTCATGAACCGTGATAGCTAGTAGCCAGTAGAAATTTTCACAAAGTGTGTCTTTTTGTTTCCGCTATAACAACAAAACAAATAATAAAAAGTACATACCGTTATAATTTATCTTGTACAATGTTCGTGTGCGACATCGACTCGCTCTTGACCGGTTTTTTTTAATAAAGTATTAAAACTGCTTTCAGAGTTGTGTAAGTGTTAAAACCTTTTTGGTCCGATTAGGGAGGGTTAAGGCCTACGGCGGGGTTTTCTTTGGAAAACTTAGCATATGCAATATTTAGTATATATGTATCAAAGAGAAAGGTAAAGGTGCTCACGGCATCGGGCCCACTCTGCTGATTGCAGGCGCGCCATTTGCATCAGTCGTTCCTATTTGTGTACACTTGGACGCACAAATATCTAGTTTTCTTGAGAATAACGGTTTCTTTCAAATTAGATCAGGTATCTTCACATTATTGTAAACGGTCTGTATCTACCTATTTGATGGTATGTATTTAGAAACTCTACGATTCGGTTTACCCATAAGCTTAAATATAATATCTGAGTTTATTATCAGTGGATGTTTATTACCATTTTTTTTACTTTGTTATTTGAAAAAGCGCTAAAATAAGTAGTTTCATTCTCCATCTCCGATTCTGTCATCGGAAGTGCTGTGCCAGAATGCGCTTTCAGTAAATAGCTGTCGACAGTCTCATCCGCGGTTCCTATGTTTTTTTTAAGAAATCATTGGAATGACCCAAATATCTTAAGATTGTATAATTTTTAAATGAACTAAATGAAACTAGTTTTTAAAATATTGTTTATGCCTCAAATCTAAAGTAAATATCTAAATGTTATTTTATTATACCTAGTTTGTACACCGAGTAACCCGCTAATTGGACCCTAATACCTAAGTATAGACTCAAATAGGTGTTAGTGTAATCTTATTGTAAGTAAGTGTAGTGTCTTACTCAAGGTAAATGACTTCGCAATGACCATTTTCTTTAAATCAGACGAATCTGCCTTGTATGTTATTTTGCGTACCGAGTGTACAGAGTTCTGTACGAAACTAGCACAGCTTCTTGGTAATTTGAAAGCGTCACCCGCGCCCCTCTGCGGCCGAAAGAAAAACACAACTTTTCTTTTCTTGCGGTTTCACTTTCCATAATACCTACGTCCTACCTTGAGGCTATTCTGTATATCTTTTTTTATATTTTTTTTTTGTGAAGTACCTCAATTTTTTTTATAATAATAATATCTTGGGACATCTCACGCACGGTCATCTGATCCCAAACTAGGCAGAGCCTGTGCTATGGCATCCAGACAATTGATAAACATACTTATATATTTCTAAATACATACATATTATAGATAAATTACACCCAGACACAGAACAAATGATCGTGCTCATCACACAAAGATTCGTCCTTTGTGGGAATCGAACCCACGACCTCCGGTTTAGCAGTCAGGGTCACTAACCACTAGACCAACAGGCCCGTCTTTGTACAATAGTAGACAGGTAGAGTAGTGTAATTACACGGAAATATGTGAAAAAAAAATGTAAAGAAATACTTATTGTTATGATTAAAATAACTTCATAATGAATGCTGGATCCTATAAACTTTAAATTGTTTTTTTTATTTTTTATTAAATAGCTTGTTCCATTGTCCATAAAAAAAGTGATAATCATCATTAAGTATCTTAAATTTAAACGTACCCACCTACAAGAATTTTGATTTGCTTGAGGTTACAGCCAGTTGCCAAGAGTGCAAAATATGAACTTTTCAAGATACTTATAAATATCTTGAGTGTCCGTGTTCCTGTTCGTGTTTTGTTGTGTGGTGGATACACTACAAAATTGTTGACTATGTACCTACTGATTAAATTAAAAAGTATTTTTACTGACTTTGGTTCCTACAGTCAATCCGTTTAAGACGGTTTTGTAGAGAATTTGTCTATAGCTTTGATATTTGTAAATTATTTAATAAAGACACACCAAACTTTTCAAATCAAACAATTATTATAATTCTGATACGTTAAATTTAGATCAGAATATGTTTTTGCTCTAAATTTTCTTGCTTAATTTACTGCTCACAAAACTTCATTCACTGAATGAACCAAACGTCAGCGATCATAGCAAACCATCATGGTTCTCAAATAGTGTTCCTACCTCAAATACCGTGTGTTATCCCCCGAGGATAGTAGTGTGCTTTGAGCTTTGAACCTGCAATATCCACAAGCAAACAGTCTCTATCTCTGGCTGGAAGAGAGTTAGCTCTTTGTGGCTTTGAAATATGACTTCTGAAACTGTTTGATGCTTAAAAATTTGTGGCGGGACTTTTGTGAGAAACGTTGGAAAAATTATTGGAAATTATAATCATTCATTAAAAAAACATTAAATAATAAAAAAAATGCAGTCGTTGACTATAGATACCGACGTATAATTTATCTGTGTATTTTATTCATCAACTGACATCTTTTTTAAAAACATACCTACATACAATTTTAATTAATAATTTTTTAAATTACTTTAATGTTAACAATTGTAATTTGAAAAACGCCAACATAATAATAAACACCACAATGAATAAAACTTTGTAATGTTTTTGGTTTGAGTTCGCTTGTAAATACCATTTATTTATAGTTTTTGTAATTTTGTATTTTCAATCACAATAGGTATCTTTAGTATATATACTTTAATTTCAAACTATCTATCACAAGCCCGGCTAGCTCAGTCGGTAGAGCATGAGACTCTTAATCTCAGGGTCGTGGGTTCGAGCCCCACGTTGGGCGATAACTTTTTGTGTTCTTTTGCCATCAAATAATAATTTTAAACTTAACTATATATAAAATTATAAATATACAACAGAAATAATAAAATAAGCTTATCTAATTAAGACATAGCAGCAAAAAATTCGTCCACATCGCTGTCCATTGGGAGTGTTTCCAAAAGGCTAGCGGCATTGCCACGTTGTATGGCAATTATATTTATCCTCTATCCAAAGTAAAAGCCAGCCCTTGGGTCACACGAAGTGTCAACAAGTTTGTAATAGCGCCATCTACCCAAACATGATTGAAATAATGTACTCATGGCCGTTGTGTCTCAAAATGCTAGTGCAAGTTAGAAGTGTTCAGCACAATCAATAGATGGCGTTGGCTTAAACAGTTTTTTGAGGTTCTTCTTTACGTCAATAAAATTATTATTATTAGATAATATTTACTGTCAAACCTTTCTGTATAAACTAGTGTAAACTGACTCCAACATAGCTAAGGAAGTTGCTAAAAGAAGAAGTAGCGCTATCAATTTCCCACTGTCAAATGTAGGTAGATAGCGCTTATAACGAAAGTTTCTCTGTTCCTTCTTATAAGATGTGATGAGAGAAATTCGGTGTGATATCAATTAATGTTTTCTTCAGCTTAATTTATATATATACCTATTTAACTTTTATTGTCATGTTTGTAAAACAATTAATACTTAATCTCTCCGCAACATGAACGAAGTTTAAGCAAACAACACCTTGCTAAAATTTTTATACTTACATGCACGTAACAATAAGTTACATTAGAAAAAAAAGGTGTATTATTTTTATAATGTACCCTGTACTTAGGAACCTACTATTAAAAACGAGTATGAGTAATTAGTGCAGTGTAGGTACGGAGATTATAATTATAGGCACTTATGCTTAATTATTTCATCTGAAATATAATAAATCTACGTGAATCTACTTTAGTTGCTGAAAGGAAACACCTAATTAAAATTTCAGATTGAAATTCAGATAAAAAATTATTTCAGATTTCAGATTTGGTAAAAATTTATTCTACTAACTACATACTAATTTTTATTATAATTAGATATACGAATACGATAGGTACCTACGTACGCTTTTTACAATTTCGGTGTCCCAGCCTGAGGTTGTAAATGTGTAGATAATTAAATTGTTTTTGTACTTGCTGTATCTTTTATCTTAAAGAAGTCCTTTAAGTTCTGTTGTACCATGACTATCCTATCATCATATCATTAATCCTGAAACTCTAAATGTATGTGCACAACACACAAAGAGCTCTACATAACTTGTGTGCTTAAATATATTTTTATATTTAAGTCAACTTACCATAACTAGTGAACATTGCTAACCGTCATTATACACAGGTGTCTTACGTTTCTTATATAGCATCGACACTGGAGGTAATTGTGCAGCTTCCTTTGCGACATCATTTAGAGCAATTTCGTATAGTTTATATAAACGTAGGTAGCACGCGACGATACCTTATTGTCGGTGGATATGTGACAAGATGACACGGCCTTTGTATATCTGCTTCACTATTTGTGGTAAGGAAATGTTATTTTTTCTAAATAAGAAATCATGTTGGTCATTAGTTGGTCAAGTCCTGGTATTTAAAGATAAAGATACACTGTACTATTCAACAAGCATACATAATATAGCAATAATCAGACAGCTACATTGTTTAAATGTTTCTTTGTTTGAGTAATGTTTAGGCCATAATGCACCTATCTACAAAATTATTTTGTGCTTCTAGGTTATAAGTGTGTTGTTCTGGCTGCAGATATAATTTATTTACCCAATATTTTAAACAAGATTAGTGTTCACCTTTTACAAGTCAGTTTAAAAGCATCAATCAAATCATCGCAATCAATTTAAGTGATATTATGATTTGCCCTTTTGACCATACACTACATTGATTTACTTTATTTATAAACTGTCTTAAAGTACCTAATTAAGTTATCAATAGCAAGGTTGAATACAGATAAAGGCACAACTCAGCACAAGACCTCGCCATAAGTGTAGACATATCGAATATGTTCGGCCTTAAAATATAGACAATAGCATTATCATAACAATAGCTTTCAATTTTCTAAGGAAAACAAATAGGCTGCAAAGGTTTCCCTGTTATATTTGTCTCAGTAAGTTATTTTATTTTACAGATTTGTTGTTTCAGAAAACATTTTCAATTTCAAGATTGTGTATTACTCCTGAAAAATTTAATTTATTCTATTAGATCTAGGTTGCTAGGATTACAAAAGTGATGGAGTAGTTTAATTCACCAATGATAAATCCATACAATAAATATAATTATTTTAATTAAAAGCTGATAATTTCCCTTCATCCGTTTACCTATCCCTGTCTATGGCAAACTGCAGCCAGTTTCGCGCAAAAGGATCAATTTTTCGGTCGAAATTTCTTATTATTTGTTTTTTCAGCACTCACTGGTTGGGGAGAAGGAGTCTCCACTAAAATGGATTTCGGTGAAGAAGAGGCAACAGCAATAATCACAAATTCTACTAAATTAGAAGACGAAGATGTCGAAGTACAGCACACGATTGTACTATCAACAAAACTTAAGAATAACAATAGAAGAGGATTACATACTAATGACGGTAAGATCAAAGATAAGGGCTCGTGTTCCAAGAAGGTGCATAAATTAAGTCCATTGCTCCGTTGTTAGTAAGTCTGAAGGACTTCTAGCGAACGAGTGGAGCAATGGAGGTAATTTTCCGGTTTTTAAATACGAGGAGGAAATCCAAGGAAGGTTGCTGACATTAAATTCTTTTATATTTACATTTTACATTCTGAATTTTATGCAATTTGAAATCAATCTTCGTGTAATGGCGTTTTAGAAGATATTATTTTAATTATTTTATACGCATCAACGCATGCGGAGCGAATAATTGTAATTAAATAGAAATAATAAAAGAATAAACTTAAACCTCAGGCAGGACTCGAACCTGCGACCACTGGCTTGACGCGCCAGTCGCTTTACCAACTAAGCTTCATGTTTTAGAACAAGCCAGTCCCAGTAACAGATAGCGTTAATATAGTCACTGTCCATCATAACACACCCCCAATCCCCATGAGAGTACACTTAGCAACAATTGAGCCATTTGAAAAACGTTAAAGGTCCAGTCCTTTTTTTGTTTATTAAATTTATATTGATACATACAAAATTTAATGTTTTATCAGTGTAACCTTCATAGTATTGTATATTTATTTATTATTCTAATCAAATCGTAATGTAAACATAATTAACAAGTTAAAGATCCCAAAACGCGAAGTTATCAGTGCCGTGCAAGGTTGATGCTGTTGACCTGATACAATCCCAATTACTCGTGACATTTAGGTACATCATTACTATTGTATACCTACTTAATTAATACTTCAAGTTTTATGAACAACTAATTATTTAGTTACCTACTGAATGGTGTTTGAAACCCTGAGTTTAGTAAGTTTTCTCTCAGAGATGCAAGTATTCGACATGCAAATGCCTTCTAAACTACAACTCAAAAAACTATTAATGAATATTTTACCACATCCCTAGGTAATACAGGAAGTCTTACTTACAACATTGGCAATAAAGAAGCAAAAGAAGATAGTGGCGAAGTTCCCGTGGTTAACGGATACAAATCCGTCGAAACCACACAAATAAGAACACCGGACACTAGATACAAGCCCCAAATATATCCTGATTCAGCCTTCATCAACAGAAACATAAGGGATGAGCTCGACATATACCCCAACTATATCACTAATCCATCACAATGGAAGCCTTCAAATTTCTACAATAACATCAACTGGTTGAATCAAGAACTACCTCCTAACACCGACTACAGTTCTGGCTGGAAGATCAGCAGACCAGCCTACCAAACTCCTGGGAAATTTCACAGAAGGATTACAGATGATGGTATGAAAGACTTTTACTGTAGTAAATGTAGAGAGCTTACCGGTCAAGCTTCTAGAGGCTGTCCGAACCAAAGAACAAATACATGGTCGTACACAACTACACCTAAAATGAAGTTAGATGGAAAATTGGTGAAATTAAACTAATTTGTGAGCAGCCATTGTTTTTGTTCATTCCGTATCCGTAGGACAAAAAAACTTGGTGATCTCAGTGACCTTGAGATGTTAAGGTTGAAAAGCATGATGAGATGTAAATTGTGCGCACGTTTCTTATTATTCCTTAATACAATGCCTAATGTTTTCTACAGTTTTTATAATTAATCTTCATCGCTAGATCGCCTTTATTATTCTTAATTTTTAGGTACTGATGTTAAAATTCATTGTGTTAATTACTGCCCGAGGATATCGGGTTAATGATCTTTGTTGTGTATAAAAACTAGACTAATGCAGACTGCAGGCTATTAGATAATTGAGATAAAATAAAATAAAGTGAGTCAAGTTTTAAAAAATAACATTTAAAGATATAAGTTACCATTACAAAAGTTTATTTAGGTCGTTCGATTATAAATCTTTTTACTCATGAAAATTTTGATCGACTTTTTATGGTGCTATCCTTGTCTTGTTTTTATTTCTATCATGCTTACTTATAAAATTAAAATTCTGTTTTTTCCTCATGTCCGTGTAAGTGTTTGATTATTAGTACTGACAGTACGTAGAAATAATGTATTTGTTCGTGAGTCAGTAGACGAAAAACAATTGACGTTCTCAATTGATATATCAAAATAATCTACTGTCGTGTTTTTACTATAATAGTTTTTATCAATCGGTAAATGAGCAGTCAGGTAACGTTTCATCTCTTTATTGATCTTATAATACATTTTGTTTAAATATCGACTAACCAATAACATTAGGGGAATAATTTGGTTTGTTATACGTTAGAATACTTGTTGGTTTAAATAAATTTCGTTATAAACAAATAACAATTTGTACTTTGAGTACATTTTAAATAATTTTCATCTACTCAACGCTCTCTAAAATTTCCAACCATTTTGCTTTCTGTTTTATAATAATTTTCAATAGCGTTGTAATGTTTGTTGACTGTTTGATTAATTACGGATCTTGTAATGGGTTATTTTTCCATTATCATTGATAAATGTCTCGGCTTCTCTTAGAGTGGACTCCTTGCCGTTATTGTTCGATGTTGCAGAGAAAGAACTGCTAGAGGTAGACACGAATCCTCCTCGGTTTGGTGTGGCGGGTTCCGCGTAATGGTTGATTTTGTTCACATTGGGGTTCGCCTGAAATGGTTAAAGGCATTATTAAGATAACATAATGAAATTCCGCGTAAAACCACATAATAAATAACAATACTACGTAGTTAAACCTTCATAGTTCAGCAGGGAAGATACAAAATTACTAAATGCTAGATAGTTAGGTATTGATAAACTTTGTTTCCATTAATTTTCGAATGTTAAAATGTCTTTAAGACACTAGAAAAATGATTGTGTGAAACATTGTTACCAATTTTTTCAGCTTCTATCAATGTTGTAACAGTTGAAATATAATAAAACTTCTATGGATTAGTCGCCCATGTATAAGAAATACAATAACATAATTAAATAGTCGTTTCGATTGAATATAACGTAGGTATTTTATTATGAATTGCGTCGTTACTTTAACACAAAAAGCAGGCCTTTAAGTATTATTGTCTCCGATAGCATTGAAACAATACATACATGAACATTTGTTCATACACCATACATTACAATAATGACTTACTGCAAACATGAAAAATGGAGTGGCACAAATATCGTGTGTAGGTGTGTGTGATAGAACCTTTTTGTTCGAAACTTACATACAGTGCGCAAATACAAATACAAATCGTTTATTTGTCAATGTAGTTATATATAACAATAGGAGGTAGAAAATCATATTTGCGCGGCACATAAGTTGACCTATGTTCAGAACAGAGTTTTAGGTGTCAATCGAAGTGCGGTATGAGTACGGTATCATAAAATATATATTTGAATACAATACGACAAAATCACTTTTACATTTTTATTATATATTTAAACTTGTCTAACCATTTTCTTCATAATTTTACCTGCGCAGACGACCGCCATTTTGGGTCAAGTTACTAGTCGCGAATTCTACCTACTTATATTGTAAGAACACAGAAAGGATGGAAAGCATCGTGTATAGAACAACACAATAGGTATTTGTTAGTTATGATGTAGTTTGTATACAATGCTGGTTGTTCCGAGGCTCATTGAATTATACCAACATGAAGTTTAGTCACGACTGATAAGACCACGTCAGCCTATGTACTAATGCAAACGAAATGAAAAAATAATGACCTTATTGAACGTGAATGTCGAGAATATAAAATAAAAACTTTATGGAAAACGATGTTATTGCTGTAGTTATATACATTTTTCTTAGATAACGTCATAGCATTATTTGTATAATTCGATTAATCAGTAAGGATCGCTGTTCTGCTTCTTCGTATTTTTTTATACTTTAGCAAGAATTTCTAAGGAAACTAATTACAAAACAAAAAATTTTGATCATTTGACCTTTGCTAACGAAAATACTACAGGTAGAGGTAGTGAAGAAGTTCAAGGTAAAGTTCGTGATCTGATCATTACGAAGATCCATATCAAATACCTACGTATGTACGTTATTTTGCTCATAGATAATTAAGGTAGACGTACCGGATTGCTTGGGAAGATTGAGGCAATATGGTGGTTGAATCCTGGTCCTGCCGCTGCACCTGCAAACGCGCCCGTCGCGAAACCTGGCATTGGGTTCGGCATTCCGTAGTCAAACCCGGGGAAACCGTATCCTGGGAAATTGTTGAACGCTGGGAACCTGATGGGAGGAGGAATTGGATAGTAACCAGCGGCCCTATTTGACGTCAAGTCGAACGCTTTTCTAGCTGCGTCTAACGCTAGCCTCTGATTCTCATAATTTGTTTTGAACACCCTGTAAGTACAAATCATGTTAATAATACATCCTTGAAAGTTAGCACAATTTATGTTAAATGATGGTAGCTAATAAGAATTTTGGCGGCATTAGTAAAACTGTACAAAACAAAGTTACCACATTGTTAACTCACTCCCTGAACAAAAGCTTCGCAGTTTACCTTTTTACCCGAGCTCCTCCTCCTTCGCTAAAGCTATAAAATGCAATTATTAATTTAATTTAAATTTTTGTACAAAGGACATAAGACAGGCTTTATATTAACTGGAAGAAGTACCAAAGCGGCAATATATATTTGGAAAATTGAAATTTAAAAAGGATTTTCATTAAAATCAAAGCATTAACAGATCTCAAATAGTTATCTAAATCTTCCAGTTATTTTTTGTTCTTCAGCCTATCTTTTGACCAAAATTTGGTTATTTATGTTTAAATTATCGGCGAACTTAAAAATAGTTTTAGTATTTTTCCTAACCTTGGCATAGGCACTTAAACCTTTTTTTGCTTCAAAAACCAGTTCACGTTTGCTGTAAAATATATCAAAGCATCCAAACTGAGGATCATAATTATGGTCATAAATTTTATTGTACAAAAGTCGTCCATCACCAACGGCTGTTCCACCACCGCAAGCCTTAAAAATGGTTTTGATCTTACTCTTGGAGCAAATTCTGGAGGTTGGACAAATATTCGGGGCCAAAGTTGTCACCGGGGAAGGCGGTGTCGGCGTAATGTTCAGGGTTAATGTCGCCAGTCGTGCTGATGACCTTGCCGTCCTTCAAGCCGTATGTGCCACCGTACCTATTGCCTGCCGAGTCCACGTATGTATATCCACCGCCTCCAACGCTCGTACCTGAAAATGGTAAGGATGCAAAATTACGATCTCCTGTTGAAGATTTATCTGTACTGTTAAAAATACTAAACTTATCTAAGAGGTAAAAAAAAACATTATGTAATATAAAAAATATATCTACCTATTTGAATAATGGAGATGATTGAATTATAATCGAAAATTAATTTTATAATAAACGCTATTCTTATCATCGCCTGTGCCAGATAAATTAGGTATACTATTCTTACATTGAGTTTACACATTATATATGCAAAAAATCAATAAGCAATCAAAATTAACCCATATAAAGGCAGCGACGCCTACGATGTAATTTATGATAATTGTTTTGACGTCATTTTCATAGCGTTAGTTTAAACGAGTCACCGCATCATTCAATTTCAAACCAATCATTTTTAATGATACATTCGATAAAATATTCATTAAAATAGTATGCACATTAATTTTACGTGCACATAATTTAAAGTAAATCAGGGTTCGTACAAGAATTCAACAAGCTATTTTATTTATATAGATTTATGACTTGCAAACCTTAAATCAGTATAAAAAGATTTATCGTATGGAATTTCCCATCAAATATGTATCAGAAGAGGAAACAATACATCAATTTAACTTGTTAATTCGTTCGGTCACTTGAAATACATCGCTATAAAAAGTAAAACTAGTACTTTAGATGCACGCTTCGCTAATAAATCGATAGTTTAACGATTTCATGTCAAAACATTTAATGGAGGCACCAATTCGGTTTGTGGTTTGTAAAAACTCAAGCACATGTGAGATCATTATTTAATCGACGGGAATCCCATTGGACACGATATGATGACCTATGTAATTATGAATTTAATTGCGTCTTATTAGTCAGTAAAAACTATGAAGGTATAGAACTTCGCACTTAAAGAATACTAAGTAAAATATACTTTTATTACTGAAAATTAACATGACTTAAACATTCTTTAGAATGTTAGTGGGAAAAATAATATTGTTGATTTAAATTTTTAGTGTATAGAAGCTACGATTGGGACAAAATCAGAGAATAAGTAGGTACTTAAATTGGATAAAATACCTATAAAAAGAATTAAGTATAAAGAAGAAATCTAACCTTACGTTGACTACGACGAAGCAGCAAATGTTCACAAATTGATTGTTGAATTCAACAATAGGTATAGGTATGAAGTGAGCAATAGAACTGTGGTGACGAACAAAACGTGCACGCAAAGCTGACGTGTTTGATGTCACGAATTATAAAGGAAGGCGTTGCGAATCGTTTACTATAAACCTTGTTTTCACTTAAATTATGTTTATAATAGAGAATTATAGCCTATTTCTTTAAAATTTCTATATTATAATTTATAATATCGAATCTCAATTTAGCTTGTAATATTTTGTTAAAAGAAATCCAAAATGAAATAAGGTGATATTACTTGAAAAGAAAAAATTTAATTAAAGATTCATATTTAGGAAAAAATCGACAAAGAAAGAAAGACGACTGAAGAGGTTACAAAGAAGTAAATTTTACTGTATTCAATTCTCTAGATTGCAGTAGCACCCTAACCATCTGAAATTATTATACTCAAAATGTTGTTTGCGACCAATTGCAATTCAAATGTTCAACAAGAGCTCGGTGCGGAATACGTCACATAGCTCTTGTTGCTTACAATATAGTTATAGAACAAAATGTATTCAACTATTCACACCAAATAACCGGACGTGCGTTATTCTTGATATCTATCAAGTCGTTTTTAATTAGAGTACACTATGTACTATGCAAAATGCTATCAGCGATCTAAAACCCAAAACAGACCTTGTAAAGGAAATCAGACACGTTATTAGCAGAATTTATGTGCATTGTAAAAAGGCAAATTAATTATCTAGAGCCGTTTAATTAATGGAGATACGAATCTTAAATATTTTTTGCATTGTATGATTAGTGTTCTTAAAATTTGAGTCCATGCGGAGAATGAACGTGTTTTTAACGGTTCTCGATTTGTCAATGGACAAAAGGATAATGTTTACATACATAAGAATAAGTACTTCAAGTACTAAAACATTTGCTTTGGCTTTGTTGTCAGAAACAGGTCTTTAGTTAACATCATGTACAAGATCGTCATCATAAGATGTGTTAAAAACATTTGTCGCATTGTTAAAAATGTAAACATTGTAGCTCATTAGTATTTTGCCGGTTTCGTGGGTAAATTTGCTACGTACAATGTTTTTGTGAAACAAATAGGTATTATATGTATTTTATTCTATTCACGCTTTTGTCTCCTCTTCTCCTTTCACATTATTCACAGCTATTTCTATGTAGGCTGTAGGATAATTATTTATATTAAGATCAGCTAGTTATTTAATATCTCCATCTATAGCTAACAATTTTATATCGTTGCAACTGTCAGCACTTAATTTATTATCCTGAAGCGTGTGACACTAATCATCATTATCGCCTAGTTCATTAAGAACAAGTCATTGTGGAAAATTTATATTAACTTAAAGAAATGTTGATGTGTTTTGATGAATCATTTTTTAATTAAGTGTTCTGCCATACTTTTTTGTTTATGTTCGATATATTTGCAGGATTTGCGGTTAGAGTTACTATCGTCACAGGTTGCACGACTTTACTACTATACATATCTATATTCAGGTTACTATTGAATTTCTAGAATAATAATATAAAAATAATGTCTTGGGACCACTCACACACGGCCCTCTGATTCCAAACTAGGCAGACCCTGTATTATGGCAACCAGACAACTGATAAACTTATATATTTCTATACTTTCCTATTATAGATAGATTACACCCAGACACAAAACAAATGATCATGCTCACCACACAAAGATTTGTCCTGGGTGGGAATCGAACCCACGACCTCCGGTTTAGCTGTCAGGGTCACTAGACCAACAGGCCAGTCCTGAATGGGTAAACAGATGTGTTTAGGTAGTCAGTATACACGTTTTGTCGCTTATGGTATGTGGCAAGCATATTGCCATAAGCGAATCCAAATTACCGTCTTATTACATATAGCTCTTACTGCTAACTTTTCCAAAGAAAGAAATTGTATTCTTAATTGCCTCCTACTGTGTGTGCTGTTGTTTTATTTTATTACTATAGTTATTACAGTAAGCTTCCATTAGACGTACGTTAACACGACTGACGTCTTTGTTTAATGCAAGCCTCTTGACGAAACAACATTAATTTTAGCTCTGGCGATAAAATTCAAATAAAACATTGGCTTTTATTATAGAGCATGCACATAAATTGTCCACCCATCGATAATTAATTGGCACAATTTGACAGCTACATCCAATCTTGTATTTTCACCGACAGTTCCTATTACTGTTATCTAATATATTTCTTCGTGGTTATTTTAATAAAGTGTATTTAAATTTAAATGGCCAGTAGCATTAGCCATAAATATTAAATACACATCAATAAATTATGTCTTCACGTTGATTATGGTAGATTTCTACTCGTTTTTGTTCTATTCGTATCATATTCTCATATACGTTTAGATATATCGTATATGAGCCATTAATGGACGTATATGACAATTATGATTAGCTTACTACAGTACAGACATGATCGTATGGAACTGTTAACAAATCAGAATTATTCTTAGGATAAAATTATCTGGCGTTGAAAAAATCCTCCTTAAGTGACATATAAAATCGCTTTTTGAATACGAACAAACTTGCGTCATTCGATTTAGTGATATGGTTGCACATTGCATATTGCATATAGTCGTCATGTATCTAAAAATACATGTTCGTAAACAAACACAGCTTGTATATTATTTGTTTATGCTTCGATATTGAGTGCCCTTGACATGATGTACTAGCACCATTACATAAGTCTATTTGTAAGGTCCAGTAAAGAAAAAGCAGCCTTCTATCAGTGTGATTTTAGAGGGGATAAAACAAGCACTTCATTGCTATACGGGGGCAGATACAGCGCATTGTTATAAAATAGAGCAGGGCAATTTTTTCTTATAAAGTTAATGGTAACGTCACCTCAAAAAGATCACTTCTTTTAGTAATGTAATTATGAAAGTTCAAATTGATTTCATATGTAGAGCTAACTATAAATAAGTTAATCAACAACGAACACTTTGAGTGATCAGACCAGATTAAAGCCTACTATTAGCCCAGGCTATGTAGTCCTACCCAGTTAAAAATATATCTTTGTATTAATGTTAATTTTAAAATATATGGATGTGGACAACATCACAGTACATTGCTCTGAACCCAAAGTAAGTAGCTAAAGCACTTGTGTTATGGAATAACAGAAAATGATGGTACCCCAAACACCCAGACCCGAGACAATATAGAAAAGTGGTTTCCCTATATTGACCCGTCCAGGGATTAAAAAATCTTTAATAACACACATACATACAAATCATGACTCAAAAAAGAAAGCTTCTAAGAATGCTGTTTTTGTTTATAGTCTTTCATATTATAATCACATAAGCTTTTTGTTGGTATTTAAAATAAAGCCCGTAGAGTTATTTACTTGGCCATTTTCTCTAATATAGTAATAATTATGGAAATTTTAACGATAAATATGAGAGTCTGTGAGACTGATTGGAATTTAAACCGCCTTTTATTATAATTATTTGACCTGAAAGACAACCTCGCTTGCCTTTTATTTCGTTATCTAAGTAAATGTTTGGATTCAGTTATTAAATTACAATATTTTTAGACAGCATTTTATCCCTTGTGAATATATACATAAATGAATAAATTGTTTATCAGACAAATAATTTAAAATATAATGTGTCTATAAACAATAAACTATTATGGGTTTTCTCATTATCATAAATCTATCGGAAAAATAGCGATGTTTAGATACATTTTTAAGTGACTTTTTTACAGTGTTAATCTTGTTAATCTATAAAATAAAGAAAGAGGTTTTTTGTTTGATCGCGGTAATATCTGAAACAATAAGTCGGAATACAAAACAATAATGCATTTGATAGCCTAATTCTTTAAGAAGATTATAGTCAAGATAATATAAATTGCCCTAGGAGAAAAACAAGGCGAGTCAAACGGCGGGGCACTGATAGGATGGAATACCAATGACCAACTAGTGTATGTTTCGGAAATTAAACTAGTAATAAAATCACACCTTGTTAACGTAATTTACGACTGGGTACTAATTATTGACACTGATGTAATATGGTCTAATGTTTGGAGTGTTGACGGAACTGGTCTTTCACTGTCAAGGTAGAGTTATATTTTTTTTTATTTCCTTTTTATCACCAGATCAGATTCTAATATACAATGTTGTCATTTTTGGTAGTGTACGTGCTTAATTTTTTTTGTTACCTAGGTACCTTGATACTTTTTTTGTACGATAGTGACAACTAAGACAGATTTTTATAGGGTTGAAAAAAAATATGGTTAGACAATAAGTATATGCGTAGGCTCCGAATTTTAGATATAAGGCCGAATAACAGAAATGTGTTTTGAAGTCACTTTCGAAACGTCCAAAGTAACGAAGCACCAATAAATAGGAACATTAATGATATAAATGAATGTTTATAAGGTAGATGACAAAGCCAAAAAATCTATTAAGTCCGTCAGTTATATAACAAAAAAATAGATCGAGACGTCATGCAAAATTTCAAATCAATGTATCGTGAATTTGAGGTTAAGTTAAAAAAAAATATACGTGTTTATTATTTTTTATCAATCAATCTGACAGACATTAAAAGATATAGTAATCTATTCCATTATATTACAAACACCAAAAACTGGTGAGTTTTAAACGATAATTTGATTTTCTAAGTTCGAACTCATATTTCGCACTATCCACTAGCCACATTTGCAGGACAAAAAATATAATTGCACTATAATAACATTACAATATACATTTCTATGGTTCGTTGGTGATTCGTTACCGTTTGATGCATAAATAAATAGGTTATGTGGTACACGCTCGAGGATTGTACTACCAATTTTAAGTATTAGATTTGTGCCAATTATTTTTATATCTAAACTAACTGACCCGGCAAACGCTGTTTTTATATATATTATATTTATTTATATATCAGGGGTATAACTATATAGGGGTATTAAAAAAAAATCACACAAAAAATCATAAAAATCGGTGATTGTTTTACAGAGGAGTTCGATAACAAACACTGTGACACGAGATTTTTATATATTAGATTAAAAAGCATTGAACTTTTCTTTAGTACTAACCTATCGGGATATAATTCGGTATCTTATTTGATATAAAAATTCTATCTTCTTGCAATTATTTGATTAATTGCAAAATAGAGAACTTACTAATATTGCGAACATAGCTGAGTATTGTCAAGATAATTAACCCTTATGTAATTAACTTACCTATTTGTAGCTAAACTTCAATCAATGCCACCATTCGTTAGGCACGTGTTTATGTAAATCGAATCTAATCTTCGTAGTAGGTTATGTCTTGGGCCCAATATAAATTGAAGGAGTCGTAACTCCATGGCAACTATACGTGTTCGGTTAAAAGTTCACAACTTGTTTGGCGAATAATGTCCTGTCTCTGTGTCAGGGTATAAATCACAAGAATATGACAATGATCATATTATAATAGGAAAGTTTCAAAACGATAAAGGATTGGAATGTATTGTGATCAGTCACGCTATTTCGGTGTTTTAAAATAAATGGGTATTTGGTAGAGCAACAGAACTTATAGAGAGAAATTTGGCACATTAACTACGAGAAATCCGAATGTGTGCCATATTTAGTATTGCGAATTTTACCAGCAGTTTCTAATAATAATAATAGTGGTCTATAAGTTTCACACTGCTGGCCACAGGCCTCTTCTTTTGTAGAGAAGGCACGAGAATTGATCACCACGCTTGCTGATTGCGATTCCATTTTTTGGAATCTAAGTTTCCTCACGATGTTTTCCTTCACCGATTGTAAATGATGTCTTAGAATAATTAAGAAAGTACATATATCTTTAAAAAGTCACATTGGTGCTTGCCTCTAATGAATGGATTTGAACCTGCAAGCTTGAAACAAAAATTCGCTCATAAAACCGCAAGGCTACCACAACATTACTAGCAGTTGAAAGTCATCAATTTCAGATTTGCTGTCGAGCATCCTTAAGACTTTAATATTTGTGGAACATGGGAAAGAGTCCACAACTTGTCAACAGCTCAACTGTTTGTCAGATCACCACCAGCACCAGAAAAAAATATTGATAGTTGCCCTTTGTGGACTAGGCTAGTTGTCATTCGCGTAGGTTCCACTAATGTACAATATTATTAGAAAAAAAAATGTGAATTTTTCTCACGACTCATCCTGATGAATGTTTAAGGTTTCTGTTTAACAGTTAACCTATAAAATATGTTATAAATAGGTACCTACACATACCTTTTGCCAATTGGTAGTATAAAAAATGCCCGTTATACACAGCCCAATAAATTTTATTTTATGGTAAGGATTCCTATAAACATTTTTACATAGAAAGTAACAAACCATAGGCATATCGTATTATTTATGTTAATTTTGAAGATATTCTTTAAGATTTAATATTATATTGTGATCAAACGAGTTTCACGAATAAGATACATACCTTTGTTTTGATAATTGGTTACAATGTTAATTCTTGTTTTATAATTTTATGATTTCTCAAACCGTCATCGATCTGGGGTATCGATAAATTAGGATTAAGGTATGGAAAGCATGGGTTTCGATTAATTTAGTTCATTAGGCAGTGGGTACCTACTTTACATAAGTACAAAAACGATTCTAAGATCGACAGTCAGATTGCGTCATGAACTACATTTTTAAGTTTTTAATATTTAGTACCTACTATAGGATTATATTACCATAATCCTACTGTCCTACTGAGCAGCACACGCTTTTTCTTATAGAAAATGAACTAACATTATTAAGATCACAGATTTCTTTATCAATTACATAAGTCAGCAGTTTTAAGACTATTTAAACAGTTGTTTGTATTTTCAATAACTTTTCCAGTAGATCCTTTTCTGAAGTCCAAGCCAGATTGTTTACAAATAAAATACCAACTCATTAAAAATACCCAATTAGTAATCACTTAAACGCCGGGCGATGATCCAAGATTAAATATTTAAAAAATAGTTCTTTTCCAATTAATATGCTAAATTTAAACATTTATATACATTAGACATTATTAGGTAAAACCTAAATGTTAAAATCAACAGTTACTTATGGTTTTTTTTCGCAGACTTTCTTTAAGTAAATGACTATTATGTATATTTAATATCATTGTAAAATTTGATATCTGCACCGTTACCGAAAGGCAATTAATATTTAAAATTAAAACTAAAGCGTGCTCCTAATTAAAATACTGTTGAAATGATTTGTGTTTAAATTTAATTAATAAATACAAGATATGATATTCTAGAATTTGATAATTTAAAGACTAGATAGTTAATTAAAATTAGAAAAAAAACACAGATGAAACGTTGTTAGCTGCTAACAATGATATAATAATATAAAAATGGGGCAGATAATATGGATGGGCATTTGGAGGTCTTCTGTTTAGGACGTTTTAAAACTATGGCTATCTCTTTTACTTACGTGCTTATCCTTTATTTTGTTCTATACACTTTAGTGCTACTTGACAACATTTTTAAATATTAGGTACTTACCAAGGCGATCAAATTTTAAACGACGGTAACTATGAAGGTAACATATGTTGTGTATAATATCCTTGGCTGCTAAAGTATAATATCACAGATTACAAGGTAAAATACTCTCTAAAATATTTCAGAACAGGTATAAAGTTACTGTTTTTACTTCTTCATAGTCGGCATCTTCATTGCTGAAGGTCGTGTCTAGTCTGAAGTTTTGATTACTTTATTTATTATGCACTTCCACGTGTTTCTGTCTTCGACAGTCTACTAAAAGCCAAAAAAACATTTAAAAATAAAGTTCTAATATATATTTTAAAGACTAACTTTTTTTGGCAAATTTATTCTGATTTTAAATTGTTTCTATTTAATAATCCTGTACCTCAAGCATCGATAGTTCCTTATATATTATATCTACCATAACTATTTTATTTATGACATAAAAGGCAATGTTTTACTCATAAAGAATCCTTAAAAGTGTTACAAACGAGAAAAAAAAACCTCGTTATTCATTTGGAGATTAGGAAAATACCATTGACACGAAAATAACCATTAGTAAACTAATGTTTGTGCCCCCGGGCCCGCCCAGCGGCTCCATCGCCAAAGATAAGTTACTGCTAATAAGAAAGACATCTAATGATCTATCTGCCTCTTTAAACAGCATAGCTGTGAAAGTGCAATAAATCTGTCAACTAATTCTAAATAACGAGCTTATCTTTATTAATTTTTAAACTGTTAAATTAAGCTTTATGTGAAATACGACAATAAAAAGCTTAACCAAGAGCTTTATGTCAAATTAATAGATACATTAAAATCTATGTAGAAGTTTTTCATTGTGCTAACATCTATCCTATTATTTATTTGTATTAAAATTTGTGTCGATATTTTTTTGTTTATTATCGAATGAACAAAAATATATCGACACAAATTTTAACGCACCATTTATTTTATCTATTAATTCTTAACTTTACATTACAGTTACTTGATGTTATTAAATATCGCGATTGTTATAAACATCTTATCTATAGTTGGTGGATCTATGATGAAATGTGTTTCTACCTTTACAATAATATTCAATTGCGTCCATACTTCAGTCGCGCGTGACTAAAGAATTTATTTAATGAAACTATTCGATACAGTATATGGCACATAAACACATTTCACTGTTCATACTATTTACCTTCATCGAATGTAGCATTACGATTTTCCGCATGACTCATTAAAATATTGCTTTATGGGCTACGTCATACGTCACAGGTATTTAACTAAAACATAATTTTATATAGCAAATATATCATAGGTCTCGATTATATTGTTAAAAATGATAATTAAGTAAAATTTTATTATTATTTATTATATTTCGAACTATCGTCATCATTACAATATCCGGCTGTTCTCTGTGAAACCCATACCTAGCGTCTGCGGTCACTGGAACAATCATCTTAAACACCATGTATAATATAGTATAGTGAAACGTTAAGAATCTTATACATACATACATATAGTGAAATAAGCATAAAATATACGAATTTCATTCATCATATCAAGTGTTTCTGAACGAAATAACAGTTGGACGAGTACAAAAAGATAGGAGAGCGGGAAGGTTTTAACTCTGCCATGAGAATTTAATAATTTGCATAGAGTGCGCGCATCGCTAGTAGCCCGTTGTGCCGAGCGTAAGCAATTTAATGGCTGTAACTACTACGCTCGTTTACTGATTTAAGTGAATTTACGTGCGACGACAGACGTTTTTGCGAAAATTTCGATTATGCCGATATTATTAGGGTAATACCTATTAGGGTTTGAGAAAATGTCAAAATCATGTGTGTAAATAAAACGGCACGCTTTGTTTTGCCACTAATTTTACAATTTTACTCGTTCATACTAGAGCCTACAGTTCATACTCGATATGCACACTCTATAGTTTACTATTTTTTTCTCTAAGGTCGTGTCTCTTATAGTCTTATGTACCAATTACCCTTATGAGTTTAGTCTGCCGTATTACGTATCTTGTAGAACCAGGTGTACAACTATTGCTGTGTGATTGCTCATTGTTAATTAGTAATTTAGCAGCAATAATTGCAAATTTTGCTGTTAAATGCTTTTGCAAAATACGTAATACGACAGACTTGTGGCAGTATATTGATTCGTGTGTAGCCGGCATTCACTGAATAAAGACCATGATTTCCATCTAGTAGTATGTATAATCCGTATTTACCTATTAAAGTATACTACATAGGCACAATCGCTAAAGATAGTTATTATTACAAGTCTTGACTTCAATTAAAGCTATTTTTAGACTTGTCTCGCAAAATAAAAAAAATAAAAAGGTGGGTGTTGACCTTTAGGGAAGAGCTAAAAGAAATAAGACCTCGACAAATAGGTTTAAGGTGTACTGGCAATGACTAAATATGGTCATGCCGTTATATGGGATCTTCCATCCATGTTAAAATCTCTGGAACTGCCAGTCCGATTTTAATGGGACCTGAGGTTAAGGGGCATAACATAACATATTATTTGTACTTTTATTGAAAATAAAAATAGGTTTCCTAACAAAACATATATTCCTAAGAAACATAACAAACCCATGAAACTAAAAGATGAGGACGAAGTCGCGGGAGACAGCTATGTATTATAAAATAAAATACGAAAGTGACTCTTGTTTCTTTTATGTAACATACAAACACAAACGAAAATAGTATTAATCAACCAAGCAATTAGAGTTTATAGTTTTTGATTTTAAAACGACTTTTTCTCTTACCCCGTAGTCGCTCTTACCCCACATGACCTTAATCCTCACCTACTCAGCTAAACTAACGGAGTGATTTCTATGAACTTTGGTACGAAATAAGCTGGGACCTCAAATAAGATATTTTTCCGCAAATTTCAACATCCACGTTCGCGAAAACGCAAGCGAAAGCAAGTGTGGCAATATGTAGACTATAATACTATTTTATTTTCTTAAGAAAGACCTTTGAGTCAGACGGGGAGAACTTTTTCTCAGCAGCGGAAAACAAAGAACGTTTTTTGATTTGCCGGTGCGGCAGCGGAGCTGAATATGTTTGCTCGGTACCTCCCCGCTCCCGCGCTACGAGTCAATCTGAAAACGTTTATTGAAACAGGCGTCCGGTAAGCTTTCGGTATCGCGCATACCGAGCATACCGATTCAACACCGCTGCAGCACCGACGAAAAAAGGACGACTTTTGTTTTTAAGTCAATTGCCTGTCACCTACATGAGATTTGTCATGAATTTCACACCTGTACACACAAACTCAAAAGTAAATATGGCACGACACACAAATATTTATTTAGTGCGGGGATGTACCTGTAACTACCTACTCAGATATGTCGTCAATAGAATCATTCAAATTCACATTGGCATCACATTTTCTAGAATCTGTTGAGATTTTCAATTGTTTCATATCAACTACTAGTAATTTGATCCGTAATAAATCTTTAAAAGCTGTCTCCTGCATCTATGATATCCTAGTTAAACGTCTTCAAAACAGTCTAATTTAAATGCAGAATATACTTAATTGGTATTCTAGTCCTTAGTCTGTTGACTAAAAGAAATTTAAAGAGGCTACTTTAAGTTCGTTTTAAGTTATAGCGAACAAAGTTCCGTTGCGTACTTAATCTTAATGCTACGTGATAGTAAACATTGTTGCTATAGGCATCGTGAGAATTTATTTGTAAAAAGTACTGACTGAAAAAATACATACTAAGTATTTATTTGAAACGGAATTCTATTTATTTTCATTTGTTTTTCTAGTTTTTAACAAAAAAGAATTCCTTTTCACCTAAACGTAGCCAAGTCAGACCTTAAGCTACAATATATTATCCTAAGTTATAAAGAGAAATGATAATTTATGTTGTTATAAATAAATTTCAGGACTGACCATTGAACTTGGCACCCATTTAGATGTCACTTCTTTTAGTCAACAACCAAGGCATATATCATTATATTGAACTTGGCTCTCATTTTATATTTATGTTTTTGATGGGATGTAAGATTACAAGGTACCTAGTGTTAACTATAAGTCGGTACAAGTTCAAAGTCAAGGTCACAAGCCTCTTAAAGGCACTTGTAGATAGTCGAGTGTTTAAATAGATGAATAATCAATCCGCTTGGTTAAACTTTTTTTAATTTATCTATCTAACAAGATCCTGGTCCATTTAAAAACTATTTCGTTCCCATTTCTATAACTCATTCTAAAACTGGAATAAATAAGTGGAAAACCAAGTACCAAATTTCCATCTTGCTCATGCAATGTCATATCTATTTATAGTTATTTATATTATTTGGAAAATAGTTTTCAACTCTTCATATGTGAAATTGACCCATTATACTGTGTTACCTAGTAAAATGGGTTGTGGAGGTCAGATAGGCACTCTCTCCATGTAAAATACGGTGCTCAGCTGAATCCGGTAAGATTGGAAGCCGACCCCAACAAAGCTTGGGAAATACTAGGCGGAAGAATATGTGAAATTGACTATTAAATAAAAAAATATATATTTATTTAGAAACTTATGTCATGGTGAACATAAGTTTGCTTGTAGAGAGTAGAGCCTTCAAACACGTTTTTACACAAATTTTAACTTTCGTAGATAAATTTCCCATAAAACCCAGCAAACTTTAGCAATCACCGACACTTCGAATAAAATACAAAGACGCGTGTATTGAACGTTATTAAATGAATACGCGTCATAGTATAAACACAAATGCATGATCGTTAATGAACCGCATTATAATGGTACCATTTATCTAAATACTTTTTAATTACAGCACTAATAAAAGGAATGACTCACATATCAATTAAAAAAAAACTACAGTTCGTTAAAATATAAATAAAAAAAAATATAAAAATGGCTTACCGTAACTCCAAACCACTGGTAGAATCACCAAAAGGATTAGTTTCATCATTTTTAACACGTTCACTTATTGATTTTAAATTAGTTATAAAGTTTGAAACGAGATATAACACCTATATAGAAGGTACAATAATAATTAGTATCGATACACGAGTATGTCGGACGAATGTTCGATGTGTTGTGATGGCTCCGGTAACATGCGCATTAATAAATATTTTTCACTGCGCTTATCACAGCACTACGAGTAGTGAGCGAGCGCGCTTTTATTATTACCATTATTTAAATTTCTACGGTTAAAATAAAATAAAATATTTATTGATTTATTTTCGCACCTAACATTTTCTAAAATTAAATTAAATTGGCGTATAATGATTTTATTGTCAATTGTTTAGTAAATATAACTTATTAATAACGAGCTTGGTTTTTTTTATTTAATATTATTTATGGTGCTGTCTTCTACATAATATAATATTGATTCACACTACGTACTTACTGTGCACGTATTTATTTACAATTGCTTATATATTAAAGTTTTAAATATATGACGGTTTTTTGCAAATAAAAGTATATAAGTTAAGTAGCATAAGCTTTTTGTGTGAGAACGTTCCCAAAATATAACTTGCTTTTTTAATGTCTAACGTGTACAATCAATAATTAAATTAAACTTCTTCAAAATTTATAAAATATTAATTTATATATAGGTCTTAGTACTAGGTACTCCTTTCTCACCCTTGGTTAATGTTATTTAGATGACAGTTTAACTTACTCAAATCATAAAAAGATCAGTCTAAAATAGACGGAATAGATTATTAAAAAAAAATAAAAAATAATAATCGGATTTCATGATATTCTAATTAAGTAAATGTATTGTGTTCATAAAAACACAATTTCTTCAAGCATAAAGTTGAATTAATAATAATTATTACTCGTAAGTTTTTATGAGTTTCTTTAATAAAGTAAGTTCATCATACCTTGACGAGTGTCTTCTAGGGCTGACAACCGCGTATGAGTCACGAACCGGTTCACGAGACATAAAATTATGCGATCTGTGATAAAACATAATAATACTGTTAACAGAGAGCCCTTGACAGAAATAACTTTTTTATTATAATTGAAAGAAGAGCTTCAAATTAACGGAATGTTTTAAAAGTTCTAGCAATAACGGTAGAAAAAAAAATCACAATTTTATAACAAGTAGTGATGCCATTTTTTACAAATAATTAATTTTATACCAGTGTATAAGCATTTAAGAAAAAAGAAAAAAACAAAGTAATTCACACAATAAAGTAATTCGAACTTTGCGTTGCTGCCCTACAAATGTGGGCAGCAACGCTGGCTGGTATTATTATAAAGTAAATAGAAATATTACTAGTTCATACCAAAAAATATTTTCTTTACTTCTGAAGTTGTTTTTTCCATTCAATTCATTCATCATGCAGAGGCAAAGCGCATCGAAGCGTCAAATTTTATTCTTCCCAAGTTGCACGAATGTATTTGCTCGCATTCGCTTGTCTTTTTTTATCTCAGAAGAAATATGAGCATTATTGTTGAGTTAAGGAATAATTAGCAATTTTCAATTTTTAGATCGAGGCTTTGCTGTTCTTTGACTCTGCTGTAGTATGAGTTGAGCCTTACTGTGATAACATTATTTGGGAAGAGTCATAAAATGACAAGTGCAAAAAAAAAAAAAAATAGGTAAATGCCTACGAGGGCAGACGCACAAAATTGACACAAATGTGTGCACTAGGGTCTCTGACGTACAAAGCAACCATTGTATTATTTACATAGAACCCTATGTCGGTTCGTTTGGTCATCGAAAACAATAAACCAAATATGAAAACCAAAGCTATATTTTTTACTTCTATTCATTGTTAATGCCAATTCTATTGTTCTATAAATTATTGTTCACAGTATTAATTAAATGCACAAATTTTAGCGTGGGTGCACAGATGCCTTCGAGGCTCCGTTACCACTAAGACCTTTGTCTAGGTATCATAACTTTCCAACTCGCGTTAGTAAAAGTAGTTGAAGAAAGGCTATTGTTTTTATCTTACCAAAACTAATGTAGTTTATCGCGAGTGATGTTAAAAGTAGTATTTTAATATCTCTAAACTTTTTGTGTATGGAAGAGACTCAATAGCTATAGGTACCATAACTACTAAGCAGGTTTTATGTCAAGCTAATGTCCTGAAAAACCACTGCCTACATCTCCGGGGGATTGAACTAGATATCATTAACCCTAATTTACTATAACGATATTTCTTGTATCTAAACCACACCGATAACTCTTCATTTACGACTTAACAAAAAATATTATGTGTCACATTGACACGGTTCACGCATTTTAAGACTTAAGGCGCCATATAAATTGTCTCAAAGAATTATTGAGGTCCTGATTTTCGTATGAATAACAAAACTACGGCTTGTTGTCATGGTTAATAATCATTGACGTTTGACAAACAGGCTAACGTAACGTTGGATAGTACTGCAAACACAGCTGTTCCTGTGAAAAATACCTTTAAATATGGTCGATTAGTTACACTGAATTCTGATTATAGTAAACAAAACATAAGCTGTTTATAAGTATTATTGTTAGCTAGTATTTGGAACTATGACATTTTCTAGAACACTACATAGCGTTTTAGTGGCCAGAAGTTTTCCTTAACAATCTTTTCCACTTATTTTTTTTTACTACCTGTAACAATTCTTAACACAAAAACAGTAGAGCGACTCATATCGAATAGGGAAAGATTGGTCAGTCAACAAAAATAATAGTGAGGTTCATCGCCCAGTGAGAACCAATTAAGTATCAAGAGACAAAAAGGCCGTCTACTTGCACCAAATTGAGTGATTGTTTTTATAAAAAAAAAAAAAATATATCTACTTTATAATCACAAAAAAAGCTGACAAAGCTTCGTATCAACACATTTTTTTCCGAAAATTCATATCTTGGGTGTTATTACCGCAATTGACTATGACCAAGATGATTATATCTCATTGTTTAATGAATGTAAATAGCGTAGTTTTTGTCTTTATAATTTGATGTATGTAGGTAAGTAAATTCGAAGTAAATTTATTTTTATGAAAACCCGAACTGTGAATGTTTTTGCCGGAAATTAGAATAGGTACTCTGCAATTTTGCTCATGTCAAAAGAGTTGCAAAATTTTATTGACATATGACTTGATGGCGGATTTATGCCCAACATAGGCGACAGAAAGAAAAAGAGTGACGTGTTACGAACTTTCTAAACATGGAGACATATTAGGAAAATAACCATTTACGTTTTGGTAATGCAGACATAAAAAAGATTCTAAAGTATTTATTTTGTTTTAGGTTATTATTTAATCAAATTTAAATTCACATTTACTAATCTAATATCTACGAATTTAAGCCTTATTCAGCATACCAGAGAAACTAAAAAACTTGATCCTATCGCGTCACTTTCAATAGCAGACGTTTTCAAAGAAGTAAATAGCTGTTTGTAAACATCCAGGGGCAATGTCATTGGTGTTTGCAATAAGGAGCTCCTTGTAGGGTCCTTCATGAATAATACCCAGCTCCCTAATAAGGATGTGTGGAGTATTTACATTACAATAGACATTCTATTTAAATTTTGTAGATTCGTCTGTCTTTTGTCTAGTTGCTATTTTGATAAGCATTGATTTAGATAGTATTAACTTTGGTACTTAGCTATTTATGTATTGTCCTGAGGTTTTATTTAATACTAGCTGTCCCTCGCGACTTTGTTCGCGTGTTTTAGTTTCAACGGTTTTTCATTTTTGCAACATTTTTCATTTATGCTCCGCTCCTATTGGTCGTAGCGTGATGTTATATAGCCTATAGCCTTCCTCAATAAACGGACTATCCAATACAAAAAGAATTTTTCAATTCGAACCAGTAGTTCCTGAGATTAGCGCGTTCAAACAAACAAACAAACAAACAAACAAACTCTTCAGCTTTATATATTAGTATAGATTAATATTGAATCATTTATCGTTACTATTAATTACTAAATAATTCATTTTTATAAAATTTAAACTTTGAGCTACGGAAAAAATAAAATTTTAAATTCGATACCTATCCCTAAGATTTTAAAATCTAAAGAGATCCATTAGCAATCTCATACTTCTAGTTATGCAACGTTATTGCTCTTTGTTAAATTATTACTACATATAGGTGTCACATAACCCACTCATTGCTTTCAAAAGTTTAGAAACTTTCATGAAACTGCAATAATTTCTTTGTAAAGCTATTTTTCTTTAGCAATTTATCTGACATATGGTAAAGATTCATTTAATGGTAACTAGTTAAAACTCATTAGTCGGACATTTAGAAATAGTCTAGGAAATAGTTAAGACCCGGTTTTAACTAGCTAAAAATGATAATATTTCATTCTTGTCAATAGAAGTGCTTCTAAAAGTTCTACAGAAATAATAATACTTAAAAAACGTAAAAATATCAGTTTCACACGTGTGAAAAAATGATAAACAAAACGATTATTATTTTAAATCGATTATATTTAGTGAAGTGTTTTGATGACGTATAAAGGTGAAACATTTTCTTCACAAAAACCGTGAAACAATAGATTTTTTCGGCCATTTTTCTCAGAAAAAAAAACAGTCTAGAATGACGTGGAAAATGTATTTACAGAAAATAAATAATTCAATAATTAATTCGCTTCGTTTATACATGGAATATATGTTATTGTTCTGGACCTATTAGCATTAAATATAGAAAACAAAGATTTTTATCGAAACTTCTTGAAGTTACGTGTATAAGTGAAACAGTTTTATTCATGTTTGTTCAAGTGTATATTGCTCGCTGAATCATATAATTATATGGCTTGTTATTTATACACAATACCATTTCTGAGTAATTTGATTAATATTACACCTTTTCAATTTGTATGTAGAACGTTGGATTTTTGCATCATTTAAGCATTCCATAAGATTTCATAAGGCAAACCTCTTAGTTTTTCATGACTGACGTGCATAATAACAAAATATTAAAATATTATTATATATATATAATAATAATATTTTTGATATCCTCATAAATGGTCTTTCTTGAAAAAAAAAACACTTTGTGTTCGCAAGTATTTATAAAAATTAATTAAAAATTTAGCGTAAAATTTCCGTATATCAATTTAATGATATAGGTTTCCAAGATTAATGAACAATTATAAAATTCCAGATAAAGAGGTATTTAAAAGTTTGAAGGTACGAGTGTTATTGCTTGTTTTTCATCCTGCCTAATGATTAATGAGAAGCAATATATCGGCTGTTTTGTCTGTTAGCACCATTTATTTATGCAGAACCCTTCTGGTACGACTTCGAAGTAAACAAATATTAATAATGCACGTGGAAAAGTAATGCGTAGCAACGCATTTAACAGTTGCTAAGCACCCATTTGTGTACATGAATCAATAAATAATATTGTTCTAGAAGTATGTATTTTATAGTTGTTTTTTTTAAAGGTACATTTATTAGGTTTCCATTATCTAACTTTTTTTTATGGCTGTGTCAGATGAGTAACTAAGATTTTAATTACTGTGCAGGATAAAGACTAAGAGTAGGTAAATTGAAACAGAATTATTATGGACGATACTAATCGCTGGTTTTATCTCATGAACGCACATTGTGAATATCTCAGGTCACGGCCACAGTTTGCTATCAGTGCAGGTCGCATCTGATATCTGATATAATTATTATGCGGTTATCAATGTGCTGTTAGGTACCTATAGGGTAAAACCAGGATAGTTGCTCCAGGGATATAGGTGCAGGGGTTTAGTTTAGTTTCGATCGCAATAAGTAGCTTCTAAAGTTTTTTTTCTATTCTATATCTATTAGATAAGTAGGTATATGTATAACAAAGTCGGGTAAGTTACACCTTTTATAACATATAAATGTCCCACAATTGGACACTCGTGTTCACACACTTGGTGTGTGTCGTTAAATCGGCGCGTCGTCGTCATCCCGTTATCGTTGACGTCGCTGTATCCACCGCGGTGGACAAATGCTCTAAAAGTATAGTGCCATATTGCATAAGTATTAATAGGTAGCATTAGTTGATCATGAATTCATGACCTACAACTAAATTAATCGTTTTTTTAACTAACAGACAACCTAATCGATAGCCGGACCTAAAGACGTCCGTTTTGTCCTGTTTTTGTCCATATCCATTACAAGACGTTTATGCAATACATATACAAGCTTGTATACAGGTATATAATTAATGTAATCGTGCCTCACGACCCATGTCTTACAGTGGGAATGACGGCATAGAGTGGAGGGCCGGATGTAACCATCGAAACTATACAGATTTGTTTCTAGGTATCAATTAACATAGATAGGTACCTACTCAATCATAAGATATATGCGTTGACGCCTCTGCTTGTGCTGTGATGTGTATTTCAGAAGTTTAAAATTAGAATTCGGAAAGCAGTACAAGAGAATAAACACGTTTAGATTTCAGTTACATAAAATGTACTCTGTGTTTCTGTGAGCCCTTTTGCTCCAGGATACGAAGAAACTGTTTTGTGCTTTAAGTACCTATACGTGTCTAAGTATACTCTTAGTACAAAACGCATTCCTAAACTCTTTTCCCTTTTCTTTCCACAAAAAGCTACTACCGAGGAGCGCACTCTATACTTGTCTAAGTATAGAGTCGGTATTAGCTCGTTGTGCCGAGCGTAAGCAAATTTTCAACTGTAAGTACTACGCTCGTTTACTGGTTTAAGTGATTTTCCGTGCGACGACAGACGTTTATGCGAAAATATCGATGGTTTAGATATTATTAGGGTAATATTAGGTTTTGTGATAGTTTAATAAAACGACGCGCTCTGTTTTGACACAAATTTTACGGTTTTACTTGTTCATACTAGTGCCTACGGTTCATACTCGATATGCGCACTCTATAGTTTACTTATTTTTTCTCAAAGGTTTGGTGATTTGCAATATAAACAAATTTTATACTTTATCAGGAGTTCTTCTTTTTCAAGCTTTTTTATGATAGTTATTTATTACCAGTTTTTCTTTAACTTGCAATGTAGCTATACCTATGTGTTTGTTTAGCTCAAATAGTGCAAGGTAAATTAGAAACACTCCTTGACGCCCGATTGAGATGACATTTTGCTTATTATATGACATAATAATTTTGGTGTCTATAAAATATTATGGTGGTTTCAAGCTAGACTGATGATGAAACCTGGATAAACTCTGTAACAAAGCGACGCAATCCCATAGTATTGTTGTTTTTTTATTTGTCTTCTCCAGAAATTTGATCCTAGAAGATTTAAAAGAATGTGTTCCGAAGGTATATTTTTAATACAACCTTTTTTATTTTATAATTTGTAACAACCTCTCAAGTTTTGTAATGGTAATCAGAATCAATTAGTTTTATATGTCGTATAATCAAATGTAGAATGATAATTGTAATGGGAGGCATAACAGTTGAGTTTATGATTAAAACATAGTGCAATTATATTAATTATCATGCCAGTCTGAAATCTAGATAGATACATAATAAATAAACAAACTCTTTTATCTAGTGCACTCTTCATTTTGTTAAAAAACCAAGTTTTCAAACATTGCGTTCGTTGGTCGTAACGCTCACAAATACAATTAAACAAAAACTTAAACTAACAGAATTGCTATGTATATTTCTAAGGCGTTGAAACAAAAATAAGTTTTAATATTATTTTAATTATAATACGATATATAATATATTTTTCTGAATATTAACGACTTTCATTTCATTAATAACTAACGAATATCATGATTTTTCTGCGTATCCTTTTAGGATATAAATACATATGACAGCATCACAAACATTGCTCTGAACCCAAAGTAAGAAGCTAAAGCACTTGTGTTATGGAATCAGAGACAACGAAGGTACCACAAACACCAGAGCAGTAAGTACCAGACTAACGTACCAACCTAACCAATGTAGGTACTACTTATTTTAAGGGTGACTCCACAATCGAGACTGGATAAGAAGATATTATATTACTGTACCCATTTTGGGTCACAACCAAACCGAGACAATGTATAAAAGAAGTTTCTACATTGACCCGTCCGGAGATCGAACCCAGGACCTTAGAGCCAGCGACATCTTGAAAACCAATATGTATGCCACTCGACGATAGATAGATTGGCTACACTAGATTTTTTCATTTGATGTAGGGAAAGCAAAGAAACGCCTAGGTATGTTTAATAATTAACTTATATACATTTATAATAATTAAGAACAATCACAGAAATTAACGAGATAATAATCTCATTATGTTTTACACATACTGAAAGAAGGGTGCAATTATTTTGAATGTCATCGACTATGTTATTATACTTATTACATTATTCAGAGTAATTTTATGTTCAATTTATTTATGTGTTCCTTCATAACAAGTGATATGTATTTTACATAATAATCCTTTCACTTAGCTCTTTCAGTGGAATTTTTTTAAAGGTAACATTAATATTATTTTGTTTCATTTTAACGCCATTGTGATATGCTTCAGGATCTTGGTGTCAGGATTTAGAAACCAAATGCTGGCGGTGGTAAGTTTTCGAAGTGTAAGTTCCGGTGCTGAAAACATAAGTAAATAATGTAATGTAATTATTTCATTATCATCATCATCCACAGCTCTTGTCAGCCCACTGCTGGGAAATTAATTAAGAAGTGTTTAAAAATTGTTTTTTTTTTTAGTTAGGTAGTTTTGGTTTTGTACACCTTTATAGCTTAATAGTTAGTATTTTCTAAGCTGGTACCATTGGTTTGGTTCCCTTTAATTACCAATGGATAAAATATATAGCTGTTTCCTTTTATGATGTACTAGATTTTGCCGCGGCTCCGCCCGCGTGGTTGTTGGTTATCTCGGTAAAAAGTAGCCTATATCCTTGCTTGGGATCTTAGGTAATTCTAAGTTATCGCCACTTGTTACAACCCGTAAAAATGCCTCCAGGACGTTACCATTGATTGTGTTATATAAAAAAAAAGTTATTTACTAAGTAGGAAACTTACGAATTTATTAGCATCAGGCTTGATGTTAAACTCTTTAACGTTTCCGTTGTTGTTGATGACCTTATGGCCGCCCGCGTCCTCGGATGTCTTGCCGTTGATGTTGGAGGCGGTGTGGTAAGTGTACTCCGCCTCGCCGTACACCTGACCGTCTGGAACCGGCTTTAAGTTGCGCACGCTGCTGAACGATAGCGGCTGTAATGAAGATACGTTGTTAGAATAAATATTTAATAGTAAAGATCTCCGCTTAAACTACTAGAATATATTATTACCAGTTGTTGCCCACGGCTCCCTCCGCCCACGTGGGAGGTCTTTTCTTAGGATCTAATCTTACCTCATACCAAGTTTCATGAAAATCGGCTCAGCGGTTTAGCCGTGAAAGCGTATCAGACAGACAAACAGAGTTACTTCGCACTTATAATATTAATGTAATAACTTTCGTGAGGAGTATTCGTAATTATTTAAAACAAAATGGTTTACTCACGTATATTCTCGTGATCGCCCGTCTAGTTTCAGAATTAATAAGAGTCCCTAATCATTTATAATATTAAGTATGGATGCTATTAGTCGATAACTCAAACACAACTCAATTTAAAGCCGTCTTCCTGCCTGTAAAGTAACTTTAGGTGACGATAGATTGATATTTAAGAACTAGGCTTTAGATTTCGGTTCAGTATTCGTATTTCTACGTAGGTACCTACTACATAAAATATTACCTGTTATTACTAGATGATATTTTAAGCTTACTTAAAAACACGTCTGAAAGTAGGTAGCTAGCTAATGTAATACTAATGCCCTTATTCTCCAATTTACTAATGCCAATGCACATTTTTTATTTATTAAAAACGCACACAAACAACACACAGTACACAAAAAAAAACTCTCAATGTTAAGATTCCAGTCAGTGCCTCCCATTGACAGCGTGTTTTTTTTTAAACACTGAATCTCCTGCCTGCTAACCAAATATCAATTTTGCATTAGCATTGTATTTAGAACGAAAATTAATATAATAACTTGTAAGAAAACAAGCGGATAGACAAAATAGCTCTGAATGTATATATAATAGGACGTACCTACAGAAAGAAATTCTATTTTCACTACAAGAAATATATATAACTAGCTGTCCCCCGCGACTTTGTCCGCGTGTTTTAGTTTCAACGGTGTTTTTTATTTTTGCAACATTTTTCAATTATGCTCCATTGCTTTTGGTCGCAGTGTAATGTTATATAGCCTATAGCCTTCCTCAATAAATGGGCTATCCAACACTGAAATAATTTTTCAAATCGGACCATAGTTCCTGAGATTAGCGCGTTCAAACAAACAAACAAACTCTTCAGCTTATATTATAATACTAGCTGTCCCCCGCGACTTTGTTCGCGTGTTTTAGTTTTAAAGGTTTTTCATTTTTGCAACATATTTCATTTATGCTCCGCTCCTATTGGTCGTACCGTGATGTTATATAAGCCTATAGCCTTCCTCAATAAACGGACTATCCAATACAAAAAGATTTTTTTTAATTCGAACCAGTAGTTCCTGAGATTAGCGCGTTCAAACAAACCAACAAACAAACAAACAAACTCTTCAGCTTTATAATATTAGTATAGATTAAGTATAGATGTTTCCCACTATTATACATTGTAAGAAACAATAAGTTCTGCTTTCTATTAAGTACTTTATTTGAAGTATCTGATTCATTAAATAGAAGATTTAGTAGATTAAATTACCTTGTCTTCTGTTCATGTCTTCCGCTTAGCACACTTTTGAAATACATTTTTGAGAAAAGTGGCGTTTTTTTAAAGTATTTTTTTTACGTATGAAATAGTAATTACTAAAATATTATTTACGCAGCCTCCTTGTATAATTACAATTGTATTATTATGTCTGTATAGGTTCCTTGACCTGCTAAATCTTTAAACGTCAATCTAGCTTTCAAAATATCTTCTAAAACCTGCTCTTAAAGACCAAAGCTCCAATTACATTTTAATTTATGGCTGTGTTGCACAACTTTATCTAGGCACCATAAATGAACTTCATTACCAAATTATAATAACCATAAAGAATAACCATGCAGAAAATACATATTTATAACATATCTGTGATAATAGTTTTATTCAAAAACTAAATTCGTAAAGTTCTTCCAAACGGTCAAGACTTTATTTTTTTATTTCGTTAAAACTACAGAGCTCTTAGATTTAGGCAAACACGTACTTTAAAGATACTTTTAAGTTACAGTCTACAACGATCGTATTTTTTTATATTTTGTTGATAATGTAGGTACCTAAGTAATGTAACTAAATAGTACAATGTTTTCACGGGCGTTACTTGAATTCTTCACAAAATTAATTTGCTTATTCGCTCATCACACTTTTTAATTGCCGAGGTCTTGCTCATAAATTGTTAAAGGATATAAGTCTTTTTCATGTAGCTGAAAACAGAACATCAACATTAACTTTTTAGTCTCTCTACGTGATATACTTAGATTAATGAAGAAGATAAAATCCTCTTCGTTAATAGAAAATAAGTTACTATTCAATATATGAGAAATCATGAATTTCATTAAGGCGAGTTTTCGTCCCATCTACGACGTACTACAACGTTCGTGACTACGTCTACGACGGACAGCCTCGCACCGCGCAGTGAGTTTTGAGAATCAAACCAATTTTGACCGACTTAAGGTATACGACTTGCGGTGGATTGCGACACGCCACGCCTGGCGGTGCTAGATGATCCGCGATATCACGCACCGTAGAAAGCCGGCTCTATACGCCTCCCGTCTAGAACCTAGCTCCTCTTTCACATTTTCTTTTAATTTGGCACACAGGCGGGCGATTTTCATCACAATATCTTTAAGGCTGAGGCCAATCAATATACCTACCTAAACATAACAATAGACAGCCGTTTTTTTTTCTTCTCAGGTTGGTGAAAAACAGTGTATATCAAACAAAAGCAAGTGCTCAAAAAGACAACCCACAAATAAATTCGTCATAAATAAACCAAGACATACGTGTAGAGTCAACTTGTCTGAAGGTGTAAAATAGAATTCCTTGACTTTGCCGTTATTGTTGATGATTTTGTGTCCACCAACATCCTCTAAGGTTTTCCCATTGATGTTGGACGATGTGTGGTACGAGTACTCTGCCTCACCGTACACCTGCCCGCCTTGAGGCTTCATATTACGCACACTAATGAATGAGCCCGGCTAAAAATAACTGATATTATTAAAACAGACGACTTATAACTTAGACGCTCTGTCAAATCAACCATACAATGTAAATTATGTAATTTTTGATGGTTAGCAACATAAACTGCCTCGTAATTTGAAGGTCTGAAATTTTACAAAAATTAACATTTTTGTTACAAATATAATTCAAATTCGTACGCACCTTAAAAGCTGTCTGTTTCGCCAAATCGCTACTTAACCTGAAAAAGCAATAAATTGTCATTATCAAAAAGGAAACCAACAAAATATACCTATTATACAACGGACAAAATTAATATAAGGTGTACATTGTGCATCGATTTTTTATATATAATGCATATATAAAATAATAGCTAAGTATCTTACATAGTTTAATATCTTTGAAAAGTTTGCAAAATTTAATACGTTGGATTATCAATAAAAAAACATTTATACTCACAAATCTTGAACCTGGTCCCATTCGCCAGACTTTGCTGCTGCAATAATGTCATCATAAGACAAAGGAGCGCCTGAAATACAAAAATAAACCATATTAGGTAAAATACTTGCAATATACCTTGTCGGTATATGCGTTGCCATCGAATTGTTTGTTCCGTTCAGTATAACAGTTGAACATAAATAGATAAGATAAAAAAAATATTGATTTTTGAGCTTCAAGCGTCGAATGCAGTATCTAAGCTTAAATATTTTCATTATATATATTACATTTCGACGCTTGGTTCAAGAAAGAATGTGTAGGGTCTATCATGGATAAGAAGAATATGTCATGAACATTTTGACATCGTATCAGATGACTTTTAAAAATGACTCCTGTTTCGACAGCACGACTACCATATCACGAAATATTAAAGTACAGAATTGATTTTTTTAATATTTTTATTAAACATATCGTCATGCCGATTAAGTATTTTAAAATAAAATTCATAATCCTGTTTATAATATTAATGTGTGGACCCAATAAAACAAGTTGGATAGAATACAGTCGAATCAACAAAGTGATTTATAAATTAGGAACTTAATGATAATGTTGTCAACAAACACGGAACTTGGCGACATTCGCATAAAATGATGATTCTTTACAATTCAATCAATTCACACATAATGACAGGCCAATGACTGGTGATTTCATATTTAGGATAATAAATTTGCAAATGTTGTACCTACACTTCGGAGAATTATGTAATATCTTTTGAATAGTATTTGAAGAATAAAACTACAGTGAAATCCGGCCAAGTGCGAGTCAGACTCGTGCATAAAGGGTTCCGTATCATCCTACAATATTTATGCAGACTTTTTTAATCCAGAAAAAGCTCCAATAACCCATCTCTTTAATTGATGTGGACCCCATACATATTAAATTTATTGATATTTTTATATGTTGTTAAAGCGGTAACATAAGTACACATTCTTTGAAAATTTCAACTCTCTAGCTATTACAGTTTATGAGATACACCCCACTGACAGACAAACGAACGGCGGAAGCTCAGGAATATGGTCCCGTTTGCACCCCTTGGCTACAAAACCTTAAAAAGGAAAATAAGCAGGATTCTATAAAAGGAATTATCAGATACTGAATAAAGGATAAATTTCCCAGCTTGCTTAAATAATACCACTCCATAGTGAGATGTTATACATTTACTGTGTTTATGTATGTGTAGTCACCTATTAGGTACAGAATCTATTTTGATTGCTTATTTTAAGACGAGAGATAATGTTACACTTTGTTTACTACCTAAACTATTAGTAGAAGTAGCAACCAACGAGTCTTGAAGGTTATTTAAATTCTTTATTTTATTTTCCTTATTTTTCTTGACAATCATGCGCATAAGTAACGTGCAATTATGGTCAAGTTTTATGGTTCATACGACAATATAAACCGTAGCACATCGTACTTAAATGGTTATTTTACGTATGCTCGATGCTCTACGGCAATAAAAAGTATGTAAAAAGTTGCACTGGAGTGAATAAAATGTCTAGTAAGAATAAAATAAATCAAGAAACCCAAAACAAACACAAAATATTCCCAACTGCGGACTTTTGCACATACTTATATAAAACATAAATTACATAAAATGTTTGGATGGCGTTTGGTACCTATGCCGAACATATTTTTTTTCTTATCCAATGACAGAGTTCAATTTTGAAAGAGTTACTGGGTTAAGAACTTGAGCGTTAATAAAAATAGTACAATGTAAAAATGTACGCTCAGAAACACTATTGTAGTTTAGGAAATAACAAGTTAAAATTTATAGTCAAAAATATGTAGGTAATGGTTATATTGTTAATTACTGTAAAAAATATTGCATATTATGTATGAATTAATGGGTACTGGATACTTGTTTAGAAAAACCCGTTTGTTTGCAAAATGCCACTTTAAAGATACATTTTTGTACCTATCCGAATAATAACTATGACTTTAGATATTGTGAATTAATTTATGTAGCTGTCTGTATAAAGTGTGAAAATTATTATTTTATGTTTTGTACCGCACAAACACGTTCGATTAATATTTAAAAGGTTTTGAATTTTGATTTTGAAAACAAAATAGATACCTACATCTACTGCGCGTGCTATGTTTATTTTAATTTATCAAATAAAACAGATAACATATTTTAATAAAATTCTTTTTGTGCATGTTTATTATGTTCTGTGTAAACCGGTATTTTTATATTATTTTGAATCAAAGATTAATATTTTTACCTAACATTTTTGGTGTTGTATCTGCATTGATACTTAGTTTAGCTTTGTAGGTACTTAATATTGTTTTAATGCTACTCCTTAGAGAAGCTTACCGTAAATCGTTTTTTTTTATTATAGGTATCTATAACAAGCAGATGACATGCGAGCGACGAAACGTGCATGTACATGAATATAGACTAACAAAAAATGTATTAAAAAGCGGACTCCAGGGAATGGAACCTAATAAACATAGTTTACTCATTTTACAGTATATTCATAGTTAAGTCAGTAAGTAGGTATCGATAAAATGCTATTAAAACTGTATAACAACTCAATGCAGAGCCAATCGTTCACTTGAATGGTGGTTTACCTACTGTTCCTTTTACTACCGACTTATCTTCAGTGAAAAACTATTTTCTTTTATTCGTATGCGTGGAAACAATCGAGTTACTGTAATGACTGTACTCCTAACATTCGTATTTTATAGACTTTGTTATTTTCGAAGGAATGACGCTTTAGAGCAGAATTTTTAGGTACTTTATGTAAGTACTAACTATAGGAATCTAAATAAATCTAAGTAATATTTACCCTTATTTTTTATTCTTATTTAACCCCTAATTTGCTTGTAGTAATTTTTTAAAAAAATAAGAAAAATAATAATGCAGGGATAAAGAAAAGGGTCAAAGTTCTTAATCTGTATAGAGGAGATCTTTGGGCTGGATAGGGTAGGAATGGTCACGTGTTTGTATTACCTCCTGTGATCAACAAATAAGTAATATCATTTACCAACTTTAAGTATGTAGCTTCTCTCAATAATTAAATAAATAGCGTCATCAGCAGAAGATTTCTGTTTGAAAAACTTGAATTTGCTAAGAAGGTTGAGTTGAGTTGAGTTGAGGTCTAATGCTTGATATTTATACAAATTTACCACCGAAGACTGCCAAACCGCAATTAATCACCTCTATTTTGCTAAATAAGTTTGCAATAAATATAAATTGTTAATTTAATATAACTTGCAAGTTTGAATTTTCGCAATCGTGTTTACTACGTAAAATATTGACATAATATAGCGACTTTGTTATTGTAACGATGATGAAATGAAAGAGGTTTTAGAAATCTGTAGTAATACGTAGGGATAAAATAATGCACATTAATTCATTGGAAAACTTGGAACAGTTAAATGATTATATACCTATATGAAACTAAAATGAAAATGACCATGACCCTGAGTTTGTTCCGGCGTTTCTTCTCAAGTGGTCTTTTAGCTAGGGAATGCCGGAAACATCTAGAATATTTGTGTAATAACTTTCGTGAGAAGTATTCATGATAATTATTTAAAACAAAACGGTTTACTCACGCATATTCTCGGGATTGTTCGACTTGTTTCAGACTCAATAGGAGTCCCTAATCATGACATGACGCGGCGGCGGTGGTGTCGCGAGTCAAACTCTAATTCTAGTCGGGTGAGCCCGAGAAGATGCGTGAGTAAACCGTTTTGTTTTAAATAATTACATCTAAAATAGTATATTGCTGTCAATGTAAAAGTGTTTGTATAAACCTACTTACAATAAACCATTTTGAGTTTGAGTTTAATTAGGGTGACTTATGTTTAAAATTTAATACCTAGAAAAATAAAAGGAAATCTGTTTTGTTCAGTTACTATTATAAACAAGTGGTATTAATTAGTAAAAAAAACATAAAACTAGAGCGCCCTGCTAGAAGCATTAACATCTACTGAGGCAGGGTTGGGTGAGACCTACCAATGAAAATAACGCCATTATAATTACTTTTTTCAAAACTTTGGAAGATACGAGATAATAAAGAAATTTACAAACATAGAAATATAGAAACATACACAAGATGTACACCTATTCGTAAAAAATATACGGATAAAAAAACAGGTTTCAAATTAATAGTTCCTTAATTACACAATTTATGAGACTATTATTTACACAAATTGTTTTATTTAGATAGCAATAAACAAGATATATAGCTTTAGAAAACAAAAACACAATAAAAAAAATAAAACGAAAATAAAATTTTTCATAGTAACGAAACGATTTCCGCAAAGTGTTATTCGTATCAAGTTTTGATTAAAATCCATTAAATATGATGTAAGAAATACAAAGCTAATTGGAATTAAGGAATAATATAATTTTATGATATAGTAGTAGGACTGTAGAACTGGCTGATGATATGAAAGTTGTAGTAATAATTATACGAGCTGGTAACTGCTTGTAAATGTATAAAAAGTAGTATTCTCTTAGAGAGAAGGAATCCCGACTAAAAGGCCAAAACTATACCCTAAAAAATATTTTTTATTTAAATAAACATCGATTTGTATTTAATACTAGCTGATCAGACAGTCGTTGTCTTGATGAGCTATACAAATATGAAAATCAAAATTATCTTTATTTCCCGCGGATTTTTCGATTTTTTTTTCGATTTTTTGACAATTACAAATACAACTTAAAAACAATTAAATCTGTCAAGCTGTTCCTAAGTGATGCTCCGTCATACATGTGGCTATTGATTTTTATAAGCATAGATTAATTTTGAGTCAATTTAATAGTCTACATAGTGTAACAATTTACAAAAATATTAAAAATTAACATAATATTAAGAGCGTCATAATTCCAAAAACAAGATTTTATGCCATTTATATGTATTATTTATGCAGTAATTTATACACAAAAAATTCGCAACAAAAACTTAAATAAAAACTCTTTAGTACTTTTGTATATTAAAAACCAGATTACCTACCTAATAATAATTATGTGGTTGCTTACCTTGAATGATAACAACACCCACTAAACATAATGCTAATGTTAAAAAGATTTTCGCCATTTTTATTAAAAAAAACTAGTTTCACGTAAACACGCGCGTATTGTATGACGGTCGCGTCTAAATGCCGCCATCATACCGATACCAACTCTTATATGGAAAGGTACTTTTTTCATATATTATGTCTTTACATGACCAAGACAATATTAATACCGGGAATCCTTTATTTTTACCTGCTCTTTGCTGTGAATGCTGTCTGTGATATCCAAAATGGAAGCCCAAATTAAGCGACCATTGTTCTTTTTTAAGTGTTCTAAATTTTAAACGTTGTTTCTTTCTTTTTATGATTTGAATTAACGGCTTGCGTTATTTATTTATAATAAAAACAAATTAAATAGGCAATGTAGTTACGCAGGTTTTAATGTGAATTATTTAAATAATCTATTTAATTTGTTTGTATAATAAATTGATTAACTATATACTTACGTCCATCATTAAAATCTTTATTGCGAACAGGTGTCTATTGAATAAACCAAAATTATTCATGAATCCTCACAAGTATTCGTAAAAAGAAAAAGAAATCGGCTTTTTGTTTAAATTTACCTAATAGAGTTTCAGAGAAGTGAAGCTTACGGTCCATAAAGTTTGTATACTTCTCTATAAAAATATTTTATCACAGTAGCCAAAAATTACGTGCAATTAGTTTCCCGATTATTTATTGCGGACGCTAAGGGAACCTGTGACCTTGACCAGATTAAATGGATTTTCACGATAACGATCTAAGAAGCTAAAAACATTAATTCTCAACCAGCCGAAAATAAAGGCGGCGATATGGACACTATAAATATTTTAATGCCCCAATTTGTGCAGTGTTTATACTTATATAATAATATGCACTCACGTTCTACTTAAGACAAATACTTAGGTATTTCTGTTTGCTTAAAACTTTATTTTTTCTACGAACATTGTGTGAACTGACTAGGAAAAAAGTAGAAAAAATAAAGTTTTAAGCAAACAGAAATACGTAGAAAAAATAAAGAAAAAGTATGAGTACAAATAACACGGGCCGGTTAATTATTGTCTCATAGCATAGGACTCACCCATATAGAGAAGCAACAAAATACCAATTGAAGTTATCCATACTAGGGTAGGTTCGCCTGTTTGCCGTCCACATCCCGTTTTCGTCCATTCGATGCTGCGTGCTTAAAAGAACTTCGTGAAATATATTCATACTTGTATATCTAAGCAACAAGCTTACATGTTAGGGAGTAGATGACACGCTTGTTATGATTAAAACGAACTCAATCAATATACGGTTTGCAAAGGATGAGCGTTGACAGGTGAAATACTGTAAAAAAGATAGCGCGCTCTCACAACTATCGCGGTAGGATTTCTTTATAATTATAGATTTTAGGGATTTGTTTCTTATTCAAATCAAAGTTAATAAGTCTTATATTTTTAAAAACACTACTGTTTACTTAATAAAATACAATTTTAACTAGTAAAATGAAGCGGACGGGATTAGGCTCTTCGTTTTAAGATAAATCCCTGTTTCGACCAGGGTGGACGAAAACGGGGATCGCCGGGGGTGTCACAAACATTCGATTCACATATACAAAGAACACCCAGACTTAGAACAAGCATTTATGGATCACACAAATCCTTGTCCCATGCGGGGATCGAACGCGCGGCACGTCGCGCGCAGTGTTAATTGGCGTGGTGACCTGTACCCTTTGGCTGCCAGTGCAGTCAAATGCGAAAGTATCTGACTGGCTGTCTGTATTTTATTGAAACTTAGTATGGCTTGGATTCAAAGAAAGGACGTAGGGTAATTCTTGCCACGTTAACCGTTAACTAAGCGGGCAAAACTTCGACTCCACGAAAGCCGAGTGGTATAGGTCACCACGCCAATTCGACAGCGCGCGACGTGTTGCGTGTTCGACCCCCACATGGGACAAGCATTTATATGACCTACAATTGCTTGTTCTAAGTCTATGTGTTATTTATGTATGCGAATTAAATGTTTGTGAAACCCCCAAGATCCAGGGATTAAATTCACTCGTTCAGGCGATGTTTTTTTTTAAAAAAAGCTATTCTAAATATAAACTGCAATATTTAATGAGGTTCAATGATATTGAAGTCTGTAATTTGACTTTATGATGAACATAGTACTGTAATGTAGGTACATCAAACAAGGCCTCCAGGCTTCTTTGAAACCTTGTTGAACAGGCTTGACTTGAAACAAACCTTTATTTATCTATCGACGTACGATCAAGTTTAATCAAGATATACAGTAAATAGATAAGTATACACTGTTTTCTTATGAGACTAAAAGTCAGTACCTGCCACAAATATTCATTTAATTTGTTATAACATTTATTTTTTTGTAATTAAATTCAAATAATAGAAGGAAAAACGTACCACTGTCTTGTTTATTTATTTTTTATCATTCGTATCATCGTCATTCATTTTTTTAGATAGTAAAATTGATAAAAAAATAAAAAAATAGATGACAGGGAAATAGAAAAATAGGGTAATAATTAATATATATTTAAAATAATATTCTACATTTTTTATTCATTTTCTTTTTTAAAGGTTGAGTAGGTACTTACTCTACTAAGAATAGCGAATGAATAATTCTAATAACACATACGAATACAATAGAAAATGACATGTGAATCATACCTCTTACACCCGAAACTAATAAGATCCATACTTAACATTATAAATGCGAAAGTAACTGTGTCTGTCTATCTGTAACGATATCACGGCTAAACCACTGAACCGATTTTAATGAAACTTGGTATGGTTTAGCTTGGATCCTAAAAAAGTACATACACGGGCGGAATCGCTGGAAACAGCTAGTGCCTGTATATAAATGGTTTTGCATAGGTACTAGAATAGGAATGTGGCATAATTTGTGGGAAAACCGACTATGGACATGTTATTTTATTATTCAGGATAAGCTTGCAATTAACCTGTTAAACTAGATTAATTTATGTAAATAATTTAAATATCACTATAAACGTCACATCTGCAGCCACAACTAAATAATATAGACTTTGAAGGTCATAATATATTAGGATTAAGTGGATCATTCTGTTTTTTTTTAAATTGTTGCAATGATAACACAATATTTGTAAGTTAGAAAAATATATGAATGGTTTTTTAAATGTACGGCCAGGTAGTTCTTATTTCTATAAATTAACTGCGGAATCAAGCTTATAAATATCTCTACAGAAGTTTATAGACTTAAGCCCTTAATTTCGTGCCAAACCAATCACATATCCACTTGCTAATAATAATTACAAGACTACAGATAACATAAAAGGTAAAGAAAGGAAGTTGTCTATTCAGAGCCCCTAGACAAGTGACATTTCGACAAGCGATATCGCTGATGGAATCGTTCAAATGTATGGAAGTGACAAGTCCAAGTCACGTGACTTATCGAAACGAAATGTCATTTCCATACATTTAATGTCATTTGAGCGATTTCTATCATCGTTTACGTTTGTCGAAATGCCACTTGTCTAGGGGGGCTGTTTTATTCTTTTAATGCGTCGTTAATTTTTTGCCTATTTATTCTACAAAATCGAAAGGCCACTACTAATCGCACAGTTTTAAAATGTTTTGTACTTGGCAATGTTGTGTTTACGAAATAAGTAGCATAATTCAAAGAATTTTACTGTGATGTGTTACCTAATTAGGGAAAAATACTGTTGTGTTAGTCCGTATAAAAACTAATACACAAAAAGTTTAAAGACAAATAAGTGCTTTAGCTTACTGCGTTGACTAAAGAGGAAATAAATTATAAACAATATTTATTTCATAGACAGATGTGTAAATCTATTTCTATTTTTGTAAAGCGTACTAAGCTCAACTCAAGATATTTTGCTAAAATCTACCCTCAGGCCCTCACTTGAGGGTACATTTTAGCAAAATACCTTGAGTTGCATCCCCCAAATGGCAATCCTGGACGTACTAATGTAGTTACTTTTCTTATGCCGATACAACTTCTTACATAAATTGTTGGATATAAGATCGGGCTTGCTTGTGTTAAGAAATCTTTCCTTATCACTTTTGTTCGTAGTTGTTTCCTGGAGCATTAAATGTAATTAAAAAATCAATTGAATGTAGATATTACCACAAGCATCTTGAAGGAGTATTTTAATTACCATCCTATCTAGTAATACCTATTGAAGCCAGAGGACGCTAATAAATCGTAATAAAGGAAAACAGAAAAAATAATCGGAAATGTTACACGGGCGATAAATAATGTCGTATCTGGCTTATCACTGATAGCTATACATATAAATAACTAGCTGTTCCCCGCGACTCTGTCCGCGTGTTATAATTTAACGGTTTTTCATTTTTGCAACATTTTGTGTGTTTATAAAGGTCTTCCTAAATAAGTTTATTTATTTCATAGTAACTACAAGTCTGGCACTTATTTGTTGCTCTAGTTACACTATTTGTAGCAACTCCACAGCGAAATAGAAGTATATAAAACGAACGAAATATAAAGCCAAATAGAGGCGAGGCCTATACTTTAGTGTTTGCTTTCTTTATTTTCATGAGTAACCAACACGATCTTCTTTTGGCCAGATCAAGAGTTAGAGTGAGTAGAGATGTAGTATTAGCGTATTGGACGTACTTAGGTAACGTCAAAGAAGAAATCTCTCCGTACACTACTAATAATAGCGTACCACATTAAAGCGTGGGACTGCGTAGGCACACGTATAAGTCTATGTAATACTACCTACGTAGCTGCTATTTTTGGTCTGTCTTTGTTTTATTGAATAGCCTAAACAATGGCCCTTGACGTCATAATAATACGTCACTTATTGAGATATATTTTAGGATATTTGGACTATTTTTGATGTTATTACGGGGATCTTATTGGATTATTCCTAACCTGACCCGAAAACCTAACCCGCTAGCGGGTTAGGTTAGGAAAACGAAAAAAATATTATTAATTGTTCCCAACGTAACCCTCTTCCTAACCTGACCCGATGTTTCGTTCCTAACCTGACCCGAAAACCTAACCCGGCCGCGGGTTAGGTTAGGAACGTGAAAAAATATATATTAATTGTTCCCAACGTAACCCTCTTCCTAACCTGACCCGATGTATCGTTCCTATCATAACCCGAATTGCGATATAGGTAGGTTTTCCTATACAGTCAGTCTATCAATTGATATCGTTGATACTTTATGGTTTTCGAATGGCAACAAATTGTCTTGAAGGATGGCACAATAGAATAAATAAAAAAAATAAGAGGAAACTGCAATTTAATAACAGTTTTAAATGCTCTAAAATGGTATTCAGAGTTAAACATTATGAAAAAAATATATTTAAATGAAAAAAGGAGTGAACAATCTATTAACAGAGATTTGTGGATTTTGAAAGTTGTTGGTAAAGTTAAGAGAAGAAAGATTACTGTTGGGCACTGCTTAAAAATATTAAAGTGATTTTTACATTTAAGTTCATTTTCACATTCCTTCCCTCTAATATGGCGAGGGAGGTGATGGCTGACCCTTGCGTCATACTCGTGAACAGGTGCTGCTTGCGGTGACTGGTCGATCTGCTGACTTTGGTATGTGTAGATAATACTTTTAACTTCATAAGGGTACTTTTCGAACTCACAAACTTGTTTATTTGGCGCGGTTCCTAAATGTTTTTTTTATTTTATTGTTATCGGAAAGACAGCTTGCTGGTGTGGAGATTGTTGCGCCGTTTCTTCTCAGACAGCTTAGACAGTACTTAGAAAGCGGTAAAGGGTGGGCGAATCAGGGTGTTGTCCATCTTATTATTTTTAAGCTTGAAAAGTGCTACTTTGTACCCTTTTTTAAATAAACGTGATTTGAATTTAAATTTATATTAAGTAAATTATTATATTGTTAGTTATGTTTCTTAATTGTGTGATATTTGGATTATGGTTTATAAAAAAACACCGATTTGACAAAACCTTTTATTCTAACAAAGAAGCGGGAAAACTTCAACATCTACCTATATCGCAATTCGGGTTATGATAAGAACGATAAGTCGGGTTAGGTTAGGAAGAGGCTTACGTTCGGAACACCCGTGTCCAGGTTAGGTTTTCGGGTTATGATAGGAACGATACATCGGGTCAGGTTAGGAAGAGGGTTACGTTAGGAACACCCGCGACCGGGTTAGGTTTTCGGGTCAGGTTAGGAACGAAACATCGGGTCAGGTTAGGAAGAGGGTTACGTTGGGAACAATTATTAATATTTTTTTCATTTTCCTAACCTAACCCGCTAGCGGGTTAGGTTTTCGGGTCAGGTTAGGAATAATCCGTTTATTTCTAACGTAACCCTCTTCCTAACCTGACCCGATGTATCGTTCCTATCATAACCCGAAAACCTAACCTGGACACGGGTGTTCCGAACGTAAGCCTCTTCCTAACCTAACCCGACTTATCGTTCTTATCATAACCCGAATTGCGATATAGGTAGATGTTGAAGTTTTCCCGCTTCTTTGTTAGAATAAAAGGTTTTGTCAAATCGGTGTTTTTTTATAAACCATAATCCAAATATCACACAATTAAGAAACATAACTAACAATATAATAATTTACTTAATATAAATTTAAATTCAAATCACGTTTATTTAAAAAAGGGTACAAAGTAGCACTTTTCAAGCTTAAAAATAATAAGATGGACAACACCCTGATTCGCCCACCCTTTACCGCTTTCTAAGTACTGTCTAAGCTGTCTGAGAAGAAACGGCGCAACAATCTCCACACCAGCAAGCTGTCTTTCCGATAACAATAAAATAAAAAAAACATTTAGGAACCGCGCCAAATAAACAAGTTTGTGAGTTCGAAAAGTACCCTTATGAAGTTAAAAGTATTATCTACACATACCAAAGTCAGCAGATCGACCAGTCACCGCAAGCAGCACCTGTTCACGAGTATGACGCAAGGGTCAGCCATCACCTCCCTCGCCATATTAGAGGGAAGGAATGTGAAAATGAACTTAAATGTAAAAATCACTTTAATATTTTTAAGCAGTGCCCAACAGTAATCTTTCTTCTCTTAACTTTACCAACAACTTTCAAAATCCACAAATCTCTGTTAATAGATTGTTCACTCCTTTTTTCATTTAAATATATTTTTTTCATAATGTTTAACTCTGAATACCATTTTAGAGCATTTAAAACTGTTATTAAATTGCAGTTTCCTCTTATTTTTTTTATTTATTCTATTGTGCCATCCTTCAAGACAATTTGTTGCCATTCGAAAACCATAAAGTATCAACGATATCAATTGATAGACTGACTGTATAGGAAAACCTACCTATATCGCAATTCGGGTTATGATAGGAACGATACATCGGGTCAGGTTAGGAAGAGGGTTACGTTGGGAACAATTAATATATATTTTTTCACGTTCCTAACCTAACCCGCGGCCGGGTTAGGTTTTCGGGTCAGGTTAGGAACGAAACATCGGGTCAGGTTAGGAAGAGGGTTACGTTGGGAACAATTAATAATATTTTTTTCGTTTTCCTAACCTAACCCGCTAGCGGGTTAGGTTTTCGGGTCAGGTTAGGAATAATCCGAACACCCGCGACCGGGTTAGGTTTTCGGGTCAGGTTAGGAACGAAACATCGGGTCAGGTTAGGAAGAGGGTTACGTTGGGAACAATTATTAATATTTTTTTCATTTTCCTAACCTAACCCGCTAGCGGGTTAGGTTTTCGGGTCAGGTTAGGAATAATCCGTTTATTTCCCTAATAAATAAATAAATAATTTTAATAAATTCGGTTTCTTTTTACATTAATGTGTAATCAATTGGTGATAAGATTCTAAAGATTTGAACAAAGTCTCCTTAATTAAAAAACGTCATTAAATACATTGTTCGCAAAGAATATTCTGAGTAATTTGTACTATTGTTCTATGTTGCATGAACACAATTTAAATTTTATTTACCATTTGCTCAGCTGAATAATAGTAGCACATTATGTGTACATAGACTACGCAACTGGACCTTTATTTGTTCTGAACGGATTGTTTAGAAGTAACGAATTATTAGTAAAATTATATGTAATAGGAAACTATAATTTAAAAGAAATGTACTTACCCAAGTAAATAATTTCTTTCGAATTATTGTTTACGCTTATAAAAGCAATTTTACAAATGATTATAAATTAAATAATTCGTTTACATCCATACTCTTATTTACATAGTTATTCTAATTGCAATTATTTAATATAAATTAATTTAAAAAATATTTTTAGTACGTAGTAATTGGTTTTGCACATAATTAATTTTAAGTCTGTATGTAAATGTGCAACGCGCATGTTCTACTTATTTGTCATCGTTGTTACAGGAAAATCTCATAGATGAGGTCAATGACTTATTTAAATAATTATTTACTAATTGCTTTTTTCGACCAATTGAGCATGAATGTTTACAAAAATATTTCACATACCGTTAACAGAAGCCAACGCGACAATCGCGAACAAAATTAAAAATTTCGTCATTTTTAAGTATTATCACTTGTTAGTTTCAGTAACTGTTTAAATCAAATCTCACAATGTTATGAAAAATATGAAAACTTCAGGACTTATATATACACCATGTGTGACCTTCAAACGGTCATTGTTTTCGAAATGAATGTCAAGAGGAGACTGAGGTAAAGTGAACTACACAATAACAACGTCGTTACTGATTACAGCCTTATTTATTAAAATTAATATTTGGGGTCCAAATAGTATTTAATTTTTAATTTATAAATTTATAATTAAAAAAAAATATATAGTTTTACTCAGGGCCTGTTAGCATTGTACCTACTATTAAATAGGTTCCAGAAACTACAGAAGTTTTAAACTCATGTATTTAAGTTGAGCCTAATCACAGTTAAATCTAATAATGAGTTAATAAAATCTATATTAAAAACTCTAAAATCGAATTGTGTAACAACTAACCAAGTCTTTTGAAGAACTTGCAGTCGAATCTAATAAATTATATTGTAATTTAGTAAACATGTGTGACCCGAATTACTTAAATAATAATCATTTCTGCAACGGATTATTATAGACAAATATATTTCCTTGTAATAAATTATTTACGGCTGGCACAATTCGCTGTTTTATGTTTTACTGTTAACGAGAGAGTTTGTGGACTAAAGTTAATGTTCTCTGTACACAATATAAAAGCAAGAAAATAAAATTTAAAAGATTATTAATGTCAACTGTTATTCTGTGAATAAATTTATTGAAATATTTATTTAGAACATAACGGTTACTCACGCACATTCTCGGGATCGCTCGACTAGTTTCAGACTCAATAGGAGTCCCTGATCAAGAGCTGACACGGCGGCGGTGGTGTCGCGAGTCGATATATAGGTGTATATTGAGTCTGAAACTAGCTGGACGATCCCGAGAATGTGCGTGAATAAACCGTTATGTTCTAAATAAATATGAATACTCCACACCAAAAGTTATTATTCAAATTTATTAAGGGCTGTAAATAATTATACTTATTATAAATCAAAGTGTTTTAATAGTATTTATTTTTCGATTGGTTGAATTTACCCCTTAACATGCAACATTATTTGTAAAATTTGTAATGTCTATCATTGAGAGAATAGATTTTGAACGACAGCATGAAGAGTAAACGATTCTGTCGAATGTGGCGATGACGAACGTTGCTCTTTTGTTAATATTCCTCGAATTTCTTACAATGTAATTGTAACGGCTCGTTATGAAAAATATGTCTTTAGGAACGAAACACATAGTGAATGTACGAACGTGAATAACATTCTAGAAAAGTTGAATAGAACTCGTTTATTTGTTGTCTAAATAATACATTGAACCATACTAGAATTTTCTTCTTTGTTTCGAGTTTAGTGACATGTGGAATTGCTGAATTAATAATGCATGTGTAGTCTGTAATACAAATATATATAACAAAGATTTAAAATGCAGGAATTATTTTATTATGGATTATGATTATTTTCAGATCTTTGTCAGAAGCATCGGAGAGGTAAAAGGGTTTGGCTAAAGTCGACTCCGAAGGAGTATAAAATTAGAATCTCCTAAAATATTGGTCCTTTAATTTAGGTTGGTGCGAAATGGACAAAAAACAAAAATAAATCCTATGTAGTTGATCGATTCGAAAATTGTTTCGTTTTTAGATTAAAATAATTACTTTCCTCCCTTTTCAGAGCGATGCTATAGCTTAATCTTCGAACAATCTAGTTTTAAGTAACTGAGAAATAAATATATAGCATCAATATAGTGATACCTACCCACCGTATTGAAAGTCGATCATTAAACCACTGGTCATCAAAACAACTTTTAATAATGAAATAAAATTAAATGGTTCATTGTCTCATTAATCACATTGTTTTGTAGTCTGCAGTTTCCAAAGGCCTACAATAAGACATAGTTACATATTTGTATCGAATTGTTTAGTCTTTTTGTCTAGCACATGTTTTATATGGAATGAAACGATGTTCTTTTAATAATGGTTGATTATTTTATTTGTTAAGGATTTACATATTTCGATAAGTCATTTATTTATAATTCAAATCTAAACTATTAATCGATGCGTCGTACAATACTTTTTCTACATAATTTATGTGCGACTGTTAAAAATTGTTTGTTTTTATATCTAGTTGTATTCGGATAGTGATCATCAATGACAAATTTTTATTCATTTTTTTCACATTTCTTTTATCAACAAATCAGCAATTAAAGTTGTCAGTGCGTTTCGTTAAAATTCTATATTCGTGTAAAATATAGTGAAAATGTAGAGCTGAAATTGAACAGCACGAGACTCTCAAAACTCATTTTGTTTGTTACACTCGGGGCTTGTAAGGCTAATACATTATGTCACCTGCATCATAGTCAGCTTTAATTTTTATCTGATGTGACTGAATGATACAAACATGAATAATATTTAGATGGTAGTTTTTGTACGAGTAATAAAAATATAAATTAAGCACACACAGTTTAAAAATATGACAATGACCTTTTTAATGGTAGTAGAATTAAATTTCTCCGGCCCAGTGTTTAGCTACGCAGACAGCTTTATCTGTAGCGTACAGGTCCTCGCGTGTACAGGTAGGACACGCTGGAGAGATGACCTGTCCAAGTCAGTCATGGTTTGGGGAGAGACACTAACAGGGCTCGTGTGTGCCCACCCCACCGGCACATATTGTCTTTACCGGCCGACTTGTGTCCGGAGTTTAATCATAAACTACCACGTCGGCCATGGTAAGCTGCTTGATCCTTTTACCACGATCAATGGCAACAATCGTTCATGAAACCGACGCATGCCTAGGTAGGTCGATTCTTACTCTTAACTATAAAATTAATAGTATTAGTACAATTTGTTTTTATTCTTTTTTAGCTTTTGTAGCATTTAACCTGTGTGATATATGTATACCTAAGTGAAATGTTTCCGAGGTGAAATAAGGAAACCATAAAGACAACTTTGTTCACCTGGGTGATATAACACAGGTTAAGACGTAGGAATAATTATGCTATTATATATTATTATAGGGTAAGTGTCCTCAGCCGTTTGCAATTTGTAAACTTTAAAAGCTTTATGTGAAATTGCATTTTCTTGTAACATTTTCGAGCAATAGGTACACTGGTTTTTATTCATATTATTACAGTTTACTGAGTTCTCAACAATTTTCGGTTAAAAATTTGTACCTAGAATACGAGATGACACAAACATAATAAGTATAGTACGTATTACCACGTATTTTATGGTAGACATTACGTACGTCGCAAACGTGACGTTTCTCTTACGTAAATGTTATCACTAAATATTATTTAATTTAATGCATAAATGTTAAACATGCTTCATTAAATAAATCGATTACATGGCACATCTGAACCGTTTATCCGATAAACGTAATATTCAATTGAACATTGCACGCGTAATAAAAATTTATAAAATATATTAGGTTTATTTTTTTCACGTGTATTTCGTTCAGCGGGATTTGGAAGCAGATCTCATTAAGAATAACCTTTTTGCTCTTTCCCTGCTGGGTATAGATGGGTCCCCTTTAACTTCAGTCTGTTTAGTTCTGGGCCTTTATCCTTAGCCAGCACTAGCTCCTAGCAAGTTTATAACTTTATTCAATTTATTTGCTATGCCATTTATTGCCAACCCAACGTTGTTCTTTCTTTTGTTGGCTTCTTTGTGCCCGAATTAGGTCTATTCGTCTATTCAGTGCCTAGACTCATATACTGAAAAAGTTTTGTATCATAAGAGGCATGTAAGACATTGTAGAATGAGAAAGAATTTACTGGTGATAAATTTTGTATGCAGAAGCATCTCATTGAAGTCTTTGGAACACAAACAAGAGAATAACATACAAGAAGCATGTGTATATGCCTTAACAGTTTTACGAGCAAAGTTTAAACGCGTAACCGGCAGCTACCTATATTATTTTTAATAACTAACATCAGGCGCTACGAATTGTATTGTTTGCTTGATTGTGAATTGTGATATCACTCCCCTTGCCTACAGTTACCTTCTTTTGACATTATCTAGAATTTTAAGTCCCACAAATCATGTACAAGTTACGAAATGGAGTCAATGAACTTCGTGTATTTCAATACAATTTCAAAACATACAGTACCTATATAACTGTATGGTGCTATTCGGACCGGACTGAGTCCTTAATTTTGCTTATAATAAGCAATACTAAAGCTGTACCCGCATTTAATTAATATAATAAAGAATAAAACGTTCTTCGTATCTTAGAAACATAGAACTCGAGGCAATAATGGAATAGTATTATACGTTTTACTTATGAAACAGGCTCCTTCCATCATTGTAATAATTCTTAAGCTTACTTTACGTAACTCTACAAAAAAATATTGTTTGCCCATAAAACTAATTTGTATGGTAAGAATCACATTACGTCTTTTAGTTATATGTCATATGCTCTGTGGAAGATGACGGGCGTCAAAATAAATATCCTCGTAAATGAATTGTTTTCTTTGACATGTCAATCATGTTGCCCGCCTTGACGTATTCATTGTGGTCAAAAATATAATGTTGCACGTCGTTAACGGTTTTTATCTTCTTTAATATTTTCTATAATTGTTGAAAAGTCCTTACGTGTATAAACGTAAGCATTTCTTCTGATAAACACATACTTAGAGACTCTTTACCTTTGATTTTACAGTAGGCAAAGGGCTATTTAGAAAGTTACAGAATTTAATCTAGGTATCTATTTATAATCTAGCAATGGTTTTACGCGCTACGTGACACATTTTTTTTTATTACAAAGACATTAAAAGCCAGTATTATTTGGTTTGTTGTTATTTATCTTATTATTTTCCAGAATACAACGCTAATTTCTTGTAAATAATATCTATGCGGCTATGATAACTTCGAAAATTGACGAAAGCTTACATGTAGGAATATCTTAAAAATAAAAAAAACAATTACAAAGTGTTTATGGCAATTTAATTGTACTATGAATCAAATAGGAATAAAATTTAATATACAAAACTTAAAAATAAATTGCTTTATACAAACGATTTTCTTGAAGTTGGGTATGACTATGAAATACAGCATTTGTTTTTCATTAACATTAAGCTGCGTCATTCAATATTCAATCTGAACTCTTACAACACAATTATTATGAATAATAATGGTTTTCGGCGATACAAAAATAAAATATTATTCTGTATGTGTGAACAAGTATCCAACTGAGCTGACACCGTGTGGTGACTGCCAATCGTTCGCGAATAACCAGCTTCCCTAGAAAAGTGACATTTCGATAAGCGATAACGCTGATCGAATCGTTCAAATGTATGGAAGTGACAAGTGCAATCACGTGATTTGTCGAAACGAAATTTCATTTCTATACATTTGATGTCATTAAAGAAATTTCAATCATAGTTAACGCTTTTCGAAATGCCACTTGTCTAGGGGTGCAGAACTATAAGTCCTTCACGGAAGTTTACTAAAATATTACTGTGTACCGTCCGAATGAAAGACGTAATTATGGGCAGCGACAAAGCCGTTGTTATTATTTACATCGCTCACGATGGCTCCTTCTTTCTTTATACCATTTACATCAGAAGCATAGCTGTGACTTATAACAGAGTGTCCAGTGAACAGTTCGCCTTTAGCCGGAACATAATTCTTGATTACATCAGAAGAGATTGGCTCGATTTCAGTAGATCGACTGAAGTCATCGATGAGTTTCAACGGCTTGTACTTTTTGCTTACAAGGAGTGATCTGCAGAGGCAGAAATAATAACTTATTAGATAACGTAGTCTAACAATTAAAATGGTTAGTTCAATCGTAAGCAATAAACACTACAGAAGTATAACCATGTACCTAAACAAATGTATTCAAAATAAATTTTTGACACACCCAATAATGAGATCTCAAAGTGAAATAATTTTAAATATGTATGGAACAAAAATATAGCTAGTTCCCGCACTTTTTAATACTCATATTTTATTAGGTCCAGAGGAAGAATTAGTTTGCAGAAGTTTATTTTTTTAACTAACCCCCAAAATTTGTTCCAGTTACTTATGTGTACCAACAACTGAATCGGTCCAGTAGTTTGCAAGTAGGCGGTGACTGAGGGTCGGGTTAAACCAAGAAAAACGGCCAAAGCTCATTCAATCCCATGAAAAATATTTTCACCATAGCTGTTCAATGTTTGTTTTAGTATGTCCTACAACTTCGGAAACGTGAGCAAACAGCCGATATCTAGTTATAATCAAGTGTATGAAAAAAATAATTAGACACGTATTTCTTATATCCAATCAATAAACATTTACATAGAATCACTTTAAAGTTCAAGTGTGGGGCTTGTGACGTCACGCGTAATTTTCATTTACTGGATCGTTATCATTTTGTGTTTTCGGGACAATAGAAAAATTATGTGTCCAATGTTTTTCATTAATCTACAATCTACATTCTACATGACGAAAATAAATTTTTAACTGGTAATATTTTTACTGACAATTTTAACTGCGTAAAAATCACAAAAAACAGTGCTAACTACAAACATGAAACACAAGTGCACACTAGAAAGATTAAATAAAGTCATAGAAAGCTAAAACATTTTCCCAACTACTTAATTAATTGTTTACGTACAGTGTTTCAGTACTAACTGTAAGTAAAATCAAAACCAAAATAAGTAAGTGATCTACATGAGATGAATAAATTGGGATAGGTCAGACTTTTTTAAGTGTTATTTAACACTTGGCAAAAATAAAAATAGAGCAAGATAGATAAACAACTGGAAATTATTTAAGTATAACCCTAGTGTTACAGTGCAGGGTCAAGGTCAATCCATTGTTTTCGATGATTGTTTGAGCCTAAACTCAAGGTTCACACATTTTAAGAGAAAAAAAATACGGGTGAATGTATAAAAATTATATAATTACCTATGGCTCATCGGCCAATTATATCTGTAAATAAGTTGTTAACATTATAAAGTTTCTTAGCAACGTAAATGTACTCACGGCAAACTAGATAGGTTTGCAGGCCACACTATCATGAAACCTGCATACCTATCTAGTTTGCCGTGTTGAAATAATGTGAGCAAAGGAAAATTATGTGAGAAGTGTATGTTTGAAAGAATAAAAAAAAATAGATTGTTTTAGAAAATAGTTGTTTTATGGCGGATATTTCCAACGCCAGATATTTTTTTATCGAGGCATAAAATTGACGTCTGACAGACGTTGTATGGCACAACTGTCAAAAATTCAAAATTACTCCTCGGATAATATTATCCGGCTTTAAAAAAATTCGCGTTTAGTAAGTATTGATTGTGTTTTATTTACCTGAGCCGTATTTTCTGTTCCTGTGTTACTAATTTGCTTTTCATTTAAATATGTATTTATGTATGTATGTAGATGATTTTGTATTTGTAATAACTTATTAACTAAAATATTTTATCCGTGTGTTACTGTTCACTGCTTGACGAACGAGTACTGGAAAATAATTGTGAAAATAAATGTTTATTGTATAATTTGAATGTGCACTACAAAGGGTTGTAAAGTCGCAATACTATATCGAATACTGAGTGAAAGCGCACAGTAGATGTTTGATTTTATTATTTTTACATACATATAATATTTCAATTGTTTTTTTGTATCGAGTTATAACATATCAAATTGTTGCCTATTACTTATATTTTGCTATAATTTCCACCACTTACTTGGGCACAATTTCCGGCGGTGAGTCCCCAGCTGAAAATTAGAATGATGTAAGCGTTAGATAAATAAATTATTGCACAAGTACGGAGTACCTACATTACATATGACTTGAAATAATATCAATATCGCAAGCTGAATAAGAATGAATTTTTAAATACATACTTTTTTCCACGGTAACTTTTCCATTGTCGTTGATCATTACAGTAGAGCCTCCCTTTTTGACGATCGTCCCATCTTCGTTCCTCTTGGATTCTGACTGCGTGCTAATCATTACACCGTTGTACGTCCCACCATTAGCTGGCATAATGTTAGCTATGTCTTGTACCGATGGCATTGCTGGGAATGACATGGGGGGCATCGTAGGGAAAGGAAACCCGCCGAAGAATGGGAACGGGAACTTCGGGATGCCAGGCATGGTTTGAGGCGAAGCAAATCTCAACGACATCTGTAAACAACGCAAAACACAAACAATGCTGAACAATTTGTTAAATAAATATTGCGTATTTTTGTCTTTTAAAATTCTTATGTCTTACCATCGGTGATGTATATCTGAAATGAAGAATTTTTAATTAGTAACTTCCTTTATATCGTAGTGTATATTTATTACCGGTGTAATGTGCCATGTCGATGAATGATATTGTGCTTGGCCGAGTGCAGTTACGTCCGTGGTTTATATTACTCACCCAGGGAATGGAAAGTCGTCGTTCCACGCTGGAAAGCCAGCTAAAAATAATCGTCCATAATTAAATCCTGTTTAGGTAGAAACAAATATGATTAAATATAAAATTAACAAAATAAGGTACCAATCGAAACTTCTGGAAACCTTCAATACTCTGTACCTAAATACACGAAGTTACAAATCATCTAAACAAAAAAGCATTGCATTTTCAGTTAAATATAGTCCCAATTGTCAGAAAACTTTAATTTTATGTGTAACTTAAACGAAGTGAGCTTGAATTAATACGTTTTCTTAATTAATTATAAAAAAATGTACACAAAAGCTTCGTTTTACAAGGTTCCTCATACGCAATAAAATAATCCGCAAAACATCGCTAACTTTTAATTTCGCGTCACAACGTAATAGGTACACAAATCACTTATATCATATCTCAAAATCTGTTAAAAATTTACAAATAGTAAATACAATATTATACAAAACTTACCATTTACAAAAGTAATCAACAAAACCGTCGTAAGTAACGTCGTGAACGCCATTATTTGGCAATAGTTTTATCGCAAGTGATTAACTATCCGCTATTATAGACTGTTGACACGACACTGGAGCTCTTTCTAATATATTTTGCGTTAAATATTACACTTGGTCATCAGTCAAGCTGTGCAAACACAGATAAATTTCGTTACAAAAAACTTTTTCGGTAGTTTTGCGTCTGAAACATAGATATTGTGTTTAGTTTTGATTGTAATCTGCCCCAAGGCCAACATTCGATGTCACTTATATCTACAAACAAGAGGACTAGAGACAACTATGTATAGAGATTGTATATTGGCCCCATGCATATCATTATGTTACATGTTACCGGTCAACCCTGATATCAGGCTAAGCTTGGTTTGTCCTACGATTATCATGAAGAAGTAGTTAAGAGAAGGCTAAAAGAGTTTGTCCTGAAATCGGTTTTGGTCGGTAACATATACACGCATTGTTACACGTGGTCACCGTCTCATATTTTTTGTAAATCTTCAGTTCTGTGTAGGCTGTGACGAAAGTTGTCGCTATTGTAATTTATTACCAGTACTCGGAAAAATATACCAATCGCCAATTTGTCTCGCTAGCGCTGTGTATGCAGTGTTTTCGGTCTCAGGTTGTAGTACAATTCATTATAACAATATGTTTATTTAAAAGGCTGTACAGTCCTGTTTTTGGGTACAGGAACTCGACTGAATACTAAACAGAGGTTTACACAATGCCTCGTTAATTTAAATTGTTTTTCTCTATCGGTATCAGATGTGTCACCAAAATCAAGTGACTTGAGATACAAACAAATAACATCTGATTCAAGAATGAAAACATATCTAAGTATTAGTTTACAAGCTTTCAAGTAGCTAACATAAGCAATCAAATACGAACACATATATATATATATATTTATATATAAATTAATCCCGATTTCCTTTGGTGTCGCCATAACATCCGAAAGACGGCAACAAATCGGATATTATTTTTTTTGTTATGTTACTTATTGAAAAGACAAGTCGTTTTTTATAAAAGAAAATAAATAAAATCCGTAAAGTTAACTAAACTATTTACGTTTCAAAAACCACTTGCAGAAAAGTTCAAATCAAAACAGGAAAAATATTTGTAATTACCAAATCGCTACTGAAACGAAAAGTATGCAACTATTCAATAACAAATATTTATAAGTTTTTACCACTGCCAATGGCTTCCACCCAGTATCCAGTTTGGTAACACTTACAGGTCCGTTAGGGATTACAAACTACGTACTTTAAAATAAATCTTGTAAACAAAAGAAGCAATCTTTATAGTGTGACCAACATTGGCGTATGTTAATAGCATCCGTAATATTCCAAGGATAGTACTTGTTCAAAGTATTAGTTCGCACTCTTGTATAACACTGCGTTATTAAAACAACTGTACCACAAAACGTGACTCGTTACATATTTTATGGACTTCGTCGCGTTTTCTAATAAAATGTTAAGTATCATACATCATGTCAAGTCTTTCTTACAATGTTTTCCTTTACCTATCTGGAAGTTCCGTTTTACTTACATTTTTGGCAGTCCGACACAGCTTAGGCAATTGTGCACAAACGAACGGCCGAAAATTCAATATGCTCATACTTATATGAGAAGTATTAAAGTAAGGAATTCCTTCTATACTTCTCGTTATGCAAACATGGCTTTTAATGACCACATTAAATCTAACTTGTTTTTGCATCAACCGTACAGTTTTCAGGGAAAACAAAACTGATAACTCATATAATCAAGTTTTTGTACGTTTTATTATTTGCAAAGAAAATAACTTTTCACATGTGACGAATGCAATATACAACTTTAATATAAAATACGGCGTAGTTAATTACATTATTTTTTAATTAATGAGTTACGCTTAGTAAATAAAAATATTCAGTACATATTTTTATTACAAAATAAATAAAAGGTCTTTCAAAACCTAACAACGACAAAAAGAAAAATAAATAATGAAAAGTATTTTATTTATTAACGATATTTATCACATAAGATACATAAAAACATAATATTAAGTATACCTGAATAACAAATAGTTTCAATTTTGCAAGACCAAGAAGGATTTTTAATTTACTACCTCCAGGTCAACTCTTAAATACGGTATTCGTGGTTCAGGAAAAACAAGTCCTATCTTTAATCTACTTAAGTACTTACTATGTTTATGTAGTAACCATGCGAGTTTAGAGATCACCCGCAACGGAATCCGGACGCATTCTTTGAGGCCAGTGAAAAACGTCAGGAGTTGTCTTAAGGCCGCTCTACATTTAGTCATAGAGAACGCTCCTTAGTTGTCTGTTGCAGATTGTTGAACGGGTTTAAAGCCGCGTCCTGATACGTGTGACATAAAAGTTGCGTCTTTACTAAAACATAACTCTTTCTAATTATTACTTAGATTTTAAACTAAAAATAAGAATATTTGAACCCACGTTTTTGCTGTTTTTAGAAGCGCTTTTAAGAGTTTCTAGTGTATGTGCCAGATTCATGTGAGCTATGCAAAATGCACGCATTATGTTGTTTACGCTATGTATTAAAAAAAAGAGACCTTTCGCAAAAGATGATTACGGCCTTAGAGTAAACATGTCTACGTTCGCGCTTTATGCGTGCATAGAGCGTGTGCATCGGCTCTACCCCCTTTTGCCAAGCGTCAGCACATTTTAGGTAAATATACTATTATGATTAATCCGGTATTTATTTATACGGTGCGCTCTGTTTTTCTCTAACTTTACGATTTTTTTTGATACATCCTCTAAGATTACGACACTGTGACATTAAAAACACATGATAAGTCGAAGAGTGCCTATAAGTAAAAATCGTGATGAACGTTACACGGTTCGTTCAACACGTCTGCGCATCTTTGCGGGTTATTAAGCTATTCTGTCACTAGTATGAAAATGCCTTTACAGAAACGTGAAGCAACACTCAGCCTACTGTTTCCAAACGCGTATTGGTACAAATACATCCGCGTTAAACCACGTAGGTGGCGTTAACGTGCCTACCTGAACTGTGACGTCATGTTGCATCCTTGCGCTTTCAAAATTGCACCATCCATGTTATGTAAGAATGACGTCATATCTTAGTATTATTGTATATTAGTCGATCAGATCTTTGATCTCATAAACAGGTACGTGCGTCATTTATCTATAGTAAATAAACTCGTGCTTGTAATTGCCTATTTCAGTTACCTTGGCTTGGAATGTTGTGATACCTAATAAAGAAAATACTAAGTAGTACCTACGCTATACAAATTTTAGGAAATGATAATGGAAATAGGGCTGTGTATAAAGGAATAACTTACTAGCAAGTTTTCAAGTAAATTACTTGTTTAATTTAAAAATTACATAAGGGTATGGTTAATTTACTTCAAAGTTCAATAAGAACCGTACTTAAAATTCTGTAAGCTGTCAGTCTCGTTTTACCTAAAATTCCAGAATTCGATCTTGATATCATTTAATTAGCATTCTTTAAACATAAAACGTAATAATATTTTTGACCTTATCTTGAAATTGTAATAAATTAAAAAAAGAGAAATTTATATCAAAATGCGAATTTAAAAAATGTGAGTTACGTCGCTTTACATTTGAGAGTGCTAGTTATATTGTGTTTGGTGTTTTATTGAAACAATCATTTAGTTAGTGTACTATACGAGGTAGTTCTAGAATAATTTGCCCTTATCACAATGTTACTCGGATTGATAAGTTCGGATTAAGTCGTAATTTTAACAAACTTAACACATAAAGCGACAGATTAAAACTGTTTCTTGTTTAGTGTTGTTTTAATCATCGGTTTGTGGGTTTTAATAAGCCTTAAACTTAGATTAATGACAGTAATAGAAGTACTCAAGCACCCCATAAAGGATTACATAATTATTCTGTACTTTATACTTTATATACTACTTTCGTGGTATTATAATTATTATGGTAGGAACTGGGTCCCAAAAATAATAATTGGAACTTAGTAGATATTTACTAAATATACCTACACCTACAACAGACAAACAGAGAGTTACCGTATTGATTAAGGACTGATTATTCCAAATTCGTAAAATCAAATTGACTTCTGACAGATTTTGTATGGAAGAAATGTCAATAATTCGAAATTATTCCTCAGATAAAATTATCTGACAGAAAAATCAGCTGAAGTTCGCTCCTTTTTTATTCAGGAGGTTTTTGCCCCGCTGTGAGACAATTACATTATTATCAGTAGTTCTCAGCTTACAGACCTCTAAAGAGGTTGGTTGCAGTAACTGCTTGTTTGGCAACTGGATTAGAAAGCTCCGGTGCACCCCGATAACAGTTGATGGCGTTTATTGTATATTGCGTCACCACGTCACCACCAAGTACAGTTACGGTAATATTACGTGTAGTCCTTCTTAACATAAAGACCTTATTAAGCTAAATTACGAGTATGTAGGTAAATGATTACAATAAACATCTACTCGCGACCCCACCGCCGCCGCGTCAGCTCATGATTAGGGACTCTTATTGAGTCTGAAACTAGTCGGGCGATCCGGAGAATATGCGTGAGAAAACCGTTTTGTTCTAAATAATTTTGAATACTCTTCACGAAAATTATTATTTAAAATAGGAAGAGAGTTAGGTTCTAAAGAAAGCTTTCCCTGTCCCATGATATGTTAGCAACGGACTCAGTCGAGCTCCCAACTCCGCCGAGGGGGCCCTTACTGAACGATGCTAACATGATATTTTTAAAAAACCCTTAATTTGTTGATTTTATCATCTAAACTGGCTTCCTTTTCCATAGAATCTCTAATCAATGTAGGTACTTATGTAAGGTATTATTAATAAAGTAATGTTCTTATATTCAAGAAACGCAAAAGAACTAAAAAAAAGTCGTCTTTTGGATTTGTTTTATTTAAGTAAAGAATGTAGGTAGGTAGTGTTTATTAAAATTAATTAAAAGGATAATATATTTTATCAATTTATCTTAAATCCTTTTGGTATTTAAATCCTTGAACTTAAACTTGATTCCGGGTAAATACATTAATTAACAGTTAGACAGATAATAGTAATCTGGAATGCATTAAATAAACAAAACTTATATTGGTATAGAGTCAAAATTACTACCTACTTATATTTCATAGGTCAGTAAGCGAAAGTGCAAACACTATCCTATTTGATTTGCCTTCCGGCAATAAGTACGCAATATGCACTGTGCACTGTGCATGAACAAGACAACACATCTTTTTTTTGTGAGAAAATATAATAGATTTTTTATAATCTTATACGGTTAATCATGAAAGATTTCCTAGAAATACATTATAGGTATAATTTATATACCTTACACGACAACTGCGTATGACTGTTCACTGAAAATGTAAAGTATTGATTCTTTTATGCTCAAAGAAACAATTTTGCTTACTTACCAGTGACTCATTACTGATAATATGACTTACTTTGTAAAGCAGAAATATACAACCTTGTGTTGTATTCTCATTCACATCCTGTAACCGCCTAAGTCATAATATAATACCTACATAATACCTGAAATTTACTGAAATCAATATCGTTTTTTTTTCTGAAATTCCTTAATTAGATGCCTGACTAAGGCTTAATTCATACTACAGCCGAATCAAAGGGCAGCAAAGCGTCAATTTAAAAGTTAACGCTCATATTTCTTCTGAGATGAAAAAGACGAGCGAATACGCGCTCATTCTTGCAACTTTGGAAGAATTGGACCCTCCGATGCACTTCGACTCTGCTATAGTATGAACTGACCCTAGTACCTTTTAACTGGAATATCTAACAGAAGCAACCAAATGTGATAATAATGATGTATAAAATTATAATTGTGATCTAGTCCATTAACAAGAAGCATACTAAATTTAATAAAAATCTATTGAGTCGTTTTCACGTGGGAAGGTAAACAACTTTTGTATTTATAATATTACCAGGATTTATTAACCCTAACTGAGTCACAGCATGCTTCACAATGTTCAGTACGAGATAAAATCTATATCCGGCACCAACTCCTGTTACAGAGTTCATTGACCGGCTTAACATTCGTGTCTCCAGTCTTTAGTGACGTCAGAGGTGAGACGTTCTCATATCTGTCTTTATAAATGTATTTATTACTAAGTATGCGGATCTTAAGATGTAGGTAGTAATCCGTTGGAGGTTTTGGATCTTGAGTTACTTTTTAATGACACTTATATACCATTGTATACTTTGTTGATAGGCGGATGACTTCTGACTAATTTAAATGGCACTTTTACGAATATTTTCGTCCTAAATATTAACATTTTGTTTTTAAATCAATCAGAATTAAAAGTTTTACTCGGTTGTGTGCCTAAATGAATAAATTGAATGACCTACAATGAAATTCTAAGCATTAGTTGCGATATTTTAATGAAGTTAAATCTATTGGGAAAATCGAAGAGCCTCATTGGTAGTATATACAAGGTGTTACCGAAAGGGTATATAAATCCAAAAGGTGTAATGACTACGCCTCGTATAGAGTCTGTTTACAAAATTCAGCTAAAAATGAGTTAATTAAATGATTGATGTCCTTTTTTTTTTATCAATCATTTGACACCAAAAAGTCAAAACAAACGTGTCACCGCGCCTAGAGGGTCAATATCTTATTACGTCACTTGCTAAATATTAAGATACATTGATTCTGTCACTTGCTGGATACATTGCTTCAGCGGTCTGGGTTTCATTTTGGTGTCGAATAATTGATGTGTAAAATTAGATATAAATTATTTAATTAACTCGGTTTGAGCTAAAATTTTGTAAACTGACTCTATTCCGTATGTACTCTTCACCCCTTTTGGGTAGATATAACCTAACGGTATCACCCTGTTTACTAAATCTAGCTATTCTCTAAATGTTTGTTAAAAATTTTGAAAAAATTTTAAAATTTTGATCATACTCCGTTTATTGCACAACTGTCGCGGCGTGCCCATCAGCTAGCAATGACATTGAAACTGTTGCTTAATTTCTTGGACAGAGATCGAATACATTATAAGGCAGTAAGGTGGTAGCATACGAACATCACGTACGAACAATTGGATGCTAAAATATAAATGAATGAAGTGTATTAGCGTTGTCACGCGTGTTTTTTATAGTAATGTGTAGTAACATAATAAAAAGCGCAGTAAAAATTTAAGTAATTTACTTACACGGCCGTGACTTATTTATTAGTCCTAGTTAGGGTTGCCAGACGTCCGGATAAAGCCGGACTGTCAGGCTTTTTGGTTGCGTGTCTGGTCAAAATAGACGGTGACCAGCGAAATGTCTTTTAGGCAATTTAAATTGTGCTTTTTAGGCTATTAAAATTTGACCACTTATTGTTGTTTCATCAAATTTTAAAAATATTTTTTGGTAAACGAATATAAGGATTGTTTTACTTAAAAAAAATGGTCGTGTTTTAGGTAATTTGAAAATACAATCTGTGTTTCCGGCTTTTCCACCTAAATGTCCGGCAAACCTGGCTGGTCTGTCCGGCTTTTCGGTTTTAAAATCTGGCAACCGTAGTCCTGGTTATGCTTATTTTCGCGTAATAATATTAATGTTAGGCTATAAAATACAAGAGCAAGTTATCACTGGTTAAATAATACGTATCATAAATGCGTAACTATGAAGAGTCATTAAATTAATTCTATTGTATTGTCAGCCATTGACACCATTGTTTTTGTCAAATTGTTTTGGTATTGATTCAATGCGTCACTGAGATCGTGTTTTTTGGTAAAGCTATTTTGGTTTAATAGCGGTTATACAGGTGGTTTAATTAGCTATTTATTTCATGCCTTCCTACTGCGTGATATGAAAATGGTATTGTGGTTATTTAAAACAAAATGTTTTACTCGCGTATATTCTCGGGATCGCCCGACTAGTTTCAGACTTAATAGGAGTCCCTAATCATGAGCTGACGCGGCGGCGGTGGTGTCGCGAGTCGAACTCTATTGTGGCTTTTGTCCACAGATACCTAGGGTACCTAGTAACCTAATTTAGGGTTCCTAAGAACTGTTATATTTACTATATTATTCACACTTAGTAGTGTCACTCACTCGGATAGTCCCTCAGTTGAATTAAATAACATTATTACATGACTACCGTTTTTACTTACCAACAGTTTTAACACGATCTCAATAAACCTTTTAATCCAATCGTATCAAGGCTAAGATTTTCTCTTTTCGAGTAAATTGAGAAATTATGTATACTTATCATGCTTTGTGTTGCATCTTTAGCCGGTTTACTAACCTTTTTAATGTTCTGTGTTTTCAATATAGTTATAACAATACATTGTGTACTTGCACACTAGGAATAAATTGACAGACCTGTGTTGGTATTTTAGTGTTGTAGCCATGTTAGACTGTGTTTTAGTTGTAGTTTAGATTATTTATCTGACGAAATAATGTAAGTATGTGGTAATTTAGGCCCTTTGATCAATTGAGACATTCAAGTTAAAAAAAAATGCTGTAGAGAAATGACGTTTATTATCAAATCTATTCTGAAATTTTGTACTTTCAGTAAACTTAAAAAAGAACTAGATTGGGTTTCTCGATTTATAACTTAAGAAGTTTACCTGTTATGTTCTTATTTTTATTTTCAGTTTTTGTCAAAATACTTAATCAATGTTAAACTTAGCCAGTTAATATTAAAAGGTCGTAAATATTACCCATAATTATGGGTAAGCTACACTATCTATGTTAATTCGCCATTAAATATGTCCTCTTATCACAGTGTTAAGCAAAGTAATCAATACAAAGCCAGGAGTGCCGACGGAAGTAAAAACTTGAACAATTACAATATACGTAGATACTTTATACAGTGGTGTCGGTAACGGTAACAGTGTCGCGAGTTCAATTGTTTTTTCCCACCCAAAAAATGCTCAACTCTTAGTTATTGAAGTTTTCACTTCAATAACAATTCTGTAGGTATAGGGTAGGTATGTGCGTACTATATAATGCAGGCAACTTACACTTGCTTTCAGGTACTCTTTCATAACATCGTAGGTATTATTCATATCGGTAATTTCATAAAAAATTCCACGTTACGACTTAGGTATACCATTTAAAATTCCTTTATACTTAAGTATCGTAAATGAGCGTGCATTAGCATACTAATATAGTATTTATGAAAAGTATGATATTTTAGCAAAAACTGTTATTTCACTGTTAGGAATGCCAATTATTTGGATACGTTTAGACTCATAGATTGTTATTCGAAAGAGAGGATACAGTTATCAATAATTGGCCAAACTTTACTTATAACTGTTGTAGTCAGAGACAAGGCCACTGTAGGTAATTTTTATTTTTTTTTGTTATAGCGTCGAGCTTTTTTCAGTATTCTCTGCACTGCCAGCCTGGTTAAGCAGTAAAATTCTACTTTATAGACTGATGGGTCTTATACGTTATAAAGAATGATAGGGACGGAGCTGACCAACAAAACCTTTCGTGACGAGTGCTGTTAAATCGCTAATATAATTTAAATAGGTAATTTATTTTAAACGACAGCGTTAGCAAACGATTTTATTGCTTATTACATAGCTACAAGTAATAATGTAAAAAAGTCAATATTTAATATACGTTGCTTTTGTTATTATTTTTCAATTTCTAAGCCTAGACTGAATTTTCACATGGCAAGGAAAACGTGTCATCCTTGTGTGATTTTTGTTCTAACTCAGAATTGTTTTTTTTTTGTAGTTTACACGTTACGCAAAGTAATTTGAAACGTCGACGACCTTTATTTTATATAACCGATTAATAAATATGTATGTAAAATTTATGAAAATTAGTTTTCGGTACAGATATTCCAAAAAATTAATAAATAAGAAACACTGTCTGTTTAGTAATGAATAGTAAATATTTTAAGGGAGGTGGTCAAAAACTGTTAACCAAAGTTTTGTAATCGTCCTTAGTCTAAAATTATCGTAACAATGCCCCAGACAGGACTTTCGACACCATTCTCAGACAAAATAACTTGTAATGACTTGTAAATGCACCTTTTACTTGCATTGTGAGTTTTACATAGGTAGCTACACCATTTGTATTACTGGAAATACTAACAAGACATGTTTTGTTTCTTTTGAAAACCTTCACACTGTTGTCCAAATTAATGTACCTACAACGAATCACCTTATGATGTGGTCTGTGCATTTAACTCACACATTTGTAATTTATATTGTGATATGAAATGACCCAAGTATATGTAACTTTATAAACCTGCGATATTTAAAAAAATCTTAAGTTAGACGTATGTAGGTACCTACCTATATACTCGATAATCCTTTTTGTTATTAAAACATTATACACTTAGGTACATTTAATGACAAATAATCTACACATGACATTGATAACTCATATCTATCTATACTAAAAAAAAACAATTGCCACATGTATGACGGTTCGACAAATTTGGCTGGTTTTTTGTAATTTTCAGGACAAAGTTTGTATGAACGAATATTTGCGAAAAATCTGAGGGAAATGGCAAACATTTTAATATCTATTTTTGTTTAGATTGACAGTACAATGAATGTCGGGACAGCTAAGTAGGTAATAAAGGAAAATCACAGCTACGTCATCGTAACTGCAGTTGGCATAATGCCATAAAGTCATAATACCGACAGGATTTTGTGTTAAACATGTATGGTTAACACAAAATCCTGTCGGTAACGAAATTCACTTTAAACATTTAACGTAGTTGTGTGAACAATTAGGGATTATGTGTTTAACGACTTTCACTACCGATTGGGACATGTGGTGGTGTGGTGATGGGCTTTGGTGCAATCGCAGACTTAACGTTAACGCCGACTTCTCTAGCACACAATAATCTAGCAATTTTATTATATTTTTTTTGTATTGGATGAGACCTTGTTTAAGAACAATCTAGTTCACAATATTAAGAATTTTGAAGCCTGATCTTGTTTATCGGTCTGGGTCACAGAATGCGTAACAGACTGGTGTGCAAATCCAAAAGTTTTGACAGAGTCAAGCTTTCGCCAGAAGCCTAGAAACCTACTTGCAAAATGAAAACTAGAAAAAATGCAAATCCAAAAATATTACTAATAACACGATAAGAAAAATTCTAATATCTTAATCGATAGGCAACAACAGCTCGTAGGAGAAATTAATTTAATTAATAAAAATTGAGATTTAGTTATTTCTTCATGAATTTAATAGACTCCATAGTACTTCGATAGTCTCTATCAAAAAAAAAAAACAAGTAGCCGTTCGAATGTCAATAAAAACAATTGAATGTTTCGGAGACGATACGTCAATACGTACAATGTTAATGGTATCGCTCTGTGATAATGCATCGATCGCGACCGTGACACGAGACGTGTGACCTCAGACCTGTTCACACTCACCTTAAACTCGCATAGGGCTATCAAATTACATCTTACGCTATAATTCCACCTTGCTACTGATTCTAGGGACTCAGGGTCCAAAATACCTGGCATAATGTGTAGTTTTCTTCAAAGTTGCATATGAATTTGCATTCAAAAGCCTGAGTCTAGCTAAACTAAGAACTAAAACTAAAGTTTTCGTAGCTCAAAGTAAATTTGTTTTTTTTATGAGTGTGATAGGATAACAATTTAAATTTTATTCTCTACTAGAAATTAACTAAACACCCAGTGTCTGTTCCTTGTCTTCGCACTCTATTATGTTATAATATATTATAATTCTCAATTATGTTTGAAAGACGTAGCTCCCTTAGAAACAGTGTACAAATCTTTACAAAAATTATAACCGAATCTGGCTTTTATACCTATTTATCTAATTTTATATATAAACGATGATAAGCCGTCAGACAGCATTAATAGATCCGGAATGTTGTTATTCTTACGAAGAAATGTTGTTCTTCACACGTCAGTAAAAGCACTGGCATATATTTATATTGATATCACACATTGATATAAAAAAGGTTACCGTTATTTCTATTTAAAATGACTAAACGAATGAAATTAATACCATTAAATTTTTTATTGATAGGTACTCGTTCTTTAAAAAGTCATTAAATTTGACGACCTTTTATGTGATATCGTACATTTAGCTAAAGAATATTATTTGTCAACCTTAATTTAATGATAGGGCAATCTGCTTAATAACTGCTACTTTATGACAAGTTAATAGTAAATAAGTAAAGACTTTATTCCGACTTGGTTCGGTCTTGACGTAAATTATGTTTTCCCCAAGGCCCGAACAATAAGCGATGTGAGATTGAAGATCCTGTAGCTATACATACCTACATAGTATTGTCGATTATTGCCCTATTAAAATGGTTCGTTATGCACCGAGTTGTTTTAAAATCACCTTATGAACAAGTTGTATTAGTAAAAAAACATACCTACGATTAGTATAAACTTTGGTCGCTCATTAAATATTCGTTTGACAGTTTTATTAATGTGATTCAACAAGAAGATCACACTAACTTTAATAATGTTTAGTCGGGGCGTGCGGTGCGCAGTTGTAATTTGAATAAATCCTCCGAGCTCATCTGCTTCCGCGGCTCGCCACACAATAGCAACGTGCCTAGAGTGCTTAACTGTACCATAAAATAGGACACTTGGATTTCCCAATCACGAGCTGCACCTTTGCCAACTAATTTTCCCGTCGCCACTAAACTAGTTGATCACAATAAAGTCGTTAAATTTAAAAGGAATAAGTCTGTTATGGGCACGCGTAGAGGGGGGACCGACAGTCGTCAGGATGACGTCTCGGGCGCAGCGCAGTGGGTTTTCTGAAGGCTGCGGCGCGTGCCGCATGCCAACATCGCGCCTGACCTCGTACGACCCTATTAAAACAAGATACATCGTCCATCTCTCGTAGTCACCAGAAGACACAACCATGAGGTTCATCTACGCGTGTGTATGCTTCGCCTCTGTGCTGAAGGTAGTGGTGCCAGCACCCGCGAACGGGTTCGTTTTCCCGGATGACCGCAGACGAGAGAAGAAATTGGAGCCAGTGATCACTCCACCAGTTCTCCCCATTTTGGAACATTTGGAACGTGATCCGAGTACGTTGTTGCCTCACGAGCGAAGGAGCCCTGGGCCAAGTCCAGTAAAGCCAAGATTCGGAGGATTTGGCGGCGGCTTCAATGTGGCTCCTTCAGGAAACGGTGGGATTACTGCGAGTGTGAGCAGCAGCGCTAGTGGAGCCGGTGCCAGTCATTCGGCGTCGCAGTCGTTCTCTTTTGGATTTAACGAAGGATTCAGCGCATCGCAGTCCGCCAGCCAAGCATCATCGTTCAATGGTTTTGGCAGGTCAGTCACCTTATTGTTGACATAACATATCGTTATATGTTTTAATAACATAACTTACAACATTGAAAAAACGTGACTGTCATTTGTTACATAGTCATGTTTGACAGTTAGCTTTGTAGCTTTATCTGAATAGTTTTCTTTCCTTTTAGTGATTGATTAATTAATTTGTGGACACTTTTGGTGTAAGTACCACATCCTTATCAACTCTAAACTATGGTATATGGTTTTGTCTTTACTACTTACCTTATACTGAAATTCCGTAATAATTAATAACCGTCAAGTGGGAGTAGCATGCTTAAACCGGACATAGGTACTCAAGTAAAAGTGTGTCACTCACATATTGGGCAAATTCGGAAACCCCTGAATTAATAACACATCAAACCATGTAAGGGCTTATATTAGTTGCGACATTATTTACCTATAAGTATGTATGCTCGTGAATACTTCGGTAACAATAGGTAAGGTACTTCTAAATATTTTTATAGTTAACTAGCGTTTCGCATGATTAGACAAAACATTAGTTAATTATACGCAAAACCTTCCTTTTGCATCACTGAAAACTGCATTAAAATCTGTTGCGTAGTTTAAAAGATCTTAGTGTACAGACAGCGGGCGGCGACTTTGTGTTATACTATGTAAAGAAAACAATACTTACTTTTATAATAGAACATATTGGATGACTAATCAAAATAAAAAAAATTGAATGCTCTCTATCCAAATGTGCAATCAAGCAATCAAGAACACTTATAATAATTATTAATTTTTATTCATGATCGAATTAGCAATAAATGTCCTATACTTATGTAATTACTAGCTGACACGGCAAACGTTGTTTTGCCAGGATTACCCTTATCACCTAGGGCTATAAAAAGTAGTGTACGTCCTACTCTCAGACCAAATATACACAAAAGAAATGATAAAAATCGGTCAAGCCGTTTCGGAGGAGTTCGATAACAAACACACGTAATATTTTAATATATTACAAGATTATGATATTTGCGTCGAATCACGTAAGTGTTCACCATAAGTTACTAAACAAACAAGTAACGCTGTAGTTACACTAAAGGCGTATTTGTGTTCAATCGTCAATCTAAGCGAAGTGTGTAAATATGTGCGTCAAACAAGTCTCAACAATGTGGCTCAAGATGTTATATAAAACAGAAGGCAGAACAAATTGTTTGATCTCAAAATAACAAGTTTAGTTATGTAACATTCAAAATATGCACAGTTATGTGAAATTACTGTTGGTGACTGCGATCGATTGCAAATGCAAATCCCGCCTTATTTTTTCCGGGAGTCCTGCCTCTATAGCACAGTGACATTTCTAAAAGCATTAAGGCAATACACAATTTTTTTAGCTATTTTCATATCGTTTTTACTTAGCAACTATAAAAGTTATTGCCTTGAAATTTGGTTTCTAGATTGAAGAGGATATGATGAAGATAAATGTTGATTCTATATATTCGATCGTTGATTTTGACGTGATAACGTCTTTAAAATCGTTTTAGTCGGGTGACATGTTCAGAAACTTGTGTCACACCAAAACCTCACGAGCGCGATCGCTGGTATAACGAGAGAGAGACGGACCGATCTCCCGTCTCATCTCGAGCGCTGCCAGTCATTCCGTGAAACTTGTCACGCGGAATCCTCACGAGCGGAGGCTGGCATAGCGTTCGAGTGAGTGGACCGATCTTCCGTCTCTCTCACTCTAGCGGCATACAAACGAATGGAGATTTTCTCGTGCGGTTAAGTTTTCGTTGAATGTTTAACAGTGAAACAAACTATGAAAATTTGAAAAAATTGTTATCTTCATTAATTCCTTACTTCCCAAAAACTTATATCACCAATAAGACGTTATCACGTAAACATCTCGATCGTAAACCTACTTTACAAACAACCAATTTTTTTTTTTTAAATCATCTCTATAATAACTCTTTTTTTGCTTTATCTAACAAACCATTCAAATGATTAATATTTTTTTCACACTATTTGATGCATAATTATAATACCTAAATTAATGTGGATTGACTTTTTATTTTATCCGATAGATTTCGATTAATATGAGATTTTCCATTTTGTCGCTTACGTTATTATTTCTAAGACAATCTTTCGCGATCAATTTTCAATCAATCTTAGTGCTATCTCTGTCTTGTATTTCTGGATTGGGTCTCCAGTCCGCTTGACTCGTTGCGTACTCGCAAACGAAATAATTATTCAAATAGCACCTTAACGCTGATCAAATCGCTCAAATGCATAAAGTGACAAGTCTAAGTCACGTGACTTATCGTGAAAAGTCATTTCATTACATCTAATGTCTTTTTGAGCGATTTCTATCATCGTTGTAGAAATGTCACTTGGCTACAGGGACGGTACAAAATGGCACACGTCCCCGACTTCTCCAAGATGGAGAAAATCATGAAAATGATTAGATTTTGATTTTTTTTTAAATGATCAACCGAATTTTTACGGTTATCTAGTGAAACTTAATATGCTAGATAGAAGAGACCGAAAACATATTCTTGAACACTTTAGATAATCATGTTACTTAATTCACGAAATTAGTTACTTACTCATACATCTCAAGTTACTGGTAATGCACTAAAAGTAATGTGTTTGAACATTATTATTTTTACGCATTACCGCATGCGAAGCGAATTATCAATTAAATATTATTATTAGAACTTCTGGATAAAAAGTAAAAAACGAATTAAGATCAACTTTCGACTCGTATTCATATGCTCATAAAAACATATAAATTTTTACTAGCGTATTATATTGTTAGATTTTCAGAGGTTCGTACAGGCAAGTCCTGTCGACACTTTCATCTATAGTCAAAAGTATTTGTGACCCTAACCCAAACCTTGACCCTTTAAGGTCATGGTGGTATTTGGTGTGAATATTAATTAAATACAATATTATAAATATTTATTTATTTAAATTGATGACCACAGTCTAGAGGAGGTCCAGTTTTGATTAAGAATGCAAACTTGATTTTTGATGGCACTATAAATATATTATTAGTAACTTTTATGTTTTTCGCTCTATTATACAACTTTAACATTTAAAACGTATAACAGCAGACAACAAAGTTTATATTATTACTTTATTAGTTACTTAAAGTTCATTAATGTCAAAAGTAGAAAATCATAAAAGTCATATTAAACTCTTAATACACAAATACAAAGAAAAATCTACAAAATGCGAGTACAAAAACCAAAGCTCAACTGTATCATCTAGGCAAGGGATTTTGTAGGTTTTTGTTAAGCTTTAGGTCATATTTTAGTAGTATTGTACCAATTCTGCAGCTGCAAAATCCACCGGGAAATTTTTAGGTGCCCAAAAAACCTCAAAACTTTCTGTTTCAATAGTTCTCCTAGATATTGGCATTTTTTTTTGTACGTGGAGTACTCATCATTATTATCGAAGTGTTTGTTTGTCTTTTCAGCGGCTTCAGTGGTAGTCAGGCTAGCAGTCAAGCAGCTTCGTTCGGAGGCTCTGGACAATCAGCATCGGGTGCAGCATCATCAGCTGCAGCGCTCGGCGGCAACTTCGGTGGCCACTTTGGCGGCAGTCAAAGCCAAAGCGCTTCATCAGCTTTTGGATTCAATTCTCTGAACGGCTTCCAACAGCCCGATGTAAGTTCCTTTTCAAGTTTTAATGTTTGGATGTTTTCTTCGTTAACCTGTTTTACCTATTACATATAATTTAGTTATAACTGACACAGACTTTGAAATTAAAAATATACTACGTATTTGTACACAAAAAAACGCTTCTGTCCTTTTGTACGTTATTGATGTAATGGGATTGCAGTATGCATCTGATAAACTGTGTCTATTTAAAAATATTCTATTATTTGTATTCAAATTTATTATTTAATAGTTGATTCTCAAATATCCCTCATTGTAAGCGTCTTACAATGTCGTTGAAAGAGTAAAAACCATCATTTATTCGTAGAATGGCGAATACGGAATAAGTATAACCAATTCTTTGAATAGGCGGCTTTACTAAGAAGACACAAGTAGCAATGAATCCTCAACCGGATATACCTTTATAATCGGTTGTTCACTGGGTACTACGACCTAACAATAAGTTTTTGCTTAATCAAAAATGTACAATCATGTATCAAATTGCGACCATTACTTCACGAATGATTACTTCTCTAAACCGTATCCGTTTAGTTCCAACTCATCAACAGTTTCTAAATTCTATATTATGAATTATTTGATGATGGCTCTTGTGTGAACCATTGAATTACAATATTATGTTTTCACATATCACATTTAATTCACATATTTCTTCGACTACCAATGATCATAATTTATTTTTTAATACAAACAGATTCGAGACAATTCAATTTCCTCTGACCTGTAAACCTGAGGTTTTTTAGGGTTCGATTTCACCCAGGACAAATCTTTAAGTAATGAGCATGATCCTTTTTGTCTTGTGTCTTGGTGTCATTTATCTATAATATGCATGTGTTTAGAAATACCCATCACCTGATAACTGTCATTATATAACCGCAAAAACATGTAAGAGTATGTTTATTGTCTTGTTGCCATAATACAGACTCCCCCTGGTTTGAGATCTGATGGTCATGTTTTCCAAGATATTATTTAACACATAATGACACTTTGTATCGCAGCAAAATATTAGTAAATTATAATATAGCGATATTAATCATGATCGTTTCATTTTTCAGTACTTTGGCGATGGGCTCTTGGACGTCAGGCACCGTGGTATACCCAACTTCCCGTTCCCCACCTTCGGGGGCAGAAGCAAGGGCGTGGGTGCTGCCGCCTTTAGAAGTGGAAAGACGGGTCCATCATCACGAAATAGGGACGAATTTCTTACTGTCGTAGTCTCCGACTAAAAAGACTCAAATTTTAGGTTTTATTAATGCTCAATGTACGAAGTGATACTCGATTATTTATTTGCTCCTTAGATATTAGTTTGTAAACAAATGCAATGTATAAAATCCGAATATCTATATTATGAATCTTTGCTGTGTAGGCTTTATACTACCAATCAATTTGAACTGAACACTTGGTCATTTTTTGTTATATTATTGATAGTTTCAATGTCAAATCTTTTGATACAATGTTAGTGATGAGTGGCTCAATAAGGTAATTATGTTACACTACTTATTATGAGATAATAGGTTTTTTATTTGTCAAACATCGTATTTTATAAAGGCCTTTTGTAGTTGACCGACGGTTGATTTTATATCAGAAAATCTTGAAATCTGTCTAATCTATCTAAGTAGTATAATAAAGGACATCATTGGACTAATATTATTTAAATAACTTAATTATAATATAAATGGATCATTTTAGTCAAATCAGAGATATGTATATGTCCAAGGCTTTAATTAAATAATGTAAACAGTTATGTGAAACCTTCACGACAGCTTTTGACTTGACCATTTCAAAGAGAAAATCCACTGAAATTTTATTGTAATAATTATTGGTCAAATATTTTTCTTTATTTCAAATTGATATAAATGATTTTATCTAGTCGATAGCTACTAGCTGAGCGTCATGATGGTACAAAAGTACAATTCGAGTCGAATTTGTTTTGTTTTGTTGAATTTCGTGCATAGAGTTAAGCGACTTATTTATTAAATTTATTTTTAAGAATTGTTTTAATTTAATATTATACCAATGTGAAAACCTTTGATGTTTTTGTTTTTATTACCTTAATTTGTACACCAATTATGGTACTTGAATGATATATTGGAATTTTGTTAGTTGTCGCCGTGTTGGATGAACTGGATGTAGTTATTTCACGAATGTACAATATTTTCGAACAAAATACATTCCAGTCCAGCTTCAGACACAGTAAATAACACAAAAATATAAGTGTGGACTTCGGTGAGAAACCCTTAATGTGAAGAGAATGAATATCAAAACTCTTTTCGAGCGAAGTACAATATCTCGTTTTTTAATTTCATATAATTTCTTATTACTTCAAGTAAGCACGGCATTTACATTCTTTTGTATATTAATAATTTTATATATTGTTATATATTGTACCTAAATATTGTTATATTAAACTAAACTACCTACCCATATCATATATATCATCATGCAACTGAAAAATATTTACTTGGTTTCACATTAGTAGTGCCTACAGTTACTCCATTCTGTGAATTGCTTTAGTAAAACAATCAGGCGCATCTCAATTAACTCTACCAAATAATAAAGCGACAAATATTATTTGGAGTCAAGAACAATAAAATTAAAATAGTTTTATTTCAATTTTATTGTTCTTGATTTTTCTCTCCTTTTTTATTTGACAACAAATTTTCAGATATTTTTGTTATCATAAAACCCAAACTTTTATCACTCTACTAGACATTCAGTCATTTTTGGGTCAAAAGGAACTACCCTTTTGACCCAAAAATTAAATAGAACCACTCTTTTATAAAAAATCATAAATCTGACAAAATAATTACAGTAAATTACTCAGTATAAATATTACGACACATAATGTGTAGTGGGTACAGATTTAAAAAAGATAAAGAAACGAATATAATTTATATTATTAAATACATGTTATCGGAATATCTATTATTTTAATTGTTATTGTTGTAACTTTTTAAGCTTAATCATGGTATTGTTTGGCATTTCTAGTGTGTCATCACATCTAGGTCATGAGATTGATTTTAAGACTGCTATTAACCGTGGTATATAGTAAAAAATCCACCAACTTCCTGGTTTCGATTATAGCTTAAATTGTGCTCACATTTAGTTTGGATGACAATGCGTGGTAAGCTAACTAAGTATATTAATAGTAGTATATTAATAAAAATCTTATCGGTAAAGGAAAACATCTTAAGGAAACCTGGATGCTAAGAATTGGAATCTGAAATCGCCAATCCGCAAGTGAGCAACCGTGGTGATCAATGTCGTTTCTTTTTCTATATGAGAAGAAGCCTGTGCCTAGCAGTGGTACGTTTATAGGCTGGCATTATTTTTATTATAACAAAAATTAATTCTCACATTTCGCTTTTTTGTTTTGTTTTTATTTCTTCAGGACAAGGTTTGTATCAACGAAAATATGCGAAAAATCCGCCCGAAATGTCGAAATGTATTTTAAAACTACTTGACGCGACAGTCGTTGTCCTGTTATTCTATACAATTCATATATGTAGATATAAACCATTAAAATTTACGACATTTTCGACGGATTTTTTGCCAATTTTCGTTTATACAAACCTTGTCCAGGCAATTACAAACACAACAAAAAGAACCAGCCAAATCGGTAGACCCGTTCTTAAGTGATGCTTCGACATTTGGAAATTGATTTTAAATTCTACATATTGTAAAAAATTAATGGATTTAAATAACCATTTTTAAAAATTTAATTTTTATAAACAATTGAAGAAGCGCGGTTTTAGTTACTCATTTATTATCTTATGTGCTCTATAACACATTTAAAATATAGGTAGGTAAACATGCGTTTAAAAATACATACAAAATACGTTTACAGGGTTAAGCAGCAACAACTACCAATAAACACTGGTCTTTTCAAATAAAAAAAAAATGCGAAAGCAAGAGCAGTTATTTTATTTGTTTGGATAACGAACAAAGGTAGGTACAGGTTAAGTTGTATCAGCAAGGACCCATTTGACCGGTTTAGCCTCTCCTCGGTTAAAAATATCTCATACTTTTTGTTTTATTCCGTACAAGGACTACTCGCAAATATGTTCCGCTCGTTGGCTCAAGCTTCTTGTTTACTTATTGTAATGTAATAACAATTAAGTAACTGTTTAAAATGTAAACGATAGTATTTCATTTAAAATATTCCCAACAGATATAGTTTTGACGAACAAACTTGTGGATTAAAATTATTATTATTTTTTTGTAGGAATTAGATAATATTTTTAGTTTGGAACGGTTTACTATTCTAAAAAGTTTGCTTCTTCAAATAAAAGGAAATTCTAAAATATAACAAAAAATATATTTACAGTTTAAATATATTTTTAGCCATCTAGGTAACCATGTGGTAGAGGTACTTACTGATGTGACAGTACATACCTTCACTACCTACCCTATTTTTGTCTAATATTAACCTTATGTTATCTATGTCTGAACAATAAGTCTGAACTCTAACACCGAGTTAGTTATTTACGATAAACAAAAATTACCAAAATGTACAAAATAATCATAAAGTAGGAAAGAAATTATTCTTTATATAAAGTCCTCTTATACAGGAACCAAATTAGCGAAGGATTTTCCTAATGTCAAATTGAATTGAAATGACTACGGAATAACTCCATGCAATATTACGTAATGGAACCACAAACAAAGCCAAGATTGTCGTTCAACGAACAGGAGATACCAGTGATTCACAATTTTGTCCCTGCTACCTTCTGATTATAAATGGTGCTTAAAACAAGCCTCTACTGAATACCAAAATACATTCTACGTCACTACAAGTCAAATCTTTAATATTGTGGTCAACGATACCGCTTCGCCAAGTTGTTGCTGATTGCAAAGTAGTACAGTGGTTTTTAAGCATACATGTCGAGAATGGGCCTGTTTCCTATTTTTTTTTAATGTCCGTCTTGTAGATATATAAATTTTATTGGACACGTATTTTTTCTTTTTTTCTGCAAACAAAAAATGATCAAAATACAGAGAACTGAAGTTACGCGTGAGGTCACTCCTCGCTACGATTTTTAGCGAGGCGTAGCGTCATAAGCCCCCACTCCGAAACTTTAAAGCGGTGTATCTTTGTATTTTTTTATTGTTTTGATAAAAGAAAAAATACGTGTCTAATATTTTTTTATTATCTAACTGACGGACTAAATAGATTTTAACTTTTCATACCCAGGAAACATCCCTATACTTCTAATTGGCACAAAGAAACGCGAAAGCAAGCTACTTACCACAAGAAAATGTAAAAGACAGACAATTTAGCGATAATTAATAACTATCTAAAGTTGACAATGAATTTTATTAGTATTAGTATTAGTACCATTGAAACCACAGCGGAATATTATTATACCGTACCTAAGTTTGTAACCGAACCGCGAGTTTTTTCAAAGTAAGACAGTCGGGAACAACAGCTTAACGTAAGTGCGTTTTGCGGTGGAGGCACGGAGGGGTCTCGCCATATAAATTAAAAATGGTCACCCATCCACGAACCATATTATCGGTCAAACTTGGCTTTCACTTAGCCACGAGTGCCTCTCGATTAAACATTACAACAGTAGTTTATTTGTCTGATTGTAGGACAGTCACGTTGAAAAGATAGTTTTCTTAAACACTTAAAAGTGGTAAAAAATATAACACCAAAAATAATCTTACTAAGTGTGTGAGTGTTACGAACTAGATATTATGTGGAAAAGATATTTTGCTTCACAGAAATATCATTAAATTTATGACTTGGGTGCAAGTACAACATACAGAAACAGTCGACTCTTCTTCGATTATGCTGTGAACTTTTACAGAAACAAAATAAAAAAAACTTGAAATTAAAGAATTGAAGATTTTGACATGATCTGCAATAAAACATTCGTAACACTCATCTTCACAGATCATCGATGTGTAGGTGTATAGGTCTTGCGTCCGTTCTTGTTTCAGGGTGAGCGACTCTTACTTAAGAATTTATGTTAATTAAACACTTCAGTAGAATCATTCTCATAATAGTGTACCATTTTGACACATTAAAAACGCGACATTCAAGTTTTATCATTCGACCTGTTCGTGCGCTAAAAAAAAACAAAAATGTTGAATAATTTTTCGGTATTAGTTTTGGCTGGTTTGGTGTGTTTTGTGAATGGCTGGGTAGTGTTTCCTTTGCCTAGTTTGCCAAGTGTACCGGTCCCCGCTCAGCCGAGCAGCACTCCAGTTACCTTAAAGCCGACTCCAGTGGTCCCTTCAAACTCCTCGCCAAGTTCCACGGGTGTATACTCCTCGCCGAAACCGTATAAAATAACACCGACAGCTGTAAAACCTGTATTGTCGACTCAAGAATACAGCGTGCCAGCTATCGACTTGCTCCTACCTAAGGTAATTTTATTATCATGTTAGTTACTGTTACTACGCACGTTACGAAAATACGACTTGGAAAAACCTTCCCTATTCGTCAGAAATAAGGGCGATGTCAATGCCAGGTTTACTAATAACGAGTAATGTATGGTATTTTTATAGTAATGCCGGTTAAAATACTTTAATCAAACACGTTATACAAATAAAACAGTATATTGACTGCACGGATAGCCGAGTGGTATAGGTCACCACGCCAATTACCTCTGTGCGCGACGTGCCGCGGGTTCGATCCCCGCATGGGACAAGCATTTGTGTGACCCACAAATGCTTGTTCCAAGTCTGGGTGTTCTTAGTGCATGTGATTTGAATGTTTGAGAAACCCCCCGCGACACAAGGATTAAATTCCTTAGTGCGGGAGTCGTTTTTAAAAAAGAAGAAAGAAGTAGAAGAAGATATTCAACTTTGATCACCTGGTTAATTTGTTTAATATCGTGTGGCAAATTATCTATACTATTATATAATATCATAAAGCTGAAGAGTTTGTTTGTTTGAACGCGCTAATCTCAGGAACTACTGGTTCTAATTGAAAAATATTTTTGTGTTGGATAGTCCTTTTATTGAGGAAGGCTATGGGCTATATAACATCACGCTACGACGGAGCGGAGCATCAATGAAAAATGTTGCATCATTATCATATACAGCCCGTATTACATCACTGTCATCACACTGCTGGGCATAGGTCTATTTTTTCACGTGCCATTCTCTCCTGGTCCCAGTCTCCCGGTGCTGTGCCAGTCTCATCCACTCTCATGCGTATATAATACGAACTTAAAAACAATACAAGGATTACGTAATCATTGGAATGTTAGCGAATTTTACGTGACATTTTACGTAGATCTAAAATATCTTCCTGGTAGCCTATAATGTCAAAATATAGTTACGCAATCGACAAGTTTATAAGTTTTTAATGTCAATCACTGTATGTCGCAGAATCAACTTTCAACCGCAAATTTAGAAACCTCCTAAGGTCAAACGAAATTCTTTGGGAAACAACCAAATACATTTAAGGCACTTTAACATTTATAAATTCCTACATTTTGTGTGATAAGTAATTAATATAAAAATAGACGCAGAAATTTATGGAAATTAATAATAAAGAATATGCATAAATAATAATAACTTACATAAAGAACATAATCAAAGTATGCAAGGATCTATTATATAATCTAGTGCTCCAAGGTTATCTACATTTATCGTACGCGGTTAGGTGCCATCAGTTAGGAAACGATATTTTTATAATAATTACAATATTAATTACCAGCTGTTGCCCGGCTCTGCCCGCGTGCATGTAATTGTGGCAAAGAGTAGCCTATGTCCTTTTTTAGGATCCTAGTCATACAAAGTTTTATCAAAATCGGTTTATTATTTATAATATTTAAATTCAAACTCATTTTCTTGAAAATGGGCTACAAAGTATCACTTTTCGACCGTCAATAATAAAATGGACAGCATCATGATTCGCATCACGATGAGCACTTGGGTTATGGAATCAGAAACAACGAAGCTACCATAATCATTTTAATTATTTACTATTAAAATTTTTGGAACTTATGGATTTTCTATTAATCGGGAAAAATATCATAGAATAACGAACGTTTTAGTGATAAAGTTACTGTAATTAAAATTGATCTTGGAGGATAGGCGTTCGCTCCATCTAAAATGCGGCATTTAGCTCAATCCGGTAAGACTGGAAGCGGACCCTTACATAGTTTGGTAAGAATCTAGGCAGAAGAATGAGAACTTTACAGTCATTTCAGTGATTGCAATATTTATTTTTATTTTATTTTGAGCTTGAACCGGCCCACTGCAGGGCGAAATCCTCACATTCCTCTTTTCACACGGTTCTGTACAAAAAGGACAAAAAGGAGTGGTAACAAATAGCGATTGTAACATAAATACACTTTATCCGATATCATTTTCTTCCATGTTACGTTATGATATTCAGAATGATGTTCTACTACTACTGTTGTTTGATTATGTATGACGGTGTCAGTGAGTCGAAGGCGCTGCATGTCGACGTGGTGTGGTGTCTAATTTTAACTTAAGGTTAAGGTAAAATTTAGATAGATATTTAGTGATAAGTTTTTGTTGTATTTTGTGTTACCTTACGAGGCTGACTTGGCGCACCAGCGCAAAAAGCCTCATTAAATAAATGATTTAAAAAAAAAAAAAAAGAATGATGTTCAACTCAAGATGACATCAACTTTGCATTTATTACAGTGGATACTCATCATTTCATAAGTATTCAGTTCAGTTGCATCCGTCTGGTTTTGATAAGCTAGCCCTCAAAGGCCTTATTCTATTAAGATATTTATCTAAGCTTTACATTATAAACGGCCTTCGTTTTAACTTTAATAAATTGTGAATTGAAATTAAATTGCTTATTATGTAATAGGATGTATTTTACGCTTCACTTTTTTGAGGTCTTCACTTTTCTGGAGTCGATATTTCCTAAACCCTGAGAAGAAATGTCGAAACAAAGTATTATATATTTAAGTAAAAGGGTATCCTAGACATCGTCTAGAGTTTAAGTTCTTGTGAAAATAATTCAAACGAGCCTATCATCAGATCTACTACTATCTACGTTAGCAATAAAATATAATAGAAACACTCAAACTTGGTAAAACATCGACAAAAGTCCCTAATATTGTATGAAATGTCATTAAGAACCTATAGATATAGAACCTGTAGACATGTCACTTAGCTTGCGCTGGTAACTAATATACAAGACTATAGTATTTCCTAATATCTATCCATATCGAATTTATTTAATAAACTAGCTGTCCCCCGCTACTTTGTTCGCGTGTTTTAGTTTCAACGGTTTTTCATTTTTGCAACATATTTCATTTATGCTCCGCTCCTATTGGTCGTAGCGTGATGTTATATAGCCTATAGCCTTCTTAAATAAACGGACTATCCAATACAAAAATAATTTTTCAATTCGAACCAGTAGTTCCTGAGATTAGCGCGTTCAAACAAACAAACAAACAAACTCTTCAGCTTTATAATATTAGTATAGATATAAGTTAGTACTAAGTAATCTACGTTAAGGATACTAGATCAAAGGCACCCCTAAATAATTAAATTCATGTTTTTGTTACAGGTCGAATACGTCACGTATGAACAATGAAGAAGCATCTACGTTATTTAATTAATAAAATCTACGATAATACCAAAACCGAGGGAATTCTCTCCGGCATGTAAAATTTTAAAAATCATCAAATTGTCCAGTGCTGTTAGTTAATTATATTTTTGTATTAAAAGTGTATTCTCTGACAAATTAAATTGCACGGTTTGTAGTCATAAGTGTATTATTAATGACCTGAAATAACCTAGGGTTGCCACAATTTTTTGGTGATTATTTTTTATTATTCTGTGATGACTCAACTCTACTGTTTTTGTACTACTGATGAAAATACTTTATTTCGAGTAGCACCAGTTAATATTAGAAAAATATTGTTAAATTAAAAAATACTGTTAAAATAAATATAATCTACTGAAATACATATTCACTAAATAATGAATAAACAGTGCGTTAGTTTATTGCAAGATTAACAAATTTCAAGTACCTAACTGTTTTATAAAGTAGAATAGAATAGAATATAAATTTTAATTGCACAAACATGAGTACATATACAGGAACAAAATATACATGCATGTAAGATCTTAAAAAAAGTGATATCTTATACTCCAGTATACATAACTATTCTACTATCAGAACAATATAGGTACCTAAGACAATGATTTTCGAGAATAAGTGCAACCCTTTTAGAGTGCTTTGTTGGTACTATAATATGAAAACGTCTTTGTCTTGTATGTTAATCATAGAGAATTCCCCGGTGACCGGCCAAACATGTTATACGGCGAACATAATAAACACACTGAATCTATAGCATTTTATTTCCCATCATTGTTTATTAAAAACACTACCAGTTTTGTTATACATACGAAAATAATCCTTACCGCCTTGAAATAGGCGCTATCAATTATTCTTTGCGGTTCACTGTATAATCTTTATAACACGCATCGACAACACATATTAGATGAGTAATGAGATAGACTTCATTCTTACAGCAAATACAGAGATACTATAACTACTGTAATTATTTATGAGTATTGGGTTTCATGTAGATTCCCATAGACATTTATGTGATCCGATTATATAATGAAGTATAATAACTTGATTTTTACCGCAAAAACACTGTTGATGTTGAGGAATTACCCTATCCAAGCCATTCTTAAACCTAAGAAGAAGAAAACAATAATTTGCAATAGTCTAGACATTGATACTGGTTTCAATATGAATAATTATATGTTTAATAGTTAACTAGTATACCGATATCGGTATTATTATTAAATATATAATCTGAATTTAAAATAAATATCAACCAGTTCGGAAAATAAAACAGGTTTGAATACATTCAAAAGTATTAATCTATCTGTATAAGTACCTACCTATATAAAAATTAATCTCCAAAATGTATGTACGCGCATAACTTCCAAACGACTGTACCAAATCGGATAATTAGTTTTTGTTATGTTCCTTCGTATAAGGACAAGGTTGGTATAAAAAAAAAAGTTTTTTTTTATTCTCATGTTATGAAATTTGACTCAGTTGATGAGGTAGGTAGGTCGGTACGTTGGCCTGTGGGTGACGAGGAGGGCACCTCGTCACCCGATCAGCTGACAGGCCCTGGAGGATACGGACACGAAGTCCCACGTGTCCGTCTTTGGAAGGAGTAAGGGGTAGGCAGTGTACACCTACCCCTCTAGTAGGGGTCCTACAAGGACCGAGGCCCACCGGAGCCCCGCCGAGCATGCTTTAGCGAACCCGGGACTCCGGCAAAGGCAAGGACGGGACCGGGTGATTTTAGTCGGTGCAAGTCCGACATATCCCCACGTCGTGCCCTCGGCGTGGGTTGAATTCATTAGATTTTCAGCCAGCAACAAAAAAAAAGAAAAAAAAAAAAAGTTAGGTCGGTACGTAGGAAGGTACCTGTAGGGTAGGGTAGGTAGTCAGTTTACGGGAGCGAAGCTGCAGGCACAGCTAGTTAATAATATTTGTACAACAACAACATACGTATTAAAATTACACTACAAGTTACTATATCTTAATAACAGATACAGTAATAAAAACAGAAGCTTAAGATGTGAACCCTATAAATACGAGTGAACGAATTATTTAAAAAACATTTGAGTTTATATTATCCTCGTCAAACAACCTTTCAATGATGCAGTGGCTATCAATTGTAACAATATTAATATTAATACAATATAATGCAGGCAAAGACACTGCAGTATACCAAGTGTCTGGAGTAGAGTTAATTGATTTAATTCGAGGGTTTAAACCTAAAGAAAACATGTTGAAACTGACGAAAGTGAATGGAGATCAAACGAACCTCCCCGATGGAATATATTATCAGCCCGAAGACGAAGCACTGACAGGAGAAACCAAGTACTTGCATCTAAACGTAAGAATGTATATTTTACTTATTTTAATGTTAGTGAAATGTTAATCATTAATGTATTGTATTAACCAAAGTAAGTAGGTATATTATTTTCAATGGTAATAAAAGGCGTCAATAATTCGTCAATAACAGTATATTAATTATTAGCAAAGGTGTTACTAGTCAATTTAGCTCATCAAACATGACTTGACGTAGGTACATCTCATGAATCATAAATTGTATTGTTTTTAATCACTTTTTTACTTCTCGTTCTAGGATCATGAAGAAAAACAAGTCCAGACAAAAACAGTTCGTCACGACGAGCAATCAGGTGTGTTTTGATTCTAAGTGTTAAATGGTTAATCAATAAACATACTAAACGTACGAGCATTTTTATTTCGAACCGATCACGATAATAATAAAAGGTCAGACATAAAAGGTTGATATAATTTTCTCAGTTTTGACTTACGGAAGTTCTATAACTTAAATATTGGATAAGTGATGAATTGTTTGCCGGAACAGACCTGTATGTTCCCAGACTGGTTATAAAAAACTTGGAGATGAGCTCACTATGAACAGGCACTGTTATTGTTGTAATGTACGCAGCAGAGATTTTATCGTATTAAATTAACGTGAATAATAAGAGTAATGTTCTGTCTAGTAGTGAATTATACGTCGTATCTCGACTAACTTGCAACAAATAACGAACTGATAAAAGCCATGAGAATAACAAAATAAGGAAGTTAATTTAATATGTTTATGGTAGCGCCATTTTGCTGCTTACAAGTTCAAGCATGGCTAGATATTGTTGGGCTTATAAACTGGAAATCTACTTTAATTTTTAATTTACATTTCCGTAGGATTTTGTCCGACAAACGATATTACAATACAAATCAATATATAAAAAAGAACGGACAAGTGGGAGTCTGTCTCGCGCGGGTAGCGGGTTCCGTACCAATTAATCTTTTCGCCTGTTAATTCACCAAAAACAAACTTAACTGTGCGGTTGAAAATGTTTTCTTAGACATCGATGTATGACATTATCATTTCCAACTGTAAATACAAGTTTGTAATTGCAAAAACGTATTTATTTGAAAGATAACGAAAAGAAAAATATTTAATGAATAAATAATTTCCTTTTTTTATCACGTTAGACATCATGCCAAATTTCGTGATTCTGCACCACGCGTTCCTGCAAAAAACTTGACAGACAGACACAAGGACGGACAACAGAGTGATCCCATAAGGGTTCATTTTTTCAACAATTAAAAATGATTTATGCCTTTAGTAAAGCTTGATTAATTTATAATGAAACAAAAAACTTTCCCATGTAGAGAAACAAAAAACGTACGAACTAAACCTACATCAGTTGCCTTTTTTCCAGCCCTACAAAAAGATACGTTGAAATCGTACGCAATGCTCGGTAATGCTAAACGAGTATGCGATGGTGTCCATAAATTTATAAATCGTGATGTTATTGAACTGGGATCGTATATAAAGCTCGGATGTTACACTATGCACACATTTAATTCCGCACACGATGAGCTTTACTCGTCATGTTATATTAATTCTCTTCATTGCCATTACAACTGCAAAATGTGAATTCAGTAAAGATGGAGTAGTACTAGTTGCGCCTGTTTTAGCTCCTTATAGAAATGCAAGAGCAAAGACAACAGAAACAGCGAAAGATTTTCCTTTACTCATGCTTCTAGCGGGCGACGACAAAGCTACAGACATCGATCAAACCAAAATGAACGAGCCGGCGATTAATCGGCCGATTTATGTCCAAGTAAGTCGATCGTAACTTGAATCTTACTATTTAAATTATATATTGTAAATTTGAATTTCTGTTCTAGAAATTAAAAGACCAAAAGGATTATGTTCGCCGACGCAGAAGAATTAGCAGGATCTACTTTGTCCAAAGGTACAGCTAGATTTGAACGATGGGGAACCTGAATTTTATGTCAACGCTTACGTCAAGGTTAATTGAAGACATTGCCCTGAAAGGCTTTTAAAAACTTCCGATATTCTAAATCTGATGCATGTACTATCCAAATAATAAAATAAAGAATCAAACTAAGTATTGTTTTATTTAAATAAACCTTTACTTAAGAATGCTCTTGTTATTATTCTCCTTTCCCATAATCCTATTGATAAAATATAGCCATCGCCAGATTACAGTACCCTGTTCTGTTCTACAGTGAGTTCAGTAATTTTATATATAATACATATTTCTATGCCTTTGTTTTGCTGGTAGACAACTGAATGTTAAGTTAAACTCGCCTCGGTAAAATATTTATCATTATTTAGATATTTGTTGAATCATTAAAATACTATAAAGAGGATATATTAAATTGATTAACTTTAACGTCCAATAAAACACACTAGGTATAACGTTTACTAATTTATTCAGAAAAAGTTAATAGACTTGAACAAACAAGTCTTTATAATCGACGCGTGATGCGATCGGCAGTTGACGCATGCGTCCGCATTGTTTGGTTCACAGCATTTAAATATGGAACCCAATGACCTGCACTGACCATCACTAGACGTGCGCACGACCCCGACCTTTCGAAATCGTCAGACCAGCCACAGTGACATTTGATGGCTTATTATAATCATAGAAATCGCTAAAAATGTATAACGATGACATTTTTAACAATAGATTATTTACAAAAAATTAAACAAATGTCACAAGAACTAGCTATACATATATACATCTGGCCGAAGAGCCAGTGAAGTTCTGACCTTGCTCATATTATAAAAGATAAAATTTTATCTGTGTAAACCCTTAATGTTGGCAAACGTGTGAACGATGCTTCTGGGGAAAAAAAATTGATAGTCCCCTAAGTACAAACTTATAAATATAAGATTCAGTTTTTATACCATAGCGAAAACATACCCCAAATTTCTTATGGTTAGGGTGTCTGGCAGGGCAGCAAATTTTATGTACTTTCTTAATTATTCTAAGTCGTCAATGACAATCGGCAAAACATCGTGGGGACACCTTTATTCCATTAACTGGAATCAGAAATCACCAACACAAAATGAGCAGTGTGGTGATCAATGCGTTCCTTCTCTACATAAGAAGAGGCCTGTGCCCAGCAGTGGAGCATTATAGGCTGGTATTAATATTATACACACCACCAACTAAGAAATAATAATGTTTCTGACATCCATATACATACCTTTTCACTAAATTAATACAAAATGTTTGGCTTTAAAAACGGCGATCTCGAATGTCTATTTTTAATTATTGTTAGTTCGTTACTTCAATCAATATCTTTATTAATACCTATCACAAACACTATCAAGCAATCAAATAAGTTAAAGCATTACGTAATAAATTTAAACGAATGAACTTAAATAGTTTGTTATTAACTTGGTCTTCTATTTTCCTGTTTCATGACGACGTCTACAAACATTCCGTAATTTCGCCAACTTCTGATGTTTTACTGCGTACGAGGGCGTAATTAACAAGACTATTATATTTCAGATAACATCATCGTTGACAATCTTATATAAAGGTTTGTGGAACCCCATGAAACAACAGTCTGAAAAAATAACGGTGTAAAATTATTATTTTTGCTAAAATTAAATTTAATAGAGTGGCTACCAAAATGTATTTTATTGTCCTAATCACAATATTGAGTGTCAATTGTTTTGCAGTTGAAAAAAGTTTACAATTAACGAATGTTCAGGTAAATAAGTGTTCCTTACGCCTCAATCAGAGTTACTCAAACAATAACGAAGTTTTTTATAATTTTTACAGGACATTATACCACAATACCTTGGCCGTTTTAGAAGAGATAGCCCATATTCAGGTATTTTTTTTCTAATAATATACGTACCTACTATAAAACATTCTAAAGCCTACCTACATCTTCTAGGGATAATAGTTTACCACTGACGAGTGACTAGCTCTTTTTTAATACAGGCACACGCACAAATTACTTAAAAGGCACGTGTTATTAAGGCGAACATAGAAAAGCCAAGGATAACTGATAAGTAACTTATAGACATTTTAAAATGAATAATTTACGGACTATTTAAATATTTAAAAACACTGAACAAATTAAAGAATTCATCGATACGTGGTAATTTGCCTGTCAATCAAATCGGAAACCTTATGCTGGATACGCAAGTAATGATATACTTGCGTAAGCCTGCCGTATTACGTCTATTGCAAAAGCATGTAACAGCAAAATTTTCCATTGTCAAATTACTAATTCAATTCAAGTAAACAATTTGACGGCCATAGTTGTACGAATTTTGTTGTCAAATGCATTGCTAGATACGTAATACGCCAAACCTGCGCAAGTCATTCGTTATGTGTATGTACTTTGAGTCCGTTTAAGTTATGGTCAGTTTTATATGGTATTTTTATATTCTTTTCATATTGCAAAATTTTTGTTTCTATTTTCTATTGCTAAATTCATAAGCATAACCTACTTAATTTATATACTTCAGGTTACAAAAACTACATGCCAGGTGCAGTGCAACCAAGTGTGGTGGTCATGACCAGTGGGGGTAGGTATTACCTATGATTTTAATCATATTTATTATTCGGATGTCTATTTATCATTTATGTCATGGTGGCTTAGCGGCTCAACGAACGGATTCGTATGCACAAGGTTGCAGGTTCGAAACCACTATGGACAAGTACCAATATGACTTTTTAAAAGTTATATATACTTTCTTAATCATTCTAAGACACCATTGGCAAACGGTGAAGGAACACATCGTGAGGAAACCTGGATTCCAAAAATTGGAATCTGAAATCGCAAACCCGCAATGAGCAAGCGTGGTGATAAATGCTCGTGCCTTCTCAACATGAGAAGCGGCCTGTGCCCAGCAGTGGGACATTAAGTAATAGGCTGGTATATTATATTACTTATTATTCGGATTCAATTATATCAAAACCCCATTTCTGTACAAAAAATATTATTTCTCTTTATTAAAATTTGCAAGCATGGTAAAATTGCATTTTTTACCATTTTTAAATTATGCGCGATAAAAGCGTCTAGGATGTTGATGTAGACGTCAGGTTATTGTGGTTTTCCGCCAAATTTAAATAACAAATTGTTATTTTTAGCGTCTCATTGATTCTTTGTTTTATTTTTGGTTGCTATTTTAAGCTTCTTACATATAGCACGCACCATTATTAATACTTTTTATAAACATTATAGCGCCAGGATCTAGATTCTAGAACATTTCCCGTAGGCTCAAAAGATTGTGTAATAATTAGATATGCTTAAACAGACCTTCTTCTGCCTCGCCGTAGACCAAACAATGTTGGGGTTGGCTTTCAGTCTTACTGAATTCAGATAAAAGCAGTTTTTCTTTTTGTATAATAAATAAATAAATATCCTTATTTCACAAAAATACAGATAATTGTATGTTAAGTCTATACAACTTTTACATTAAGCATTTGGCTGCTGTATGGAGGCTCTCTAACCTCTACATACCATTTGTCGGAAAATAGTATTTGTTGCTTCTTACAGTGTTTGTTGATAAGAATGCTGGTAGGACTATGAATTCTGCCAGAATTCGAATTTAGAAAGCGAATCAAACTATAGATCTAACACCAGTACCCATGTCGTTTTTTGCTAATGAAGTTATAAGTCAGGCACTTGGGAAGAGATGTTTATAAATAGTAGAGGAATAAAAAAAACTTGATTGATTACTTAAGATGGTAATCAGTAACCTGCCTCTTTTTACAGCATAATTCTCAAGGTACGAAGGTTACTGCGTCATCGATATACGTTTTTTTTTTCAGTCCCTAACTCAATGTATAGAGGTTCTTCCTATGGCGTCCAGGGTGCTTCTTACGGAGCCCAAGGTGCTGCTTATGGTACCAACAGTGTGCCAGCCGTGGTAGTTAACATGCCAGGTAAAGAATCTCCCTCTATTGTAAAGAAAAATAAAGGTTTTTTTCAAAGTAATATTTGTAAAGCAACAACTAGTTAACACAGCATTAGTTTAATTTATAAATTAAATTGTAAATAAAAACCAAATAATTATAAAGAACACGAACAATAATTTAATAGTTATTTAGTTGTGGTAGAAATACCACTGTTTGGCAAATAAACATTAAGGTGGGGACACATAGATCTATTAATGTTAGAACTAGTTTAGTAGGCCTTTTTACTATCCATCACGGGATTATGCATTAATTTGATATATTTGCTACAGAAAGCAGCTCCTGTAAACGAAAGAAAAAGAAGAAAAATACGCAATATTAGAGATTTACATGATTATTCCTTTCAAAGGTTAGAATAATTATAACTTAGACCAAAAGCCACTTAAAAAAAAATAGTTTTCATAGCTATCATTTAGTGTATTTACTATGCAAAATCAAATCTTCAAAATATTTAAACATTATTTTATTTATCAGGAACCAAATATATTCATACTACAATTATTTTAACATACAGTGATTGTAAATTGCGTCAAGTACGTATTCATTGTAATACACATTTATGACACTACGCAAATGTATAATTTTAATATACAGTAGAAGTATAAATTACATTAAACCAATTAAAAGCATAACAGCAACGTTAGTTTAAATGTATTATAACGTTATAAAACAAGTTCTATATAATAAATATTTTATTTAAAGTAAGTTAGAAAATGTAATTCGCCCTAAGATTATGCAAATATCATCAAACATTTACATAAGTTACCTACGCAAGAAAAACCCATACACTTAAAATTTATTTTTATTGCGCTCCCTTGAATGTCCACCATTATTAAATCTTTCCATAAATATTCATTAATCTTAAAAATAATTAAGTCGATTAGCAACAACGGGGACTTAAAAATGTCGTTATTTTTGCGAGTGATAACATTTTGGTATTTAGTTTTGCTATTTGGTAAAATCTGTTTAGTTTAAATTTTTGAGGTATTTGTTATTCTAATGTATGTATGTAACATCCAATTAACACGTATTTTCCCTGATTATTTCAGATGACAACTACATAAGGCCCGTAGTAAACAACCCATACGTCGTCCCTTCACGAAGATTATAGACCAAGTACACAAAAACTATCCTATACTTATAGCGTAATAAGAAATTCCCCTACTTATTCAATAATAAACTTTATTCACATAGTTACAAGCTAATGTTTCCATTGTTTCCACAATTCATCATGAGGTCAGGTAATTTACCTTTTCCTTAGTAATTGGATATCTGTGTGTATAATTATGAATCGCAATGATGTAGCTCAAATAATGATGCTCACTCTTGCAAAAAATTACTGGCACTTGATACATATAACTGGACATTTAATTGAGAAGAAAATTTTAAATAGCAGTCGACAAACATAACTTTACTTAAATTGCTATAGTCGTTACAAAAGATCCGTTTTAAGTTTGGTCAATGATCACCTCGTACATTTCCACTCTAAAATCGTTTACCATTTTTATTCAGCTTCCCACAAGCCACTTATAAATGACAGAAAAACCATTTTGATAGAATATCTTAAGTGGTCAACAGAGGGCGAGTTGGAAAACTACCAAATTGTATTTACAGTATAGCTGATAATAACACAACTTTTTCATATATTAAACAAAATAAAGTTGTGAGGAAAAAATCAAACTACGTCACCCAATTACACCTCCTCATAGAACAACACAAATAAAATCGTAAAGATGCTATATTAATTCGTATTCATGAAGGAAACAATTTAATTTTAACTAATTATTTGAATAAATTTTCATATAATATAGTTTTAATTTTTCCACTGTAAACCATTTGCATACCAAACTAAATAGGCAAAAGATAAGGAAAAATACTGTATTTCAGGCAAACACAAAGGCATTATTTTCTGATAAATGGATTAACTAAGTCTATTACTGCTTTATTGCTAGGCGTAGTGCCCATAAATCCTTTTAAAAGGTCCTTTTAGGAAATTATCAATAACTTGGTTACATATATTATGATGCATGAAATGAAATAAAACACTTAACATAACTACACAAGCTTTGTATCTGGTGTAGAGAAATATGGATAGACGGCGATACCACTGTTATGAAGAGATCTTTTTAGTTGCTTCGTCTATATCGACTGCATTTATCAGGATAATTATGGATAAATAGTCTAAATATTATGAAGAGTAAAGGCTGAAGAAAAAACAATAGTAGTGTATATTATGTAAGCACTCTCTTTAGCTGCCTGTAATTGTTTTATGTCATTGATTAATAATCAATAGGCATGTAATTTGCTACGCGATAGAATTATGACGGTATCACTTAATGGTCAAAGAATCCTTTTGTCTTGTCTCCAAGGAGACATTTTAATTCTCAGAACATTATTAAGATATCATAATTATGAATGTGTACTCCTTTTATCTGAACAAATCTAACACTCGTGTTTTCTAAGTAAAAAGTTATTAAATTCTTACATTGTAAGTCGACAGCAATGTTATTATTTACTGACGCAGAATTAAAGAAAAAAAACATGTTTAGGATTTTATTGATATAATAAGTATAGTTCTGCGAAGTTAATCATGACGTAGGCCCTATCTACATACCTGAGTACAATTATATAAGTACACTTATTTAATAGAAATGAATTTTAAAGGGATCTCGCTAACTCGCAAAGAATTAAATTAATTTCCTACGAATTCCTAACGATTAAACTTGTTTTTAATCTCGACGATTTAATTAACGTCTTTGTATTTAACAACAGAGCTATCTTCGTAATCGGCCAGAAAAACAATATAGAACCTGTTCACTGTTATTAGGTACCAATGTATCCAAACACACACCAACAAGCATCCGGTTTATGGGAATAACCAGCTAAATACGTGCATGGACTCCGCAAATTGGCAGGCGTGTAACATCACGTTTTTCTCGTTCGACCGCTGGTACTTACATATCATCTTTTTTGTTTTTCTATAAGGCATATTATATATGATGTGTGATCTTTAATCATTCACGTCATATTGAAAACAATCGGATTTATCTGTAGTCTGGGACGTCATCATGGGAATCGTTTGTTCCGCGAACAGATCCAGCCGGCAGATGAAAATAGTAGGCGGTCTATGACGTAGAAGCGTCCGCAGGAAAATCGCGTCATATAAATAGGTTGTCTTTGTTAGTCCTGCGTCAGTGATCGCTATGGGATACAGTTGTGTGGTGCTGAGCGTGCTGGCGCTGTGCGCGCTTGCGGCGGCGACGCCGTCGGTCAGAGACAATACCTTGGATGGAGGAGACCGGGTGGTGCTGGTGGCGCCGGTGTTGGCCCCGCCGCGGGACTCGAGGCCCTACGCTACGACCCGCTCCCGGCAGTTCCCGATACTAGTGCTGCTGGCCCAACCTAACACTCCGGAGTATACGCGCCTTGAGCCGGTAGCTAAATCTCTGAAGGAAGACCCTCAACCTATTTATGTACAGGTGACTTTATTATTTTGATTAACCAGCTACATATCAAATGAAAGCATTTAAGAATACCCACCTACCTACCTAGATAATAAATATGATTTTTAGAAAAACGCAGATGTCATAATATTGTGATCTTATTATTGCATATTATGTAAATTAATACAAAGCGTATTTGTTAATCGTATAATAATATCAGAGCGCTTATGCCATTTTTAAACCAGAATTAGACTACTTTCTTTCATAGCCCTGACAGTAGGTACCACCTCATTCTCCATCATAACATTTGAAAATTTATAAATCTCTAAAATACCCTTTTTAAATTGAATTCATTAAGAAAAATGTTACGTGGGTTTATGTGAATAATGAATATAATTATATTGTTTAAAGTCGTTAAACTAGTTTATTAATAAAATTCAACTTATTTGAATATTTTATAAATTCAATTTAACAAATATAGTACTGCACTGGTTACGTGACTTTACGAATACATGAAAACGTTATCGTAAATGAATATGTATCTTAGATAATGCCAGACTTTAACTGTCGTAACACAGCTTTATTCAATCACCCATAACAACACTAAAACGACCCCTTATAATATCAAGTGAGCATTCACGCTCTTATGCTATATAAAAGCTCAATAAAGTGACTTTGACGCCTAATTTTAAAGTTCAAATTACGTTTATTTAGCATCACGTCAGTACAGAAATAATAATATAGATTTAACGTTAAGACAATGATACACAATACTGTTATACTAATTTAAAATTTGCAACCATAACGACCGAAAGCCAGCAAGCGCCAAAAAGTTTATTAATTGATTGTTTACTTTTTATTGAATATCACTTTATGACTTAGGTATTCTCGTTAGGACAATCAATTACTGACTTGCATAAACCATTAATGCTGAATACTCAGTATTTATAATCACAATAATTTTATATTAGCATATTCAAATGCATTTAACAATAGTTTTACATATTTATAAATTATAGTTAAGTCTAATGCTAGAGCTTTCATAAGAACGCATTATTGCATACGGTAATTTTATTCATTTTAATATTATTTTTAATTTGTTTTGTGCAGAAACTTGAAGACCAAGAGCAGCGTGGACCTGTGAACAGACAGAAGCGTCACTTGTTGAAGAAGTTCCTAGGTATCGGCGGCGGAACCATTTCTTTTGGTGGCGGTTTGGACGTTAGCGGCGGCGGTCTAGAATATGGCCATGGCGGCGGTCATGGCGGCGGCTACGGCGGTGGCTACGGCGGTGGCTACGGCGGAGGCTATGGTGGAGGCCAAGGCGGAGGCTATGGCGGAGGCCAAGGCGGAGGCTATGGCGGAGGCTATGGCGGAGGCCAAGGCGGCGGCTATGGTGGCGGCTACGAAGAACCATCTAAAACAATTATTGTTAAAGTGGTGAAAGAGCATGGTATGCACTGCACAAAGCTTTTTGCACACAAACTTATATTTAAATGCTATTTTAACGCTAAAAGTTGTTTAACGAAATGCACCTAGTTTAAATAGAACTAAACTTTTGTAAAATTTTGTAGATTTTAAAAACTGTAATTCAATTGATAGTATGCATAGATAATACTTTTCATGTCGATAAGTAGATAACTATAGCACATAACAAAACCAGCTAATTAGCAATTAATATTAACTGTATCTTACTCCCTGCAATTATCTGATGAACTCATCCCATGATATTCTTGCAACTCTTGACATACCGAACAATGTTTGGACCATTATAATAAGAATAATATCTTAGGACCACTCAATTCAATTCTATTTTTCTTTTTAAATTGATTCATATCCTTGGCTGAGGCACATTGCACGGAGTATATACGCTATTGAATGTATTAGTAGTTTAAGGTTTAATAACTAAGATAATATGTAGCGCAGAAATAACTTACCAACGTGTTTTTCAAAAGTTATTGAGCATTATATTTTATTTTCAGGACATCATCATGGTGGCTATGGAGGAAACGGGGGTTATGGCGGAGGTCATAACAATGGCGGCTATAGCAATGGAGGCGGCGGTGGCTACGGCGGTGGCTACGGCGGCGGTTATGGCGGAGGCGGTGGCGGCGGCGGCGGTGGCGGCGGTGGTGGTGGCGGAGGCGGAGGCTACGGCAATGGCGGCGGCGGCTATGGCGGAGGCAACAACGGCTATGGCGGTAACTACGGAGGAGGTAGTTCGGCCACAGCTACCGCCACTGCTACCGCTACCGCTCATGCTGGAGGCGGCGGCTACGGGTAAATACTTTTTCTATGTTTAACTCTCACCTAATTAAACATGCTGATATAATAAAATGAAATTGGCACGTTTAGGCATTTTCTAGATATTCTTATCCTAGTTTTAACAATTAAACACGAGGAAGTTTTTGTTACAAAAGAGTTGGCAACTACAATCAATAGACATGAATCTGATTTAAATTATCTACTCAAATTTTGTTACATTATAACAATTTATCAATTATGGAGAGTCAAAGATATGTATGTATATTAATTAGACCCGCAAATGATTGACTAGGTCTGATTTTATCTTTGCTATTCATTTTTAATGTGTTTGATCTGTATATTAAATCCAGCGTAAATGGTACAATTACACTTAACTAGTTACCAAAACAAAACCTTATCGTTCGTGTCCTAAAGAATAAATGTAATTAACCCTTAAATACCATAAAAAACAAAAGATAACTTGTACACTATTCAACTCGTATATTTAAATGCAAAGATTCACGTATTTTTTTCTTTTTTGCAGAAAACGTTAACTTCGTCGAGCTCAGTGAAATTACAGAGTGTTTCGAAGTGCGTGAACAAGCTGTGATTAGTGGTGACTGGACGATAATCGCTACACACCAAATAGCTTTAACTACTAAATTGTTACTTGCTATACATATCATTATACTTCCAAGAAAAAAATATGAAAAAAGGGAGCTGACTCGACCAATTTTGGTTATAGGTCTCGGATAGTAAAAATAATCTTTTCTGTTATGACGTCAGAAAAAAATATTTTTTCAGTAGCAACTCTTGTAAGAGACAAGAATAGTTAAAAACATAAGTTGCAACAGCAAATTATCTTATCTCTTCCTTAAAGATTCAAGCCTTATTAATAAAAATCTCGACTGCGATTAGCGATACCTTAGCAGATTCTATATTCAATTTTTCTATGGAGAATTTAAAATTAGAATTAGTTAAGCTCCATCGCGACTTTTATTAATAAGGCCATCAGAGTCTATGGCAGCGTTTTACTTCCTTTGGCTCCCTATTTTGATTTGTGAACTTGGCTGACACACTGCCGTGTATGTAAATAAAATGGATATTTAATAGTCTATTGTGGACTTACACTGAAAGATCTTTTGAAACCATTATCGTGATATGTACAGTAAGTTTTCAGTCAATAAGAGTAATTATCTATTGTTATATGCTAACTTGTAATTTTGATATTATGATTAAAATACAGGTTCATTTATTACCTTCTGTTTTTGTTTGTTCACGCCCTGGTGTTTTCAGTGTCTAGGTACCTATGTATACAAGTGTACACAGTTTGGGATATTATTACACGGAGTAGTCATCTAATTAACGTTAATTCTACATCAACTGAGATTTTAGTTTGATTACCTTAATGGAAGATGAGAATTCGTGTTTGCCCACTTTAATATAATTATGATCCTAGCTCATATACTGTAGAATTGTTCTTATGTAGTTTTGCCTTATATTTCCCTGAAGTAAGATACAATGATATTCTATTAAAATATCAATGATGTTAGTTGTTTCAAAATAATAATGACTTGGTTTTTATTATATTTTGAATTCAATCAAAAATAAAATCAACTGGCTAATTATATATAACGGCACTGCACTACTAAATTATTTTATTAAATAAATTTTAAACTTGTTAATATTATCCTAACGATTCTGATATTTTAATCTGATAAATATTAATTATTCAATCATCCACAAGGATCCTACTGAAAAGCTTTTGCTTGTTTAAATGCTTATTTATAGAATACTCTAACTATATAGAATATGTTAATTATGCTCTTGGAGTATAATATGGAACTATGAGTCATAGTTAACAGTGTCTTTATTTAAAGGCAGTAAAGTTTAAAATCCTATTTCTTCAATACCTGTTATAGGGCCTTACGTAGAACAGGCCAGTTAAAAGTGACAGCTTGATCGAGTGCATGCGTCATTCAATGAGCCATCAGTCAGTTTGTTAGTGCTGCTAATCCGCTATATATATTCAAACACTAAGTTATATAAGATCTAACAGTCGGTTATTAAATACCAAATATCTACAGCATGCAACAAAAACCCTTTCCGATCCTTATGAGTATTACTAGGTGTCCCCCGCGACTTTGTTCGCGTGTTTTAGTTTTAACGGTTTTTTATTTTTGCAACATTTTTCATTTATGCTCCGCTCCTATTGGTCGTAGCGTGATGTTATATAGCCTATAGCCTTCCTTACTAAACGGACTATCCAATACAAAAATAATTTTTCAATTCGAACCAGTAGTTCCTGAGATTAGCGCGTTCAAACAAACAAACAAACAAACAAACTCTTCAGCTTTATAATATTAGTATAGATTCGGCATCGTACTGCGTACACCAATACGTAACATTAAAATAAAACTGATATAAGGCAACTCTGATCGCTAGACAAAAATCACGTGTACTATCTACAGTTTTGTATCAAGGAAGCTGCCTGAACTAGACATATTTTTCTAGTCCGTATGTTGAACCAGGAATACGCCTTTATTGAATCAGACATGGTTTTGTTACACATAAGGTACTACAGCAGATGACACAATTTAAAGGCCCTTAAAACAAGCATATTTTTAGGATTTTGCTATGAGTATGTCGAAGATAAAATCTATGAATCTGCTATCCATAACAGCTAAAAATAGGTAGGTACTTACAAGTAGTTGGGTACTTTATTTTATAACAAAAAGCAAATGTAATAAAAACATACCGTAGTTTATTCGATTTGCGTATTTATTACTCAAATTTTCCACACAATAGCTCAATTAATGAACAACATATTTTTCGTCTCAATCTTTTGTTAATTACTCAACAAAAACCCGAGTCTAGCGCATTAACAATAAGTACATTAAGATAATATACCGTCATTCGTTTTTACTACATCCTTTTATAAATTGTTTCTAAGAGTTTTTCTTCAATTATATTATTATTTAATAACAATTGTTTATAGTCTTGTTTTATTATGGCCTTAAGGTTCAGCATTCATTCTTTGACGGCATTTATCATAAGGGATCGATAGAGGAAATAATAATGGTGATAGTGAATGGATTTATAAGGGTTAAATGGATACGTATCAACAAAAAATCATGGTTTACCAAAGTGTCTACATAGACACTTTGGTAAACCATGATTTTTTGTTGAAATTTTCGGTACTACATAGCTACGTACCGAAAATTTTATAGAAAAAATATTTTCTGCTAGTTACAAAAACGACTACCTACCTCGTCTACAGCAAATCATGATTTAAAAATAACTATAATAAAAAAAGGCAATATAATTTATTGATTTATTTTTAACCTACACAAACAAGAAGAAACATTTTTTTAATTTAACTAAAACAAAAACTTAACCAACTTATATTAAAATTAAAACTTATAACGTTTAAAAAAATAAAATAACTAAATAAAAAGTAGAAGACTTATTGACTGTTACCAAGCAAACAAGCATCAAAAAATTATTTGAATATAATAAGGTAAGTAAACTAGAGTCATCAGTGAACTTACTAAAGGGCTGGCCAAAGGTCAACGGCCAGGAAAAATACTAGTCTAATAATAAAGAATCCTGCTCTTCTTATACATATCTATAGATCTGCCTATTTACGTAGGTACTATGTAAGCCGTTCACCCTGATCTCATCGTTAATTACAACACCTGATACCTATTGAGATATTTCTCAGTAACATAAAGTAAACAACAAACATCGTAAATAACTGTGGTAAAACCACAAAGTTATGGGGAAATCCTTGTTTATGTAAAAGAATGCATATAAAAAATATACCATAAAAAAAATGTCTTCAATATGCAGTGGTAGCACAGTGGTTAGTTTAATATATTGTTCAAAGAAAGAGTGCAAGTTCCATTATGTAAACAAATAAACATGATTAACGTATGAGATTTCACAAACTCTTTTCAATTAGCACTCTCCTAATTTATTTTTAACTGCTAGCTTAAAGACTATTTACATAAACTAATAAACAAATGATAATTAAAATTGCCAAAGCTAAATATCTTTACATTGGTACCTAGATAGTACAAAAAAAATCACTCCCGCTGTCAGTACACTTAGATCTTGTAAACTACGGAACGGATTTTAATACAGTTTTTAGCAATAAATAGACTGATTCAAGAGTAAGGTGCATAGTCGATTAATTTGTAATATATACAAATAGTAAAAATGAAAATTTTAAACCTCTGGCAGGACCCGAACCTGCGACTACTGGTTCAACGCACCAGTAGTTTAGCGTTTTACCAATTTAGCTATAAAGGTTTTTGAGATAGACAAAGCACATTAAAAAAATATTCTAGTATTTGTATTGAATTACACCCCGCCAGCGTTAATACTCAATAAATTATAATTATAAAAGAATTTATTAATCTTTTATCCACCCGTGCGAAGAGGGGGCGAGTCGTTAGTTGGTGCATTAGTTCCTACAAACGCTTTATTAGTAGACTATTCTAGGTATGTGAATCGTGTTTGAGTAAGTTATAACATGAAACTACTATTACAATAAATTAGGAAAAAAAAATAGTAATGATCTCTTAAATAAGTATAGATATATAAGTGATAAAATATTTAAAGTTACCTACCTTTTTTCTTTTACTTTTCATTTATTATATTTTTTTTATTCTTTATTCTTCAATTATTTTTCTATCAATAGAACATAAATCTCATAAAGTGTTAATTTTCTGGAAAGCGCCTGCAGATAATATACGAGTTTAGTCATCGTTATATTACTTAAGTAGTAGGCAACTTAAGTTACAGTTCCTGATACACAATTTGTTGCTCTTACAAAAACTGTAGGAGTTTATTTTCGTTATTCAATGTTCGTTAGTTAGCCTTCTTAATTGATAGGAAGATTGTGTGCATCTAAATTACAAGAAAATGAAATAGTATAAGTATATAGATCAGCCGTCGGCCGTCCTTTTTATTAACAAATAGAACGACGACCTATTCTCAGACCTACTAAATACAGGTACACGAAAATTTCATATAAATCGGGCAAGCCGTTTCGGAGAGGTTCCGTAACAAACACTGCGACACGAGATTTTTATATAAAAGAAGATGATTTAAACTTAGGTAGGTACCTAAAGTTACCTAAAATGTTACAAATTACAATATAGTGTATATCTAATACATACTATAGCTAAGTTCATACGCATGCAAATATCTTCGTATCACGCACGATATTCCATTCAATCTAATAATAGCCGCATTTTATTCAAGCAATTACTCACAACAATAAATTAGTTTAATTATTATAATCACAGCGGGACATCAAAGGCGCAAACGTGAGGTTATCAAAGAGTCTAGACTTTAATGTTCATATTAATGTGTTCAAAATAACGACATCTATGTTAAGGATTTCATTGTGAAGATGTTCTGAGAAACGAGTGTCAATAAACCTTAAAACCGAGAGACATTCATATCAAAAGTCACAACAGAACAGTTCTATGAATTCGACCATGAAATATCTATCTTAAAGTATCTTATTAAAAAGTCAGTACAATATAAAACCAAACTAGGTATTTTAAAATAGGGATGTTTCCTGGGTATGAAAAGTTAAAATCTATTTAGTTCGTCAGTTAGATAATAAAAAAATATTAGACACGTATTTTTTGTTTTATCAAAACAATAAAAAAATACAAAGATACACCGCTTTAAAGTTTCGGAGTGGGGGCTTATGACGCTACGCCTCACTAAAAATCGTAGCGAGGAGTGACGTCACGCGTAACTTCCGTTCTCTGTATTTTGATCATTTTTTGTTTGCAAGAAAAAAGAAAAAATACGTGTCCAATAAAATTCATTAATCTACAAGACGGACAAAAAAGAATAATAGGAAACAGGCCTATTGGAGCCAGTAGCGGCTCTAAGTATTTAGATTTATTTATTTCGGGAAAACAAACAGATGATACACATTATGTCTTAATAATAAACATTACAAATACTTATGTATAAATGTGTAAATCACAAAGTTATCCACATCTTATAAATACTTTAGATACCTACTTTTCGAAATGGCCAACAGACTCGATATCTACACTATATTGTAGTTGTGTTTTCAAGAAATACTTATTTATGTTCATAATATTTTTGAAAAGGTTTGATATATTTCTGTATAAGTTCATCCTAAAACAGGACTTCGGAGGAAATACAAGTAAAGGACGTTAGAATTAACAACACAAGCTCGTATCAACTCGTATGACGTACAAGTTAAGATGGTTGTCAATCAATTGACTTTAATAATAAATTGTCATTCTACTAACAGTACGTAGTGATCTAGCTTTATCATATTAGATTTGTTAAAGATTCATACACTAAATATGTTTTAATATTGAAGAGAAGTGGCTTTATTAATTAGGCATCTATTATTAAATTAAAAAGTAAGCATTATTTTTATTAGTGTAAGTACAATACTTGATAATAAGAGTGTTTGCAGTTTTAAACTCCGCAAGTTTCGTCAGTCTTCCACGTGGTCTATCTGTCAATTTTTACCAATCCAAAGCCAGAGTATTGACCGATCAAGTGGATCGGTAAAAAAATAGACAGACCTGTTCAAAAACCATTTAAATGTTGTAGCACTATATTAGCTCTTTTTTTACTTTTATGTATGTTCAAAAGAGCTTTCGATTCTAAAAGTCCCGCTGTGTAACCACTTGCATTCATAGCTCATATTTACACGATATAGGTAGTATATTATGCATATTTACGTTTAGATATGTACATAGACCAACTGGAATGTACAGTTACTGTCAGTTACTCAAATAATTTACAGGAATGTCTTATAGGTTATGTTCAACCGAGGTGCCAACAAAAACTTTATAGACTATCATAAATATAAAATCAGACAGTAAACATTACCTACTAGGTACTGAACCTCAAAGAATACACAATATAAACTCCATTCACAAAATAGGTAATTATAAATAAAAAAACCGGCCAAGTGCGAGTCAGACTCGCGCACCGAGGGTTCCGTACAAACCTGTAGGTATATAAGTAAAAGTTATGGTATTTTTATTGCTAAATGAAATCCATAACATAACAATGTGGAAAGCTGACGGTACCTTGTCAATACATATATGAAAACATTATGTATGTTCGGAAAAATCTTCATCTCTTTAAGAAGAGAAGTGATAGACATAATTTTAATACTAGAAATTTGCATGAAATTTTGTGTGCATAATCGGGTAGGTCTGAGAATCGGCCAACATCTGTTTTTTTTTTTTAATCGCTGAACAACGTTTGCTGGGTCAGCTAGTAAGTTTATGATTATTAAAAAAAATATACTATGTGATGTAACTAAAAATTTAAGATTTTCGGAATTTTTCCTATATGTGTACTTTATAACGTTGCTTCATGCCAAATTTCAAGATTCCAGGTCGTCTGGAAGTATCCTTTAGGTTTTGATTCCCTTGCGAGTAGTTGCGAGTTTCAAAATATGCGGCTTTAATTGCTGTATCTTTTGATTGCGTTGACGTAGAAGTTTGATTTTGTTACAGCTTAAAGATATTATAGACTTGAGTATTTGTTAAGAATTTCAATATAATACCACTACGCGTTCATGAGTAAAGGGGTAATAAGTTTAAAATTATTAAAAATATTTTTATTATATGATGTAACTAAAAATTTATGCTTTTCGCAATTTTTCCTTTATCTGTGTTATAAGACGTTGCTTCGTACCAAATTTCAAGATTCTGAGTTCACGGGAAGTACCCTGTAGGTTTTGATTCCCTTGCGAGTGTCGAAAATTTGCGGCATAAACGGGAGTATCTTTTGATCGCGTTGACTTAGAAGTTTGATTTTTTCACAGCTCCAAGAAACCATAGACTTGAGTATTTGATATGAATTTCAGCTTGATACCTCCACGCGTTATTGAGAAAAAAGGTCTTGACAGACAGACAGACAGACAGACAGACAGACGGACAACAAAGTGATCCTATAAGGGTTCCGTTTTTACCTTTTGAGGTACGGAACCCTAAAAACCGGAAATATAAGTTCCTAAAGGTTACTAAGGCTTATAAAAACTTCTTTTACAAAATATTTTTATATTTAAACACAAATAGGTATGTCTTCATTTATTAAGATTTTAACTCAACCGGTGTTGCAGGATTGCAAGATTGAAGTCATGATTTGAATAGATATTTCCGCAAACATTTTTATCGTTATCATCATTGTTTAAATATTCTGTCTAACTGCTTAACTGTGTCTCTTCGGTTAGATAATTTCCCAAAAGAATGGAATCGATTACAAATCATATTAACCTTTAAAATAACTAAAATTTATTTACAGCTCGTGGAAGATCTCTCTATGAAGATGAAGACGGATTTTATGCATGAAAGTAATAATCGAAAGTTATGATAGTAACGCAACTATAGCACGCAAGACTGTTATTATTTATATTCTTTAAGCTTTTTCACTATCATAATGAAAATTGTTACCAAAACCCTACTAGACAACAAAATATAGAGCGCCTGATAAAATTTAAACTGTGTGACTAAGGAGTTTGTCCACAAAACACTTCCCAATCAAAAGCCTATTTAATTTTCATATACCATATCCTTTATAATAGTCCTGCATCTACTTCGGGCCGTCATGTCTATTTTTCTATAGAGCTGGGGTGGATGGCCACTGGTAGATGCCCCATTTCATATTAGAGTTAAAGTTTTTAACTAGGCCTGACCGTACATTACCTGATATATGCGTTGTTGTTAAATTTATTGGTTTAGGTCCCTACTATCAAGCTTGTAATTTGGTACTGAGTAAACAATTACATTCTTTAGATATATAGCGCACTTTGTATGTATTTTAACTGAAACTTAAACACCAAATACTCATCTCAATAATAATATTCGTAAACGGTACCAATCAATGAATCAATGCTATTTTTGATAGACCACACTCAGATTGTTTGTTCATTGCCAGTCGTGACCAATACCTCAGAGTTCCAGATGATAAACAATGATAAGTCAATACCTGCATTAATGTTTTGTTCAGGTTGGGGTCACTAAATGACTATTAATTGATGTTTTATTTTGATTCACTGCCAGATACCATGGCCGAGTAATTGTATTAGTCAAGTTTTACTGCCGTGAAATTTGGCTGTTTTATAATCGACTGTTCAGTTATTTTGTTCCGTATTTAAAGTGGTGGTATAGGAAACTTTTTGGTAGTATTTATACTTATTCGTAAATAGTTTTAAATTTAAATTGTGTTGGATTAGTCATCTTAAATATTATAAAAAGTCTACAAAATAGGTAGGTACCTACCATTAATATTATTCATGTTGAGTCACTAAGTTTAGCTTATCAAGAGAATGCAATTTTCAAACCCGTACATGATAATTTAAATGATGTGATGATGATGATGTTCTATTGAGTAGCTTAAAAGTGATTTCGTTTTTTTTTTTTTTTTTTAAAGTCCTTGACTAACTACTAAAACCTATACATCTATTAAATTTATTTTCCTTCTACATGTCATGTCATTACAATGTACATACAGTCAACAATGTAGGGAACACGATGTTGTTAATCAGTAGATGAGCTAAACTAACCCTATCACAAAGATTCACCTCTGTAATTATGATTTTTCTGCGAGGGTTTTGTTAATAAATATAAGATATAGGTTAAAAAAACTTACAAACGTTTACTTCAGTGAAATATTTATATAATAAGAAGAAATCCATCTGAAAAAAAAAATATTTTTTTGGGAAAAATAAACTGTACTTTTTACAAGTTACTTTACAAAGAAATGAACAAAAAAGGTAGGAGCACAATGATCGTTTTTGTGTGAAAACATCTAAAACAGTTTGAGGAAACTTGACTTCTAAACTACGTAATGAAATCGATACTTACATTAGCTTACATAATACTTTACGAGAGACAGACGCAGCTATTCCTTGACGTAGTGAAGAGTTCTTAGGTCAGATAAACAAACTTTCGCGTGTTATCAATTCTTCGAAGGGGAAAACTGTCTGAAGTTCTGGTAACCCCGCAATTTATCATAGTTATAGGTAATAAATAAATACGTTTTGATTCAGAAAACCCAAGTAAATAATTTATTATCAGGTTTACATGTAGCCACAAAGTAACACCATTTTGATATCATACCCCCGAATACTGAAACGCAACTTAACTTTAAGACGTTCTTAAATGTCTGTCAGTCGCTACTTTACACCTTAAAGTGACAGAGACGGCATGAGACTTAACGGCGACTTAAAACTGATTGATATTTCAGTATTCGGCCATCAGTTATCTTGTAAAATACTTTTTTAAAGATTCGTACATTTTTTATTTATTTCTTGAAATCTACCTCTTAGTATATCCTATGTACCTACTACGAACTTTGAAAACATGAACATTAAGAGATAAAATATAAACGGGTCTTTATCGATTTAAATTGTGGAGTGACATTGTACCTAACGTACTAAATAAACTATGATCCTTCACCTTTAAGCTCATTGCTATCTATAGAGATGTCTGCTTTGAACTTGCGTATGCGTAAGTCGCATCTCAGACAGATAAATTGTTATTTCTAATTTAAATAAAACGTCAGTTTTTATATTCGACAGCTCATTATTTCTTTCTAGAATCTGAATATGTACTTACTTGGTAAATCGCATCGATGATTCATACAGCGTTAGATACTAAATTACATAAAAAATCTTTTTATTTCGATCTATTTTCGAAGAAAAAACACTACAATTAATGATACTGGTTAGGGTTTATTTTTCATACGTCAGATAATTTAATCGTATCCCAGTAATAATTTTGATTTTTAGACAGTTTTTCTATCCAAAATCTTAGATTATACATGCACGCTCATACCGTATCGCTAGTAGTCCGCTGTGTCGAAGTTAGGCATATTACATACATGACATATTTTAATTTATATATTTTAGAATACATATTTTTAGCTGTAAGTACTACGCCAGTTTACTGACTTTAAGTGATTTCCCGCGCTACGACAGACGTTTATGCGAAAATATAGATTTTTTCGATATTATTAGGGTAATATTAGGATTTGAAATATTTTAACAATAATTTTACGTTTTCATTTGTTCATACTCCATATACGCACTGTATACTTTAGGTACTTATTTTTATTCTAAGAAGTCGCCTTAAAGTGGCAGAGCCTGCATAAGACTAGCGACAGATAGACATTTAATAGCGTCTTAAAGTTAAGTATTCGAGGGAAAGACCCTACCCTACCTTTGTATAAATTAACACATAAAATATTTTGATTTTGATTTTGATTTTGCCTATAAATGTCCAACTGCTAGGCACAGGCCTCTTCTCATATAGAGAAGGAACGCGCATTGATCACTACGCTTGCTCATTGCGGGTTGGCGATTTCAGATTTAAATTTTTGGAATCCAGATTTTCTCACGATGTTTCGAATACTATACTTACTCATTATACACTTATTTTTAAACATAACTCCTCATTTTGTAATATTGTTAAAACTGAATTAGAATTTTGAATATAATTGAACGGATGAAATAAGATATAAATTAATCAAGGTTTAGTGAACATTGTAATTCCTGTACGTAATGGTGTGCATTGACCATTTAACAACATGAGTGGCCTTATACATTCAATGAACCCGCCACTCAATCAAACTGAAGAGTTTTAATAAAATCAATAGATATATTGAACAGTTGATAGGACCGTGTACTTTTAATTTATATTGAGAAACAATGATTACATATTATATGTAAAAAAAACTACTTCAAAGTTAGCAATTTCGTTTATTTTTAACAACTGAAATACTGAGTATAGTTTGATTAAATTTATATGGGAATACCTCAAAGACATTCTATGAATGAAAAATATTTTTTTATTAATCTGTTCACAATTGTTCAATCAAAGAATAACACGAATATTAAAGTCGATAAAAAAAGAGTTTTTTTTTATAAAAAGGTTGTATAAAAATTGTTCTTTTCGCATTATTCAACGAGCAAAAAACCTCTTACATATCAAACTGTCTGCGATCTGTCTTTAAAATAGTAAAATATTAGGAATAGATATTTTGTTATAGAAATCTGACGGTGAATTATTTGACTAATAAACCTTGTACGTCACTGAAACATGAAGGTAATTTGTTACTGTAGACATGACAATAGAATGTCCTTTGAAAACTTAAATCTTCGGCTTGCAATTTATTGTAGTTACACGCAGGAATAGAGCCTTTGACGTATTCATAAATTATTTTTCTGAGGTTTATATCCGATTTACATATAAATAAACTAGTTATCAATCTGTTTTCAGATTCAGCTATATTCAATCTTTTAATTGCAAAATAATTTAATATACAGAATCTCTTATTTATAAACTTACCTATAATGTTTTTTTATATACACAGTTACACACGAGGAGCGCCTTTACTGCTTCACCGGACTACATTTTTATAACGTTTTCCTCTAGCATATTGTTTATATATTTTATTGTCTATTAAAATAAACAAAATATCTATTTCACTATTTCAAGGGTTAATAGCAACGATGATGAGGGATCATCAGTACCGAAGGCCGAAGCAAGGCCGGGACAGGTGCGTCGACCGCGCGGCGATCGTTGACCGCCGGCCACCGGCCAACCGGCGATCACACCGGACCGAAACGGTTCGTAACAGACAGATGAACAAGACATGATTGTACGTGTATGATGCAATTGTATTAACTTTGAGCAAATTAAACGAGTATTGTATGAGGCTGTAAGCTACGTTTTGGCAAAAGGTTAAGCAAACTTCTGACCAGCACGTCGATTCTGTAAAATTCGAACAACAACTCGAATCTCACTTCGCTATTCACTCTCACTTCGCATAAGGTTTAAAATGACCTTGATTTTTGCATTCTGTATGCTTACACCTAGTCACTTGCGAAGTGAAGTGAGCTTCGAATCGACCAATATTGTAGGATCGTGCGTATGACATTAGACAAACCGTTCCTTTACACTAATGAATAGTTTAGTAATCAAACTGATCGTAAATAATTTCGGAATAAAATACTAAATCATTGGTAACACAACTAAATTAAATCATTTTTAACAAAATTTTACTCATTTATGGTGTATATATTATGAAATAAGTTTAAAACGTTTTCAAGCGATGTTAATCTTTATGCATGTAACGTAATGTCATGGATTTTTTTAGAGATGAGAATTTACTGCTACGAAATTCTCGATAATCATATTTTACACTAAATTTTTTGTTATTACTAAAACTTATGTTAACTTTTTGTGTGTCAAACTAATTCCTATAGGTTAATTACTGTAAATAATGCATGTACAGTGTAATGTGTGTATACCTTTAGATTCATATTATTAACTGCATTATAATATAGGTTTATGGTTTATTATGAACATGCACAGAGTATTCATCATTTGTATTTTATATTATACTAGCTGACCCGTGCCCACTTCGTTGGGCATAATGTTAATAATCCTTTTTTAGTACATATGACCTAACGATTTAAATTATTTTATTAATATTAATAATTAAATTATCTATACTAATATTAAAAAAACTACTTTTTGTAACTTAAATATAAAAGTTAGACATATGCTGTCGTTGACTTTTTCAAGCTCCACTTCTTTTCTCTAGAACTCAAAAATATATCTTTCATAGTTAAGGCAGCGTTCGTAAGAAACGCTTTCATTCGACCGTTTTTTCTCCGATTCACTTTGCAAAACGGACTACCACGTAAAAGCCTTTTTATTTTTCGGTTTTTTATATAACCTATGACACTCAGCAATAATGTGGCTTTCTATTGGTGAAAGAATTTTTAAAATCGGTTCAGTAGGTCCCGAGATTACCCCTTACAATTTAACAAACACACAAACTTTACTTCTTTATAATATTATTATTATTATTATTATTATAGATTATAGATTATAGATTATAGATAAAAGGATAATTAAACAAGAGGTTAATAAGCGATCAATAAAAAATACATGATATTAAAAAAAGGTCGATGCAACTATTTTATTTTATTATTTTATCGATAGCACCGTTCGAATAGTGCCACTTCCCTAGTCGTCTCATACTGACAGCTGTCATACGCACGAAATAGGATTATTTTTTTAAGGAATTTGAAGTACCTAATACAAAAATGCTAATAAAAAAATAAAACAGAACTCTATAATATAATAATATAATATAATTTTAAATTCGTGCTATAAATATATTCCCTTATGAAAAAGAAAAACATGTCGTTTCGAAAATAATGATGAAGTAAGTTTCATATTTTGTGGTTGTAAAGTTTAAAAATTACATTAATTAAAATAGTATTTATTTTGTTTGCTTATCCAACATTAATGTTTCAGTCCAAATGAGATACGTCCCTTGCACCCATCGTCTTGTCTCATGTCGGCTCAGGTTTAACTCTAGCGGAGGGTTCCTTGAGAACTCAAAATGCCAGAGAGCGAAGTCGACGCCAGTTGGACGAACTACCGCCGTGCGTCTAAATAATATAGGTGGCACAATCACAAATTACAAACAGTGGACCAAGGTTAGCATCGCTTTTTATTACTACGTGTTAGTTAGAACCACATAGCATTCTGCAAAGCAAACCACTTAAACTGTACGACGAATCTTGGTTTAAAGAGGAGAGCCTTGGTTTGTACAAAATAAAACTTACTAATAAAATTTTATTTATCACACAAACAACGACGGAAAGCTGCTATTTATTTTTTTTTATTTACGCATCATAGTAATCAGTGTTATTATTTCAGCATCATGTCATAACGAGCATAATCCTCCACCACTACTGAGAGATTTCTGAGGGTGGAAGAACAGCAGCTGGAGATACAACAACTAAATGCACGAATCCGGTAGTCCTTTTTGGAGAGAAGTGTGGAAAGGAAATGGGCATGGATAAAAGTAGTGCAGAGAGAGATAAGATCATAGCTGAAGCTGTGCCTGCAGTAGGAAAAGGGCGGCAAGCATTGGCAAAGGCTAAGAATAGAGATAGGGTGGAGTAATATGACGACCTCCGTGGTTGAGTGGCGTACACACCGGTTTTCAAGGTGTCTCGAGATTCCGGGTTTCGATCCCCAGACGGGGCAACTACTTACGTAGCTACTCACTTTGGGTTCAGAGCAATTTGTGATGTTGTCACATATTTAATATAAGTAATAAAGTCTACCCACTAGTGCTGTAAGCGTTATTTCTGCACAATTATTGTAATTGCATTATTGTTATAATTTGTTTTTGCATTGTATCATATTGTACACAATGTTTGTGTATTGCTTGTATTATAAGGATAAACAGTGTAACAATTGTAGATAGGCTTATAATTAAATAAATAAATAATACAAGTTAATGTAATATATAATAAATAAAACACTTTTAAACGGATACTAGAGCGGTTTTATTGAAAGTCCATTGGTGATTAGTTTGGATTTGATTTTATACAATTCCTGACTAAAAATAAAAATCTATTGAATCTACCACCATTTCACATATTAACCAATCACTCCGCTGAGGAATGTAACGCCTCACACCACAGAATATAAAATTGTATAACGACACCACCAATAAATTAATTATGATGTGAAGGCCTATTTATTAAGTTTCGCTTATGTAATTGCCCTAGCTAGAGCTAAATCGGCGTTACATGGCAAACCCTTTGAACTTCAGCAATTGTTTAGAGCTCTTCTAGTATCTCTTCTTCTAAAATTGCACCTAAATCATCCTTTTAGAAGAACAATAATTGTCTGTGATAAATATGTCCTTCTACTTTATTATTTTCTGATAACTGCCATTAGCCAAGAATGACAAGGTGCATAATATCTGTGAAACAATAAATCAATAAAACAATTAAGTAATCTAGATCTAGTCAAAACAAAATAGGAACCAATTTGGTTATTTTGTGCATAATAATAATACCTCTATTATAACTATAAATATGGGGTCCTTAGAATTACAGGACAACATAGGTAGCAGGGAAACAACCTAAAGGGAATACTTCTTATTATGAAGTGTTTTAATTTGTGTTTTAAGCGATAAATTATGTTTGTGTGCTTGGTTACACATCAATCAGGTATTATAAACTATGTAAATACTTACCAAAGTAACTATATACTTAGTAAGATGAAGCACTTACTCAAACGAGTTGAAAGTCCTCGACTTTTTGTGGGCTTTATCAGAGGCGTTAACTCAAGTTCCTTTGACTATCTATATACGCTAACATAGTCGTCATCTCGGATTAATAAAGATAAACTTCGAATTTGGTTAGATTGTTGACTCTTTTCTAGTTTATCCAAAGTATGAGCCTCTTCTAATAAAGATTTAAACTAAAACATTTCTGCCATCGTTATCGCTTAAGTATTCACTTTACACAAAAGCCCAAATATAAGACTTTAACCACAAATTATATAGTTATTGTACTAATTTTTAACAATGTGATATAAAAATATTATTTTAACATTATTTATAAAGGATTTCTTCCATTGTTATTCGTCAAATTGATGCTATTTATTTGACATTTTGAATCGGGTTCGAGTGCGAAGTGAGCGTTTTATTTATTACCTTACTGAATACCACTTCTTACGTCATCTCATACTTTATCAGTCAAAATCTCACGGTTAATTTAGTTCAACTCGCTGACACACTCGCAAGTGTAGCGCTAGTGTAAATTCGAATGTCAATCAAACAACTCACGGCGGTTTCAAATTCGAAGTCACGAACGAGTTCTTACAGAATCGCACCCCAGTAGGGTAAGTCTAATCTGAGCTCTTTTTTTGGGATTTGAGACACGAATCTTAAAAAAAAAAACTGTTATTTCAATTAACACATACCATGCCATGGCACGCTCTAAAGAAATAAATTTTAAAATGTCAAAAGCGTATTGTTGTAATATTTTTCTTTTTGGTTTGGAGTCTTAATAGTTCCTTCCTGGCAGTCCACATCAGAAAATTAAAAAAAAACGGAATCGATTATTATTGTTTTTTGTTGAACAATTAGGAAATAATTTCGTGCAAATTCATGGCCATCAAAAGACAATAGGCAAAGTGCATAATTACTTACTGCGTGCGTGTTTACTTAGCGCAATAAATCTGTAAACTAATATTAACATAGGTTGTACCGGAGTAAATACAAACATTTAAAATAAATTACCATCCTCACGCAATGTCTGTGAAAACAGCAAAACAAGCTTTCTTTCCTTTCAGATAATATCTCTCATTCAGGTTCATAAACCAACCAAATCAGGAATCAAGGCGCCAGAGAGGATTTATCGAGGAACACTATCAACTTGTATTTATAGCAAAGCAAAGCATTATAGATTACAAATAAAATATACATTTAAATTAAAAAGCTTACGCTACATTTTATTTTTAAGCCTTAAATCTTCACTCATATTATACAGAGGTAAAGTTGGTAATTTTACTCATGAGAAGTAATTATTACTAACATTATTGCTGTGTAATAGAATAGGGTTTAAGTCTAAAGTATATGAGAATAAGGGAGGAACCGCAGGCCAGTAATAAATATTTTAATGTTTAATTATCGTGTCTACGTTAACTTTTACGATGCCGGTAGTTCGTTACTTCGACCGGCAGATAGCGGTTGTTGTCTTTAGTTGCATATAATTCAGTTCAAGATTTCCATAGCAATTTATTCCTTTAGGTAAGTTAGGCTGCTATAGAACCAGAAGACAGAGTTCTCATCCGATGCCTTACGACACCATTGACCAAAAAACAATAGCTACGGCAGTCAGAAAACATAAAATGACTTTTTTTTTTAAACAATGACCTACGCGCAATAATAAAGAAAAATAGTTGATCATTCCTATTTGATAATTTGTAACAAATTTTTGTAAAGTTAGTTTACAAGTTTATGAAAGAAAGATTTTTTAAAGTACTTACAGCTTTTCATTAACTTAACTTCAAGGAAAATAAAGGTTTCGTGCTCGCCACTCACACAGATCCTAATACTATAAATGCGAAAGTAACTCTGTGTGTCGGTCTGTCGCGCTTTTACGCCAAAGCTTTTGAAACGATCTAAATGAAATTTGGTACACTAGTCTAGCACCTGAAAAATGACATAGGCTACTTTTTGGCGCAATGATCGACATCCTCGCGGGCGGCGCCGCGGGAAACAGCTAGTAACCTATAAACCAGAAATTAATTCTCGGTAAGCCTGTATTAGGAAACGGTTAGCTAAATTCTTTTTTTCCGGTCAAGATATTTCTTCAACTCTATCCATTGCAGACTTCTTTCGATGTGAAAGTTAAATTACGACACATCTCGTTTGTTATCTATTTTGAAACACGCAGCTTCAATTAATCAGAGTTAGTAAATGTTATTTTGACTTTCTGAATATCTTGATTGCATGACATGCGTAGAAATAAAAACGAAACTGACGTACTGTAGTAAATTGCTCAGCTCGTCTCATATGAGAACTCACTAATGATAGATCTAAAAACTTGAAGGTTTTTAATTTTTTATTTTTAGATATCTCAATTCCCTAATAGTTCGGTAGCTCTCTTCAGGCAATTTTAATAATACTCAATATTAATATTATAAATGCGAAAGTAACTCTTTCTATCTGTCTGTCGCGCTCGTGCCTAAATCACTTCACCGATTTTAATAAAACTTGGTATGGAGTAAGCTTGGATCGCAAGACAGGACATAGGCTACTTTTGCCGCGATAACCGACATACACGCGTGCGGAGCCGTGGGCAAAAGCTAGTTATCTATAACAATTATCGTGCAGAGGACTATTTGAACATAAGGTCTTTACATTGACCATTCCTTTGATGATTCCCGTTTTGTTCTGATACGAAAATACCAAAAATAGCAAACTCACAAATTTTTGTGTGTCATATAATATAAATGTTTTACGCAGTAGGTATAACAGTGACTCTGTATGCAAAGTAATGAATAACACTAAATTCTGTGAACGTTATCGGTCTGTTTGGTGAACCCAATCAAACTGTGATTATATTTTATCAACTCAACAAAGTTTCACAAACAAAACATCAAAAGCGTTACGTCTACTGTTTTTGGGTTTTCCTTATAGTCGTATCAATTCCATCGTAAATCTTACGTTTAGGAACTACAAAATCACGTTGGAAGGATGTAAACAAAGAAACTTTAAGCTCTACATCTCGCACTGATAATTATTTTTCTCGTGTCAAAAGACCCTCAAACTCTTTCCGATCAAAGGGCTGCCACCTGGATGGCCCAGTCGTTGCCCTCATCATTGATCATGTGCAGGATCGATGATGCCCCACTTGCTCAGGTTCACTTTGCAGCGACCCACTTGGGTTCAAAATCGGTTGAGAAATTTCCAAATGGGAAACTGCAGCTCGTGTCCTAAGGACAGTTGTTGTGTTGGAGAAATATGTGAATTCTAAAGACAGAATGTAATGGTATATTTGGTGTTTCTACACAAAACCAGCAAAATTCTGAGCTTTCCACACCAAAATACATTCTTAAAAGGAACCCCAGATTTACGCTCTCTAACAACTGTACTAAAAAGGTATTACAAATGTATACTTCCTCGTTATTCTATAATCTGTCCATATTTACTAACTTTCCTTGTAAACAGAAAAAAAACTGTATATAACAACTCCATTACAGACGGAATGCTAATATTTTATGCGGGAAAGGCAGAAAGCTAAGTTATGTATTTGTGAGCCGACTTTCTCATAGCTTTCAGGTCTGTCTAGTGAATGTAAAAGCCTATTGAAATTTATAACACAGTACTAAAAACTTGTACTGCTTGATTAACTGAAGATATTGTGGGTTTTGCACCAGTAGTTTAAACTCGTGAACACATTGCCAGTAAATTGCAAAATATTTGTGTAAATTGTGAAATCATAAACGGGAAATGAGATTAACTTAACACGCAATTATCTTCTTCTCCTTTCTCCGTAAGCTAAAAGATTCCAGTTTGTTATTCGGTTATTATTTCAGTTCGGAAATATCAAAAATTTAAGTTTAATAAAATAAAACAATTGTTTGAGTGACGAGTCAGTCATGAGTCACTTCATAGGTTCGATTTTTTTTATTACTTTTTAAAAGTTTCCTTTATCAAATTTGGTAATTCATAGTGAGTCATTTGATAAGGAATTATAAACATCGCTTAAATTTGCCTAAAATATTTGCTGTTGAAATATTTTAGGCAAATTGAAGCATTCAAATAATATCTGAACTCGTAATATATTTCTATGTCAGTTAAACTATATCTCCAATTTGGCTGTTAAAAATGTTTTACGATACTGGAATTCACTTTTTTTTCAACTTTTACCATTAAATCGCTGGGTATATAATAATAATAATAATACCAGCCTATAAACCTCACTGCTGGATACAGACTTAGGTATCATATAGAGACGGAACGAGCATTGATCACCACACTTGCCTATTGCGGGTGGGCGATTTCGGATTCCATTTTTTAGAATCTAGGTTTCCTCACGACGTTTTCCATCACCGATTGTCTGTGATGTCTTAGAATAGTTAAGAAATAAACTAGGTATATGCCTAAACAATAAAATATTTTAACTACGGCTTTCCCAACTCCTTAACATAGCTTTCACTACTTTTGGTAAAAGCCTTCTTTCAGGTACCCATAAAACTTGCGTGAAACTTAGGCTCTATTCTTGAACGAGAAAGCTAGCAATCTTAAACTTTCTCATGAACAATAGACGTAGGTACTGTACGTTATCTAGTGTCGAGTAGTGCACAATACTTGCACTACTTGCTAATGGCGATGTGTGCTGTGTTGGACCTAAGTCCTTTTAATCCGGTTATGAGAGCGCGCGCGCATCACTCGCTAGCCCACAGTCGCACGCGCAACCCGTCAACTGCGTAAACGATATTATCCCGCGAATTTTAAACAATATAATTGTATTTTTATTTTAAATTCCTCATAATAAATTTAACAAAATGTATAAAACTCTAATAGTTATCTGTGTGGTTTTCTGTGTTATTATCGGTAAGTTTCGCTATCATATTAAATTAAATTAAAAAAAAATATCGTGCATTTCTATTACATAAAATGTCTTTAATTTATAATGCTGCTGCATTGTAAGACTCGAAATCAATTTATTTTAATAGCCTATTAAATCTTTATAATGTAACTCCGTTGTGTGAACCATTCACATAAATCTGAATTTAAATCGTAATGCTCACGTAGGTACTTACATTTCGTTCATCTATTCATAAATCAAGTTAGAGAAACATGATATAAAAAGCTTGAATCCCATAACTCATCGGAGAACAAAAACACGTCGACGCTAATTACAGGGTATTATCGAGTTCTTCATAGTTTTAAGGCACGGAGATGTCGGGTGTGGGCCAGATCGTGACACGAATATGCTTTTCCGCAATCGTGATCCCAGAGCGTATATTTTTAATACAATACTTTTTCAATTAACTCAACGCTATTCAATATTCATCACGAATTTAGAATATACCAAATAACGTGTTAACAAGTTTGTAATTTAATAAAGAGGTGATTTGTGAGGCGCCTGACACCTGTTTAAAGGTTTTAATTGGTCTTGTAAAGTTAAGATATACCGTATCATCAATTCTATACATAATTGAGTGGTAATCGTTTACTAACTACGTAGTACTTGTAGTATTTAATTATACCATCATAGAACAGTATGCTTAATTAATTTGTGGTTTCCAAAACCATTTAAAGGTAACGCGTAAGTCACGGTTCTTTTTTAATTGTCTTGTTTATAAACTCCATAGAACTTTTTACACGTTCATTAAACGGTAAGGCATTTAAAATTATTAAGTAGGTACCTACATGATTATATATGCTGGGTCGGCTACTATTTTCACCGACCGGATGCAGCTGATCACTATTTTACATAGACCGACTGCACATGTATAAAATAAAAGTAAATACAATAATATTACTAAAATCCTAGCACATTCTATAAAGTAATTCATAACTATTCGGTTTAAAAGTGTTTAGTTCATAAATTAAAAAAAAACTCTTCCAAGATTGTAAAATGCCTTCTTCATTCATCCAAATTTTGTGGTAAACCGACCTCCGCCAAATGAACTGAACTTATCGCGAAAAAAGGATGTATCTAATCGGCTTTATGGAATGCAATAAACGCAGCATTTGACCGATTTTAAATATTTTACGATCTAGTTGGACTCGTACCTACGGATAAAAAACGATTCCACATCTTGGCAAATAAATTTTAATCATATTATTGGCCTGTCTCCGGATTTTTTTTACACAAACATGATCTTAAACATATTTTTGCCTATCATATTACACATACATATATAATTTTAGAATTATCTCATTAACGATCAATATTAGTCATTACACGGCACGACTTTTTTGCACGCCTGTTTTTATTACCATCAAACCTTTGTAAAATGATATCATCATGGGTTCATCCTTTTCTGGGAAACGAGTTACCTACAGTGATCTGCAAAGAACATGTTGGAATAAAATATGAGCAAATGAAAGCAATAAAAACATATTACTCGGCCGTAGACAGGTGGGGTTACAACGAAATTAAAGTTTCAATATACAACATCGGGAAAGCTTGGGAGAGAGCTTGTTACAGTTGAACTTACGGAGCATTGGAGAGGGAAGCTCGCGATAGTGTGGAACAAGGAGTGCTTGTGGAAGGAATTTTATAATAATGCAAAAACAAACACGATTGGCCCGGTCCGAGCCGACTTGGGTTACACACCACTGGACAGGACAATGACTCTCGCGTTACATCCCGTCGCGATTAAAAAGCTTTTATAAGGCTTTCAAGCTATCTATTTCGTCTAGGAAAACTTATATATAAAACTAGAAGGCATGAAACTCACACTAAACGTTTGTTTAACTGCAGTCCGTAAGGCAATTGGAAGTATTCCAGTAGTATCATATACAAACCAAAAAATATATACTTTTTAAGTAGCCATTATTTGAAAAACCAATACAAAGTGTACAGATATTTGATTTGTATATCAGCGACGTTGCTAGATAACGTGTTAGCATTAATTAAGCGCAGTTATGAATCTCAGGATTGTCGCCGTTTATTCGAAGTTGTTTAGACTTATATAGATAAGAAACTCGCGTCTTGACTCTTCATTGACCCACTTTCGTGGTGATACGTAGCAAATCTACTTACATTTCACTTCTAACGTCTTAATTAATTTAAATCTTACTTAGTGCACCTAACTGTAGATTTTAAATAACGCGTAAAAAAATAAGAACAAGCATTTAGTTTTAAGATGGCAAAATATCTACTATACATAATATTAAACACGAAATATTTTTAATTACCATTACACGACCCGCCAAATTGTTCCAAAACAACAAAGCATTTTGCTTAACACATTTTATGGCGTGCGTGACTTCACAGATTTAAATTATAATAATTAGAATGAACTTTTGTAATAACACACTCTGAATCTATACTTCTTTCGTGTACCTATCTACATATAACTTTTTCCCTATCTTTGTAAAAAAAATGTTCTGCGCAGTACGGTCATGTATTGACCGTTTAATGACTTATACCTAAGTTCAAGATAACTGCGCATTAGCAGTTGTTTTCGGTCTACATATTTCATAAAACAGATAATATTGAACTGAGAAATGTTTCGACAATAACAAGGAAAATTATATGTAAACAAACAAATTGCGACGAGCATACTTACTAGCAGGTATTTGCTGTCGAAATGTAGGTTCCGAAAGATGTTTGCTCAAATCATTTTACCGACTTCTCACCATCAAATCTGGGGCATACAGTAAAATTAAAGACTATTATAGAGTAGTCACCTTCACTTGTATCTCTGATCAGCATGTCGCAATATAAACCTTATAGCTGTTGGGATTGAGACCGGAATCGATAGGAGCTGTGTTAATGATTTAGGTGAAATGTACCTACTGGACAAATGAAGCAGGTACAGTTAGCGTTTTGACAAGCAAAAACGCAGCCTTGCGTCAGATGGCCCGACCGTTAGAAAGCCGGAGCGGCAAACCATTCACATCAGCGCAACGCTAACGTACGAGCAAACTGGAAATTGTTAGAACATTTTATATGTAGGTAATCAAAAAGGTATTTTAATTTTTAACGGTTACAGAGCGCTCTTAAATTGGGCAGCGTTGAGCTGTATTTAGGTACAAGTTACACCGCCCTCCATTCGCTTAACTTCGCCGGCAGCTAAAGGCCATATTAAAAGTTTTAGTGTTAATACAGGAAACATAAATCTTTTTTTATGAATACCTCTTATATTTGATGTTAAACTGCCTTCTTTACACAAACTAAAGCGACGAGAGGAATGTAGAAAATGAAGATGTGACTTTCATGGTCCACCTGATCTGCTTAGTTCCATCCAACCCATCAATGCGTTAATGCATAATGGCTAATTCGCAAGCTTTTCTTAAAGATATTCCTCATTATATACAAAGTTACTTCGCAACGCAACTTTGTTGTCGAAACGACTCAATTTCAAATATATATAGGTAGGTACACCAACACATAAAATATTAATTAATATTGTATAAACAAGACCCACAGTTTGAAAAACAGCTTTACGATTATCGTAACTAGGTCGGCGAACCGAAATCATTTTTATAATAATTGAGTTATCTTTAATTATGTTCGTTTTGTACAACTACATTTTTGGCGAATAAGTAATTAAAATTAGACTTTAGGAAGGCTCGACACTCTCATCATCCGTAAACAATATAAATTGTCAATAATTTCAAATACATACCTAGATAATATATTATATTTCATAGGTATATGTATTATAACCTGTAATCTTAGTGATATCAATATGATCCACATCATGTTATATCATCATACCGACTTCAGTCACGCCTACGTCGTAGACAATTGTTTTCTTTGCACACCTAAGTCTATCCATTTTGTATCCTATTAATTGTAATAAATTTAATGCAATATTTGGTCAGGCACAGTTGCAAAATATTCAATTTTGTTACAATGACTATGAATGTGCATAGCAGGGGTTTTACGACGATATAAATCACTGGAAGACAACGACATTGATAATAGACGCTCTTGGAAAATTGATGATCGTAAATAAATACAGTAGATACCGCGGATTATTTGTAAAGTCAAAACAAGAGAGCTATAAATAATATTTTTTTCATGCGGAAAGTCAAGACTCAAAACATATCCAAAAACAAGAGATACTTACGAAATAACACACAATCTATGTCATCGTATGACGATAAAGAAAATAAGACAAAAATGCCAAGCATCTGTCTATTTTAAGAAACAAAAATAGATCATTGTTTGTGGCTACAAAGAAACAGAAATAAGATAACAGCGAATAAAATAATAACTGACTCTACAAAATGCTGTAGCAGCAGGAAACGCCCGGAATTACTCCAACCGCGAATGACTTGATGCACTAGACCTTATCATTGCAGCAAGCAAAGTTAACGACCTATAAACCTAGCATTACACCGTAAGAATGCAGTAGACTAGCAGAAAATGTAACTATTGCATAGAATGACAGCAATTGTCTGTATCATAGCAGAGATAAATTGTACGAACGTGATCCCGATGTATGGTCCACCACAGATCAGTGGCAACATGAATATACAAAAATCTAGTTAAATCAACCTTATGGGTTCGACCTAAAGGGGATACCAATATCAATGTTTTACTAGTGTTGTGTGGTCTACTGTACGTAGTTATCTAGAGAATCGTTTGACTGCGTCAGACGTTCGAGTGGCTCGGTCGTGACCTCGTTGCATAAAGGCTATATAATGTGACATTTTGCACTATGTATCTTCCACATGAAAATATCAATGTCGCCGTTTTTTTTGAAAGCTAAAATTTAAGATGTAAACGCAAATTGAACTTGCCTACAGCCATTAGGATATTCGACGACCAATTAAATTTAATATTCGACTTGTACAGATCAAATGTTTGTACACGATGATAAATAAACACGTTTATACGACATATTTTCGATAATGAATTTCGGTAATAGACTTCTAAATCAATTATCAAGTTTAGAAAATCTGCGGATGGGTTTTCATTGACTTGGTTGTTTTATCTTCATGAAATGTCTAAGTTGAACGACCGCTGTAACGAGGAAAGCGACCTAAACACGCCATCGGCCTAGCTATTATCTAGGTATTAGCAAATTTACGACGCACGGATGCATGCGGTTTGACCGTGCAACGCGAGATCTTCCGACGACCCGAAGTCGTGCAAGCAGATGCAATACTTACCTATACGATTTCGGTAACTTTCTATAAACATCACTCGGTAAAGCTCGTTTCGTATTCCAATGGTTTTTATTACAGCTATAAACCAAATTAAAACAGCCTCACAAATTACTACCTATCCGATGATTTTACGACGACGTATGAATGTTCAGAAATACTAATTAGACATCGTACCTATAAAATTATTAGAACTGTTAGCATCGCGTGCTTCGTTTCTATTTACCTACAGACGTTTAGTAGGCAATTGGTTATGTGTGATATACCTAGTTATCGACACGTATCGTTAACTCGCCAAACGCAGACATTTCCATAGAGGTGAGGCGAATCATAATAAATTATGCTGTAATATCTAGGCATCTATCATTATAACTGTTAAGATTTCTCGCCTTTTCAACTGGTAATCTTTGTGCACAGTTAGATAGATGACCGGTCAGTTGTAAGCCGAAAAAAAAAGAACTAGGTACCTCACGAAACATAAAGTTTTTTATACAAAAACTAACTAGGTTCTTGCCTCTTTTAAAAAGTATTCTATTACAATTTATACTATTAGCATTTCATAAGCGCTTATGGAAATTATGCCTCGTTATAATTTTATCAAGATTTCTATATATGTACCTGACTAAGGTAAACCATAGGCGTAAACAACTGATGCCAAGACCTTCAAGACACGTGCTTCTGCATTCCATCGGGTTAGGTAGAGTCATCTAAAGGAAGTCAGTTATTGACTGATGACGATTAGGGGTCTACACTGCGACGCAATCTCAGCTCTCGACAGCATGTGCCGGCTATTTCACGATTATCCAATCATACTTCGAAACTACCGGGAACCTCTCCGAAGTGGCTCGTGCCGGAGAAATAGATTGTTTTAAGATAGCGAAATGTAGTCATACCGCCGGTTTAAGCCAGGTGTATCAAGCATAAAGGTTATTTTAGATATCAATATCCCCAAAGCCTTTTGATCTTTCAACTTCAGTGAGAATGAAGAAAAGACACGAAATTCGATAAAAATATATCGAGTTTGGGTACAACAATAATGAATAAATTCTTAATTAAATTAATTCATTTCTAGGCAGAGAATTAAATCACCAAAAATTAACCAAACTTATTTTTCAGAGGCCCGCCCCAAATGGCAGTACCTGCAACCCCAGCCTGGCTACGTACCGGTCTACATCAGGACTGGCGATACGCCGCTTGAAGAGATCAACCTCGACTTAGCTGAGGCCTTCCATGAGCTGCCAGCGGGCAGGAGCGTCGGCAAACAAGTCGAAGCTTCCCCAGACATACCTGAACAAGCTGACCAGCCCCAACCTGACGAGATGCCCGCCCCAGTCGACGACAACATCGACCGCCGTCCCTACGAAAAGAAACAACTCGAAAAGAAAAAGAAAGTAAACTCCGAAATCTCTAAACCGATCGAACGTAGATAGATAAGCGTACTTAAGTTTTAATTTTAATTTTAAATCTAATTGTAATAATCAACTCAAATTTTGAATACTCAATTTCTCAAAAGCTTGCCATTAGCTTTATTTATTATTTGATGTTATTTATTAACTCATGTAATCGTAACAGTTTGCCATTTTGTATTTAGGATTTTCTCGAATACAATTTAAGTAAATAATTTATTTTAATATGTGTTTTAACTGGTTTATTGTTAGTCCAGCCCTAGATACTAAAAAAGGAACCCTTATCACATGATTGTTCGTCGGCCTGTCAAGAATTTTATTCTCAGGAACGAGTATTAAGTTGAAATTAATATCAAATTCTTAGGTCTACAGCCCATTGAAGTAATAAAAAATCCAAGCTTCTATGTCTACGCAATTAAAAAATACATCCATTTATGTAAATTTTTCCATACATTGCGGACAAGCTCAAACTTAGTTGATTTAATTCGTTAGAATATTGGAATGCATATTACAGTGTCATACATCGATGTATGAGAACATTTTTCAACCGCACAGTAAAGTTGGTTTTTAAAGAATTAACCGCGACAATCAGCAATATTTGTACGGAACCTTCGGTGCGCGAGTCAGACTCGCACTTGACCGGTTTTGTCATAGCAGAGAGGCATGCGGAATCTTACCAGTTACAAACCACGAGTTTCCCCATCCCCAAACAGCATCTAGGTGGTGACGCAGTTCGTGACTACCATACACAGACTACGATTGTAAGTATCTATAGGTACAAACCAAAACCAATGGCTCCCATAATGGTAAAAATCTAAGCATTTTGTATATTTATTTACCTATTTGTAATAACAAATTAATAAATAAAGGTATGTGTAGTCCATGTTAGGGCTTAATGCCAGAAGGCATTTTCTACAACTCAACCTATGGATGATGCAGGGACCTTTAAATGGTTGTAGATATAGGTACATTCAATGCGGTGATAGTCAAAATAAAAGCTTTGCACGTAAATAAATATAATGGACAGTCTCTTTACTATATCAAATACTACTACTGAACCCAATATTTAAATAAAAGACAATATTTTCCGTTACTTTCGACTTTATTAGGTAATAACTTAAAACAAATATTAAAGTTATTACAACAGTACACAACTCCTACCTACCTCCTATCCGCCCTATTAACAAAACATCGATTTGTTTCTAACATGGAATATGTTCCGATAGCGGATTTCAATACGAGCACGTATACTTCTTACAAATCTACATCTTTCTTCAAAGCTACATGAATTCGATAATCTAATCAAAAAGGATTAAGATACCATTTTTTCTATCAAATGAGAAAGAATACCTGTACCGAGTATTATCTTACAACACTGTACATCTAATACTATTGACACAATATCACATTTAATACAAACTAAGACCTCCTCATTGTTAACATAACATTGATTTCCCATATAATAGTCCTTAAGTTAGTTATCACTTCCTTTAACTGCTTATTTTTTAACACCACCTGTTAACAAAGGACATAAATATTAAAGTTGACAGTTAGTTTAATAATAGAGACTCGTATGGCCGAGGATTTTATATACATTTAGAAATATCTATATAAGTATATATAAAATATATATACTTTAAAAAATGTCACAATATAAAAAAAAACTCAAATAAAGTATTGATCTTTTTTATAAACTTAATCCGATCATGTTCACAAGTGAGATATACAGGGTGTTACAGAATGGATATATCTGACCAAAAGGGGTGAACAGTACATCTGGTATAAAGACAGTTCACAAAATTTCAGCTCAAAATGAGTTGCTTAAATCATTGATATCCAATTTTTCGCTTCAATTATTTTACACCAAACTTCATAAAAATGTCGTCACTAGTTAAATGTTAAAATACATCGCTTCAGCGGGCCGGTTATGATTTTTGATGTCAAATATTAATGCAATAAATTGGATGTTTAATTTTCTCAGATTGAGCTGAAATTTTGTAAACTGACTGTTTACCAGATGTTACTGTTCACCCCTTTTGGATTGATAATACCCTTCCGGTAACACCCTGTAAAAACATACGACTTCTCCGACGATACTTAGTCAAAATTAACGGTGTTGGTTGTCAATGAGAAGGTCAAACCAACAGACAAGCAAAAAGTAAGTCCGTAAGTATTATACATGCATAAGTTAAACAACATAAAATGAATAATTATTACCTGTTCAGTAAGCTCTCTATTTTCATCTAATGCTAATCTGTACGACTCAGTGTTCCGTCGTTCATCCAATGCCTTGTTTTCTGCTTCATCCTTCAATGGTATAAGGCTTTCCATGTGTGTGTACTCCATTCCCTAGTGACAACATCTGTATTAGACTAGTATGCATGCTATTAATTGTTATAAGAAGCTTTCATACTAACATGAACACAACAGAATGCAGTAAAGTTAACAAGTTTACATTCAACAAAGGACATTTATTTTTATTAGTACTTAATTATTATGATAAAATCTAAGTAATATTTATTACTAGCTGCGTAGTTTTCGTTCTCGTAATAAATCAACTTTTTTCTTCTTTTATTTTTACTATGTTTTGATACCAAGTTGTTCTGCTATTCGAGACGGAAACAAATCCAATAAATAAAAAAATCGGTCTACCAGTTCGTGAGTTGAATATGGTATAACTAACACGACTTTGTTTTATATAAGAAAATATATAGATTTAACTTTAACACTATAGGAATACTAGCGACCCGGCCCGGCTTTGCACGGTTTCAATATGCGGGTATTATACATATAAATCTTCCTCTTGAATCACTCTATATATTGCTGAAAACTGCATTGACATCAGTTGCGTAATTTAAAAGATTTGAGCGTCCAAACAGCGGGAGCGACTTGGTTTTATACTATGTAAAAATATAACATACCTGACATGTTTCATTGCACTTCTCGTAGATAAGCCGTAACCTCTTAAATAGTAGCCGGATTGTACGCAATTGTTCCTGCATCTTTGCTTTCTTATCGTTACTGGCATTTTCACCATTATGAGTACCATTTGGAGGCTAAAATAATAAGAAACAATTATTTTTACATTAAATACATGTTATTCAGTTTCTTTATAACTGCTTAGAACAGTTTACAATAATGTTCTATAGCACTGAATGTAGCAAAAGGAAATTGGACTCAGTATCCTGAATATAAATCTGAAAATACGGTTCTTTTATTAAAAATCGAAATATTAAGTTCAGCTTAAGTTATATGTTTCGGAGAGCAGAGATCAGTGTGAGTAATACCCCATTTTTTTAGACTGTATATTCTAAGTATTGAATAACTTTGAACCAACTTACTTGTATTGCTTTTAAGGTCTGGAAAACATCTTGGGTCCTGCTAACTATATCCTGCACAGTTTCTTGGCCAAATCTGGAAATAAAAAAGCCATTGCCAATTTAAAATATTAACATTATACTTAAAATATTAGATTATCAACATAAACAAATAAAATTTGTTTGACTAGTTGGGATAGTGGGTTAATGCATTAACAATGGAAGGCGCCTTAGCGTATCTAACGAAGCGACTTTTTTGCGGGGGACGAGTTAGCACACTAATAAAATATACATACACTATTGCAAAACAAAAATGTATCCTGACTGAGGCACACTATCTTAATTGGACACAACAACAAAAATTACGCACACTATTCTAGATTTTCTTATAATGACATTATACATGATGCATCAGTTTTTACAAAAGGCTATGATAGATTCTACCGTACGGCCGTTATGTACTATGGCCGAGGGGAACGTCAGCGTACAGAATCTCCCGTTGTCAATGCTCTAAGAATACTACCTACCAGGTGTAAGTATGTTCTTTGTGTTAAAAAAAAAGTTATTCGTGCTATAAGAGTCTAAATAATCTTTTAAAGGAAAAATAATTGATAAGTTACTAAAAATTTTGTCAGATTCATTACTATTTAAATCTATTAAACAGGCTCACGCGAAGACTTTGGAGATGCTTACCAGTTCGGGGATTAAACGGACCCCATAATCATTAGTTCATGATGCGACGATGTCGAAAGTATGTTTATCAGTAGTCTGGTTGCCATAGTACAGGCTCTGCCTTAAGGATCAGATGGCAAAAAGTACAGATTATTCAGGAGATTTAGTATAAATGAATACTAACTTGCACAACGAAGCGGTGTTGAACTCTTTGTTCTGCGGTGGTTGTGGAGGAGGGGGCTGCGGCTGCGGCGGAGCGGTGTTACTCGCCACCGGGACCGCGGCCTGCATAGTACCTGGAATACAAGACCACACTATTTATAAATATATAAAAAAAATATATCTATACTTGCATACTTATAAGTATGCAAGTATAGATATATTTGGCAGTGAGCGAGCATAATCTAAAGTCTTCTTTTGTCTAGCCTTTTCCCAAGCTATGTTGGGGTTAGCTTCCAGTCTTACCGGATTCCGCTGAATACCGTATTTAACATGGAGAAACTGCCTATTTGACCTCCACAACCCATTTCACTGGGTAACACATTGTCAGAGTAAGACAACCAGTCTTACTCTGGGACAATGTCAGAATTGTAATGGCTTCCTTCTTCAAGCATAGTCTAAAGTAATATAACTAATAAGCATAATCTAACCTAATATAAACAAATACAAAACAATTTTATATTAGAAAACAATTTTAATGCTACAACTAGCAAATATACCTCAATCATGTGAGTGCCTTGAAAATAATTTTATTCTTTATTTATAAATTAGGAAATAATACATGCTAATCCTAATTTTAAATGTGTTAATTCCTAATTCACAGTATTTTTTAATCATGCTAGGGCATTAAATGTATCTCCCATACAAAATGTACAACCAATAAAATATTTAATGTTTTGTAGTAAGAAAACAATGGAGTAGCTATCTATATATATAGGCTCAGAAAAAATTAAAATCTCATATTACCGGATGGCTGTACAGCCTGTGGTACCATCCCTGAACCAGGAACACCAGCCATGCCAACACTCATACCCTAAAAACAATAATAACATGATAAAAAAATAAAGTTTTAGTTCTTATTTCGTTTTACAGTTAAGATGAATCAGTTACATAGTTTGCCAAAGAATTATAATATACAAATATAGGTATGTAACTTGAAAATCATAAACCTCCTACTGGCGCAGTCAGGAAAAAGTCAACTTGAAATACTAAAATAACATGAAAAATTAACATTAATTAAAAAAAAAGTTAAATCATCAGGCTATTTTTTTTATTTTAAATGGAGTTTCATTTTATTAAATATATCAAGTGAAGGTTAGCAGATTACTGCCTTATAAACAATATGTATACTACACAGATAATTCCCAAATTGCGATAACACTCAATCCTCCTTAGTCCACAGACTAACCTGAAGATGAAGGACCAAGTGTCATCATCTGAAGTCATTTTTAACAGAACAAATTAATTTAGTACCTGTGCTCCCATTCCCATATTTCCGATCTGATTTTGCATAGCAGCTCCATATGGAGGCACCATTTGGTTACCCATGCCAACCATACCGCTGGTATTGGCCATTGGTCCGCCCATCACACCTACAACCAAACATGATTATATTCTTTCTATGCATATACATGTTTAGTTTCAATAAGGCAACAACAAATTATAAAAAAATTATGCTCAAGTGTTTTAGGCAATAACTATTATAGTACAATTTAGTACAATATTTTGTATTTAAATATTTATGTTGTATTAAAATAGTATATTTACAAAACATATAAGGCATTTATAAACACCATAGTGAAAAATTTAAGGATTTTTAATTATAACTACATTCTAGTCAACAATGTCTTGCAGAGCCAGTTGATAGAGAGTAACAAGTGTGATAGCACATATTTAGCAGCGCAGTTCGCCTCTAAAAACATAAGATATGAGTATGGCACACTAATAAGAAGTTAAATTAGCGTTTATACCTGGAAGCTGATTCGGCATTGATTGCATTTGCCCACCCATAGGTCCCGCGCCGAAACCTGATCTCATTCCGCCAGCATTGCCTTGGAAGTTCCCAGGGAACTGATGCCCCTGTCCAGCCATGGCTAATTTAGATTTATTAACGAGTTAAGTCAGTATTATCATAAAAAGCACTGTAAGTTTGTTACAAATTATCGGCACTAAAATTAAAAATACAAGCAGAAGCAGAACGGAACCTGTCAAAGCTGTCATTCAATTTACAAGTGACAAACGTGTCAAACCAATTGTCAAGTTGTTAACTGTCAAGCCGCTATCAAAGCAGTGTGGCCAAATTTAAAATAAATTGATGCTGAGTAGAGTAGAGATTTTGTTCAATCTACTAAAACCGCGTCTTCAGCGCCAGATTTTTAACAAAACATTAAAGAAAACAGAAAATTAGGTTAAATGTTTTTTTAAATAAAATTGTAGAAAATGTTAGGCCACACCCCTTATTTTATCATCGGATATAATCATTATATTCCTCGCTTTATTAATTAAGCAAATTCAGCATAAGACTAATGCTTGATTTTCTAACGTTAGTCACATTTTCTGATTGAGAAATAACCTGAACACGTTTTAATTTTTTAGTCTTTTTCTGGAACATTAGTCGTTTTATTTATCTTTATTGATTTATCTGCAAGAAATTTAAGCCACATTCCTAATTTATGTTTTCTAACAATGTTACCACAAATGATACGTTTAAAAACTGCCACAGCTGACCCGGAATAACAATGTACTGTAAAAAACTGGCGCTACAGACACGGCGGACACGAGAGGTTTATCCAAAGTTGATGAAATAATTATTTATATTATTCAGTATTAATTCCTACTGGTACCATAGTGTAGAAATTAAAAAAAGATGCTTGCAAAAGCTAGCAAATACGAAGTATTATCTAAGTACTAGTAGCCTATCCGTGGGCTTTCATTTTATCTGTGGTAAAGGTGGTCAGTAAAAGTGATTAAAAAATTGGCGGGATCCTTTACCGTTGATTTTCATTCTTAATCGTATCGTTTAAATTATTGTACTTTGCTTCGTATTATTTTCTGTGTTTTGTTTACTTAAATAGGTGTCGCTTCATTAATTTTTGTTTACTGCGTGTTTAGTAGTTCATTGCTAACAGCTAATTGCTCAGTTTGTTTGAAAGTTTTGTAGTTGATAAATTTAATTTAATAGTCCTGTGTATGATGACGTTGAGGGGAAGTTTTAAAACAATGAAAGCAACCAGTAGGTAAGTACTCGTTCTTTTTAAAGTTTTGTTGTTTAATGTGTTGACTTCTAGTCCTACATCATAACACCTATTACAAATCCGCTTCTAGCAACTGCATTAATGCAGCCTTTTATTAATTGATTGCTTGGCCAGACTTTACCTATCAGTTATGAGTTTATTCAGGTAGGTTAGTGCACCAAGTCTAGTTTTAAAGGAAGAGCCTTCCTGTGCGAAATCTACCTACCTATTATCACAGAGACTTTCGGTAGTATGTGCCTATTATTAATTAAAATTACCTGTAATAAAAGGTATTAGTTATATCTTGCGAACTTCTTAGACAGGCCACGAGTAGAATAAGTAGGTAACTGTCTATTGTAACTGATTTCTGTGCCATTGGGTAATAGTAGTATACTGTATACCTATAAATATAATACGTAAACGTACCTATAAATTATTTTGAGGATGAAAATGTTATTTTTTTCTTACCTACCTAAGTACAAAAGTACTACATAATTGTTCTTGAATCTAACTTGAAGTAAACGAGACTTTATTGTAACATGGTGCGTATCCCTTACTACTACTGATAAAGTAGTACCCAGTATAGTAAATGAGCTGTGGCGGTCAGATACTACGGCAGTCACTCCATGTAAAATACGGTATTCAGCTGAATCCGGTATGATGTAAGGCTAGGCAGTAGGAAGGGATTACTGCATGCAATCGTCTTTCATCCGTCCCTTGCACTGTCCAGCATTATGAACCATTCATCAATATAGGCGATTTCGAATCACAAATCATCCAAGCCAACCTGAGCCAATTCGCCTCTGTCGATTTCCTTATCGTTTTGGATGACGGAACTGATATTGCGAAAGTCAGAGCAAACTGGCAGTGGTTCTCCATTTAAGAAAATTAGAGCAAAGGTGGAGAGAGCGCCGAAATCACATAAAATGTGTTCCGTTTTAGTTCTACTGATTTTCAAGCCCTCCAGACTCGCTGCCAAGCAACCAGCCTGCTCTAAACCTTTAGTAGATCCTCTCCCACAAGAACAATGTCGTCAGCTAATAGCTTGCACCAAGGATTCTCTACAGCTTCCATACTACTGGTATTCTATTCGGACCTAACGCCCCTTCATTCTTCATACTGCCCTTCTTACTCTTATTTTCTTACTAGACATGTAGGTATTTACTACCACACTATCTAATACTCCACTCCCATAGTTTTCCTCATTTATCAAACTTTCAAAATATCGTTTCTATCTATTCAAAATGTCCTCTTCCTTTGACAGTACTTGACCGTGCTCATCTTTTATACATCTAACTTTCAAATGATTTTTCGCGTGCTTTTCTCTCGCCTTTGCTATTATAATAAAGCTCTTCTTGGCAAACTGGAGTTGTTAATATACTTTGTCCTGTAGTAGGTCTAGCAATAGCTACGGCTGTATTGGCTTTACTTTTGAAATTCCCGTAAACTTGCTTTTTTTCCTCTTTCAAACTATCATTTCCAGTCACCACTCTACCATTCTTTAAACGCTACTTTTTTTTCTTAATAACCATTGCTAATATGTAGCTGTAAAATAGAATTTGTAGTTCCTAGGTACATTGACACAATGTAAAAGTTGGAAATTATCCAAATGCTTGACGACACAGATTCTTTTGCTCTCAAATCTTAAAATAGCTGGAGATTATTTACATTTATAAAGTATGTTTAATAGCTGAACTGTGACGCTTTAGTTTGTGAACAGTGAACAGAAGATGATTACTTAAGGAGTAAAAGAAACATCAAGTGTACCTTACAAATTTATTTTCCATTTTATATTATCCTAAATTAAGTACGATATTATAATTTTAAGTTAATTATAACAGTTATTAAGTATTTATTATGAATTCACGTTTATATAGTTATGTAATACATAATATGTATATAGTAATATTGTGCTTAAAATTACTGAATGAAATGCACTATTATGGACTGTTCAGTGCGTAACGTCGCTCTGAGATTTTAATACATTTGATGATATGTGTATTTATAATTTCTGTATTATATAATATAATATCTAAAGTACAATATTTCATCTATATATAAGGCAAGATGGCCACGATCTATGGCTAACATGGTACTATGTTCCTTTTGGTACGCATCTATAATATTATTCTACTTACATTATAAAGTATAATGAATGTATATAATTCAATATATTAGACCGAATCTTGTTTTTAAACTGTGACAACTCCGTGACGCGATAAGAGATTCGATTCGGTACGTAAATATTTAACAATTTTTATTTATCTTCCACATAATAAATAGTTATCAACATGTAGATTTACAAATATCAACAAAATAAATTACGAATAACAGCATATTACAATTAAAATTAAGCTTACGAACTATGTATCAGTGATACCTACACGGTCTAATGCCTCTAACTTGTACTATGTCGCCGGTCAAGTTCCCGTCTCTAGTTTTGGATGAATCTTATTCCAACACAAATTATCGATCGCTGCCAAACGAAATAAACAGTTATTAATATGACAAATCACAGAATAACTGTTCTGTATTCCAAAGCGATCAAGATATTAATAATTACGCATTTCCAATGCAAAAGAATAATTTGTAGTCTCAAAAATTTCTCACTGTAATACTTACAGCTATAAATTTTTCAGCTGGAAAAACCGGCGACCGTCTATAATTCAATACATTAAAATTACATGGACTAGGAATTGAATTATCCTAACTAGTAAGTATCCCATACCGCTTTGGAGAACAAATTAAAAGTAATAATTATAATTAATATTACAAGGGCATATAATATGTAGTGTACAAAATATATTGTTTTTCACTGAGACAATAATAAGTACATTACTTAAAATTACATTACTTAAGTAGCCCTTTATTGCTCTCCTTTAATCTTCTTAAGCTAAACCAAGTCCATTTTAGGACTTATTGAGCAACATGGACAGGTTAATACAGAACTAGAAAACTTAGAATATCTATGGAGTCTTACAACCAAAGTAAATCGATTGCTGAAAGTTTCATTTAGAATGAAGCAATGGTGGTAATATGAGTCCCCATGTTGTGCACTTTTCGTGCTAGCCTTGCAAATCATATACTAGGTATGAAGTACCTAATCTTAGTATTAATTTAAACATAAGAATTAAACCTATCCATATATTCTTGCATCTAGATTTAAATGAAATCAGAATATCACTGACTGTGGCATTGGTTTCGTTATAAGGCGTCCGTTAGACCGATAACAGGATTAAAGTATTATAATCTTAACGAATTAAATAGCTAGGTAAAATGGAAACTACAGAATAAGAGTTAAATATTATAATGTGATGTTTTAAGCAGGATATTTTAATTTTAATATTGCCCACCCATTTATTTTAGCTGTCTTACTGTTTGCTTGTTTTGCAAGCAACCATCAATAGATGCCATATACGAGGTTAAAGTATTTTGCACAAGCTCTTTTTTAAGGCGAATGTAGGTATGTACTTTTTTTTTTATAAAGTACACGTTAAAACCGTTACACGTTAAATTGCGCAGTTTAAGGCGCTACACGAATAATTATTTCGATTGCGAGTAGGCGGAGTAAATCGGACTGGAGAGCCAATGCGGAAATGCAAGACAGAGATAACACTAACTGCTTGCTTACGGGACGAAAAGAGCTAAACATAATTATGTCAAGGTCGCGAAAGATTGTCTTAGAAATAATAACGTAAGCGTCAAAATGGAAAATCTCATATTAATCGAAATCTATCGGATGGAATAAAAAATCAATCTACATTAATCTTGCTATTAAGATTATGCATCAAATAGTGCGGAAAAAATATGAATAAGTTTAATACTTTGGTGGAAAAACAAAAAAAAGTTTTTATAGAGCTGATTTCAAAAAATAAAACTATCAAGGAAAGTTTCTTTAATCGTGTAACTGATCGACATTTGTTTTCATCATAATATCCTCTTCTGCCTAGGAACCAAATCTCAAGTCAATAACTTATGAAAATAGCTAAAAAATTGTGTATCGCCTTAAACGTCGCGGTCGTTGCGGATTTTCTTCACCCAGTGAAAATGTTAAGTTAGGTATTCTTCAATAAACCAAGTATAAAAATAATACTTTTAACTCTGTTATTACTTTGTTCCTTTCAAGTTTTAATCCTATAAAACTGATAATATATCTTTGTTAATTTGTATTATTGTCATCTAACAGCTGTATAGTTTTTAAATGTAGTTCAATTTCTTAAATATATACAGGTAATCGAATATGAAGGGTATCTACTATGAAAATATATCTAATTAATCTATAAGTATAAAAATATGTGATGTTAGGAAGTTAACGAACGAGGCAAGAATATTTCAACATAGCGATCTTGATGTATCATATAATGGTATCGTATTGGTAATTTTAAGTTTAATACGTACAGATAAGTACGTAACATAACTGGTTATTTAGGTACCAACCAGTCCTATTTCTAAATAAAAAAAACTCATAGCCTTTGGTCATTCTTTAACATTTGGTTTACGGATTTAACTAGATTCTAGACGTTTAGTCTAAATATTTGGCCTTGCTTCCATTAGTGTATCTTAAAATGTTTCTAATGACATGGTTTGCTATCGTCTTTTCTACCGTTCGACAAAAGGCACCGAACGTTTGCCTTAACAGCTGTGTCATTATTAATTTCCATTTCATATTCAGACCTATAAACGAGTGTTATTAGGTAACGACTACATTACTGGCGATACTTTTGTATTTACAAAGATATTCTTTACAAATTCAGATCTAAAGTTATAAGTCCACTCGACATAGGCCTTGTCACCAGTAAAGTTTCCGAGCTCTAGAATGCCGCCAAGTCTACTGCATCCTTGCTTCTTGGAGCTGCGGGGGGTATGGGAGCGGTGGTAGCAGGGGGCCTTGGACTCCACCGCCTGGCAGCGCGTAGTATGGTGACACATAGCCGGCACCGCTAGCTGCTGCTGCCGCTGCTACTGAAACGAGTACATCTCATTACTAAAAACAATTCCGAAGAGGTACGGTTCCTAATTGGACTTACTGAACGTAGAATTGCACTCACTAATACTAAGTATATCTATAGATACCCTATACAGCTATACCCTATATAGCCTATAGGCTCTGAGTATTGGTAATAAGTATTGTTTCTCTTCTGTCGTACATGATATCTAATGTAGAGACCACTTGCTGCACTTCTTCTACCTATCTTTTCTTTTTAAGCAATCTTGGGAGTGGCTTCCAGTCTTACCGGGTTTAGCTAAATACTGTATTTTACATGGAGCCACTACTTATCTGACCTCCACAACTCATATTACTGGGTAACACAATATCCCATGGTAAGACTGGTTGTCAGAAGAGAGACCTCTTGCTACACAAAGATCATAATTTAAGTTCTATCTGAGAGCATTCTAGTTCAATAATTTATAGTGATTATCTAGCTTTTTGTGGATATAGTAACACTAAAATTTTAATATGTACCATAATTATACAAACCGGCGGCTGTAGCATAAGGATCGAAGCCGGCGGCAGCGTATTGTTGCTGGTAAGCCGCCGCGCCCTGGGCCGCAGCAGCTTGGTATTCGTACAAATGGTTGGCAGCAGCTACTGCCGCCGCGTGCTGTAGCTGAGGTAGCTGCACCAAGCCACCAGCCCCGGTGCCCACGCTCGCTCCCACCCCGCTCATCGCATTCATGTAACTAGGAGTCCCATACACGTATCCAGGAGATAACCTGCCAATTTACAATAAACTTTTAGCAAAATGTACCCCTAACAATAAAGACGTCAAACTTCCAGATTTCATAAAATAACTGCACGTTTAACGCCTACGTGTCACCCGCGATGTCCTCTCACAGAGCCTCTAGGAGGTAATTAGTGAGGTGACATCGTATAAATATGTAAAACAGTTCAAAACTGCCACACTATACCTAGCCCCAGCAGCCTCGACAGGCACGAGCATATAGTTTTGTTATGTTAGTAGACATCGATAAACTGTTATATAATGTAAGTATGCGACTGGTTGCCTATGTCGCCGTTGCGGAACCGCCGCCGTGCGTCATTGCCAGAAAAATTTAAGAAAATATAATAAAAATATACAACGGGCGGCACTCCGCCTCGACCAAAATATCCAGACCACTTTGCCTACTTATCGGTTCATCGTCGTGAACGGCCAACCAAAATATAATTACGGTCAAACGTCTTGAACGGCTAAGAAAAATATAATTGCCTACGGTCCATATTATTTTCTTCCCAGTTGATACATAAATTGTAAAGATTATTTGACTTTCTCTCCAATTTGCGTTAGTTAGTAAGTGTGAAAGTTTGCCGTAGCTTTTAAATGAGAAAGCTTTTTAATACTCAGTTTCATCGATAGGTAATCAAAAGGGCAAAAATTGATGACTGTGCTTAATTTGCTTGCGAAGGCGGTCAAGTTTGCACGAGAGCATCTTGACTGGTATGCCGCCGCGTCATCATTTCTAGAGGGCTCTCTTTATCCACACTATTAATCATCGCACCACTTTATGATGCAATTGTCTATCTTTTTCTATCACTATGAGATGTGATAGAGACAGATTGACTGTTGTTTGTTCTATTTTGTGAGAATTAGCATGGTACGGGAATCTGAAACTACACGCATGCGTGCTCCACGCCCGCCTTGAGGCCCCGCCCGCCTAGTACGCCCACCTGTGGTCTACTGTCAACCGGATAATACCTACATGATGCTACATAGTATCAAAACATCAGAAAATCATTTTTTTTAACTGAGCCCCTCCTATACGTGCACCTGTGTTGGATATTGGTACAGTATGTATTTCAAACATCTCTAACTCCAATCTACGATCACATTGCTACACTAACATCATATAAATACATGAAACATGTAGCTAACCCCGAGTAAGTTTGAATTTTGAAAAGTAAATAATGATAGTAGGTAGTAGGTGAAAACAAACAGCATTATTAAAACTGGCATATACTTACACAAGCTGAGCTGATACATCTACTAAAATACAAAACACAACCACTTACTAATTAATCTGACAGCTATTATCAAAGATTCGTAAGTTAAATGGCACTTTCAAAGTATCTCAAAGAAAGTATACATATATAAGTACATAAATGTCATGCAATAAGTACCTATAGGTATACCTAATGGTAATGTTTTTGGTAAAATAGTAGCCTTCTATAATAATTTATGTATGGCTTATAATCCTACACTTTACATCAACCTAGTAAGTATGCTAAATATATTAACTAATAATACTGAAAAAAATAATTTATATAAGTATCAGTAAACATAACCTACTTACAATGATTAATTTACAAATTTATAGAGAACCTAATTAATCGATAGATCTTCAGACGGTAAAACCCCCATTTGATTGGAAACGAAAACAAAAGCGTTAATTCGATTGAAGCTTTTACTTGATTATTTTCCATTAAAACCAAAGTGTCACTGAATAATATATGGATAGTTGTGTTGGCGTGTGGTGGCCTCGGCTGAGCATCGATCGGGTGGACGTCAATGTAATTAACCGGGACACGAGGGCTGCAGGCCCATGGCTAACAGGTCGAGCCGCGTTTTATTTAATGCATGTGTTAGACAGCACGGCGGCAGCGGCGGCGACGGCGACGGCGGCGACCCGACCGAGAGCGCGCTCACACCTACGCAGTACGCACACACAGCGCGCCCTCGACTCGACCACTGCCGCCGCCGCTCTACGACAATTACTTAGTAAGTGTATTAAAACGAAATCCACCACCAACAAAACTCAATTCAAATCAACAAAATCTTACACGAACACGGCATAAAACATAAAAGTAAAGAAAACATTGAGTGTCGAGAACGATGCGTAAAGTGTGATGGCGGTGGGCGGCGCCTGCGACCGACATCGTCGCCGCCGCCGGCGCCGCCCATGCTCCGGTATAGCTTTGTAAAACGTAAACATTAAAAAACCCAATCGACTAATTCACACCCAAAACGAAAAAAAATCCACTCTCACGCTCACGCTTGCCATAGATACCTATGTGAAAATGTTTGGTAATTTAGTCTAGGTGTGGTCCGCCGGCCGCCGCGCCGCTAGCCGTCCGGAGACGCCGCTCGCCTCATCTACCGAGACAAAAGTCAGCATACTATATCGTTACTGCTTTAAGCTCAACCTGGAGCATTGATTTGATGCAATGCGATTCCCGGGAAAATCCTATTTACCTATGATTTATTTACCTCGACAGCATTATTTAGAAATTATGCTTGGTGTAGATAGTTTTTACATTGTGTTGAATAATAGGTGCTTCTTTCAGTAAGCGCATTTTTTTATATAACTAAAAACGGTGTCGAATTAAAAAAGATATTGTAAAATTCTTCTATCTACCCCCTTTTATATAAATTGCAATGTCCTATACCATCAAACATACTGGGTTAAGTAATGAGGTTTGATTTGAGATAGTTATTATACTTACTACTTATTGTGATGAACAATAAGTAGTTCACTTAAGTACTGAAACGTTTATGACATTATAAAATATATCGTCTGATTTTTGTCTCGTGAGATGTATTCAGAGCGGCATGCGGCGCCGCTTGTGCTGGCAAATATTGAAGTGTTGAACCACTGAACATTGATACATGATACATATATGGTACTGGTATTGAGCCAATGGGCTACTTACCCGTATGGTGAAGGCAACACGGTTTGATAGCCAGCACGAACTCCCGCCGCCGCGGCTGCAGCTAGCCCGAAACCTGAAAAAAACAAAGTTATTTATAGCAATGTCGCCATACATTAATGAGGTGACAATGTAGAGAACATGAAATTTTGAAAAACGAAAAATATATTAACATTATTCTTTCAACATTAACATTCGGGAATACGTTATTTTCGGTCTCACTTAACGGAAGTGGCTAGAGCAGAGTCAAACTAAAATATATCACGAGAAGATTGGACCACATCCAAATGACACGAGAGTCAACTTAACGCAGGCAACGTCACTGTTAATTTCTTTTTATTGCATTGTTAAGTCGCGCGAGGCGGCATCTATTTTAGTCGCTCGCCGCCCGCCCGGGCACCGGCATCCATGGACATACCTCTTGAAAAGAAGACGACAAACACTGCTATAAATGGCTTTCAATCTTTGGCACAGGCCGATGCACATTTACTAAATTGTAGTCAGGGCATCATGCGCGTTAATGTTGATGAGTGGTGGTAGCGAAGCTAATGACATTTTCAGTGCGCCCTACGTACATGGTGCAATAAGTTAGTTACGATTACCCAATCAGTGTTACCAATTTAAAAGGTTTATTTAAATTCAATGACGCCTTGCTCATTTAGGAAATGTGCAATCACAGTAATGTCATTTTTAATAGGTCAAAATCTATGATTAATGGTTAATATTCAGAAGAGCGTGACCTCTACCGGCCTGTAAATATACGTGTGCCTATATGCTATTGTGTGGTGAAATTTCACCGGTGATTACAGTGGATCACATCCGCAACCTCTCCGGATGGTGTTGCGGTTCGTCTGCTACGATAGTAGATGAAGTGACCTTGCTGGTTTAATACGTATTATAGGTACCTAGTGACAAATCGTGATACCTGGTACCAAAATGGGCATTATTGCACATGGTACGTGGTTAAATCAAATCCCATTTCAACTAGACTTAGAAAAATTTAAATTCATTATCCAGAACTAGCGGTAGCTACAAGTACGTAGGTTTGGTTAGTTCTAAAGTCTAGAGCAATCGCGTGCTCTACCGATAGTGCGCGTGATGTGCCACCACAGTTGTTCGATCGCTGCGATGCCATTTGATGGCCGAGGTCGAACCACTGTCCACCACAAAGCTTATCTTGATTCATTAATTTTTTCTCCATTTTCGTCTATTGTCATTCGGCCCCAATGTAGCGCAATAGTCTTTTGTTACCCGTAGTTATGTGACCCAGATAGATTTAAGCCGTAATCGATTGTCAAATAGGTACCTACAACACAAAAGTCAAACGGTTGAATTTTACAACAACGCAGAACAAATAATACGACGCAGTGCAAACATGCTTTGAAGCTAAAACTCAAATGAATCAGTTTTAAGTTTCTTGGAAATTAGTCATGGCACAGGTCCTCTCTTGAAGAATATTTTGAACGATCTTGTAGGTGTTGCTAAAATAATAAAGCTTTGTTTATAATTCCCGTAGAAGTTCAGGACGTCTTCTAGAGCTAAGGTCGTCGAACTGTAAAGCCGACAGTAAGTGCTTAACGTCGCTTGTAAGGATTCTACGGAAATACGATTTTAGACGCGAGCGAACTGAGCGGGATAGAAAGAGCGTATTATTATGTCTAGGTACCCACTTGACGCACATATAACATATTTTCAATGCCATTACCTTCTGTATATATATATACCTATATAGGTTCATAATATGAACATCATAAAGCGGGTAGGTAGGTTCAGAAACATGTCTAATTAAAAAAAAAATTGAAACATCTTTGACTGAACCTAATTAATTCGTTTTCGAGTCCTGATTCCATACAAAAACGTGTTTTGTAGCCAAAATATTCCATTAATTCTTGTAATAAGATTTTTTTTCTTTCATTTATATAAGAACACGGTTTTAATACATTGTAGGATAAATATGTCGTGTTATGTTTATCGGTTCGAGAATAGAACTAGATGTGTCGTGGCCCAGTTTTGTATGACCAAACTGCCCGTGTTGGACTTACGCGTGGCCGTCACGGTTTTGTGTTTGGCAAACCTTTGATCTGATCGGTGTCGTCTTGGACAATATCGAACATAAATCTGACACCATTACAATTTATCGCTTGTCTGGTACATATACCAAGAGCAATTAATTGTACCCCTCCCGTAGTATCACAATTTTCTGGAATACTTATTTTTGGATAAACACGTGCGCAGTATTAAGTATGAGCTAAAGCTTTTTATACCTTTTTCAGATTACGTATCAATAGTTTTGTTATTTAAATTGCTACCTACCTACTAACATTAAAACGTGACTAACTAGACCGAAAACATCACATTTAAAAATTTCATTTAGGTAGAACACCGAATATTTCCCAACTTTTTGAAAAGTTGAGAAATCTTAGTATATTTCTATACGCATATAAATAAGTAGGTATGCTTTGTAGGCTCCGACAAAAGATAAGCTTGCGAGGAAAGATGAGGCTCTGGCTCGCTGCCAATACTGGTGTCGCGGCAGAGTCGGCCGCGACGACGTTCCCAAAACTGCGTATATTTAGACAAAATAAAGAGCGCGCCGAAGACAAAACGAGACGCAACTCTGTTTTATAAATAACCACGTCGTTCGCCGGACGGACTCAGCCGCGCTCGACCAACCTCTGCACGCCAGCTGTTGTACATAAATAATAATTAAGACACGAAGAAAGCTCCAAGCGCTCATCTTATGAGGATCATCAGAACAGAATAAACCTATTTCGAAGGTAGACGTAGCATCACTGATAGTTCTACAAAATTCTAAATGGTTTAAAATGTATCTAGTATGCAATCTACAAAGTAAAAGGATTATCAGAGGATCGAAGGGCTTCGTACGGAAGTCGTGGCAAGGGATCGAGTTTCAGGTGGTGACAAAGGGAACGGAACTACTACAGTCAAGTGTTCCTGTGTTAACAGGGGTCACCGCTCTGAGCTAGGAGTGTAAGCTACCTACTTTAATACAGCAACGTCGCTAAGTTTGAAACCAATTTTTTTAGCGGTCATAGACTATTTAGATAAATTAGGTAGTTAATATGATTAAACAAAAAATGAACAAAACCTCCTGAGCCTTACTGGAAGAAACATACATGTAGATAGAGATAGTAAATGGATAATTTCTACCGTAATGCCATGAAATTAACTAAGATTTTCGGACCAGATGCTACACATCCGTAAGATACGGAAGACGCTGTTATTTAGTTGGACCGTGTTCAACAACTTCGAGGTTATTAGTGTGGCGACGCGCGACGTCGCAAATTAATTTATCATTGAGTACGTACACTTTACATAGGCTAAATCTGGCTTACTTCTAATCTAATTCACTCTGAATTTCCGAATATCTATCTTCCGAATAACTAACTGGATGCCAAGATGATAAAGTTGTGAAAGTGTTAGGTAGGAAAAGCTTATTTATTTGAATGTAATTAAGGGACTAGTCATAAATTCATGGCATTGAAGCTACTCGTTAGGTACTTGTTTCTCCAATCCGATTTCTCCGATAAAAAAAAAGAGTAAAGACATCGCAAAAGCATTCAGGTGCTATAAGAAAAGTCATAAACCTGAATGTATTTTCCCTTCTAATAAAAATACGTACTAGCAATCGTAGTAAATAAACATTATTGTTCTAAGAGTTTTACTACTAATTTATGGTCGAAATCAGATCAAAGCGACATTGTGGTGGTGGGTAATTATACAAGGCAAATAAAACAAAGATAGAAGCTATTGGTGTGAAGCGAGATCGTATCACGGTCCACGCGACCGCCACCGCCTGACCATTATGGCTTCGCTTCATACAATTATAAACGATGCTCGCCTCATATCGATTTGTGGTTACGTTTTTAAAGTTTTGCTTCTAAAACCTAGAATAGAATTCAGTGCAGCTATGTTTTTAAATTATAATAATACGTATTTCCATCAATAACCTTAATCATCAATATGGGTTTGTATCTTTCTAAAAATGTTTCAAAGCATTAATATTATTGTTTTCCTTAGATACCTACCTACCATTTTTTATTCAGAATCTGATAAGAACAATAATATGAAATAGGTTTATAGTGCTGCTTTTTCAACAACGTTCGGACTACACCTACTAGGTTTATAGAGTTTTCTAAACTGGTATATCTGATACCTGCTTACATCTACGTTAAAAGTACTGGGAATGAGTTCAGGAAATTAAATGAACTCTCTCGCTTTGTTAGCTCGAATACTTAAAAGTATGTGGCGCGTGTGGTGTAGGGACCCATCAGAGCATTCATAGCCTAAATACGAAAGACTAAATAAAAAAAATAGCTGGGGTGTGTTAGCCACTGCGGGGGGCTTGGGCACATGCATAAGTAATGCACAAGCGAAGGGCGCCCGGCGCACGCGATCCGCCTGCAATGCCAAACACAGGGACAACCCCTTCCCAACACCGCAAAGGGCCAAGCTAACCATTAATCAATGATGACTTACTGTTAAATCTTAGGCTATTCTTGTTTCAATGTGTCAGTTTTAAACTGCGCGCTTTCAAGACTACCCACCCTCACAAAAAAAATCTAATGAGGGGATCTATCAAGTGCTGAACGAATTACAAAAACCTCTAACATTATTACAGTAGCCTGAGTAAGACGTGGCAAAGCATTTTCACACATTATGTATGGAAATAAAAAAATATGAGCATTGTATTAGTTGGTGGTTCTTCTCCATAAAAATAACCTTACAAAACCGCCCCAACTGATGTTATACCTACTTACCTAAGTTTTAAAAATCGATAAGTATAAAAAATGACTATTACGTATTTTGGAAAAGAAGTTCGTGAACTATCAAATTATATTTTAGGTAGAAACTTCGCTAGATAGTGGTCTAGTGTTTTCTAATAGGAGTCGTTCATAGACAGGTGTGAATCGATTACTGCGGTGCTCGTTCCACTTAATAATTCATAGTGTCGCCCCGTGTGTTTGGACAAGTGCCCCGTTCGGCCTTCATCAACACGCCCATATAATAAAACTTTAACAATGTTTTCATAATCGACGCCAGGCCCGCTGAAATCGCCCATTGGTTGCAACCACTACGACGTATTTAGAAACTGGGCTACACAAATTTCTTACCACAGCAGTTAACGTGTACATTATGTACGTAAACAATACCTACAGCGTTACAGTGTAACACCAACATTCAGTCTCCAACATGTTTATGTTTTAAATTCAGTAAAACACCTAGTCAAACAAAAACGTGTATCGTCATTGGAACTCTATGGCATTCGCATGTTTGTCACTCTTATTTTTACATGTAGATTATAATTTAAAAGTGATATAAGTATATCAATTCCCTTCATTCTGCATAGCCGCTCCGTTGGTTATTTATTTTGGCGCGCGCCACGATGCGCGGACGGCGAAGACAGACACGCCGTTACGCCTCCATCACATCCAGTAAATGGATTTCCATAAAAAATATTATTCTGCACTAAGATATCCAGAGATTAGGTACTTGATATTTTTAGACATTGCTTTTAATGCCATTTTATTACAATACAGACACATTTAGAAGGAAACAAAATAATTTTATCATACTCCATATCAAATAAAAACTCTTGCCTAACATTGTTAAAGAATAAAAAAATACACATTAAAAAGAGTTACTTTTTTACTAAACTCTGAATAGGATATTACAAATAAGCCGAAAGCTGTGTGCATGCGTCTTTTTTACAGTAGATCGCAGCCCCTCTGTAGCTAACGGCCAAAGCGTTGCACACATATTATTGAAAGGATAAAACGGTCGCTAAAACCGGCCTAGTTAACGGTCATTTCTTTTCAAATCACATCAACCGAATCTAGATTAAAGGGGATCTCAACTTGCAACGTGTTCTGTATACATGCAGAGACTACAAATATAATTTCAATGTATTTTAGTGTAAAGGTGCACGCTTAAAGGGCTTTGTAAATAAACTCAATATGCCCCAGGCGTTTTGTATAAACCAATTTTACAAGACACTGAATGTAGACTAAACAGGCTCTGCGGCGGCAGATTTAATGCGTTTCCCGCACTGTTTTCAGAGTTGAACTAAATTAAAGTGTTTGCTTTAGAAATTGTACATATGTATGTATTTAAAATATGGTGTCTATGCGGTGTGGACACAAACCATTTAACACATTACTGCTATTTACTTTAAAACGCAAAGTTATATTTTCGATAATCGAGTAAATTAAGATTCTAGAGTCAAAATAAGAATGAACTGCGATGTATGATTTTGTATTTTTTTATCAAACCAGGTATGTTAGGTAATGTATTCTATAACCATCATTGTATTCCTTGTTGCTTATAAGTATTTAGAATTTCAGATGGAACTTATTATTCAAGTCTATAGTTATTAAATTAAATGGGTAATAGCAAACTAATGTAGCTAATACAATAAATAATAGAAAACGTATAGAAACGACGTAAATAAAATTGATTCGGAACTCATTACGTAAAAAGCAGACAGTTTTATACTCGTATGAGAAAAAGTACCCTATAAATGTTCAACTTGAGTAAAATATTAGAAGAATTGGGTTTTATTTTAGGTTTATACGCTTTAAATTTTATATAAACTGCAAAACGCGCTACGTGGCCTTTATAAACAAACAAGCGAACGAAATTCAACAAATCGAAGATTCCAACGATGATATAGGGTTGGCACGCGCGTTGGCCGCGGTGGACGCGGAGCGCGCGCATATCACAACAGGGAGTGTGGCATATGGCGTAGCCGGTATAGCAAACCAGGTGTCTCGTCATGCGCGCCCGCACCCATTGTGTAGCACCCCTCCCCGCTGAGCCGCGCAACTGTTTTCAATGTGTGCACTACCCGACACATCGAACAATGCCGCGACCTCCAGCAAACGTTGCCGCGGCAAGGATGCGGATCCATTCATTCGCTCTTTAATTTTCTCAGACATCTAACAAAGATCAGACGATCAGCTGTTCCCACCGTCAAAAACAGGTTTTTGTAACGGCCATTTATTATCTAGACGTATTGCATGAATAAATATGTTGAACTGCATATAAACAAGACAGAAAACTAAACAAAACCGGAAAATAATATTAAATCAATCAACAATAAGATTCGGAAGTCTTACAAATAAAAGTTGTTCTGTAAAACTTTTATTAAATTTTACTCTTTGTTCAGAATGTAGGGCAGTTAGCAAGGGTTGAACTCCGTATTATGTGACCAAATTGCACAATAACGTACAGGGTCAATTTAGTCGACAATCACTATGCGCGCGTAATGGTCTTTTGCATGAAATTATATGTGGCATGAGTCGTTATCAAGGTATTGTTGATTATGTATGCGCGGAAGTTTCATTATGCTGTGTCATTCATGTAAGTCGCCTACTGACCATGTGATGGTTGCTTACACTAAATCGGTTTATGTGCTGAATCATTTGAATCTCTGCCAATATGCTCTGCGGGTACCCCAAACGAATTGATTACAGAAATTGTAATTACTTTAATAACATGAATGAACTACCATATCATTCATAAAAATATTAATGGAATCTGAGGGTATAAATAAATTGAAATATCTCGTTATACCTTCAGCAATAATTCAATGAAACAAAATACTTAAAGATACTCTTTCCCTGCGATGGTAATATAAGAAAACATCTTTTAGACAAGCTGGTGAGGACTTGTAATATGAGTCACCTGCAAATAATTTGACAATCGGCCCAAGTTTTTTCTTATTACGACTTTACAACTTTCTTAACACTGAAAACGTCCAAATACATAGGCAGTTATTATTACAGTTAACTACATAATAGATGACTTTGACTTGTGCGCATACTTAATGACCTAAGTATCATATCCGATTATATCGAAGATAATATTTCTTGCGATTCTATGATGCAGAACGACCATCAGAACAAAACATTAAATGTAGCCCTAATTATACAAACTAGTCTACGTCATTACTTCTAGTCATGTGCATGTTGATTGTTCTATCAGGTCTTATCAATCTAAGTATATGACAAGCAAGGTAGACGTGCAGACCCTCATTCGTCAGCATTACTGGACTAAATGACTTTATGATAAATGACTTATTTATCGATTACGAATGTCGAACGATGTCATTAAGAAACTAAAGTAGGGTAATCAACAATTTTAAGATGTTGTAACACCTAAGTTTTAATTTCCTGCGTTCTATGTAGATGCAGAGATTACACAAAGGCTACAATATGTCACCTTGCAAGGATTGTCGTGCGTGTCCGTAGGGCGCAATCAATTAGCGAGCCGCGTATACCGAGCACTTCCGTTTCCGAGCGTTTAGGGACTTCCGGCGGGGGCGGAACGGTTCGCTCCCCATGTTCATGATACAACCAGCAACGAAATTTTTGACAAACACTTGAGTACATAATTATAACTCTAAAGTGATAGTCTTAAGGTTTATTGTTTGTTGTAGCTTATCTCGGTGAGGTCCACTGTACTAATTACAATTGTGTTCGACACGTCACCGCGGCAGTCGCAATAACTTGTAATTAATGGTATTGTTGCACATTGGTTTAAAGGTACATATAATTAAAGCTATGAATGTTGCTTGTTGCTCCTTCGTAGCGATTATGTAAATTAACCATTAGATAATAAAATAACATTTAGGAAATTAAGTTATTATTTTCTAAATATTTCTACTGACTGCTGATTTGATCTACTTAAGGCCCAAATCTAATTGAAGCCCCAAAATTTACCTGTGAATCTATATATTCATAGCATTAGTATAGCTCCTCACTTTTCTAAATAGATCATATACTTAAGACCTTTCTTGAGTATTCCGCGGATTTCAATAGTGTACTTACATTATTATTACCTATCTCTAACATAATAATTGTCTTCCTAAATTGGTCATCGATAGTCCTTGGTTTAAGTTGTTAATTTATAAACCCTTCCATGTGGTATTGTTATTCAATGGCACTTAATTAATACCCACACTCAGAGATAAAAATTAAATAAGCTGATATCAGCGAGCACTCACTATCGGAATGATATCGCGAAATAATCGAGCGATATAAATAAAACGACCCACTTGTGAGTTAGCGATAATTAATTCCATTATTATCTACTAGTTCATGTTCATTTAAGGAAAACTTCCGATTGTTCAACAATTTCTCCTTTTTTATGAATTATGATTGTAATTAAAAACAGTTAGAAATAAAGAGATTAACTAGGTACCTACTAAAAGAACCGAAACTATTTTCTGTTTTACTCTTAGAATAAATTCAGAATGAATAAAACAAGCCGTAATCGGAAGTCCGGGACCATATAACTTTTAAACTCACAGATAAATATCCAATATTATCTAAGATTTTAGACGGTAATGATTACCATTATATAAATGTTTAATGCGAACATCACACATGTACAGCTGACCCCCACGATGGTATTGTATCTCACACGGAGCGATCTCACCATTTTTTGTCCGTTGACAACACGACTTCGAAAATGAAGGCGAAACACAAAAAATAATCATGTGTGCGTTTGTTCGAACAAAAAACGCTCCTTTTACAAACAGCTGAGCTTTGATAAGTGACGTTTTGGAGGTTATACAACCCTTGGAGACAACAATGTTGAAGATTATGTAGTAATTTATCCTTCGTTAATAGGTGGTGTGATTAAAATTAATTCTTTTAATACCTTTGAAATTGCCTATTACAAAACCGTTAACACTAAGTTAATTGAAAACAATTAACTATTTATCGTTCATTTTAAGTGTGAAATCTGGTTCTCGCTCTCTCTAAAAAATCGAAGAATTTCATACAGAAAATTATTATGCCAAGTTGTATGCTACTCAATGCGTTGACGGTGTTGGCCTATTTCCTGCAACCGAGTGTTACTTATCTCCACTATTGATAAGGTAAGCGTGTCACTAACCTGGCGCCAGGTTTCCTCGGGGCTTGGCTCCGAGGATGGCGAGATTCACGTTTGCTTTCCTCCCATCTATGATAGGATTAGGGTCCTTGCACGCTCTCTCCGCCGCCGCTCGGTCACCCATGATTACCTGAAAACAATAGTTTAATTCAGTATTGCCCATATTTAAAGGTAATTTATACCGAATCCATTTAAATATTGAATACATTGAAGGATGACGTCGAGCCGGCATTATTTATTGTAATGCATGCGTGAGCCACGGGTCGCCAGTCGCCACCTCGTCGCTCAACTATAGAGTCGGCCAATTTTAATTGAACTACCGAGTCCCCCGATTTACTGAAAGCTCCAAATAATGTAAATAAAAGAAAACATCGTGGGCTCAATTTAAAGTGGGAAGTGGGTCCAAAACAAATACACGATGACCTCCAGATAACAAAAGTCTGGAATACTTAATTGAAAATACAAATGCTAATATGATTCGATTTGTTACTTTTTTAGGTAAGTATATTGTCTATAGTTGTGTCCTTCTTTTTGTAAAGGACAGTCACATTAACAAAGAAACAAAAACGAAAATTGGGTATTTGGTGATAAATGCTACATAAAGCAGAAAACCCACAGAATTTCGGAATTCAGTAGGTATTGTATGTAAATTTTCCCCGGTACAAAAGAACAAGTAAAATTAAATATATTACCTATATGAATCGGGTTGGCGTAGACTTTATAGCGTTAGTAAACCGTACAAATCGTAGTTAGGTGCGGCGCGCGATAACGAATAGTATCAAACGTGAAGCTAAATGCTTGGTACTTGATTGGTGGTATGTTTGATTTTTCAGCCGAGATCTTTTAGTCGCCAAGTAACACGTATTTAAACACTTGATCAAAACTTGTTGTATTTAATGGAATATTGGTTCGGATAAAGGTATGCTCAAAATCATTTGTACAGCATAAAATACATGATTGGTTTGATTTAAAATGGTCGTATAACATTTGCACGGCAGTTACTGGCCTTGTAATTTAAGATTGCACTACACAATTTTTATGTTATTTTAAATCCAAACTGCTTCACTGCTTTTAATCTAAACTTGGTTACTAGGTGGTGCTATTTAAAAAAACAGTATCATATTTAGGATCAAATTCACTGTAATAAATAGCCTATCCCATACATATAACACAAAGCGTCATGTAGTTAATTAGGGACCAATTCCGGAGGGGATCAGAAGCATGCATATTATTGCGTATTACACTAAACCGTTTTAATTATTCAGACAATCAACAGGTCTTATATCCAGTTAAGTTTAAAGTCCCATATACATATACATTTTTGTTAGATCATCATAATGAATCTATTCACTCAACTAACAATCGTAATTCTCATAGAACGATGGCTGTCTTTAGTGTATTGTTATAAGAATAATTTCAGTGTTACATTTAAGTGCACTTATCATTTACTGTACAGCGCTTCAACTTATCGACTGTTACATACATAATGATTTAAACGTCATGTGTTTTACGTTAAACATCACAAGAATGCATCGCATTTGAATTTTACTTTTCGAACATCACAGGACCTGTGTTGATAAAGTGCTATTGTACAATACTTCGAAGTAAACTAAAATTCATTGTTACGTCCCAGAAAGATAACGTTAGCACGAAATTCCATACTTTAATTTGATCTCCAAATTTCTAATGAAGTAAGGTAGTTATTTAGACACATAACGGTTTACTCACGCACATTCTCGGGATCGTCCGACTAGTTTTAGACCCAATAGGAGTCCCTAATCAAGATGTTCGACTCGCGACACCACCGCTGCCGCGTCAGCTCATGATTAGGGTCCTATTGAGTCTGAAACTAGTCGGGCGATCCCGAGAATGTGCGTAAGTAAACCGTTATGTTTCTAAATAATTATGAATACTCCTCACGGAAGCAAGCTAGATTAAAATATTTTATGTGATGGGAAAGCCTGTAACTACCTACACAGAGAGTTCACTTTCCTTTTTTATTTACCGTTCCATTTTTATGTGAACAAAACCTTGTTTCATGAATCACGTAAATACACAATTGCAAAAAGCGCTGATGACGTGTACCTTACTACTACTATAGTGACAGTTGCCTACAGTTTGCGGAAAGATAAATAAATAACACACTCCATTGTCTAGATAAACACTGTCATTATTTTAATATCGGCCAACAAGGTAGGCAGCCAAGTACAGCTTAGGATCCTACATCAAAAGATATTCAAATGACTTTGGAGAGACGGAAAAAGGTATGAAAAACTTTTGAAAAACAAAGAAAGAAAATGACACAATATAATAAATTATATATATACATGGCTAACGAACTTTTATTCTGCGTGATTTTTCCGGAGGCTATTGCAGTTCGTTTTTGTTTCCTTTGATGTTTTCTTTTCTAGTAAACCCTCGATCGATAACGAAGGTTTACGAGTTTGCCAATACATTTCGTTTTCTTAATCTATTTTGGAAAGACTAACAATGCTGAAGCCACATCGCTAACATTTTCTAATAAGTACTATAGAGAACTTTAATTACTTTTTATTGTATAATGCAGCCTTATCCAGACTCGAGTTCGTACGCCTTTTGATTACAACGAAGACAAAGTTTTAAAGTGATTGCACGTGTTTGGCCTTTGGCAAATAAGCAAATAAGCCCTTTAAGGAAATTGGAGAAGGGAAAATTGAAAAATAAATACACTTTACTATGAAAGTAGTTCATGATTTCATAAATAAATAAATCATGATACAGAAATTCATAAATAAATCATGATACAGACAATATTATCCGATATTATACCGAATAAAACATTGAATATTTTCAATAATTTTACTAATCCTAAAATATATGAATCTTGCGTATACTAAAAAAAAATATTAACTGAATAATTTCATAATTCTGTAACCATTTAGAATAGTAGCCTTAAAAGTCTACGACGTAGCCCGTAGCCACAGGAGGCGTGTCCTTGGTCCGCCCATATTAACGGGGTCTGGCGCGACTTCAGATTTCAACTTTATTTTCTCTTGTAAAGTTATTATTTGTATCTAATAAATACAATTAAAAAAAAACATTTCCATCTAAGCTATTTTATTACAAAGAACCACACGAGTTGAAACAGAAAACTATATATTTTTATATAATATCACAATAAATAAAAAATCAAATCATGTACTTATTATGATAGTAAAACGCGACGACAGATTATTTAAAAAAATGCAAATATAAAAAACAAGGCCACATCGGGTTTACAAAACCTTATTGTATTCTAATTTCAGTAAACTTATTTTTTTTACCTTGAATTTAAGTTAATTGACAACTTGTCCATTTATGTTTGTTTTGAAGTAATAATATAGAAATAATATAATATAAATAACGTTATTTACTGTACCTTTTGTTTTTTTGTAGGTGTGAACTCCTGTCTATTATAAAAATAATAATATGGTACTTAATTTTTTATGAGGTTTTTTTTATGGATTTCTCCAAAGTATTTTAGTTTCTGTCTAAATATCCTTGTTTCTATTTGATCTTACTAATCTACTAAACGTGACAGTTTTTAAAGGTATAGACATTGTTATTTAGGTACTCCTTTACATTAGAATACATACAAAAATCTAGTCACGTTAGCGTAGCGTTAGTTTAACTTTCTTAGGGTTTGTTTCAGGTTGGTAGGCTTTTGTCGGGAATAATTTAATAATATGTGATGCTATTAATGAGAAGGAAGATATCCTTATCATATCTGGCTCGCGCTAAAATGGAAAAAGAAAGATCGATTGTATGAATACATTAACTGCTTTTAAAATTTCTGGTTTCGCCTACAACACAGATGGTCTAGTATAAGTTATGTTGAATATAATAAAATTTGTGTCATTTACGTAATTTTCCTAGAAAATTGAACGATTTCTGATTTCTTACTCTTTGCGTGTTAATTTAGCATTTTCAACAGTCGTTGTCAGTTGTCTACCGAGTTCTCCCGCTTGCTATCAGATGACAGTCTTTTGTTTTCTGCGAGTACTTCAGCACGTCCCGGGAGGCGGCGGGTGTCGATCCGAGCCAGCGGCTATGTGGAGCAAAGGGCCTTACGTACTTAGTGCGGTATCATTACAGTGTTAACTTGAGGAATTATGTAGCTGCATGCCATTATTATTATATTATTTAATTAGACTTAAGAAATAATGATATTATTAGTTATTAAAAAAAATTGGACTTTTCTTTAAGTAGAATGTAGAATATGTGTTTAGATCTTAAAGTTTTTGACACATCTAACATTTAAGAGCCGCAAGTGTTGCTTCCGATGTTTATTTCACTCATAAGTAAGAAGTTGATAGGTATTTACATTGCAAGACTTTAACTTGCATCATCTAATCAACACTTTAATTGTTCTTTAGTTTTTCGCTCGTTTGTCAAATCATATAATTCTATTAATTATGATCCGAACACAATATTTCGTGGAAACAGAGTCATTAAATTAAAAAGTTTAATGCGTACTAGCGTGGAAAACGGAATTTATAACATAATAATTTGTAAAAGTGTTACGAACGATGGATTGCGATTATTACAGCTATTTGGATGTCACAGCGAGGGTGCTACGCGTTGTGTTCCCTCTGGGTCCATCCACCCCAAGCACGAATTGAAAATGGGGTTGTGATTCATTTCCCACGAGCCCCACGCTGCACCAAACAAAAAGCCTCAAACTTATTACATTGAACTAGCTGCATCGAAAAAAGCGTCGCTTTCTGCGTTGTTTGGAAATAATAGTAAATGCAAAAAAAGCCAATAACTTGGTTACCAATCATCAAATTATATCGCGCAACTAATTCATTCTTCACACAATAATTCGCCAAGGAGTATTGGTTTGTTTTAGTTTGTGGTATATTTTTAATATATGAGTGTGCCCGTGACATTTATTATTTGGCACAACATGTTTGTTAGGCTCGATGTGACGCCGTACTAACTATAACGAAGCCGTCGGCGATGATGCATCTCGAAAAAATTGCGCATCACGGCCTCTATTTTCAGTACCAACTTAGTTTGACATTTGTACCTGCGTGGAACGACTTCCGTGTTTGATGTAATTTCGCGATATACCTCGTATGTGTTGTATTGTACATGTACTTAGCTGCCGGTGGGTTAGGTATAATGTAGGTAGCAATGAGGTGCGATAACGCGCTAACTGTGCGATACGGTCGGTGTTTCAGAGCCGACACGAGTCGACTGCGCATGAGCATTAAAAGTTTACGTGTCAATTCAGTTTCACATTATGCTTTCGTTTCATGAGAATTAGTACCTCTGTTAATTACAAGTTGTGAAAGTAAATTTAGATGAAAGTTTTAAAGTTTATGGAAAAAAGCACTTACAAAGCCATATCCTCTGCTCTTGCTGGTCTGTCTGTCTGTGATGACCACGGCCTCCTCGATGTCACCATAGACCGCGAAATGCTCCCGAAGGCTCTTGTCCGTGGTGTGGTATGGTAGTCCTCCGACGAACAGTTTGGTCCAGGTTGTGTCTTTCTGGCCTGGCAGAGCGCCCAATGCCAGCAGCCCTTCGGACTCGGCCGGCAGAGCGCCCGCCATCAACATGCCTTGCACCGCCTCCGTCGCGACGGCCACCGTTACACTCTGCTAACACTGTCACTGCCGCCGCTGTCGCGGTAGGCCAGGCTACGAGCCGCACGAGTGTGTAGGTTAAGTTACAGTTGTAAACACTGGTGTGTGCGGAAGCGACCGGTCGTCGTAGTGGTTGAGCGCGGACTGATGCTCGTTCGCTCGTAGCGCACGTGGCGCTCCGGTACTAATTTTAGCCCCCGCCGCGCCCCCCTCGTCACCAGATGCGTCGGCACCGTCCCGGCCACATGCGTTGCGTGCCCTACCATGCCCTACTGCCTGCTACCCTCCACTCACGCTTAATGATATGCCTCGTTATCACAGTTCTTTAGGTCTTTAGTTAGTATAACTTGCTTGAAAGCACACATTGCAAATATAACATTTTTCGTATTTATAACTTCTGAAATTGAATCTAATTGACATAGATATTTCGAAACTGCTTCAAAATAAGTACGAATCAATTTTTTGTTTGCCTTTCAGAAGTGAATATTTATTTTTTGTTTTACATTGTAACGCAATGTAGGTTACCTTTTCACCGCCCAACTATTGTAATCCATTCAAAACTGGAACAAAGAGAGGAACATTTGAAGATACGCGCGTAAATAATCATAAATGGTAATTAATTAGTCAAAATTTTTGAACAATGATCTCATTTTTCATGCCAAGTTCAGTAAAGAGGTAGGAGTTAAGGCTTAGATATGTTACATACTCAGATGTAGATTGCTATTGTTACAAAGTTTAAGTATAAGATAATGAATAACAAATAGCATTTCAGTATTTTTTTAATAACTGTATATTGTCAAGTTTGTGGATCCGTAGGCTCCGTAACATACTTAATAATTTAAGTTTATTACAGGCAGTTGTCGAAACGTTTCTGTGATGCAACAGTCAATTGTAACAAAACAATAGTCAACCAGTTAGTTATGTCGATTGTATGGACGGCCAACAGTGTATTTGAGGCTCCTTTATGACGTAGCATAGAACATTTAGTGACACTGTTTATGAGACGACCTTCAGTGGCTTCTGACTATTTCTTTTAGCTGAATTCTTATGTTCGGCAAGTTTTTGTGATGAGAATCTATTTATTTTTCACGACTATAATATGTTTAAGTGACATCTAGTAACTTAATTAATTCATCAGCACGAAAATAATGTAGTAATGGCGGTATGCACAACGAGGGCCCAGGTTTTTATAATTCAATTTATAAGCTTGTCTTGTGTTTATTTTATTAGGCATATCAATATAAATAGTCAACGTTTTTGCAATATTAGGCTTATTCAATTTTGAGCTAAACTTAGTAAACAAGAAACAGTATTTTACATGTGCCAATAACTTAGCCATTGTTTATACTTGAGTTGAATCCTAAAATCTAGACCGGGTGAGCGAACTTAGGGATAAAAGTAGATGTAATATTGGTTGTTTACAAGTTACTGAATAGAGCGTCTTATGTTTAAGTCAGGTTTAAGTGCGTAGTAAATATGCTAGCAAGTTTATTGTGCGAACTAACAAAATTGAGAATTTTAAACATCCTGTGCCCTTACTCTTCAATATATTTAATACTAGCTGACCCGTGCCTACTTCGTTGGGCATAATGTTAATAATCCTTTTTTAGTTCATATGACCTAACGATTTAAATTATTTTATTAATATTAAAAATTAAATTATCTATACTAATATTAAAAAAAACTACTTTTTGTAACTTAAATATAAAAGTTAGACATATGCTGTCGTTGACTTTTTTGTAGGCATTTTCAAGCTCCACATCTTTTCTCTAGAACTCAAAAATGTATCTTTCATAGTTAAGGCAGCGTTCGTAAGAATCGCTTTCATTCGACCGTTTTTTCTCCGTTTCACTTTGCAAAACGGACTATCACGTAAAAGCCTTTTTATTTTTCGTTTTTTTATATAGCCTATGACACTCAGCAATAATGTGGCTTTCTATTGGTGAAGGAATTTTAAAATCGGTTCAGTAGATCCCGAGATTACCCCTTACAATTTAACAAACACACAAACTTTACTTCTTTATAATATTAGTATAGATTTTAATTACAATACAATGCCAATGCATCATTAATATTATTTTAGCGGAAACATAATTCAGTTTTCATGAAAAAAAAAATCTGTCAATGGAAAGAACTAACTAGAATCTAAACTCAGTGACAGTATTTTTTTGTTATGTGTCGTTTGTGTGCCTGCTAAATGAATAACAATTTTGCATTGGCATTGTATTAGAATAAAAATTCGTTCAAGAGAAATCCCCCTGTTAGTTCTCATTATTTACCAATTATTATAGTTACTTTTAAACGCCGGAAACTATAGATTATTCCCAAAAGTGTCTAGTATGGCGCAGTAATTGTTTGTTTAGCGCCACGACCAGCGGGTTCGATTCGCTCAAAAGACAAATTTAAAATATTGTTTTTTTTTTCTCATTTTGTATATTTTTTTAGTAAAGATATAAAACCACTCGTCATGTTCTTGAAATTTAATAGTCTATTGACAAAAAGACAAAAATAGAGCACTTTATATAAATTCAGTTATTGAGGTGCTATATTGCTAAAATTCTTTAGTTACTGCCAGAGAACAGTATTATAAAGTATGTAGCAAATGTACATAATCATCTGCGATCTCCGAGTCCATATGTAACAAGTGATTGTCACAAGATATTTATAATTGTCAATTGCAATCAATGGTCGGTTTCGTGTGTCGGGCCGGAAGCGAGTGCTCGAGCCCGGCCGGTGGGAAACGCATTGTTCTTGTGAACACTATGTGGAACCATCGCTTCCTCTACGTCACTACTGTCACGATTCATAATCACACACTATTTCCTTCTACAGTTACCTTTAGAGGTGTTTTGGGATTTATTTGATAACATTTATCAATACCTGATAGTACTGAATGGGAATATTGCGTATTGCGTAAGAGGATGGTCTTTTCATGTGCTTTTTGCAATGATTGCAATACATTGCGAATGTGTTCTCAGCTGTGCCGTAACTCTTCAATTAATTACAATGCTAATGCAAAATTGTTATTAGCTTTGGTGAACGCGTGATTCAGTATTCTTAAAAAATAAAAATACTTTCAATGGAAGGAACTAACTGAAATCTAAACATAAACAGTATTTCTTAAAAAAATACTGTATTTGTACTGTGTTATTTGTGTGCCCGCTAAATGAATAACAACATTGTAGTAGAATTAAAATGCATTCGGGATTAACTCCCCTGGTCCCCGTTTAATGGAACTACGAATGTATGGTGGCTGAATCGGTAGTATATCGGTATTATTATAACCGGGAAACAGGCCGTTTTATTTGTTGTAGACGTCCATATTTTTTACATATTTATAAACTATTCTTAATGCTGTGGATGGGACTCATCTTATAAATGTAGTAGTTTTATATGTTGGTAATCTCATAACGCGAGAACGACTCATTGGATTTTGGGTGAAGTTTGGCTTTGCACACAAATAGTCGATTGCGCACTAACTTAATATCTGATACTTCTTAACCCAGTTGTATGCTTTACAGAGATGAAGTCTGTAGCGAAAGTTAGTAGGGAGCAAGTAACTATTATTTTTTTATAATTACTTTTCGATAAACACAATTTTTATTATTTATCTTTATTTTAAAATGCCTAACTGCTACAGAGCAAACAAAAACCCAACAAGACCTAAAATTAAGTCAGATATATTAATCAATTTAAAGATTAGATAAAAAATAAAACAGATATAGCAATCCTTGATTAAAATGTCTAATAAGGAAACTACTACAATTCCTGACATATATATTTTTTCTATTAGCATATTTTAACTACAAATATGTCACTCGAAAAAATATTAATGAAAAAAACAAGATATGTATTATGCACTCAGGCGCAGCCTTCCGCAATCTTTTGAGACATCTTCACGAAACACACACAGATACAGACATTAAATCAGTGCAAGACGTCTCAGGTATGACGCGAATCAGCTGTCGAATCAGCTGGGTTTTTTTTCTTATATATTTTTTTCGTCTTTTTCTGTTTACGTTCTCAAAAAAGTAGGTAGTTCGGTACGGTACCTGATTGCTGAGGGCGAGGGGTGCCGGGTTCATTGATCGCGTCTATTGTGGAGCGCGTGCGCCGGCAGCTGCGCCCCAAGTTACCCTAAGCTTTGGGGTAGGCAGATGGTAGATATTGAACTTTTTTTTTCTATCAAACAATATCTATTATGCGTGATAACTGAATGTGATAAAACGGGTACGTATGCAAATGGTTCTACAGATTTCGGATAGTGAAGTTACCAACTATAATACACTTCAACTGATTGATATATTTATTTATTTATATCCTTTATATTTTTCCTTTAAACATTTATAAGTCAAACACGACTCTCACTGGTTCACATGACTTTTTTAAAGATAATCGATACACTAAGAGAAAATAACAATAAATAGTAAGATAAATAACTAACATAAGACAACAGTATTTGAAACAATAAAACAAAATGGATATTTAGTTACTGAACATTATTTACAGCATTCGGAATTCTAAGTATGTATATATGTATGTGCTTATGTCCCACGTACCTCTGTTAAATTCTAGTTGCAAAATATTTTTTTACTATAATAAAATATTTTGCAAGGATTTTATATAATATATATTATATATTGTACGCTAAATATAATATATTGTATGGATATTTACTATTGAACCGATACTTAAATTTTTAAATCCAAAAGAAACTCGACAGCCTGTCTGTCTATTACGCTTTCACGACTAAACCACTGATACGATTTAGATGAAACTTGGTATGGGGTAAGCTTGGATCCTAGGAAAAGGCAAGGGATACTTTTTGCCGATATGACTAACAACCACGCGGACGGAGCCGCGGCCAACAGCTAGTTATAAATAAAATAAATAACTTCTATTTTATTAAATAATCAATATAAAGTTAGCGTCACATCCGTCAGCGCTCGCGCACCCCCGGCGCCACACACATCCTTTTCAATAACGCACGTCGACCATAACTGGAACAACGGATGTTTCGCCGAACTATTTACTAACTTTTGCCTATGACTTCTGGTCGTTAATGATTAATTAGAAAAGCGGTTAGTGAGTGACGCTGATGAGGAAATTTTTACTATCGCATAAGGAAATCAATATATTATTATATTTAGATTAATATATTTCAAACTCTAAACATAGAGTTTAACATTTACTTAACCATAGATGACTTGAAATATCTAAGATTTTACTAATCTAAAATACGTAGATATTAATTTACCACAGTGATTTATATCATATTCACTGGCAAGTTTTGAAGTCTCATAAAAAAATTGGATATCGTAATTATTTTCTTACAATTCCTCAAGGATAGGCATGACCAGGTCTTCATTACATTTGTTTTCATAACAATTATTTAAATATTTTAAAAAAAGACAAATAAGGCTTAATAAACTAATTATAGTAGGTGTGTTATTAAGCTTTCTGTATTCTATGAATTTAGGTATCATAGAAAACAGCAAAGCTTCTGAAAGAGTGTACATTAAACTTAAAATTACTAACTAACTTATTTCAAAATTAAATACAAATACATAATAGAAGGACTCGATCCTGCCTGAGGTTTAAGTTTTTCTTACAATTATGTATTTGTATTTATTACAAATATTTGCTCCGCATGCATTAATGCGTAACAAATATTTAAAATAATAATTATTTCAAAATCTTCACATCTTTGTTTGCGTCCATCAATATAAAAGTATTTTTAATTAAGCTTAATTTCTTCTTTCTTTGTTTTTAACATAGTTCTACGATTTGTAGCGTTGCCAATATGTAGGTGTTATGCTAATGTTTGCTATGTTTTATTTTAGAGTTGTCGCGTTGGTATTTGCTCTGAAACCTATTTTTTGTTATTTCTTGTTAAATTCTTTCGCTCGCCTAGTTTAATAGGAGTCTGACCTCGCTCGTAGTTGTTGTAGAAGTATCGTACCTACGACGCGCGACTACTGGTTATTCGTATTTAATTTACAAGTAATCGCTTCGCAGGCGTTATTGCGTAATAAATAATAATAATTAAAAATTTCTCCAATTATTGTCTACGACTTTCTTTTATGATTCTAAAATAAAATGTTAAAGGTATGTAAATTTATAAAAGAGATTATTTATAAGGCATACTGCTGTTATGTTCATGATTAAAAATCGGTGGATCTCTCCGTGGGTCCCTTTAACGTACGTACATAATATATCTATAAAAAAATATGTCTTAGTCAACAGACATGTTCACATTGTGGAGATAAGAATACAAAAAATAATGTATATTCTTGACGTCAAAACATTCAAGCACCGACAATAGGATGTAGGGTTAGAAAAGTAAAAAGCGCTTAAGTGACGGACTCAATAAAAAAATATTAGACACGTATTTTTTCCTTTATTAAAACAATAAAATTTACAAAGATACAGAATAAAGAATAGGGATATATGACGTCATGCCGTGGTAAAAATTGTAATACGTCGCGCGAAATTTTCATTTACTGTATTTTTATCAATTTTTGTTTGCAGGAATAAAAAAAAATACTTGTCCAATAAAATTCATTAATCTACCTGACACAAACATTCACAAAATTTTTAGTCAACATGCCTACTACTTAGTACTCAGTCTACTCAAGAAATCGATAAACTTCATTTACTTTAGTTACAATCATAATGAGCATGTTTCTTTAGGCTCAGTCAATATAATACTTGTTACTTGAAATATCGATATGGAGAATACAAACTCCTTTGACAGAACTCTTCGTAATATTAAGAATTATGATTTCAGGGTGCTATATAGCTTGCCAACAGTGTACTCACATAATTATAGGCTACACGTATTATTTCTCCCCTAACTGACCCTAATTGCAAACAATCGTTTGTAAAATTGATGCACTAGCCCTATTATTGACAGGTACTTAAATGTCAGGAGTAATCAGACGAATGTGTAAAAGTTTGTTCGGTACAAAGCGGTGACTATACCTACATAAAAATAAAAAACATGTGAGGTGTAGATCTATTAAAAAGTGAAAATAATGGTGGTATAAAAAAATTATACCTACATAAAAGGCCCACGGACCAGGGCTGTTCTTGGGCTACTCTTGAATAAATTTCAATTTTAATACAATGCTAATACAACATTGTTATTTTGCAGGCACACAAACAACACATAGTACAAAAAAAATGCTGTGAATATTTAGATTCCAGTGAGTTCCTTCCATTGAAAATATTATATTTTTCAAGAAAACTGAATGCTGAAGAAGAAAACATGTTTTGCTAAACTAATATTATACCAAAAACATTTTCATGTAAAATGTTACCAAGACGAGACCATATGTCTCGTACTATCAAACAGTTATCTTCTAAATCTACACGCCCTAACTCTAGAAGACCTAACTTCACAAACTGTCCACCTTAGTCAAAATTTGTGGCTTGACTATTTCGATAAATTCACATAGGCGTTAAAAAAATTATGTTCACTGTTCATTACTTTTCTGTTATACAATAGTTCTTGTCTTGTAGTACCTAACGAAACGGGAAAGCCACATATTTTCACTAAGGTGTAGAGTTTGTGTAGTTAGGTCTTGTAGAGTAAGGGCGTATAGAGTTAGAAGCTTGGCTCTACATGAGATCTGATAACTTTTTGATTGTGCGAGTTAGATTAGATTCTCAATCGTAAATCTAGGTGTCTAATAAGGTATACCTATACATTTATATTTTATTTATAAAATTCAAACGGTTTTTTTTCAGGTTAAATTTTCTAGTAGGTACATATTATTATAATACCGCAGAAAATTGATTTTTAGGTAGTGCTTTTAACGACAACGAAGAAGAACGCATATTCTGTACATACAACCATTTATTTCATAAAGATGTTAACTTTCCCTATGTTAGGTGTACCTACGCAAAGACCACCAAGTCCGTCTTACAACGGTGAACTGAACTCGCTATTTCAAGTTTGTTAAAAATTATCGGTACCTACTTAATTATTTAATTTTTTCGTTGAAATAATACTACTTTGAACGGATTTTATCGCGGTTTGTATTTAGATTTTAGTTTCCGACGTTTTTTCGTTGCTTCAAAAACATTTTTCCCTTCAAAGGGATGGTTCTAAACTTGTGTCTAATTTCCACTACAGAACGAAGCTTTCTCTAAAGCGGAAACTCCACGACGGTTTAATGAGGATGTTGGACAAAAGACATTTTAAATAGCAATGGCGGGAAGGAGAAACGTAGGATTAAGAAAAAAGGATATCTCGAACCGATTTCCCATGAGCGGCTCATTCCATTGGCTATTATTAGCGTTAGGCAAATACACGATTATTTCCAGGTCAATACTTCCATCGCAATTATCCTAAAAGTCTTTTGCGTCAAAATAAATACTTCTATATCTCAACACTTTATTTTTCCAAATTACAGTAAGTAGATATGTATATTTTCAAAAATACTTTGGTTACATGAGTTGGATGATGTAACTTGACCTTACCTGCCTCCTCTTAGGAAACCGTATGCAAAAAATAACTCCATCGTACTAAGTTCGGGTAAACGACGCAATTGACTGGAAATACTGATTTATTACGTTCCAAAGAATAGTTCGTTAATTCCACGATATTAAAAGATATTATACAAATCGATATTAACATTATTCGTAGATGAAATCCAACGGCTCTGAAAAAAGTACATTAGAGTTCTGCTGCGATTCCATATTGGACATTATTTAGATTACGTCTGTGAATCTAATGGCTCAAATATCATCTTTTTGATAATCATGGGCTCAGAATATTTTTAACAGTTCTAGCACTAACCCCGTAAACTATGATAAAATTACCAGTCAAAATAACCGCCTTATCGACTAATTAAAAGTCGGGCTGTAAACTGAAAAGGGAGATGAGTCTTTAAATCATCTGTCAATTCCAGCTAGATTAATTGTGTTAGGTACTTTGATGGTGATTTAAGCCAAAGCCATTTTTGTATCTTTCTCTTTTATTTGCTTGTTTTTTATCACAATTCGCTGAAAATAGCCGATCGAAATGCTTAAAAACCAAATGTCCTCATAAAATTGTAAAATGGGTTCAAGCATTTAACTTGTGGACCAGTGAACAAAAAACACTTGTCTTGTAAGTACAAAATATGTTTTTTATCGACTGTATAAAAACGACGCTCACGCCATCTGAAGTTTTTCTACACATTTACCAACGCACAGAGACAGCTAGGTTTGTATTATAAAAACGAGCGAACGAGTAAAACAGGGACGTGTAGTCCGTGAGTGCAACTATAGATGGCGCTGCATATACTTGGTTTAATTATCGAAGCTAAATAACATGTCTTTTGGTGGTTTGTGATCGAGGTACATCGATCATGGTAGAACTTAACTATTATATGTACTTATTTAAAAATATATAAGTATGTTAATCAGTTGTCTGGTTGCCATAGCACAGGCTCTGCCTAGTTTGGGATCAGATGACCGTGTGTGAGATGTCCCAAGATATTATATTATTATTTATTGTTTGCTTGACGTCATAGTGTAATACAACTATGTTGTAAATATTATGAGTTTCTCGCTAAGGGTTTAGTTTCGTCAATGGAAATTTAAAGTCAATGAAGGTCTCCAAACCAAAAAACTGCTGAAATGTCAAAACGGTATCGATAAAATATCAGCTATGTACCCATTGTGTGTTTAGTAGGTTGACTAAAACTGGTAGATTATAAAATGGACCATTAAATAACCGAAATATTTTTTGGAAAAGCATACGATTACTGTCTTTTCCTTATTATGATCTAAAATTTCAGCTACATCAATAACCTATTTATTATCTAAATATTTTATTATTTATTTTATAATGTAAATATTTTTATCCAATGATAAAATATACTGTTATAATTATAATTTAATTTTGAGGGTCCCTCGAGGTGCAGTACTGGGCACCTTGAAGCATAAATAATTACTTGTAGAATGTTATAAAATCATATAATATGATGTAGTTTATGAATTTAAATATAAGTACTATTATAAAAAAAAATCATTACTTCGAATTTTTACTTTCATCCACCAAATTTTGAGGGTTCCTTACCTACTTCAAATAGAAAAAAAATAATCTTTATAGGAACACGTTGTTGTTCGTTTGTCTATCAGTCAAGATATTTTTTCTCAGGAATTTGTAGTGGTATCATGTTGAAATCAATATAAAATACACAGGTCTACAGACTCTTGACGCGAAAAAAAAAATAAGTTTTTGATAACAACGCAATAAAAAAATAGGTACTGCCATTTTTGCTGTTTTATGAAAGACTCAAAACCTATAGGGTACTTCCCGAATCACAAAATTTGGAAATAAGCAAGGTCTATCAACACAACTAAAATAAAAAGTACCTACGAGTTTTTATATAAAGAATACGTTTTGTGATTACAAACTCGTGTGCGAGTTGATAGATTGATAGTTGAAAAAGTACAGGCTAAGTAATTTCCAGCACCCAACTTTATTCCCTACCAAAATATCGCATTCGACTATGTACTACAGTTTAAATACATCATTATATTGAACTAGCTGTTTACCGCGGCTCCGCCCGCGTGGATGTCAGTTATCGCGGCAAAAAGTAGCCTATATCCTTTCTCAGGCTCTAGACTATCTGTGTACCAAATTTCATTTAAATTGGTTCAGTAGTTTTGGCGTGAAAGCGCGACAGACAGACAGACAGAGTTACTTTCGCATGTATAATATATATAATATTAGTAAGGATTATGAAATTGGCAGTCATAGTACCTTCTTACTAACAAATGTATTTGTCTCTAACTGAGATCACTACAGAATCAACAAAATTACGCGTTACGCAGATGTCACAACTACAATAGACGGATTCACCATTGTAGTAAGCCTGTATAGTCCGACAGATGAAGGGTACCTGCATCAGTCATTGTACACTAATAAAATTTACTACTGTCGAGTGACGTCAGAATGCCGTTAGCACGATTATGTGACCTTCATACATATAGATCAGGGGTTCCCTAACTTATTTTGTCTACTGCCCACTTTAAGAATAAAATATATTTTAGCGTCCACATTTTTTCACCTACTTAAAAACCACTATAACTTCAAATTAAATTTATTATTGTGAGCTACATTAGCGGCGATTCGATTTTATTTCTGGGTCTCTTAGCGCCCCCCTTTAGTCCTGCAGCGCCCACAAGAAGGCGTTATCGCCCACTTTGGGAAAGGCTGATAGATGGTGACATCATTATATTAAATTATGTATAAAGTGCTTCGCCGATAACACCATAGGTACCTAATAGAGATTAAACAAAGTTTATTTTCCTTAGTTAGGGGACGGCACCAATCATGGACATGTTAAGCGCACTAAATTAGAATTTCGTTTAAAAATGTGATGTTTTTTGACGATACTAAAATGGTGTTTTTTTATCGGCACTCAAATACATGAGGAACATTTAAACAAAACCAAAAAAAATATATAAATTGAAATTTACGAAATCACTATTGATGGACATCAAAAATCTGGGGGCACGGCAGTGCCCCAGCCAAGTCTCGAGCAAAACGGCCACGGCCGTACCATCCTTTTCTCGAAGCGTTTCGCGGCTATTTCACCCCCCCCTGTATCATCAATACGGACAAAGCTAGGGGTTTAGGTTTTCGATGACCTAGAGTAAGTATTAAAACAAGCTCAGCCTCAAAATTACATGACATTCGAACCAATATTTTACGAGTTATGAGCGATCAAAGTTACACCATTTTTTCACTCACTGATTCACTCACAGACCGATCATCAAAAATCTTAGGTACTTCTAGCAAACTTAGAACCTTCAAATTTGGCACCAAGATAGGTTTTTAGCTACATGTATAGGAAAAATCATAAAAACGGTAATAATTTATATACTTTAGTAAATAATAAGAAACAAATTTATATTTGCGGTTTTACAAGGACATGGTGTATGAATTTTGACTGCATTGTTAATTTTGTTCTTTGTTTATGTACAAAAAGTAAAACAAATCGATTATAATATTATTAATTAATTGTAATAATGTATTGAATATGCATATTAATAAACAAAGCCAGGTTAAAATGAAATGAATAAAGCTAAAATCTTTCATACATATCAATGCAATGCGATAAATACTCTATGCTCGCTCGATAGATGGCGTTGTACTTGGTCTAAATCGCGCTATGGTTTCGTTACATAGCGTTGTATTTTTATACTTTAAAATATTTCGAATAATTTTATCTGATAGCGCCATCTCTCTATGAAATAACTACTGTGAATCTAAAAAAATATTAACGATATTATTCAATCGAATCGAATAAATACGTAGTTAAGTTAGTACTGTTAGTAGCCGTATTAGCTTAATATTGTTAGTGATTTATCTGAAAAAAAGTAGTTTTACGTCATCATAGGTTCAAAATAATTATTGGAATCTATACGTAGTTACATAAACTAAGTTGATTATTAAGTGTTCTTTCGTTTAGTTTTTAGTTTATTAAGAGATAGGGAATTAGGGAATGGGCTCTAAGCAAAGCAGCAGCTGAAGCACAAGAAATAATAAATCACCTAAAAATAAAAGAAAGAGACCTACAAAAAATAAATGAGATCCCACCAAAAACATTCAATGTAAAAAGAGCCAAGTCTCTCTACGCAATTCTTCCATCGTAAAAAGTTTTGAGATCGCATAGGAGCCAAGTCCAGTTCAACTTAATTTGTAATAATAAATCAATATTTCGTGACTATTAGTTTTGTTTACATAACAATAACAGTGACTTGGCCATGAAAGTTGTAAAAGAAAATTATCATCTTAATTGAATTTTGTGTCACGATACTAACGAATCAGTTGCCAAGTCTTACAACCTATAAGTAATAACGAAACTGATAGAAATACTTGTTATGCATATATTGTATGTTCCGAATAGTTCTCCAGTAAGTAAATTCTTGGAAGTTATATAACGCTTATAGTTTTCTCGTAAACCTGTATGAATTCTTGATTATCTAGCTGACCCGTGTTTTATGCTTACGTCACACCGCTGAAACTTTGCCCTTTCCATTTGTTGTGGCCATACCGCCCTGGATACCCATGTAATGATCGATAAAGTTCAACTACCAATAATTATAGTACCTACTAAATGCTTACTCGTGGTATGATTTTTTATTATTAACTCTTCGTGGCTATCAATCCACTTCTAGACATAGGCCTCTCCCAAGTTGCACCATAACACTCGGTATAAAGATAGCTGGGCCGGATGGGATGCGGAAGGCGGACGACCTCTGTAGCGCAACTGTACGTCTACTACTGTATAAATATAAAAAAATATTGATAAAAGAAGTGTCGTATTTGATTTACGTTTTCTTTAGTGATGTATACTGAAATAAATTTTAAAGCGAACCCGTAGAGACTTCACAGCTTAGGTACAATGTAGAAATATTGCTTACTACAACACAATTTCTACAACTTTGTAGTAGGTAATGGTTTGCAATTATTAAACCGCTCAACATATTAATACAGCATGCAACAAAAACCCTGCCCGATCCGTATGAGTAATATTCGGCATCTACTGCGTACACGTATACGTAACTATTGAATGAATTTGAGATTATTATTTTTCCCCGGTGAATATAATTAAACTAAAATAAAACTGATCAAAGTCAACACGGATCGCTAGACAAAGTTCACGTGTACTACTACTACTACATACAGTTTTGTATCAAGAAATTTAAACAGTAACTATAACACAAGAAATTTAGAATGGTTCTGATGCTTTCTTGTCTTTTTATGCTTCAATTATTATTTGTTGTATCTATTATTATATATTTATTTTATATATATATTTATTTTGTTTAATAGCCAAGGCAGAGCTTGCCGGAATGACGGACCTTAAATGCACGTCGAAGAATTCATTTCACTTTCGAACTTGGATTTCGAGCGAATGCAACTATGTGACCGTTTCCACTGACGCTAAGCTATGTAGCGGAGCGATTGTGTGTGTGCATAGCTACAACACCTCAACCATCCATAGCAAGCATCCATAGCTCCCATCCATAGAACGCGTCAATAGCACGCATCCACAACACGTATCCTTTCATATAAAAAACGTATCTTAGTTGAATACATTTCCACCAGTGCCCTGCTATGTTTACCAACAAATATGATTGGTGGATATCAAACCGCAATCTCTGGTGGAAAAGCACCCTTAGGAACGTATTGTACGAGGTACCTAATTCATTATTCAATCAAGTAGGTGCCGTTAGCATTCCATACCGGGAATAATGTTTATCCCGCTGAATGCACGCACTTTATACTAAATTAAACCAATGAGCCAGCCTAGCCTACAATCAGAAACTACATTAGCTACATGCCTATGTATTCTAAATCACACCGGCTGCATAGGGTACATAATTCATTTGTGGGGCTTGGTATTCGCTTCTACAATAAACTTCCTCTTTGTTTGTTAGAATTGCCCTTTAATTCATTTAAATCCACAATTAAAAATAAGCTATGTGAAAAGGCTTATTATACAATTAATGATTATTTAAATGATAAATATAGTTGGTCGCCGTGACAGACACAAGACGGTTCTGTGTGGATTTTAACATTACACTACGACGTTATTTAGTTAACTTGATCGGCATACACTTTGTATGTAACAACATTTGTTACCTATTTTATTTTATTTTTAATACGATTATGCGTATGTATAATGTATATTATGTAAATTATTACCTACTTCTTTTTTTATTTACATTTATTAAAATGTATAATTATATTAATGACTAGCTGTCCCCCGCGACTTTGTTCGCGTGTTTATGCTCCGCTCCTATTGGTCGTAGCGTGATGTTATATAGCCTATAGCCTTCCTCAAAAAACGGACTATCCAACACAAAAAGAATTTTTCAATTCGAACCAGTAGTTCCTGAGATTAGCTCGTTCAAACAAACAAACAAACAAACTCTTCAGCTTTATAATATTAGTATAGATAAAAATTATTATGTAGCAATTTTTAATGCCATATTGTTACGGGACAGTGCAGTAAATCTGTGTCTGAGGTTTTTTTTTTTTTGTATGTCTGCAGCAGATTCGTCATGCTCCCTTAGTTGTCATTGCCTGCGGTGGCGTCTTGGGTCGGGTCACCTCCTTCCCTCTGATATGGCGAGGGAGGTGATGACTGACCCTTGCGTCATACTCGTGAACGGGTTCTGCTTGCGGTGACTGGTCGATCTGCTGACTTTGGTCTGTGTAGATTATACCTACTTATAATTTCATAATGGACCTCAAACGCTTGTTTATTTGGCGCGGTCCCGAAATTATACTTTTTATTATTGTTATTACAGTAAGACAGCGTGCTGCTGTGGAGTTTGTTGCGCCGTTTCTTCTCCACAGCTAGAGCACTTAGGAAGCGGTGTAGGGTGGGCAAATCGGGTGCTGTCTATTTTATTATTTAGACGTTATAAAGTGCTGCTTTGTAGCCTAATTTAAATAAATGAGTTTTTGTTTTTTTTATTTTTCAGTAGTTTTGGCGTAAAGGCGCGACAGACAGACAGACAGAGTTACTATCGCATGTATAATATTAGTAAGGATTATGAAATTACAGTCATAGTACCTTCTTACTAAGAAATGTATTTGTCTCTAACTGAGATCACTAAAGAATCAACAAAATTACGCGTTACGCAGATGTCACAACTACAATAGACGGATTCACCATTGTAGTAAGCCTGTATAGTCCGACAGATGAAGGGTACCTGCATCAGTCATTGTACACTAATAAAATTTACTACTGCCGAGTGACGTCAGAATGCCGTTAGCACGATTATGTGACCTTTATACATCTAGATGGTGACATCGTTATATTGATAGTCAATAAAATTCTAGAAAGGTGAACAAATGAAAGAAATGGTTTCTATTTTCTAAGTACTAGTGTTAAAGATAAGTTCCTATTATTCCAGTGGTCTCTTTGGTTACCTTTTTTTTGTTTTAATATACTAATTTAATGCATGTTAGGTACTTTTTAAAATTGTTAGTCGACTTAGGCATGCTATGGATCGATTTAAAATAAAATGACACTTTTTTTTCTGTACTAATTTGATATCTATACTTTTGCAATTTATTCAACGCCGTTGCTTAGTTACATCATTACAATATTCAATTAAATGTATAAAGTGCTTCGCCGATAACACCATAGGTACCACAGAACAGATAAATACAGATAGGTATCTATATATAGAAATTAAACACATTTTATTTTCCTTAGTTAATACCAAATTTTAGTAAAACAGGATTTAAAAAAACTGCTTCAAAAATAATAGTACATTTCTATAAAACAGGTTAGTAATTTAGTAAATATGATTAATACCTATAATAACAAAAGTTGTAAAAAGAAAATTATCATCTTAATTGAATTTTGTGTCACGATACTAACGAATAAGTTGCAAAGTTTTACAACCTTACTTATAACCGTAAATACTTGTTATACATATTATATTGTATGTTCCGAATAGTTCTCCAGTAAGTAAATTCTTGGAAGTTATATAACGCTTATAGTTTTCTTGTAAACCTGTATGAATTCTTGATTATCTAGCTGACCCGTGTTTTATGCTTACGTCACACCGCTGAAACTTTGCCCTTTCCATTTGTTGTGGCCATACCGCCCTGGATACCCATGTAATGATCGATAAAGTTCAACTACCAATAATTATAATACCTACTAAATGCTTACTCGTGGTATGATTTTTTGTTATTAACTCTTCGTGGCTATCAATCCACTTCTAGACATAGGCCTCTCCCAAGTTGGATGGGATGCGGAAGGCGGACCAAGTTCTATAGCGCAACTCTACGTCTGCTCTTCTATAAATATAAACAATATATTGATCTAAGAAGTGTCGTATTTGATTAACGTTTTCTTAAATGATATTTCTGAAATAAATTTTAAAGCGAACCCAGAAAGATCGTTTGTTTATGGTTATTATAATGACTCTAAGATAATGTCAGCAATACTTTTATCAGTGATCATGAATCATAAAGATCGTAAGTAAGTATCATCAGGTCAACTGGACATAACAAGTTGTATTTTGCGGGAGGTGAATCATGAATAATACTGACCGTTTATAATAACATATTTTGTGAGAATACTAAGTTGTGACGCATTATAGAGTCGCGAGACCCACCTATAACTTTTTTAACCAAAATAAATGGGCCTTTGTTAAACATAACACAATTTCTACAACTTTGTAGTAACGGTTTGCAATTTGTAATCCGCTCAACATATCTGACTTTTGGTTTGGCTTGCTATATTTAAGAAATTTAAACAGTAACTACAAACCAATTTGTATAAAACAGGAAGGAACGGCTTATAGACCTTTTTGTTGGTTTTTTTTTCCTGATTTACTTTCAGTCCCGAAGAAGTTTAGATTGGTTCTGAAGTTGTTTTTCTAAATTTTATGCCTCAATTTTTTTTTGTTTTATCTTTATTGCCAAGGCAGAGCTTGTAGGAATGACGGACCTTAAATGCACGTCGAACTTGGATTTCGAGCGAATGCAACTATGTGACCGTTTCCACCGACTAAGCTATGTAGCGGAGCGATTGTGTGTGTGCATAGCTACAACACCGCAACCATCCATAGCAAGCATCCATAGAACGTGTCAATAGCACGCATCCACAACACGTATCCTTACTTATAAAAAAACGTATCTTAGTTGAACATTTCCACCAGTGCCCTGCTATGTTTACCAACAAATATGATTGGTAGATATCAAACCGCAATATCTGGTGGAAAAGCACCCTTAGGATGCGAAGCTCATGAGTAGCTTTATATTAAGCCTGTATGTGATCGAACGTATTGTACGAGGTACCTAATTCATTATTCAATCAAGTAGGTGCCGTTAGCATTCCATACCGGGAATAATGTTCATCCCGCTGAATGCACGCACTGTATTCTAAACTAGCTGTCCCCCGCGACTTTGTTCGCGTGTTTTAGTTTCAAAGGTTTTCATTGTTTTCATTTTTGTAACATTTTTCATTTATGCTCCGCTCCTATTAGTCGTAGCGTGATGTTATATAGCCTATAGACTTCCTCAATAAACGGACTATCCAATACAAAAAGAATTTTTCAATTCGAACCAGTAGTTCCTGAGATTAGTGCGGTGCTTCAGCTTTATAATATTAGTATAGATTAAACCAATGAGCCAGCCTAGCTACATGCCTATGTATTCTAAAATTGTTTTAAATTTGAGATATTTTTGTTTAGTTGCGGTATGCAGATTTTTTATGATTAAATAAAAATAAAACAAGTATCAAAGGGCACCTTAGAGTAACCATTACGTTGATTGACCTTGACCAACGCTAGGGCCTGTGAAGGTCGTCTATTGTTTGTTTTATGTAATACATAACTTCACAACATCGTGTTAATAACGATACCCATGACAATTTTTCTGCTTATTTCTGCAACTTTGAAGAAATCATACCTTTAGCGGACTTCTAGCGTAACGACTTTAGTCTATATCTAAAAGGCTTTAAGTGCTGTTTATGCTTAAGTAAAAAGTGCGCTTAAAACTTTATTACGAGAACTTTATTTGTAAAGTATAGTATGACATCATCTAGAGCGTCGCGCCGGCGCGGTGGCGGCGTCGAGGCCACAAGACATGGTGGCACAAACTTCGCTCTGCCGGCGGCAGGCCCCAGTTTGAAACAGCACTTGCTATCGACACCACGTACGTGAATTTTAGTGAGAAAAATACAAGCATTTAATAAATCATGGCTAACATAATGGGTGAGTTAACAATTATTATTAACTAGGTATAACACAGGTCTGATAACATACTGCTATTATTAAACATTGTATGTAAACAAGCCATGATGATAGGTACCTCTTATCACCTACCCACTAATCTTATAAACATAGATGTTCTGTTTTTAAATTAAACCTTCTAACGTAGGTACAGAGCTAGAGCAATTTGAATGACTAATTAATTGGTTGTCAGTTTGGTCGCGTAGTTCTAGACTTTTATGGAATCTTTATCACTTGCAGACATCAAGTGTAGAGGTACTTCGTTATTCATAGATCATTATTTAGGTAGGTACTTGGTGTTTGAAATTAGACAAAAAATAAATTAATTAAAAGGCACTAAAACTTTGTACAGTTAGATTTACAAAACAGGTATTACAATTACTTATTGGTTTTATAATTTCCAAACGCATTCGAAATTATGAATAACGGAAACAACAGGAGTTTTATCGACACCTAACATGTTTGATATTATTATTTATAGATTTAGCAACTGAAGACAAACTCGAGTACCACTTCTTTCCGGTCTCGAGTGGCGCCGTGGACTTCGAAGTCAGGACTGCTAATGATGCGCACATTGCTCTTACCATGGGACCTGCCGAAAGCGACCCAATGATTGAGGTATGTGTGTGGGAGTTTGTTAAATTTGTATTTAATGACTGAAATGAAATTTTAGATTGCAAAAAGTTTACGTCCACAGATATCTGTAAGTAATTCATTCGAAATGTCTTTATTTCATAGATCTTCCTTGGTGGTTGGGGCAACACAAAGAGCGTGATCAGAAGGAACAGAACCAAACCAGACAAAGTTGAAATTGAAACCCCTGGCATCCTGAACGGAGGCGAATTCCGCCGTTTCTTGGTCCGTTGGGACGAGGGTATTATCTCAGCTAGTCGGGAGGGCGAAGCCATTCCCTTCATTTCCTGGACAGATCCCGAACCCTTCCCAATCGCATTCGTCGGAGTATGCACGGGCTGGGGCGCAACTGGCTCTTGGAAGATTGAAGGTATGTTTTTAATCGCTTTAACAATTATCACATAAAATGTACCCAACAAATGAAATTATACCCTTTATTATCGGTGCAGATCGGCCTGAATTCAATACTCCGGACAGCTTAGAGTATAAATTCGGACCCGTTGTAATCGGAAATCTGATATTTGAGTATCGTGGTCCCCACAACTGCCATGTATCTCTGACGCAAGCACCCGCAGAGGTGGACCCTATGTACGAAATTATCCTCGGTGGTTGGGAGAACACCAAGTCAGTTATTAGACACTGCAGACAAAAACCAGACAAGGTAAGTAATATAATATGTAAATGTCGTGTTCGCCGTTGTGTTGTATGTTAGAATCTTCCGTTTAAATCTCAATGTTGACCCGTAGGTTGAGGTACCGACTAGAGGCATTATGAATCCCAACGAGTTCAGGAAATTCTTAATCCAATGGAGAAGCGGCAGACTGTTGGTCCGCGACGGCGAGTCGGGAGAGCTTTTCATGGAGTGGACAGACCCCGCGCCCTTCGGCATCACGCACTTCGGCGTGCGTAGTGCCTGGGGAGCCCGCGGACAATGGCGTATTACTCATTTCAAAAACCCCGGCGCTCAGCCACGTTGAGTTATCTTTTCAGATATTGGGAATGCTTTGGATGTTAATTGCTAACTTCTAATCCGCATTCAATGCGTTAAGATTTATAGTTGTCTTAAGAAAACTAAAATTTTAATCTCCGTAAACAACACCACCTTGTTCGACTAACAATAAAGTTTATAGGCCACACCGCTCGACACCCCTAGCCGCTCGTACTGGTGTTGCCTTCTGCTGCCTATCGTGGCGGTTATGTTGGGGGGGCCCGATCCGGTGAGCTGGCGAGTCACCACCTGCCTATTTGATTGCATTAACATGTGTTAGAAGGCAGGTGCCATGGTTTTCCGATTTAGTTCTAATAACCAATCCACTAACATTTACCTACACATAGCCTAAATTTTTACTTTCCATTCATAATTTACAATAGCTCTGTATCTACTTTGGACCATTCATATCTGCACTGGGTAGTGTACTGGGTAGATGGCGCTGTCCGTCGTGTAAACATTGAGCTCTGTGTAATTTATTGTTTAAAAATATAAAATTATGAAATTCCGCCGTAATTTAATAAAAAACTATTAATACTTAATGTAATCTATCGGTATAAGTGTTATCTAAATGTGAAGTCATCTACAAATAAGAATATTGATTGTTTTCTGTATTTGAACTACTAACCACCAAAAAACCTAAAAAGTGCATATAAACTCTTTAAAACATTGTGAAGTGATCATAAAAAGTGAACTTACATTCCGTTCCTGTAATAAAAAACAATTAAAAACGCCAAATAATAAAATAATATAAAGTGTTAACCAAAACAAAGAAATTTTAAACGCATTTGAAAAATAATGAACTTATTTTTTCTCAGAAGAAACCAAACTATAATTTCACTCTCCGTATTAACGGTTAAGTTAGCGAAGTTTGAACGGTACTGCTTTACATTACTGTGATTGTGCGTTCGAACCCGAGTATGCCTTGTGCTATTTTTGAATATTGTTGAATATAATTATTTGATTTAATGCAACAAAATATCTAAAGACAATATTTCGTAAAGATCCAGAATAAAAATATAAAATTACCTACACGATGAATTTCCTAGAGAACATCACATTCCGTAGAAACCGTACTAAATCGGACTCTAACAAAAATGATATAAGCGTAATGAACGAAACTTTAGACGACACGTCAAACAGCATGCCAGACTTATCGAACGATGAAATCGATAACTCAAAACAGGATTTAATTAGTCAACTAAAGGAAGAAATAAGTAGACTCAAACTAGGATTGAACAGTGCCCATCAAGAAATAGAAACTTTATCACTAGAAAAGACAAATCTCACTAAAATTAATGAACAACTTACAAAAAAGAATGATCTATACAAAAATCTAGCATGTAGTCCGGCCAAAAAAACCAAAACAAGTACACCATCTAAACAAAAACAATTAAAAAATAAAATAACACGAAATGAAACACCACAAAGTAACAAAAATAATTCTCTATCTGAGCCTCGTAAGAACCAACAGCAAATCTTGGACAATAAACTATCTTTACCGTCAAAACTGCCAACGTGTGGTCAATCAAAAAAAGTCACACCTTCAAAGTCAATGAAACAAACACCCGGAGAGATTAACTATACTCCAATTATTGTTTCTACTCCTCAGAAAAATAAACAGAGATTTAAAAATCAGACGCAAACAGAAAACTTAGATATATTTGAAGAGACTGAAAATGCCATTGAACACAACAAAACTGGTATCAACATACATACAACAGGAGAAAAGAAGAAAAGAAGGATATGCATCCTCAGCAATAGCAACAGCAAAAATCAAACGGTGGATGTATTAGATGATATAGGATATGGACAACACTTTGAATACTGTCACTACCTGTTAAAAAATAGTAGTCTTAAGCAATTGCTTTCAAATATTCATGTTAAAGTACAGCATTTTAGTTTATATGATTACTGTATTATTATGATTGGAGAACAAGATTTTAAAGACAATATAGAAGCAATGGAAATGGTTAGAATTTTGAGAGAAACACTTAAAACTCTAACTCATACGAATTTTATCATATGCTGCCCCACTTACATTCAAGGCGCTTTAATACATAATTACAAAGTAGAATTATTAAATAACTTGCTATGTTTAGACATAGACAATCAAAATTATGCCTATTTGGTTGATACTAACCGCGACTTACAATTTACAAACTCGGATTACAATGTATAGGTAGGTATACAAAAATATTTTCCAACGTCTCCTTGTTGATATAAAAAAATACCCAATGGAAAATGACTGTGGTAGTCCGACAAAATTGCCAGTAAATACACAAGAGTCATTTTTTCGTTCCATTATTACCCAAAAGAAAAGTAAATAACATATCAGAAGGCAAACAACAGTTCATATTACTACATCAGAACATAGCTGGGATATTGAATAAATTAGACATATTTGAACTTACTATTTTAGACTTGACGAAAAACATAGGTGCTATAGATTTTATTTGCTTGAGTGAGACTTTCATAAAGTCTGGCCATGAAAGTAATCTGGTACTCCCTAATTATAGGCTTGCGGCTAGTTATTCCAGGCACAAAAAACGTGGTGGTACGTGTATATTGGTAAAAGAAGGACTACACACCACTATCGATTATTGCTGAATATTTAACTGACTTCTGTTTCGAAGCATGTGGCATCGAAATATTAGACTATAATTTAATAATAATTTGTAACTCCAGACTCTGAAATATCAGTATTTTTTAAGAATCTAGAATTATTATTACAAAAACTTATATACAAAGATAAAAAACATATAGTCATTTGCGGCGATTGGAATATAGATATGATAAAGGATAACAAAAACTCAAAACAATTATTATCCATTTTAAATAATTTCAACATACATCCACATATTAAAGTACCCACCAGAAAAAATACTTGCATAGACCAAATAGCCAGTAATATACAAAAAAACTGCTTTTAAAAGTAATATACATAATTTAGCCCTTTCAGATCATGAGACCGCTCAATCGTTAACGTTTTACAATCAAAGAAGTATTATCAAACCAAAAATAAGAAAGTTTTGGTATGAAACAAGAAGGGACTATAATGAAACGAATATCAGGAAATTTCTACAATGTCTATCCGCTTTAAGTTTTAACGAAGTCTATCAAGAAACAGACTGCAACAAAACTTTTGATGTATTTCATGAATTATTTACCCTTTTTTACAATTTTTGTTTTCCTGAAATACGAATAAAAATGAGCAATAAATTAATAAAAAATAAATGGATTCGCAAAGGTTTAAGAATATCATGCATTAAAAGGAGAGTTTTATATTATTCGTATCAACATGATGCCATAAATAAAAATTACAATAAGAAAATATATTTAAACTACAAGAAAATCTTAAAAAAGTGCATTGCTAATTCCCAACGAATAAACAACCATACTTTCTTTCATAACTCCAAAAACAAATGTAAAACCTGGTCTATAATTAAAAATAATTTAAACAATCAAACTACGAGTAAAGAAATCAAAGAACTGTCTATATTAAACAAAATAGTTGAAGAACCATATGACATTTGCAATCATTTTAATAATTATTTCATTGACCTAACACATACAAGTAAAAATATTGACTTAAATAATATTGACATTGACAATAATTTAGATAGCTTATTTTTGACTCCAATATATAACACTGACATTATAAAAACAATTAGATCATTAAATGATACAAATTCTACAGGATATGATGAGGTAACGACAAAAATAATTAAATTAAGTGCAGAAATTATATCGCATGTACTCAGCTACATAATTAATCTTTCTTTTGTAGAAGGTATTTTCCCTTCTAGATTAAAAGAATCGATTGTAAAACCATTATTTAAAAAAGGTAATCATGATTTAATGACTAACTACAGGCCTATTACATTAATACCAATATTTTCAAAAAATTTTGAAAAAGTAACGTATTATAAAATATCTAGCTTTACAAATAAACACAATATCATAGTAGATAGTCAATTCGGATTTAGAAAAAATTGCTCAACTTCCTTAGCTTGCTTTTCTTTAGTAAAATCAGTTACTGAGGCGCTAAATAATAAAATGGCAGTAACGTCAATATTTTTAGATATGAGTAAAGCCTTTGATTTTGTATCGCATAAACGGCTATTATACAAACTAGACAGATATGGCGTCAGGCGTAAAGCACATGATTGGCTCGAAAGTTATTTATCTAATCGCAATCAGAGGACTATAATAACAAAAATTTAAAATAATGGTAGGGTGACATATAGCTCGGACAAAAAATATAACACTAGCGGCGTCCCACAAGGAAGCGTACTAGGACCATTATTATTTATCTTATATATAAATGACCTTAGGAATGTACTAAATCATGAATGTATACAATTTGCTGACGACACAACTCTGACAATAAAATGTGGAAATAAAATGGACCTAGAAAGTAACATAAATAGTGAATTAACAAGAACAATCAAATGGCTAGAGGACAATAATCTACAAGTTAATATTGATAAAACCAAATTAGTTCACTTTCAAACTCATAACTCGACATTTATTCCGACAGAAATACGACACAACAACTCTATTCTATCACCTGTACAATCAACTTTATTTTTAGGCATAGTTATTGACAACAAATTAAATTGGAAAGAACATGTTGACAGAGTTTGTACTAAGCTTGACAAATTTGTATTTGCTCTCAGAAAGCTAAAATTAGTATCTGATAAAAAAACAGTAAAAAGTGCGTATCATGGATATGTCTCGTCTGTATTACGTTATGGTTTGATAATCTGGAGGAATTCTGTCGACATAAATAGAGCATTTGTTGTGCAAAAAAAATGTATTAGAGCCATAAGTGGAGCAGAGCATTTAGATCCTTGTACTCCTTTATTCAAAGTATTAAAAATTTTGCCACTTCCATGTCTATATATTTTGGAAATTTGCTTATTTGTGAAAAAATACTCTGACTTGTTCCCATTGAACGAACACATATCAGTACGCCTACATAGGATAAATCATGGGAAGCTACAGGTACCTTCTCAAAGATTACATTTATATAGCAGAAATGTATATTGCATGGCAATCAAAATTTTTAATAGACTACCAACAGAATTGAGAATACTAACATATAATAAATTTAAAAGCCGAATGTTTTCATGGCTCTTGGACAAATGTTTTTATTCAGTGAATGATTTTCTAAATTATAAAGATTGACATTACATTATACTTATATTGCAATTCTCAAATTCAATTTAAATTTATGTTATTTTTAATTTGAAATTTTTAATTTATCAACATTGACATTTATATAATCCATAGTCTATAATAAGTATTTGTACACCGAAAACGGTAGAATAATTTGGACATGTAATAAATTTAAGATCTATAGTAACATTATTCTGACAAATAAATACTATTATTATTATTATTACTTCCATAGAGCAGAGGTGGATGGGCCCTAGTAGATGCCCCATCCCAGTTTAGAGTAAAGTTCTCAACAAGGCCACTGCGTGTTGGACCTGTGTCCCCACGTAAGCCTTTCAAAGGACCGGGTATTCTCAATACTGAGGATAGCCCGTGAAAAAAGAGGGAAGTTTATAGTATCTAGCTAACTGCTACGTGTTTGGAATTCTGACATTTGATAGATATGTTGGTATCTGAAGTCTGCATCTGGAAGTGTTGAATTGGTTTTGGTATGTTGGGTACATTTTGTGACTAAGCCTTGTTTTTCTTTCGCAACCGTTTTGTTTAGGTGCTTTTTAAATTTTGTTCACTCTTTAATAATTTATTTAATTTCGTCGTGTACTTAACTCACGAACCACCGTACCAAACGAAAATGAGTTTTAGCATGGCATACACATTGTCTGCATGTTTATCAATAAATCTACTTACTAAATAATCGTTTATATAATTATAACTAACCCAATGTTGTCCCGTTTACCCGTTAACCCGTTCTCTCAACATTAATTTATGATCCATTTTCCTAACTCATTAAAACAATACAATATTACTGTCGCTGTATCTCATTGACCCTCTGTTTTTAAATTGCTCTTTGGTATCTTTTTCTATTGCATTCTTTTCTCGTATAGACTAGGTAATATCTAATCTAATAAATTAATTATATGAATTTTCAGTGCCTCCAAGTGCGCCCGTAGCTGCGCCTCCCGGCTACCCCGGAGCCGGAGCCCCCGTTTGCTACCCCGGCGCCCCGGTCGTGGCTGGTATTGGCACTTGGGTGGATGCCACATCAGGACAGGTACCCCCCGGTGCTGTCGTCGGAGGACAAGACTGCAACGGTGAACGTCTATACGTCGCCAGAGCACAGCACGAGGGTGCTGTCATACCCGGAAAACTGTGTAGCTCCCACGGTTGCGCTTTTGTGCCGTGGGGAGGTATGGAGCACGGCAAAAACGAATACCAGGTTAGTTCCATAGCGTAATGAATAAAAATGTTTATTGGGTAGGTACTAAGCAGTTATGTAATTAGTTCAATAATGTAATTTCCAAATTTAACAGGTTTTGGTAGGCGGACCCAACAACTGGGTGCGCATAAATGGCGCTAACATACCCCCTGGAGCATTCCGCGGCGGTCAATCGGAGGATGGCGAGCCTCTGTACATTGGCCGTGTCAACCACGAAGGCAGCCTGACCACTGGCAAGGTGCAGCAATCTCACGGCGTCTGCTACATCTCCTTTGCAGGACAAGAGCTCGGCTTCCCTGAATACGAAGTCCTAATGCCTTAAGCTATTAAAAAGTTGAAAACTTCTGCTTCCACAACTTATATGATCAATTAAGCGATACATACAATTCGTACAATTATTATGCACGCTGTGCCTTTTCGTACGTACGAGATGTTAATTAATTAATGCGCTGCATAATATTAAGTTATTTGGTGTTAAAATGTTAGGATCACATAAGTAACGACAAATATATGTAATTATTTTTGTTAAATTATTAAAATATTTACCTATTTAACTTTTTTTTACAAAGTTAATACAACAAACTTCATAATGGCTCTTCTCTGAAAACCTATCCATGGATCCCATAATCCTTGATGAGCAGGTTGGAACCTGTGACCATTTGCACAGAAGATCAAAATCGCAAGATAAACACTAACTTGGTACTCATAGCTGTTGCATTTAAAAAAGTGATTACAATATAATATACCTTCTCATATTTCGTTTCTGATTATTTACATTATAGATTATGGTTTTAGTAAACTAAAAACCTTTAGCAAATGTAGAATTAGTCTAGGTTGGTCTTAGAGCTTGCAACACTAGAAAGGGTTGGTCTCTGCGCAATAGCGCATTCCGCATTCCATCAAACTAAAGACATAATAATCAGATGGACCAGCCATACCTATGATGTGTGCATACCTACAAGACCGCGGCACGACAAATGGCCGCCTCTAGTAGTGTTTCAAATGTTAGAGCTACACACGCAGGTATCGATATCGACATTTTACCTACATAACTCTGTTGTCATTGAAGTTATAGGATTTTCTTCTAAAGCCGTGTATATTTACACATAGCGCAGTTGTAGTTACACGAAATATAACATATGTACGTGATTTAAGTTTGTATCCCGAAAAGTTTAGACTTGTAAAGTTTTAGACAAAGAATATTTAAAACATACATTGTGTACTAATTTCGTCAAGTTTCAACATGTCATACATTACTTTTGACGTGATCTCGTCTTATATATCAATGAACGCCGGCTGCAACCACGAAAAAGCGTGACTCATTGTCACGTTCCGCCTGAGCAGAGGGTGCAAGCGAGAACGCGGAACAAGCGTTAGAGAGGCACGATCGGCCTAAACGTTGGGCTAGTGACGCATCTATCTCTCTTCCACTCCATCGGCCGATGCGTCCGAGTAGGAGAGTTACGTTATCACTTAAAATTATCGTCCGTAAACCGACTTTACAGACAACCAATTTTTTAAACATATTCTTCCATTTGACAAAACTAGTATAAACTAGACTAACTATATTTGATGCTATGAGTATAGAAACAAGAGTAAGAGGAACAAAAGGCCCTATTAAACAATGACATGGCCCTATTAAAGATGAACTCAATACTCTATCCCTTGTTAACTGATGTGTAATGTCATTTGGTAAAAGAGATGGCATGCTATTTGTATATCCTGTCGACATAGTGATGCCAAATTACTATCAATCCCAACCTATTGGTATACCGGTGTTTCACATAAAATTATCTTTTATATGACCCAAAATTGTATCAATTGTTTTCATAAATTTTCTTTCACTTGACAAAACTACTACAAAATTTATGTTTTATACATTTGTTTAATGTCAATGTCTGCGCATGTAGCTCTAATGGGGGGTTTACACCGGTGACTAAAGCCGCACGATTTTTGCCGCGCGGCGTAAATCGACCATCTAAATGGCAATTCGGCTAAGTTGCAAGTGACTAAAGCCGCAAGCCCCAAAGTTGGGTAGCATCCGACTTTGGCCGCGCGGCAACCGGCCGCATGCGACTGGTGACTAAAATCGACCGTGTAAACGATCAGTTGCAGGCGATCGCCCGCCGCATGAAGGTTTTTCGCGCACGCACGTGTATTTATTTACTACAGCGTTTCTGTGTACATGTATCGTAACAACCATGAATAAAAATAACACCATACAGTTTTTGGAATGCTATGAAATGCATCCATGCTTATGGAACCCAAGAGAACAAGATTACAGGAACAATAATGTACGTTTAGCGGCTCTTAAATCTATTATTCAAGAAATGCGTTTGTCCATGCAGTTGAAGAGCTTAAATTGAAGATTAAAAATATACGAACCACGTATAATAGAGAGGCCAGTAAGGTAGCAAAGTCAAAGAAGAGTGGCGCGGGAAAGGATGATATATACAGACCTCAATTAATTTGTTTTTCTGTAGCTGACCGCTTTTTAAAGCCAGTGATAGAAGGAAGAAACAGTAAAGATAACATGGTAAGTCTTATTATTATTTATTAAATAGTTATTCTGGTTCGCATATTATAAATTATAATAGGTAAATCGTGAACAGAGCCATTTTTATAATATTACTTAAATAAACATACAATATTTACGCAATCATTCTATCTTGCCATGAAACTTTTCCTGGTCCGACAAAATAGTCAGCATATCTATCGCGCAGATCTTTTGCATTTCGTGAATAGTTGTTAGAAGATAGCGGTGTCATTAATTCGTCTACTCCTGCCGTAGGAATGCTTCTCCAACTTCCGTTTCTGATTGTCCCTGAACTGAAGTCTTCTCCGTCTACTAATTCGGGAGTACCTATTCATGTATATGAGATTAGTCCGAAGCCAGTTATGCAGCGCACAGGTCGCTTTAATAATAGAATCAGTTTTATCCAATGAAACAGATAAAGGTTTTCTGTATACTCTGAATCGTGAAACCATTATGCCAAAAGCATTCTCTACGATTCGGCGTGCTCTTGATAGTCTGTAATTAAAGATTTTTTGTTTGTGTTCCAAACCTTCATGTCATGAATACGGTTTCATTAAATAGGTTGCCAAAAGGAAAGCATCATCACCAACGAAAACTGCCTTATTAGGTAGTTTAAAATTATTTCTTTCAAGAGCACTATAGAACTTTGTTTTTTTCCAAATATGCGAATCATTTATGCGTCCATTAGTTCCGAAATCTATATATATGAAACGGTAATGTGCATCCACTATAGCAAACAACACCACACTATAAGTGCCTTTGTAATTATAATAGTCTGATGCTCCGTGTGGTGGATTTTCGATTAATACGTGTTTCCCGTCAATAGCCCCACAGCAAAAAGGAAATTGCCAGCGATCTAAAAAATCCTTTTGTATTTTCTTCCATTGATCTGTGGTGGATGGCACCTAAAAGAAATAAACTTATATTAGTGTATGGTTACAGGGAAAAGATTCAGCGGTGAACACAAACAGCGACGCGTCTTCATATTTGGATGAATTGGAACAAGAAGATAATATTGCGCCCTTACAAAAGCAAAAAAATTGTCTCCAAAGAAAAAGGCGGGGCGTGCTCTAATGGACGCACCTAAAATGGACCCACCTGTTTTACAAGCAGTCAATAGATTAGAAACTTTGGCTCAAACTATCCGTCAAGATGAATTTGATACATTCGGAGTACATGTGGCAAGCCAATTACGTAGTTTGCCATTAAGAAATGCTATTGTTTGTCAAAATTTCATCAATAATTATTTGTCACAAGAAAGACTGAAAACCTTAAATACACAACATTTTCCAATTGCTAGACCTACGAGTTCACTCTCAGAGTATACACGCTATACTTCGACTCCAGAAGCCGAAGCTACTACTTCCCGAAACCAATTCTATCTCAAGTTGTTAGGTCATGCTTAGATGAAAACACAATGGAAAATTTATAAATAAATCGTTTACTTACTTAAATCGTTAACTTACGTTTCACTTACCATAATGAACTCCTGTAAAACATTGTATATAGCATCCAAAACATCCTTCAAAAACAAGGAAATTGTGCATTCTGGAACTCTAAATGACTCTGCAAGACTTGAATAGTTATCACCGGTAGCCAAGAACTTCAGGGTTATTTCTAATTTAATTTTCGGAGAAAGTGCTACTCGCATATGTATCGCATTTTTGTATAAGCGGAGTAACCTTATGTAGTAAAGTATTAAACTGATCAGTAGTCATTCTTAATCGTTTTTTAAAATAATCAGGATCTTCTAAACTCCACTCAACCAATAAAGTATCCGAAGCACCCAAGTCCTTACGTCGAGAAATCCAACCACGTACCCAAACATTACGTTTTCTTCTTTCCTTTTGTTTTTTTTTTCACTCTTTGTTCTTTAAGCAATTGTTGAATAATTGAATAATTAATTATTTCAACAAACGGCTATTCTGCTCAACATTTTCGATGGAAATGACAGAGCCGCATGCGATTTTAGTAACCAGTGTAAATGGGCTAGCGATGCGGCTTGGTGAGGCAATTAGTGAAGCGACTCGCCGAACGGCGAAAATCGACCCGTGTAAACCCAAAAAAAAACCAAAAAAACCCAAAAAATCACATCACAAACCTATTAAAGGCAGCCAGTCATTCAGTCGTTGGGCTCGCGATTTTGTAGCATAGACTGCATAGACTACAGACTTATATTTTGTAGGTACCTTTTAGATATACACGTAGGTACACGCCCAGTTCTGTAGGCATGTCTAGTCCATGTGATTTTAATGTCATTGTTCCGGAATTCGATCGACCAAATGTCAAAAATATACCAATAATTATAGTACCTACTAAATGATTACTCGTGGTATGATATTTTATTATTAACTCTTCGTGGCTATCAATCAACTTCTAGACATAGTCCTCTCCCAAGTTGGATGGGATGCGGAAGGCGGACCAAGTTCTATAGCGCAACTCTACGTCTGCTATTCTATACATATAAACAATATATTGATCAAAGAAGTGTCGTATTTGATTTACGTTTTCTTAAATGATATTTCTGAAATAAATTTTAAAGCGAACCCGTAGAAATCGTTTGTTTATGGTTATTGCAATAACTCTAAGATAATGTCAGCAGTACTTTTATCAGTGATCATGAATCATAAAGATCGTAAGTAAGTATCATCAGGTCAACTGGACATAACAAGTTGTATTTGCGGGAGGTGAATCATGAATAATACTGACCGTTTATAATAACATATTTTGTGAGAATACTAAGTTGTGACGCATAGAGTCGCGATACCCACCTATATTTTTTTATCTAAAATAAAAGGGCCTTTGTTAAACATAATAATTATCATACAGCATGCAACAAAAACCCTGCCCTATCCGTATGAGTATTATTCGGCATCTACTGCGTACACGCGTTAACTATTAAATGAATTTGAGATTATTATTTTTCCCCGGTAAATATCATTAAACTAAAATAAAACTGATCAAAGGCAACACTGATCGCTCGATAAAGTTCACGTGTACTACTACTACTACCTACAGTTTTGTATCAAGAAATTTAAACAGTAACTAGGTACCTACAAACCCATTTGTATAGAACAGGAGGAAACGGTTTATAGTTCTTTTTGTTGTTATTTTTCTTGTCTGATTCATTTTCAGTCTCGAAGTAAATTTAGAATGGTTCTGATGCTTTCTTGTCTTTTTCTGAATTTTATGCTTCAATTATTTTTTTGTTTTATCTTTATAGCCAAGGCAGAGCTTGTAGGAATGACGGACCTTAAATGCACGTCGAAGAATTCATTTCACTTTCGAACTTGGATTTCGAGCGAACGCAACTATGTGACCGTTTCCACTGACGCTAAGCTATGTAGCGGAACAACACCGCAACCATCCATAGCAAGCATCCATAGCTCCCATCCATAGAACGCGTCAATAGCACGCATCCACAACACGTATCCTTTCATATAAAAAACGTATCTTGAATACATTTCCACCAGTGCCCTGCTATGTTTACCAACAAATATGATTGGTGGATATCAAACCGCAATCTCTGGTGGAAAAGCACCCTCAGTAGGTCTGGATGCAAAGCTCACGAGTTGCTTTAAGCCTTATGTGATCGAACGTATTGTACGAGGTACCTAATTCATTATTCAATCAAGTAGGTGCCGTTAGCGTTCCATACCGGGAATAATGTTCATCCCGCTGAATGCACGCACTTTATACTAAACTAGCTGTCCCCCGCGACTTTGTTCGCGTATTTTAGTTTCAACGGTTTCCCATTTTTGCAACATTTTTTCATTTATGCTCCGCTCCTATTGGTCGTAGCGTGATGTTATATAGCCTATAGCCTTCCTTAATAAACGGACTATCCAATACAAAAATAATTTTTCAAATCGGACCAGTAGTTCCTGAGATTAGCGCGTTCAAACAAACAAATAAACAAACAAACAAACAAACTCTTCAGCTTTATAATATTAGTATAGATTGAACCAATGAGCCAGCCTAGCCTAGAATCAGAAACTACATTAGCTACATGCCTATGTATTCTAAAATTGTTTTAAATTTGATACATTTTTGTTTAGTTGCGGTATGCAGATTTTTTATGATTATATAAAAACTAGCTGTCCCGGCAAACGTTGTTTTGCCCTATAAATTAAAAATACCTACCCTACCTACCCTACCCTACCTACCCTACCCTACCTACCCTACCCTACCTACCCTACCCTACCTACCCTACCCTACCTACCCTACCCTACCTACCCTACCCTACCTACCCTACCCTACCTACCCTACCCTACCTACCCTACCCTACCCTACCTACCCTACCCTACCTACCCTACCCTACCTACCCTACCCTACCTACCCTACCCTACCTACCCTACCCTACCTACCCTACCCTACCTACCCTACCCTACCTACCCTACCCTACCTACCCTACCCTACCTACCCTACCCTACCTACCCTACCCTACCTACCCTACCCTACCTACCCTACCCTACCTACCCTACCCTACCTACCCTACCCTACCTACCCTACCCTACCTACCCTACCCTACCTACCCTACCCTACCTACCCTACCCTACCTACCCTACCCTACCTACCCTACCCTACCTACCCTACCCTACGTACCCTACCCTATTTTTTATTGTAAGTCATCAAAAAATAAAAAAAAAAAATTACCAAAAAAAATTAGTTTTTAATTAACAAATAAAATATAAGGGTTGATCGTAGAGGGATGAAAATTTAGGGTTGTATGTATTTTTGTATGCTGTGTCATAAAAAAATAAAAACAAAAAATTTTGCCTAAAAAATAAAAAAAAAAATTTAGTGGTGGACTACCCTTAACATTTAGGGGGATGAAAAATAGATGTTGGTCGATTCTCATAGATACCGGATAAGCACAAAAAATTTCATCAAAATCGGTCAAGCCGTTTCGGAGGAGTTCAAGTTCGAACACCGTGACACGAGAATTTTATATATATAGAGATAAAACAAGTATCAGCGGGCACCTTAGAGTAATCATTACGTTGATTGACCTTGACCAACGCTAGGGCCTGTGAAGGTCGTCTATTGTTTGTTTTATGTAATACATAACTTCACAACATCGTATTAATAACGATACCCATGACAATTTTTCTGCTTATTTCTGCAACTTTGAAGAAATCATACCTTTAGCGGACTTCTAGCGTAACGACTTTAGTCTATATCTAAAAGGCTTTAAGTGCTGTTTATGCTTAAGTAAAAAGTGCGCTTAAAACTTTATTACGAGAACTTTATTTGTAAAGTATAGTATGACATCATCTAGAGCGTCGCGCCGGCGCGGTGGCGGCGTCGAGGCCACAAGACATGGTGGCACAAACTTCGCTCTGCCGGCGGCAGGCCCCAGTTTGAAACAGCACTTGCTATCGACACCACGTACGTGAATTTTAGTGAGAAAAATACAAGCATTTAATAAATCATGGCTAACATAATGGGTGAGTTAAAAATTAAATTATTATTAACTGGGTATTACATAATTGGAGATAGTATTTTTTTTCTTGTTGTTTGTTAAGTTAAAGTTAAAATTTTAATGGTTGGGTAAATATTTTAATAATAATTTAACAAAAATATTACATATATTTGTCGTTACTTATGTGATCCTAACATTTTAACACCAAATAACTTAATATTATGCAGTGCATTAATTAATTAACATCTCGTACGTACGAAAAGGCACAGCGTGCATAATAATTGTACGAACCAAGGATACATATAACCTCTACATTGTATGTATCGCTTAATTGATCATATAAGTTGTGGAAGCAGAAGTCTTAAGTTACGCGTACGCACAAATTCTGAGATTCATTTAACAACTTTTTAATAGTTTAAGGCATTAGGACTTCGTATTCAGGGAAGCCGAGCTCTTGTCCTGCAAAGGAGATGTAGCAGACGCCGTGCTGCACCTTACCAGTGGTCAGGCTGCCTTCGTGGTTGACACGGCCAATGTACAGAGGCTCGCCATCCTCCGATTGACTGCCGCGGAATGCTCCAGGGGGTATGTTAGCGCCATTTATGCGCACCCAGTTGTTGGGTCCGCCTACCAAAACCTGTTAAATTTGGAAATTACATTATTGAACTAATTACATAACTACTTAGTACCCAATAAACATTTTTATTCATTACGCTATGGAACTAACCTGGTATTCGTTTTTGCCGTGCTCCATACCTCCCCACGGCACAAAAGCGCAACCGTGGGAGCTACACATTTTTCCGGGTATGACAGCACCCTCGTGCTGTGCTCTGGCGACGTATAGAGGTTCACCGTTGCAGTCTTGTCCTCCGACGACAGCACCGGGGGGTACCTGTCCTGATGTGGCATCCACCCAAGTGCCAATACCAGCCACGACCGGGGCGCCGGGGTAGCCAACGGGGGCTCCGGCTCTATTACCTAGTCTATACGAGAAAAGAATGCAATAGAAAAGAAACCAAAGAGCAATTTAAAAACAGAGGGTCAATGAGATACAGCGACACTAATATTGTATTGTTTTAATGAGTTAGGAAAATGGATCATAAATTAATGTTGAGAGAACAGATAATACATTGGCTTGGTTACAATTATATTATAAAGATGCAAGTAGTGAGATTATTTTGTAAGTAGATTTATTGATAAACATGCAGACAATGTGTATGCCATGCTAAAACTCATTTTCGTTTGGTACGGTGGTTCGTGAGTTAAGTACACGAAGATATTAAATAAATTATTAAAGAGTGAACAAAATTTAAAAAGCACCTAATCAAAACGTTTGCGAAAGAAAAACAAGGCTTAGTCACAAAATGTACCCAACATACCAAAAACCAATTTAACACTTCCAGATGCAGACTTCAGATACCAACATATCTATCAAATGTCAGAATTCCAAACACGTAGCAGTTAGCTAGATAATATAAACTTTATTGTTAGTCGAACAAGGTGGTGTAGTTTAAGACGATTAAAATTTTAGTTTTCTTACGACAAATATAAATCTTAACGCATTGAATGCGGATTAGAAGTCAGCAATTAACATCCAAAGCATTCCCAATATCTGAAAAGATAACTCAACGTGGCTGAGCGCCGGGGTTGTTGAAATGAGTAATACGCCACTGTCCGCGGGCTCCCCAGGCACTACGCACGCCGAAGTGCGTGATGCCGAAGGGCGCGGGGTCTACCCACTCCATGATAACCTCTCCCGACTCGCCGTCGCGGACCAACAGTCTGCCGCATTTCCATTCGATTAAGAATTTCCTGAACTTTAGTCAAAAGAAGTGGCTTGGCCATTTCCCTGCATTTACATAGGCGTAAGGTGAAAAATTTACATTCACTGTTCATTAATTTTCTGTAGTAATAAAACGGGAAAGCCACATATTTTGACTAAGATGTAGAGTTTGTGAAGTTAGGCCTTGTAGAGTTGGGGCGTGTAGAGTCAGAAGCTTAACTCTACATGAGATCTGATAACTTTTTGATTGTGGGAGTTAGATTAGATTCTCAATCGTAAATCTAGGTGTCTAATAAGGTACCTATACATTTATATTTTATTTTTAAAATTCAAACGATTTTTTTTCAGTTTAAATTTTTTATTATTATTATAATACTAAGAATAACGCATATTCTGTACATACTTACAACCATTTAAAACCTATTTATTTCATAAAAATGTTAACTTTCCCTATGTTAGGTGTACCTACGCAAATACCACCAAGTCCGTCTTACAACGGTTAACTGAACTCGCTATTTCAAGTTTGTTAAAAGTTATCGGTACCAACTTAATTATTTAATTATTTCGTTGAAATAAAAATTATCGTGGTTTGTATTTACATTTTAGTTTCCGACGTTTTTTCGTTGCTTCAAAAACATTTTTCCCTTCAAAGGGATGGTTCTAAACTTGTGTCTAATTTCCACTACAGAACGAAGCTTTCTCTAAAGCGGAAACTCCACGACGGTTTAATGAGGATGTTGGACAAAAGACATTTTAAATAGCAATGGCGGGAAGGAGAAACGTAGGATTAAGAAAAAAAAAGTGTGTGTGTACTTATGTACGCACGTAAGAAGTTATACTTTTTTGGCGGAACAAGATAAAATTCTTTATCATAAACTGGTATAATAATAAGTATTTAACATTAATAATTTAATAATGTTTAGTGTTAATAATTATATTAAATAAAAGTATTTTAATTTATATCAATAAATAATACATACGGATAGTTAACCTCAATTATATTGGAGCACTTGAAAAAGTATATAAGCACAATTTTTTTCACTAATATTCACAAATAGTTAGTATTATCAATCAAAATATTCAATTTAAATCACTACTGAATATAATTTATTAGCACATATATAATTCGCACTTGTATGAAACTAAAACACGTGTTGTGAATGTATAAACTAGAAACATGTTGATAAATATTATAAATATGAAAACAGTTGTCAGAGGTGACAGCGTACCAACCTGCGCGACTAACTTCATACTGGATGCGCGCGCATCTTAAAATTTCACTCTCATCATTTTTGACGAGCGTACCAACATGCGCGACTAACTTCATACTGTGAAAGATGCGCGCGCATCTTAAAATTTCACTCTCATCATTTTTTCATAACGCGCCTAAAGAAGTATAACTTCAAAAGGATATCTCGAACCGATTTCCCATGAGCGGAACTTCCACTGGCTATTATTATCATTAGGCAAATACACGATTATTTCCAGTTCAATACTTCCATCGCGACCATCCTAAAAGACTTTTGCGTCAAAATAAATACTTCTATATCTCAATACTTTATTTTTCCAAATTACAGTAGGTAGATATGTACCTATATTTTCAAAAATACTTTGGTTACGTGAGTTGGATGATGTAACTTGACCTTACCTGCCTCATCTTAGGAAACCGTATGCAAAAAATAACTCCAACGTACTTAGTTCGGGTAAACGACGCAATTGACTGGAAATACTGATTTATTACGTTCCAAAGAATAGTTCGTTAATTCCACGATATTATACAACACGATATTAACAATTTTTGGTAGATGAAATCCAACAGCTCTGAGAAGAAATTAGAATACATTGAGATGTCAGATTGGACATTATTTAGTTTACGTTTGTGAATCTTATGGCATACAGACATCATCTTTTTGATAATCGTGATTTCAGTATATTTTTACCAGTTCTAGCACTAACCCAGTCAGTAAACTACGATAAAATTACCATTCAAAACAACCGCCAAAATCACAGTCGGGCTGTAAACTGATAAGGGAGATGAGTCTTTAAATCATAACTTTATAAAAACGACGCTCACGCCATCTGAAGTTTTTCTACACACTTACCAACGCACAGAGACAGCTAGGTTTGTATGATAAAACCGAGCGAACGAGTAAAACAGGGACGTGTAGTCCGTGAGTGCAACTATAGATGGCGCTACATATACTTGGTTCAATTATCGAAGCTAAGTACAAGACTTTTGGTGGTTTGTGATCAAGGTACATTGATCATGGTAGAACCTAACTATTATTTAGCCGCAATAATAAGCATGTTGTGCCATAGGTATTCTACCTTTTACTTTTATGTAAAGCCTTACTTCTAATATTAAAACAAGATAAGTATTTTAAGTTTTTAATATGGCCTTAGCCTTATAAACCTCACCTACATATTTCTAAAACGAGTATTAACATTCACCAACGCACTGATTGCTCAGCCTCAACCACTCATTCTATTTATTCATTAATAAAAATAACGATGACGTAATTTTGCTTGACGTCATAGTGTAATACAATTATGTTGTAAATATTATGAGTTTCTCGCTAAGGGTTTAGTTTCGTCAATGGAAATTTAAAGTCAATGATGGTCTCCTAACCAACAAACTGCAAAAATGACAAAACGGTATCGATAAAATATCAGCTATGTACCCATTGTGTGTTTAGTAGGTGGAATAAAACTGGTAGATTATAAAATTAACCATTAAATAACCAAAATAGTTTTTAGAAAAGCATACGATTGCTGTCCATTCCTTATTTCTGATCTAAATTTTCAGCTACATCAATATTCCTTATTTATTAACTAAATATTTTACAATTTATTTAATAATCTTATGTAAATATTCATATCCAAAGATAAAATATACTATTTATAATCGTAATTTTATTTTGAGGTCCCTCAAGGTACTGTACTGGGCACCTTGAAGCTCAAATAGTTACTTGTAGAATGTTCTAAAATCATATTATGTAATTTATGAATTCTAAAAATACTTTTACAAAATATTTTCATTACATTCGAGTTCTCTCAGGAATTTGTAGTAGTATCATGTTAAATTAAAATATCAAATACTAAGGTCTACAGACTCTTGACGCAATAAAAAATAATCTTCCATGTCAACTCAATCAAAAAATACAGCCATTTACTTATCCTGTTTTAGGAAAGACTCAAAACAAAACCTATAAGGTACTACTTCCCGAATCACGAATCTCGAAATTTGGCATTATGCAAGGTCAGGCATCACAACTAAAAGAAAAAGTCCGAGTTTTTATATAAAGAATACGGTTTTGTGATTACAAACTCATATTTACAGTAGTGTGTGAGTTGATAGATTGATAGTTGAAAAAAACAGGCTCAGCAATTTCCAGCACACCAACTTTATTCCCTACCAAAATATCGCATTCGACTATGTACTACAGTTTAAATACATAATTATATTGAACTAGCTGTTTCCTGCGGCTCCGCCCGTGTGGGTGTCAGTTATCGCGGCAAAAAGGAGCCTATATTCTTTCTCAGGCTCTACACTATCTGTGTACCAAATTTCATTTAACTCGGTTCAGTAGTTTTGGCGTGAAAGCGCGACAGACAGACAGACAGAGTTACTTTCGCATGTATAATATTAGTAAGGATTATGAAATTAGCAGTCATAGTACCTTCTTACTAAGAAATGTATTTGTCTCTAACTGAGATCACTACCGAATCAACAAAATTACGCGTTACGCAGATGTCACAACTATTATAGACGGATTCACCATTGTAGTAAGCCTGTATAGTCCGACAGATGAAGGGTACCTGCATCAGTCATTGTACACTAATAAAATTTACTACTGCCGAGTGACGTCAGAATGCCGATGCCGTTAGCACGATTATGTGACCTTTATACATATAGATGGTGACATCATTATGTTGATAGTAAATAAAATTCTAGAAAGGCGAACAAATGAAAGAAATGGTTTCTATTTTCTAAGTACTAGTGGTACTTACTATTAAAGATAAGTTCCTATTATTCCAGTGGTCTCTTTGGTTAACTTTTTTTTGTTTTAATCTATACTAATATTATAAAGCTGAAGAATTTGTTAAGTTTGTTTGTTTGTTTGTTTGTTTGTTTGTTTGTTTGTTTGTTTGTTTGTTTGTTTGAACGCGCTAATCTCAGGAACTACTGGTTCGAATTAAAAAAATATTTTTGTATTGGATAGTCCGTTTATTGAGGAAGGCTATAGGCTATATAACATCACGCTACGACCAATAGGAGCGGAGCATAAATGAAATATTTTGCAAAAATGAAAAGCCGTTGAACCTAAAACACGCGAACAAAGTCGCGGGGGACAGCTAGTATACTAATATTGCATGTTAGGTACTTTAGTGTAATGTCTTCTCAAACAAATTTTTAGTCGACTTAGGTATGCTATGGGTCTTATTTAAAATAAAATGTCACTTTTTTTCTATAAGTACTATACTTATTTGCTATCTATACTTTTACAATTTATTCAACGTCGTTGCTTAGTTACATAATTACAATATTAAATTAAATGTATAAAGTGCTTCGCCGATAACACCTATATATAGAAATTAAACATTTTTTTTTTCTTAGTTAATAAGTACCTACCTAATTTTAGTATAACAGGATTAAAAAAAAACTGCTTCAAAAAATAATAGTACATTTCTATAAAACAGGTTAGTAATTTAGTAAAGATGATTAATACCTATAATAACAAAAGTTGTAAAAAGAAAATTATCATCTAAATTGAATTTTGTGTCACGATACCAACGAATCAGTTGCCAAGTCTTACAACCTATAAGTAATAACGAAACTGATACAAGTATTTCTATGTTCCGAATAGTTCTCCAGTAAGTAAATTCTTGGAAGTTATATAACGCTTATAGTTTTCTTGTAAACCTGTATGAATTCTTGATTATCTAGCTGACCCGTGTTTTATGCTTACGTCACACCGCTGAAACTTTGCCCTTTCCATTTGTTGTGGCCATACCGCCCTGGATACCCATGTAATGATCGATAAAGTTCAACTACCAATAATTATAGTACCTACTAAATGCTTACTCGTGGTATGATTTTTTATTATTAACTCTTCGTGGCTATCAATCCACTTCTAGACATAGGCCTCTCCCAAGTTGCGCCATAACACTCGGTATAAAGATAGCTGGGCCGGATGGGATGCGGAAGGCGGACCGACTTCTGTAGCGCAACTCTACGTCTACTACTGTATAAATATAAAAAAAATATTGATAAAAGAAGTGTCGTATTTGATTTACGTTTCTTTAATGATGTATTCTGAAATAAATTTTAAAGCGAACCCGTAGAGATCGTTCGTTTATGATTATTGCAATAACTCTAAAATAATGTCAGCAGTACTTTTATCAGTGTTATGAATCATAAAGATCGTAAGTAAGTATCATCAGGTCAACTGGACATACCAAGTTGTATTTGCGGGAGGTGAATCATGAATAATACTGACCGTTTATAATAACATATTTTGTGAGAATACTAAGTTGTGACGCATTATAGAGTCGCGAGACCCACCTATATTTTTTTTATCCGTAATAAAAGGGCCTTTGTTAAACATAATAATTATCAATCAAGTGACTTCACAGCTTAGGTACAATGTAGAAATATTGCTAACTACAACACAATTTCTACAACTTTGTAGTAATGGTTTGCAATTATTAAACCGCTCAACATATTACAGCATGCAACAAAAAAACTGCCCGATCCGTATGAGTATTATTCGGCATCTACTGCGTACACGTATACGTAACTATTGAATGAATTTGAAATTATTATTTTTCCCCGGTGAATATAATTAAACTAAAATAAAACTGATCAAGGGCAACACGGATCGCTAGACAAAGTTTGCGTGTACTACTACTACTACATACAGATTTGTATCAAGAAATTTAAACAGTAACTATAACATATATATATAATTATAGGTACAAACCAATTTGTATAGAACAGGAGGAAACGGTTTATAGTCCTTTTTGTTGTTATTTTTCTTTCCTGATTCTATTTCAGTCTCGAAGAAATTTAGAATGGTTCTGATGCTCTCTTGTCTTTTTCTGAATTTTATGCTTTAATTATTTTTTCGTTTTATCATTATAGCCAAGGCAGAGCTTGTAGGAATGACGGACCTTAAATGCACGTCGAAGAATTCATTTCACTTTCGAACTTGGATTTCGAGCGAATGCAACTATTTGACCGTTTCCACTGACGCTAAGCTATGTAGCGGAACAACACCGCAACTATCCATAGCAAGCATCCATAGCTCCTATCCATAGCACGCATCCACAACACAACACGTATCCTTTCATATAAAAAATGTATCTTAGTTGAATACATTTCCACCAGTGCCTTGCTATGTTTACCAACAAATATGATTGGTGGATATCAAACCGCAATCTCTGGTGGAAAAGCACCCTTAGTAGGTCTGGATGCGAAGCTCACGATGTGATCGAACGTATTGTACGAGGTACCTAATTCATTATTCAATCAAGTAGGTGCCGTTAGCTTTCCATACCGGGAATAATGTTCATCCCGCTGAATGCACGCACTTTATACTAAATTAAACCAATGAGCCAGCCTAGCCTACAATCAGAAACTACATTAGCTACATGCCTATGTATTCTAAAATTGTTTTAAATTTGAGATATTTTTGTTTAGTTGCGGTATGCAGATTTTTTATGATTATATAAAAATAAAACAAGTATCAGCGGGCACCTTAGAGTAATCATTACGTTGATTGACCTTGACCAACGCTAGGGCCTGTGAAGGTCGTCTATTGTTTGTTTTATGTAATACATAACTTCACAACATCGTATTAATAACGATACCCATGACAATTTTTCTGCTTATTTCTGCAACTTTGAAGAAATCATACCTTTAGCGGACTTCTAGCGTAACGACTTTAGTCTATATCTAAAAGGCTTTAAGTGCTGTTTATGCTTAAGTAAAAAGTGCGCTTAAAACTTTATTACGAGAACTTTATTTGTAAAGTATAGTATGACATCATCTAGAGCGTCGCGTCGGCGCGGTTGCGGCGTCGAGGCCACAAGACATGGTGGCACAAACTTCGCTCTGCCGGCGGCAGGCCCCAGTTTGAAACAGCACTCGCTATCGACACCACGTACGTGAATTTTAGTGAGAAAAATACAAGCATTTAATAAATCATGGCTAACATAATGGGTGAGTTAACAATTATTATTAACTAGGTATTACATAATTGGAGATAGTATTTTTTTCTTGTTGTTTGTTAAGTTACAGTTTTTCCAATTAAATTTGTTTTCGCATCCTTGCCACCGGTCGCGGTTCAAAGCCTTGGGAACTTAAATGAACAAACATACCATTTAGAACTGAACTAAGGATGGTATACTCAGATTTCTTAAAATCTAGTTTTGTTTTTGAGAAGCCGGTGACGCAAATACCGCGACCGGCGTTTTCTTGGCACAAGGCCAGTAACGGGTGTGGTGATGCGGCATATGAAAATCGTTTGATACAATCAATACAAACATTCCAGACCTTTCAAATATATATAACAAAACTATAATAAAATAATTACAGTAAAATATGATTAAAACCTAAAATACTTTAGACCGAGTTTTTAAAAACCTATCGAACAGATTTGATTCAATAATACACGTTCAGAACAACATTCACAAGTAATGTAGGTACTTAGATATAATTATAAAATGTGTTTTTTCAGCTAGAACGTTATCTCCCACAATTAACCAGTTTTTATTTGTTTGTTAGGTCACGTTGTTCGATATAACCTAGGTAGTCAGTAAATGTTTTGTCATGAGATCATCCTTAATTCCGTCGCCATCGAAGGTTAGCTGGGTTCTAGGCGTGTCTGTGTGTTTATATAATTCTTTTCCTTACATGAATACAAACTTGATGAGTTTTATGTAGAGGTAATATATTATGCTAATTAAAACTAATGCGCCAAGGTAAGTTATGGAATGTAAACGGTGTAATACGAGTTATTGAATCTTGATAATATGTAACCTAAAAAGGTACTCTGGTTCATGACGAATCTTAGGTCACCATAGATTGGTCTAATTGACCTCATAGAGATACTGCATACCGTGAAATTCTAATGAACACAGGTCTGATAACATACTGCTATTATTAAACATTGTATGTAAACAAGCCATGATGATAGTTACCTCTTATCACCTACCCGCTAATTTTATAAACATAGATGTTCTGTTTTTAAATTAAACCTTTTAACGTAGGTACAGAGCTAGAGCAATTTGAATGACTAATTAATTGGTTGTCAGTTTGGTCGCGTAGTTCTAGACTTTTATGGAATCTTTATTACTTGCAGACATCAAGTGTAGAGGTGTATAGTTTTGATGTTATTTAATGAAGAATTTAAAGGTCAATATAGTCACACTATAGGTATAGAACATATGGAGTAAAATAATATTCCACGCGAAGGTCAGTTGTCTGTTTTTCCACGGAGCTTTCCACGACATAATAGATCAAATTGCTTATTAAAACTAGTTCGAGGAAGGAACGCTCTAAAGTCCTCTTTCGTTACGGAAAATAATACAATGTATTATGACTTTGGATATATCTTGGTACTATTATCTACCCAAGGGTCCTTTAATACAAGTCAACATCCAACTCCAGCCAAGCCACCTAAATATTTTGATGGCATAATACCTCTAAAACTTCCTTGTCAAAGGTAGCTCCTAATACTCAATAATTAAGATAAGTATTTATAAGATATGACTAATATTTAATACATACCCTAATAAAGTTGTTGATATAAAGCACAGCTATTCTATATGATTCAACCCTGACTAACGCAAGCCAGATACAGAGGTTAAAACATTGATTTGTTGGGATGACATCATCGAATTGGACTACTTTCATAACAAGCGTCTTACTGCGCAGCCGCCACGAACGGGTCTCGATCGTTTAGCTACAAAAACAGACTATAAGGATAGCAATGTATATCTATCACCCACCGACGAGTGTGACATTATCAAGTTATGAATTCGTGGGCGCCGAGCTAGTTATACCTTACTCGCATACAAATATACCAGCCTATTTTAAACTCGCACAACGTATGGAACGCGACGCCAGTATATCGTTAGACTAAATAGGAATCGAGGAAAGCACTAGGAAATGTTTACAGAATTTTAAACACCTACTCTATTCCAATAGTGAGGTCGATGACTTTATACACGCTGCGGTTAGAATCGTCAAAAATAGAAATCAATTTTTGTGAATGGTTTAAAACATACTTCGTTATTCATAGATCATTATTTAGGTAGGTACTTGTTTGAAAATAAACGAAAAATTAACTAATTAATAGCCACTAAAACTTTGTACAGTTAGATTTACAAAACAGGTATTACAATTATTGGTTTTATAATTTCCAAACGCATTCGAAAAAACAACAGATGTTTGATATTATTATTTATAGATTTAGCAACTGAAGACAAACTCGAGTACCACTTCTTTCCGGTCTCGAGTGGCGCCGTGGAGTTCAAAGTCAGAACTGCTAATGATGCGCACATTGCTCTTACCATGGGACCTGCCGAAAGCGACCCAATGATTGAGGTACGTGAGTGGGAGTTTCTTAAATTTGTATTTAATGACTGAAATGAAATTTTAGATTGCAAAAAGTTTACGTCCTCTGATATCTGTAAGTAATTCATTCGAAATGTTTTTATTTCATAGATCTTCCTTGGTGGTTGGGGCAACACAAAGAGCGTGATCCGAAGGAACAGAACCAAACCAGACAAAGTTGAAATTGAAACCCCTGGCATCCTGAACGGAGGCGAATTCCGCGGTTTCTGGGTCCGTTGGGACGGCGGTATTATCTCAGCTGGTCGGGATGGCGAAGCCATTCCCTTCATTTCCTGGGCAGATCCCGAACCCTTCCCAATCGCATTCGTCGGAGTATGCACGGGCTGGGGCGCAACTGGCTCTTGGAAGATTGAAGGTATGTTTTTAATCGCTTTAACAATTATCACATAAAATGTACCCAACAAATGAAATTATACCCTTTATTATCGGTGCAGATCGGCCTGAATTCAATACTCCGGACAGCTTAGAGTATAAATTCGGACCCGTTGTATCCGGATCTCTGAGATTTGAGTATCGTGGTCCCCACAACTGCCATGTCTCTCTGACGCAAGCACCTGCAGAGGTGGACCCTATGTACGAAATTATCCTCGGTGGTTGGGAGAACACCAAGTCAGTTATTAGACACTGCAGACAAAAACCAGACAAGGTAATATAATATGTAAATGTCGTGTTCGCCGTTGTGTTGTATGTTAGAATCTTCCGTTTAAATCTCAATGTTGACCCGTAGGTTGAGGTACCGACTAGAGGCATTATGAATCCCAACGAGTTCAGGAAATTCTTAATCGAATGGAAATGCGGCAGACTGTTGGTCCGCGACGGCGAGTCGGGAGAGGTTATCATGGAGTGGGTAGACCCCGCGCCCTTCGGCATCACGCACTTCGGCGTGCGTAGTGCCTGGGGAGCCCGCGGACAGTGGCGTATTACTCATTTCAACAACCCCGGCGCTCAGCCACGTTGAGTTATCTTTTCAGATATTGGGAATGCTTTGGATGTTAATTGCTGACTTCTAATCTGCATTCAATGCGTTAAGATTTATATTTGTCGTAAGAAAACTAAAATTTTAATCGTCATAAACTACACCACCTTGTTCGACTAACAATAAAGTTTATAGTATCTAGCTAACTGCTACGTGTTTGGAATTCTGACATTTGATAGATATGTTGGTATCTGAAGTCTGCATCTGGAAGTGTTGAATTGGTTTTTGGTATGTTGGGTACATTTTGTGACTAAGCCTTGTTTTTCTTTCGCAACCGTTTTGTTTAGGTGCTTTTTAAATTTTGTTCACTCTTTAATAATTTATTTAATTTCTTCGTGTACTTAACTCACGAACCACCGTACCAAACGAAAATGAGTTTTAGCATGGCATACACATTGTCTGCATGTTTATCAATAAATCTACTTACAAAATAATCTCACTACTTGCATCTTTATAAAATAATTGTAACCAACCCAATGTATTATCTGTTCTCTCAACATTAATTTATGATCCATTTTCCTAACTCATTAAAACAATACAATATTAGTGTCGCTGTATCTCATTGACCCTCTGTTTTTAAATTGCTCTTTGGTTTCTTTTCTATTGCATTCTTTTCTCGTATAGACTAGGTAATATCTAATCTAATAAATTAATTATATGAATTTTCAGTGCCTCCAAGTGCGCCCGTAGCTGCGCCTCTGTACGCTGCCCCGCCCGGCTACCCCGGAGCCGGAGCCCCCGTTGGCTACCCCGGAGCCGGAGCCCCCGTTGGCTACCCCGGCGCCCCGGTCGTGGCTGGTATTGGCACTTGGGTGGATGCCACATCAGGACAGGTACCCCCTGGTGCTGTCGTCGGAGGACAAGACTGCAACGGTGAACCTCTATACGTCGCCAGAGCACAGCACGAGGGTGCTGTCATACCCGGAAAACTGTGTAGCTCCCACGGTTGCGCTTTTGTGCCGTGGGGAGGTATGGAGCACGGCAAAAACGAATACCAGGTTAGTTCCATAGCGTAATGAATAAAAATGTTTATTGGGTACGAAGTAGTTATGTAATTAGTTCAATAATGTAATTTCCAAATTTAACAGGTTTTGGTAGGCGGACCCAACAACTGGGTGCGCATAAATGGCGCTAACATACCCCCTGGAGCATTCCGCGGCGGTCAATCGGAGGATGGCGAGCCTCTGTACATTGGCCGTGTCAACCACGAAGGCAGCCTGACCACTGGCAAGGTGCAGCAATCTCACGGCGTCTGCTACATCTCCTTTGCAGGACAAGAGCTCGGCTTCCCTGAATACGAAGTCCTAATGCCTTAAGCTATTAAAAAGTTGTTAAATGAATCTCAGAATTTGTGCGTACGCGTAACTTAAGACTTCTGCTTCCACAACTTATATGATCAATTAAGCGATACATACAATGTAGAGGTTATATGTATCCTTGGTTCGTACAATTATTATGCACGCTGTGCCTTTTCGTACGTACGAGATGTTAATTAATTAATGCACTGCATAATATTAAGTTATTTGGTGTTAAAATGTTAGGATCACATAAGTAACGACAAATATATGTAATATTTTTGTTAAATTATTATTAAAATATTTACCTATTTAACTTTTTTTTACAAAGTTAGTACAACAAACTCCATAATGGCTCTTCTCTGAAAACCTATCCATGGATCCCATAATCCTTGATGAGCAGGTTGGAACCTGCGACCATTTGCACAGAAGATCAAAATCGCAAGATAAACACTAACTTGGTACTTATAGCTGTTGCATTTCAAAAGTGATTACAATAAGCTGTTGCATACTAAACCGGAAAAGGCGGCTAGCCGTACGGTGCGGTTAACCGCTAGAGCGTAACAATAAGATAAACACTATCTACTCATGTAGATAGTGTTTATCTTTTCTTTTACTGCTTTATTGAAAAAAAACTGGGAAGGATAAATTAATAATCGTAAATAATGCAATAAATGGGGAGGCCTATTCCTCTGAATAGAAAAAACATCTTTTTCGCATTAAACCTAGGTAGGTACTTGCTATATTAGCCAGCCTTAATTGTTGATGAAGGTAGGCTATAAGGTATACAGTTTTTTTTATACCTGCCTAAATAAATATAAATAGGCAAATTATTTGGTAGGTATGTCTATTTCTATTCCGCCTTCTGCTCATAATATAATATACCTTCTCATATTTCGTTTCTGATTATTTACATTATAGATTATGGTTTTAGTAAACTAAAAACCTTTAACAAATGTAGAATTAGTCTAGGTTGGTCTTAGAGCTTGCAACACTAGAAAGGGTTGGTCTCTGCGCAATAGCGCATTCCATCAAACTAAAGACATAATAATCAGATGGACCAGCCATACTATGATGTGTTCATACCTACAAGACCGCGGCACGACAAATGGCCGCCTCTATAGTAGCTGCGGCCTAGCATCGTGCGTATGACAGCTGTCAGTATGAGACGACTAGGGAAGTGGCACTATTCGAACGGTGCTATCGATAAAATAATAAAATAAAATAGTTACATCGACCTTTTTTTTAATATCATTTTTTTTTTATTGATCGCTTATTAACATCTTGTTTAATTATCCTTTTATCTGAATCTAAGGGTATACACACATTACGCTGTACATGCAGTATTTACAGTAAATAACCTTTAATAAATACTTTGACACACAAAAAGTTAACATAAGTTTTAGTAATAACAAAACATTAAGTGTAAAATATGATTATCGAGAATTTCGTAGCAGTAATTTCCCATCTCTAAAAAAGTCGATGACATTACGTTACATGCATAAAGATTAACATCGCTTAAAAACGTTTAAACTTATTTCATAGTATATACACCATAAATGAGTAAAATTTTGGTAAAAATGATTTAATTTAGTTGTGTTACCAATAATTTAGTATTTTACGCCTGTAATATTCAGGCTAGCTCAGAAATTATTTACGATCCGTTTGATCACTAAAATATTAATTAGTGTAAAGGAACGGTTTGTCTAATGTCATACGCACGATCCTACAACGCACGAACTATAGTAGTGTTTCAAATGTTAGAGCTACACACGCAGGTATCGATATCGACATTTTACCTACATAACTGATGTCATTGAAGTTATAGGATTTTCTTTTAAAGCCGTGTATATTTACACATAGCGCAGTTGTAGTTACACGAAATATAACATATGTACGTGATTTAAGTTTGTATCCCAAAAAGTTTAGACTTGTAAAGTTTTAGACAAAGAATAATTAAATCATACATTGTGTACTAATTTCGTCAAGTTTCAACATGTCATACATTACTTTTAACGTGATCTCGTCTTATATATCAATGAACGCCGGCTGCACCCACGAAAAAGCGTGACTCATTGTCACGTTCCGCCTGAGCAGAGGGTGCAAGCGAGAACGCAGAACAAGCGTTAGAGAGGAACGATCGGCCTAAACGTTGGGCTAGAGACGCATCTATCTCTCTTCCCCTCCATCGGCCGATGCGTCCGAGTCGGAGAGTTACGTTATCACTTAAAATTATCGTCCGTAAACCGACTTTACAGACAACCAATTTTTTAAACATATTCTTCCATTTTACAAAAATAATATAAACTATACTAACTATGTTTGATGCTATGAGTAGGTATATAAACAAGAGTAAGAGAAACAAAAGGCCCTATTAAACAATGACATGGCCCTATTAAAGATGAAGTCAATACTCTATCCCTTGTTAACTGATGTGTAATGTCATTTGGTAAAAGAGATGGCATGCTATTTGTATATTCTGTCGACATAGTGATGCCAAATTACTATCAATCCCAACCTATTGGTATACCGGTGTTTCACATAAAATTATCTTTTATATGACCCAAAATTGTATCAATTGTTTTCATAAATTTTCTTTCACTTGACAAAACTACTACTAAATTTATGTTTTGTACATTTGTTTAATGTCAATGTCTGCGCATGTAGCTCTAACAATCACATCACAAACCTATTAAAGGCAGCCAGTCATTCAGTCGTTGGGCTCGCGATTTTGTACCATAGATTACAGACTAATATTTTGTGAGTACCTTTTAGATATATACGTATAGTTCGATTCAAACTTAATGGCGGCTGTGAACACGAGTCGAGTCGCTGCGCAGTACCAAACTTATGCGCCAGCGGGGGTGCGGGGCGAGGTACTGCGCAGCGTTTAGCGAACTTCACAGCCGCCATTAAGTTTGAATCGAACTATACATCGTGCACGCCCAGTTCTGTAGGCATGTCTAGTCCATGTGATTATAATCATAATGTCATTGTTCCGGAATTCGATCGACCAAATGTCAAAAATATAAAGTTTTGTTGTTACTCATACGGTTCGTGCGCTACCAAAGTATTTTTATTTTACTTGTGAAAAGTGACAAATACCCGATTCAATTCATACTCACATATCACAAAATAAATCGTGGTAAACCATGGGTGAACAATTTGGTAAGATACGGTACCAAATAATTTTGTTGTCATATTTTTTATAACATTTTTACCCCAATATTTCTTTATACTCATTGTATTTCATGATTGCATATATTATATATTGTATTGCATCATTATGGCTAACTATTTCATGAGTCACACGTTTTTACAGCACTCACCACTTGGCCAAGACATCATAATATATTTTACAGAATCACAAGTAGTGCCATCAACTTTGAAATCAAAGCCCCTGGTAATGCTGGGATTGGATTATCAAGCAAGGCTGGGCCAACATGTGACTATATTGTAAGGATAACCTATTTACATTAATATTAAAATCTATTTACCTCAACATAAGATAAAACTGCTGATAGATTGGTTGGTTACATATTATGTAAAACTTTTTTAACCATAAATTATAATTAAGATGAATAAATTTACAGATTGGTATAGGTCATAATCGCCATTCATGGATAAAGAAAATGACTGTGAGAGTCGGCAAGGAATCAGTTGAAACACCAAACATTTTGTCCCTACAAGAATTCAGGAAATTTTGGGTGTCCTGGTATGGAGATGTCCTGCGTTTAGGAAGGGATGGAGAGAAAAAACCCATAGTGTCATTCAATTGTAGAAACTCAAACTTGAAATATATAACATTCTCTGCTATTGATGACAATAGAAACCCAATACATTGGAGAATTGAATGTAAGTTTCAACTCTTTGTTTATACCTCGATCATATTAAATTATTTGTGCAAGATGATTGATGATAATGGTGAATCTAATTTTGATAGATAATGCAAGTTCCTTGCAATCTTGAGGGTATTCATTATTATCTCTCTCCATCTTCATTCATTTCACAATTCATGTAAACATTTCTTGCAGTGCCACCTTTATTAGAAAAACCAGTTTTGAAGCCTGTGACAGGAGGTGAAATATACTGGGTTCAAGTAGATGCAGATACACAGTTTCCAGATGGAGCTTTTATTGGAGGTTTTGAGAAAGAAAATCTATACATAATCAGGGCCAAACATAGAGGGTCATTGACACCAGGCAAGTTTGTGTCCTCTGAAGGCTTGGGTTACATACCATGGGGTGGAGAAGCTAATGTCAAAAGTTCATTTGAGGTTTGTTACTTTTCAACAATTATAAATAATTTATCTTAAACTAAATAATGGACTGCAAGCATAGCTGAGTGGTGCTGGTATAGTCACCATGCTACTATCACTGTGCACAGGGTAATGCGGGTTCAATCTCCACATGGAACAAACATTTGTGTGATCCACAAATACTTGTTCTTTTCTAAGTGAGGGTGTTCTTTGTGTTAGTTATGCATGTGACTTGAATGTTTGAGAAATCCTGTGCAACACGAGTTTTTAAATGGTTCTTGGTGTTGATTGAAAAAAAAATCTTAAATGTTTCATAAATAAATGTCTTCATTACAGGTATTATGTGGGTATGATTGTACCTGGGTGTCAACTAAACTAGATAATATACCTGTGGGAGCTGTCGTCGCTGGCCACTCAGAGGATAGTAGTCGTGAGAGACTGTATGTTGGACGTGCCAAATATTTAGATCATATCATTCCAGGAAAAGTCCAACCTTCACACAAAGTCTGTTATATAGCATTTGATGGTAAAGAAGTAAGTGTAGAGAGCTATGAAATATTGGTAGTTCTTGATAAAAATAGGTCTGCCAACAAATTTTTATTACCTTCTGTTGATATGAATATTGTGGTGGAATCAGAAGATGAAAATGATGATATTGATGACCATTCTATGAATTACGATGATTATGATGGATTCTTTTATGCTGATCCTTAGTTTGAATAGTATCATCAGATTACCTTCAATATAATAACCAGATTGTTATCTCAGTATATAACTTATTTACATAGGTTCAGTTTTTAAGAATTTAACTTGTAGTAAAGATATAAGTATACCACATCAATGTATCATTTCTAATATCTGTTTTGCGCTCTGTAAATATTTCTCATCTAATTTAAACTGTATCAAATCATATTTGCTAAATATCTTGTAAACAAGATAATTATATTAATGTTTGTTGCATTATATAGTATGTAACAAAAACCCTGTCTGATCCAAAAAAGGCGTATTACTGGTTAATTAAACATACGTACTAGAAAAAAATGTCTCGCTCAGGCGGCTTCTTTGATACAAAACTGTAGGTACTACACGTCAACTTTGTCGAGTGATTAGTGTAGCCTTTGATAAGTTTTTTTAATTATATTCACCAGAGAAAAATAATAATCTCAAATCCATTTAATAGTTATAAGGATCAGACGGGGTTTTTGTTGCATTCTGTATAATAATAATATTTCAACTACTAATAATGTTGGACATATTGTGAAATCAACCATTAACTGCAATTGTACGAAGCCAACAAGCTGTAATAAGTGTGCATATAATATTTTAAGTTTGATATTAAGTAATCATGTTATGATAAGTTCAACTAAATAAAATACAATTTAATTAGTGTTTAAATAGTTTATTATTTTTAAGATCAAATGTACAATTTGTTCAGCCAGTTTCAGTACAGTTGTCATCACATTAATGCAATCATAACAATGGATGGCTCGGTAGAGACTGCCGTATTCCATCTTCAGGTATGACTAATATTTCGTAAGTTGATATTTCGACCTCTCTGCCTTTATATGGTAAATAGCATAAGTCATAACGAACATGAACTTTGCCAACTAAAAGTTTTCCATCATACATTGCTCTTCCTATATATAAAGGTTCATTTTGCACTTCAGAATGTCCACCAATATAAGCATTTGATGGAATGTGGTTGCATTTTGTTTTTACCCATTTTGCATTAAATCCGCATAATATCTGAAAATAAATTGACAAGCTACATTTCAGTAACCTAAATTAGGCAATCTTATTTACATATACATTAAACACAGTTAAGTACTTTACCTCAAATTCTTCTTTAACATGTTCTCTATGACCCCAAGGAATAAATGCTAAACCAGTTGATGGTACATACTTTCCAGGGCATAGTGAATTATTATGATGTGATCTGGCAATGTAGGTCAATTCATTTTCAAAGCCCCCAACCATAGCATCATCAGGCAACTTGCCATTATTTAGAGGGAGCCAGCAGAGTTTGTCATTAAATCTTCTACAGGATACAGTGTTTAAAATAACTGGTGAGCCTATAATGTTAAATGAAAAAAGGCAAGTTTTTAAGTAAATCAATGTATTAATAATATATGTATATAAATAATATAAATATGTTTAGGTTTCTGTGATTGAGAGTAAATCATAATGAACAAAGTTATATATTCAATTAATTGTAGTTTTAGACTTAAAAACAAAACATAAACTTACTTTCTATGATCCATTCAATAGGGGCTCCATGCCTGCATAATGTTTTGAATTGTACAAATCCTATACTTGGCTCAGTATACAGTCTATCATATTCAAGAAAAGGTGTTTGCTCGCCCATCATACCTACTTTAATTTTATTATTGTACCAAGTTACCCATAGGTGCTTGTAATCAAGAAAATGTGATATACATCTGGAAGGAAATTTCATCTCAGTTCCTTCACACAAGTTCATGATTCTTGTTTCCTGTCCTAATATTATCTGTAAGATGACAATAGATTAGAAACTGATATTCTATTTTATATTAAACTGATAATCTATTATTTAATTTTGGAAAATTAAATTCCCCTGTACCTACTAGTTAATATGTTATAACAGATTAAAATCAGTCTGTTTCAGAACCTAAAAAACCTACATTTAATAAAGTACTAACCTTATAAAGTTGCATATTTGGTTTGTGAGTAGCAGTCAATAAAATGTAAGGACCAACACCAGTAGTTTTTAGTTTGAACCTGATGCCATATCTGTCTGCCTTGTATAGGGTTTGCCGATTAGATGAATCAATAACTGCAAAGAAAGGAATTAAAGACTTTTTAGTGCAATTATTATTTACAAACAGCACTACATCCTAGTATTCAACCAGGTTGATATTAGCTAAGGAAAAATATACATTTAATATTCAAGACACCTGACACTGTATTTTAGTTACAGCATGAATATTCAAGTTTTTGTAAATAAAGCATTCTTGATGTGAATAAATTAAACCCCCAGCTGGCCACTCCCTATATAGGTAAACCCTTATCAAAATTAGTTGCATTCCTTCCTTACAATTCCGAGGGCAGCAGACATAGTAAAAATATTTTTTTTAAGTTTCAAATAACTTACATTCATGAAATACAAATATCAAAAAAGTAAAAAGAAAAAAAATGCACCTTGGTAGTCTCCCATTGTGTATCGCTTATACTAAACATTTAACACAACAACTTATATTTCAAATGCTAATGATATTGACAAACTGTATTTATGTAACGCAAGCAATGAGTAATTTTACAAGAAAAACTAAACATTGTGCAACTTATCAGAAAGAAATAGCAGACGTAAACATGTTGATGTCAGTCGAATTGACAATCAAGCTGTCAGAAGTGACAGACAATTTTGACAATACGACGACGTTTTATTCTTTTTTCTCTCCTATTTGTAATGGGAGTCTTTTGGCTCGCACATCTGTGCATCTGCCTTATTCAAGTTTTGCAGCAACAGATTAGAAAAGAGTGGATTTTTTTGGGATTAAAGGTAGGGAAACTTGTTATTGTATCAAAAAAAAGATTAATCGGAGTTTGAGAGAGTATAAATCTTAAAGAGAAAATATTTATAACTAGCTTTTTTGGTTTGTCGGTTATCGCTGCAAAAAGAAATCTCTCTCTATGACCTATTTTAGGAGCTAAGCTTACCACATACAAAGTTTCATCAAAATTGGTTCAGAGGTTTAGCCGTGAAAACGTTACAGACATACTGACTAAGTTACTTTTGCATTTATTATATTTTCCAAAAGCTATTAAAGAATTTATTTTAATATCATCAGGATCAATTTGTTACTACCAAATGTGCATCCTTGCATCGATCGAATGTTTGCAAGGATGTATGGATGTATGTAAGTATGGGTGTTTGTTACTGTTTCGCAAAAACTACAATAGTATAGCTTGTAAGCTATACTATTGTATATTATATTATATATTTATTCTGATGTATACATCCGTCATCCATCTTCCGCGTTCGTAGTATTAGTAAGGATGTCGATGTCTTTGATTATGTTGGTATAAGATCAATGGCTTTCTTGTACATTAATTTACTGATCCTATATCAAAGATTTATTTAACTTGATAGTACAACTTCAGTCTACGTCATTAAGGATTCATTAATACTCCCTTGATTTGGGATTCAAAACAGAACAATCCCATTTTGCACATTTGAACTTATCTATCTCTTTCTTGGTCTGGGCCGATCCGACAGCGTCTATAAATATTAAAATAATGATCTTTTTATTTTATAGTAATCATTTTGTTCTAAAATAATGCATAAGTGACAAAGGTGTATAACATGATATTAATCCTTATCCAAATAAATATATTTGATTTTGAACGAAAATTTCTTTCACTTAATTTGATTTTAATGAAAACACTTATTAGGAGATATCATACTTAGTTTAAAAAAACTTCGCAACTAAATAATGCTCATGTATCACATATAAACGCGCTAATCCATTAAACTACCAGACCGATGTTAATGTATGATTAAAATATAGGGCATAGCATACATATATTTTTTGAAAAATATTTAGGGTTTCGCGCAAAGCATGAAAGACCCATGAAACTAAAGCACGCGAACGAAGTCGCGGGGGACAGCTAGTAAAGGATATAACTCTATCACCTTCGGTAGAGAGTAATAAATTATTTGCTCTATCGTGTGAATATATTAAAACTTTCATCCTCCAATAAAGACTGGCTGTATGTCACGCCAGAAGAATCACTTTTTTTCGAAAATGTTGTCATTCTTTAAAATGCAAGCAAATCGAGAAAACCGATTACTAGAATCTGAATTTCAATAATATATCCAATAAATAAAAGGACTGTTTCTAGAATAAGCATTGACATAAAAAGCGTGCACAATGTCTGGCACACCGTCAGAATTAGCTACCAGCGAGATGCCAGTCTCCGAACCGGGAATAGGCAAGTAATAAATAAGTATTATTACCACCCACCCAAACAATTATTATAATAAATGAAATTGTTGATAAACACCTAGGATTGTTTACGTTGATGAAAATAAAATATTCTAATCAAAGTGCTTTATAAATACATATTACAACAAGTAGATCTAATCCCGATCACAATGCACTGTATGAATCTATTTTTGTTTATGTAGCCTTTTACTATAACAGCTTTCCTTAGCCTATAGATTGTAAGTTGTAACGTAAGGCAGTTTGTTATTTAAATAACTACTTAGCAGCCCGACCTGCTTTGCAACCTTGTCGTTAAAATTAAGGAACATAACAAAAAATATATTGCCCTATTTGGTGCAGTCGTTCGGAAGTTTTGACGATAGCAATGGAAATCGGGATTCATTTTTATAATAGATTAACTTACCACTTACTAACAAAATAGGAATAAAATTAAAGAAATCTAATAAATTTCACGAAGTTTGAGCTTTCTTTAAAAGTCTCTGCTAGCAAACCTGTGTGACACAAAAGTGGTACATAATAGTATATTAGTATATTGGTGTATTACATAATTACATTGTATGTATAATAGTGAAACTAATTTTTACTTGTTACTAAATAGAAACTCCGGTCGTAAATGTGGCGACATTCCCTCCGTACCCGCCTTACGCGACGGAGCCGGCGCCGCCATCGGTGGCGGACACCATCATCGCTGGCCGGGACCTGCGTCTGACACACAAGTCTATGCCGCGGAAACCTGTGCGCCCTCCTCCTAAGCCAGCCAGACCAAGGTAAGAAACCCAAAAAAAAAATTAAATCAATTTAATTTTTTGGGCCAAATTATAAAGTTTAAAAGAAAGCCTAAGCTAATCGACGCCCCACGGTGGGCACCAATACCGCAGGCTTAACCGAAATCATGAATAATGAAGTATTAAAGACATCATCATTATTCTACCGTAAAACAGAAATGCTATCCTATATATTTTCATACCTGTATGTTACTATAACAATCGTGATTTTAACCTTATTATAAACTCTTGCCTCCATTATTATAATCGCGCTTGGTTCGAACACTGTAAAAGTAATCTAAAATGTTTATTCTAGGGGTCCAAAAGCAACTGATGTGAAGATGACAAAGCGTTCTATGCGAGCACATGCGCGCTGCTTGCGAAAGCACGGTGCTATCCTGACCGACCGTCTTGAACGAATGGCAAAGCCACTGCGGCGAAATATTATTTACTTGTGGAGGGAACATGCCCAGACTCTACCTCCTGAAACGGTAAATTATATTAAAATTTATTTAAATTATATTAATTAAGACCTATATTAAAATTCTGCAACACTGGAGATATGGAATAAAATATAATACCTACATAATTTAATACACTAACCTAACCCTCTTCGATACCAAATGACACACTGTCATAATTTTCTGTCATCTAGCTAAATCTTCATTCAGTGAGAAATTAATATTTTATATTGATTTTAGTGATTAGCGCTAAATTTGATAGCACAACTATCTTTATAGATCGCTCGTCTACGGTCAATGTTGGATGCCGATGAACCCTTTAAGCCAGATCAGGCCTATGAATATTTTGTTAATTTAAAGAAGACAAAGAAGAAAGCGACTGCGTAAGTTTTGATTAAAAGGATTTTTTTTGCATTATTTATACATATACATATACTCATTATTTTGCCGGCAGTGTGAACAGTCAGCGATCAACTAGTAATATTATATGTATCTCTCTTATTTACATGGGATCTACATCTCATTGTACGTTTCTTAAGCGAGAAAATAGTCGATAATTAATCGTTTTCTCGTTGTTGTGGGACAGCGGACTAGTGTTTTACAGAAGACCAATGACGAGCTTATTCCGCTATTAACATTATTATCTTTGTAGAACGGCTCGAGTAAATGAAATAAAGAAGGATGTACTAGCCATGGTAGGCGAAAAAAAATTTGTGTGGGCCCGCAATGCTACCGTGGCTTTCGCTCGGGGCATACAACAAAGACTATCGAGGCCTGGACGCTATGCACTGGCTGATGGGTTAGCTGTGTTTAATTTATCGGTATTTAACGTCACATGACTTTACTGGCAAAGTTTTAAAGAATTGAAGCATTTGAACTATCAGAATTTAACCATTTTGTGACCCGAGGAACTATTTGTGGACTTCCTCCGCTCTGAGGAAGATGGAGGGGTATCTTGAAAAGACTTGCCGTCAAATACGACCAAGTCGCTTTTGCTTCCCCTTTTTCGGGGACCAGGCAAAAATGCACTGCGTTCTACCACGATTATCAGCATTGAACCGTGTATTATCTTTGCTTAATGCCCTTGCAGATTGAGGAAAAGAAAATGCAGTTATGCACTCAATATTTTTAGAAGAGTTTCCTAAGTTTATAATTATATTTGTGTTCTGTTTCTTAGAATGTTAAGGTTATCAAATATTATCATGGATGAGATTTGCGGCTACATGCACATGAAGACACCATCGAGGCGTTGTACGCACCCTAAAGCGAAGTTTATGATGGAAATGTCTGACAAGGTATTAAATCTTTATGAATAGAAAAATAAACTACCTACAACTTTTTAGTAGATCTGGGGCTAATACAATAAGTTTTCAACTAACTTTCTTAACCAGGTTGCCGTTTGGATAGATGAAATACTTTCTGAATCAGATGACCGTATGCTTATGATGGACTTCGACGAAGACGACGGTAAGTTAAAATGTGTCGAAAATTAATTTTAACTAAGGAACAATTGTTACCAGTTTCTCGAAGTCAGCGGCATTTCTCAATCCGTCATGCTAACTAAAGGTAAGCCGTAGCCGTTTGAAATTGTAACAATTGTTCATATACGGTTTTATTCTTTTGTGCGTCTTGTGGTTCCGAGAAAAATAGTAGGTAGAGGTACCTACTAACACTAACAAATGAATACGTTATTGAACAATTGTTAACAAATTCAAATTAAATCGGTAAAAATCGTATCAAATTTTCTCGGAAACTCAAGGCCGGTATGGCTTAAGGTAGGTTAAAATTATTTTTGCGTGTAGAAGTGGAAAGGTTCTTCGAGGATGCACTGAGGCCTGAAGGCGAGCCTCCGGATAGTGCGACGATGTCAGGTATAGAAGAAGCGCTGGCCGCCGCGCCCACGCCCACGGCCGGCTCGCAGGCCACCATACCAGGCACCGCCACGCCGCTGTCTGACGCTGCCACCCCCGCCGAGACACCGGCCGCGACCCCCATCGCGACGCCGGGCGACCAGACCCCCAGTCAGACACAAACCGGGAGCACTACAGGAGGAACACCACGCACTTCGGGCACTAATCTCAAATAGTCTTAAAAGTAAGTTGTTTGACCATGGATCTCGAAGCTAAGACAGAATATAAACTAAGGATCATTCTCAAAGAATTGACGCAGCCCAAATTAATAAATATACAATACACTACACAGTTCCACATTATTAAAGAATAAATCTGATCATAATTCAAATTGAGCATGATTGTTTTTCACAGACATACTAAGGCCAGATGGAGCTGGTGATGCAGGTTTTGCAGACGACTTTTTGGACATGATGGGTGATGTAAGTATGACAACTTATGAATCTTGTAAACCTTAAATCAGAATAAATGAAAGTTAATGTTAATGTTTTAATTTTAATAGGACACGACCACCAAACCAGTCTCTAGCGTCAAGAAAAGCATGGATTTTAAAGAATTACATTATAGAAATATAAACAATAATATAGAAACAGTCCTTGAAATTAGTTATGTATATAGACCAGAACCCACTGCTCCCACTTGATACTAAATGTATTAATGTAAATGAATTGAAGCACTTCTGAATATATTGTTAACAATGCCTTACTATAATTTAAACTTGAAAATGTAAAAAATAAAGTAAAATTGGGAATTATTTTCTTTTTATGATTTTTTTAACCGATCTCTTACATTGAACACGGCTGGAAAAGGTAATTAAATTTATGCAAAATTAATATTCATTATATTTCAATCTTCATTTTCCATATCTGATCCATTTTTTATTATAATTTAGTATGTTACGATTCCATCGTGTTCATTTGTATCAGATCGGAGAATGAAGATTTATTGAATTTGTTAAAAATGTATGACTTCGCCTAAAGTAATAAATATTTGTTTCATTCTATTTCAGAGTGGTGTCCTGATGGGACGTGAGTATGAATAAAATAATTATGAATTTGAGGGTAATTACACAAAAGAAATATAATTCAGTAATTGTACAAATTATTTTCTAGCTCAACCAGCTTATATGAAGTTTAAAGGTGAGTTGTAACTAATAAACATGTTTTTTTTTTAAATCTTGCCTAATGGTACTTTCTACAAATTACTATGAGTTAATTATTTACAGGGGATATGAAGGAGGCTTTTCAGATATTGACAGATTCAATGAACAACAAGGGTGGCGAAAATTTAGTAAAGCATGGGAAATTTGCTCAGTCTTACCGTGACGCAGCGGAGGAGTAAGAACTAAATATTTACTCACAATAGAAAAATACACGCTCGTGCGATCATTCCACCGGTCGGTGCAGTACTGAACGTTTATTTGTTTCCATACCGACTGTAATCATGCGGACGCGCTCGACCGACACGACGGTCCTCGTACGCAGTGCGTAGTAGCAGTAGTAACTGTAAGGTTTTGTGAATTTTCATATAAATGACAAGCGCTGACGTACGCACCGACGGGTCCAGCATTGTAAGCGGCCTAAGGCCTGAATTAATAACCTTACTTAAATGATTTCCTCTAGGTACAAGAAATAGGATTTTGACACATGTAGGAATATAATTATTATGATGCCAAAATTATATTTCTAGTATGGAATATTATCATTGTTTATTCATTTCCATTTATTTTAATATTTTTATCTACATTTGTAGTATGATATTCAAATACAAAATTCTGATACTATTAGATAATTAACCATGATTTTTACAGATTGAAACGAACCCCTAGTCTTGAAGCTACAGAGTACAATACAAAATTAGCTGCAGATTTAAATAATAAACTTACTAACCTAACAAATGCTGTCACTCCACCAAAAATCAAGAAAGCAATGTCAGGTGGCTACAATAATTAATAAAACGAAGTACAAATACTTAAATTTATAGTTGTTTGTACATTTTTACCTATGATTTATTTTCAGATATGGTCGACATATGCTCTAATTATTTGGCGCAACATGCAGAATATAACAGTACGGAATTCATATTTTACAGACTATTACCAATATCTCTGATATTAAATTAAGATAACTTTCTTATTTAATGTTTGATGTTTATACAGAGGATAAAGGCCCAGCATTCAAACTGTTAGTTAAAACAATGAGAAATAATCCTAACGAGAAGCTGTATCAAAAGGGTAAAGCTAGTCGGACTTACGGCGAAGCAGCGACAGAGTTAGTATAAGTATTTCTATTAGATTAAACATAAGAATAATTTGTTATTAGTAAAAAAATAATGCATCAATTTCTATTTAAGCCTGGAAAAAGCCAAAGGACTCGAAACCGATCACGATGACCCTAACTTATCACAAGCGATTCATTCAGATTTAACAAAATTAGTTTCTCCTGTAACTCCGGCTGATTTGGAAAAAGATATGTCAGGTAAACTCTAATTAATTAAAAAAAGATTATTGAATATGTATAGCACAGTCAAATTAAATTTATATTTTATTCTACCCAGAAACGGTGGATCAGTGCTCGAAGTATTTGTCAGAAAAAGCGGTGGATGAAAGTTAGTTCTTATTTTTATTATCACGTAATTAGTGAATATGGCTGCTTGTATAGAATCTTATTTTAAGAAAATTTGCAGACGAACGCGGACCGGCCTTTGATCTACTGATTAAGGAATTGCGGAAAGACGGGGGCGAGCATTTCTCTGACTTCCCACCTGTCGCTACGAAACACGCGGCAGCATATACGTTCGTATTCTTCAAGTATCTTCTATATCAGCCCCCTTAGACAAGTGGCATTTCGACAAGCGTAAACGATGATAGAAATCGCTCAAATGACGTTAAATGTATGGAAATGACATGTCGTTTCGATAAGTCACTTGACTTGGAGTTGTCACTTCCATACATTTGAACGATTCCATCAGCGATATCGCTTGTCGAAATGTCACTTGTCTAGGGGCTGTGTTTATATAAAAATCAATTGCCACATGCATGACGGAGCATCACTTAAGAACGGCTCAACTGAACTTTCTCTTTTTTTTTTTAATTGTGAGGATAATATTAAACCCTTAGTTATTGAACAGGTTGGAGTCAGCTCCAGGCCTTACGAGTGTCTCTCCGGACTCCTCGACATCACCTCAGTTTAAAACGGCGCTGCACAAAGCTGTGGACGCTGCCACGCCTAAAGCTATGAAAACTGATATGAATGGTACCTCACCATAGATATATATTTAATGCGCGGCGAAACGAAAGTAATGATAATCGTTATTCGTCCAAAACATAGTAATGTGGCAACGCTTTACTTTCTACTTGTTTTCGACCATCGTTATTGTAACTAGGTGGATAATTGTATACTATAGGCATACAGTGCTGTAATACTGCTTAGGTATAATATATGTAGGTATTATTGCAACAGAAGGGTCCCGGTATGTATTATAGGACTTACACTAAGCCCCTTCGTGTAAAATTTCTATTTAAATAAGTAAAAAAGAATCTGGTTTCTTATTTCACCATTTTTTCAGAGGTTATCGACCGTTGTGGTGACTATTTGTCTGCTTTCGTTCGTGACAGAGGTTGGTGTACCAAGAATTTGAAACAAATAAAATTATGTAAATTAATTTTATGCAAAGTAGGTAAAATTACTAACGATTCGTAATTTTTTTGTTAATATGTAGATGCCGCGGTGGGAAAGTTGTTGGATATGATGAAAAGCAAACCTAATAATGTATTTGCAACCAGGAATAATTACACCATGAATTATGCCACAGGAGCAGAGGAGTAAAAGTTCAAAATATTTTTTCTATTAGTTTAGCCTTATTTACTTTATTACAAACTTTTAAACTATAACAACAAGTAGAACAGAGCTGCGGTTTTTTAAAACGACAGCCTGACACGCGTAAATGCTATTATTTGGAATAAAAAAGAGAATTGAAATTTTTGATTATAGAGTCGAGAATGCGCCTACATTAGTACCGTATCTTCCCGTTAAAGATATAGCTGATGAAGGAAAAAAGGCTTTGACACGAGACATGACAAGCCTGACGCCGCCAACACTGCAAACTCCTATGAAAGGTAGCCATGTTTAAAACACCTATTTATAATGAGGTCTTGTACATTTTCTTTTGCCGAACTATATTTTTATTCTTCCAACAGCTTTGATTCAGGATGTTTCAAAATATTTGTCGCAACCTGTGGCCATGCGAAGTAAGATTTCTTTCAAACACATTATTGCATTAAATAGTATTAGTATTGTTCGTATGTCAACGTGACGTTTTGTCATTTAGGTGGAGTTGCCGGTACTAGATACCCAATGAATTTTCTGGCAGCAGTAAAAAAGTCTCTAGGCACGAGACCTCTTTTTAAATATAAAGCTTTTGGACAAAGTTATGGCGAAGCCGCAGATGCGTACGTAAAGTTTTATTTTTATTTATTTATCGATTATGATTTAGGTACAAGAACTATTAAACTTTTTTTAGATTATTGCATGCGGGTCCAATGGAGTCACGTATGAACATGGGATTGCAAGGATCATCGCAACATGGTCTTGGTGCACCTGAACGCCTTGCATCACTAGAAAACCTTCCAGCAGATGAAGATTTAGCATCACCACAAGAAATTGCAAAGCTACAAAAACTTGCAGCACAAGGAAACCAGGAAGCAAAAGAAGAGCTAGCAGTACAAGAAAACCTCTTAAAACTAGAAAAACTGGCAAAACAGGGAAATCCCGAAGCACAAAAAGAGCTCGCAAAGCAACAAAAACTCGCAGCAGAAAAAAAGCTCCAAACGTTAAAAAAACTTGCAGCACAAGGTGACCGTGAAGCACAAGCAAAGCTCCCTGCACAAGAAAATCTAGTGAAATTAAATCAACTAGCAGAAAATGGAGACCACGAAGCACAAGAAAAGCTTGAATCGCATAAAGAGCAGGTAAAATTAGAAAAACTCGCAGCACAAGGAAACCCAGAGGCACAAAAACAGCTTGCAAAAAAAGAAACTGCAGCGGAAGAGAAAAAGCTTGAAAACCTTAAAAAACGAGCTGCACAAGGAGACAAGAAAGCACAAGAAATGGTTGAAGAGCAAGAAAACCTTGTTAAAGCACAGAAACTCGCAGAAAAAGGAGACCGTGAAGCTCAAAAGAAGGTTGCAGAACATAAAAAACGGGAAAAACTAGAGAAGCTCGCAGAACAAGGAAACCCCGAAGCGAAAAAAGAACTCGCAAAACAAGAATCGGTAGAGGCAGAACAAAAGCTCGAAAACCTAAAAAAACGTGCTGCGAAAGGAGATAAGGAGGCACAAGACAAGATCCAAGAACAAGAAAACATAGTGAAACTACAGAAGAGTGCTGCAGAAGGAGACCGCGATGCACAAAACAAGTTACAAGCTCAAAAAAAGGCAGCAAAGGCAAAGATGGCATCACCAGCACAAGATGCCGGAAAGTCCACTCTCAATTTACGTCACGAGATTGCTTCGGAAATGAAAAGAGGAGTACCGACACGATTAGCCCCTACTATCGCTGAAGGCTTAGAACGTAAGTATTACTCATAACATTACATATTACACTAGCTGTCCCCCGCGACTTTGTTCGCGTGTTTTAGTTTCATCGGTTTCTCATTTTTGCAACATTTTTCATTTATGCTCCGCTCCTATTGGTCGTAGCGTGATGTTATATAGCCTATAGCCTTCCTCAATAAACGGACTATCAAATACAAAATTTGAGAATTTTTCAATTCGGATCAGTAGTTCCTGAGATTAGCGCGTTCAAACAAACAAACAAACTCTTCAGCTTTATAATATTATAGTATAGATTTTATTGTACATTACTTGTTAAATAATTTGTACTTATATTTATAGCAACCATGGATAAGGCGGCCCAGCATTTAGCCAAAGTTGGAACTGAAAAAGGTTGACTAATGATTTGGAATTTATTCATAATATGGTTATACGGATAGTTATAGCACTAATAATATAATGGTTTAAATAGGAAAAACTTTGGAATATTTGGTGGATTTAATGAAAGAAAAAGGCGAAACGCCTCTTGGTCAATTACAAGGATATGAACAAACTTATAGTGACGGTGCAAGAAGGTATAAGTATTATTATTCTAGTTTTTTTATTATAGATGGCCTTATACATTTTATTGTGGTCGAATTACTTAATATAATTTCATAAATTAAAGAGATACACCTCTAGATACCTGTCTAGTATTTTAAACATTAACCGATGTCCTTAATCTGTTCAAAGAATCGAAGATGCCTCTACTCTAGCAAATGATAAAGTAGATAAAGGGGCATACGAAGCGGTAAAAGGTAAGCTTACCGCGATGACTTCTGAGAAGCCACATGGAAAACACGCAGAATATCTGCCAGGTATTACATAAATTATTTTTTAAACGTATGTGGTTGATACTGTTTACTATTCTAACAAGTTACGTATACGATTGTAGAGTGTAGATATACGTTCATTTTTGTTTCATGAATTATTTAAGTATAAAATTAATCAATCATTTTACTAGGCCAGGGACTCTAGACAAGTGACAATACGACAAGCGATAACGCTGATCGAATCGCTCAAATGTATGGAAGTGACAAGTCCAAGTCACGTGACTTATCGAAACAAAATGTCATTTCTATACATTTAATGTCATTTAAGCGATTTATATCATCGTAAACGCTTGTCAAAATGCCACTTGTCTAGGGGGGCTGGGATTATGTAGCTTTAGGTCCAAAAAAATTGCAGGAAGCTGGTTTTAATGTTGATTTTGCACCGACTAAAAACACCCAGGTTCCGTCCTTGCCTTTGCTGGAACAGAGGGATCACTAAAGCATGATCGGCGCGACTCCGGCGGACCTCGGTTAACTCACACACGGCCATCTGTAGGCTTATTTGCTATCTCCAGTTGTCAAATCAAGCAATTTTCACTGGATACAAATAACCTTAAATACACTATTACCGTAATTACGTTAATGTATCGGCTAACGTCGATGACCAACTAGGTTGTAGTAAATCTAGTTGGTCATCGACATTGAAATAGGGATTTACACAGTATTTTTTATAAAGCGATTATCGCTTTCGTTGACAACCGCTATAGCAAATAGCCAGCTGATCCCAAACTAGGCAGAGCCTGTATTATGGCAACCAGACAACTGACAAACATACTTCTATATTTCTAAATACATACATAATATTATAGATAAATTTCACCTAGACCCAGAACAAATGATTATGCTCATCACAGAAAGATTTGTCCTGGGTGGGAATCGAACCCACGTCCTCTGGTTTAGCAGTCAGGGTCACTTAATTAGACCAACAGGTCAGTCAAAGATGTAGAGTTCCTAAGAGAGGTAACCGTGGGATATCCTCGGGGCCTGCCAGCTGATTGGGTGGCCTGGTACCCTCCTGCAAACCCGCAAGCCCGACCTACTCAAATGTGACCTAACAGCATACAAAAAAATCTGCTTACTTTACTGCGATTTATTTGTACCTAGGCCAGTTTTGACCTACTCTTAAAAAAAATATGTAATATTTCGTTTACTCGAAAATGGTAGACATTACCATAGGGTTGGTTACCATTTGGTTGCAAATGACCTCCCCTACATCCCCTTAGCGGGTCGCCGCGATATAACCGGTAACTCTGTGGCCTGTATATTATTTGTATTTATTTATGTATTTTAAACTATGTTTCATATATACTAAGTGTATATACCTTTTTGTATGCATTGTTCATTATTATATCTATCACAACAACTACACTCGAAGTTACTGTTCCTCCCATACTTATCTCCACACCACCCTCGGTTGACTGGTAGAGAATGCCTAAGGCATAGTCAAAACTAAAGTTTTTGGAAAATTTTACTCAGGAATGGTTGACGAATCATCAAAGTTTCTGGCAGCACCGGTTCCTGAAAGTAAGTACTTGGTGATTTTTTTTAAAACATACATGTATGTGAAATTGTACAAAAATAAATCCTATATAATGGTTTTTTTTTTCTTAAAATCAACGTTGATCAATGACAGCCGATGCTGACAAGCGAAAGGTGTTGGCCGACTTAATGGGTCGAAAGGAAGAAAAGATTCTTGGGGAAGAAGGTATTTATAAGATGACTTATAATGAAGGTGGAAAAGAGTAAGTTCCTAGAATTTTATTAAAACTAATTTGTGTCTGGTAAACTACGACTCTATGGCACATGGTTGTTTTAGGATTATGAAAGCACCAGTAGGGGTAACACAAGCCCATGACGAAACAAAAAATAAAGAAATGATGAAGAATGTGCAATCAGTTATCCCAGATCAAAAGATGATGGATTTACTTAAAGGTTTGGTATACTACATGTTTTTTTTTTGCATTAAGTACCTGGATACTCATTAAGTAAAACTAAGTTCGATAATTAAAAAAATAATAATGTTTTTACAGAGTCCGCTAAGGAAGGCTCAGCTCATTTAACAGATGTAATAAAAGGCAGAGGTAAATAATTATATATTATATAGGATTTTTAAATGTAATTCGACTATGACGACAAATTGAGCAAAATAATTTACTTCAGGTGAAGCGATGGACGTCATACATAAAGGTTTACAAAAAGAAAAAGAGAAAGAGTTTATAAATGTTGGCGATTTTCAGAAAACCCACGAACAGGCAGCGGATATGTATAAATTATTTGAAGTTTTAGTTTTATTAGATTTGTATGTTTATTGATTTGTATGTATTTTTAACTATTCTCTAGGTTGACGAATGCTCCACATTTTGGTGGTGAAAAAGCTTCACCAGTTATTTTGGATAAGGTTGCACATCAGGTTGCACAGGTACCTAAAGATATACCGGCTGATAAGGGAATGGCCAAAGAGCATATGGAAGGTAAATACTAAATGTTCCTACTTTTAGGGTATAGGTAATATGAAAAAAGATGATTATTTTAAATATCAATTTTATATGGCTGTAAAAATTAATTTCAGACGCAAGCAAAATCGCTTCTAAGTACATTGCTGGTGTAGCCACAAATGAAAGTAAGATTATTTCGTAATTCATGTTATCATACAATTCATTAACTTAATAATTATGGATGGATGGAACTTAATAAATAAATAAAATAAATAAATTAAATTACAGGTGGTTTAGATGCTGCGGCTCTTGCTGCTTTAGATGCATCAGGATTCAACGCCGATTCGGAGTATGACAAAATATGTTTGATTACATTTAATGCACACCACCCATCATCATCACATAACATTAGACAAAGATTAAAATACACATACAAGTAAAACACAAAAAAAAAAATTTTGGCGACTATTTTATGATATCGGAATATTCTATAGTTTAGAATCGTCCGCCCTCAACATAAATTAAAGTTCCTTCTTTTATTTTTTTTATTCGGCTTCTATATATTTCTTATTGTGATTGTATATTACACACCTGAAAACCCTAGCAAAATTTTTATACTTACAGGGAAGCACGCAGATTAGCCGCTTTAAAGGCTAAGTCTGGAGGTGCAGGAGTAGATGGTGCCGGTGCTGGTGTCGGTACGGGTGCTGGTGCTGGTGTCGGTACCGGTGCTGGTGCCGGTGCTGGTGCTGGTAGCGGTGCTGAAGGTGCTGATGCAGACGAAGAAGCAAGAAGAAAGGCCGGGAAAAGATTACGAGGGATAGGAGGCGCGGATGATGAAGGAGCTGAAGGTGCTGGAGGCCGTGGGGGTGCAGGGAAATCGGGCGGTGTAGGAACAGCTGGAAGCGGGGGTCCAGGTGGCGTGGGAGGAGTTGGCGGCGCAGGAGCGGGTGTTGTAGGAGGTGTTCTGGGTGCGTTAGGAGCTGGGGGTGCCGGTGGATCGGGGGGCGTGGGTGGACCGGGTGCTGCTGGTGGACCGGGTGGTGCTGGTGGTGCTGGTGGTGCTGGTGGACCGGGAGGTGCTGGTGGACCTGGTGGTGCTGGTGGACCTGGTGGTGTTGGTGGATCTAGAGGTGCTGGTGGTTTTGGAGGTCCTGGCGGGGTGGGAACTGGAGCTAGGGGAGCAGGGACAGGAAGCGATTGGCGGTGGGGAGAAAAGGGTAAAGACGGTGTACCGTATGGTACAGAAACTGAAGAGCAACGTCGCCGAAGATTAGCTGAAGAGGAAGCACATAGACGTTACGAAGAAGAAGAAAGAAGAAGGTTAGGTGATAAGGAGTATTATAGACGACTAGCAGAGAAGAGAAGACTAGAACTGGAAGCTGCAGGTGGAAGTAAGAAACATTTTTAATTTCACTTACTATTTTTAGTACACACAATCGTGTGAGAAATTGTAATTTATTATATTTATTTATTTTATGTTATATATTCCCTTTCGAAACGGCAGAATATTATGGATCAAAAAATTTTGTAACATCTTAACTGTACCATATTCTTACAAATAAATATATCTTATATCTTATCTTATATCTTAAGTATGATAAATTGTTGGTAAATCTTAAATTTAAATTCCAGGAAGCAGGAAATACGGTGGCGGGGCGTTAGGTGCCGGTAAGTGATACACTTACTTTAATTCAATGTTAATACTTTTACCTTTACCAAAGATTAAAAAAAGTTTTTGAACACAAGTCAAGCATTAGCTTGACTTAAGTATTACAAATTGCGAAATTACTTAACGTACGGAATGAATATTCTACATGTCGATGCGGTATGTTTTAAGTGATCAACTGTTTAATCAGATTACGATCCTGAGCATGAAGCTGCCCTAGATATCTTGCACAAAGAACTACAAGCCCGTGGAATTGAAATGTTCTACCAACAGCCACAAACCACGCTCACGCATGCGCAGGCCTCCGATTGGTAGGATTTTACTGCTGATTTAATTAGTCATCATCACTTAATGAGAGATCATTCCGATTTAGTTAGTAGTAATAACACAATATATAAACTTAATCGCGGCTGTGAAGTAGGCTACACGCTGTGTAGTACCTCGTCCTGCGCCGCTGCTGGCGAATGTATTTGATAAGTACTGCGCAGCGACTGGCCTTCCGTTGAGGGCCGCCATTCATTTTTCAGCGTACTGTCACACAATAGCTATCCATCACACAGAATATTATCATCATCTTCTATACCCAATGCTTAATTATTTATAAACCAACATGCCTATAAGCAAAGACAGGTAATACATAACCGGACCCCCAGTTGGTACACAGTAAAAATATTAGATTGATGTGACAAATATAGGAATATAGGAAATGGTATTATGCGCCTTTTTCTATCCAACTTTGCGGTTTTTATTAACAACAATACTTAATTCGCTCAGGATCGCTATGGAGGAACCCATGAGAGTGGATAAGACTGTCAGGGAATCTGGAGACACAGCCCGTCTTCAAAAGAAGTTCGAAAGGAAGCTCAGTGCAGTTGTCAGTAAAGCAACTCCTCCGGATTTGTACGACAGCATGCAAGGTAATTTTAACACCCATATTTTTTTTTTGTAAGCCTGTAACGCACATAATTTATCGGTGATAGGATCTAAGACCTATCAATTCCTATCTCTGGTAATTTTTGACAGTAAAGTCCTTAAAGGTATCCCCGGTATATACCAATGCAAAAAAATTAAAGAGCTGCTTGGATAGGCTTTAACAACTGATTAACTAAAGATACAAACAACTTGACTTGTACCGCGCATAAGATCAATTCTGTTAAATATTAGATTAAATGTAAATTTTCAGTAAGTACTATCTACCAAACTTACACAACATAACTTCATTATTTTTGTTCAGACGTCGTCATTGAAAGCGCCCGCAGATTATCAGAGTTCTTCGTTGCTACAAGTGAGTAAACGCACCAGTTACTTTCTCTTCAATATGTTATTCTTTAATTACTTGTACCTAAGTACGGCCGCTTAATTTATAATTAATTACTTTATCAGATTACAAGGCCCTCGTTCGCGAAGCTCTGATATCAGAAATGCAGAAGCGCGGTAACGAAATTCTAGCAGAAATAGATGGCGCTGCTGAAAGCTTCTTCTTTGCTGCTCAAAGGTCTCGTAATATCCTCTAATTATTTAAGTACTTATTTAAAATAAAAATATTTATAACACTAAATTATGTTTTCTCCTAAATTAAAGGCTAAAGAAAGCGAAGACGTATGACCCTAAAGTACCGTGGTATCAAGTTGGGTATCTCTTAGCTAAGAAGATGGAAGATATGATTCGCTGTCGGTCGATGGCACGGAAACTTACTGCTACAATGAAAGGTAAAAAATATGATATGGAAAATAACAATTAAATTTTATTCATAGTGGAAACAGTTTAATTTAAATTATTATTTTTCTAGAACATATCAAAGAAGCAGCTAACTTTTTATCGGGACTGGTTACTAAACCGGGTAAGTTTTGATACCTACATACTCTATCTACGTATAGTCTTAATTCAAAACAACAAACTGTGTCTTCAACACGAGTTTTCTGTGTTCTAACTGTAACTGCGTATCTGATTTTTTCTTTTAAATGGAAGGATTTAAAAGAGTGTGTTTTATATAATTGTTGCGTATGATTTTCGTAAAGTAGGTTCAATAGATGATTTTTCAACCGGCTGAAAATTTTTGAAATTCGTATGTTATTCGCTATCAGTTAATTAAATTCTTGTACTTCTTGCAGATGATAAAATTGAGGCTTATATTGCCTTATTAGGTGAAATGGAAACTGCAGGTGATTCTCTGCTGATAGAGGGAGATATACCAAAAACATATAAGGAAGCAGCGTCTTAGTAAGTTTGTCTGCATCGAATGCCTCACAACGATTAATATATTTGCGATATATGATTATCTTGTCACGTTTACTCGTTAAAAGTCTTAAGTTCTAGTACTTCGTGTTAGCTAAATGTGCTTTTACATTTACAGTCTACGGCAACTAACTTCCTTTGAAGACCAAATAGGTCGCCCTAATAGTAGTTTGCAATCTACCACTCAAAACAAGCTTAAACGCCTAATGTCGAATGTCCCTCCAAGTGGATATAGTCAAGGCGTCATGGACAGTAAGTTTGTGTCTGTTTTAATGAATTACCAATTTTTGGCAGAGTTCGGCCGCAGTTAGCCTCGAGAGTTTCACGGCTTTATTGGACCAAGTTGGCGAGACTTTTATATGCCTCCAGCCAGGAGCCAACTTCTAACGATAGCAACAACAGCTATAGGAACCCGCTGGGGGGTTCGAACTTTGACTTCTGTCGTTGCTATCCATCATAACAAATAAGCAAGGGACAGCTGGATCAATTTATAACTTTTATAACTAATTTTACGGGTTCCTAGGGCCGTAGAGAATGCGCATCGGTGACGCAACGGGGGCGGTGTTTTTCCTCCCCGCAAACCTCACTTCACCCATGAAACCGAATACGAACCGAGTGCGGTGTGCAAGCATACATACACTTTTCATGGCGGCCACTTCGATTTGGTTTTGATCCGTCAAAAAACAACTCGAAGTGAGAATTCTCGAACTGAATACGAATCGAACACATATGAGTGCGCAAACATCCATACAATTACTAGGATTGCCAAACCGGATCAAAGCCGAATACGAATTAAATACGAGTATTTGCGTTTATATAATATAATAGTCGATATATAACTTACAATTTTTCTACTTTTTAGATGTAATCAACGAAACGGCAGGTCTACTTGTTTCCTACATAATGCATCAAGGTATTGTTTAATACATTTCATAACTACTTAAAATGATTAAAAAAAAAAGCAGCTGGAATGATGTTATACAAAATACTATTATCTTAGGTGAAAAAACAGAAGCTTTGAACGAAATGATTCACGCGATGGACGAAGCCGGTGACAGCGTACTTCTACGACACGGACCGATTCGGAAGTCCTTCAAAGAAGGCGCGGATTTGTAAGTTCTAAGTACCAAAACATGTAGAATATAACTATGTAAGCCACTCAAAGTAATTTGGACATTAGTGTATGTCCAAATTACTTTGAAAAAGAACGAAACGAGTGTAAATAATCCTTCAATGGTTCATAACTTTTTTGTTTTATTGTCAATACATAAAGATGATTCGTCGCTCTCTCCGAGTCCGTATCAATTTTGATATGTAAGGGAACAAAATAGACGGATCAAATGTTGACAGTTGCAGTGCCAACCGCTTTCCTGTACCACGAAACTCAAAACAGCCATCTAGCGATTGTGACGAAAAAACTGACGTCTAGTCACTTGCTATCGTCATGTAACTTAGTAGAGGTTAGGTTTACTATATTCTTTATCTGGTCTCGTGTACCTTACCTTAGTAAGTATACTAAAAACCATATAACAGATATGGTTTTCAGTGATTGATATATTTATTGATATGACGATGATACTGACTTTACGTATAGCAGACAGAAGTAAAACTGAAATTGAATCAATTTTTAATAGACTAAGAGGGAAGAACACAGATCAACTTAGTACGCTCAGTGCAGACCCAGTCGTGACAAGGAAGATACAAATTAAACTAACCAGTTTAATGCAAAACAAAACATCTGAGAAATATCAGCCACTTATAGATGGTAAGCTAAAATCATTGTGAATTGAATGTGCATATATTTAATTTATTTTCAATTACGTTATTTTTACATTGATATCGGTCTTATTTTAAAAGTCTGTTATAGCTAAGACAATATTAAATTTAGCAATTTAAACATTTTACATTTACAGATGTCATCGAGGATGCTACGATGTATCTTGCTGTACATTTCCTACAACCTCGTAAGCTTTTATATTCTTGAATTTAGTTAACTATGTGTAATTTATCGTTTATTTTAACACAATTATTTGCTTCGTATAGAGGTAATCAAGGTCTGCAAGTGTATGAAGAACGTGTTCGTGCAGTGCGAGCTGTGGTGCGACGAGATCCTGCGGCGCGTGGCGCGGCCGTGCTGCACGTGCTCGCAGCACGTGTCTGCGCAGATGCTGCAGGACCTGGCGCCCGCGCAGCGCATGCGCATCTCGCCTGGCTCCTCGCACGTCTTCTCGCCCGGCCTCGAAATATCTCTCAGTACATGCCCCTCCAAACAATTCAGACATGAAGGGTTCGGTTCTCAACACAAATGTCCAGCTCCTAATCCGACACCCGGCTGTTTTCAAGAGGCAACCACTTCTTACCTCATGTATGCCTCATCATACGATCAGAGATTTGGCGATACAATCCGGATGACGCCGTCAAGCTCGTCGGAATCAGATTACTCAACATCTAGAACTCCGGTGGAGCCATCGAAGCGTTCCTCCACTCTTCAATCACTTTTGAATGATATACACTCAGATAATTTAAAATATTTAGGAGAACAAGGGACAGCATTTGAAAATAATAAACCAAAGGTTCCAGAAAACTCGTCGCCGTCGTACCATACTCCAGAAAGTACATTGTTTTCTAGTCCAAATCAAGATGGGAAAAGTAACTTTCCCTACAAACATTATCCAACAACGATGTTTGCTAACGTTCAAATGCCTGAAAGACCTCCGACGATGATGCAAGCTAAAAGTGGATACAGCTCTCGTAAGTTACTTTCTTTTTGACATCAAAGCAAATTCATTTACATTTACTTAAATCTCTATTATTATCAAAGCTTTTCTGTTTTGGTAAAATTTGGTTATATTTTCCACCTTTTATTTTACCCTTTAAGCAAAACTACAACAACCGTGTTTTTTTTAATTTAATTGATTTTATTGTTATTTATCTGATCAGATCTGATCGAAGCTTAAAGAAATAAATAAGTAAACCATAGAGCGCGCCATGAACGGTTGGCTCTAGTATGATCATGTCAAATCGTAAATAAGTGCCAAAACAGAGCGCACCGTTTTATTAAAAGTAACTCAAACCCCTAATAATATCGGAACCGTCGATATTTTCGCATAAACGTCTGTCGTCGCAATAGAATGTATGGAAGAGCAGTAAACGAGCGTTGTGCATTTAGCTAAACATGTGCTTACGCTTAACGTAACGGGCTACTAGCGATGCGCACACTTTGTTTGTCTATGTTTACTCTAAGGGTAGAAACAATTTTAAAGTAATTCATTATCATCCACAGCCTTTGTCATCCCACTGCTGGGCATAGGCCTCTCCTTTCATTTGCCATTCTCTCCAGTCCTGTGCCAGTCTCATCCAGATTCGACCCGAAACTTTAGTGTATGTCGTCGACCCACCTTGCTCGCAGACGACCGACGCTTCTAATTATTAACATTTTATTAGGGACCCCTATAATATCAACGGACCAAATGGCCGACTGGCACGCTATGATGGTAAGTTTGATGTGGAACGTGCAGGCTTGGCGGGATTGGATTCAAGAGAACATCAGTCGCGCGTTAGCATACCAGCACAATGCGCATGTCAGTGGAGGTACCAAGTTTTTTAAAGCATTTCACATAGATAGTGCTGATACCTGTAATTCATAATATGCATTTTACGGAATAGTACTCATATGATTCTTTCATTGCAGATGAAAACGGGGACAATTGGTCTACGTTCCAACGTAGAGTTTCTACCGAGGCTCTACAATGGCGCCAATATAGCATGTTTAGCCGACAACTTACGACACGCCTTGCTTTGAGGTATAAGGACAAAGAAGTAAGACACCAACATTTTTTAACATTATATTTAATGCCATAGCTTACATCAACTATTTCCGATGTGCTATTGGAACTGAGAACTGAGTAACGAACCCAAAATTGTTTAAAAGCAATTTGGGTTCGGTTCGATTTTAAAACAGTGGTAATGAAACGGAATTTGTTTTTTGTTAGATTGTTTCACCAATACGAGCTACGGTTAAAACAAAGAAGTACTTGGAATGTCAGGAGGATATGCTGGAGATCATAGACATGTTCAATAGATGGACGCAGTGGCTTACCTTAGTGGTGAGTACACTTTAGTCTTGCAAAAGATGGCTTCATCCCCAAATGGCTGATGAAACCCACTGAAGGCCAAAGGTCTTTCGCTGTCTTCTTCTAGCCACGTATATTACCTTCAACTTATTTAGAAAAAACTTGGAGCCGTCTTTTTTGAAACAATCTTTTGAAATAATATACTCGTCCTTTGTATACAGGTAAAAGAAACTGATTGTCTGCAGCATGTTTCGGGTTCGGATGTGCCTTTATATCAATTGTGAGTTATTATTATGTATACAGGATGTTACCGAAAGTGTATAGAAGAGCCTCTTTTGGATAGATAATATACCCTTTCGGGGTAACACCTGTATATATTTTTACTAAATTTAAAATATTAATATTGGGTTTTTTAAACAGGCGTTGGAATCATTTAAAGAAGAAAGTCGAAGAGTATTCTAAAGATTGGATTAAATACAACATGCACTTAAAAGTGTCTTGGGAACAGAAGTATAATTCCATTATTGCAGGTAATAAATCACAGGTTTAAAAATTTATTGGTATCAACTCAATGCCTTTATTTACCTTGTACATCAAGTATTATTTATTTATTATTATATTAGAACATCAAAATTCCCCTTTGATTTGCTGTGTTTGATGACATAGTTGTGGCTTAATAGTAATTTAACATATGGGCAGACTACTTGCCATCGTGGAAGCACCCTGGTCCGGTGTGGGTGGTAAGTGCGTGCGGCGCGGTGCCCAGTGGTGCAGTCGCCGCAGGCATTCACGACGGAGAAGTCATTTGGGTTGCCAGGACTACTCACAAGTATGTTTTAAATAAGGTTCATTACATATTTTTTAAAACTTTCTCTTGATTATAGATATCTTAAAATTGTCTTATATATTCGTCAAAATTAAGAAAAAGCTACATGCTTAAGTAAAATTTCACCAGGCATGTTGCGAATCCAATCATTTTATTGTACCTATTATAACATGATCGTGGGTACAGTAGATCACCTAGAAGCTCAAAACCCAACCAAAGATCTGTATATTTTTAAGTTGTCTACTCGTACTATTTTCCCGATAGCAATTTTTTTTTAATTGCCTACGTAGGTGCAATGTACTGCCAGCGGCACTATATCCCTCCAAGCATTGTTGCTTGGTGTATGCTGAAGAGGCAGTACATCACTACACTAAATATCAGGTAAGCATACTTACTCTCATATTGTATATTGCAAGGATTCAAACTGTTAGTGCTTGTGCATGAAGGTCTCAAGGCAATAGGAAAAGTTCTAGGCAAGAGATATGACCACGTTTTGAGTCTATAAAATCCTTTGTTTGCCCTTAGAAGCCTTACCGGGCGTTAGGCATTAGGAACTGTGCGTCCCTGCATTGTTACTTTGAATCCTACCTAACTAATGATTTGACCCAGGTGATGTGTAACGCGGAGGTGAAATGGATGGCGTGGCGCGGCGGCTCTATCAGTGAGCGCGCGGTGCGTGTGGCGACCGGCGTGCACGTGGGCCGCGTGCACTACCGCGGCGACCATCTGCTAGGCGCCGTGCACGAACCCCACTACCGCTGCCACGTTGTCATATTCGGCAGACCTTTTGCTTTTAACTTCTACGAGCTGCTTATGATTGCTGATCCTAACGGCAACTGATGGAAAACTCCATTAATTAGAGTCCTAGTCTAAATTTACGTGCTATTTTGGGTTCAATTGTATTGATTTTTTTCTTTGACCTCTAGACAAGTTTTTAAAATGAGATGCTAAGTTGCAGAAAGTTAGGTTCATTGCAGCAATCTATACTAAGGGAAACTGAGGTCACACTGGGTTGTTTTTTTTAATTACTCTACGTATATTTCCTTTTCTTTACGTCGCTTGTACAGGTTTGGGAAAAATAATTGTGTTCGTTGGCAACTACTTATTTATAACTTGCCTTGATGATTAGATTTACGAAATTCGTAAATGTGATGTGTTGTATAGTTTTGTATCGAGAAGTCGAATAACTTGCGAGAATCTTTTTATTGTCTTTATTATTTTTTTATTTTGATATATATTATATTTTGTTTTGTACTATATGTTTTTTTATTATATCTTCACCACAAACTTTTTTCTCTATATGGCTTCTGTACTTTCTTCTGGTTTATCTTCTTTAATCTCCACCTTTTCTATCGTCCCCGTGCTACCAGACAGTCTGACTAAATCTCCTGTTTTGAATATATCCGTAGCTTGCGCTGCACCTACGATGCACGGCAATCCATACTCTCGTGCTATAACGGCACCTAAAAATGGTATAAGGTAAAGCTGATGAATTTATTCTTAAATGATTCTACTTACATAAAAATAGGTGCAGATTTGAGGAAAATATAAAAGTAGGTATAACTAACCATGTGAGATAAGTCCACCAAGTTCCGTGACGATGCCTGTCAGGAGCGGAAAGTATGGCGACCATCCTATATCAGTCGCGTGCGTTATCAGGATATCACCACGCCGCAAATCACCGATCTGCAAAAAAACAAGGTTAAAAAAAGACAAAATTATTTATTAAAAATTAGAAACCCCGTCGCCAAAACAACGAACTATAAAGTAAGAGATGATCAATGATGATCAAGTTGTATTCGTTGACATTTCAGTCGGGGAACTTCTAAGTATGAACGGTTCCCAATGATGCCCGTTTTCCACTAAAGCTACACTCGCGCTATCAAGACAAATCTAATGACGCACCATTTTTACACAACTATGCGTAAAAGGTGTGCATCACTGGTGTGCAGGGTGCGGGGTAGCTCCAATAGCATTCTAAACATGATAGCAAGTCGGCTAGATTGCACATACATGAATCGCTGTAGTGCTATTTCTCACGGAATGACACAGCGGTGAGTCACAGTGCAATTTAACCCATAAATGTGTATATTTATAATGTCACTTTTACTAACATAATTTAAGTTATACTAACAAAATATTGTTGTCTTGGTTACTTGTAATAATAAAATTTAATAAAAAAAAAAAAAAAATCGGTCTAGCCGTTGAGTAGACGATCGGACATAAAAACGGACATACATACATACAGGTACCTAAAACACATAACCCTTATTTTTTGGCTTTGCCGCAGTTAGATTATAATGATTGTCTAAATTGATAGACCTTTTAACTGCCGCACTCAAGAGACGTTAACTATTACTTAAGGGATTTCTTCTTTCGGTACTGCATTTTGGGTTTGCAAGCTATTAGAAACTGTTTCTTTGACACTATACCTATTTAAACAAAGTTCATACAGTCTTACTATAATTACCTCAGATAAATCTTTGACTACACAAGCCCTGGCGACCACCTCTCCTCCATTCACCGACGTCGCTTTTATCTTAACATCGCCGGACATCACTTGCGGTCCCTTAGTTTCCAAGGCTTTCACCCACCCAAAGTTCAATTCCGAAAACTTTAACTTACACCACCCCGGATGGTAATGCTCACGTTGAAGAGCCCTGTTAACATCATTGATGGTTAAATATGTGTGTATTTAAAAATATATATTACAAACTTCGAGTGGGAAAAACGACAGATTTTTCATATTAAACTAGTTACAAGCATTTTAATATTGCTAATTAGACAGAGAGAGCTATACTATCATACTAATCTGGGGCTGCCCCGTACAAGTCGTCGTTTTGCGAAAAAGAGACAGAACATGCGTCACCTACTAATTTTAAAAGCCTAGAACTTTTTTACTTCTGTATATTTTTATCATAAATATATAAATATATTTGGACAACATAACATACATTGCTCTGCACTCAAAGTAAGTAGCTAAAGCACTTGTGTTATGGAATTCAGAGTCAACGAGGGTACCACAAACACTCAGACCCGAGACAATGTAGAAAAAAGGTATTTTACATTGATTTGGCCGGGGATTGAACCCGGGACCTCAGATCTGGCGACACCTTGAAAACCGGTGTGTACGCCAAGTTTAACACAGGTCACTATTATGCATAATATGCAGACACTAGTCCGTAGTCCACCTTCCGTACAGTTCATGATAGTATAGCAAGACAAAAATAAAATTTCACCGTTTCTTACTTTTTCAATAGAGCGGGATTCCTGGTTGTAATATAGTCATTGAGCTCATGCAGACGGAAATGGAACACAAGTTCAGGATGCGGGATGTACCACTTTCTGACTAGCATGCGGCCCAACCGTAGGAGTCCAATCCTTACTTTATGGATGGCCAGTATCAAATAAGCCTTCGTAGTCTCTCTGTGCCGTACGGTGCGTCGACATAACGGTAGAACATACCGCAGAACTTTCCTGAAATATAGTCGAACTCCTTTATTACCTTTCATGGACATATTAAGCTACGTTACTAATTTAAAAACATCGAAAAATCAACAAAACTGTACCTATACGATAAGTTGTAAGCTAGCCTTTGAATCTACAGGGTGTTATCAAAACGCTATTTAATATCTATGTAAAAGAGTGTGAAGAGTATATCGGGTATAGAGTCAGGTAACAAAATTAGTTAAGAGTTAATCTATACTTATAATAAATCTGTAGAGAGGTCAATTCTGTACATCAAATATATTTTCAAAATAACTATCAGGGGGTGATTAGTGATCGATACTGATGCCAAAAATGCAATCAGTAAAATTTTTGTCTGTCTGTCTGTCTGTCTGTCTGTATGTTCCTTATAGAAACGAAAACTACTCGACGGATTTTAACGAAACTTGGTACATTTATTCTTCATACTCCTGGGCAGGTTATAGTATACTTTTCATCACGCTACAATCAATAGGAGCAAAGCAGTGAAGGGAAATGTTGGGAAAACGGTATTTTTTAAGCTTCCGTCGCGTATGCAGCCTTAATGGTTAAAGCTACATAGAAACCATGTACGACGGAAATGTTCTACATAAAATTATCTAAAAAATATCCCACAACAGCATATGTCTATCTTTTATGGTTGACTCACAATAACACGTGTAACTCCCGATAGCTTAGCAGTTCGGAGATTTCTTTACTCTCATTATATTTGTTTACTCTTACGTTTATAATACTCTCACTCATCCCTAATTAAAAAAAGTTTACATTATTACCTATTCAATAAAAAAAGAATCATAGAAATCGGTATAGAAACACCAAACTTATACATGAAATACGATAATAAGCCATCGCGCCGCGCCGTCGCGCGTGAATACTGAATCATGCTAAAGGATTATTTTTGTGTAACGTGACATATTATATTTCCCTACTAAAATACGAAAGTTAATCTGTCTGTTACATCAAAACCACTGAACAGTGAGGAAGGACATATGCTACTTTTTTACGAAAAACGACGGAAACGCGGACGAAGTCGCTGGCAAAAGCTAGTTAAATAATATAATTGATATCCAATTTTTCGCATCAATTATTCGACACCAAAAATCAATGTATCTTCCAACATTTAGCGAGTGACGTAATAAGATATTGACCCTCGTAGTCCAGTGACAGGTTTGTAATTATCTTTGGTGTAAAAATTGATGCGAAAAATTGGATATCAATTATTTAATTAACTCGTTTTAAGATGAAATTTTGTAAACTGACTCTATAGGTGATGTAGGTACTTTTTACGCCTTTTAGATAGATATGACCTTTTGGCAACACCCTGTCTACCTTGAAACTAGCCTTACTTATATACTTACGTAAATAGTGAACATGAAACACTGTCTTCTACTCACTTGGTACTTGATTTTTGAGGACTGGTTAAGGCATCTATCATGTCCTGGCCACTTCTAGCTTGTTTATTTTCTTCATTTGTAATGCGTAAGTTCTGAAGCACTTTCATCATTTCGTCTGGCACCAAAACCCACGGTTTTGTTACTAAATCAAACTGAAAATTGACATCAGTACGTGATTACTCTGGTTTAGAATGAATAATCTTGGTAAGAATGTAAAAATACGTGTGGTTTCAGGACTGCAAATGTAAGTAGAAAGAATTCAGAACATATGTCCTCAGCTTTACTTTGGACTGTCAAATTTTCTTATGCAACTGATATAAAGCCAGCTTCCTACGATGCGCGATATGGCGGACCACCCCGTGTCGCGCTACGTGGGCGTGGGATTCGTCCGTAATAGCAGACGCATCTGCGCCGGTCTATCTCAATCCACCGCGGTCCGTGGTGATTCGCTATTTTGCGCACCGTGGAAAACCGTCTTAATATGAACTCTCTGTCAATGTTATTATAATAAAAATCACCTCCATAATGGCGCGATATCCGTGTTGGTCCAAAAATCCCCGAACATCAACGTAAATATCGTCATGGAAATTGACTTTTAGCCATTGAAGCGCTTTCTTTGGGTCTAAAGCTCTAAACTCTTCGGCCCGTCCAGTCTTTTCTATCTTCCGGACTATGTTGGCTAAGGCCACCGGCACCTCGGCCGATAACACGTCACCTGAACTAAATAGGCCACCTATTTCATTGCACTGCTCTGGAGTGAAGTCTAAAACACAATTTTCATTATTTACCACAAAAGATAAGTATCTGCTAGAAATAACTCATTATCGTATCCGTTAATTTCCTACTGCGTGAATTTGCAATTTTAACCAGCTAAAAAGATCAGACACCTGCATGCTATCTATCGACATCATTACATTATCTTAATCCGCTAAAATTATACCTACAGGTCACAAGTAGGTAGGTACATAATGTCAATTAAAATAACTCTAAAATAACAAATAAAACAATATTCTATTTAAGTAAGTACACTTGCCTGCATTTCCTTCTAAATATACATTCATGGCTACGAATTGACTGCAAGTACTGGCCGTGCTAGTTAAACTGTGGTTGTTCGAAAACAATAGCATTTTCTGCTGTGATTCCCGAAGACTTGTGTACAACTCTTCAATGCTATCAACTTCTATGTCGTAATTTAATGTACTTATAGCTTTTTCGGAACTCTCCATTCTTCGTTTAGATGTCAACATGGACTAGAAATGAGAACAAAATACAAATCTATTTTCTAATTTAATAATGAATCACCCAAATGTACGCACATAACTTTCGAACGAACACCTAATTAGATAATTCCTTATTTTTTTGTTTGTTATTCATGTCAGGATAAAGTTTGTATACAAAAATATTATATAAATATATTTTTTTTAATCTCATAATACCAAAAGTGAGTGAGTGAATGAGAAAATTGGTACGTAGGTGAGGTAGGTAGGGAGATTAGGTAGGTAGGTAGGTAGGTATGTAGCGTAGGTCAGTTGACGGGAGAGTAAGTAATATATAAAACAAACTTCATGACCGACCAAAATGTACAGTAAGTAATAGGTATGTTTCCTAATTTTTTTTTAATGTCCGCCTGGTAGATTTATGAATTTTATTGTAAACGTATTTTTTCTTTTTTCCTGCAAACAAAAAATGAGCAAAATACAGAGAACGGAAACTACGCGTGACGTCACTCCTCGCTACGATTTTTACCAAGGCGTGGCGTCATAAGCCCCCACTCCGAAACTTTAAAGCGCTATATCTTTGTAATTTTGTATTGTTTTGATAAAAGAAAAAATACGTGTCTAATATTTTTTTATTATCTAACTGACGGACTAAATAGATTTTAACTTTTCATACCCAGGAAACATCCCTATTACTTTACATTTCTAACCCCCGCATTCTAAAGTGCTGAACAATTTTATACATTGTCAAATCTACTGATCACGGCTGTGATTGGCTGAGGAAAAATTATTACTAACAACCAATCACAGCGCTTAACATAAGATTTGTGTTGATCAGCCTTTCAGAAACCTGAGGTAAGTCCCCATTATGTATATATAGGTAAGGTAAGGTATACCTTAAGAATTTTTATGGTACCTGTATCATAAGCCATATTTGACTTAATTTGTCGAGACAATAAGGAGGCCGTCTGTGTATCGCTGTTTTCATAATCATATCATCAGCAACTTTGTGCCCGTGAATTGCAAATTCCACTAAGCGTATGTTTACATCCATTTCATGAGGAACCTTTCTGTAGACTGACTAAAAATTAAAAATAAATTATAATAATATGGTTAAAAATAATTCAAAAGTCATAAAACAAAATATCGTTATGGTGGTCGACCGCGGTGTAGTTGTAATAGTCAGGACAAATGGTCTCTATCTAAGTTTTGAGAACACTGAGGGGAAGACGTCGTCTAGGGTCTAGTGGAATTTAAAATATCAACAAGCCTATTAGTAACCAAGCCATTTTGTTTTTTTTTGGTTCAGAAACCCTCATTAGCGTTATTAAAAGAGTTTCATCACAATTTGATCAGTAGTTTAGGTTAACAAAGAGAAAAAACATACAAACATTCATTTTAATTTACATAGTTAATATACTTACGTTATAGAGCGCTATGGTACATCTATTGTGGGTAAGGAATACGCTCTTGTCGTAACCACTTCCGTTCGTACTGATAATATTATCCATACCTTCTGCCAAAGGCATTACAACCAAGTCATATGTCATAGCAGTTATAGGCTTCGGTAAAACCTGTTGGGAAAAACGAATGCTACATTCAATAAGTTAAACAAACTGTATTTGTTATAAAATTAAAAAACCCGAAGGCCCTGCTTACTGCTAAGTAATAAGTAATTTATTTTTTTAGGATTTCTTATTACAAATTACATTTATTAAAACATACAAATTTTCTGTTCTCTAAGTCATTTTTAAACTAAATTGATACATCTCTCGATAGGTTTTAAGAAAAAAAAATGATGGTGTAAATAGCGCCAAAAATCAGTCATTGTTATTTTGATATTACCCAGTGTCAATCACGATTGAGACGTATCTAAGACGTATCTGAGACGTATAAGGATAAAATGAAAAGGCAAAATAACATTACTTAGGTACTATTATACATTGCACACTAACCTCGCCAGTGTTTCCAAATGAAAGCAGCTCATCATCGGCCATGATGGCCGAATCCAGTTCATGTAACAGCTCCTCGTCGGTCCATCGATCCAGCGATGTAATAGGACGTGCTTGCAGTAAGAATATCTCAAACTATATGCAAAGAAATTGTTTTATCATTGAGCAGCTAATATAATCAGTCGTAATCGCTTAGTTTTATTATTTTTGTTCTCAAAACTCTGATAAACCTTACCTCTGTTACAGCCCACTCTATATCTCTGCCAGCGCCCCACAGCTCTTCCTGAGAAACTCCGATTCTTGCTAGTTTTAAAACTTGTTCATCTGTGATACATGCCACGTTTCTTTGGTCTTCCGGAACATCTTCCATAACAATCCCACTGCCCTCTGTCTTGACGCGCTGGTTCTTAGAACCTAACTCAGTTTTTAATATAGTGAGTTCACCGGTTGTGTCACGCCTCACAATGACGGTATCAGGTTCCACTGCACCGGAGACTACACTCTAGATAATTAAGTTAGTAGATATAAATTATAAAAATTATAATTAATATTTCAAAGTGTTGAAAGAAGAACATACCTCGCCAAGTCCATAATTTGCGGTAATGAGAAGTTTAGAAGGATCTCCGTGCGCTGGGTGCCGCGTGAACATGACGCCGGCGGCGCGGGGCGTCACCAGCGCTTGCACGACTACGCCGCCGCCACACAGACACTCCTGACCATTTTGCCTGGAACACAAGCGACACAATACAATTACATAGCTATACTTAGAGGTAGGGCTTTTACTGATAATAACAAATGAACCAAATATACCTGCGATAATAAGCACTGGTGAAAGCGAACATGGATCCCCAGCATTTCTGGATACCTTCGAGAATGTCACTGTCACTTATGCATCCAAGTATCGTTTCATTTTGTCCGGCAGCCGACAATTCCTCGCTATCTTCTCCAACGGCTATTATAAAGACAATTAAATATTATATGTAGTAAAAATTGTTAATTGTTTTCAAACTGTATAACAATTTTAGACAATTCAGTTACCTGATGAACGTACTGCAAATCTTAATTCAGGACCAAGGTACTGCTCCGTTGCTTTAGCTCTCAATTTTTTTATCTGTTCCAGAATTTCATCTCGGACCTCTTCTCTAATTTCTGTACTTACGAAAAGTTCGGATGCCCTGGCAATGAAAGATATATATATATGTTTTTATGTTTTTCTTAATTATATTTCAACAACCGCAACCATAAACACTCACGTTTTACATTTTTCTTTAAAGTTATCTTCGTTATAATCTTCATTGGCAGCCTCTATCTCACGAATTGCAGCCAACAGTTCAGGGTTGAGTTCAAGATGTTTTTCTAAGGCTTTTGTGGTCAAACAAAATCCAGGTGGCACTCGATAACCCTGTTTTAGTAAAATGAGCCGAGTTAGAAACGTCAGTAGGTATTAACATAACTGTATTGCATAACCTTTTGAGTACAGGTTGCAAGATATTGGACGAAGATGTATTGATTTAACCAAGGATGTTTAATTTTGTATTCTCATCTGACCTCCTCTTTCTGCATAGACGCCAGCAAGGCCAAAGATGCCCCTTTTCCTCCGACATACATAGGACAAGCTGCGGCGCGATCTTCTAATGCCACGCAGTATCCCACCTCACCTGCTTGTTTCTCATTTAACCACTTGAGGAGACGAGCTGGGGCGATCCGCGATGGCTCAGATATAACTGTAACAAATATTACTAAGACCGGCTTTCCTGGTTACGATAAAAGTTAGACATGAAACACGTGAAATTTACACCACACACATGCCTTTATAAAGGCTCAATAAGTAGTAAAGTGACCGAAATTAAGGCACTAAAATATGATTAAAATAAGTGTGTGAATTTATATGTAAGTACATTTATATACCTAATGGTTCATATCCGAGCTCCAAAATGCCAGTCCCGGGCTCACAGTTGATGTCCACTTGAAGGGTACGATACACTATTTCTTGCTGGTAAGGGACTCCACTAAATAATTTGCCACCGTCAGCGTTAATCCTTAGCACCAATTTCAGGTAACTAGTGTCGGCTAAAACAAAAGAAATCATATTTTTAAATAATTCAATATACTTGCAATATTTCACTTCGAATTGAAAACGCAATGCTGAATAAGATGATTAAATATACATAGAACAGCATTGTAACTTACTGCCCACATTAATTGTGTAGACGTCAGGTATCCTACCAGGCCTCTCACAGAAGTCTGACATTTGTATGTCGGTATAGTTAATAGTCCTCGTCGTGAAGTCTGGGTATCTGACAGATCCTGATATGCAACTAAAATCGAAAATAATAAGAATCACGTCAGTCATGAATTTGGTACTTAGGTACATAATTTTTATCCTATCTTATTTGAACCTATGAACGTAACTAGTAATTTAGAATGTTACTAGAGAATAAGTCACTTACTGCGTCAAAACGTTTTTGTAGGACAAGCAATGGAGCTGAATGGCAGTTCCATCTCTAGCCACCGTGGTTATGGCCACGGACCTTCTCAGGCCCTCGTAGGCATGAGGAGCCCATCTCCTCTCCTTAACGCCTCGAGTCTGGAGGTACACACTCTTGTCGGCCTCTCCTTCCTCATTGAACGACTGGAAACGACCCTGCACTGTACCCCATTGAAGCCAACCACCTTCTTCCCATTTGCTCCTAATAGAAAAAAAAATGAAATGGTTTGCTTGATTTTTCATTTCATATTTATGAATACCGAGTTCGAGTAGGTACCTCTAATGCAATCATGTATAGACTTACAACATATACGGCCACTGGGCGTCACGCCACGTTTCAAGAGCCAACGTCTCAGCGGCCAACCTATTGTTCCAATCTTCTGGGTATTTTATCGGTTTCGTAGCTGATGCCCATCTAGGAAATAACACATAAAATAAAATCAAATAAATTTTGGGTACTAAAAGATAACACGGTCAATTTCCATTAAATCTTTTAATACTTACAAAAGGTTTAATTTGACATGTTGCGTGACGCCATCCTCAACTCGTGTTAAGAGACCGTTGTACAGAAACCTATATCGTTCTTGATTTTCTAAGACCTGGATCTTGAGACCATTTGCACTCCAACCGCCATCGACACTTTCCCAGGCACAGACAGCCGTATCAGGATGCTCTGGAGAAATATAGTAGTCTTAGTACCTATTCATTGTGACCTCATTAGTTAAATAGTCAACCATTTAAAATCTCTATACCTACCTAAGCCATAGATGCCTGTTATCAATCGTGTGTATGTAAATCGCAAATGCAGTAGGTACATGCAAAGTCTTCAACATTTATTTAAAGTATAGCTATTATGATCGTTAGTAATTTGAAGATAAAACTATCATGATTAAAATTAAAAATCTGCTTTACGTGGTAATTTGTAAGTTGTTCCATCAGACAATTTGACGTGCAGCACAACTTCTGCCAGCGGCTGCCTCCCGCACAGTTTGCGGATAGAGAGCAGCAGTGTGGAGCCATCGGGTGCAGATGTCCGGACCGCGAAGCTGTCCCATCCTGAATACTGTTCTGTTCGGGGCAGCTCGTGTAGTCGCGTCGGCTTCAATTTATTCTTCCAGCGACCAACTGCGTACCGCGCGAATAACAGTCGCAGCGGGTAATTCCAGCCTGCCATTAAAAAAACATCGCAATCCTCTTAGTAGGTAAATACTTAGTTCCAAAGCTTCGATTAAATATGAGGCACGATCGTATGAAATATAAAAATGATCAAGTTTAGATGTAGGGATGGTACTTTGTGTGAGATGCGTCGATGTCTCTCTTTGTTTTACAATACTGTGGCGATAATCATGGTTCTAACATAGGTGCCGATCTGAGGTGCACGTGCAGATCTTCTTTTTATGGAAGTTAGATGACCCTTTTTGTTACTGGTTCATGATAAACAGAAAAAAGAAGCATTATTTATGACCGGACCAGTATTGGAGTATATCTTTGCCTTACCCCGGACCTCTTTGGATCCCTCTGTAAACTTATTAGGTACCTACCTACTTATGCTGAGTTATTATTATGAACGTATTATATTCAAGTATTATTAAGGTAGGTAGGTACCAATGTAGGTATTGATGATAAAGATTTTAAAGGAGTAGCTTTGTTAGTACCTACCTATGCTTTCAAAGTAGATACAAGATCCGGAAACAATCTAATCATAGTTAATCGCCTAATCATTGTGCAATAAAAAATTAAACTAATAATTAGACAGGTACCTACTGGTATAATTTATTATACCTGTCTTTAAAAAAATATAAATAATAATATATAAATAATATAATGTAGATACCTATACAATGAAGGCTACCACGGATAAGTCGCAGAAATGTCAAATGCCATAGTTTGTTGGTGGGTTACGCAGGCTTATTAAAGAATTCTCTAAATTTTGTGCATATTTTTAATTACTGTGATAAAAAAAATAAACTGCAGTTACGAAAAAAGGAACAAAATGAAGCAGTTTAAAAAAATATCTAATTCGGAGGTTTGTTTATTTTTTACACACATATATTATCCTTAAGAATGCTTATTTACCGAGTTCACTGCGCCATAGTGCGGCATACTCGATATGGTTGGATACTTTATGATGTTAATATATTATGAAATATGATTTAAAAAACTTTGATTTCGCGCTCGTATCTAGGAACAAACTTTGACAGTTAACGCGCCAGTGGTGCCAACTGGTTAGCAGAATAACGGTAGCGTAATTGAGATACGTTTTCCAACAGTATCTTAGCTTATCTAAGTACCTATACCTACACTTACATTAAAATAATTTATTTACTTACCACCATTCTTATATCCACCCTTATTCGGAGTTTCCTTCTTGAAAATAAGTAAATACAGCACCAGAGCACCAGTTATTAATCCAGATTGGAGAAGAATATCAAATAAATCCATCATTCTACTTTGTATAATAAACAAAAACTGAACGCTGATTACATTTGTGATCAAAGTCAACCAGATAGGTATAGTGCGCACGTTGGCCACGCGCGGTAGACTGCCCAAAACAAGTGTTGATAACACAAACGCAGCTGGATTTAATCACTGTTAAGTAACTATCTGTAATCCGCTGATCAGATAACTACAAGCTATACTCGTAAAAGGAGGATATCATAATTTACGTAATCTGTGTAATTACTGAGATTCCACAATGAACGACGAACGGTGCCGTCTCAAAAACAAGGCAGTGAATCATTGATGCAGACGCGTTGAGACGTCCTAAAAAACTAGACAATAGAGTTGGACTATGTGCATCTACTTGAGGTCATATACAGAATGTCCTAGAAAGCATGGACGATCGGGTTTCCAGAATCCAGAACTTTAACTTTAAAGCCGTAGAGATAGCCGTAGGAAATAATAGGATAAGTATCGGCTAAAATCCTGTAATTAACCCTCCAAGACTTCAGAAAATTTTAAGATTAGGTACTTAAGTTTTCAATTAATTTATTTTCAAGGTTCTATTGTTTGGCACATCTTATCGTAGCAAATGATCAAAAATCAGGTAGGCACATTATTTAACTATTTTAGAAAAAAATACGGTACATGTATTGCGACTCACTACGGCAGTGTAATTCGCTGAGATAAGTACCTATTATGAAAATCAGAATTTGGTTAAAAATCACGAAAAATCTTATACCTCCAAAACTACAAATAATCGCGGAACATTCATATGGGTAATTCGGATACCTCAGTGTACTCGACATCTGATCGTCGATGCTTTCTAGGACACCCTGTATATTAAATAACAATGTAGGAAGTGGTCGCTTGATCTTTTAATAAAAATCATTGTTTTGGACTCCTCAAATCAAAAGCTATTTAGGTACATTAGGAGTGGACTATAAAACCTTGACCCTCGTTCTTGTATTGGTCACAAAAACAACTTAATCGTAGAGACGGACAAGAAATACCGGTGTTATCTTTTATACCTACACAAAACAGGTATCTACTTTATTTGAATTATCTGTACATGTATTTACTATTTACCAAACGTAAATATTATTTGTCAACTATAGAGTATACCTATATATATCTAGATAGTCCAGTCATTATAGTAAGTTCACCTCGGAATTCGAGATACCCAGCTGTAAGTTTGTAAATACTTGTATATTGACACCCTAAAAGTTGTCTCAAAACCTACATATGGTAGGGTGTGCGCAACTATTAAATTTCAAGGTCAAAGGTCACAAAAATCGGTTTTTTGTAAATATCTCATTTCCTATGGGTTTTTTGCTATTTGTATTTATGATCAATATTGTAGAATAAAAAATTCTCTACAAATTTTGTTTAGAAAGTTTTTTTATACGGTGAACCGTTTTCGAGATAGAGGGCGGAGAGCGCGCGGTCACAGCATCACTTCAGGTCAACCGGTGCCTCCGGTCGAAAATGCGCCATAATATAGTTGATGGACTATCGATAAATCAATGGTTATAAATATTTGTCAATTTTTATAAACTATTATATTATATTTTAATTTTTTTTTTCCTTACCTATCCACTTTTTATTCAGTATTAATTTATTTAACAACACTTACCTGCCCATGTAATTGCAGAATTGTTAAAGAACATATATGAATTATATTTGAATTTTAACCTAATTAATATTAATAACTTCTTACATGATGAAAAAAAAAACAAATAAATTATGAATAAATCTTTTTATTAAAAAATATCATTCAATAGGTACATTTATTTTTACAACTACATTTATTTTTATTAAAAGTAAAAAAATGAAATAAAGGGTACAAAAACTACAATTTTTAAATTTAATCATCTTCTTCCTCTTCATCGTCGTCTTCAGGCTGCTGGTAAATTTCAAACTGGTCTTCATTATCGTCTTCAACCACATTTGTCTCCAGTTCTTCCATGATTTCGGGGTCAAAGGTTCCATCTTCGTTAATGTCGCTCTGATATGGTAGAGCATTGAGACAAGCTTGCCGATTGCCGATTGGCGACAAGCTAAAGAGCATTGCAAGTCCGCTTTCCTGCATCCGCATCGCGAACCACATCCAATCTTGCAGTTGCAGAAATTTGTATTTAGCAAATCTTCTGGAGCAGGTGGTAAAATTGTCAAGATAGGCTCCAGAAAATCGTTTCGCATTGCCCAACCCCATACCTTGGGTTCCAAATCATGCCCTAATCAAGTTTGAACTTGATAATATACACTTTTGAAATGTTGATTGCTCTCCGCCCTCTATCTCGAAAACGGTTCACCGTATAAAAAAACTTTCTAAACAAAATTTGTAGAGAATTTTTTATTCTACAATATTGATCATAAATACAAATAGCAAAAAACCCATAGGAAATGAGATATTTACAAAAAACCGATTTTTGTGACCTTTGACCTTGAAATTTAATAGTTGCGCACACCCTACCATATGTAGGTTTTGAGACAACTTTTAGGGTGTCAATATACAAGTATTTACAAACTTACAGCTGGGTATCTCGAATTCCGAGATTCTTACCTAATTTAAGCTTAAATGACTGGACTAAGATATTTCCGAGCAGAATGTATTTCGAAAATTTTGATGAAGATATTTAAATTGCGCACAAAATTGCCGTAGAGCAATTTAGCTATTATTTCACTTCAAAGTTGAGTTCGTGCCGAAAGAGATCCGTCTTGGGTTTGAGGGCGCTCCTGTTGCTAAATATACCTAGTATTTCTTATGTCACAAACACCGTTGCGTAATTAAAGTGCGACTGTAACATCTGGATGAAACAAAATTTTTAGATGCCGTTTATAGAATAAGTATAATATTAGTTAATTTTTCGCTACGATAGTTCACTTTCAGCACAGACCCTACATTAGAATATTTTATCAGCGCACCCACAGACCAATGCAGAAATTGGCACCCAATTCAGTAAAATATCTCGTCGAGAATGACTGAATACTCTTGCTCGTATCTATCCAAAAAGTCAAGGATATACTGGAAAGAAAGCAGAAAGATTTTGGAGTCAAATTGTAAAATTTACTTCTAAATTCACAGTAAGGCATCTTATACAAAGCTACAATTTTCAAAGGACGATGACTTCTACCCATTTACGATCACAGGAAGACAAACGTTCAAATGAATAGGAATATTACAAGAATAAAAATAATGCTCAAAATCGTTTACTTTAAAAATAAATTGTTCGAGAATTTCATAACTATATTAGGTACGTAAAAATGAGGATAGTTCAAAAAGACATTTTAATTTAGACATCATTTTATTGCGTAATATAAATTCCAACCACATGATCGGTTCATTACAAACATAAACATTAAATAAATACCTGTCACATACATTAATATTTATAAGGTAAGCAACGAAACAACTTCTGCTATTAATATAGGTATATTTAGGTATTAACAATATGTTTAATATTTCTCTAATATTATCTAGGCGATGTTTAGAGAGGCAGGCTATTGCATAGCTTTATTACTATAAGTTATATTGTGTGGAGTAACATATTTTTTTAATTTTTATTCAACTTTTAAGGAATTTTTAGGCAATATTTTTTTTTACTTCGGTGTCATTTAAAATTATGGAAGATCGGATTTAAACTAAAGAATAGTTTAAAAATGTAAAGGTAAATATTATGTTGACGTTGAAGTAATTAAAAAGTAATTTAGCTATACTATATAATATATTATACAATATATTTACCTACTAACACAGAAGTTATACAATCTTTTAGCTACCTAAAAAGTATTGTGATAAAATTCGTTTAACATAATTTTGTAGACCATTTAGACCACTCTCTTTTATTACTTATTGTACAAAATCTCTCATGATCTCTCATGATTAATTCCAGATCTAAATAAAAACAAATCAGCTGAAATAATCCAACCTACCCTATCCATCTGTACTTTTTCTTAATAGATAAATAAATATATATTTTTTTATAAGCTTCATGCAACTAACGTTTTATTTCTACATGGAAAAGCAAAAGAGATGGGTATGGTGTTAATTTCGGCGTTATAGATACAAGTGTAAGGGTATTTGTAAAATGAAGTAAGTTACCATAAAACGATATACACAATTCCGATCGTCTTTCAGAGCGATGGATCGACGAAAACGACGACCTAAACTAAGTACCTGGATGCGGAAGGCAGAAGGCGCTAAAGTCCGGAAAACCAAGTATGCAACTTTGAAGAAGCCCTTAAGCACTGCGGTAGAGTGCAAATCGTACCCGCCTGATATCGCCAATGGCGAGAGTAAAATGGAAGCAATCCGGAGGCTTTAGTTGATAAGAGACCGGTTTATCCCTCCGTCTTTCCCAGAGCGAAGGAGACTTCCTTCGCCTGAGCATTTAAACAGCCAAAACAAAACTTCATCATGCAAGCACCTTCAGCGCTCGAGCACACATGGCCGCCGCCGGGACAATGTGTACACGCGCCGTGTATAGGCCGCTGCCGTTACGCGCCGCTACTGAACGTAGCCACTGTATTACTGACAACCGTATAGTGAATGGTATAGTCAACTGGCGGCGAGAAAAATGGCATTGTGTGCACAAGCGCTTAGATTTAGATACCAACATTCATAAACATACAATCTACGAATCAATTTCTCTACTACCATTTAATAAATAATCAATAGATGTTAATAACAGTACAGCCATTGAAAAAAAACAGTGATTGCACAGTTATTAAATATAAAAATTGTTGTTGAAAAATTATATAAAACGGTATTAAATCATACTTATTTATTCTTTGGCATTCAGAGCCTTGTAAGTCCGAATAAATAGTAGTGTTAAATCTAGCATTGTTTATGCTAGAATTATTTCAGCAACTAAGTATTATTGAACTCTGATAGAGTGCATGCAAAGACATTTACTAATTTATCATACTTTAGTCTACTATCTCTGTTGTTATGTCATATATCATTCTAATTTTGCGTGTATGTGTCGAATATAGTTATAAATATATATAAAATTATAACATTACACTAGAATAATTAACAAAAATATTACGTAACAATTCTAATATACATAAAATCATTGATAAATATAAGTACTAATAATATTTATTCTATTTAATCATGATCAGCTCATTTACGAGCCTAGATGAATTCAAATAGTCCGGGCAATGACGTCAGATGTCACGCAATCTTAGCAAAATAAAAATGTTAAAAACCCTGAACGAAAAATGAGCAAATATTTATGATTGAAATACATATTTCTTGATAATAAACCAACATTAACTACTTAAAACCTAATTAGTGTTTATTATTGAATTCTATTAAAATAAAAATATTTGTTTAATGTTGAAAGTTTTAAATAATATCCCGAAACACCTGCTCACATCAAAATTGTAAAATACCCTAAATGCATAATCTCAAGTCAGAACCACAAACATATAATTTCAAACACTTCTATACAATTCCATTAATATAATTCGATTTTATTAATTTAACTATTCTTAAAAACATAATTGACAATTATTTTACTATCGTATCTCTATCAAGCAAAATGTGTTTCACGAAAAAACAATACATCTATTAGCTATTTGAGCCCAGCGAACAAAAATGTTTACTTAAAAAAATTGTGCATAAAAACTGAACGTCGACTTTGTAATATAACAAAAATAGACGAATTTTTGGTCGCCGTACGATCTCATGCTGTCTCTTTCACTTTAAGGTGTAATGTAGAGACAGATAGATATTTAAGAACGTCCTAACAGGTTCCCTGTCTACACAATAGGCTATTTGACTATTTTTAAGAATCGTTTTAAATTATTCTTTATAACATATTAAGCTTATTGTCATTGATATTTCCGGGAAATCTTCTGTATTATGAGTAAAAATCAATATTGAAGTTTAAATTTCCAGAACCGCGGCAAAAACGCTGTTTCTGTAATGGCGCCGGTCTCGTGACATGCGTGACGTCACATGCAAGTAAACAGAGTTAATGAAGTTTGTAAAACAGTGCATTTCATCGACTTTCTTCAAATTTATTGAATACAATGGTCTATAAGTGGTGTGTAGTGCCACAATGTACAAATACTTCTATAAAAAGTCCACAGAAACTGTTTATTTCTGTACCAACGAATCGCAAAAGGCGAAAAATGTGGCTACAGTTAGCTCGAAGAGATCCAAATGCCATTCAATCACATTCAAATGTCTTTATGTGCGAAGATCACTTTGATGTAAGTATCACTTAACTTTATACATACCAGATAGTAGATAGAAAAATATCGGTAATGGATAAAACAAAATAACATCTTTAATTCCTAACCTCTAAAATGTGGCCTTAGATTTCTTAGAAGATCCTTTTTAACCCTACATTGCAGAACAACACCTCACTCTAGGACTTCAAATATTTTTGTATTATGTTGTTTAGCTTCTTCTTTCTTCTTTATAGTTTTCTGTTTGCTGTCTTGTCAAGTATAATATTTAATAGTTGGTATATCAACAATGATGTTAATACATTTATATACAAAATAAATAATTTCTATGGGGTACTTACACTACTGTTTTTACATTTTTAAGTTCCGCAGCATAGTAATCTGCATTATTCTTGAAAAAAAGTGCTACCATAAATGCATCTCTCTTAGGTAGGTTGCTGCTGTCAGCTCGCACAAAATTTGCCTCCATTTTGAGATTCAATACGAATATTTATGCCAGCAGTTATAAGATTTATCAAACATTCCTTCAGAAATCACTCAAAAATCGAATATAACACCGATAAAACACAAAAAACGAACTAGACTCAGTCAAGGAAGCAATGTTTACTTGCGTGTGACGTCACAAGAATCTTAACCAATCACAGGGCGTTGACCGTCACAGATAAAGTTTCAAAAAATATTATATTTTGTTTCGTGAATTCTGCAAGAAATATACATTTTTTTGTCTAAAATTAAATGAAAGATGTTATTTTACGCTATTTTCTGATATGATGACCACAATTTGGGATATATTTTTAATGTTGTCAAATAGCCTATAGACACAATAGTTGAACAATAGACATGAATCATATGCTTAGTGGAATAAATAAGCGCGCATATCGAGTATGAACTGTTGGCACTGGTATGAACATGTAAAATCGTAAGATTAGTTAAAACAGAGCGCACCGTTTTATTAAAACTATCTCAAAACCTAATATTACCCTAATAATATTGGAATCTTCGATATTTTCGCATAAACGTCTGTCGTCGCACTAAAATTAATTACTTAAATCAGTAAACGAGCGTAGTACATTTAGCTAAAAATGTGCTTACGCTTGGCATAAGGGGCTACTAGCGATGCGCACGCTCTATGCTTGTCTATGTTTACTCTAAGATCATATGTCATACATGGGACAGGGTTCTTAAATTTATTGTTGTTGTATATACCAAAAATAATGAAAACATGTCTTTTAACACCAGTCGTTCGCCGCCGTAGCACCTTACACAGCCTCTTGGCGGTATCGTGATAATACCTCTACATGTTTAATCGTCTTTCTGCTTGATAGGTACCAACTCTTCTGGGTTCTCATCCATGCTAGAGGCAGTGTCGGTACGAGAGGTATCGACTGGGTACAACCTGGAATAAACAATATAGTGTAATATACATTGATTGAACCCGTGAACTTTGTAAGCTTGTATAAATGTAATTTGATCAAGGGTGGTTTATCTTTTTTCGCCTTCGCCTTTTTTAAGCCTTCGAATTAGCTTTGTATTTGTATGTGAACTTTTATTTAGATCTGTAAGTCTTCCTTTACATATATTATGTATATTGATATACTATGTATATTTATTTATCTAATACTTTATGCCAGTAGGCATTGTGTCAGACTACCTGCCCACAGAATGTTGACACACTGTTGCCTCTGCGACACCTTAAGGCTTCCTGAGCCTGCATCACCCTTGATGCAGAGACAAGAATGTGGAAGACTGAACATTTGTAATGTAACTTGTGTATATTATTATATAAACACATTAACTAAAATGTTTATACATGTATCATGATTAAATAATATTGACTCACCATCTTTGGTACAAATAAACTAAGAACACGAGATCATCTCTGAAGCAGGCGACTCTATGCGCGGTGGGCATGGTGATGACGAAGGCGAACACGTCGTCTATGAAGGTGTTGAAGGCTTTGTACATGAAGGCCCGCCACGGCAGCGCGGCCACGGAGCGCAGGCGGTAGTTCACGAACAGCTGCGGCAACATGAACAGGAATCCGAACGCGTAAACGCCGTTCACGATGCTGTGTAGCGCCCACGAGTACCAACTGGAAAGAAACGTACACTTGTTAGCTTTGCATCAAACATTTTAACTGTCAATGACAATTTTAGGTGAAGTGATCAATATTGGCTGCTGAGTTAAGGCGGAAACATATTTGACGGGCCTGTTGGTCTAGTGGTTAGTGACCCTGACTGGGTTCGATTCCCACGAAGCACAAATCTTTGTGTAATGAGCACGATCATTTGTTCTGTGTTTGGGTGTAATTTATCTATAATATGTATGTATTTAGAAATATATAAGTATGTTTATCAGTTGTCTGGTTACCATAATACAGGCTCTGCCTAGTGTGGGATCAGATGGCCGTGTGTGAGTTGTGTGATCAGATGTAACCTGGTCGAAACATCAAGCGAAAAGGTATTTATAAATGTTTCGCGCTAATTCCCGTTTATTAAAATAGTATTATAAACATGCAGCGTGATAGTTTAAAAGTTAATAACATATAAGTAAACTGTAGTTTGCATATCGAGTATGAACTGTTTGCATTAGTATGAACATGTACAATCGTAAAATTAGTGTCAAAATAGAGCGCACCGTTTTAATAAAACTATATCAAAACCTAATATTACCCTAATAATATCGGAACCGTCAATATTTTCGCATGAACGTCTGTCGTCGCACGGAAAAACACATATATCAGTAAAATTGCGTAGTACATTTAGTTAAAAATCTGCTTAGGCTTGGAATAAGAGGCGCGACGATGCGCGCGCTTTATGCTTGTCTATGTTTACTCAAGTACCAACCTCTTATGCGGCTCATAGACTAGCGAGTATATAGCGCCGGCTCCACATAACGGGTACAGCAACATAGAGAGGTACCCCATGGCTTCTGCGTCGGCCTTAGCCGTGCTCTTCTCGCCGGCGTCTGCGCTACTGTCGCGCCACACGCGCACCCTCCAGCCGGAGAACGTTATGCGAAGATGTAATACTTTTGTTACTTTCCATAACTGCAAAGAGAAATTACAAGTCTTGTATTGTGTATAGAGTATTATTTCTTAGTAGCCTAGTAGATATATTTTAAGTTAAAAGACTTTTATTTACACTTAACACACACCCCTGATTTAAGTTATATTCATAAACCTATTAGCCCCGAATAAAATTGGACTATTAAGTACTTCTTGACAAATAAATAGATGCTTGAGAAAATATTATTATCCCCTTTGGTACGCAGATGAGGGAAATGAGAGATGAATACGAAACTTTTAGCTAGATGAAAGCCATATAAAAATTTAATTATGAGATTTGCATAATCAATTTTCATAAAGTTACCTCAATGATAGCACTGATCCCGGCCGGCACGAGCACCAGTAAAGACGTCTGCTCATCCAGAAGGTAGAAGAATATGACCATCTGCGAGAACGCGCGCCAGAACACGGTGCGCGCCGACAAGCCCGCCAGCGACCGCTTGCGACGCCAGAACGACACGTCGTTTTTAAACGCCAAGAAGTCAAATAATAACTGGAATTGCATAAAATATTTTACTTAATATTACAGATACAATATTGTTTTCTTGTTATTACAAAAACATAAATAAATTAGTGATGTGCTTTGGTTTTGGTTTTTTTTATTTAACTGGAATTGCAAAAAATATTTTACTTAATATTACAGATACAATATTGTTTTCTTGTTATTACAAAAACATAAATAAATTAGTGATGTGCTTTGGTTTTGATTTATAGCGAGTATTGGTAACATCCGTCAAAAAATTATGAGTCTTCCGAAATATTTATTTAGTTACACTTAATGCCTGTAAATATTAGAACACTTTTGACATAGACATATATTTTTATATACATTTTTTAAAACTTAGGTGTTTAGTTACTTTTTATTTTATTTTTTCTATTTACAGCGAATTTTAAATTAGAACCTACTTAGTAGTTGTTAACCGCCTAGATTTTTAGAAATAAGGACCAAAGTGTTTAACTTACATGACAGCTCGCAATGAGAACAGTAGCGGACAATAAATACAAATTGGTGTCAGCGAATATTCCTTTGACATCATCCACATCTTTCTCACTGAATCCAAGAGAAAACAGCTGTTCTAAGGCCAGGCGCACATGAAGGGCCAGCCGTAACGATCCGTATGACGTGGGCGCCACGCTCACTGTGATGTTTACTTCAGTTGAACTAGTGTTTAGCAGCTGATAGTGTGATAGTCTAGACTTCAATACATTATGCTGCAGTATTGGCAAGAATTTGCCACTCCGGACCCTGTTGAAAGTATTTTGTTACCTTACTACTTTATTATAAATGCGAAAGTAACTCTATCTGTTACGCTTTTTCGGCAAAGCCGCTGTCCCAATTTGAATGAAACTTTGTATGAGGTAAGATTGGATCCTAAGAAAGAACATAGACTACTTTTTTCCGCAATAGCCGAGACCCACGCGAACAGAGCCGCGGGTAACAGCTAGTACTTTATAAAAGTAACACTAGGTTACTTTTATAAAGTGGTAATAGATTGAGATGGGTGAAAAAGTACTTAAAGAAAGTACTGGCCTGAATAGGTATCCAGTAAGTTGATGATAAAATAATAATAGATCATGTTGAAGACATTACATACTAAACAAAAAAAAATGTAATTACTTATATCTAAAAAAGAACAACTTAATCATTAATAGCTGTCCAATAGTGATTATTAAGTAACTCCATTAACTTCCTTTTTTATCAATAAATTATGTTTTAAAATAGTTCCTACAACATTCTAGACTAGACCACAGTAGTCTTGTGAAAGTTAGCTGATACATAGTCAGTCCACAGTTACGGTAATTATGTCAAATATTATTTAACAAGTTTTACCTGATGTAAGGATATAATTCACCAGGTATTTTATTACTGGGGAGATTCAAGTCATCTGTGAGAATTGACAGTGGTGCCACAGTCGTGATGTGAGAGTACGGATGCAGAACCTTCTTATGTTTTACGTTATTACCCTCATTCTGAAAACAGATATTAAAAAATATTTAATAACTTAGGATTGTGATTGCATGACTAAATTGATTAAAAAAATAGATATAAAAGTTATGTTATATGGAGATTGACTGAACAATATTTTTAAATTAATTGTGTAACTTTTAAAAAGAAAATTTTTGATACTTTTTGTTTATGAAGAAAAGTAATAAATACAAACAATTATAAAAACATGACTATCATTAAGTAGGTACGTGCATTGTTCTGCAGAAGATTAAATGTTGCGGCCTGAGGCTCTGTGTGTGTGACCAATGGTAGGGTGTGTATAGACTCCGTACGAATGATTTCATCAAAATCCTTGTACAAACGGCTTTCATCCAACAAAACAGCATGCATAAATAATGTACCATTGTTACGAGTTTTTCTAGGTACTTTTAAATTTATGTCACTGAAAATAATACAAGTTATTAAAAAAAAAAAAAACAATCTGGGTTACAATAATTTAAGTAAGTATTTAATACTTAGCACTTTAACACTGGCTAAGACTTGTATTTTGGAAGAATTTAAACTAGATATGAGAGAACTAGGCTAAATATCTAATTTTCTTTTATGCAAATTGCATTTACTATACTTACATTGTTGCCGGATTTCGATAATCAAACTTGAGAGAAGTATGGACTTTTACGACACTTTCTCCTGAAGGTCCGTTTAAATATGGATGTTCTTTTACAGAAGTGTAAAGAACAAGATGCTGTACGGGATTTGAAGATAAATAAGATGAAAAACATCTCTCGCCACGACTACATTCAGGAGGTATAAATATCTCGGCTAGTGTCCATATAGTATTTATAACATAAACAGCAAAAATTAAAGATAATATTAGACTAACAGATATATATTTCATAACGAAAATCGTTTTATCCTTTAATTAAAATAAAATAAATTCAATAGTTTCAATATATCACAAAATGTCATTTAATCAAAGAGTAGCAAGCAATACAGAATACTCTGCTAGGAGTATATGTGTTCTGTGATGCGGACAGATGACAGTTTGCTATGAGCATTTTATATTCTGTGGAAGGCACGCATACGCACAAAAAAACGAACTAACATTTAGCATGCAGCATAAACCAACAAAGGTGTTATTTATTTAAAAATATTAAAATCAGTACATCAGTATAGTGCACATGATATTTGCATCCCGTTTTTTTATAATTTAATTTCTGCGCGTTTATTAGTCTATGGTGACATTGTAATATCTACAGTAGTCTTAAAACAAAATTAATCAATCGACTATATCAACTAAATTAATCGACTAAAAATCATTGGAAAATTGAAATCGAACTTTTCCCTTAAAAGTATTGGGCAAATGTAGTTTTAATATTACAAAACTTGTGATATTGTCGTTTAAGTTTTTAGAAGCTCATGAATAAATGACGATGCATGTTTATTTGGGTTAGAAATTTTTCAGTAAGGTTCGACCCTCACCCTTGATTCAATTTATTTATTTTCTGTAAGGGCAATGTCTAAATTTATGGGCGACATCAAAACGTAATAAATCGTTGTTTCCTTGGAAATAATATTGATGTTTCGTAAAATTAAAGGAAATAATAAAGGTACATTCGATATTATTAGTGGTATTTCTAAGTGTTATGTTTTCTATTAGTAAATGTTTTGGGCCTATGTGGCATATTGTTTTGACAGTTGTCAGTGTAACTATCTGATATTTTGTTTATATTTCAGAATGGAAATAGTTTTGTGCGATCTCTGGATGGCGTGTTATTCGAAAAAGTTAATGTTAGCCCACAACTGAAAAATGTTAACACCGTACACGAATATGTGTCCAAGTTACCGTGGCAATGGATGCTAAAGACTTGAGGACCGAACCTGCTGTGAGTGAACGCAACAATGACGGCAGCAAGTACTCCCAAAGCGGCGGCATTGCGCTCCACTGTGACAGAAATAAGTCATATCAAGATATCGGATCTAACTCATTGGGCAAAGTGGATGTACCGAACGCGCGACCCTGCGCCGTCATAGGGCCCGACAGAGTCGTGCCTCCCGCCGCTAACGAAGCGTACCACATAAAAAAGGGTCCTGCTGAGCCATGGCCATGCATGGACAATGCGTACCGCCGGCCACCCGAATACCCCCATAAGTTAAGTAATTTTCAAAACCCTACTAGAAACATATCACCAAGACAAACATTCCAAGAAAACATGCAACGTATTATGGTGCCTCCTACATACAACTCTATTAAAATTAATGATGATAGCAGCTACGCCCAAATATCAGATAGAAATAATGTTCTATCTAAAAATATTAAGTTGAATGTGCCGCAAGATGCAAAGTTCTGTGATGTGCCTTACACTGGTAATCTAAATCCTAATAATGAACAAAAAAGTATTAGGACCCCTGAAATGTGTCTATCTAGTGTGAATCCTACTGTTAATCGGACTGCTCCTCATGGATGGCCTCATGGAAGTGTCAATTTACGTTCTACAAGAATGTATGGTGCTCCTGAGCTGTACCAGTATCAAGAATACCCTAGCTGTGCCGGTCCACGGCCAGTAGTACCTAGACCACATAGAACGATTCCGGAGGATCAAGGGTATGTGTATGCTGATCCATATTATCAAGAGGGTAATATCCGCTTCAAACCTTATCCAACTATAAAGGAAAGGTATCCTCAGCAAAGGTATGAATATATTGGTAATTATTCAAATCCATTCCATCCACCTCCTGCATTTCCAACTCACAAATACGAGATACAAAAGACCATGCCGTCACACCCCTATCCCCCATACCCCATCAAGTACCTTGACAGCCGAGTATCTGAACCTGTTATGGAGGGATATCAAAGAAATCCGCAAGGTAACTATAATATACAATATCGTAATCAAGTAATACATCCTAATTATGGACCAGTTCTTGGGAACTGTCCCCAAAACAAAATACATTCCTACCCACCAGATGCTCATATTAAAACTATAGCTCCTAACAAACTACCTTATGATACCAATCCTAAAGCATACATTGAATATGATAATACTCGACCTAAAATATATCCACCATCTGATAGTTATTTTGTTAATGAAATGCCAAGAATGCCCATTAAGAGTCAAGTTATTATGCCCAATTATCCTACAATAAATATGCATAATGTACCGCCAAATCAATACTATAAAAAAGACAATCAACAAATTAAAAACTATGAGCACATGGCTCATTTCAGAACTATGGACCATAATTTGAATATTCACAACCCAATGTCTAGACATCCACCAGTATTTTCACCCAATACTTTAGCTATTTCACCTACTGATTCTAGTACTAGCAATGATACACAAACTTTAGGAACTTCTCAAGAAGACTGTGGCTACGTAAGCCAGTCATCTACGGCAAGTGTTAGAAGTATGGATTCTGGGATTAATAGAATACCAAATGACTGCCTTAGAAGATATTATGACAGTAGGTATGGACCTATAGTAAGATCAACTATAATGTCAAAATCACAGATGAATTCACATAATAATTCATCCAAAGAAAAAAAGGATATAGATGTAAGACAGTTTTTACAAATGTGGAAAGAAGGTGATGATGAAGCAGAAGAAAACAGTTCCAAAGAAGTAATTATTCAAACAGGCTCCAGTGAGAAACCTAGCTATGGAAAATCACATGAAGCTATGAATAATCAAGAGCAGCTATATGTCCTTGGATTAGTCAATGTTCCAAGCGAAGAACTTGCAAAGTATGAACATATCCAAAAGGTATCAAAACTACCTGAGAATATAAAAGGGTATAATAGTATTGAACTGTTAAATCAGTTTGAAGAGGTTATTGAATCAACAAACATGAATAATTACAAATCATCCACACCTAAAGAATATCAAATGTCCATGAAAGGACTTGTACCTAAACAGGTAACAAGCATTATGCCACAAAGACCAGTGTCGCCTTTAGACGTGGAAGCCAAAATAAGCCAGTCAGTTATTCATAAAGAAGTAGGGTGTAATTTTGAAATAAAGCCCTGCAGTCCTAAAATGCTCAATGTTGAAGTGGCAGCTCCAGTACAAAACATGTTGGGTGAGAGAGTGATTGAGAAAGTTACTAACCCAGTCATGATAAAATCACCCATGATGAGTGGCATGGATGAGAATAATATCAATTGTAACATAATAAAAAGACAGGATCATAGGTTAAATATTCCTGAAAATGTAAGGATACCTAGCTGCAAAATGGTAAATACTCAGTTTCCTAATAATAACATTGATTCAATTAAAAATAGTTACAGTTTGCAGGATTTAGAAAGTAATTCTGGTTTGTGCCTAGCATCTTTACCAAGACTTGATAATGATATCGAATTAAACTTCCCTGAAGTTAATCAACAATTTATTAATGCAAATAAAGGGGACTCTACGTCACTATCCAATTCACTAAAAGATTTACCTACTTTAGAGATCTTAGATCAATCAAACAACCAAACAAAAGACAAATTCGATAATGCAAATTCTTCAGTGCAAGACAATGTTGCTAAATCTCCCTATGTAGTTGAACCCGAAAAAGAGTTTTCTAAACTTAGTAAATACCGAAAAACTAGAACGCCCTTGCCAGAATCAAAAGAAAATCAACCACAACAAAATATTAACGCAGTTAGAACAGATAGTGTGATAATAAAAAACCCTGAAAACATTAAAAATTATGAAGAAAACACAGATTTTTCTTCAAATAGCTTAAATAAAGTAATTAGTGAAATTCAGCAGGCTCCAATAAACTTAACTGCCCAGGGAACTATTTTAAATATTGATGAAACTGAATCTGAAATCGAAAATATTACACCACATAATATAGATGGTAATCAACAAATACCTGTTGAAATTGCAATTGACTTTAGTTTAAATAAATCTGGCATTCTTGATAGTCAGTATATAGAAACAAAAATGACGTCAGAGGATGAAACACCAAATGTAGTAGCATACCCACCAAATAGAACTGAAAAAACAGAGATTGAAATAGTCCACGAAGACATTGAGAAAGAGCCGATACATCCGGACTTTTCAAATAATCCTATGGAGTTGTTAGAACCTAGTTGTGACAAAGTAATAGACGAACGCAGTTTAAGTAGTGAAAGCAATGAAAGTAATACGAAGGATATAATAAACATTGATAAAAACCATGAAAAAACAGAGGCTTACGAGGCTTTATTACACAGTGAAGATTATTCGGATACTACTACAGAAGCTATAACCGAAGCAAACAAATGTTCTCTGAACATAGATGAAGGGAGTACGGAAACATCCACGGTAGAAGATAATGGACAGTCATTACTATCTCAATCGCAAAATACTGAAATACCTGCCCTTGAACTTTTAAGTGATGTTGATAATGACAGTAATGTTGATATTAACTGTTCAGTTGAATTTAAAAAATTTAATGATGTAGAAAGTAATGATTTGTCCAAAGAAGAAGACCGTGATTTTCCAGAAACATATTCAGGAATCCCTAAAAATACAAACACAGATTTTCAAGAAAAACCTTTTAATGATGACAATAATTCAAGTCTTGAGTCAATTGAAGAGTTTTGTGATAATCATAATAACTCTGTCTGTGTTGATACAATGGATGATAAACATATTGCAAATGAGTTAGAGCTGGTTTCCATAAAAGTAAATAATTCTGACCAAATTCTGGATTCTATAGTAACTGAACCAATACAGCCACAAAATATGGACAGCGATTTTAATTTGCATTTAACAAATGAAGATTTTAGCGATGATATCCGCGACCAGACGAACTCGTTATCAGATGTTTCGGATTCAAAACTACATACTTATTCAAACAACCATTTGACGGATAAAAGAAATGATAAATTAGCAGTTGATAGCAGGACACATTTATTTGAATCCTCTGACCGAGAAAATCGGTCAAATAATTTTGAAGAAATGCACTGTGAATCTACACCGCAAATAAATATTCAAGAAAACTCAGATAATTTCAAAGATTCAAATCATCAAAATTGCCAAAAAGTACACAGAAGACATTTATGGTATGGTAGTAAAGAAATATATTCACCGTGGATTCAAAAATTACTTCTATTTTCCGAAGGAAGTGTTAATAATACAACAACAAGAGACATAAATAATTATTGTGATAGTGATATTTTACATACATCAAATACATCACTAGAAGAAAAGACGCTTGAAAATGTGGATCATTTAGAAATAACACCTGAAGTAACTGATCTAAATATGACAGAATCCAATATGAGTGATACTACTTTTGTTTGTGACGATGTCGACGAAATAGTTAACAAATGCGACCAACCAGAAGAAGAAAATAGTGCTGAATCCACTGAAAATAATATAACTCATGATGAAAAGGTCCCAATAGATGCTATAGATTGCGACAACATTACTGGGGATAATGACAAGGAGGCAAAAGAACTTGAAGAAATCTGTTACAGTAATACTTTTATGGAATCGGAACCACATAAAAATGAATATGTTTTACCGCATGTAGATGACCATTCCGATACTCCTGTAGGATCACCAATTGTCAGTGACTCTAACGATGAATCGGAAAATCATTGTGAAGAACCAAAAATATTAAGCTTAGAGTCTAAAGATACTTTCAGTACGTCACTCCAAGAATCATCTGAAAACTCTGGTGATAACAATACAGCACAAGAATCTACTCCCTTAGAAACCTTTCAAATCTCTAGTAATAAACTACAGAGACATGAGGTTCCATTCAAAAAACGCCCACCTCTTAAAAGATCCCTGTCTGATTCTGCATTAAACATGTATAACGACGATGAACATTGTAAACAAGATGTTGAAAATGTTCAATTCATCTTGCCATTTAAACGCAGGAAAGTTACTAAAGTGGACAATGACCTTTTAGCTCAAAATCTTTGTAATATTATAAATAATAATCGGCGTAACTCTATTTCTTCTATATATAACGAAGAAAATGTATCCTTTTGCATATTAATTGATAACAGTTGCATTATAACTGAGGAAGATAATGAAGAACAAGAAAAAGTCTGCTACACAGAGTTGACAGAAGACTGCTTGACTGAAATTCAAGATAACTGTATAAAACATGATGAAAACATAGACACATCAACAGAAGGAGTATCAAGTCCACAGCAGGAAAATGCTTGTGATTACTCCGATTCTTTTGTAATGGAATGTGAAGAAGAAAAAGGATTCGAAGAAACTTGGGTCGAAGATGTTGCTTGTGTTGAAACTGTGATTAGTGACGATATTGCAGAAGATATAGAAATCAGTGGGCCGTCTTCTCCAAAAGATGATGAATTGTCTGATAACGATGAGTCGGGAGTGTTTAGCAGCTGTGAACACACTGATAAAGTCAAATATATATATGGGGATAAAATGTGCAGTGATGATGCTCAATTTGTAGACACCTTGTATAACACTCCTCAAATGGATGTTAATAAGACATTATTCAATAGAGAAACACTTGTTTCAGAAGACTATGATAGATATTACGATAATGATTCGTTAGAAAAAATGTTATCAGAGTCTAATGAACCAGAATTATCGCCATACGTACCAGAATACATGCATTCAATGTTTACTTCTGAAAGTGTTAACTGTGAGGAAGCTCCAGAAAACAAGGAAAACTTGAATATCGAATCATTTTCATCATTCCAAAGCAAAGGAGATGCTTTAGATATTGTTGTGGACATTAATGTTAATGTAGATACTGTCGAACAGAATGATATAAATAAAAATGATTTTTATTCTAAAACACAAGATGACACTGTTCATTCTTGTGAATCAAGCGTTGATAATGTATTTACATACAAGCAAAAAGATGATAATACAAATTATACTAGCTCAAACTCTCCAGAAGTATCATCAACAACATCAGAAGAAAAGAACTCTAGCATATTATTAAAAATTACGAACTATAAAGGTTCCCGAATATCACAAATTAATGATATTAGCAGAGTTAACAATAGATCGAGTTGCAAATTTACCGAAGAAAAGGATTATTTGCAGTCTCATAGCAATTTTCCTACGCATCGACCATTATTAACAAAGGCAGCTCAAAAATATATTCCTCCGTTAAAAGAATCGATCCGTGACCTTAAAGTTAAACTTTCGTTGCCTCAACACAGTCTTATTAAGCTTAAACAATTAAAAATATCCAAAGATGAACCAAAGGTTAAAAAACAAAGCTCTAATATTTCACGAATTGCTAAGAAACCAAAGCCTAAGTTTGAAGATGTCCTTAAAAGTATTGATGAAATACAATTTAAGATGCATAAAGAAAAGACAAAAAAATCTAAGAAATCTATTCCCAAAGTAGTCATTAAGAAGAACCAAAATGGTTCTCATTATGCCAGTACGTCAAATAAAGATGATTTTAATCCCGATTTAACAGGTAGAAAATGGCAACCGTGGGTTTTTATAGAGAAAAATCATTTCATCGACAAAATGGCTATCAAAAATAAATCGAAAGCTATTTACAGCCATAGAAAAAAGACGTATGTATTAGCTGAAAAGTTTCAGAAGTATAAGTCTGCTAGCAGTGCTAAATTCGTGATATCACCACCGATATCAGACAACCCTTCGTGTCCTACGGGGCTAAAATACACTATAAGATTAAAACATAATTACTGAGGTAGTTTGTTTTGAGCGTTGATGTTCCTTGGGTCTAATTATCATGGATTACAGCCATATTGGCTATATATTTAAAATTATAAAAGATCCCACCCTAATAAAGGTCTCGTATTATCATTCCTACGATTCCATTGTTGATTTTAGCAGTTACCCATGTTAGTTTACTGTTTAGTGTGTATAACTGAGCCAAATTCTGTACTAAGTGTGATATGAAAAAGAAAAAGACATAGTTTATTATTTGATAGTGCAATTTGATCTGATCTGTATTTTGTTATTGTGTTTCAAATTTTAATATAATCGTTTTACCTGCTGTCATTCCATTTTTAGTAGTTATAAAAAAATATTTATTTTAAAGAATTGCACCTTCAATATTTTAGGTAGCCATAAATTATAAGTATTATCCGTTATAATATTTGTTTAAAATAAAACTGATATTTCTAATTATGTTAAGGTATATTTGTAGCATAATCAGGTGATGATTTTTGTAAATTTTTGTTTCCTTGTAATGGCGGCGGATTTCTAACACATCGTGTGTGCCTATACGGTTACATATATGTGTTTTTGTATTTTTTTTTGTGTGTATTATAATCAAGATAACCTTATATTTAATGTACTTATAGATCTACGATAATAGAACAGTCTTACATCATATTTTTGTGTCTCATATTGAAAAGGGTAGTTATATTCATAAGCTCCATGTAATATACACATCTTGTGAACCTCATTCTGTCTTCCGTCGCCAAATTGGAAATGATAACAATGTTGTCACGCGTACCGCAGTGCTCCGTCCGGACCCAGCAGGTGTGCACGTGGATCCTCGCTACATCGTCTGCCGTATGCCAGCAAGCCAAAGACCCCAATTACAATTACCTATGTTTTGTAAATGTCCAAAGAGCGCGATACTGTCCAGACAATGTAGAGTTGATGTACGTACGTTGATATTTATTTAGGAAATTAATCACTTAGTGTGGTTTGACAAAGATGTTCGTTATATTAGTGTTAGTTCGGCCAGTACCTTCGGTACGGCTGAGATTGCTCACATAATATATGTTATGCACATGTTTAATCATGTCCATATTGATTTGACTGCGACATGTGTATTATGCTACTGTGTAGGCGAAGTACAAAATTTGCACACTTTAATTATTAATACCATATAATCTTAACATGTATTTGTAAGAAAATGTTCGTTCAATATCATTCAATAATTTTGTTTGTAATGATGTTGCAGCGAAACAACATAGTGTAGGTAGGTAATAAAATTAAAGCGTGAAATAACCAAAGCCAATACTCAGAAATAATAGATGTTGAGAAAGTGTGTACGTAGGTACCCACTTTGAATTTATACCTACTCGGCGAATAATAGCTTCCGATACGTCTTGTATTGAACGAGTAGACACATAATACAATTATTCAATTTAGATAATCATTCTCTGCAAATTGTATTCCATCCAGAATGTATATCTGGCATATATTTTCATATACGTATCTAAGTTGCGAAGTTTTTCAGTAGTATACATACCTATACTCCAATGCAGGTACATGTAATTCTTAATGAAGTGCGTTAGAACGCGCCGACAGTGCCTTTTACATTGTGCTGATATTGTATATCAACTACGTCATTTAAGACTACTGATTTATGTCTTCAAACGTTTGGGCCATGTTAAACATTTTGGAAATATCTGTTGATCTCATAAACAAGGCACTCACCGTTTCATGTTTTGCCTTATCGTGCCTATAAATATATTTTAAATAAATACACTATTTTGATATCATGTACAGGGTGTTCAATAAATATACCAAATATGTGCTTTTAAGTCCTGCATACATGTATTTGCAAAGTGTTGCCTTCGTAGATAAAATCTTTTAGTATTTAATGTTAATGTAATTAAAATAATATATTAATTATACGTGTTATAATTCCTTATAGAGTGATCGATTGAAATGTTTAATTTATTTATAGATCGTAATATATCGTATGATGATGAAAATGATAATTTTAAGCATTATGTTTAAGTTCAATATTTAAGTTTAATGGATAATAAATGTACAAAGGTAAAGTTAAGAAATGCGTTAATTGTCCAGTAATGATATGGACATAAATAACCTCATTTTATTTTGAAGCTGTATAATATTTACCAAGATTATAATTTCCTAGAAGTATGTAGCGTGTATGTAATGAGTATTTGAGACGCGGCGCCGGCGTCGGGCCGCGGGCTCGGCCGTCGTAGGCTCGGTGCGGCGACACTCGCTGGCCGGCGCTGGCTCTCGGTGACTGATGACTGATTACTTCACCTTTATATCCATTCCATAGAATTTATTTTCATCGTAATTTTCGATACCTTGTATGTTTGTTATGCACTATTGAGTGGATTGTTGTTTTATTTCCTGCACTTGTTGGCCATTGTTATAACTTTAAGTTAATGGTATATTCTATTGTGGTTAAATTGTTTAATTAAGGGTTATGGATTAGTTATTATTAATGATTTTAATAATTAGATAATTGTTTTGTCGTTTAAATGTTAATGCATATCTTCTTATGCCAGTAACGCACGTGATAATGTATGGTGATAGACGTAATATTGTACACACTGCTCTAAAATTGAGTGTTTATTTAAAACCGAAGTGTGACACATTATATTGTTAATTAATGGGAAGTAATTATGTATTACGTTTTCGAGTGGTACCTAGTTTTGAAAATTGTTCTATAATTGACCAAAATAAATGTGTTCTCAGTAAAAGCTGTTTATTATTTCAATACTACACATACAACGTTACTACAGTACGTTTACACAGGTATGTTAACTTTGACGGCTTCCTGACGAATAGCGCTGATCAGATCTTGATTCACGAGAAACACGAAGCGCAGTCCGGCAATCTGTGTGAGAAACAATCAGCTCAATGACATTCTGTATGCAAGTATTGGATGAAAATACGAAATCTATAGCTATACATGTACTTAAGTAAGAGCTCGGCACAAAGTACAAACTATTTACTGTTTTCGTAACTTTCGTTGCGCTAAAATTTCTATACAGTGGTAATGACGTGTCGACCAAGGTTTGTACTACACAATGGGCATGATATAATCAGCAAAACTAATGATACGCGAAACATTACCTCAATGATGGTGTTGTGGTTCAACTTGACTTTGTTCCCCTGTAATACGGGACGACCGTCCACGAATATAGGTCGTTTGCCCTCAGCGGTCATAAAGAAGTCCCCACTATTCCTCAAGCGGATGGTAGCTTGCTTCCTGGAGACCTTGGTCGCTGGACCTTCCAATGTCAAGTCGACATCAATAGGGTTGTCACGAGTACTCCGGCCAACCGCGATCTAACAAACAAAGACGAAACGTTATTAGTATTTCTAAGTCTATAGTCATGTTATTTGATGCTCGTTTTGGACTGTTAAGTTTTTTAAATGGGGATGTTTTTTTATTAGTTGCTGACTCAGAAAGTAAATGACCATAGGTACAATGCGTCAGTCGTGTTGTCAAATGTATTGGACCTTCGAATGGTATGTTTGTGATCATTATCATAGACTGCGATATAAAACTAACACAGTGCATGCCTGTAAATGAGTTCGTACATATCTACTTCGCCATTGCACACGCGTCGATATTGAACTAATTATTGCCGTAAGCCATACATGAACCTAATTGTTATGCTGCATTAAAGCAGATTGGTGGACACTTTCAACCTTCGACATTGCCGATTTAAAGTAAAAGCTACATCAATACCAACATTATCATCGCTTTGCCTCTAGCCAAGGTAGGTGGTGCTTGGTATTTCAATAAAAAATCACGTTTTTCCCATAAACCTGTAACTGTTCACATAGTTACCCACGTGTCGTAATAATGTACAACGATATCTTTCTCCGCATGTTCGTAACAGAAGCTATCAAAATACTGAAACCACTCTACAAGTTTGCGTAAAATCGACGTTTATTAAACACGCACGCAAGCAATTAAAACACAATCGAAATCGGAAACTAATTAACGTAGGCACTATGAAACGAATGGTTTTGATAATAGCCGTTTAAAACAATACCTAGTTATAATAATTTGTAATGATGGCAGGCAACCGTCAGCAGAGAAATCAATATAACAGAGGCACATGTCTTATCATTCATGCGTGACTATAAAAGCAGCATTTTATTTATAGTACATTAAGAATGTGTAAATTTATGAATAACTGTACACTGCGTCACATATTTTCTGTTCAATAAATATTTTAAATCGGAAAACATAAAATTGTTTTTATATTTTGAGCGTAACAAACTACAGTGAAACCAAAACCGACGTCGATGGTCTTTTTCTGTTCGACTGTACTATTTAATGATGCTGTTCATTAGTATTGTGTTATTAACAAACCAGATAGAGCTGTTGACACACTAATTGAACAGATAAGGTTATCAAGTAACTAGTTATTCGTAAAGCTGATTGTATGTAAGTACCTCGCAATGTTTGTTACTATTTGTGTGTGCACTTTTTGTTAGGCAGTGCAACGAGTGAATAAAAATATTTGTTTTCTAAGTGCTACATGTTATATTAGACTAATCGTTTCTCGTCGTTTTTTAAGTTTTTGTGCAGTTGTTTGGAAGAGTTTTACGAATACAATCTTCAACTAAAGTACACAGTCGCGCAGCTAGCAAGACGTATCAAACTTAACCAAAGAATATAACTACCTGTCAAGGTTTGGTAAAAATAACACAATACAATTATTATGAAAGGTCGATGTACTGCTCCATGTGAGCTCATACCTAAATATAATATAATTTAAACGCATGTGCAAGATGGAGAAAAGAAGAATGACGTTGTTCTTTCCAAGTAAAGCCAATAGCTTACAAATTGATTGGCTTTTATAGATATCACAGGCGTCTGTGAGCCTTTGGCTCTTAGGATATAAGCTTACTGTTTCTATTATAATATAGGTATCTTGTGATTATAAATTTTTAAAAAAGTACCTACCTGTTTAAAGTCTACAGCGATCTTTCTTTAGATAAATAAGAGCCAAAAACACTTTTAGCTCTACTGGTTTTTGAGCAAAAGTATCTCAGTATCCGCATGAACACGGTTCGTCTCTGAGCAAAAGTAGAGATAAAATACCTCTGAAAACTACGGCCTTAATATCATATACAAAAATTTTATAGGTACTTAACAGTTACTGGCCGAAGACAAGTTTTGCATAATTAAATGTGAATAAAACAAGTTAAAAATGTCTACATTTTCATTTTAACTAACTAGTCACTTCGTACGACTTTGTATGCCCAATTGTCGAAATTTTTTCCAGGCTTAACAATTCAGGTGACTACTGGTACTAGATTTCTTTTTATCCAGCAAATCTTGTGCATTATCATTTGGATACATTATTTTATTTATTACTTTTTCATATAGCTCCTAAAGATGTCATTCTTAACGCAGCAGAAGTAATTCATTGTCACGGATATTACAGGTGCAATGACTCAGTGACACCGATGTGCACTTTCGTTTAACCGTGCCGCTGGTGTCCAACGAACAACACGGTTTAATAAACATGACACACTGACAGTACTGTAGGAAATGCTTTTCGAAATTCCCTGCTCGAATAAGTTTAGTTTTAAATATGAAATCCTTAAGGGCTCTAGCACATCTGACAGAAGATGCGTCGCGTATCATCCTAGAGCCCTAACAGAAACACAAAAATTATCTGAATAGATATGCGGAAAATCGCAAAAGACCGAAAGGTTTTGAAGAAGAACCTTTATCCAAGAGTGGGGTCCAAACTAGGCTAATAACATGCAGACCACATTTTGCGGGCGTCGATTAACATTTAAATAAACTACTTTGGAATATCACCGACTAGCACTAAAAGCAATTTAATGCTTTAATGATTGTGTCCATTTTAGATATTTATAATGACAACCAAACAAACAACCCAATAGTTTTATCTATGAGGTCACGAACTCTGAACACGACCACATTAATCTTTTTAAATATTTAGTTTTGCAAACATTACTTGATTGCGTTGTAGTTTCTTTCGCGTTGTTTTTGTTTTAAGTTTGAAAATAACAACTGTTAAGATTATTGTGGTTTTCTTGATTGTGTTCTGTTAAGTACAGTTCTAAACCACTACCTTCTGCTTGGTGTCTTCATGAACAACAATGTAACGAAGTCGGTACAAAACTAAATATTTAAACTTATCGTGTGGGGTAATTTAGCCTGTATACAATATAGATACTTAGTTTGACAGTGAATTGTATGCATTAAAATTTGATTGTATTGTGGAATGAATTGTGACGTCAAAGCGTCCGTTGGCAGCCATTTTAACTCATTCGAAGATAAAGTTGGAATGTAACCTTATGTAACAATACTATAAATGTACATTACTTTTGTTATATCAGCAGTGATATATTACGCAGTTTCCTAAGAGATATCAGGCTTATGATGTGCATGATGAGATGAGGTTGCAAATATAGCTTACCGCAAGTATAGCACTGAATTACGAACAACTATCTACTAGGTACCTACTCAGAAATAAAGATGCTGGCTGGCAGTAACAAGGTGTTGCCACGTATATACTTAGGGTAAAGGCTAAAAATTCCCAAGCTAGAGACAGCGTTCCTTTTTAAATCCAATGACTTGCGAAAAAAACTTCATGTCGACGACACCTTAATTATTTTGACTGAAATTACCAAAACTCAGTAATGTTATTTTCAAAACTCATTTATTTTTCAAGAATATTGTTCGAGGTTATTATAAATTCCTATGCCCTGTGCCCTATAATTATTTAGGGTCGGCGCAATGTGTGCTTTTTCCATTCATCCCTACTACTTATCATCTCAGCATTTACTTGTTTTTTTCTCATCGACAACCTCTGTAGTCGAGTGGCGTATACACCACTTCTCAAGGTGTCGCCAGAAAACTGCTTCTCTACATTGTATCGGTTCTGTGTGTTTTTGGTGCTTTCGTTGTCTCTGATTCCATAACACAAGTTCTTTAGCTACTTACTTTGGGTTCAGAGCAATGTATGTGATGAGGTCCACATTTATTTATTTATTGCAACCCGCGGCTTCAGCAAGAACGTTTATTTTTAACAGTACAACCACCGATCTATTTCTTACGATTATCTTTCACACAATGCATGCGTCTCTTTTTATATTATTTCTATTCTAAGCATAAATTAGTAGTGTAATACCACAAATTTAGCCAGAATAGCCCTTATTTTATTTAAATAAAATATAATTTACGTTTTTCATGAATATTTATTAACATAACATTTCATAATACAGTTCACAGGGATACCAAAACTTGTAATTTAACACCGGCTGGCGTTCGCATATCGTTTGTTGGAAGTGCAGCTATTCTTAGTAAAGCGATAAAGGTAATACGACTACACCAGTGAAACAATGTTTGCGCACTTTCTTTGCACTCCAAACAATTGGTAAGACCTTGCGTTTTATTATTGGCTATTGTCATTTTGAGTCTACCTACCCTTGACTAAAGGTTCAATTTCATGAAGCACTTTTTTATTGGTTAGATCCTTTTTTTTTTCATTTTTTACAGAAGGTCTTACATGTATGATTTTTTATTATATTATCTGCTTTTGACGTACTTTCTTTATTAACTACAACTGAAAAAATTATAGCCAATAGAACTGTTGCAAATAGAATAATTTAAATAGACTTCACACATCAAAACAACTAATTTCATAGCTTATAGAGCTTACACATAAAAGCATTTCTTGAATAAGCAAGCATGTTCCAAGGCTCAGAGCGTTGTGAGATATTTTCTTTAAAAAGCAAAAGTATTAGTAGAAGCTACTGTAAGTACCAACCTTCAAATAACATTCCCTATTTTAAATCCAATGAATTATTTAGCGATGACTTGAATTAGTTGATATTACGTAGCGCATTAATATACAAAACACTTGTAAAATATAACAACTACATTAAAAACAAAAATTAAAGCAACATTTAGGTACATAAAATAATTTAAATAAATAATTATTATTGTCATATCTTTCACACAAGGAATATTGCTTATCGAAGCCTAATTAGCCTCCAATCGATCAAAATAGATACAGTATCAAAGATTAACTACTTAGATTTACCTATTCAGGTGCAGCAATTGATAAAGGAAGTAACAACGATATGAGTTTGTATTGGCTTCTTTAAAACTGTACACTAATCGCGCTATTAGTAGCAAATTAAATCGAACACTGCGTAACACTGTATTGGGTAAACTAAACGCAATATTTCGGTAAATACCGCTCCATTTCTTTTTAGTACACAATTAACATCAATTTTTATTTATATAAAAATAACAACTAAAAATAACTTACAAATTGTTTGCTTATGCAGCTGATAAAAACAACTGTACTTATAAGAATTTAACAAATAAAGTTATTTTGGTTACAAGTAGAACACGTATGAAAGTAATAGGAAAATAACTAATCATAGGAAACGTAATAATACTGTTACAACAAAAGTATTTACCTACCAAGTGATTCGCGGCATTCGCGATTACGACGCGTCCTTATCAATAAACTGAGTTAATTAAACGCCTACTTATCAAATAAATGTGTTCAGTTTGAAAAATATGTAAACAGGCGGCCGCGATAAAGACGGTGCTACATTTACCTAGATATTGTTTACATCTGCGTCGAAACGTATTGCTATGAATTATTCACATGCAGTTATACATCACTACTGTTCGACGGTTCATTCGAAATAATAATATTCCGTATACAATAAATACATTATACGGCCAACAATAAAATTTAAATATATAACTTAATTAGTAATTTTGAAATGCGTTTGATTATCGTCCTAGAGAAGCCTTTGTACCGTACAGTTTTAAACAAACAAATGACGAGTATAATAATGTGTTATTATAATAACTACATATTAAGTGGTCTATTTTTTTTCGATCGAAGGTACAACCGTATCGCGTTCCGTGTGTATAAGACAAGATCCGATAGATCTAGTAAGTCGTGTGTGTGTTAGCTGATGTTCATAATACTGCAATATGATTTCATATTATTAAGTCTATTTATAATTTATAGACGTTTTCGTGAAGTTGCTAGTTTTTTACTTAAATTCAAAGCACGCCATAATCATAGGTAATTGAAGAGACGGACAATTGAGTGTTAGTGACTTTTAACTTCGAAGGCAATTTTGAGGTTGGTAAGATAGGAATAATTTCAGTAGTTTTCGGTCAAAATGGTTCCTAAAAATGAGCAAGGTATGCGTTTCGCGCTAATTTTAACTTCTATAAATGATTATTCTTTTTCTTCCTGCTCTTTTATTTTTTTTTGGGATGGTGCAATGTTTTCATCTATCATTCAACTCTGTTAGCCGTCATAATGTCATTCACAAATTTTTCTTTCATAATATTATCTCTCACGCAACCAATACGTCTTTTTTCGGCCTTCTTCTTCCTCTCCAGCCATCCACATCAAAATTCATCACTATTTTAGAACTAAATAGGGCTATGTAACTTGTACTTACTTAGAATGTAAAAATTACAATAACATTAATTTTGACAGTAACCTTGAGGACAGATTATAAAGATAGATTAATATGAAAATATCTACCTACCTGTAATATGTATACACGATATTTTCACGCGATTTGCACCGCGTGAAATACGCCGTACATTGAGCGTGTAGCCTGCTTATTGAAATATCGTAACATTATTGAAATCGACCAAACGGAATGACCCTGTCAGTTCTGCGACACCTCTACAGTCAACGCTTTAACTATTTACAGAACATTTTAGAGTATATAACATAATTAGTCAGATGCTAACGGTAACATTTCGTGTAAAATTCAAATTGTACTAACTAGGAAACCGTTACACGTAGTTGTGCCTAAAGAACTTGTACCAAATAAAGAGGTTATGAACCTCCACAGTTTGGAAGCGAAATCAATATACTTCAACATGCTTTATATGAGCCAAGTAGACGTAGTACGTCTTACAAATATTACAGCCTTGAAGGAAAAACAATATTGTAATAGCGAGACATGTTTCATTGCATTATATTTATACCGTTGTTTGCAAAAGATTTTATGATTACAAACGTCGAGGAAACAGTTACCTACGTATTAGATAATTAGCTTAAATTTAAGTAGTAAATATACAAAGATTTAATGATAAAAAGAGTTATTTAAGACGGAACGCGTGTTCAACACGGAAATATATCTGCCTGTTTGAGTCTTAACCTGTCAAAACAGTAGTTACAAGTATTTGTAATAAAAAATGTGTAGTAGAAAACGCCTGCGAGAGCATATCTACCCTCAAAATATCAATATGAGTTTTTAAACTAGTTTGGTTTCAGCGACAGAGCGGGATGGAGCTATACAGACATATAGCACCATCTCTTATAACGACGCCGTATACACAAAACTAATCAATAAGTGTAGTACCCGCATATCATTTATGAACTATTTGCAACTAGGTACTTTCATTGCAAACTAATATTTGGGTAAAAAAGTTTCTTAATCGTTCCCAATGAGCATCTCAAGCTTGCCTCTCATTGGTGGAGAATAACAGATACACCTTATACGAAACTAGTGACCGTAGCGAACTTTCGATTCGCGGAATTATCGCCCCTATTGTTTTAATACATATCAAAGCATTATAAGAATTTCTTTTAACTTCTACTTGTTAATGACGTGCATGACCGATTAGCTCCTTGAAACGTTATGTTAGTTCAATAAGATAAAGGAATCAACAGTTCAAACAACAAACAAACGGATACTTTTGTAAGTATATCGCAGCGATATTTGTTGAAAGTGTATATCGAAGTTAAATATAACTTTCGACGTTGTGTAGACTCGTAACATTTAGTCGACTAGAAACAGTAAGTTGTAAATATTTTAGTTGATTTTATCCGTATGTATAGTTCTTCAGAGTTTAACCAAGTAGCAACTATGACACGAGATTTCTAGTTAGTTTGATGATCATCCCAACCGGTCGACGTAAAAAAAGAACGTTACTTATTTTGTTACCCCTAAATTATACCAGAAAGTTTTATGTGAAGTCAGCTTTAGCAAATTTTTTATGTTTAAACCTAAAATAATCAGGCACTTTTATCTACTCATAACACTTCTGTTTTATAGAAAGATTAAGCAGCTTACGGCAGGGACAGACAGAAATAGGTGGCCGTTTGGTAGCAACTGAGAAAATTCATGGTTCGCTAATATAATGATGGAGGGGGTCATTTAAATGGCACCCTTTGAGTCAGAAGGCCTTTAAGCGACCTGGACATCTTTGACACACGATAAAGAAGAAAGTAACACAACAAGTGTAATGCACTCCAAGTAACATAAATAATATCGATAAAGTTAATTTTTTTAGACTTAAAGGTTAAAAGAGATAGAACCAATTTATTGCTAGCCAGAATTGATAATGATCGTTGATAAAACACGTATATTTATGTTTTTTCAGGGTTACTAATAATAGTGGGTCATGTGTACCTGTTTATTTATACAGTGAGTAGTGACTCCCACAGTAGTTTTAACAATTGGTCATTAACAGCACTTTTATTTCGAAGCAGGAACGTTGATTATTGTAATTCTTTGTTACCATTGGTGTTTGATCTACTGTACAAATGACCTGATCATATCGACGACACAATCGCGTATTTTTAACATCAGATAAGGATTTTTATTCGTCGTGTAAATCACTTTAGTATCGCAGTAATGACCTTTTTGACTGTCGCTGATAACGTCAAATTCACATTTTTTTGTTCAATTTATTTTACTGAAAAAACTTTTAATGATCATGTAGGTACACTTAGTTTAAATACTAATAATACCTGCAACCAATTAACAAATTATTGTTTTTGCATACTTATATACAAATATAGCATTTTTTTTTAAACAATGTTTAAATGTAATTTCTACGAAATAAAATATATGAGGTAAGCCCGCGATTTTTATATCTGGAGAATTATACACACATAAGCTAGCTTTCCCTATTCAGAGAAGCAGGACATCAATTATTTACTCAGAATACGTAATTAAAGGAACACACATTGTATACGTAATTAAAAACAGTTATTGGTATCGTTACATGTAGAAACTTAAGAATTGAAGGATACAAGGAGATGCAACCTTCTAACATAAATGTGTTTAGAAAGCTTAGCTCATATTAAGAAGTAGAATATCCAAATAAGGTAGAAGTAATATTTTTCAGTGCACCGAAAAAAGTTCTCATGATCAAAAACTATCGCCCGGTTTCTGAAATTCAAATCCTGTAATTGGTTGCTTTCATTTCGTCAGCCAATCACATTCATCATTAGATTCGACAACAGATTATAGAATAGCCTTCCAGAAATCAGGGGTAAATTGTCAATGATGGAAGAAAATTATCACCAGAAATCGGGGCTAAACGTTAAGCTGTTTCATTAAACTAGCTTCATCGTAAAACTACTGATAATGAAGTAACTCAACCTTCTTTCAGAACGTCGATGTTTACAAATACCCTCAGATAACACTACCTAAATAACCATTGTAGATAGTGGATATTTGATCATTGCCCTCGCGTTGAGTGCTTACACAATAAACAAATAGAACTACCACTTAATCTATTTCAGTTGCAAGACAGAGATAGACGGACATAAGTAAAGACAAATTGAGTTAGCGATCGTAATATGGGATTGGTATATCTCTATTTGTTGCTTTAATCATACTTTCATTCATTCAAAGCTCTTGCCAACACTTCCGGGCCAAGCCTCCCTTTTTACATGCTGCCCAAAAAAGGGAGCCATCTTTAACCATATAAATATTAAACCCTAAACTTGTTATGTTGTAGTGTTATAGACAGTTTATCAGCTTGACACGAATTAGGAACGCGAGAGTATGTCTGTAGAGTTTAAGGTAGAAACGTCAGGGTAGCCCGCGAAATTCAAATTTTCATACAATTTTTGCGGTCAGTAACAGGCTTTTTTTTAACAAAATACTGTTCACAGCCGTAATACATTTGTACTTACAGACTTATAATGATTAAAATCATCAACCTAACCCTCTACGTTTATGCAATTCGATTGAAGAATGAGTTTGTCGTGAAATATCATTAAAAAAAAAAGCCTGAAACTGTCCGGCAAATTTCAAAAAACTAAATAAAATTTGAATTTCGCGGGCTACCCTTACGCTTCCACCTTAAGGGTATATTTAGGACACCAGACGAATACTAATCGGAGATTCTGTAGGTACATAATCAATGGTGGTAAAATTAAAGATAGTTAAACAGCATTTTTTTATACATTATTTATTATAAATGCTGTATGTAGATGTATGGTAAGCTTATCACTAAATTATGTACAGAATCTCTGATAAAGCGTAATATTATGTCGTTAATAAGGAAGACGTCATCATCATTTAACATGATCACTAAGTGCAGTAAGCAACTGATTAGATTAAGAAAAGGATGTTTGGCTAATCTACAACAACCAACAGTTACAAGATAGGTGCACACAATTTATGACCATCGAGAAAAAAAGAAAAAATCTTGTGTAACCATAGAGCATATTATTTAATTGCAACATTTTTCGTAACATATTGTTTAGAAATGAATATAAAACATTTTTACATAAAATAATTATCTATATTATTTTATAACGACAACTAACGTCAACTATGTTTACAACGATAGCAATTGCCCGTGATCCATTAAAATAATGTAGGCCTATTTTAACAATGACCTCAAAAGAGGATGTCCTCAAAATTACGAATATTAAGTGCCACTTACATTAACTATATACATTTAATGTATTTTTAGATTGTTTGTATAACTTCTTTTAAATTAATCGAAGAAATCAATTTATTTCTAATCCCTACAAGTACTATGTAAATGACAAATTCTTGAAAACAATATTATAGCTTATAGTGCAGGCGCCAAAGAAGTTGAGTGTGCAAAATGAGGACCGCATTCCGTCCGTCTGTCCGTCAGCGGGATCTACCTATATCATGAACCGTAACAGATAGAGAGTTGAAATTTTCAGAGTGTGTATTTCTGTTGCTGCTATAACAACAAATAATAAAAATTAAAGGGGGAGCCCCGTACAAGAGACGTGTTTTTTTAGTTTGTTTTTCTTGATTTTACGGCATACATCTTGTTCGAGGATACGGAACCGTTCATGTCCAAGCCTTACTCGCAGTTAGCCGGGTTTTTTTACACCGCTTCCCCTTACGTATTAAGGAAATAGATTGAGCAAATACTTTGACATCATTCTAGTGTTTTTTTTGTGTTTATATCCTACTGTTTCTTACGATTAAAGATACTGCTAGCAAGTCAATTGAAATAAAAAACAAGTTTAAAATTAAAACAAAAAAAAATGATTAAAAATACATATATTTAATAATATTGCAAAAAGTATTCTTTTTAAAAAGTATACTTTTTGCAACAGGGAGATCTGATTATAGTAAAATGGTTTGAATAAAACCTAGATGGATCAGAAATAATGAAACTACGTCACGCGCTATTTGCATATTACCTATTATGTTATTAAATACATGAATAGAAATTTAAAGCATGAAATGTAACAAATACAAATTCATCATATCTACAAACAGCGCATACGAACAAACGCCACCAAAATGAGTAGTTGAACAAGTTAAAAATAAAAAATAAGCTTACACGTGTTTTCACTTCCACACTACCCAACAAGAAGTATGTAAAGCAACGGTTAAAAAAAAATACAACGAGATGGCCAGGTATCAGAAACTTCGCCGAGTGGATCCACCGGACATTGACCAACTTCCACAAGTTTACCATTCCATCCTCTATTGATACTTGTTGTTTTGAATATCCAATTCACTGGCAGTGCCCAAACAATCGCCTTGTTATAAAAGAATGTTATGTAAACACAACGGCGACTAACACCGGCCAGTTCTCAAAACAAGAGCCACAGTAAGATTTGCGTTCTGTACGTACCTACTCAGAAGTGATTTGTTAACTGCCTCACGGTAAATAGAATCACGTTGAACTTGAAAAACAAAATTATTATATTTATTTTGCGTCGTTTCGCAGCGCTGTCTTGGATAGTTTAAATTTAACAATAGTCAAATTCTCATAATTAAAATATAAAATAAAATTTATTGAAGCTCTTCGAATTGGTTTTGTGTGAAATTAAAACTATTGTTTCAAATTACGCATATTAAACCTGTAACTTAATTTGCATCGTATTAATAAAATTTGCATTCGTAAAATAATTACTGGATATTAGTTTCACATTCATAAGTAAGTACAAACGTGTATTTAGAAGCTACATGTCAGAGGACAAATACGGAATCGTATTAAGTTGGTATAATAAAGATAACCGCGAAGATAACACAATCTCAAATTTCATTGTCAAGATAAAAACCGGAATAGTGTATTTTAAAATAGGCAACATGAAGTTATTGGAACGAGGGCAATCGATAGTACGGTGTCGATATATGGGTTAGATAGAAAAATGAATAGATATTTTTTATGTTGGTCATTGGGTGGTGACCGTGTCATTAGGGGTGGCGCGTCCTTGGTACTATTGTCAGGGTCTACATAAATGTGAAAATCGTATGCTTCTAGCGATATGGACAGTCGGGGAAATGCGCTTTAAGTTATTAAAAACAGACTACAACTAGGTACGTAATTATGAAAAATAACATTTAATTTTTACATTACGTTTTTTTATGCAATAAAATTATCGAGTTCCTATGACTAATGCTCATAACTCATAAGTGATGAAAAGTAGTGAAAAATAAAAGTGTGAACGTTTACTAGTTTTCAGGAATCGTGAAAATGTATTTTAAAATGGCGGCTATGTTCTGTGGTGTAATGTTGCTTGAAGTAAGTTTGGACCGTATTAAACTATCGTAATCTTGGTACCTACATGATTACATATTTCTAGTAGTTTTACAATAACTTTCGTGGCTAAAATATATTATGTATTTATATTTATAGAAAACGGCCTGAATAAATAACATATATTTTTTTTTTTTTCGCCAAACTATCTTTTGATAAAGTTTTTTCGAAAATCTGTCTTTATTTGAAAACATTACAGAAAAATAGGTCAGTTTTGGCCAGTATACGTTTGACGGTTATGGGTGATGTGTTATTCTATAGATTAGTTCTATGAATTCCAGGGGCCTATCGTAATAGGCTTATACTTCCTATGGGATCAAAGGTACTCCAAGGTTTAAGGTGATTTCACAGCTGCGGAAGAACATTACTCCTTAAATGAATGGCTGCATCTACGTATCAAACTCAGTAAACATAGTTCAACTGTTATTTACTATTAACTTAACTGTTATTATTAATTATTAATGTATAAGCATGTACAGAATTTATTAAAAAAATATATCAAATAAAAATGTCTTCTGTAATACAAATATATGAATGTTTATTTTTATTCCCTTTAAAGTACATACATTACCTACAATTTGTGACAAGTCACTATGTACGTCTTTACATAAGCAAGTGTCGTATTAATTTTACCTTCAAGGTTAACGTCAATGAATTTGACTTTAATGTAATGAATTAATTTATTATAATGTTACTAGTAACCAAACCAAATATGTGTCTAACATGTTGTTTATTAGTCTAACCTAACCATTTGTTTTAATGGAATAATATTTCTAATAAATTAATGTATTTCATTAATCAATAAAGTAAATTATTTGATCAATAATTCTAGCAAATAGGTTAAATATACAGTCATTGGGTATTGGTTATAAGTCCCCCTCCCCCCTTAATAGCATATTTTGTAATTGCAATTTACCTCCCTTACAATACCTTGGCAGATTACTAATAACCCTATACGCATGTAGCTACTAGCTTGAATATGGCAATGAATTTTCTTACAAAGAAGAGTTTAGGTTTTAGTCCAAGTATTAATAAAAACTAAATCAGTTCACAGAAGCTTTTTGCCAAAGTAAACTAGCTTAAAGAGCGTCTATGGAAGCCACGATAACAAAATATCGACAGCGATATACTTTAATCTATACTAATATTATAAAGCTGAAGAGTTTGTTTGTTTGTTTGTTTGTTTGTTTGAACGCGTTAATCTCAGGAACTACTGGTCCGATTTGAGAAATTCTTTCATTGTTGGATAGCTCATTTATTGAGGAAGGCTATAGGCTATATAACATCACGCTACGACCAATAGGAGCGGAGCATAAATGAAAATTGTCGCAAAAATTAAAGACCGTTGAAACTAAAACACGCGGACAAAGTCGCGGGGGACAGCTAGTAGAATATAATCTATAATTGCAACAATAAGTTTGACATGTGAGTAAGATTAACTTTTTTTTCTCTTTTTTTTTAAAGACGAGTCCCGCACTAAGGATCTTAATCCTTGTGTCGCGGGGGATTTTGCAAACATTTAAATGACATGCACAAAGTACACGCAGACTTGGAACAAGCATTTGTGGTTCACACATTGCTTGTCCCATGCGGGGATCGAACCCGCAGCACGTCGCGCACAGTGGTAATTAGCGTGGTGACCTATACCACTCGGCTATCCGTGCAGTCGTATTTACATATGTTATATTTTTTTACCAGGTCATATATTTTGTCTATGCATACCGGTGTACCTCATACTCTACTAAGTTACTTTTTTACCATGATAGTCGATGGCAGGTCAGATTTTCAGATTTTTATTACTACTCATTCTAGCATGACAAGAATATGAAATAAGAGCTACAGTTATTAATTTCGCCACCAGAGGCGCTAGTAGCACGCGAGGTCAGTTTTTGGTAGGCTTTGACAGCTGACGCGCCAACTGGTGAGCCCAATAACCGTATAAAAATAAAATAGTTGAATTGGAATAAGGTGATAAAACTATGGGGCCTCTAAATGACCAAAATTACGTATAGCAACTATTTACCAACTACTTAAGTGATGCTAAATCAAATTGATAATTTTTTGGATGGCAGCACTGATTTTTCGAATTATAGTAGCATTTAATTATTACAGTTTTTGTTAAACTTCGTGTGTATTTGTTGCAATAAATGATTTTTGTAAAATTAAATTGTGAATTTTATTTGCTCTATTTTAGTAATTGCAAAACTTTCCAATATTTTTAATACACCAAGTAAAACTTGGTATGGGGTAAGCTTAGATTCTAAAAAGCTAGTTTTTGCCGCAATAGCCGGTAATCACGCGGGCGGAGCCGCGGGCCACAACTAGTTAATAATAAAACTCAACTACTTTTCTCTATAAACCTATCAGATATCCTTAGCAAAAAATAAATCAAGCTTTCTATTTTCTTTTTAGAGAATTTATACGATGCTACTAAATTGAGATACGTGTGGCAGAAATAAGAAAAATGGCTTATTGTTTACAGTTTTAAAAAGGTTTTACATATAGCTAAATGCATAAACATTATCGTTGTTATTGTACTCACAATGAACGTAGGCGTATCGATCACATCGGCCTTCAGAAAGCAAGAGAAATAATAATGCGAACACTAAACCCTTGTCTAAGGAAAAATGGATATACTGTCGCGTTCTATAATTCTATTTAAAACCGTCACACTATCTGACTATTCTTGAAAACAGCCACTTATCTAAAAATAGCTGAAAGTCAACCACTTGAATAATTGGTACTGAATAAACCGCGAAAGACGTGAGAAGTAATGATAAATTTGGAAGAACCAGACGAAAGTAAACCGTATTATAGCACAGTTAACTGCAGTCGCCAAGACTTATGTTTTGCATATTAATCGAAAATTACAAGCTATCTATTATATGTATTACGTATATTATACGAAATAAAAGCTATTGAACTTATACCCTGCATTTTTCTTTCCGTTCATATTCAACTTTATATATTCTATAATATAAACTTTATAAATGTCAAACGATTTCTTATGCTTATTTATCCCACTACGAGGTAAAACATGACAGTAAAATTTTATTTAAACATGGTAGAGTAAAACAGTTTTTCAGTTCATTGTCGCAAGTAACAGATAAAATCTAATACTATGACCTACCTCTCTGGATCTCATGAGGAACCGCACGAGCCTGCCGCGCAGCACGGCGAGCGTGTTCTTGTCTAACTCCACGTTGCCGCCCGCAAGGGACTGCACCAATACTTGCCATCGAGTCAACGACGTCTCTAGGAGGCGAATGTTCTTTTTGTCAACCCTGGTAACAAACAATAGAACATTAGCTATATAAAAACTGAACTGGAACTGAACTTTCTAATTAAATACAAATAAAAGAAGGAAAAACTTAAACCTCAGGCAGGACTTGAACCTGCGACCACTGGCTTGACGTACCAGTCGCTTTACCAACTAAGCTACCGAGGTCACTGCCTGGAAGTTTACTGTCTGGTATCTTAGTTGGTTCTTTTTCTATTAATTGATTATGTGTACTTTGGTAAGCGGAGTTTGCCCATTTGAAATGACAGAAAACTACTAAAAAATTATGAGTTTTAACACTGAAATTCTATTGGAAAGTTGAGCTTTAGGACAAAATAATATCTGCATATAATAAGACTGGTTAGATACTAATCTGCATAATAAGAGTATTTCGATATGGATATTTCATTTACATATTTTTGAGACACAAAATATTTGATTGAAAAGAAAATCATGCATTACCTGTCTGCTATTTGCATTTCAGCATCAATACCATCCTCATGGTAATCTGTCAACTCTGAATCATTAATTGTTTCCTCTGCATCGGAAAATGTCAGTACTCTGTCGGCTGAATCTAGAAAATGAAAAAGAATATGTTTAAAAATAAAATATTACAATTACAAATAATATTCTTAGTTTATAGTATCATATTCTTAATTTGGTCTCTATGGTAGAAGTCAAAACTTATCTCTGCCCCTTAATTATGTGGGACTTATTATAAAATAATTTAGTTTGCACTAGTCCTCATATAATAGGGATAAGTAAATTTTTGTCCGTCAGGAAGTTTATTAAAAACTATAAGACACGTATTTTTTTCTTTTTTTACGTAACCAAAAACTTACGACAATACATTGATTTGAAATGTCCCATGACGTCACTATATCGTACGTTTTGTGTAACGTCGTGCCGTAACTAGCTCCCACTCTTGAACTTTGATTCGCCTTACATCCTTAGTTTTTTTGAAAAGTAAATAATACATGTCTTTTTTTTTATTGTCTAATTTACGGACTAAATAGATTTTTACTTTTCGTACCCAGTCAACAACCCTATTTAAAATACATCTTAAATAGACTCTATTACCCGGCTACATTGAATTGTGTCTGCAGAGACATTTTTCTCTCTCATGGAATGGAATGGAAATCATGGAAATGTTTTTAGTTGAAAAATTATTAAATACAAGAATACTTACTTTTAGGCAATGGTTGAACAGTCTGATCTGGCAACAGATGGTAGTGTTTCAGGAGCAGATAGTGAGCCATCAAAGACTTTGGTGTCCGTGATGGATAGAAGACATGCGGGTTCTGTTCTAATAACTCCTGGAACCGCTCTATTGGTTGAGCATGAGCCTGGAAATAGTAAATTGAATAATGATTAACATTTAACGCAAAACAGAGGCAAGAAATTACTTTTAGTAAATAATACAGATACTAGTTACTACAGCTTGCTTAAATTTAAATAGACATTTTTATGGAGGGAAAAAAATGTATGATATACAAACATGGTGGCTCTACTTAGTACTCTTATTTTCTTCTGAGTATAGATGCACTGTGCTAGAAGATTTTCACAAGCCTGTATATGTAGACCATTTACTTAGCTTATAATAAAATATTTTCACAAGCAAGAGCACAATGTAGTTTTATTACGCTTTTTATAAGAGTAAAACATTTAGATTGATATTCTTTAAAATTGTAAACATAACACAACGAAAAATACTAACACTTGATAAAGTCCCAAGTAATTCTTCCTCTGCAGTTGAGTACAATGCTTGTTGCTGCACAGCGGTGACTAAGTCTGGGTGTAAATTACGCATGGCTGCAACAGCGACTCGTGAGATTTCAGCATTATACAGGAGAGCATACCAACGAGATTGCAGTTCACTGACTGTAAACCGACATGTGAACTTCACACCGCGGTGTACCACCCGCAAGTCATTAGTCTAAAAGTGTAAAGTTAATAATGATTAAATTGTTTTTCACAGAGTAAAAGGAAAGAATTTTTAATGGCTATTTAATTTAATACTACTTGTATCTTTATTTTGAGTTAACTGACTTAACACAAACTGTAGAAGTAAGTAAGTTCTAAATAAATATTTATCACAGACATAGTTTTACTTATATAATAATTTACATATTTTGAGGAATAATTACCTGTTGTACTCCCAATATTAGGGCAAGATCATCTGTTGGCTTCCAGCGCCCAAGATCCTTGGTAGACATGTGGCTTAATTGTGCTTTACGCCGAGCTTTACGCCTCATACCTCCAGCAGAAATCTTGCTCGAAGCTCTACGACGCTCTTGAGGAGGAGGCGCAGGCGTCGGAGTTGCACTGGCAACAGCAACCTCAGAAACTTGGCTGGTATACGATTGTGTTCGCATCCTTTTGTCGCCTTTTCCAAGCGAAGCCCCAGGCAAACCGCTATACTCAACCAATTCATCGTCAAATCGCCTTCGCTTTATGGATCTCGATGAACTAAAATGATTAATGAAGGAATCAAGTTTAGCATTACTTAGGAATTAAGAAGGTATACTCACGCGAGTTTTTAATAATATTTAAAATATTTGTTTTTTTGTCATTCCAAAATACCGACCTACGCCTCTTATTGTCATCCGGCGCATTATTGAATGGGGAACGCGTAGTGCCTGGATATTCATTACTGTCTGAAGCATTTGATGGTGTAGCTGGAAAGTCCATAATTGTTTGTTTTCTGCTTATCTTAAAACAGTACAATTAACAATAATAACAATCTGAAAACTCGTCTAACATCATGTCGTCTGATGTCACATAATTTGTCAAGTCGGTCAAATCAATAACAACGACCTACCACAGATTGAAAATAACTTCATTCTATTCTTCACTCATCACTCTCTACTCTATGATTAGACGAGATGACATTCTCCTATACTCCACCTATCGGTAATCAAATATCAATTGTTATTTGGTTTTAGTCGATTTCACTCTGTGAACGGAATTTTACTTTTACCTTTTTCAACAATAATAGAAATGATAACAGATGATAATATAAATAATGCGTAGACAGAGTAAACTACCCTGTTTACTAGTAGTAGTTTACTCTGTCTACGAAATAATGCTATAATATTAATAATAATTCTATACGTTTTAGTTTTATTTACATGCAATTTGATTTAAATTTATTGTAATTCATAATTAGGTACTATAAGTAGTAAGTACTATAACTTTTACGTTCCATTGCATACAATCACGTCAAGTAGTCTACTTTGTTTTGACTTATGTCAAATGTTGAATAAATTTGAGGTTATGTACGAAATTAACTAAAAAATATATTATTTATTGTACTTTTCCGTAAAATGGCTCACTTAATTCGTTCTGTGGCATTTAAACCGAGAGAAATATTTGCTAGATATTACAATAAAATCGTTATCACCGACAATGGATCAACGATCGTTGCACTTCATAAGGACCCGGAATTTCCATATGAGCACTCAAGACCACTTCCAGATGAGACCGTAGTAGATAATTCTATATTAAGAATGAGTGATAGAGAGGAAGTGTACAGAGTATTTAAGAATGTTAAGCCAGAGATAGCTAGAAAGCAGCTGTCCTCTATCACACTAACCACTGAACACCGATGGTTCCCCAGAGCTAGAGACAAGAAGGCAAAGAAAACTGAAATGAACCGCCCTTACCTGTAACCACATAATAGAATAAGTTATTGTAGAATTTAATAAATAATTGTTAGTTTATATCTGTTTAATTATTTTAACACCTGAAACAGATCTTACATTATTTAAAAAACTAATTCTATTTCTTTAAATAGATGTCAACCAACTAAACAGACTACATGAACAAAAATTATTGTATAATCATAAACCAAAGTGAGCAATTGTGTTGATCACAAGAGAAGAAGACAATTTATTGCCCTGTAGTAAGATGGTAACAGGCCTTATATATTATGTGGCTGTACTTAACATATAAATAATTAAAGATTAAGACCAAGAACCTTGAAAAACATTGATGGTAATTCCTAATTGGATACTTAACCTGCAACAGTCTTACACAACTGCAATCACAGAGTACTTTTATGACTGCAATGGTCTACAGACAATACCACAAAACTGGGCAAACATTGAGTACCTACCTGATAATGACAATTGACTCCATTTCGTTATATGGTTATAATTATTTTTTCTTGTTTATTATTATAATAAAAACTTACTAACAAGTGAAATAGTGTTTAGCAATTGCATACTTAACCAAGTGTAAATTCCAGCCAATGTATAAATTACATTGAGCAAATTTTATACATCTCTATCATCTGTTAGAAAGAGTTGCTTCATTTTAAATCATTGCTTCTACCTTGTTTTATTCCGTAATGTACAGTTAAAAAGGTGGTGAATTCAAGGGATGAAGATCACAAGTCAGACCACTTGTAGTATAACTTACAGCTGAACATTCATTTTAAGAAATTGATAGTGTAATAAGAAAATAATTTAGATAGCCAAAAACATTCGGAATTAAACAAAAAATAGTTTTAAATAAATAACTTTATTCTGATAAATAAATTGTATATTCATGTCACATGATTTATAAATTAGTGATGCTAATGTCATAGCCTACTGGTATATACTATTATTGTGAACTGATAAGTGTAACAGGTACATCATTGTTAATATTTTTATAATAAATTATTATATTTAATCTATATTATGTATGATAAACCATGCAATAATAACATAGCAAATTAACATTTCAGTAACAATACAATGATTTCATAAATAACATAAATGTACCTCCTCTATTACTTGTATACTAGCAAGGCTTTGAAAATGGTCATTTATATTTAAATCGTTATTATCTAAATAGTATCTTAATATTTGCTATTAAATAGAAACTGATTTGTAATATTACCTATCTCCATCTACAATAATTTCTTTTAAAAATAATATATTATTCCTTCACATTCAATATCACAATGATTGCTTCCTTTGGTGCCCTTTATATCTAAATATTGCACTTATAAACATCGACTAGTTCCTCATCAGTCACAAACCACAATCCAATCATGAATTTCCTACAACCATTGTATCTGGAAATAAGTTATTAGCTAATCTGTATTAATTAATTATTAGAACTAAAATATATAAATAGATATTACAAAAATAAGTCTGATTTATTGCCCTATGTGATGTGAGGTATTCATGATTCGAAATAGAATTACATAGTGACACATATGTGCAGCCAAATGTTACGTGTGTTGGCAACTAGTGCGAGTCCTCGAACAATGAGTGCTCAGAGTGTGTGACTTCTGTGACCTGGCCGCGACTCGCGAGCCATTGACATACATGCTAAGCTAAATACCACTGCGACGAGCAAGCCGTCACTCAACTACTCAAGTGCCATTATTGCCAGTCTTGAAGAAAACTTAACATTAATAAAAATATACTCTCGGGATTATTAACACGAATATTATTGCATACGACGACGTCATCATATGACTATAAGGCTATGCGATTGTACTATAGTCAGATATCAATAACTACTCACTATATAGAAGCTTCAACATCTTATAAACTGGACATAGTAACTTTTCTTATTCTACATTAAAAGAGTTTAATACGTCTCCCTTTGTACATAAATAACTGCCATATCATATTATCTATCAATACAAAACAAAATGGCACACGAGAATATAACTCAGATATAAAATTCATATTTCTTATTAAAAATATAGTGTTCTGTGTGAAATATAAGTATATCAAAACGATAAAACACGCCCATTGGATCGCATTGAATTAATATAAATATGAATAACAAAATAAACTTTTAACGATAATTACATTAAACTTTGTACACTATGGAGAGCAGGATTTAAACAATTGTTATTCAATTTTTTTTTATTACAATTATGTATTTTTCAATTTTTGCTAGAATTTTAAAAGATCTAATATTTTATGAGTTAAAATATGTACATTATCTATAGGTACATTTTGAATGTAACAGTTTTGAATGTTTTAAAATATTTTGTCGAATATTTCAGCATGACATCTTACAATTTTTAGTAGCTTACAAACAAAACAATTACCATCTGTATTATAGGTACAATTAGCGACATACGCGCACTTTTTGTTTTTTTTAACACTAGGCCAAAAAATACCGGTAATTTAATTTATGAGTGTAGTAACTATAATTGTTAAAAGTTAGTCTGTATTTCGTATTTGTCACAAAACTCTTCATTTCATCACTATATTGGACGACCGTTGCAACGTCATTCGAATTTTGAACAAGGCCTACTTTTTTGCGGCTGGCCGCAATCCGGCGTGGACAACTGAGTCAGCGTATATTGCGTTGTAGGCTCAAAACTCTAAAATTGACATTGCAAGGTTAATAATGGTGGTAGTGAGCTCGATCGAGGCTTCGTACGCGTCGTCGTCCTTCTCCATCATCTAGTGAAAAATGCAGTAGAGTTTGAAGTGACGAGTTCCTGTAGGGTCAGCGGATCCGGTTGAGGCGCAGCTCCCTGTCGAGCTGCTGCAGCTGGCGGACGAAGCCCTCATTGGGGTGGATGTCACGGCGACAGCGGACGGTAGACAGGGCTTCCGTCAGAGACATGCCCCGCTTTATCATAAGGAATGCCAGCGCGCATGTAGCAGACCGGGACACGCCCATAAAACAGTGAACAAGGACGCGGCCTGAAACAAAACAAATAATATAAAAAAAAAAAATCGTAGAGAATTTTTAAGACCATTTATTTTATTTTTTTTTGAAATACGCGTCGCATGCAAGTATGCTAAGTAGCTTCACTCATCTTTATTTTGACGTGTTTGTTGAAATGGCTATAACAGCAATGCTGCATGAAGCAGCATGTGTAGTGTGTGTACTTAACTACCTACTTACTTATCGTCCAATAATGTTAACAATTAGTTTTTTGGCCCAGAAGTAGGCTCTTCGGCATAAGTACTGTTAACGAAGATAATTTTGGCGATCTAGTTGTAATATAGGTTGAGTTGGCGCGACATGCCTTTATTTTGATCGCGCAATATTCTTTTCTAGCCACTGTGCGTTTTGCTCATTGCCGATAACGTAAAGATGAACAAGTAAAGCATTTTACATGTCACTGACCTCCACTAGAAATTCCCTCATCAATAAAGTTGGCAGCAATGTGGAAGTATCTCGATATGTCTGTGGACGGTAAGTCCATCATCTGGAACCCTTTGTATCGGATTCCGGGGCAGTCGCGGTAATACAGGTGGCCAGTGTCCACCTGAGTGTAACACTTCCCTTCAGCGGTGTTCAGCACATAGTTGATCCCCATGCGCTTTAGGAAAGCCTTGTCCTTAGCAGCCACACTAAATGGGTCAAAATAATAAGTGATTAGGAAAATGTAGTCCCTATATCTCAGTTCGTAAATTACGTCTTTATTTTTAAAATTGTAAATGATAACTTCAAATCTTGTATCTACGTACCTAAGTCATCCATCACGTAAAAAGTTACTACACACAATAGGGGACTGGTCTATTTTTTATGTTTACTTATCACATAGACTATTAAAAATATTAGAAACGTATTTTCTCTTTTTAGGGTTCCTTACCTCAAAAGGAAAAAACGGAACCCTTATAGGATCACTTTTCCGATTCCTCGAACGCGTGGAGGTATCAAACTAAAATTTATATTCAATACTCAGGTCTACTGTCCCTTGGAGCTGTGAAAAAATCAAAATAAGCCAAAGCAATCAAAAGATACAGCCGTTTAAGCCGCAAATTTTCGAAACTCGCACGGGAATCAAACCCTACAGGGTACTTCTCGTAGACTTAGAATCTTGAAATTTGGTACGAAGTAACGTCTTATAGTACAGATAAAGGAAAAATTGCGAAAACCGTAAATTTTTTGTTACATTTGTTTTTCATTTTGCAATTAACATACCTTAACAGATGACTCGATCGTCGTGATGGGTGAACTTTTACTTATATACCTACAGGTTTGTACGGAACCCTCGGCGCGCGAGTCCGACTCGCACTTGGCCGGTTTTTTACTTAAACTAACATTGAGGAAGATACAGTGTCAGTATACTCAGTGGAATGGAAATGTCGCGTGACGTCAGTTGTAGCTACAATATTTACCCACAAGTGACGTCACAAGCCCCTTCTCCTGAACTTTAAAGTATCTTCGTAATTTTTTATTGATTTGATTAAAGAAAAAATACGCCTTTTTTATGTATCGTGCGGACTGAATGTATATTTTCTTTTCATTCCCTGTCCGCACCCTTACTTAATTGCGTTCATGCAAGAACGAGAGCATCTATATCTGGCAATGAAGGTTCATTGCTAGTTATAGTTAAGGTCACTCAATGAACCTTCATGCCAGATATATGTCTTGAGGGCAAAAACCAGCTTAACCTATGAATATAGTAAAATAACTGGCAATAACACTTACGCGTCTCCAACGTAGAGTCCCGGATAGACTTCATTTAGGTCCGGAGTGGGGTTGTAAGTGATATCAGCGAACGGACGAGATCGGAACGACGAAAGCGAACTCAGTACCGACGATGGCGACGAACCGAAATTCTGCGTATTAAAACTACGCGTTATACATTTGCAAAACTTTTGACCCATACTTTAAAAACAATCTATTACCGTGCACAAAAAGTTAGTGAGAACTGAGATGCTTTAGATAATGCACTGTAAACATTCATTAGTAACGTCATTGCATTGCAAATATTGATAAACAACTGTAATTAGCATTTGTGTTGTAAGATAAGGATGGAAGCATCTGAACATTCTGAACACTAGGTTAGTAGTGGTAACTGATTTTGTTTGGTCAACTATAGTAACAAACACAATTTAAAATCATACTTCTCATTCTAAGACAGAATAAAGTTCTTTTATTTCAATATCATATCTGATTAGGAAGTTTAAACCATCAATTAATGTGCTCTGCCTATAAGTGAGAGAATGTATAGGACATTAGGCACAAGTGATATGCAAAACCAGTTACAAATGCACCACTACAGCTATACATTTTGTATCAAATTATAAATAGACTGTGTATTAATATCTTTGACCTGATATCAAAAGCGAAGCATGCAAGCTTATTTCTACACATCAATGTAACTCCAATGAAATGTTAAAATGTTTTATTATTAAATTATATAATTATTAAGAAGATCGCACTTTAAGAAAAGCTATATGTTTGACATAATTGAATGGAAAGCCTCAAAATGGAAGGAATTTTAAATGATATATTCTGTATATTTTTTTTTTATTGTAGTTTCATTGAAATTTTGACATTAAAACCTTTACCATATAGTTTGTGGGATAAAAACAAGCACAGGCCAACTGTGTGGTTTATACACAGGTCACACAAACATAGTCCGATGATAAATACCATTAAGGTCCTTAGATAGGATCCTACACGTTGTTCTGTAGCTGCGCAATATGAATGATTTCTTGGAAATAGTGAGTACTGCCGATAACATAACATATATTAATAAGTTGTTATTAAGCAATAAATATTATTTATAAATACAATGCGATAAAATGTAAAATATTAATAAGCATAAAATGTGATCTATTACATATACTTATTGATAAAATATAACACAGTAACTAGAGTAATAAAACATATAAATGTACCTATAGTTTGTGCTACTATTGTATGTGATGACAAAGATAATGTATAATAACTAGGTACATCAATAATATTTAGGTACAATATTGTTCTAATTACATAATAATCTATATTCTGATGCAATGCAATAAAAGGTTGAGTAGGATGTGACTAAGTTATTGCGCCTTTATAATATAGGTAGCTAGATGACAAACTCCAGTTAATAATGACAAGATATTGACATAGGTGTTAACATAATTATTATGTCCTCATCATCAATTTCCTAATAAAAGGCAGAGAAAAGCACTCCTGTGATTAAGATGTAAATCCCTTTTCTTTTGTCAGGGATGGAGGAGGGCAATGAGGATTATTATGATACACCCAATAATAAAAAGTAGAAATGACTTTATCATTGTAAATAGCTATCAATGAAAGACTATGGAGTATAAAAAAACTGATTTAAATTTGCTTGTCCAGTGGAGTTTTATTAGAAAATTGAAATAATATTCATCTCCATACACATGTATATAAGGGTGCCAATGTATCAAGCTTTTGTCAAAGTATCTAATCTTGTAAAAAGTATGACTAATTTTTTAGTGTTGCTTTTTCTAAGAATTTTACAAAAGAAACACCTATGCTGTTACATAAATAGACTGAGGGCAGACAACTATTTAACCTTGTATCTTTAACACATTCCTGTAAACTAATAGAAATAAAAAAGCAGATAATTTAGATTATTTTCTTGTTTAGGTTTTCTTCTTAAGATGGGTTTTTAAGGTAGGTTTTAAGTACCTATATATTTTATTGTACTTTAAATAATAACTATGAAATACATATTATAAAGTATGATGCAAAATACATAATTATAAAGCATGATAATTGCAATTAAGTTTGAAGCTGTTGTAGTTATTAATTAATTGCAACACATTATTTATTAATAAACATTTAAATTAAAATTATGAAAACCTCTCTTGACCAAATAAGTACATAAAAAATTAATACTTTTAAGAAGGTACTTATTTTGTCAGTAACACATCAGTAAAGCTATATTAATAAATTAATTTTAAAAAGCTATTTCTTAGAAGTCAACTTGAAGCTATTCAATTTTTATAAGCTCTATTAATTTCAGTAAATACCATTACATAAAAATGCAGCTACTTATTAAAAAAACAAAACCTAATAGGTATATTTAAAAAAACATCGGATTACAGTTTAATAAATATTAATAATTATGAATATATATTTTTACTTTATTCATTAATTTTGTATGTACTGTATTCAGATATTTATTTAAATATTTAATGCATGTACATACATCGCAATAAGTAACTTGACGTCGGGAATACCGCGGATACAAAAGCTGTGAAAAAATTCATAAGCTTTTATACTTTTATAAATCCCATTTAGCTCGATACGCGATTCGTTCGAACATAATTCCTTTATTTAGTCGATACAATTAAATATAAGAAATTGATATCCCTTCCTGTGCGGATGGAACAGTGGCCTTGAAACAGTGACTAATAAAAGGCTAAAAATAGAATTGGATGTTCAAATCTATTTATATCATAGTTGAAAAACACTCCCAATAAAAAAATAAAAATAACATTACAAGTTGCATAGGAAAATACATTTTTTAAATAAATTACTTAAATATTCGTAAAATAAAATTAGGCGTAAGAATATAATTATTACTCACCGTGTCCCTGTAACTCATGTTGAATGTTTTTTTTTAATTAATTAGAATTTAACTACTTAATTGTATGCTATACAATATTAAATATATTATTTCTTTCGATAAAACTAAAAACACTGTACTGGTAAAATATCGAAATTTAACAACTGCGCGCCATGACAGAACCAGACCAATAACCACAGACTACAGAGTAGTACAGATTACAGACTAACAGAATAATAACCACAGATAATAACTGTTAGGACGAGTAAAACCGTAAACAGCTGTTTCCTCAGAACAATGACTAAGAGCGGTTCCGCACTACGTCCGATCCGAATCCGATCCGAACCCGATCCGAATACGTGAAAATATGGGTCTAGAAAACTCGGACTGAATTCGGATATTGCTTACACACTAGTTCGATCCGAATCAGAACCGAACCCTTGAAAATATGGGTCTAGAAAACTCGTACCGAATAGCGTCATTTTACGCAGAGCCACAGCACAGTGTTCACGTCGTTGATCATGAGTCCTTTCAATCGACGTCAACTTCTGGCAATACTATTTTATGTACGAAGACGCAGAAGACGTAAAGAATTCTGGGTGCACCCTCTCTTGTACATACACTCGTACTCGGATGCTCGGCTTAAACTCGGAAGCAGTGCGCAAGCGTTCATACAAATAATACCATGGCTACGTCAGTCCGTCAAAAATGTTCTCCGGAATGAAGATTCTAGAATGACGGAAAGAAATCGGATGACGGAGATCGGATCTAGTGCGTAAAGTACCATAGAAATAGTTCGACGGCTACTACGGATCATATTTTTACGTTCTCGGAACGGATTCAAATCGGACGTAGTGCGAAACCGCCCTAAAGGCTGTTTCTGAGTTGCTCATTATACAGTGCGCGATGCCGATGGTTCTTCCGTGTATAATAATTTATGGTTTCTCCTTTCGATCTCATATGGTATATTAATTTCAATCAAAATAAAATATTAAACTAATATCGTTGCTTTAAGATTTACTTCGACAATGATTATTATGAAAATCGACTAATCGCGATGAAATCAAATACCAATGAGAATGACCATACCATTAACAAAAAGCGTTTGACATAGTTTATGGTATGAATTTTATGGTTAGTGTTGCGATTAAATCGATAATTTTCAAAACTAATAAATTATTTAACTTCATCGAATTACAAAACAATTTTTAAATTAAGTCGCTTTTCTACAACAAAATAGGTCCTTTTTGATGGAATACGTAGATGTGATCAGAAATGCATAAAATAAGACTTGCCAATATCTTATCCATTATTGATACAAACGTTATTAATATAAAAATACAGATTACTGTATAACTGAGTAATAAGTTACTTGTCTGTTGCATTTAGCATGCCTTTAATGATAGATATATAAGTTAATACATAAAAATAAATAATAATGTCAATAATACCCGGTACATATTGGTAAAACTCACTAGCGCGGCGCAGAGATACAGACTGACGCGCGACAGTTGCCACGGTAAGTATATTATGCTTAAGCCGGGCACGCGAAGTGGCACATAAGTAGATGCTCTTGGGTTTTTTTAGTCTTTCTACATAATATATATGTGTACAACACCGATGTAGAATTTTGGTTAATATGGAATTGACATTTTATATATTGTCCTAAATTTAAGAATTATTATTGATTAGCAGGATATTTTGTTTTAATGAATGAATTTCTATAAAAAAAGGATCGCTTAGTAGCTCAAAATACAGAAGTTTCAATCTACTATATGACTATTCTATAATTTATTATATTTAGATTATAATATTGATTACAAGCCATTTTACAGCAAAAAATTAATAAAATTGTTTATTTTCAAACACATTTGAACAAAATCATTGTAATACAGTTTTTAGTGTCGCTAATATTCATTTGGGTTATAATAAATTATAAAATCTTAATTACCGAAATTAATACATACGGGATTCGATTATGTATAAAAACGAAAATATCGAAAAATAATGAAAAAATTGACGTGTCACGTCACTAGTTGGTATATAACCGCGCCTTGTTTGCGTGATGATATTTCTAATTATTGTTAATCTTATAGCAAAAATATGTAATAAAACCTTATAGTGTACCGTTCCTTTAGATTCCGGCAAGATATCTTGTGAAAATGGATGAAAAAGAAGAGTTGCATCTAACCTCTCAGGAGTTGCAAGTTTTGTCGGAACTTGACAGGTACGTAACTAAAATTAAAACTTTATTATTTGTTTTTCGTTATAGTATGGTCAATTTATCCAGTGTTTCATTTGTAGAACAAATATAATAAAATTATGTCTCGTCCCAAAGTTACTAGCATCAAAAACAACAACAAACACTACGTATTAATATCGCAATAACAACTTGTTTTACAGTAGTTTATAAAATTTTAACAATTTACACATCGTCATTCACCTGTTATTACTTAGGTATATGCAGAATTAAAGTTATTTTTGCCACTGCAATGAATTGTATTTAAGTTCAAGTTCACTGTTGGTGTCCCTGTTCGAATTATACAAACCTGTGTCATGTAATGCTAGTTACTTTAGTGCACTTTAGCTATTTGTTTGGGGTACATAACTGTTTATTAAAGCAGCTAGTGACAGGGTTAGGTGTGTAAATGGTAGTGGGTTTTATCTATATAGTTTACGAATGGGTCATAATAAGTCTAAAGGCACTAATTGTAGATCTCATCCCTATATCCAGAACAAAAGTATAATAATATTAGTAATAAAAATAATTTGTTGTTATATTTCAGTCGGCAGTTTGGTTTCCTAAAGTTACGGGGTACTGAACATGGCAGGACACGGGCACTTGTGCTCAAAGCAGTCAAGTATCTTGAAGGGATGCTGGTTCAAGTCAAGGTAATATTATGTGATAACAATTACCTGCAAAGTATGAATAAAAAGTATTTTGTTATTAAAATATGTGCTACATATTCCATATTCTCAAATAATCTATTTGTATCATATTCTCAAATAAAGTATTTGTGTAAAAATAAATCTGTTTTTCAATTTAATTTTAATTTATTTTGTGTCATAGGAACATATAACAACAATATTAAATTGTTCTTTTTAAATTTTGCAAGCTATTTTTTTTTTATTTAACTTTGATTTTCTTTTTATAACAGGAAGAAGAGAGAGCTTGTTCACCAGGAGCCAGAAGAGACATATGCATAGATCCAAAGACATACTGCAAACTAGGACACTTTCATCTCCTACTAGAAGACTATGCTAAAGGTAAGATATTCATATTCACTACTTATATAATAATATATAGAAATCTCCTTATTTAGAAATTTTATAGATATAAAACACCCATATTTGCTCGAACACTATGTGCTTGGAGTGCACATAAATATTGGGACTAAATCATCTATTATTTAATAACAGTTTTTAAGCAGTGGCTTCAAAACACAGATTAGTCTATGTACTGTTTAAAATGTAATAGCAATAGGTTGACACCTAACAAAAGAATAAAAAAAAATCTAGGGGCCTTTGCACTGTAGTAGGACGACATAGTCAGAATGCACTAGATATATTATATGCTCCTGTAAATTGCATATTGATGTCTATGTCAGACACTCACACACAAGACTCAACTGATTAAATAAATACATTCTAAGGAATACACAACTGAAATAAAACAAAAACTTTTACTAAATTCCCTAAGCACTTATTTTATTGTTTGACGTAATTTTAAATTTGACCGAAAAATTCCACTATTTTTTTCATTCCATATCCTTTCCAATTTACAATATTCTAACAATTGTTGGCGGTATCCAATTAATTTTCGAACACTTCTAAGTTCGAAAACTCTTCTATTCCATAACAGGCGTCGCAGACGCGTTTCAAGAAAGAAAATTAAATAATGCTTCCGCTATTCAATACTAGATGGCGCCAGGCGCCGTATGCCACTAGTATGTTCCGTACGAAGGTTAGACCACATAATTATGAGCGAGCGTTTTCTGATTGGGTCGGTGTGCGCGGCAGCGGGGAGGTATCGAGCATACCGATTCCGCACCGCTGGCAGCACAAGCGCCGCACCGACAAATAAGAAAGCGGCCTAACACTGAAAATTTCAAATAACGAAAATCATTTGGAAAAAAGGACCTGTTATTATTAAATGTTACCACTGTTTTTGATATTAAGAAAAAAAAATTCTGCCCCTGTCTAAAATTAGTATAAAAACTATTGCCATTGCGCAGACCTTTTGTAGCGTCTAAAGACAGCGCTATGGGTCGTGCGTTCGAATATTTTTAGTATGGGATTTTGCACTACATGTCTCTTACGTAGTTGGCTTTTTTCTTTGTCAGTCGAATAGATTCATGGAACATACACGGATATACCTATGGCAAAAATATATTCCTGTGGCCAGCTGCACACCTTCAGTGTTAACTGAGCGATTCAACTGTCCATTTAAATCGTTAGGCTGAGTCTAATCAAAATATGAATAGATAAATATGTAGGTATAGATGGAACTATACAGTTTAAACTGAGAGTGTGTAGTCGAAACAGCACAGCTGCATTAGCCCTACGATCGCTAAAGCGTCGTCAATGGGGGTCATGATGATAAAAACTGAAAGATCGCATAGTTTTACTTGAACCTGTGTAGGCTGTATATACCCACGATTTATCTATACGTTAAATTGCGCAGTTAAAACAGAAGGTGTGTAGCCCGCATTGACTCGAGTCTTGCTGACGGTACTCTCCGAAGCCTTAATTCTTTAATTACAGTTATGAAGAACTAGTATTTAAATATCCCCGATAATATATCGGGGATATTTAAATACTAATATTAAAAATGCGAAAGTAACTCTGTCTGTCTGTCTGTCTGTTACGCTTTCAACGCCAAACGACGTAAACGATTTTTTTTTATTTGGCATGAGGCTAGCTAAACTCCAAGAAAGGACAAGGCTACTTTTTACCGCGGTATCCGACATCCACGCGGGCGGAGCCGCGGGCGAAAGCTATTGAGTAAGAACTGTACTATAAAATTCGCTATAATAATTACTCATAAAACCCACAACGCAATATTAATGACGAAAGAAAAGAATCGAATGTCGATTGAAAGAAATGACTTTATTCTTCCTATGAAACACGGACTTCTTGAAAAAATATGTATAATTAGACCATTCAAGGTCAAGTTCAACACGATCTTATAAAGAGCTTAATAGGGTAAAAATAAGTAGTACACCGACCTTGCCCTTATTTCTACGAGAACTTTAGAGCAGTTTTATTCGTCACTTTTCCTGATTTTTACTCTACGCAACGAGTTGTAGAGTAGTTTGTAGGGCTGCTTTCACGAAATATAAATTAAATGTTTACGCAAAATTTTACGGAACTTCGAAATTATTTGTGTGTGTAAAAGTGTAAGCGTAATTTCATTCATATTTAGATTGCCTTCATTCAACACAAGCTGTAATATTTCCTGAGAAATTATTATAAAGAGCGTAACATGACTGAAATAAAATTAGTTAATACGGGATTAGGAGCTCTCGTTTAATATCCGCTGGTCTAACAAGATTTTAAGTTATTAAAAATTTTAATAGTTGACGTGGTATCCAAAAATATATTTTTAAATATCAAATAAAATCAAGCATTTACAAACTTTTCGTATTAATATTCATGATTGAATTTAACATAAGCCCATGCGTCACACTAAGTGTTTTTTGATGATCTAATCCTAATGTAATACGGTTGGTGACTATAAATACTGATTGACAATACTTTAAAAGGTTTTGGTCAACACGTCCTTAACCGGTTTCCGCAATCCTTGGCTATAACAATAGTGTCATTGTTGTATTATGTATTTCGTGATCGATACTAGATGGCGGTAGTTATATGTATTTAAATAGTGGGTTCGATTTCGACATTTTAAAGTTCGCCTCACGAGTTCAATTTTAGTCCTATATTCATAACTATTATTTGCATTCACTTGCTTTATATACAGCGTGTCTCTCTAAAGTAATGATAATTGAACTATCTTTCTGTAGTTGGCACAGTTGCCTATAATAAAATGATAGTGTCAAACGTTCGTATTTGTTAATGATACAGTAACCAATCTGTAAACTTACTCGAAATAAGGTTTAGGATTTCGACATTTAGAAAGAAAAAAAAAAGGAGGTTTTAATTTCGGCAATGGTTTCGTGTTTTTGCAGTCGCATATGCATATGCATATGTATGCATTTTCTTAAAATCTTGAAATGTATGTGCGATACTTTATTCATATTTTTATGTTGAATGCGAGCGAGTTGATCTTATTCCTATAGCAGATTATGATGAATCACAATTTTATTATTACTTTTTACGAACGTGCGCTGCCATAATGCAGACAGTTTGTCTTCGCCTTGATTTCAACTTATCATTCCCATTACTAGATCACTGACTTTAGTTGGTAATTACTTGCATGGAAAAATACCAATGTTATGAACGGAATCTCAGAGTAAACTTGTACCTAGATTTACAAATTTTAAATTGAACTTGTTTACACAAAATAGGCCTTGTTTGTTCATTTTAAACTATAAGGCGAAGTTTATTCACTAAAATAAAATCATTTGCCTTCACCCAATACAGATTATCAGATTATTTTTAGGAAATATTTAAGGTATTTTTAAATCCATTTCCAATAAAATCTATTAATTATCATAGGTTTGTAAGAAATTAAATGAAAACGATCCTCATTTTAAGTCGCAAAGAATAATATGTCGTAACTTTAAACAAAAGCGTGTTTTTAATTTATCAATTTCCCATCGTTTTCTTTTTAATAATAACAGACTATAATGACTTACCCAATAGGCGATAGGAAATAAGTCAGCTGCTCACCTTAAAGGGGCGTACGTAACTTAAGTATAGAAAGGGCAGATGGCTTTGTCTACATCGGAACATAAAAAATAAAACCTTTCGTAATGTACCTGTAGTTTTGTAAGCTATCTCTTACTGTCACTCGTTAGGAGACATTTAATAATATCGTTTATGGAACTAATAAAATTAGTTCAGTAGTTTTTATCACATAAAAAAAAAAATATTCATTTAATTCTTATTCCAGCAACTAAAATTCAAGTAAAGCCATGCGTGCCGGAAATTATTTGAACAAAATATAGGTACCAAAAAATCATAGTCATTAGGGCACACAGTTGTGGTTAAGAATACATGTAGGGAGACCTAGACGCTACTTTGTTGTGGAACTCATTGAACAAATGTTCGCATGGGCTACAGGTTTTATTCCCGAAACCGCAACACGCTAAATAAACGTTCTCATGTTATTCCCCGTAATTGGTAAAGTATTTTTGGCCGATCACTTTCCTGTTCATGTGCAAAGTACCTATGTACTGTTTTTAAATAAATAATTTATCAATCGGGGAGTAAAAGTTCAATTCCGAAACGCCATTCGTCAAGATCATTTTGTCAAAGCTCTAAATAACATTTAGTTTGGATTATCCTCGAAGCTTACTTTGGTTTCTAAATTCTGCATGGTAAAAGATTTCGGTCTTCTTTCTCTTGTAGTTTTATTAAGGTCGAACTTACTTATTCTCACGTTAACATTATTACGATTTGTTGAAATATATCGTATTTTAAGTAGCAGGGCATAATCTTTGTTGATTGTTGCAGCAATGTCGGCGTATCAAAAGTTCTATGCCCTGGAGCTTGATAACTGGAAGGATCCACTGTTCTTGTACGGATTGGGGCTGTGTTATTATCACTACAATGCCTTTGAGTGGTGAGTACATTATATAGAAATGCTTTAAAAACATTTTTGCTGCACGCACTTGCAAAACACGTGCATGTTTTTAGTATATAGGTAGGAACTATTTTGTGGAGTATTGTTGCAGAATCTTGTCGACTATTACCATTGACAATCTTTTTTTCCCAAAAAACACAAAAAGCAACGAGGTCCTTGGAATATGTACTTTTTCTCTACTAATTTATTTAATGACAACATGCCGAAAATCGTGGTAGTTTGCAATTGTGTTTTCGTCTGGTCCGTGGTTCCCGGTAAACAGAAAGGAGAGGTGCCCGTGTTTTTTTGACTTTTTAGCCGGTATGAGTGCGGTATTTATTACCCGACAAAAAAAATGGAGGAGATTCTCAAGTCGACGCGTATATTTTTTAATATTTGCGAATACCTAATTTCCCAGGGGGAAAAAAGTCCTTGATGGTTTTTCTAGCTAAAAAAAAAGACATCATAACCTTCTTACGTTCTCCTTAAGGAGTTAGGTACTAACTAATTTCTAGATTTACACAGCAATATGGCACTTACCTTAAACTGCGTAGCCTCAAATGGCGAAATCTTGGCAAATTAACTAGGTAGGCACCTACATAATTCATGCTTCCACAATAACATAATTTGGGTTGATTTGATTCACAAATAGGTACCTATTTGATAAATATTTTGGACCAGATGCTTTACGATGAAATAAAGTTCGTTGTCTAAAATAAGATATCCACGAATAACTGTTTTCCATATACCAATTAACATGTAAATTGTGAGTCTTAAATTTTATAAATAAACTCATCCAAATGTGCGTCAATGAAACGATATCTTGTATGATATAAAAAAAAACATGAATGTTTGTGTGTGTAAATAGGAATGTAAACGAGTCGAGCTTTCCGTATTCCGTTTCGTGAACACCGGACGGACATCTCGCTACGGAGCTATCTGCCTTAAATAATAATTTCGGTCGTTGTCGGAGCAAAAGCACTGCAAGCTGGCTGTGGGCCGTCATGTCGACATCGTGTTGTGATTCGTGATTCACCGGACGTAGGACGAGCGGCGCGCGGCGCGGGCGGGGTAGCGGCAATAGGGCCGGCGCGGGGCTGCGGGCGGTAAGTGCGCGAGGGGCGCAGGGCGCGGCGGCGTGGCGGAGCGCGGTGCGGGACGCGGGACGGTGCACGCTGCAGCGCGAGGTCGTCGCTCGCTTGCTCGCGCCGCGTACTGACTGCCAGTCGGGAGCGGGATGCGGTGACGTAAACTGCATCGGCGCGGGCCGCGACCGTAGTGTAGGACGGGACGAATCGTGTTCGTATGTACCGAGTGCGTGCTGAACAACCCTGTGTGACCGTGTGCTTGTGCTTTTCTCGCTGACGACGTCTCCGCTCTTCACTACGAGTGCCGCTGCGGCCGCACCGATCTACCACGGATTCGAAGATCCCCAAAATGGTGAGTACCTACGTCCGAAGCTCCTGCTCGCGGTTTGTTTACGTCGGCTCTCGTGCCGGCTCTCTCTTTCTCTCCACCTGCCGCCTATATCTGTGCGTCGCGTTCGCACGCGACTCTTTCTATTATGTTTTGTTTCCGAAATGCAGACACCAACGACGTCGGCTCTGGGCCTGGTCCCGTCGCGTTTTTGTTCGTTTGAATGGTTTTTGCATGTTTTTTGTAGTGTTTTCGCAGGTAGCAGTTCGGGGCAATTCTCCCCATTCATCGAGAGATTAGTCGCGCTAATGAAAAGAATTCTTGAAGGTAAATGAAATGCGAGGGTGGTCAGTGCGTGCGTTGCTAAGGCTAGTAAATAATGTGTACCGCATAAAATGTAGGTCGGTGGAGTGTGGCCGCAACAGTGCCGCACGCGATGCCTCGCCTCACCTCTCCTAATACCAACCCATTATTAACTCATTGTTTGTATACACACAAACTCATCGATCACTAATTAACTAAGGTTTGATGGACTCGCAATTATGACCTTATTAGAAGATTGATTCAATACCAAATAAACCAGATTATTATTTATTTCTTTTTAGGTCGGTTTAGAATGGTACGATGACAGCTTTGACTTGACGTCATCAATGGAGTGCTCGTTGTAATCTGATGAGTAAGACTAAATTACTTAGTTATACAATGATTATGATTTGCACACTGACATCAGTGAGTCATGAGTAGAATCCGTTGTACGATACTATATCGGGTTGAGTTCGCGCACTTTTGTCTTACGTCATTGGTCAATGGACCGGTAGTAGCGACACTACTCGAAAATTTAACGAGGCAAAGATACCGGACCTGGAATTCTGTACTTATCTAGGAAAACGCGCTCCGCGCTTTGTTCCGCTCGAGAAACTTACAAATTTCAACACTTCCTCCTTGCGAATGACTAATTTTAATGAGTTGTCACTTATCACATGGAAACCACAAAGCTAATTAGGCAATTCCATTTTATCCTCATAGGTAGGTAATTGATGGGCGGACAATACCGTACCTATAAACTGATTAAACTAATATATTAAAACAGTTATCACGAATTTTAAAATTAATAAACTTGCCAAATGTATTTTCAAAACTACCTAATAGGTACCTATTGTAATATAATTATCTATTAAAAGTTACATTTTGAAACTTTTTATAACTAACATAGGTAGGTACCTATGTTATGTCCATTTGAATGATGTAAAAATTACGTAAATATTAAAAATGAATGCTATCTTCAGATTGTATATCAGTTATCAGTGTTTCCTACGATAATAGCTATCACGAATCATATTGCCTATCAGTTGCGGACCGGTCCGCGCATTATCTACGCAACGCCGCTAACCGCTTCCAGTAACGGTATTCCACTCTCCGAAGTCCTCCAACTAGTCTTGCTAGGCCCGTTTCGTAAACTTGTTCGCTGATATGCTCGCCTAGTCCTTTTTTGTATATCCCCCGGAAATGAGTTTGCTGGGTTTAAACCATTTTAATAACTTTAACGCAAATAGAATAGACAGTTTTAGTTAGATTTAAATGTATGACTCAGTTTTGTTTGAACTACGAATAGGTCGTCCTCGAATTTGTAACAAAATTAATTCAGTTGTTTTTCAGAGACACATTATCATTCATATAGGTAGGTGTTTTTGTGGATATTTTGAATTGTTACAATAATCGACGCAGCCCAGGATATTGCGTATCGAGCAATGGTACATTATCAAAGATTTAGGTACCTACTTATAATAAATACTTGAGAGTGGAAGTAGGCAATAAAGAATATTCATCCCTGCTGGGTCTATAAATAAATAATTCATGACATTATGTAAGGTATGGCAGTCAGGTGCTTGCTATGTAATGTCAGTCGTGTAGCTAGGTAATGCCAGGTCGTTTGGTATCGACTATCGACAGTGATGTAGTAATGAATGTCATGTAATTGTTGGAGCAGCTTGCGGTGGCGCGTGCCGTGCAGGTGCCTACCGGCTGCCGCCGCACCTGTCTCGCCATCAGCTGCTCCTTGAACTAGTTATTATATTGTTTAGCTACTCATGAGTATTCCTATCAGCTACGTCCACTACATTGTTAAACAAGTCTTCGTTTTATTTGCCCGTTTTTTTCTCATTGTCTCGAGTTGTCGCATTCGTCTCACATGCCAGTAATCACGAGGTGGATGATGTAGAAAACTTGATCATTATCCGTCAATATTATAGTAAGAATATGTAATTAGTAGGTAGGTATAGGCCTGTATTAATTTAGTAAAAAAAACATGTAAACACGTTACAGTGGTGAATACGTGTTGCATGTGTCGTCGTAACCTGGTGCTGATAATGTTGTTAGGCGTTTTACTACGTATTTCATAGTAAATAAACAGACTGTGCGTAGAAAGCGATAAAATTTCCCGACATGTTAGCTCGTTCGCTAGTTCGCACAGTAATTGCATTCGGTAGTTAAATTTACCGTTACCTATCGGCAAACTTAACCGGTAGTTGGGACCATATCCCGTCGTCGAAGGGGATTTCATGTAAAATTTACCTAGCCATCTGCGAGTGTTTAGAAAACTGTGCTAGGTAAATGTAGTAAATTTATGCGAGTTTACTGGGTACATAGGATAGTTCGAGCAAAGAGGAAGTCTTATTAAGGCCAGGCCAGTTATCCGCAGTCGAGCAGGGGCGCGCAACCACCGCGCAACGGCGCAACGTACCTATAGGGCTAAAGATAGGTTACTATAAGTGGTTTTAAAGAGTTATACTTTTTGTTGTTATGCAATTCAACTAGCCATACTAATGACATTAACTTCAGTAACAATGTTTACGTAATAATTGAATATTTACTTACACATGAATGTAAAAAGGAAGACTCCAATGAAATTTATTCTGAGGTATACCCTAAAGATTCCATAAAGCTTTTTTTTTAATCAATCCGCCGAACCAATTGCCCTTAATTTCGCGTAAAAAAACATACAGTCAAATTGAGAATCTACTCTTTTTTGAAGTCGGTAAAAATGTCCAATGACCAGACCTAAATAGGTTTAAGATGAGCGTTTTTCTTAACCTGACGAGTAGGTACCTAAGTATCAACGTTTATTAAAACTGTAAACTTTTGACGTAACACCATTACTAAGCTATCAATCTACCAACATGTTTCTTAGGTACCTACGTTTATTTTATTATTAAAGTAAATATACACACTTAAATATCATTTCAAAAACCACATGAGAATGATTACGTCAAATGACTGGGTTATTATTTGTACACAATAGGTAGGTATGATGCGAGCGTGGTTTGTTGAATGCCACTTAGCAACAGCATAGCGGAGGAACCGGAATTTGACAGTGTTTCTCATGTTAGATAGTGGTAGGTAGGTATAATGTGAAGTTACTCCACGAAAATAGCGGTACATGGATATAGTTGTACGTACCAAGTGTACCAACGTATAGTAGAGCTCGCAACAGGACTTACAAGTATTAGGTGCGCAGTTGAGAACGCGGTCTCCGACCCTAGCCTAATAGTGCATCTAAGCTGTATTTAGAGATGTGCGGGCGGGGCACAAGCTCCTCGCCCTTCGCCCCGCATCGTGCGCCGCGTCACGTACGCACGAGCCCTTTCACGCACAGGGAGGGCACGACTTACGAGGGGCCGCGCGCGCACCGACATCGTCGAGCTGCTACTATCGAGTCGCCGAAAACCGTATGCATTATTAGCCACCCCCGACTCATTCCTATCCGGGCCATGTCGCCCACCCGTCCCAAAGGCTCCTAGCCTCGACACCCGGCCCTCATACCTCTGCGGTGGGAACGACTTTTCGATTTAAGTACGACCGTGAGACGCCCTTCTCCCGTGACTCCCGTGACGTAACGATTAAGTGTACTTATATTTTTTTAATCTAGGTCACGGCTCAGAGTTAAGAGCAGGGCGAATGCAGTGATGACGGCGCGCGGTCGTCGACACTAACGGATTGCTATTTATACCTGGTGCGTAGTGCACCGGAACTCGCTCGGTGCATTCGCTGCATCCGCGCCGACCGCGCCACCCGCCTTCGCCCTGTCAATGACCCCGTCACCACCCACCAACATTCGTAACTTCCTATATCACCAGTGGTCTCACCGAACACTTACGAGTATAATGTTCCAACTGAGGCAAGAGCTCGTTAATCTTGTTAGCTGGATGTCAAAACGTTCATAATTCTTGTACAATAGTCGTAGGGCGGTCGTTGCGAAAGGCTCTGTGGCAAGCGGGTGCCCTTCGGCTTTGTTTAAGTTACGTAAGTATACCCGCCCACATCTATAGGGCAACCACCCACGCAGGGTATGAACTGTGTCAAGCAGCCTGTCCTAGTTTCTATGTGTACACTGAAATTTGGAACTATGCACATTGCACGCACAAAAGAAATAACTGCCTATTTGACTGATTTAATTCTTGTAACTATAATGAATTCGTTTTCGTTTAGAACTGCCTCTCTAGGCAAGGCTAGGCAAAATGTCACGCATAATTTAAATTAAGTTTAGCTAGGGTTAAAAAAAGGGTTGTTGTTTTCCAATTTATTTGTTAGTCTTGATAATGATACATAAGTACGTTTTATAAGATTTTTCGAAATATAAGAAAGAGACATTTTAGGACCCGAAGACATTTTGCGCAGATGCGTTTTCGACTAATCCTAAGTGACATTAATTAGTTCAAGCGTTAACGCTGATCGGATCGGTCTTATGTATGGAAGCGGCAAGTCTTAAGTCATGTGACTTATCGAAGTGAAATGTAATTTCCACACATTTACTGAAGGCGTTATATAAAAAAAAACCGGCCAAGTGCGAGTCAGACTCGCGCACCGAGGGTTCCGTACAAACCTGTAGGTATATAAGTAAAAGTTATGGTATTTTTATTGCTAAATGAAATCCATAATTAAAAATATTTTTATTATATGATGTAACTAAAAATTTATGCTTTTCGCAATTTTTCCTTTATCTGTGTTATAAGACGTTGCTTCGTACCAAATTTCAAGATTCTGAGTTCACGGGAAGTACCCTGTAGGTTTTGATTCCCTTGCGAGTGTCGAAAATTTGCGGCATAAACGGGAGTATCTTTTGATCGCGTTGACTTAGAAGTTTGATTTTTTCACAGCTCCAAGAGACCATAGACTTGAGTATTTGATATGAATTTCAGCTTGATACCTCCACGCGTTCCTGAGAAAAAAGGTCTTGACAGACAGACAGACAGACAGACAGACAGACGGACAACAAAGTGATCCTATAAGGGTTCCGTTTTTACCTTTTGAGGTACGGAACCCTAAAAATATTTCATTTGCGAGTTAGCGGAGTCTAGCGGAGTGGAAAGCGATTCCGGTAATGCAATAAAGTAATTATACTAATTGTTCACTTATGGAACGGAAAGAGCTAAACATCAATCAAGTCAATACCGCGAAATAATAACGTAAGCAACAAAATGAAAAATCTCATATTAATCGAAATCTATCGGATGAAACAAGAAATAAATCGACATTCATTTAGATATTATGATTATGCATCAATTAGTGTTACAAAAAATATCATTTAAATAAATTGTTTGGAGCATTGATCAACAAAAGTATTTGAAAGAACTGATTTAAAAAATTAAGAGAGAATTCCCTTTAGTCGTGTCACTGATCACCATTTATTTTCATCATTATCCTCTTCTATCTAGGAACCAAATTTCAAATTCATATCTTTTATAGTTTCTAAGTAGATAGCAATAAACAGAGTTAAATATATATTTGTGTATCGCCTTTATGTCATATTAGCGATTTCTATCATCGTTATCGATTGTAGTCTTGTAGAAATGTCACTTTTCTCAATATACACTGTCTATGATGTCACTTGGCTACAGGGCCTGGATAAGTCCTTACTTATTAAAACTACTATAATAGTGCAAAGATAGCTTTAATTAAAGTTAAAATATAATAATAATATGTATTCGTATTTTAGCATACTTATTAATACATTTATTAAGCATTATATATGACTATCACATAAATTCAGGATAATTTATTTCATAAATATTATAGAACATTCGACGTACCTACCTATTCGCGTTGTGTTGCTAGGTCCGCGTGTAATCGCAATTCCGCGAGCGATGTCCGCAATGGAATTTCCGCGAAAAAAGTCATACGTCACATCACAACACGTCACGGCATCGGGCGGGCCGCGTAACGTCACGCCGAGCAAGGCCGCCGCTGAGCAAGCATCACCAGACTGAGCTTTTTGTTTATAGCACTGCTTACTGACTAATATGGTGAAGTGTTGTAATACCTACAACGTTTAAAATAATATGCTGCTGCATAATTTATATAGGTAGATTGCTGTTCTATTTTTAATACGTACAAAATTTTTAGTTTTTGTAGCTTTACTAGTCATTCAAACACCTTGCCCGCACCAAACCTATAAATTATTCTAAGTAATGTCTGTTTAAATATTTAAATGGATGTTATCAAAAACTTATTCAAGAAACGTTTGGAGCATCTCCTACAGTAAATTCTTGGTAATTTACAATGTTATGGTTTTACCAAGTAAAGCCAAGTAGAGCCGGCTCTCACTAAATATGTCGATCACGTAGATAACAAATGATTATTCGCGCGAACTAACGTGCATTACGTAAATTACTTAAGTACTTCACACTTGAAATATTGTACCTACGGAGATAACAACTGTGAATTGGGTTTATTAACGTCAACACGAGACTGTTTAGTACCTACATACTCTAGTAACTCTAACTTAGTACCAAAGACTTTAGACATAATAATGGTGAACATGGCCTCAATATTTTTATCTATTCTAAGGTTGAATTGTTTGTATTGCTGATTTCCAAGAGGCACAGTAAATTAGCATGTATTACACAATGACGAAACAAGAAGGTACCTATTTCCTGTAATATACGTAGTCTGTTTTGATCGTCAGAAGAACTTATAATTATTAGGATTCCGTACCCGAAGATTGCCAAACAGACAGACAGACAGACAGACGGACAACGGAGGCTTAGTAATAGGGTCCCGCCCTATTACTAAGCCTCCGTTGTCCGTCTGTCTGTCTGTCAATGGGCTGTATCTCATGAACCGCAAAATGTAGAGAGTTGAAATATACACAGTGTATACCTATTTCCGCTGTAACAACATTTTTTTTATGGAAATATTTACCATACTTGGTAATCGTGATCTTTAAAAAATATGTAGTATAGTGACTCAAAAATCGCTCGATCAGTATGGATGGGGGCGTTTCTCTTTCTAGTTAGGTTATCGGTGACATCCTCCTCTGCTCTTATAACAACATACCTACCTACTACTATGACGATCTCTCTGTTGCTATGCGGGAAATTTATAGCTAAAATCTTTAGCTACTGCATTGTAATGGTTGGTTCGGGTTGCCTGTGTTCGGAACTATTTGTCAGCTTTGTTTTCTTTTTAATTCTTCCGATGCAGCTATATATGCCTGTCGTAGCATGTTACTTTTATGACAATATAGGTATATGTTCATATGCGACTTTATATTATCTTGTCGATTCTTGATTTTAATGTAATTTTAATATTAACATACCTATACCTGTGTTAGAAATAACATGTTTCGCTCACACGCATACGAGCACGCATAATTATCGAGAAGCCGAGCTATTCTCACGGATGTCGATCTGTACTTACAATTTAGCCGTCACTTTGTACGCACAATGGGCATTAGAATTAGAAAGCGGCCGGTGACCGCAAAAAGGTAGCATTCGAAAGGGCTCGGAGCTTGCGAGATTGTGTTACGTCACTATTGAACGATCACCAATTTTCCCCCTGCTCCTACAAGCGAGCTGGGGAGGCCTCGTCGTCTAATGCACGGCGTGCGTGTCGCACCGAATCCACATAGCTCGTATGTGCTACTGCCCTCGCTTTTGTCCAAGGAAACTGACGTCGACGATAAGTCTAAAAAATTTAGTTCTCAAAGGGTTGAACCCTTTTAAATCGTATTTTAGGGATGGGGCATAGTTTTATTTCTGCTGCATGTAAAAAGTATTGTACTTGTTAGAACACTTGTGAACTGTGTGAATCGTATGGGGTAGTTATCAAGGGCACTCCGCCGTTTGTAATGTAATAATAGCGCAGAATGTTCAGTTCTTTTTATGTTAGGGGAAGCTCGCTTTGCATGTTTGTGAGTGCGCATCAAAATCAAGTTTTAAAATATTATACAGGGTTGTAAGTTTTATTACAGTTACGTTACGTTTAGTCACTTATAAGTACATCGAAAGTTATTTAATGTTATAAATCGGTATGTTACCATCAAATTAAATTTATTATGCCTGTTTTTCCTGTCTCTAGTAAATGGTTATGGTACCTAGTAAATGCTGTCGTATATCATTTACCATTATTATGTATTAAACAAGATGTGCAAATAAAATAAATCGAGTTGAGAAGTCGAGGCGAACCGGTTCGGTAATGAAGTCGCATAATTTTGCTGAGCCACGAACATCTGATTTTATGGGCGTGCAGTTTATCGAGCGCTGGCTGACGCTGTGTGTGTGTGTCGCGACTCGCGACGTGCAGCTGTGGCCGGCTCACTGCCGCGTCGCATGCGTCTTCACTCCATGTCTGTTTATAAATATGTTGTCCTATACATATCTGAATACGGACCTTATTATACGTAATGAACGCATTATACCGTCTAATCGCGTAACTAACTAGGAACAATAGTAGGTACATGCAGCATGCTGAATTACGTGGATTGTTAATTTGAATTATGAGCTGCAACCATTACAGTGAATGTGTAGTCTTGTTATTTTTTTGTAACATTACTTATTTTATGTGATACAACATAAATTCTAAAGTTTCCTTTTAATGTAATTCTCTGCACGAAAATTAACATTGTTTAAGCAAGGTAATGCGCATAAGTCTTTCAACGTGGTCGCAAACTACAATACCGGTAGATAAATCGTATTCATGTGTGCTCATATGAATATAAATTGCGAACATAATGCAATAATATTAATACCTCCGGCCGGGTAGGTACCGTAATAAGGACAGCATCTAACTGCCTTGTAGCGTTAAAGTATAGAATTCTTATCTCTATCTATACTATATATTTCTATGCTATGTTTGTGGTTTAGCATTGAAAACCGATAATACGGCATTAATATCAGTTGTTGTTATCGAGAAGTACTCAACCTTATTTCGTCATCCGGTACTTGAACAAGGAGTTGGCATTTGATGTTTGGTTAGCATCAAATCAAATTATTTTTTAATAACTTTTTTCGCAAGCATGCTTAAAGCATTAGCAATCTTCTCTCCCACTCTCTCTCTGTTATTTAAAGCTAGTTTTCAGCCATTCCTGTTCGTGTTATTTGTAATTTAAAATATGACCCAAATTTTCATTTGGCCTTAGAGTAAAATAGAATTGCCTCAACTTTATGAGCACTCCATTTCAATTCTGTATAGTGAATTGCGCTGCTACTGAAAATAGCCGGCACATATCTGAAATATCGCGTCCATGAGATCATTTGTGAGTAGGTAACCTACTGAATGTGTATAAGTGCTATCGAATGGGATAAAAGTGGGTCATAGCATGACGCCGACGATAAACGAGCCCTCGTTCATTATCAATCATGTGCATGGCGTCGTACGTTTTCCTAATTGGATAAACTTCGTCCTTAGCTGACATACACCTTCATAATAGAGGTAGTAATGCAATACGACAAAATCATGTATCCAAATAGGTATGCGGACACGTATTTTTTCTTTTTTTACTTGAATAAAGAAAGATACAGTAAATGGAAATTACGCGTGACGACACTTGCAGCTACAATTTTACCAACACGTGACGTCAGAAACCCCTGAATTTAAAAGCACTTTAACTTTGACATTTTTTATTGATTATATTCAATTTCATTGATAAAAAAAAATGTACGAGTTTTTTTTTACTTTTTTTGGTCATAGATCTATCTGGTTGACTAAATAGATATTATTTCCTTTTCATACCTAGGCCGGAAGATAAAATTACAATGTGCTTTATTAACAATTTCTTTTAAAGACTTCCTGTCAAGTATTGTAAGATGCGTATCTCAAATCTGCCCTGACAGCTGTATAAAATCATCAGATGTGCATGTTATTTGTGATGTCTTTTTAACAATTGGAAACTCCCTAAGGGTGTGGCACAGTTAGCTACCTGATTGTAGCTGTCCATATTCATCAGGTGACATCTGAGAAACAATCATGTTTGTTATAATATCAAAAGCCTGTATTGCTATGTTAACATAGTCACGTACAACAACGTAGGACCTTCACTATGTACTATCTATCTAGTTTATAGTGCACACAATTGCAGTTTGTATTGCATTCTGTTGCCGTGGAGCCAAGGCCGTGATGCAATGAATATAGTCAGGTGAATTGTACGTTCATAATGCAGAATGCATCACGTGATTGCGTCACTTGGTCACGGGAACAGTTCTAGAACTAATCAAAACGCTTTTATTTATCACTTTATAATTTATCCTTATTACCTTAGATATACAATTAACAATTACAAAATTACCTTTGTCTTAGTGTAAAATTGTTTAGCCGCAGTTAAGTATGTATGTATTTAGATTCTAATTCACAAAGACAGATCGACATATTTTAATGTAGCACACAGTAGCAAATGTAGTAATAAATAAGTTAACGGGACTAACTAATTACACGGTTTACAGTTTCATTCATATCGCTTACTATACGCCGTCTCAATGGTGAGCATGTGACTAACCGTTGTCTTAGTCTTTTTGCACTCATAATTGATCATTTCCTGTAGTAGTAATAGCACAAGTGTATGACTTTGACCTTATTTCTCAGCCGGTCTCTCAGCGTGTGCCTATTCAATTTTTAACATCCCTCGCGTTAATAGTGTTATTATTGTGCGTATGTTCCCCGAGCTCGGCAGGTCCGTGGGAAAGTATTAAGAGCCTATTATGTGCCGGATCACGTGTCGCACCTAGCGAACTGCTTACTTCAGTTATGTAAAGTGAGTGCTATGATGACCGACGAATGAACTCTATAAATAGCGGTCGATCCGTCCTTGAGCCGCCGCGAGTGTGCAGAACTAGGTCAAACCAAGCTGCCTCATGGCAGTGTCCTCTCCCCGCGCACGCCAGCTCACCCGCCTGAGCATTGGCCGCTGTTCACCGCGTCGCGTCGCCAAACACCTCGCGTTCTCACCCGACCGTCGACCGTCGAGATACACATTGCTCGCGCTTCCTGGTGTTTTCATTTACTTTTACAATTGTGCAGGAATAGAAACATGCCACTGAACAAAACATACACTTTACCTGCGTTTGTTTTTTATCTGTGACGAATGTGACTGTTTACAGCATCACTAAAACCGTAATAATAAACGTTTTTAACAGATGTTTTTCGATTCAGTAAATTGAAATTACATTTGAATAGAAGCAGAAATTTTATTTAAAACCCAGTATACAATGCCCTTACCTGAGTTAACTGATAATGCCCAAGGTTGGGCCCGGGCAGGTAGCGAACCGAATTATAAATATCGATCCTGCCGTTTACTTAGGATATTTACCTTTACATGTATTATTTTAAATTTTACAGGGTTCTTATTTAATAAATAAAATAAGATTACTACATTAAGTAAAGGAAGCACGTATTCATTTTAGTAGTCCCTGTTAGTTAGTGTCAATCAGTTCTTTGATTATGAATATTGTTGTATTTAATATAATAATGCTATGAATATGTTAATTACATTCATATTAATTTGATATTACGCGTGATGGTCGCAGATACCAACACATTGGCTTCAAGCGTACCTAAGCGCTAAATATATATTTTGATCAATATTATGACAGTCGTATACATGTCACATTATCGTAGCGCGTGGGTGGGTGTGAAGTTGTGAACCATAAACCCAGTCCGCGATATCGCACAAAGACCATGCGTTATCTTGGTATAGGGGCACGTTGCTCGCTGCCCTGTTATACAACGCCTTATCTATACACAGAGACATTTACTACTTAGAGCACACGCTATTGTTCAAAGAAATACTAATGTAAATGTCCATTGATAGAATGTTAATGTTATATACCTACCTACTCTTAATTAACATTTTTATTATTTCCGTCGACAAAATAATAAATATATTATAATCCTCAAGGATAGCCTAAAAGGTTTTACCAACATAGGAATCGTAAAAAAACTAGAGTTTTTAATTAAGAGATTTTGTTTACCTGTGGGAATTTGTAGGATAATACAATATAATTATCACGAGTATTTATTAATTTACTTATGAAATAAAACAATATTGAACACCTCTTGTTGTTTAAGTTATTATCGATTTTAACAATAATCGAACTTGACTTTATGTTTAAAGTTAAAAAGGTGTAATTTTAGAGGGTCGCGTGACTGCTGGCAATCATAACTAATTTCGAGGAACAATGAATGTGAACAAGAAGTTATGTGGAATATAATATTATTATGTATGTCGAGCATCGCTAGCGGCGACACGGACGGTGAAAGCTCTATGGCCCGCCGCATTGACGGATATGTGTGTGTGCGTATAATCGTCATTTAATTTTAGTCGTCGGCATCGGGTTGAACACCGACGGCACCTGTCTCACTCCTTTGTTTCGGCTCTCAAATGTCAGCGGAGGTCATCTAAATAAAGGCGTTATAGGCATCGGATTCGGACGACGATCGCTGTCTAGACGTTGTGTTGCATCGTCCGATCGATTGCACGACCGAGCCTCAGACGGTCATCGACCTCGCGGGCGCATCGGTGACGTTACGCTCCGGTGATGCGCTCCTCAATAACCTTACGAATATTATAGTTTAATTCCGTGGTTTTGTATCTTACGTAGCGTCTTAGACGAATTATTTAGTTTGTGTTCATAAAGCCAAATTTTAGGTAACTATTTTTTGTAAAGCAAAAATGTACTTCACAAATGAATTTGACGGGCCTCTTGGTCTAGTGGTTAGTGATCCTGACTGCTAAACCGGAGGTCGCGGGTTCGATTCCCACCCAGGATGAATCTTTGTGTGATGAGCACGATCATTTGTTCTGTGTCTGGGTGTTATTTATCTATAATATGTATGTATTTAGAAATATATAAGTATGTTTATCAGTTGTCTGGTTGCCATAGCACAGGCTCTGCCTAGTTTGGGATCAGATGACCGTGTGTGAGATGTCCTAAGATATTATTATTATTATTATTAAATAAATCTAAGTAGATAGATATTTTAATGTGAGTACTTAAAATCAACCTTTTCATGGAATTCATAGTACGGAAATTGAATGAAGTATTACAAAAGCAGAAAGAACGCATTGTAATTCGGCGGATAGATTTAAAATGAAAAAAAAACAGCCTCATTGTTGTTTCATTCGTTCACTTCAAAACTTTTCTAAAGGTCTTTGAAGATGTCCAAAAAAAAAGTGAAATTTAAAGCTTGCATTGCGTTTTGTAGACTTGGCTCGTTGATTCGTTGCTACGCAGAGTTGTTATGATAACTGTACTCGTTCTTTATACTATTATTTACTACTCGTCTGACCTTGTACTGAGTCAAGTTCAGCCTGTAACTTTGACATTGTTTTCTATTCGGACGGCAGAGTACAACGTCCTTTGTAGGGATTTTTAAATGTAACCAATTTAGTTTATTGCTCGCAATCTTTTGTTCTGTAAGTTGACAGGATTCTGCTAAACAATACCCGTCGACGAAACAGTTGTTTTTGTCATAATGTTTATGGCGAGGGTTTCCTTTACGTTTGTGTCGGACAGGGCTACAAAGGCGTTGCAAATGGCTCTGTACGTGTCGCCGGGGTTTACCCGCGCGGCGGACGCGCACCTGCGGCTGGCGCTGATGTTCAAGGCGCGCCGGCACTGGTCCATCGCCGCCGTGCACTTCAGGCGCGCCCGCCTCGCGCCGCACCAGGACGCCACCTTCACGCGCCTCGAGCTCAGCTTCCACGCCGCACATCTACTCGAAGCTCGTAGCTTGAGGAAGTCAGCTAGAGATGCATACGAAAGATTACTGAAAGAACCACAGTTGTCGTCTACTCTAAAGGCTGACGTCTGTAGACAATTAGGTGAGATACCAAATTTTGTTCTTCTGCCGTATTAGTAACTCAAATTGTCATAATTATCATTGATGACTGCGATTTAAACGCACAGAAACACTATTATGTAGTTGATTGTTTCATGTTGTGTATAGTGAAACATTTCTTATAGGATGGCTTTACCATCGTTGCGTGTCTCTGGGCGAGCCAGCGGGTCGTGCGCGTGCAGCTATTTGGTGCCTGCAGCGCGCAGTCGCCGCCGAACCAGAATCGGGCGCAGGCTTGTACCTACTCGGACGATGTTTTGCAGCACAAGGAAAAGTTCATGACGCTTTTATAGCGTACAGAAACTCTGTAGAGAAATCCGAAGGAAACGCCGACACCTGGTGCTCTATTGGGTAAGATGATTGTATAGATTGTAAATTGTACGATGCGTGTTTCGGTACAAATATGTTACAATTAGTAGGTACTTTGTTTGTTTTATCTTTGAATCGGATAATATGTCTTTGTTTCTATCACAGAGTATTATATCAACAACAAAACCAACCGATGGACGCGCTACAAGCATACATATGTGCGGTGCAATTAGACAAGGGTCATTCCGCTGCGTGGACCAACTTGGGCAGTTTATACGAGAGTTGTCAAATGCCTCGAGACGCATTTGCATGTTATACTAACGGTGGGGCCGCCGCTACTGCGTCCCACTCGGCATTAAGGCAGAGGCTAGCTTTCTTGAGAGCACATCTTGCTCACGCACCCATGCCTTCTGTTACTGGAAAGTAAGTACATAAATATATAATATATCCTTATCCAAGTAAAATTCTTTGATTGATCGTGATTTATTTAAATGTCTAACTTGTGTCAAGAAACGTTTAATGTATTTGTTGTTTTCTGCAGGCGTCGACAGTTGCCATCAATCGAGGAAGCGTGGAACCTGCCCATATCGGCGGAGATGTCGTCCCGCGCGCCCAAGGCCGCGCCGCCGCCGTACCCGGGCAAGCGGCCGGACGAGCCGCCGCCACTCACCCAGCACCAGCTGCAGACACTACAGTACCTACAGAAGAACTCCAACAACCTATCACCCCAGCAACAAGTACTAATATCATAGAAATCTTCTTGTTTCTAGTCATGCTGATTCCCGAATTACGACCCCGATGCACACATCAAAACAGTTTGTGTAGAGTTAAAAAGAACATAATTACACAACAATCTATGTAAATTTACCATTTTGTTGCTTATTTTTTGTTGAAATGCTTTAATATTGTTCTGTCGTACTACGAAAGTGTAGTAACGATCGAAATATTCTTTTTCAGGCTTTGATGCAGCAGCTACTGTCGCAGTATCGTCAAGCTCAAGCAGCGAGAGCGCGTGCGGTTTGTACTCTTAAATTTAATTCCCCTCATAACGGCGGCAGGTTTTAGAAAATATTGATAGGGTTACAATGATTATACTAGCAGACTTTAACCTAGTTTTGTTCTACAGGTGACGAAAAGCGAAGGTAACGCGACCGGCGGCGACAATGCTGAGTCGCTCGCCGAAGATCTGCTTAAGAGATTCTCCGATACGCAGCCAGAGGTTAAGAAGGAGCCTGTTAGCAGTAAGTTATTACTTTTTTTTATTGCCTTTTTTCCCAACACATCTGTAAATACCTGCTTCGATATTATGTAACTTAAATTTTGTAGGGATTTTGCAGACATAAAGCTGAACACAATAAACTTTAGAAATCTAAAACTAGTCGGTGCAAAAACCTTACAAATCCGTTTCTGTTTTTGTTTGTCTACTTTTTCACTTCAATTCTCTCTCAAAGCTCCTATTATGTTATATTATCTTGGTTATTACGCCAGAAAATGAACATAATGCGATGGTCGAACGTTCCTTGCACAAAGCCGTGCAAAATATGGCATTTTACAAAAGGCTCATTTCGCCTTACGTATGATTAAGCGGGCCTTTGTTATCCTTTCAAAACATCTATGCTTCATGCTTAGCGAACATAAGGTTCTTTTTTCTTAAAATAGAAAACAAGTGCGTTAGAACTTTCGTTTTTTACTAGTAGTATAATCTCAGAACTAAACAGAATATGATTTATGTATGAGTATTTAGTTTTTTTTATTTTCTTTGTTGGTGTTTACAATCTTTAAATTATTTTCTATTTCTGCAGTAGATAGAAATATTCATTTGTTGTCGGCACTTTACAACCTTTCAAAGATATTAAATTGTTGTCGGCACTTTCCAACCTTTCAAAGAATAAATATTAAAAAAATAATGTAGGTATGTGTTCTGTGTGTTTTAAAGTTTTAAATAGACAAATTAAAAAATAATACCGTTACGTGCGTAGGATTTAACCGTCCTGTTTTTAAATTGTCGGTACAAACATAATGAATAGGCATGTGATATGTGATAGACTACAATGTTAACAACTATATTGCGGTCTGTTTCCAGTTAAACAACATTCATTTTACCGTAACTATATAAATTTTATTACTGAGAATGAGGATGTACCTCCATGTGAACGTGAAACTAATATTAAAATAACCATAAATGGAATTAGTTTTCTATTACAGTAGCAAAGATATACGTAACTAAAGATAGTGGTAAAAAAAAATGTTGTTATGTAATGTTTTTAGATAAATAACTGTGAACATAGGTACAAAAGATGGATTAGGAAATATTATAGACGCGATTCGAACGCACTAGACTAAGCTGTACCGCAGCTAAACTGTGCAAATATTATTTAAAAAAAAATGGAACGAATGCTATCTTACATATTATGAAGTCGTTACTTATAATATATCAAAACAAAACAGAATTATTCTAATTAGATTTTAGCATTCTTTTTTGACTTCATTCTAAAAGCGTTTACATAAAGTACTTGTACTTATCTATGATAAACATTTTAAAACAAAATTATCACTGTCAATGTCACGCAGTGCTATTTGCGAATAATTGAAATATTTATTAGATCTAATATTTATTATTAAGAAGAAAAAAATATTATTTAGTACGTCAAAGTTGAAATCGTAAATATTAATGAAAGATTCACGTATTGTGTATTTTATTTAGATGTTTGATGTCTCTGTGAGTACGGCTGTTCTTGCTGATATGAAGACAAATCCTAGCATACACTGCTAAGAAATTACTTTCCAGTAATTTTATGCATATTTTTTTTTATCAGACCTTTAATCACATGCGGCCTTTTATGATAGTTAGATTTTAACGAGTATTGAAACTCATTACGGTTTTTACGTTATTTGTGAGACTTGCTAGCTTAACAACAGAATTCTGTTTCTCTTAAAACAATCGTTCACTTGGAATGTTTTCTTTCAGCGGATAATACCATTAGTGCAAGTAGTAACAACGAGGCTGTGCTGGGGTGTCGACAACCAGTCGTGAAGCTGGAGCCCCTAAAGACCGACCCGCTCAAACCCGTCACCTTCCACATCGGCATGACCTCCAAAAACATACTGGATGCGTGCAAGTAAGTTTCGTAGCTATTCTTATTTTATGCTTGATAATTGCACGTTACTTACGTATCGCTACCGTTTCAGGGATAACGCCGGCCCTCCGACCGCGTGGTCAGTGCTGGGTGACGGCTGCGGACCGCCGGAGCCGCCCGCGGTACCGCCGCCGCGACTCTCCGCCGAGCAGCTGGCACCACCGGCGCCCTTTGTCTATGTGGAGTCCAAACGTGACGCCTTCTCGCCGCAGCTGCAAGACTTCTGCCTCAAACATCCCATCGCTGTGGTACGCGGACTTACCGCCGCGCTCAAGCTCGACCTCGGCTTGTTCTCTACCAAGACTCTTGTCGAGGCGTGGCCCGATCATGCCGTGGAGGTGCGCACCCAGTTAATGCAGTCCGCGGACGAGAACTGGGACCCCACCGGTCGAAGGCGAGTGTGGGCGTGCGCCTCGCACCGCTCACACACCACGGTGCGCAAGTACGCGCAGTACCAGGCCGGCTCATTCCAAGAGTCGCTACGTGAGGAGCGCGAGCGAGGCGGTGCGGCCACGGCGGCGGGCGGCGGCGCGCTGTCCGACTCGGACGGCCGCGAGTCCGGCTCGGGGCCCGTCAAGCGCCGCCGAGCCGCGCGTATGCTTCGTTTCGGTACCAATGTAGATCTCTCCGACGAACGTAAGTGGCGGCCACAGCTGACCGAACTACAAAAGCTTCCAGCTTTTGCGCGCGTCGCCTCTGCCGCGAATATGTTATCACATGTCGGTCATGTGATTCTCGGCATGAATACGGTGCAGCTTTACATGAAAGTGCCCGGTAGCCGCACGCCAGGTCATCAAGAAAACAACAACTTCTGCTCTATTAACATCAATATCGGGCCCGGCGACTGCGAATGGTTTGGTGTGCCTGACGCTTACTGGGGAGGCGTGCGAGATCTGTGTGAGAGGCATGGGCTGTCTTACTTACACGGCTCATGGTGGCCCGACCCTGAGGAGCTGCGCGCGCACGGCGTTCCTGTGTACCGGTTTACACAGCGGCCCGGAGACCTCGTGTGGGTGAACGCCGGCTGCGTGCACTGGGTGCAAGCAACGGGTTGGTGCAACAACATAGCCTGGAACGTCGGACCGCTGACGGCTCGCCAGTATTCGCTGGCGTTAGACCGCTACGAGTGGAACAAGGTGCAGAACTTCAAATCCATAGTGCCTATGGTGCACCTGACTTGGAACCTGGCGCGCAACATCCGCGTGTCGGACCCGCGGCTGCACCGCGCCATGCGCACGTGCCTGATGCAGACGCTGCGCGCCGCGGCGGGCACGCTGCAGGCGGTGCGCGCGCGCGGCGTGCCGGTGCGCTTCCACGGGCGCGCGCGCGGCGAGGCCTCGCACTACTGCGGCGCGTGCGAGCGCGAGGTGTGGCACGCGCTGCTGGTGCGCGAGCACGAGCGCCGGCACGTGGTGCACTGCCTGGCGTGCGCGCGCCGCGCCAGCCCCACGCTGGCGGGCTTCCTGTGCCTGGAGGAGCACCACATGGACGAGCTGGCGCAGGTGCTGGACGCCTTCACGCTGCACCGGCCCGCGCCTCCGGCCGCGCTGGCGCCCTCGCTGCTGCCGGTGCCGGACTGAGCGCGCCCGGCGGCTGCGGTCGGTCTGGCTCCCGGCGCCGGCGCCGGCTCCTCGTTCACTTCTCCGAGTCTTGTCGCAGCGATCCGAGTGGCGACGGCGTACATGTATTTATTTTGTGTGCGAGTGTATGATACTTTGGTTTATGTATGAGGTGATGTTTTTATATATCGAGGTTATGTTTCGGTGCGAATGCGAGATGGCGTCCTGTAAGCTAGAATATTTCGGGTCGGGTGTCCGTACTCGATTGGCCTTCCACAGTTTTCACACACAGTATTAGATGCTAGCTAGTTCCGATGATAATAGTAATTGTTGACGACTACACGTGATTGTTGACCAAGATAAATTGTAACATATGCACGTAATCTATTTTTACTAAGATACGCCTGGATATAAAGTTGTGGAGTGATTGAAATTAATTAAAATATTTTGGTGATAAATGTAATTTTGTATTACGGAAACTTATACAGTTTACATGCTCCTCGATCACTTTTGTAATTGTGCGAGATATTTGATATATAAAGTCAATTGTCGGCGACGACTTACCGAAGTAATGGAATGTACGTATAATGTTATCGGCAGAGCGGGCGGCCTCGACGGCGTATTTAACGATAAGCGTAGACGAGTAGCTAGGAATGTTCGCAGCAGTAGTAAGGCCGGCCCGCTGGGGTCTCAAGTGCTCACGTGTTCACCATCACATAAATGTGTTATTTTTGTATAGAGGCATATTTATTTATTTTAACGTACTGTGGACCTTAGTTTGATTTTCTAGACAGTCTTAGCTAATAGTAGTGATAAGTAAAATTGCACGGATGGAGATCCTACGTTTTAGCAGGGTCTGGAGAATAGTGCTGCAATGTCCCAAAGAATGTTTTAATGTACTGGTGTAGACAAATGGAAATGAAACAATCAAATGAACTTTAATTGGTTCGAAATTTCTTAAATAAATTAATAGACAAATTTGGGATCTGACATTAAATTAATTTTATTTAGCTAGCATGTTGACTAATAATTTCATGAATTGGACTGTATTAAAATTAAGCATAATTAACAAAATTGTTTCTTGGATTGATGTAAAGTTAGGATGGATTAGGCAAGTAAGCTCGGGTTGGCAGTAAAGCTGGACAGCTCACCTCTGACACTTGTCTGTTTGTTGTTTACTTGGAAGTTTTATTGATGTGTTAGTGACATTCTATGTCAAGTGTATTCATTTTTGAGTGTCAGAAGTGGGTTCAGAATGATGAAATGGAAGTGTTGGTCGGATTATGTATAGCGATGCCGAAATATTTATAAGTATCTAAATAATAACACCACTGCCATGTATGACCTTACTGTTTATACTGTAAATTACATTTGTAATAAAGAAATTTAAGTACGAGTTTTGTGTTTGTTTTATCGTATGTACCTTTGGGTATATTTCGCACCCACACGCACGCAGGATCAAAACTAAATATTCAATGAGGACAGAGGACCTATTTGGTAAAAATAATATCTAAAGAATAAAATATCTTGAGAACAACAGGCGGAAATAGTAATAAATATAGAATAGACAGAATTGTACACTCCCATAATTACATTACCTCAGCTATTTCAGAATTCTTATTTATTCTAGAAAAAACAAGTAAAGGTTGATTTTTCAAAATAGTTTATTTAAATCACATTATACATTATTTTAAATACATCACTTTAAAATTTAATTATAGTTCAATAACATATACTCATAAACTATATTTACGATGGTGTATAACATTATATGTCTATGGAATATTGCATTATAATAATTGTAATCTGTGTTATAAAGCAGATAATGTGGAATAGTGCTTGTAAGTAACAGTCTGGGTGTTACTTCTACGAAGCTTTATCAACGTCGAGCACCATTTTTAAAGAATGATCGACGCTGATTATTAAATCTATGTAAGAAATATGTTAAGTTTGCATTCCATCTCAAAATCAGTCCAGTCAAATGATGACAACACATTCATCATTCGCTATTTCAATTCCATTTAATTATCGATTAACGTAGTTTAATCAACATTTCGATTAGTATATCATTACCTCTGCTAAAACCTAATACTTGTAGTAAGTAGATCATGTAAGTGTGGTAACACCCATTTTTCTTACTAGTTGGGTGTAAATTACATAATAATTTTGTGCAATATTGTGTGTAGTGTACTACAAAAAAACTCTCCAAATAGAGAGGGATAGTCTTAAAGCATCAAAATTGTTTTACTTACTCTGTAAAAAAGATTCGAGTCTAAAATAACAGTCTTAAATTATTCTATGATTAAACAGATGATGTGATGTTGTATGTACAGTAATATTTTTATAAAATTACACCACTATTTAAAATTATTTAAGTAAGCCATCATAGCACCTATCTGTTATTACATTATTGTAAACGTATAATAAAACATTTTAAATGTTTATCATGATGCAGAGAGCTGGTTCTATTTGTGCGATACTTGAATGCATGCTCTGGCATTTAATGTACATGATATTCTAGCAAAATACATTTCAATATAAAAATAAGACTCCTGTGTCACGACTACAGTTTGGCATTGTCAATTGCACAGCAACATTATTCTTATAATTAATAGAATATTAACTAATCTCATACTTAACCTCACTAAAACAAAGATGCCTTCACTTCTAAATAAAGATTTGGTGAAGACTAGTTATATATAATAAAATAAGTTTATTGGAAAAAAAATCACAATTTTTGCAATAGCATTCCAACCAAAACATGACTTTGGTACTCAAATTACAAATATTCTATCACTTTTATCGCGGATTACCAATACAAAACGGGTTGTAACTGCGTACTAATATGGGGTACATTCAGAATTCTATCTTAATTAACTGGTGCTCAAAAAAGTTGTCGTGATCGTCTAAAGTTTTGCCTATGCGATATGTGCCGCGTGATTGTTGCTATGATTATAGAGCTGCAATTGCTAGCTTGGTAAGTGCAACCTATTTACTGGAAGATACGGATGGGTCCCTAGGGAATACTAAGTTACGGTTTAAGCATTATCAATTCCTACACATCTTAATTCGAGAATGGGGCTTACATTTCTTTGTCAGTCATAAATAATGTAGAGTAATTACTGTATGGCAGAAGGTTTTCATGACGCACCGTCGCGTAGGACTGGTTTCCTAAGCAGTAGCGCCGAGTCGGCCGACACGATTGGTAGCTCGTTGCTGCAGTGATACTTTATCAGGTGCGGCACGCTCTCAAACACACGGTCTTTAGTTCGTACCTAGCAAAAAAATTACATGGGTTAAATACTGATTCTTAAATATAATTGTCTAACACGTTAACAATTTAAAATAAATATAAGTCTAGACTACTATACATAAATCAGCCAAAAACGAATCATAGTCAGGTGTTCTAAACATGGTTTTTTAAATAAAAAGCAGAACAAACTGTTACACTTGACTTAACAAGAGGTTAATATTAGTTTGTTTGCTTAAAATTATTTTTTTAAATTAGGATCATGAAATTCAAATGCACAAATACTCAGAATAGACACATAATATATTAGTGTGCAAATTTAATCGTGAAAAAGATAGATCATCATGGATGACTGAGCCTCATTTATCAATATTCGCGGGGTCCGCATTAGCGCATGACATTTGTTGGAGTATCAATATGTAAGATGGATCTTTTATTTGGGTTTTGGACTTCATTTGGTATATTCAGAACTTTTTGGTGTCATGTTCGAGTCCTATACACAAAATTACAATGAAAGTAGTTCGCTACAATATTATTTTTAATTATTTGTTACGCATGCGGAGGGAATATTTGTAATTATAGGCGTTCTTATCATAGTAGACTTTTATCATTTGGCCATTTCGTTTTATAGGTCGTCTTGTTTTCATTTGTAGCGAACAACTAAATACAAACAGTAGAAAGAAAAACTTAAATCTCAGGACTGTCGTTGAGCCAGTAGTCGCAGGTTCGAGTCTAATGGCCAAATGATAAGTCTACTATGATAAGATCGCCCATGCTAGGATGCACGACCTTTATGAACATTCAAAAGTTCTATTTAATTTTATTCTCGGATATGATATACTGCGGATAGCAGTAAGACAACAATGCAACGTTAAATTGGGAATAGAACTATCACATTACAAATATAAGAGTTAGTTACATACCACTCCGTTGGGATCGACGAGAAGCAAATGCTTGTGGCTGCCTTTCCTGGCCCCCGTCAGCACGAACTGGCCGGGACATGCCGCCGACTCACGCACCAGAAACTCTCCGTCCTCTACCACCATCTGATAAAAAAATAATACTTATTAGAATTCATAAGAAATATACATTTTCTATCACACTTAAATAATTTACAAGCAATCACACCCATTTCTCAAAATCGTTGCATAATTATAATCACTAAATTGACCTAATTCATACTTAATATGAAAGAGGACTTTCTATCTCTACTTTCAACTATATGCATGTATACTATCTAATATATAAAAATCTCGTGTCGCAGTGTTTGTTTTTGAAGTACTCCGAAACAGCTTGACCGATTTTTATAAAATGTATCGTGTATATTTGGACAGTCTGAGAATAGGTCGTAAAGGTATTTATTATTATAGGCCTTAGGAGATAAGGGTGGCCTTCCAATTTTTTTTTTATTTTTCGTTTGTATGGCAAACTTTTTCCAGATATAATATATCTATTTATGAAACTAACCAGGATAAAAGGAATAAATAAAAAATAGACCCAAGTACCTTTTCAGCAGTTATCCTAGATATGGGTCCATGGAACCAAGGCTCGCGCGCCAGTAGCGCGGCCTGCGCCTGCGCCGACAGCGGCTCGGCCGGCGGCTCGCCCGGGGACGACGACGATGATGGCGCTGACGATGATGTCACTGGCGCCGCTGTGAAGGGCTCTGTAATGGCACCACAGTTAATGATGATGATGATGATGTAGTACATCATAAATATATAATACACTTAAAGCAAACTTAACTTTATGAGTGTATCTGGTGCTATATTTTTATTACTCCTAATAAGATTGAAACTGCATGACTCTAATCTGACTAAAGATTGCGTGGTGTTTGAGCATTAGTTCAATATAATAATCTACTAAACTAAATGGAATAGATGACCATTTTCTTTTAATGTCCGCCACATCTATTACTAAAATTATTAGACACGTATTTTATCTTATTTCACGTAACCAAAAACTCAATGCGAAGTCCTATTGGGATTTTGAATAATGCACTAAGTTTTTTTAACAATATTTCCATATTTCAACCCCTCACCAAGTTAAATATTAATAGATAAAAATAGGTTACATAACCTATGAGGAATTACATTTAAATATAATGCCCATTATGTGTTCCCCGCCCGCCACGAGAAATCAAGAAGCAATGTAGAGTAAACCGACATGTACTGCTTGCAGACGGCGCCGGCGGTTGCGACTAGCGCTCAAATCGGCTGTAAACGAAGATTCGCGGAAATTGCCTAATTCCAAAACCTAGATCGACTCGGCCGACTAGTCGGTCTCATTACAACCGACTAATCGGCCGTAGTCATAGTCAGCGCATCGGCAATGTTATACAATAACTCACGCATGTCAAAGATGTCTGTGTGGTGATTGGGCAGCAGGGCGGTGGGCGGCGTCCGCGGGGGAGGAGTCTGGTTTACATAGTGCCGCACGCTCTCTTCACATCTGAGAAGAAACAATTTATTAATTTATCTAAGCCTTCAATACAATTTCACTTACCACCCTGATGAAGTATTCAATAAACATAAAACTTCAATAACATTGACAAGAAGAGTAGATGTTTTAGTAACAACAAAAGACTAAGAGCTTCAGCTTATGCTAATGTATTTATTTTTTATTATTTCAGAACTTTGTCGCTTAGCAACAATATCGTTCTATAAAATCTACACCCATATATTCATACAACAAACAAAACTTACATACTAACAAAAACTAAATTAGTTAACTATAAAAACTAATAACTGCTAGCTTGTACAGAACTTTAGCGGCTACGGAGAAAGGAGAGGCTAAAATACTGTTCACAAAAACCATATCTGCGTTACTCTTGACATGTTGCCGCCTAACAGCCTCGGTCCGAACATACTCCATCAAAATGTCACATCCTCTAAGGTACTACAATCAGTGACAGTTGGGAGATGAGACCTTTTTTCATTAAAAATGCGAACTTCTTAGATGGAATGTGTCCCGAATGAAGCCTAAGGGCGACCGGCAAAGAGTTCCTGTGGATAGAATTACATTCTATCTACGGAACAAGCGATATCGTAAAATATTCGTGCCACAATGTTCTCTGAATAATATTAGCAATTTGAATATATAAATATAATTTTATTTTGATATGGAATCTTATGACTCATCATGTTGTTGACAATTTTTGTCAATGAATTATAATGGTTATCACCTACTGTTTTCCATTTTGCACAGATTAAACACCAAGCTGAATCATTTTCTATATGTTTCTATGAAATCAATATTCATTCATACATAAATAAGCGTTACATATTATTCAGTCATACCTAAGATAAGGCAGTATAAGAAATTTAATACAAATAAACTTTATAAGGCAATATCATATAAATTACATTTTCGAATGATCATATTACATTGATCAAAAGTAATTATGGCATTTTTACATAGCAATATTTGAGAGCCCTGAAGATGAAATATCAATCAATTTCAGCCACAAATCTATATATTCTATTATATCTCAATTTCCGTTGGTCACGCCATAAGTTCCGAACGACTGCACAAAATCTAATAATTCTTCAATGAAAAAAAAAGTACAGAAATATTTTGAAAATCTGTATTATGGCAACCAGACAACTGATAAACATACTTAGATATTTCTAAATACATACATATTATAGATAAATTACATCCAGACACAGAACAAATGTTCGCGCTCATCACACAAAGATTTGTCCTTAGTGGGAATGAACCCACGACCTCCGGTTAAGCAGTCAGGGTCACTAACTACTAGACGAACAGGCCAGTCGAATTCATTACATGCCTAAAATTATTAGCTTGATAATGTTTCTACTTACGAAGATATAGGAGCAAGAGAGGCGAGCGAGGCCAGCGGCGGGGGCGGCGGGTGTCTGTATGTCGTGGTGGGCTCTGGCGGGGACTTGTCCGGCATGTCGTTATAGTACTCCCGGTCCTCTGACGCGATGCTGCTAGCCGTGTCACATAGGGCTCGCGATCCGTTTAGATTCAACCTGAAATGTTTACTACTATTAGGAAGTTCTACTAGGTCTGTAATGGGACAATATGGGCTAATTAAACAAGACTAATATACGCTTGAAAAAGTAAGATTCTTTTAGGTGATGATCTTCTATTTGACAAACGGAGGTCGAGTAGCGTACACACCGGTTTTCATGGTATTACCAGCTCTGAAATCCCGGGTTAGATCACCGGATGGGTCAATGTAGAAAACCACTTTTCTGCATTGTCTAGGGTCTTTTTGTTTGTGGTACCTTCGCTGTCTCTGATTTCATAAAACAAGTGCTATAGCTATTTAATTCAGGCTCAGAGCAATGTATGTGAAATTATCCACATTTTTTTTTATATAATATGAATTAGTATGTAGATATTGGTTCATCAACAAAGATGATAGTGAGTTTAGTTCTCTCTCTACTAGCAGCTTTGGTAAATATGGTGTCTGAAGATAGTTGGTAGTTTTCAGCTCGAGACTGATTATACTTTACAAACAATAGACGAATGCCAGCAAAACGTCTATCAAACCTGTTCAAACCAATTGTAATGGATACTGAGTTATGATTCATACATCTCATTAAATTAAATATTTTCACATATTACAATTTGATTATTATCGTAACTGTTTTAATTGATATTATGTCTCGCTAGACTAAAATAATGTTATGTTTTTCAGTCATAATAACTCTTAGTCATAATAGTCGTCGTGCCATTACAAAACTATGTCTACGGCACAGGACTGGCTGTTTCATTTGCATAATACAAAATGCTTGTCTTTAGATCTATATGAAAGACTATCTATATATCTATTTTAAAGGCTGTTAACTTAAAGTATTTTTAAATAGATTGTATATCAGACCCCAGACTGTTAATAAACGTTTCTTTGTAGACGTTAAATAAAGCGAATCGTGTTGTTACATATTTTACCAAAAGTGTACTAAAACAGTTATATGCAATGAAAGTTTATTCTCACGAAAACTATCGAAATAAATAGCATGACCATAACAATACAAAATTGGTTATACAATTCAAATAAGGACAAAATCGATTCTCAATGTTTCTGTAACACTAGGCATTTTGTGTTGTGAATAAACCAGAAAAACAGGAAATGCTTACTGGCTTTCACAATATCGGGCGTGAGTCATCAAAACATACTTACGATGAGGGTTTCGTCAAAAATTCTTTAAAACGAAGTTCGAAGGCTTGGCCTATGGTTGCTATGACGTCTTGTGCTAGTCTGCCGCCGCATTCGAGGACATAGCAAGCTCTCCATTCCGCTGGAGGTACGGACTTGGCTACATAGGCTACAAAGTCTAAGGAATCCGTATCTCCTCCGGATGCGAATGAGACTCTTGGCATGTCATGTCGGGCTATTGTCTCGCCGCCTTCGAGGGCTGCTAGTGTAATTGCTTTAGATGATATAGTGAGGGCAACATTAGCTCCGGAATGTGCCATTCTAGGACGAGCTGCAAGGGCACGGACTGCTGCTTGACAAACTCTACGCTTCTTGTCAGCTGATCTGAGACCAGCAGCTGCACATACTCTTGCAATACATTCTCTGGAACAAGTAACATTAAACTTTATTAAAAAAAAACTGTATATCTGACAGGTTTTTGCTACATACTGTATAAATAAAAATTAATATAAGAATTACTCAACCAATTCGGTTCTTTTTTTTTATTGTATATGTTATTGTGAGGGCAAGCCTTCGTAATGCATAAACGAAAACTTCAGCAAATGTCTAAAACATACAGGACAACAACTGTCGGGTTAGCTAGTAAATTATAAATACAAGTCTATTCTAGAAGTTCAATAAGGATGTACTCATAAACAGGAACAGCTGCTTGCAAGGGGAACAACTCTGAAGGATTAATTTAAACAAATATCCTAAAAACTGCTGAATGAACACATAGTGGAAGCTTGTGTACTAGTAGATACCATATGTAGTGTTGTTTAATGAAAAATTCATTGAGTAAAAAGTTGTATCATTGTTTGTGTAAAATTTAATATAAAAAGTATGAGTTACACTACTACATAATAGCCTGTTTAAAAATGTGTGTTACAAAACATGTTGACATAGTAGTAACACTGAATACAGCTGATACAATGTCTGCGAATACTATAACAACTTCATTTCATTAGTTGAGTCATACTTTAAAAACAACATTATATTGTATTTTACTATTCGGTACTGATTCTTGTTCTTTGCTGAAATAATGATAAGATAAAGGTAGTTTACTCACTTTGCTACCTGAGATCTAGTTTCAAAGTCAAGTTTCTTCATAGATGTTAGAATCTCCATACAGCCAATATACTGAAAGTTAATTACATAATCATATTCAATTACAAAATAAACATTTATAAAGTCTTGTTATTAAGATTTAAAATAAACACAATATGTGTATCTATCTACAGATAAACATGTTTTTGTGTTTATTTTAAATTAAGAGTTTAGTAAGTATTTACAGAATATTAGCTACATTGTTAATTATTTAGCTACATGTTATGACTGATTATAATTAGTTAAATTATGATAACTACATTATTGTTACAGAGACAGAAGAATTATTCAAGTATGAATAGGAATTTAAATAAACATTGACGTATTTTAAATAGAACTGAATGCAAATTCTATTCTAAAATACTTTTAATGCATGACAATGATTTGTATGGTATAAGTTGTTTAGAACTAAACAACAGCATTGATTTGCATTACTGAGAATTTCCTGTCGTGACGAATATACGGTCAGTAAAAATGCATGTGACACAGGATGCTTACCCTGACTGCATACGTGATTCCATCGCTCGCGAGCACCGAGTCGGGGTGAAGCCAACCCCGTGCCGGCTTCGCTACAAAAGTGCTGTCCGTCATCTCTCACACGACAGGAACGCACTGCGACGTATCACTCAACGTTATTCTTCACACTTCACCTACTTTCAGTTATTTATAAGGCGCTTTCATTGTGATTCAACTGATTAATTCGCCAATGTCGATGTAAGTCACAGTTATCTCAAAAGTTTTGACGCGTAACACGTTACGGAATTTCTTTACTCGTATCTATAATTAATAGTTCGATTGTTATTAGGTTGAGTAAATAAGTAAAAGCGTGGGAGAATATTACAATAATAAAATAAAAAACATTACAATTTCATCACCAAGCAAAGTTTTAACTTTTTTGACATAAATGAACGAAGTAATGAACGAAGAATGTAGTGACACGACCACAGACTATGTTTGAACATGTGTGATTTTATGAATGGACGGGGAGGCGGCGGTCAATTACGCACAGATGAGAAATACGCGTTGTATGTTTATCATACTGCCTATTTTTCCTAAAAGCGCCAACACACTTTTCTAATATCAGTGACAATATCGGTACACAGTTTGTGTATCAACAGAGGCATCATTTGTGTTTTATTAAATATCTATACTTCGACAATTTTGTCTTGTTTACGTCTTCTTATCGATTGCTTTTGTGTGTTTTACTTTTTGTAGTGTAATATGTACATTTTTATTACAATAAATTCTTTGCCCGTTCATATTTCGTACTGTTTTGATTGCACGGATAGCCAAGTGGTATAGGTCACCACGCCAATTTATATCTCTGTGCGCGACGTGCCGCGGGTTCGTTCCCCGCATGGGACCAAGTCTGGGTGTTCTTTGTGCATGTGATTTGAAGGTTTGTAAAACCCCCCGCGACACAAGGATTAAATTATATATTATATTTTCGACTTTGCACAATATATAATGTAACAATGGTGATTTTGTTATCCTTGTACAAACGAAAACAATGTCCTCTATATCGGCTATTGCTGTCAAATCACAAATTCAATACAAAAAATAAATAATATCAATATATTGATAGGGATGTGGCTGTGCTCGTTAGCCTGTGCCTGGCTTTGACTGTTTCACCGGACATTGGCGAAAACCTTAACGGCCTCTAGCCAGAGCAATAGAAAAAGAAAAACGTCTGCAACTTTAACTAAAGACACCCCTTGTGGGGTTTGGCGCGGACCTCGACTTAGTGCGTTGTTAACAATTATAATAAGGCAAGAACAGCTAGGGAGTAGGTACTGGATCTAAGTTTTTATTATTTAAGGACATATTTTTAGTGCTAGTTTGGCCGGCTTGGGCCAGCATGATCTAATTACAAGGGGATCTGAATCTACGGCCTGACATGACACGAATACCGGGTACACGAAGATGAGATACTACTCTCAAAGACTCATGTTTTTCACTAATGAGATTCAGTTAATGTAGGTTTCTGTAATTAATAAAAGTAACTTTGTACACTAGTGTTTCTTCCAAGGAATTAAGAAATAATTAGTAGGTAGGTATGTTCTTGACCACATCTTGATGTAATGCTACATACTAGTTAGAGATGCCGCGCATCGTAATGCATACAAGGAAGTAATAAATCTTATTTAGTATTAGGTGTATACTTCTATTATTTTAATAAAATTACAGGTACATTCGAATGGGGTTTGGGTTGGACTTGGATTTGAAATAAACTTATTTCAAATCTTCACCAGCCGTGTTCAAATGTCTAGTGAAGTAACATTCAGTTATCCAGATTTCTTCGTAAATTTTGGTTACAGCCAGAAATGAAACACGAAAATGACGACATTCATCTTTTTAACAAGTTTTATTTATTTTAATAAATGTACAGAAATAGGCTGAAAGGCGAACGAGGTCAAGTGGCGGGCTCGCCAAGAGCTGTCGGAAGTGCAATGAATGCGAGACTGGATCCCGAGCCTCCGGCTACATGTCTAAGAAGGGTCGCCTCCTATGAATTTGGGCGCAAAAAGTCCTTGCTTAGAAAACGTATACAACAAAAAAATATTAAAAAAATGTAAAATACGTATCTAATAAAAACTTTAGTTATTGCTCTGGGAATAAAAAAATATTTGATATGATTTTTTTTTAATATCTTAATGGTGTTTGCGGATAAATAAGTATTTATGTAAGTAGGTAAGTACGTATTTCCCTACCTAGAAAATACCTACATAAATATATGAAAATAGTAAAAGGAAATATCACAGACCACAGAAAGTCTCTGAAAATAATATATGATACAGAAAAATACACAGCAATATATTTTTGTTGCATCAGCAATCAAGCGGGTAAAGCATGGCGCGTCCCGTGATGAAAAAATTGGCCGGCCGACAGAATCGTAACGAGCCTGTCTGTCTAGGATGCGGATTGCCGGTACGTACTTATATTATGACTGCGTCTGCTACTTTTTTAAAGTTTATCTGTGTGTTTACCTAGCCTAACTAATTAATTAAGAAAAAAAAATATTGAATGTTGGTTCTTCATTTCAAAATAAGAATTCTATTTTCTACTTTTTTAAACCTCCAATAAAATTAATATAAGTTTGTAGGAAAACAGCTATAAAATAAATAAAGCAAGTGAGAAAGAAAGAAAGTGGTTTCATAGCATAAAAGAAAATAGTAACTGAAAATGAAAAATATTTAATCACTGTTAAGAAAAGCATTGCATAGGTACAAGATGTGCCGCACGACAAAGCTATGTACAAAGTTATGTGCCTAATGGCTTTATTAATAAAAATCTCGATGGCGTTGGTGATTAGAAAATTCTTTTTTTTCTCTATAGTAAATTCGAATTTAGAATCTATTAATCCGTTGCTAAAGACCGTCGCAATTTTTTAATAAGGCCATACATATATTTGAAATAGACTATTTCAAACTACTCAACATACATAGGCATCGTTGAAAAAAAAAACAAATCACATTGTTCTAAAAATGAAAGATATTCACCCTACAATTTTCTTTTATCTCGGTTAGCACGTTACATTTTCCTTAAAACGTGCAGCCGTGTATTGCTTTAGCCTGGCGCATTTATTTTAATTAACGTCGACAAAACACAAGCAGATAGAATAAAACAGTAGTTCCGTTGTATTTTCCTTTCTAAGAATATGCGTTTATGAGGACTATTTTACAAGCATTAAGCAATCTTGACATCTACTTTTTTTTATCTGTGCTGCCATTAGTAAATTAAAAATGATCTTTACGCAAAGATAGGACGATAAGACCATGATATCGTTAAAGTTCGTGAAGGCAGAATAAAATAGGAACACGTGGCAAAATGGAGTTATCAATCGGAACGATTTTTTTCTACGTATTTGCCTTGAGTTTTCTAATGAAAAAATATCTTGAATTATGAAAAGTGTATTTAACTCTCTTAGCCAAAATTTTGATAAATGAAGTATTTTTCATTTAAACTTGATTTTGGTTTCGTTTATAGCTGTACATTTTAATACAGGTATATTTCTTTTACTACTCGTAACTTAAAATATAATTCACGTTTCTCTAAAATTATTCTGCATTTCAATATATTTGGCGAAAGCGACTTTTAATAAAATTGACAGTTGACCTTTACACTCTCAATATAAGAAGCCATTTGGAATTTAACTGTTATTGCCTGAAAATCTGAAGTATTAAAAATATTGTGTAATAAAAAGACCGCAACTTTTACAAAAATCGGTTTTTACACCATTCATCCGATTACAATAAAACTGGCGAGTTGACATGGTTCCCAATAGCGCTTAAGTAAGTTTCTAACAATATTTTATCTAAACACAGATAAAAAGGCACCACAATGCTTGCAGGCAGAGTATTATGTTATATGTTATGAAATACGTGAGCTTACAGTGGCCGTTGCCTATCTTTTGTGTCCAGGAATTCCTGCATGACAATTGAGACTGACCGCTTACGGGGAACTGTGGTGTAAGGGCTCTTTGTACGTTTGAATAGGAACGCGTCAACTTTATTTAATTTTGAAGTCGCATTTTGAATTGTTACTGTATAAAAGCGAACGTAGGTATTGCTAAAAGGTAGGTATTTGTGTAAACTCTCAAAATAGAAAGAATAAAAATTTACCTACTTTGTTATCATAAATGAATCTGCTACTTAATTGTTTAATACAAATGTACAAGGCACTGAGGAACACGATTATTTCATGCTCTTTTTACGGGGTCATTAACCTTGCTAATCTAGTACCCAATCCAACAACGAACTTAAAAGTAAATTAATCACGGACCAGATTATCTGATAATAAAATAATGTATAAGTAAACCCGGTCGACATTAATAAAGGGGGTTTACTGAAGTACCTACATCAAACCGGCTTTGTGAAGCGTCGCAACTCGCCAGTCCCAAGATTGCCTTAGTAGACATTCCTGAAACATACTCGAATATTTACGGACTGCTCGTCTGTTTACACTATGTACGTGTGGAGTGTAAATAAACCTCGCAAGGAGCAAGCCCTTCCTTTTCACTCTCAGCCTGTCTAGAGCCCGCGCGTGCACGAAATTAATAATCCTACCGACAAGCTTGCACGATACTTACTTATTTACACTCACTTTACATATAACTTAATTTTAAGGTACACTTTTGAAAACTCCCAAAACCTCTGAGTAATTTATGAATTTGACTAAGTAAAAAAGGTCGGGAATCTGCTGTTTTTAATATCGTTACATGAATAACAAAGTTATGTCGTTTAGGAGTTTTGTCGTCCCGATGGGCGGTGGGTAAATGTTTATTTTTATTGTTCAAATCTACCCCTGAACATTAACGTAATAGCCGCCACGAGAATTTGAGCTACGGCCTACCGTTACTTACACCGAAATAGATTCGCGAAAAAAAACCTCGTTGTTTTATAGACATAATAGAATTGTGCTGTCAAGAAAGAAAATATTTTGCTTTTTATTAAGCGATAGAAACTTTGACTAAGATTCCTATTATATGAAGTTAATTAATTTATAGCTTACAAATACCCCTGAATTAAAGTGAAGCTCTAGGAACGGTGTTAACGCGCCCTCCGTAGCGGCGTAGCGGATGGCAGCGTAGCCGGAGGGCGGGCGCGCGTGCGTCAGTCGGCGAGAGCCGCGCGTCGCCGCTGCACGCCCGGCATGCGCTCCCGTGCCGCGCTCGCACTCCATCTAACACCCACACACTACCGCGCGCCCCTGTAAGTACCACACCATACTACATAATAACATTATTAAATAAACCACCAACTTACAAGCACTTTTTCATTCAGAAACTGTCATCCGGAAACGGTTATTTCCGCACGTGGATCCATATTTAGCCGGTGCTTTCCCGACGCACAGTAACAAATGAGCGGTTCGTTCGATAGCCCACTGCCCCTGTGAGAGGCTTCCAAGTGAGCCCTCTCTTCAAGGGTTGTTCGGTATTCTGATTAAAACGTTTTGTTTTGAATGTAGATCAAGACTCAAACGTCACTTCGTAGTTGATGAGCATTTGGGGTTAGAGTAATTATTTTGTTTGTAGTTTGGTGGTTTTGCACGTGTTCATTAGTGTAATAGGTCAACTTAGATATTTAATTGAATTTTACATTGCACACAATCCTACTGATAGAATTGAATCTTTTCAGTGTAATTATAAAAGCATATTTTTTTTATATCATTACTAAGTTTTATATTTAGTTATCTTAGATGCAACTTTTCTAAAGGATATATTTTTATGATGTGTAATGTGTATTCTATTGACTGATTTACATTAAATCCCGAAATTTATAAAACACTTGCTTTCCAAATGTAACGTGTCATTAATATCACGAAAACGCCTGAAATAAGGAAATGTCTAATGTATATTCAGACATACATTGAAGTCTCAGAACTACAGGCTGCTCATTTAAAGCGCTAGGTCTCGGGTTCGTCAAACAATTGTCGTTCGTCTGGCGCGCCGGCCGCTCGAGTCTTACAGTCCTTTTAGTTTGTCTGAAATGCCGTGAGGCCTTCCTAGACGCAGCTTGAAAGCGGCCCGCAATTAGCCCGAGTCTGGCTACTACTTCTTTTTTTGAGTCGTCTGTTATTACTTTTGTAGGAGATAGATTCATGCTAAAACCAAAAAAGAGGATGGTAGTTACGAAACTGTACCTTTTAGACTTAGTTTTCGATATAATTAAGGTTTGTAATTGCTTTCTATTGAATAAACTTTTGAACGTTAGGTGCACACATCTAACTTTTCTGTATCGTCAGGGTTTAACAAACAAGACAGCCGAAACCACCACATCATTGCAAAACTTTAATTAATTTTAAATACTTTGTTAATTACAAACGTCTGGAACACATTTCCTCGCTCAACGTTAACAATAGATTTTAAATACACATGCCTTCTCCTTAAGTACTCACGACGTTTTACATTTAAATGTAAAACAAACGAAGTCTGTTTTACATTCATCATAATTACAAGATTGATGCTGAGATTAACACAATTATGTATCACGAGGGGAACAAAGATCTCCATCTTGTAGAAAACTGTATAATTTGTTACAGAAAATATTTCTCAGGAGAAAATTAGGTTAAGGAATTACGGAGTAACCTTTGAGACTTGAACCTTTAATCTGGCTGAGGTAAACAAAATCACGCTTCGTAATAATGCGACGTTAAAGAATATGAAACTCTATGTTATTAACTGTAACGTTGTTTGTGGATAATAACAAAATAAGGTTGTCTTTTGTTTTCTGTCTACTGTATTTAACTCACATTATTACTTGGGAAGAAATTGTCAAATCAAGCGTGATGTTGCGACGGTCGGAAATGTTATTAATGTCTAAGACGATACCCTCGTAATATGCTTCATAGTAACATACACACATACATATACCTACAGTTATGCATATTATGTAATCTGCCTGATATATTCTTAGCGTAGTTCCTATATTGTTACAAAACATAAAAGTTAGTATATATTAGTGTGAGAACTGGGCTGAAATGTTCAATATTTATGATTTACGATTTTGCTCGAAATATTTAAGCTTATAAAACCTTTTAACAGAAATGCCGATTAAATTCCTTACTGGAACTGCCTTTTAAAGCCGTCCGATACTTTATTGAGGTATAAGAAATATAAACAGTTCGCAACAGTTCACAAAAAGATGGACAAGAAATAATTTAAAAGTATATTCCCTCTTTATTTTATCCTCAAAAAGATAAATCAAGATTTCTTTTTATAAAAATAAGACTTTTCTTTACAAATATTTTGTAATACGCTATACCGGCGATACAAAGAAAATACTGATGAATCGAGAATCTTCCTTCTATTATGCAAATAAAAATATCTTCAAGTGTAAATGTATTTATTCGAAATCATTTTAAACTGGGTCAAATTATGAACCGACAGCAGTCTCGTAGGAAATGAAACTTTGATTTGAATGTCAGCTGACGTGCGAAATGATGGGAGACCGATATTTCTCGTTACGTGTGAATTTCACGCCCCGACTCACTGTGACGATTTTCTTATATTGAAAATACCAACCCTTGTTACACAGAACTAGTGATATTTTCTGTGTCATAGATGAGATAGGTAGAAATGATTTCTATTTAATATACCTACAGTCTTTTGTATTAATTCAATCTAAAATCTTCTTAAAATAAATATTTTTGAATTATCTGTTTCAAATTGGTTGACCAAGGGGTTAATAACCAATCATAGTAGGTACCTACAGGTTCGACAGATGTTTTATAATAAAAATAATTTATCAGCTTTATTATAAGCCAGGTTTAATAATCAAAATAAATATAAGTTACATACTTAATAATCAATAAGTATTTTAGTCGGATCCAACCGAAGCCCAAAAGCTTTTTAATTGCATAACACTTTTGCGGGGGTAACATTTTTCAGTTTTTCGGAAGGATTTACAAAAATAGCTTCGCTCTGCTATTGTTGCCATCCTCCCCTACATTATTGGGGACGCTCTGAATAAATGAATATTTGATTTGCTAATTAAGCTTCGTCAGAATACCACCTTTGTTTTTGTAACGTGTCTCTAAAGATAGGACGGGCTTACCTTATTTGTGGGAACGACTTTAAATATGAAACATTAGGTACTACAATAGTAGGATTTAAAATATATTCCTTTGTTTTAATTAATTTGTTCATGTTTCCAGAAGAAATTTATAGCCTACACAGTAAATAGACATTTTGATGGAACTTGTGATAACTTAAATTATTTAGCTTGGTTGAAGCTTTGAATAGTTCCGTAGAGATAGTGTAGCTACCACTGTAGAGACTTTTGAATATCAATGCCAAAACTTTATTACTTACTTCGTGTTCGATTTCGAAAACAAAAGAGCATCGATTTCTAAGAAAAGTGCAACACTTGGATCTATCTCGTATTGATGCCAAGACGAAGAAAACAAATATTTACGACTTGGAGAAAACAAATCCCAAGCCACAGAAAACATAATACGAAACTACAGCCACAGCCAGACAGTCTAGCGATAAATAAATACTTTTTTCGCAAAGCCCTCTTAGCACACGTCATGTGTTTTACTCATATTTCCTTATATTTCACTTCCATTACGATTGTATTTCGGTTAACAATAGACGTCGAACCTTCGAACCTTGTTCAATTTCCAATAACTATGGGTCACTTTAATGTATCGTTCATTCAACGTTTCCTCTCGCATTGATGGTATTCCAATTTAGTATTGGTCGGATAAACTGTGCTGCCATTCGTTTGTGTAGACATAATAGATTTGCTATAGATTGAAGATATTATTATTATGGATAAAGTGATGTCATCATTTTTGTTATGACAAATTCAATAATAATTTATCCTGAAATACGTACTACAATATATCATCTTTAAAATTTTAGATACCAATAGTAGAAAGAAAAAATTTAAACCTCGGGCAGGATTTGAACCTGAGACTACTGGTTAAACGCACCAGTAGCTTTACCAACTAACTAGAGGTCACTAACTGATGATGATGATTCAAATTCCTCCTGGTTTGAAATATTTTTTTTTCATTCTACTATTTGTATTTAATTACAAATATTCGCTGCGCACGCGTTAATGTATAATCTATATACCTGTATAAAATTCTTGTGTCACAGTGTTTGTAACCAAACTCCTCCGAAACGGCTTGACCGGTTTTTATGAAATTTTTTGTGTACATATTCGGTAGTTCTAAGAATAGTAAACTATTCTTATAGGCACCCCAGACTTTTTTTATTTATATGGCAAAACATCGTTTGCCGTCAGCTAGTAAATAAAAAAAAAATATTTTAGGTCAAAGAATCTTTGTAGAAATAAAATTTATTTTCGCAGATGAAATAAAAGTACGTGCTCATGATACGATTACTTGAAAATATGGTTTCTTCATATCATAGAAGCCTAACCGAGTCATACATAATTAAATAGGCAGCGAATAACAAGGATGGGAAAGATTTGCCCGCGTGCTAAAATGTAACCATCATATGTGTCGAAATAAAGAAAAATAAACTACGGAGTGCCTCAGGGGAGTGTATTTGGCTCCCTGTTATTTCTCGTCTTTATTAACAATACACCGGGATCATACTATTCCTTTATTTGCTGATGACAGCACTGTTATATTTACAGGGCAATAACTGAAGAAATCTGTGTATAGTTTTGTAGAAATATACTTTACTAGCTGCCCCCCGCGACTTTGTTCGCGTGTTTTAGTTTCAACGGTTTTTCATTTTTGCAACATTTTTCATTTATGCTCCGCTCCTATTGATCGTAGCGTGATGTTATATAGCCTATAGCCTTCCTCAATAAACGGATTATCCAACACAAAAAGAATTATTCAATTCGAACCAGTAGTTCCTGAGATTAGCGCGTTTAAACAAACAAATAAACAAACAAACAAACAAACTCTTCAGCTTTATAATATTAGTATAGATTAATAATGGTATTTTAATACTTTACTAAAGGTCCACGTCGTAAATAAAAGTTGTGTAACCCTACCGGAAATGACATCGCACTGACATGAAAAAGTGTTTACTGAAATTCTCTTGAGGCGAAAGTTCTTGCATTGTCATGTAGGAATGATATTTCAATATTCACGCGTACATTCTTTTTGAACATTTATGTAACAAAGCATTTTGGATAAGAAAAAAATATTTTTGTTCATATAATAACAGTCACCACAAACAATTTATACAAACACAAAAATGCAAGCTATATTAAAATTAAAACTTATAACGTTTATAAAATTAAGTAACTAAATATACTTTTGGATTTTCAACTACTTTTCTTAATATCTGTTGAAAAAAAACTGTCATAAAAATGTTACATTCAGATGGGGTTACTACAGCCGCAATAAGATTACAAGTTAAAGTTAAAACATCAGTGGACGCAATTCGCAAACTAAAAGGGGTTTTCGTGTAGGTAGGTATTTACATGGAGGTTCGTTCCCGTTGACAGTTTTATTGATAAGGCAATTCCCTTCTCCGCCGCGTCGCATTTGTTTAAGTTGTTTAGATAGAAAAAGGCGGGATCTGCGGTAAAGTCGGATACTTTGTCTCGAAACCACAATTTATTAGTTTGCTTTCGATTCATTACCCAGCCGGGGCACTCGTAAAACATTTTAGTGAAAGACTGTACGGTTTATTGGTGCCTTTATTTAACGTGACAAGTGTGCTTGGGAATAGTTTACTTAGAAGCTTTATGGCGTGTCTTAACGCTAGTAATTAAATGTGGTTATGTACGTCTAACTATCAATTTAGAACCAAAATATCATGGAAATAACACCAGCGTCTACTTGGATACTTGTTTCACAGTTTGAAAAAATAGTATCTGAATACCAACGCTAGGACTAATATAAAATCTTTTAGACCTAGTATTGAATAAATGCCGCGGTGGCCTAGCTGTTCAACGAACGGATTTGTATGCACAAGGTTGCAGGTTCGAAACTGTGATTTTTCAAAGTTACATGTACTTTCATAATTATTCTAAGACACCATTGGCAAATAGTAAAGGAAAACATCGTGAGAAAACCTGGATTCCAAAAATTGGAATTTGAAATCGCCAACCCAACGATGGTGACCAATGCTCGTTCCTTTTCTACATGAGACGAGGCCTGTGCCCAGCAGTGTGATCTTTATAGGCTGGTATTAAGTATTATGGTTATTATTTATTGAATAAATAAGAGCCTATCATAAGGGCTGTGGTGTGAAGGGGTAAGCGATACCTAATAAACCTAATTTAAAAATATTGAATGGAAAATATAACAAACAAACCTGGAGATCTTATCGGCATTTATTAATCGCGAAATAATCCTGTCTATCATCTAATATTCATTAAAGCATATATCCCAGCAAGTATCATTAACAGGCAATCAATATTTCATCAGTAAGCTACTGGCATATAGACACAAGTGCGGATAGTTGAATAAACTTTGCAACCGCGGCTGCCCTTAATGGATTGCTAATATTAGCTAAATCTCGTAAGTTTACACCCCTTGCCGAAGCGGATAAGTCCGTTTCATCCGTCTTTTATCCGGCGATTCGTTTCCATGCCGAAAGATGGTAGGGTGTCGAACCGTTAGTTAAGTACTAGTACGTATATTGGAAGCGCTTTCTGAGTAATAGGTTTTTGAATGAAGGATATTGATGATTGATTGCGATTGATGGGAGCGTTGGAGCTCGGCGGGTCAATATTTTCTTTTATCAGGTTTTCTAGTTGCTATGAATTTTGTGATGAACGATTTTTTTTAATGCTGTAAATTCGATTCTAAATTATCGTTATGTATTTGTTATTTAATTAATCGGTTGCTTATGTTTACTGTATGTTGGTTTAACAACCTCTTTGAATGACGTACTAGTCAGGTCGGGATCTATTTTTAAGACCTCTTTTATTATATAAGCTCTACGTTTATAGCCGTCGAACCCTCTGAGTAACCCTAGGTTACTCTACTTATATCTAGGTATCTAGGTATTTTAATGTAACCTTTATTTGCTTCGGTCATGCTAACAATGTTCTAAATTCAGAAGCATTTATATGCTTACATATATCGTTTATTCGGCAAAGTAAAGTATTGTGGCGTTATTTATTAAAACATAAGGTACATACAGAATATACAGATGACTATTTCTTGTAGGTCAAAGATTTACTTGATAATGAATAATTTGAAAATTTCTGAGCTTTATCTGGTTTTTTATCTAGGATCCTACACCTCTGATAGTGCATATTAAACATTCATTTCAAGGTTCCACAACCTTAAGCGTAGCGTTTTTTTATCTTAAATTCCCACAACTCTATACACTAATATACTATACTAATATATATATAAAGCTGAAGAGTTTGTTTGTTTGTTTGAACGCGCTAATCTCAGGAACTACTGGTCCTATTTGAAAAATTATTTCAGTGTTGGATAGCCCATTTATTGAGGAAGGCTATTAGCTATATTACATTATGCTGTGACCGAAAGGAGCGGAGCATAAATGAAAAATGTTGCAAAAATGAAAAACCGTTGAAACTAAAACACGCGGACAAAGTCGCGGGGGACAGCTAGTACTATTTAAAAAGTAGCATTAGGCATGTTGTGCTTAACTGACATTTTGATAATTGACATTGTAGCATCAAAAGGTTAAATGTAAACTACAATGCAGTACTTATTTAAATTTTCCTTGATAAATTGTAACAGTCTTTAGTCATGCAACAAGTTGCTAGAAAATCTAGTTTCCGAAACTGATATTCATATTCAAACATACTTTTATTTATTATTACTACCAAACCCTTGTTTATGCGAGGCTCGGCACGCACTCGGCAGGTTTTTTATAAGATGTACTATTGGTGGAAATGAAGAGGGTGCTGACTGCGCCCTTTTACGAGCACCGCTAGACTTTCTTGAAATATGACACGGCGAGGGCTCGATGCTCGCAGCAGACACTATTGTCACTGTGGTTCCCGTTAACGGCCTTTTCTCTGAAATGAAATGACGACGACGCGATAAAACATTTTATGTCACTACTTTTGTTTACTTCAAAGCGTAGGTTTTGATGACAGGAAAATGTAGAGCAACCGTTGTTGGGGTGACAATTGTTACGACGGCGCGTGAATTCGAGCGTTTGATGTATTTTTTTTAAAACCTTTGTTCGAGTGTCGAAGGAAAATGTTTTTCTTGACATTCTACGTGTAAATCACAAGTTCTGAGGTGTACAATTTTCACTTCACACTTAGCCTACCTGTTGGGAAACGAAGTAAGATTTTCTCTTTAATATTCGGTTATGGAACACGATAAAAGAGCATGTGACGTGACTGTGGAATATTGTTAATAGACTCGGTGTAATATCTTTTAGAATAATGTAATTTTATTGCAAATTGTGAGTGCGCATGCAAAGTGTAGACTTTGTGTTACACAGGTGCCGTCGTCGGCATGCTGGGCGCGCGGCTCAAGTCATGGATGGAGGCGCAGTTGGGGCGGGCAAAAAAACGTAAGCAGAAGCAAGCGCGGCTGACTGCGACGACCACTACCGCTGGACTTCTGCCGGCGCCACACCTGTCTTCCCCGGAGAGCGCGTACAGCACCGGCTACTCCACGGATGGGACCTCCCCGGGCACGGCGCCCGCCCCGCTCGCCGCTCCGCTCGTGGCGCCCCCGCCGCCGCCCGCACCTCCCACCACACACCTTTACCATGAACCAGCCAAGGTATGTTTACGTTTACCTTCAAAGTACTTTTTGATAGCGATTACGGCTCCGCGCATCACAGAAATGAGAGTTTGAACAGAAGGGCAAACATTAAGGAAGTACCCTTGTAATCTCCTTGTCAGACTCCTTCTCAGAATAATGAGTCTCTTGAGAATGAAAGCTTTGATTTTGAATTAAAATAGATGTTCGTATTTGGCTACATCTACAAAATATTTTTGCATTTTAACCTTTAATACATGTCATTATTTTTACCTTGGTTTAAAAATATAGGTAAATAAAATTGGAAAAAGAATTGCGAAATTCAAATAATAGATACTTATGTTATCGCAGAGATTTGAACAACTTTTTACTATACTAAGTATACAGCGACCATAATACACGTATAAAACAAATAGAAACTGAATCGGAATGTTCCTGAACTAAACATAAACTATTTTTACTGATATCGATATTTGCGATGGGTCGACGTAAACCTAACGTATAACTGAAACACGTAAACTTCTGTATACGTCTGTTCTGTACACAGCTTGTAAACTATGTAAAATAATTCTTACTATGGTCCACAGTAAGAGGTAAAAATCCTTTACAAAACGTAATTTATTCTGCAATCACACAGTTCTACCTGTTCAAATTGACTCCATTTTTAGTAAGACACAACTAATTTATAAAGAAAAAAAAATTAGCACAAAACAATTGCATAAATCATGTAATGGTTGCCTAATTGATATACAAATTAGGGAGTATTTCAAATTCACACACAATGTTACACGGTTTTATACTTTAAACCCACAAACCCGGCCTAATTATCTTTGATTACGAGTTAATTATTGCCGTATTTAATTTATTCACGAATCTCAGCTTTTAATTAGGTACCTCATTAATCTATTCCATCCACCTGGAACGAAATTAACGGATAATTATTTTATTAAAGCTTACGTTGAATACACAGCGATTGACCATCAACCCGTGTGCTCATATGCTCCCGGTTTTATTAATTAACTAGACCGTACTAATTGAAGGGTGGACCTTCACGGGGCTATATAAAGTCTGCCGGTGCTCATCAGTTTCAATTATAGCGGAACTCGTTCGGGTTTTATGTTTATGTTACACGTTTGCATGTTGGTAATAAAAAACAGAACAACTTGGCCGTAAATCCGGAGACACATGTGGCTTATTTCACTGAGGCTGTATGTATGATCCTTTTCAAACGACAGATTAGACAAAACTTTCGAATTATTATAGTCTACAATAAATATAATAGTAAAGTATATTGCTGCGATAAACTAACTTGTATTATTTATATGGTAACGATAAAAACTACGTTTACCGCGCCGCGCTTACCAAATGTGTAGAGTTTCCAAATTCATAACTAGATGGCGTTGGCGTCGAATTGAATCGCGCTATCGTTTGGTTACACGGGTTTGAGGTAGTCGGCTCTTCGCGGCGGGTTATCCAACTTTCCTTGTCTCGGGGAGCATAGTGCGCAGTGATCGTAAAGTGAGAGCACTTATGCTGACACCCACAAGTTAATCTTGTATACCCGCGCCCGACTGCCGCAAGGGAGTTCGAGCGCAATTTTTAACAAGCCTCCTTACTTAACCGGGGGCTAAGAACTAATTAAACTCGAATGTAAAACGAAGTCAACGTCATATTTATACCCGTAAGACCTAACTTCGTAACTAGTTAGTCGAAGTCTTTTCAAGAGATTAAAATGGAGAAAGAGTATAGAAAAAAGAAGCGATGATGAGAACTTGAAAATGTAATATTGATGATTAAACAAATTATTTTTGCTTTCATTTTAGTTAAACGGTTTAATATGAAAAGGTGAAACTATTACTCGTTTCAAATGTAGAGTTACTAATTCAGATAAAAAAAGAAAGCTGAAAAGATGTAGGTACATGGTTTTAAAAAGAATTAATGAAAATTAATTTGCGTCATTACAAATAAGTTTTGTCGTCATGGGGGGCATAAAATTAATTATGTTCTTGGATATTGACGTTCATTATTTTAATATGCACATATTCATGTCGACCTACGTTTGTTTAGTTATTTTCGAATAATTTATAAATTAGAATTGTTTTATTAAATTATACTTAAGTATAATGTTATTTTATGGGTAGGTACTAAATAAAATTTGACGGGCCTGTTGGTGTAGTGGTTAGTGACTCTGACTGCTAAACCGGAGGTCGTGGGTTCGATTCCCACCCGGGACGAATCTTTGTGTGATGAGCACGATCATTTGTTCTGTGTCTGGGTGTAATTTATCTATAATATGTATGTATTAAGAAATATATAAGTATGTTTATCAGTTGTCTGGTTGCCATAGCACAGGCTCTGCCTAGTTTGGGATCAGATGAGCGTGTGTGAGATGTCCTAAAAAAAAAAAAACAAAAAAAAAATGGGTATCTGCTAAGCATAAGTCTGGATTATTTAATAATATATTAAAAATAGAGTAGCCTGATAGTTTATCTAATATTTGGATATTTCTATGTCTTAAAGATCAATAATACAATTTTTGACATTTTTTTTGGTTATATAACTCTACCTAGTTACTTTACTTTATTTAGAAAAATTTGTCGTAAAGAAAATAAATCAATTGATTACATTCCAGCGGCGCTCAAACGTGGTGAACCGCCGTTGCATCCCAGAGCCTGCTCCCATTCCCGCGGTGGTCTGCGCCACGCCGTCTCCTCGGCCGCGGTGCCGCATCAGGACCAACCCCTGGCTGGGAGCCACGTCACCGAGCAGGAGGAGGCCCCAGCATATAGTGCATCAGCAGTCGCTGCAGTGTCCGCCGACACAGCCGCAGCTTCATCATGCCCCGTACTCACTCGATTCACATCCCGCCAAATATGGTTCAAGGTGAGAAGTTTATATTTTCGTAAGAGTTACCAAAAATCACTATAAGAATAAGAATAAATTTATTTGTTCCATAAATTGTTATAACCATTTAATTAAAACGAAAAATTTACTGCACGGATAGCTGAGTGGTTTAGGTCACCACGCGAATTACCTCTGTGCGTTACGTGCCGCGGGTTCGATCCCCGCATGGGACAAGCATTTGTGTGACCCACAAATGCTTGTCTGGGTGTTCTTTGTGCATTTGATTTGAATGTTTGTGAAATCCCCCGCGACACAAGGATTAAATTCCTTAGTGCGGGAGTCGTTTAAAAAAAAAACTTTTATAAAAACTAAAGACAAATTAAATTGTAACAAGCATTAATAAAAAAACGATAATATACAGTGGTTTCCAAACTAAGCATTCCTTGTATCTTGGAGACCAGAACTATGAGTCTGATGATGCTTTCTGATTCACGTGAAGAAAATCTACATAATTTAATGTCAATACTGCGAACATGAGCAAGTTAACAACTTAAAGTTAATATAAGATTACATAGTGATTATCAACACGAGCCTAAAGTAGGTCAGTGGGACTGTTAGTTTTCCAAGTTAAATGATAATTCAATTACATCGTAACTTCATCAGACGCTTATTTGCATAGTAAACGAGTATAATTAATATCTGAGGTTAAGAATACTAATTAATTGTTACAAGTAACAGTTGAATTTAGTAACGAATATCGCATATACGTAGCAAAGAGATGAGAAAGGATTTCGACGAATTAATTACATTTGTTATTTATTTAGGTTAATATGATTAATTACATTAATATAATTTAAAGGAATATTTGTTTATGTGACACGGATATTAATAATTGATTACTCATAAATGTAAAAACAAACCGGCTTTAATGAAATTTCTATGGCATCGCCTCTCTCAAAAAAAAACCTTTTTGTCATCGATAGGGTATACCCTATCGATGACAAAAAGGTTTTTTTTTAAATCAATACATAGTTGTTGGTGTTATCGCGTAACAAGAATACAAATAATAAAAAACAAAAACAAACAGTCGAATTGAGAACCTTCCTCTTTTTGAAGTAGGTTAATAAGGGAAGTAGTTAGGACATTTAAAGATAATGGTATGTATCTACGTGCTCCGAAATATTTGAACAGATTTGTAGTAAACCTTGTTTAGAGTTTTATCTACAATTCCTCTAATTGGAACTACTTGTGTTGTGTTATTATGCATTTACCGTAGGTACTTACTACTTTCACTATACCACTTATATATCAAAGGTTATCAAGATTAATAAATTACCAAGGAGTATCCATATCTAATTTTCGATTTCCTAACTTCAGATCACCGCACCTGTCTCCACACTTATCTCCGGAGCCTAACAGATCTCCCTACTACCGCGGCGGAGCGTCCAGTGACGAGGAATGCCGGAACATGCGCACCCGAGGCCGTGAGACCGCCATACTCTCTGATGCTGATATTGATTCTGATGGGGATACTGGGTTAGATGGTGGAGATGAAGATGATGACGAGACTGCGTCGCCAGGGAGACGCAGAGCTAGGCGGAGGAGGCCGCCACGAAGACCTCCGCGATCTGCGGGTAAGATTAAAGAAGAAGTATTATTTTAGCTTCTTAATTCTTATTCTTTTATACAGGCATGCTTTTTGTAGTAAAAAAGATGTTAATCTAACTTGATGCAAATAGATTACCACGAAGCTGCTTATGTACATCCGTCGCTTAAAAGCATTCATGAATCATCAGATATATTACTCACAGAAGCAAATCTTAAATGGCCTTTTTCATCCAATTTGAGCCTCTTTTATCAAACCTCGCTCATCGCTCACTTGGAACTCAAGAGATTTTATTGGTTACTTTAACCTTTTGCCTAGGAAAGAGATGAAGCCCTGTTTCAATATTGATTTAAATATTCCAGGAGCAACTCCACCAAGAATGCGTCGCCGTAACCACGCACCTTCCGCCCCTCCCGTTCGCGAGAGGGATCCTCTGCTGGAAGCGGATAGGGAAGCCGAGAGGAAGTACAGGGAGCTCATCAGGGAGGCAGAGAAGCTGCTCGTGACCGTGTCACGTGCACCGCTGGAACCGCCTCACAACCCGAGAGTGAGGGAACTTAGGGCAACAGAGGTAAGCAGGAAACATTTATCGATTATTTTTACAAAGTTAATTTAATATATTTATTTTTATTAGATTTTATTTCTGCATGATACTTAAATAAAGCTGTGGCTATTTACCTGTTGTTACTTTGTTAGTAACTGTCTGATATTTTACTATTATCTCTGAACTCCCTTAAATGTAGTCGTCCAGTACTAATACATTTAGCAGACGAGTTCGTCGATAGTTACCTCTTAGCTAGCACGGAACTAGTCCTACGATTCTTAGCATGTGACTCCAAGGGGTGCGTTTCATCTAGTTTCCATCAACAAAATCTGTTAATCAAAGCTGAACCGTTTAATTAATTAGAAATTAAGTAGATAATAATATATCTTAGGACACATCACACACGGCCATCTGATCCTAAACTAGGCAGAGCCTGTATTATGGCAACCAGATTACTGATAAACATAATTATATATTTCTAAATACATACATATTATAAATAAATTACAACCAGATACAGAACAAGTGATCATGGTCATCACGCAAAGATTTTTCCTGGGTGGGAATCGAACCCACGACTTTCGGTTTAGCAGTCAGGCTCACTAACCATTAGACGAACAGGCCAGTCAAAAAAAGATGGAACGCATGTCCTTATTGTGCGTGTGTCGGTCAGGTGGAAGCCCCGCGCAGGAGCCCGGAGCGCACGCACCTGACGAACTTCATGCGCGCGAACTCTCCGGAGCCGGCGCGGCGCGTGTCGCCCGTGGCGCGGCGCTCGCCGCTGGCCGCGCCGCCGCCGCCGCCCGTCGCGCGCCGCTGCCCCGCGCCCACGGACCGACCGCACTCAGAGCCGCCGAAAAGAAAGGCTTACGCTCGAGATGAGGTAAGATCCAAAAGTCCTAGCATGTATACCGTTCCCGTTGAATTCTCATTTTTCATATTCGATAATACGGCTATTTTATGATTTTTATTTTATGACGATTATTGCCTTAATTTAATGATTTGCTAGCTGAATGTGTTTAGGAATGACTGATTTAAAGGAAAATTTATTAAAAGTAATAAGTGCATAATTTTTTTCCCATGTTTTTACCATAATGTTCCTAAATTTCTTTGTAATGGTAATGTTGACTCCAATAGCCTAAAGTTCTTTAGTCAACTTAAGTATCAGCAGTTACAGATTAGATGTATTGAGTCAGTATTTATATTTTAGCAGTAATACATGACATACTTTTTGCCGAATACTCAAGTGCAACTCAATTTTAAGTCTTCGTTAAGTCTCATGCTGTTTTTACGGTGTACATTAGCGATGGATAGACATTTAAAAAGGTCTTAAAGTTAAGTTGCGTTTGAGTGAACCGAAGCCGTAAACTAGCGGCACTAGTTTTCAAAGTGGTATGTATCCTTCTAACTTCGGATATATTGTTGTCCCCAGGTCTTGCAGACATTGGAGGGTCTTCGCAAGAGCCTGCAGCAGCAGTCGGCCCTCCTCGCCGTGCAGCGGACGCGTTTGGACTCCCTATAGCCGCCGACCTGTCCCCTTCCCGTCCCGCATTTAGGTATTAGTCTTCTTTAGATCTCAAGTAGTTATGCCGTTCACGCTACACGATGCCTAAGATTGTCTAAAGAATACTTACTATATCTCTATAGAGCAGTAGCTTTCCTCGATGGGTTTTCGTTTAGAAAGTTCAAATGTTTGTGATTTTTGACATCTTTCGTTGTTTGCGTCATATTGCCTGTTCCCGCGCTGATCTCATCCTAAACGTTTTCTGATGTCATCGAGATATAGAACCACTGGATATCCCACGCTTCTTTTGACGTTTATTACGATGTATTGAGCTTTATATTTAATCGTCATGCAGGTACATATGCGTCATGTTTTAAATAACTAAATATGTAACATCTACGAAATTAATCAGGTTACTATTTGGAACGAACATATGAGGAAAAGTGGTATATTAAGCTTTTATAAACTTGTTACATTTGAAATGTAAGGTCTGTTTTTAAATATTCTATTTTCATTTCGTGTAAAGTTGTTATTTACAAAACATTACATAAATGGAAATAAAAAAAAAATACTTAGGATACTTTTATAGTTAGGACAAAATAGAAAGTATTGTTTTATAACCATTTAGTCAATTATTCGTGTGTCCCTAGTACACAATGGCATACTATGATCCGTTCGTTTACTTTTCTCGTACTAGATTAGATGTATAAGAAAAGATATCAATCTCTTTAATGGACCATTGTTATGTAAATCTCTATGATAGCCGTAACAAGCTGAGAGAATTTTGATTTGATAACAATGTCATCCTAGACCATGCTCTCACGGATCAACAGCATATAGTCGAGCTATTATTATCTTTATCTTTAATATGTATAAATTCACTGCTAAAAATAACATTAGACAATACCCTGATTACGTTATGTAAGCACTAGAGAAATTAGGTATATTGTATTGGCTCTAGCACAAAACTGATTGTACGCCAAAAATATTATTGTTAACTTTATAACTGTTTAACAGTAGGCAGACGTGTGCTGTCATATTATATTGTAATAGTACTGCTTCTGCTCCTGGTTTTTAATTTACCTAGCAGTTAATTGCAAAGCAGAAATTGTACTCATCACCTCTTAAAGGGCTTACACGGGCAACTTAATTTGAGCTATTCTTGGCTGTTTCTATACAATTTTTGTATTGCCATACATTGCTAAGGTGTTGACGGGACATTATTTTTAACCAAAATAGCCTATAATCGCCCAATTATTTGCCCGTAGCAGCTTACTGTATAAATAATTTTGAAAACAAATGCGAATCGCGACATTTCTGACGATTGCGTTGGATTTTTAGACCATTGTGAATGAATTAGTAGAGCGTGAACGGCAAGTAGTTCTTCCAATTACTCCTTTTCTCTAATCCCTCCATAAGTTCTAGTCAGTTTCACAGTTAGTTATAGTAGTGTTGTTATCGTTCCGTGTAGGCGAGGCCACTTTCATTATCTTCCATAATACATGTAGCGTCATTTTATTAGTAGTCATTAGATTAGATGATAATCGACGTCGGTTTGTAGCTTTACTGATATTTTTTGCAAAGATTTAGAAACAGTTATAGGCAATTTTATTATTTATTTACTAAACTTGGTGATTAATGTTTATGTGTGTAATCTTTGATGGACTTTGGCTGTGTGAAACTAGTCAGGCATAGTATACATACGTAGACATTATTGATCAAAACAATGCAAGGACCAAATAAAATCGTACGTTTAGGTGACACAACTTTTTGTACATGAAACAACAGATTTTCTGAGTGTTTTCGGTGTTCGATAAACATACGGATATTTTATTTATATACATGTTCAGACAATAATGTGTGTATGAGAGCAATACTACCAATTAGTGCCATATTACTTCAGTATTGCTACAACGACGGCCGCACATACAGGTTAGATGTTCTCGGGTAGCGACACAGAGTACACAACAAATGGAGCATTCTAACATACTCGTATGTATGGAGTAGTAAAAAAGTTTTGTAAGCCGTAGTTGGTTTCTGAGGTTAGTAAATACGTGTTCCATTGGTTATACGCTCTGTGGGTAGCGTATGTATCGAGTAGCGCCGTAGTTATAGACTAGAGCGGTCTCACTAGGGTAAGGGCGTAAGGGCGACCAGTGGCCACGGCGTACTAAGACTGCGTTATATTATCTTATAATTAAACTTATACAATGTTTACTCGTTATACTGTATTCGCTCGGTTGCTGATTGTGATTTTCACTTGTTCACGTCATCGTTTTCGATGATAGCAACCTTTTTAGTTGTGTAACGCTAAGTCCTAACATATCTGAACTAACTTTATTCTATTATAATCTTTGAATCTATGTAAACGCGATGTATGGAAAAATAACCTACATTGAATCGTATACCTGTTTTACACCGATTTTTTATAAACATAAAAAAAAAGTGACTTATAAGACAAAACTTTAAATCCTCATCCTCTTTGTTACCTTCCTAAATATTAAGAATTTTATTATTAACATCATTATTAAAGTAAGTAATTAAAAATGAATCTCGTCAATAAAATTACTCCACCAATGAGAAAATCTTACAGCTTCTTAATAAAGTAGAAACACCGTGATATTGCCTTAAGTTAATATTAATAAGGACTAATTATAATAAAGAGCCGCAATAAGCAACCGAGCGACAAGGGAGTCCATGGGGGCTTTCATATTTTTGTTAGTGCAATTTTGGGGGGAAAGCAAAATTTGCTTAATCATCTCCCCAGCTAAATGTAAATATTTATCCACTTTACTTGTTTATTGTAAGTATAAATAAGATTTATACGTTTAGTTGAATTTTCATTAAAATAATACTCCAAGATTGTGGTTTAATTTCCTACCTATCACCAATTCACCACCTGGTGCATAATGAGTACCGTACCTACCAACGCAAGCACGTATTGGTGGTTATAACTGAAAGTATAGTTAAAAAAAAACTATTTTACAAAGTCTGCTAAGGTAGCATAATTTAGTATCTAAGAATCTGACTAGCTGGTTACCACAAGTGTGATGTTCCTTGCAAAATTATGCCAGAATCTGAGGTTTTAAAAGAGAATCCTTAATTATTTTATAAGTGTGTATGTTATTACTTAATACGAAATAGTCCAAAAAGAAGCAAATCTATATATATAAAATGCTTTGTCCTCAATGACAATGCACAGCCTAATCCACTCATCGTAGAGACCTGAAACTTGTAGGGCAAGTTCTTTGTATGACATAAGCATCCGATAAGAAAGGGTTTTTCCAAAATTCTACCCCTAAGGGGGTTAAAAACGGGGGCAAAGTTTGTATGGGACAACGTGATTTCTTGGTCCAATCCACTTCAAATTTTATATAATTTTATAATTTGTTATTCCATAACAGAATTGATGAAAGATGTGTTTCGTATTGTATTAAAACGCATAGCCTAACGGGGTTAAAAAGGGGTAGAAAGTTATGTTGGGGGTGATTTGCATCGAAGTTGATATCAATACTCCTTAGTGCTTTTGATTTAAATTACATTTTATTTTGACACATGTTTGGAAACTCAATTCGATTTTATTTAAACAACGGTGAATTCACTTAAAACCTAATGCAAAACTCTTTAACATTAAATGTCAAAAACTATTTTCGACATCTACGCGGACGAAGTCGCGGGCAAAAGATGTTATCAAATAATATTGTATTTTAATTCGTCATTTCTATCAATAGATGGCGTTGTTTTAAGTGCGCACGGCCACAGATTGAATAGTGCGTTGGCACGGCGGCGCAAATACCAACTTGATAGTTCGAAAGATGGCGTTAATGGTAAATATGAAGTTTATTGTTAATGATACAATTTTATAAATAAAACGGCGAATACAATGAATACGATATTGTACCAACAATAAATATGAAGTTTATTGTTAATGATACAATTTTATAAATAAAACGGCGAATACAATGAATACGATATTGTACCAACAATAATTTACAAACAATGAAAAATATGATGTATCGATTCTATTTACTTGTGGTATTTTAAAACTTAAATTTGTTGCTGACTGTTGATTAAATAATTATAATGAGAAAAAAAATACGCCGTAAATGTAATCATAAAAAAACCGTAAAATTTTAACTAAAAATTAACTACGAATATTTTTGGAGATGCTGGGATTTGAACCCAGGACTTTCAGCATGCGAAGCAGACACTCTACCACTGAGTTACATCCCCAGTGAAATTACATGTCCAAATAGATAACATGACTTACCATTAGCAGTATTTGAGTAATTAATTTTGAACCACATTTCATTATTTATGACTGTAAAACAAATTAGACTAACTCATTATAGCACAGTACGTAGGTACACAAAATAAAAACTTTTACAATCAAGTTATTTGCCTGTGGTTGAATAAAATCTTATTAACGTAGACTTAATTTCAAATTTTCACCACTTAAACAGTCAAATAACTATAAATTTAAATTAAAGTAACCTCCGATAAATTTTGGACATTAGCATTAGCACAAACTTATAGCTTTAGAATGCTAAACAAATGTCCATAAATTGTAGCTAAGAACCATCACGATCGCGTCAGCTTTAAAATCGGATCATTATCGTTCCATTCGTTTATGAGCTACAATGCCACAGACAGACACACAGATACGCAGAAACAGACAGAGTGGCCAGTCAAACATATAGATCACACTCCTCTTTATGCGTTTTAAAAGGTAATCATGGGAATTTTCTTGTTACCCATATTTTGACGGGTATTAAGGAAAAAGAATTGCAATTTGTATTGAACGTAAAATAATAAATGTATTAATATGCCTGTCAGTAAGGCACAACGCAAACGTTTGCATATCTATATTTATAAATTGTCGTTGTACTAATCTTTATGATAATTGTGTTAAAATAATAATTTGTAAAACATATTAAGTAATATTAAGAAAGGATGTATCGTTTCAAAAGTTAATTTTACCTACCTTATTATTTTTACTTACCTTATTATTATACATCATTTTTTGACACACAGAAGGCAACATTGTTATAAGGTTCATTTTAGCTTAATCACGGATTATCGGTTTACATTCTTGTCTAAATTCTAGACTATTTTTTATTATATTATGTTTATTTGACTCGAGTGTTGAAAATAACAGTATAAAGTAGGTCCACAATATTAAAACATTGTTAGTTGAAATTGAACAAGAATAAATTGTATTTGAAACATTGCATCCTGCGTCTATTTGATATAACATTTAATCTTAGTTATTAAATAGTTACGTTTGTGTCTAATGTCTAACTCTAATACTACGAAGTTTTAGACATTAGATTTATATTGTAACTATATATACCTATTGTGATATCTATTGTAACTATAACCGGTTATGTTTATACCCACTCATTCATGAGTGGGTATTTCATGGCACAAGGTTGCAGGCAACCCATTACAGGCAAGTACCAATGTGACTTTTTCAAAGTTATATGTACTTTTTTAATTATTCTAAGACATCATTGACAATCGGTGATGGAAAACATCGTGAGAAACCTGGATTCCAAAAATTGGAATCTGAAATCGCCAACCCGCAATGAGCAAGCGTGGTGATCAATGCTCGTTCCTTCTCAAAATGAGAAGAGGCCTGTACCCAGCAGTGGCACATTTATAAGCTGGTATTATATTATTATATATTCATGAGTAGGTACCCAGTTCTTGCTATTCTGGCATTCCTCAGCAGATGGTCTCACCAAGTATCCTTGGAACATCAGGAAATAGTCTTTGACTTTGAATCTTTGACGTCCAGGTTTGCGTTACATTTCCTCATGGTATCTGTGCAAGCTTTTGTCTTTCACTGATTCCGTACCCCGGCTGAGTGTATAAATTTCCATGGAACCGATTTCAAGGCAATAAGCGTAGCCATTTAATGTTTTCCTCATTCCCAGACGAAATTCTCATTACTTTTCACGACAATTAGTTGATCAATTTGTCCGATAGTGATTACAAAATATACACCTGGGTAATATCTATGAATGTCATAATATGTTTTAAATCGGAATTTAGTAGATACTACATAATAATAAATAGTAATATGTAGTATAACTTACTCCACATAAACATTTTTAATTTTTGTGTTCCGTTTGAAAATCTAAAGACTTTAACCCACGCCAGGAGCACGACGGAAACGTGGGGATATGTCGGACCTGCACCGACTAAAAATACCCCGGTCCTGCCCCATTCACTACCCGTGCATGCTCGGCGAGTCCAGGGGTAAGTGTGCCTTCTTTAAACTAATTAAGTCCATTTCCTCCAGGGCCTTTCAGCTAATCGGGTGTCGAGGTGCCTTCTCCGTCAGCCGCAGGCCCGACCTCAGGATGGTGACCTCATGAAGCGCCCTGTGCGCCTGCGAAGCGGAGATAGAACTGCGTCGATATGGATGTAACGGACTATCGGCTGTTATTACAGCCTAATGGTCATGGAGATTAGAGTTATGTATCTCTTTGGATGAACATCAGCTGCCTACTTTTTATTCCAGGAATGACGAGATAATTTTTTCCACAAACGAAGTGGCTGGCCGACTCCAGTAATTGAATAATGATTGGGTTCGTTACGCTAATGTGATATGCAATTATGTTAGATAACAAATCTATTAAATGTTATGTGTTTTTGTTTATTAGGTATTTTGTTGATTAAACAATGCCTAATTAATTAATTAGTTTAAGGTAGATGCTAATTATTTTTGTCAAGCTGTGGCTTTTATAAAAAAATATCATTGTAAGATTTTATACGCATGTATTTCTATAAGTTTGTTGACATTGGTTCTCTTTGTGTTTATCTTTTTTAAAGAATAAAAAGCATTACTAATTAAAATTTTGATTTCAACTTTTAAATTTAAATCCTACATTCCTTTATTTATTGACTACTAATATAGTTACTGTACTAGCGGTTTCCCGCGTAAGAAGTAGCCTATGTTCTTTCTCAGGCTCTAGACTATCTGGTGACCAAATCTATAGTATCTATACTAATATTATAAAGCTAAAGAGTTTGTTTGTTTGTTTGAACGCGCTAATCTCAGGAACTACTGGTTCGAATTGAAAAAATATTTTTGTATTGGATAGTCCGTTTATTGAGGAAGGCTATAGGCTATATAACATCACGCTACGACCAATAGGAGCATAACCTAAAAGAAAAATGTTGCAAAAATGAAAAACCGTTGAAACTATAACACGCGAACAAAGTCGCGGGGGACAGCTAGTTTCATAAAAATCGGTCCAGTAGTTTTGGCGTAAACCCCGACAAACAGACAGACAGAGTTACTTTCGCATTTATAATATTAGTAAGGGTTTGCGCCGTAAAACCCTTGGAACTACATTAATCGTACAAGCATCATAGAGCGTTACCGAGGGCAGATTATCGGCCTATTGGCCCGGTTTACTAAATGACCTATTTACCTATACACGACGCGTGTGAGGGGACAAATCCGAGCTAACTTGTCATCAGTTAAATCTTTATATACTGATATACTGCAAAAGTATTCACAAAAATTTATATTTCTTTTCAAAGACAATCAAGATTTTAAAATATCTATATCACATCACATTAACAGACTGGCCTGTTGGTCTAGTGGTTAGTGACCCTGACTGCTAAACCGCAGGTCGTGGGTTCGATTCCCACCCAGGACAAATCTTTGTGTGATGAGCATGATCATTTATTCTGTGTCTGGGTGTAATTTATCTATAGTATGTCATCATCATCATCATATCAGCCAATTGCCGTCCACTGCTGAACGTAAGCCTCCCCTAAAGAACGCCAACCATCCCGGTCCTGAGCAGTCCGCATCCATCCGCTGCCAGCCAACTTCTTCAAATCATCGACCCATCGTGCCGCAGGGCGTCCTACACTACGTTTGCCCATACGCGGTCTCCACTCTAACACATGTCTGCTCCATCGACCGTCTGTCCGTCTACAGACATGGCCGGCCCACTTCCACTTCAGCATGCTGATTCTACGCGCAATGTCGGTGACTTTAGTTCTCTGGCGAATGACTTCGTTCCGAATTCTATCCACCAGAGAAACTCCGAGCATTGCTCTCTCCATAGCACGCTGAGCGACCTTGAATTTGTGGACCAGGCCTACGGTAAGTGTCCACGTTTCATATATATTATGTATAGTAATTATGTATTCAGAAATATATAAGTATGTTTGTCAGTTGTCCGGTTGCCATAATACAGGCTCTGCCTAGTTTGGGATCAGATGACCGTGTTTAAGTTGTCAAAAGATATTATATTATATATATTATTATAATTATGATAAGCATAAAAGATAAGTCATTTGGACAGTCCCCTGGTTCATACGCCCCATGTACCGGTTCTTCGCGCTCTATACTTAACAAGTATGCGGAGAGACATACCTATTTTAGGTATCTGAACAGAAGTAAAAGTTACGACATGATAATCCCACAGAGTACATAATAAACTGTAGTTATTAACCATTTTGTCAATTAAAGCGATCTAGGTGTCTGCCTTCAACCTTAAAGACATGACCGGAACATGAGTTCGGAACTTTAATTGCTTCCGCACTTTACTTGCAAATTAAGATACCTTTTAAATTCTTTTCTCTCTATTTTTAGCTACAAGACATCTTTGATGAATTGATTCCTTCCTGACAGACGAGTGCGGCGCGTGTCAAGGCCAAGACTGGCTATGGTCTGTGGAGATTTTTCTAGATGTATCTTTATGGAACATCATTGTAACATTTGACAAGTAAGTAGATTACATATATATCGCGGATATTATATTTAGTAGATACTTTTGAAGACTATAAACTATCTAAACATTTTAATATCAGTTTCCTTTATAGAGAAGAGAACATAATTAGGTGAACATGTGAATAATGCCTTTAAAATGTAATTTAATAGATATTTTATAGTGACCAGGAAACGGTCATGTTTACTATTTAATCGAGTTTTACTATTCAAAGGTAATTCTAACCTCTGTCGACCCGCTTTGTTGTGTATGTAAATACATAGGTATGTTTTGAAACTAATTTACCTTTTGGACTCCACTCGTAAGTAAATCACTTTGTTCAGTACCTACTTATGTACTCAATATGGTGCTAAAATAAATATTTGTTTACGTAAATGTAGATTTAAATTAAAATAGTGTTTGTTTTAAAACAAAGGAATGTCACACGGACACAAAGGCGATCCTTATGGACCTTGCACGATGTACACTCAGTATTAGTACATTACCTACTGTGCATGTTACTAAGACATTTAAGTAGCAGATGTAAGTATCCCTTTCTAGTTCATACTATAGTAACTCTGTCTGTCTGTCTGTCTGTTCTTTCACGGCTAAACCGCTGATTTGGATGAACTTGGTACTATACTATGGGGTAAGTCTGGATTCTAAGAAAGGGCTAGGATCTAGTATGTTATAAACATATTCCCAGCTATACAGTACTCGAGTACTTACAGCCAGCATGGTAACAATTTATTTGTACTAAAGACGTCACATTTACAAGCTACTACAGACACAAGAAATTAAGTAAAATTAGGTAATTTCTTTACCTCGTAAATGGCAATATCAGCATAATAGTTAAGTACCTATATTATTTAGTTGTAGTATATAAATTGGGATTTTCGAAACTCTACAAAAGGTTTACAAAATATCTACTATTTAATAATATATAATAGCAGCCTATTAATATTCCTCTGCTGGGCACAGGCCTCATGTAGAGAAGGCACGAGCATTGATCACCACGCTTGGTCATTTTATGAACGAAAACGATTTCAGATTTCAACTTTTGGAATCCAGGTTTCCTCACGATGTTTTCCTTCACCGTTTGCCAATGATGTCTTAAAATTAAGAAAGTACATATTACTTTGAAAAAGTCACATTGGTACTTGTCCATATTAGTTTCGAACCTGCAACCTTGTGCATACAAATCCGTTCGTTGAACCGCTAGGCCACCATGACAAATATCTACTGCCGTGTCGCAATACTTTCTTAGGTGACAAAACAATTAAAGTAGGCGAGATATCTTGTAATCGGGTAAGTAGGTCTGTAGGCTAGTGGTGACCGGTAATCATTCAGTGTAGGTCTTGAAATTCTTCTGATTTATTATTTATCAATAGTTTATAGGTAGGTACCAACATTAATCTTTTTTTTTTTTGAAAGAGTTATACGCAGTTAGCTTTAGCGCAGGCTTTGACTGCTTCACCGGACTTTTGGCGAGAACCTTAAAGGCCTCCAGCCAGAGCAATAGAAAAACTAACTACGTCAGCAACGTTCACTAAGGGCACCCCCTGTGGGGTTCGGACCTCGACTTAGTGCGTTGCTAACAATCTTAATAAGGCAAAAACAGCAAGGGAGGGCTGGATCTAAGTAACCTTACTACTCCATGCTAATATTATAAATGACTCTTTATGTCTGCCTGTTACACTTTCCGCTAAACCGCTGAACCGAGTTTGATCACTTTTGGTAAGGAGTAAGTTTAAATCCCAATAAAGGTAAAATAAGAAAAAGTACGTGACTACTATTTTTTTATAATATATCTGACGGATTTTAAAAATAGTAGCCATATACGTCATTGTAGTGGTCCGTAAAAAAACATAAGATTTATTTTAAAATTACGTAATTTTTTAGTTAAATATTGCGATCCTTTTATTATTTTTTAATAGTGTTAGGAAATAAATATTTTATGTCAAAGATAATTTAAAAACATATGGCGTGATGGTGATGATTTATTGCAAATTATAAGTACTATTGTAATTTGTTTCTTGTGACTTTTGTGTATTCGTTCGCGTGTTAAAAAACGTGCCAGTGTAGTATACTACCAACTAAATATAATGTTCTTAGGAAGATAATGAAGCAGAGAACTATCCGTTTGTGTTTCATATTTATTTGTATAAACGAAAGGGTTATCTTTTGATTGAACTTTGCATCCAGGCTTCTGTGATCGCCCTTAAAAATGTAAATCAATGGGCCAATTAGGAATAATAATGTGTTATACTTATACCCAGTGTTTTTGTCTAAAATAAATAAATTTCGAGTTTGATTGATTGATTTTGATTTTGACTGGCCTGTTAGTCTAATGGTTAGTGACCTTGACTGCAAAACCGGAGGTCGTGGGTTCGATTCCCACCCACGACAAATCATTGTGTGATGACTGATGAGTGTGATTATTTGTTCTGTGTCTGGGTGTAATTTATCTATAATATTTATGCATTTATAAATACAGTTACACATACAGTTGTCTGGTTGCCATAATACAGGCTCTGCTTAATTTGGGATCAGATGGCTGTGTGTGAGTTGTCTCAAGTGTCGAATGTGTACTAATAAATGTGTATTCGCCACAAAATAGGTTTTATTTAAATACTCTAAGCAACAAAACGTATTGTTGTGTTCTCCAAAGATCTCCATTTACGCCATTTTGTTTATAATCAAATTATTCATGTGACGTTAATACACAAGAACAAAAATGTTTTATTAATTTTAAAATCGTTAGTAATGTTCCTGTAATTTAATTAATTACCAGTTCTGCTTGGTTTTCTATATTAAATATTAATTAGTCGTTTCGGTTCTGTGATCAAATATTACCATATCTTTAAGTTAATTAATGTAAGTGTACTTAGTAAATTATAACGCTCGTTCTTGCTTTATAGAAATTAATATAGACTTAAAAAACGAGGTTTTATTAGTTTTATGTTTTCGTTTATAGAGTTATTTATGCTGCTGGAAATAGGCCTATCCGTAGGCAATAGGCCTATTTGTAGGAAATAGGTCAAAATGTTACGGGAATTCTGGCCTCATAACACCTGTGCCTGCTACATCCAGACCAATCTAGCTACCTTTCGCAAGTCGTTGTTCTATCGGAATAGCATTGTTTGCTGTCTCTCGATCGCTACCTAAAGCACCAAGCTAAAAGGTTCAGTTTCGTTCAAATAATTTTTATTAACATAATTTTATCTGTCCTCTAAGAATTGCAACTGATACGATTCTAATAGACCACTTTCCATTCACGTGCCTATTGTGTTTCACGTAAATCTCGGGTTAGTACGAAGACGGTAATTTTAGTTTCCATTACAAGTTATCATTCAATTATGACTATTTATCGCAAAAAACGTCACGATTGTAAAAATTTCCATCAATGAAATCCGTGGTTCATCGAACGTTTACGGCGATGAGCCAAAACAAAAAGAGGTGGCTATCAAATAAGTGTGAATCTTAATTAGCACTGCTGATGTAGTTATTAGAACAGGATATAGGATTTTTATAACTACGATTTTTATTTAAATAAATAATTTGAACATTTCAGTTTATATTTATCGTTGAAATCATTAGGTGTTGTACTTAAGACAAAGTATGGAAAGTTTACTACGTACGCAAGTAGTCATAAATATTCCATTTCTTAAACTGTTTAAATAGGTAACTACATGTTGTTTTTTTTTTTTATTTACATTCATTTGCGTTTTGAATGACGAGAAGCTGCCAATAATTTATGTACGTTAGTAGAGGGTTCTTTCGCAATGGAAGCTAGGACACTCAATGAGCTATTGAGCCATGTTTTATAAGTGAAGTTAGCGTTAATCTCATTTACAATAGTAATAGTAATTGTTTAAGAAACAGAAACATTTGTACGTAGATTTCTATAGAGATATACGCACCTCTACATTATAATTTAGCGATTTACCTATTGATAAAAATGAAAAAGGTTTGCACAGATTGATCCATTTTTTTTAAACACTAAAATTTTTTGTACTTTTTTTTACTGCTAATGTCCATAGGAATACCAATACATTATTATCTATACTTCTATACTAATATTATAAAGCTGAAGAGTTTGTTTGTTTGTTTGTTTGTTTGTTTGTTTGTTTGTTTGAACGCGCTAATCTCAGGAACTGCTGGTTTGAATTGAAAAATTCTTTTTGTATTGGATAGTCCGTTTATTGAGGAAGGCTATAGACTATATACCATCACGCTACGACCAATAGGTGCGGAGCATAAATGAAAAATGTTGCAAAAATGAAAAAACCGTTGGAACTAAAACACGCGAACAAAGTCGCGGGGGACAGCTAGTATTCAATAAAAATGTTAGTGTATAATATAATTTAATATAATATAAAATGTGAGTGTGGCCTGCAAACCTATCTAGTTTGCTATGTGTGCATAGGTACATAGGAATGGATTTTTACTCGACATATTTCGAGTGAAGTGACGTTGTCGTTTCGGTATCCACTTACATGATATTTAGCTATGACGCTTTTCCAAACTCACGATATATTTTGGTTAGGCAAAAAAATGTCAGCTGTCACGTAGGTATATTAAAAGATTCGAATGAAAATGCACATGTGCCGTCATGCTTTCATGTTCACATGTTTAAAAAATTATTTGCGTTTATTATTTACCTACCTACTACTTTATGCTTTATGAATACGAATTACATAATGATACCTACGTAGTTATTGATTTAGTGGATTATGTCATTGAATATTAAACACTAGCTGTCCCCCGTGACTTTGTCCGCGTGTTTTCGTTTAAACGGTTTTAAATTTTTGCAACATTTTTCATTTATGCTCCGCTTCTTTTGGTCGCAGTGTAATGTTATATAGCTTATAGCCTTCCTCAATAAATGGGCTATCCAACACTGAAAGAATTTTTCAAATCGGACCAGTAGTTCCTGAGTTCCTTTCCTGAGAGCGCGTTCAAACAAACAAACAAACTCTTCAGGTTTATATATAAGTATAGTATAGATTAATTAAAACTTCCTTTCCAGTACAATTATTGGTTTCTTGAGCGTATTAGTTTAGTTAATTGTTCTTTCAACGTTAATTACTGATTTTAGTCCTATGTTAAATATGTCTAAAGAACAAAGATAGGCACGCACTTAAGAATAAGAAGGTGGTGAGTTTTGACATTTAATTAAATAATGAGCATAAATTCAATAAGTTCAAACCACTGACATACCTATCTAATGTTGGTTACAATTGGTACACGCGAAATGCATACACAATAGTATTTTGTAACAGGAAGCAGTTGTGATGTAACATCGCGCGACATCGTACGACTTTTGTCCAGCCAACACGCTATGCAGACGTAAAACAGAAGATTCGTCACAAACACGCGATAAGGGATACAATAAACAGGCATGGTAACTCAATCCATTACAATTTGTCATTGATAGTTGTAAAGTAACTTAGAAATAGTTATGCATATCCAGTACGCTACACAAGATGTCCACACATTGATTTAAGGTAGAAGTTCCCTGATTCCACGTTAAGGTAAATATTGCTAAGCGTATGGAAAATAATCGGAGACCTACTCTATTTTTCTATTTTATACTCCAATGTTATGTTAGCAAGTAGAGGGCACTAGAGGGCGTCAAATTGGTAAGTTTGGATTCTAAAAAAAGAAGTTACAAGTACTAAACTTGTGAAAAGGATGTAGTAGTTTTTTTCTCTTTCTTTCTGCTCGCTACTATTCTAGAGAAGCTGTAAAAGACTGGAGGCAAACAGCGGTTGACTTCTACGAGGTTAAGCCCCATTAAGTTAAGAGAATCTTGTGAAATGCCTAGTTTAGACGTTTAGACGTTAGTGTTCACTGTTCACTGATTAATGCACTAATATTTTAAGGTTTAGATTACGTAACATTGATTTGTATTTCTTGTAAGTTTCTCTTTAATAAACGGATATTATTATTATTAAAATGAACGTAGGTATTTACTATTTCCTCAATTGTTTGGACTGGGTTTTCGACACTCCACTTTTTATTCTCAGACAGTAGAGATACTTCATCTGGGCGGATGGATACCAAACTGTGGTCTGTCATGGCCTGTGTCGCAGTTTATTGGAGCTAACCTGCTTTACAATGCAAGGCTATATTGCATACACATATTTCTCTCTTAGTCATTTTAGCACCCAATTTTCATGCGAACAGATGTAAAGAATTTTAACAATGATACGTAAAATACCTTTGTGGTATTTTGAGTTTTCAAACCAATGCATGCATTAGTTTTTCCTAGCTTAGTCAGTGGAGTCCTGTTTTAATTTTTCTTGTTAATGATTTATTGAGCCACTACTTCTCTTCTGTAATAGGCGTCTAGTTCGTCCCTTCCTGTTCTCTTGCTCGCTTGCATTAATTTTATTTTGTCTACGTGTAGAGCCATATTACTAACAAACATATATTTAAAGACCACTCTTACTATTATTACGAAGTATAAACGGAAGAAACACTTCTTGCACATTGTATGTATTGTTTATTTATATTTTTTCATAAGGAAGACATCGTTGTATTCAAACAATTAATTTCATTCACAGCAGCTGAATGAATTGCACAATTTATTTACTCAAGGATGGTATTCTTAATTGGTTTCCTACGTTATAGGTCATCCGTCAGCAGTTAAGTAAAGATGGTAAAGAATATCGTCGATTGTGACGTCACAAAATCAATAGTATGGTAACAGTGAATCTATACTAATCTATAAAGCTGAAGAGTTTGTTTGTTTGAACGCGCTAATCTTAGAAACTACTGTTCCGATTTGAAAAATTCTTTTAGTGTTGGATAGCCCATTTATTGACGAAGGCTATAAGCTGTATAACATTACGCTGCGACCAAAAGGAGCGGAGCAAAAATGAAAAATGTTGCTAAAATAAAAACCGTTGAAACTAAAACACGCGGACAAAATTGCGGGGGACAGCTAGTCTATACTAATATTATAAAGCTGAAGAGTTTGTTTGTTTGTTTGAACGCGCTAATCTCAGGAACTACTGGTACGAATTGAAAAATTCTTTTTTTATTGGATAGTCCGTTTATTGAGGAAGGCTATAGGCTATATAACATCACGCTACGACCAATATGAGCGGAGCATAAATGAAAAATGTTGCAAAAATGAAAAACTGTTGAAACTAAAACACGCGAACAAAGTCGCGGGGGACAGCTAGTAATATATAAAGCTGAAGAGTTTGTTTGTTTGAACGCGCTAATCTCAGAAACTACTGGTCCGATTTGAAAAATTCTTTCAGTGTTGGATAGCCCATTTATTGAGGAAGGCTATAAGCTATATAACATTACACTGCGACCAAAAGGAGCGGAGCAAAAATGAAAATAGTTGCAAAAATTAAAAACCGTTGAAACTAAAACACGCGGACAAACTTGCGGGGGACAGCTAGTAACAAATAAAGGTGACGAAAATGTCAAATTATTGCTGCTAAGGTGGAGTTGAACACCTGTATAAGTAAATTCTAGTTATCCCTTTAAAAAAGTCAATTCTTGGATTGTTATTCAGCTTTATTTGAAGTTAAACCTCTTTGTAATGTTATTCGGTTCAATACGAATATAAGAAGTTCATCTTGTATGCATATACATACGTCATTATATTGTGAACTGGTATTTCAAGATTCGAACGTAAAGAATTGCGCCGTAAAGTTACGTTTTACCGCAAAAGGCGTAATATTTTATGAGTTCAGGCCCACCTCTAGTGCTAAGCTAACATTGTCTTCATGAATACTAATGCCCTCTTATTTACGATCTACATTTTCCTGTGTATCTGTAAATCGATTATATTTGCATACATATTTAATACAAAATTAAATATTTACACTACAAAGCCAGTTTTAGTCAACTATTATTATTTTGCCTTAAAACAAACATGTTGGTTCAAATATTGGTTTGGACCAAGTTAAATTCGGGAAAGGTTTGATCAAATTGAAAGTTCGAGAGGGATTTTAATTTGCCATCATTGGCCCAATAGAAACTGGGGCATGGAGTGAGCGTGGTATTGTGTGGCGTTGGGAAGTGGAGATTACTCGCTACTAATAGGGATGTGGATGCTTCTTTTGTGTGCATCGTATGATGCGGGATGACTATTATAATAGGTCGAATGTTCTGGAAAGGCATGGTAGAAGGACGCTGTTTACTGATATTGTCTAAAACTCTAAAGTATTGGAAAAGGAATTTTGTTATAGATAATATTTTGTCGCTAGTTTTATTTCATATCAAGTGTGTATGGAGTGTGGTGTATCTATTTATGTAATTTCTAAGTATTGTATGTGTACAGGGAAACTTTTTACCTCGAAAGAAAAATAAGGATAAATATGCAGAGCTCTCTGCCAACTATTTCTTACTTGAATTTATATCTTCATAGAACATTTAAAAGTTTACTAAGAATCTTATAACTATCTGTCCCCCGCGACTTTGTTCGCGTGTTTTAGTTTCAACAGTTTTTCATTTTTGCAACATTTTTCATTTATTCTCCGCTCCTATTCGTCGTAGCGTGATGTTATATAGCCTATAGCCTTCCTCAATAAACGGACTATCCAATACAAAAAGAATTTTTCAATTCGAACCAGTAGTTCCTGAGATTAGCGCGTTCAAACAAACAAACTCTTCAGCTTTATAATATTACTAGCTGTCCCCCGCGACTTTGTTCGCGTGTTTTAGTTTCAACGGTTTTTCATTTTTGCAACATTTTTCATTATTGCTCGGCTCCTATTGGTCGTAGCGTGATATTATATAGCCTATAGCCTTCCTCAATAAACGGACTATCCAACACAAAAAGAATTATTCAATTCGAACCAGTAGTTTCTGAGATTAGCGCGTTCAAACAAACAAACAAACAAACAAACAAACAAACAAACTCTTCAGCTTTATAATATTAGTATAGATATATAGTATATAGTATAGAATAAGTATAGATTATATAGATAGAGGCACGTCATCATTTGTTTGTCGTTATAAATCATTAATGGCCTTATTTATAAAAATCTCGACGGTGGTTTACAACTGCTTAGCAGATTCTTTAATCAAGTTTTCTATAGAGCAGTTTTAAGCAGTTGCTATACACCGTAGAGATTTTATAAATAAGATCATAATTGATTAGTAGTATTTCATTGGTTTCTTTAAATAAAAAAGTTTTGAATGTATTATTTATAGGGATATTTAAATAGAAGTTATAGTTAATTACTGTCACGTGTAAAAACCATGTCAATTTAATATTCCAGGCATTGTTTAGTGAAAGTCGATAAAGTCACGTCTGTTTCCCAGAGGGATAGGCAAAGAGTATGGATTTTCAGTTAATAAAGTAGAGAGTTCGTTCTTTTTAAATTATTAAAAAAGGTAAGAGACAATAAAGGGACTCTTTGAATATACTTCTATTTGTCTACTTATTAACACAGGATTTTCGAATATATTTATGTAATAAAATAAAAATTAAACTAAAAAAAATAAATAAAACAAAAATATTTCCACCTTCTTGTGATATACAAGGTAGAAGAAAAGTAATATTTGTATATGACTTTTAAAAAATGGAAATATCCATACTTAATGGGTATTATAATTGCGAAAGTAACTATGTCTGTCTGTTACGTTTTCATGGCTAACCCGCTAAACCGCTTTGGATGAATCTTGGTATAGGGTAAGCTTGGCTTGTAACCTTAGTCTTTCCTAATTATTAATATATAAACAGGTATTCACTCAGCTCTAGCAGTGTTATGATCGTTAGGTTTGTTTCGAGTTCCAAAACCGAACAAGGAAAATGGCGGCTGTTTTGTGTGTTAAATATATTATAAATTGATTCTTATGCAGTGGTAAGAAACAGTACAATATTATTTATATTTGAATTACAATATTTTCCTCAAACTTTATTTATATGGCAATTTTATGTATCAAACGTAATGGTACTCAAAAGTTATTACAATGTGAGTTCTTAAGTAGGAAACTAATATTTTTTAGCTACTGTAGGTATGTCCTTACCAATATTATAAATGCGAAAGTAACTCCGTCTGTCTGTCGCGCTTTCACGCCAAACTTACTAAACCGATTTAAATGAAATTTGGTAAACAGATAGTTTACAGCTGAGAAAGGATATAAGTTACTCTTTGCCGCGATAACGGACATCCTCGCAGGCGGAGCCGCGGAAAATAGCTAGTTAATAATAAATAATAAAATTAGTATTTTTTTTATTTTTTAGCCTGAACTGACCCTGAACTGTAGCAAAGGCCTCCTTTTATTCTTTCAGTTACTTTCCACTTCTCTATTGTAGACTACTTTATTACAAAGAATCATTAATTAATCGTACTGCGTACTATGTAGACCTTTTTGCAAGTGGGAACAGCCAAGTTTGCGACTATTTTTTGACGCGTCCATCGCTTTGACAGTCCATCTAGACATATTTATAATCCAAGATTTGCAAGATTTTCCCACAGTTTGAGCTCTTACTCTGCGTAAGTCTGCAATGTAGGTATTTCACGTTTTTATTTGACAAATAAACGTCATTACTACTACGGCATAGTATATTATGCAGAATAGCTGCGCGTTAGTCTGTGACAAGATAATTGGACACTAAAACAATAGTGTTTTATGCTAATTTATGTAGGAAGTTATTTTTTTAATTCTACAGTGCATAAATTTGAGCTTTGGTAGTTTGTGTGACTAAACATTTCTGTTTTGACTGATTTGTTTTTAGGCATTGTTTATTTCATTAAATAGTTTCCTATTTTTGTAGGTATAGGTAACCAGTGATACAATAACAGTTTGTATATGTCTCATTTACGCAAAAAAGACATAGGTATATATATATATGACAAATATATAGGACATATTTGTTTAAAGTGTCGCGTTTTACTTGGTCAGTCAGATCATCTAGTATCAATAGGTACTTCTTCTTCTGCCTAGCCTTTTCTCAATTAAGCGTGTTCCTTTCTGCGCAAGTATTTAAAATGTAGCAACTGCCCAACTGGCCTCTAAGCTATATGTATTTAAGGTCTGTTAAGGCTGGTAAGAACGTTTTAAGGGCTTAGAACAACGTCAGCTTATTCATCATCATCCATATTTTCTGAATGGTTTTAATTCCAATATATACGTTGGAATTGTCTTGATAGATAATTATTTAGGAATATTGACGGTTTACTCACGCACTTTCTCGCGATCGCCCGACTAGTTCCAGACTCAATAGGAGTCCCTAATCATGATCTAAAGCGGGGGCAGCGGTCAGTTCGACTCATGACACTACCACCACCGCTGCGCCGCGTCAACCCATAATTAGGCCGATTAGGGCCCTCTATTAAGTCTGAAATTAGTCGGGCGATCCCGAGAATGTGTGTGCGTAAACCGTCAATATTCCTAAATAACTATGAATACTCCTGAAGAAATTTAATATACAAAGTCTTGATGGATGTTAATTCTATGTTCGTATCAGCCCGTTGATAAATCAACGTAGCGGTCAATGCACACCTGCGTCACAACTTCGTTAAACAAATACTTATCTGGCGTGTGATCTTTAACACGATTGCTCACATTACTGATGTCACGTAAACCCAATCCAGACACGAAAATATTTGTACGAACTGAATACACTTACTTCAATGATCTAATGTTTGCTCATCTATTAAGAGATATAATCAGAACTGTTTTTTGGTAGGTCATCGTGATCTTTATTTATATAGCAGTCATGTGTGACATAGGTAGGTGTACCAAGACGCACTAAATATTAGTGCTCTTCAATAATATTTAATCATTTCAAGTCAACAAACGCAAAACTTAACGCTACATCGCTCAAATTGATCCTACCAATCATTGTTTATATAAAAACTTTTAATTCAACGTATACAATCTAAAAGAAAGATGTAGCCAAACGCCTGGTTGACACTTCGCGCGACCCAGGGGTTGGCTTTTACCTTGGACAGCGATGTGGACAGCATTGCCATACAACGTGGCAATGCCGCCAGCCTTTTGGGAACATTCCCAGTGGACAGCGATGTGGACGAATTTTTTGATGCCATATTTTGGGTTTATGTTTAATTAGATTAGTTTATTTTATTATTCTTTTTGTGTATGTGTATACAGTTAAGTTTATTTGACGTAAACAATAGCACATGCAATCGGTTCGAACGACCAATGTCACGATAATTAACAAGTGTTTATTTACAAACAGTCGTCTAGCACAGGACCTGCATTATAGGAGGGGCGTGACCTCCGCATCCGATGTTGCGCCACTCAGCTGTTCCTAACACCCAATGATTTGTCGGAACGATTTATAGACTGTGTGACCTGAGTATGAATGGGAATTAACACGAGTTTACATTTCGAATGGGTTTTAGACGTGTGTTCCATATTTCAACAATGTGGAATATACAAATACAGATTACTTGCATTTATAAGCATTTGTTTATAATAAAAATATCTTGAGACGACTCACAGACGGCCATCTGATACCAAACTAGGCAGATCCTCTATTATGGCAACCGGACAACTGATAAACATACTTATATGTTTCAAAATACATAGGTACATATTATAGATAAATTACACCCAGACACAGTACTTACAAATAATTATGCTCTTCATACAAAGATTCGTCCTGGGTGGGAATCGAACCCACAACCTCCGGTTTAGCAGTCAGGGTCACTAACGACTAGTTCGAAACATGAAGTTTGTTTTTCTTCGAATTCCTTATTTTTTTAGCAGTTCCTGCCAGTGTATCCCTCGTCACTCATTTAGCGCATGATCAGAGGATCCGTACACACTGCGTCGACACACTTGCTTCTTCATACTCGTAAGTTCGTAACCTACTGACGGCCAAATAAATTTGACAAGCACAAACATTGATTCAATCAAGAGTACAATACCGTAACAACTGTAAAGTGAAGGAGGTGTTTCTTAGACTAGTCTAGTAAGATAAGAAAAACATGGAATGATTTTTCCATATACAAGGTCTTTTTTTGTGGTTGTACAAACGAAAACTTTGACTTCTATATCGGTTGCAAAAACACTTGGTATAAAAAAAAAACAAATGAAAAAGAAAACTCTAATTTTAATACTGTAGCCGTAAGAGTTTTACGGTAATACAACTGACATTCGAGATTTTTCTTTTGTTTGTTTGTTTAATTTTGAATACCAAAGTTCATAGTTTTCACTAAACTCACCTTGTATATTTATTTGGTCGTGGTAAACCTAAACTAAACTCCGTTATAGTTATCTTTAAAGTCTGGTTCATCTCAAGTTTATTATGATAAACATAATTGATTTATTAATCAATTATGTAAATATTATTTTAATTAGGTGTTATAATTTTTTTTATAACACACCATTAGTATTCGTTGATTTTGCGTCTTTTATTGACCAAAGACCTTATCGATGGTTATAGTATAGTTTTAATGTCAAGTGCCACACTCAATAATCGAGACAATTACTGAAGAAAGGATGAAAAAGATTACGAACCTTTAATACTAATAATAATAATAATAAAAAATGTATCTTAAGGTATATGTAGGAGCATACATCCGCAGGGCAGCTTGTGGCGAGCTGTTTGTGAGTGGCGACACAACGGACCTGAGTGCTCCAGGGAGTCACTCCTTAGGAGGGCTCCCAGCTCTTTCTTGCCTTAACTGGCTGGCTAGAGAGGGGTCGCTAGAGCTATATGCTCGGGGGTGGAAGTGTCTAATGGCGTAATAGCGAGGAAACCCGCTCCGGGTCCGCTACTGTGACCCGCGATGGTGAAATCGGGGCCGCACCGCTCGACACCCCTAGCCGCTCGCACTGGTGTTGCCTCCTGCTGCTTATCGTGGCGGTTATGTTGGGGGGCCCATCCGGTGAGCTGGCGAGTCACCACCTGCCTATTTGATTGCATTAACATGTGTTAGAAGGCAGGTGCCATAGTTTTCCGATTTAGTTCTAATAACCAATCCATTAATATTTACCTACACATAGCCTAAATTTTTACTTTCCATTCATAATTTACAATAGCTCTGTATCTACTTTGAACCATTCATATCTGTTCTTCCATAGAGCAGAGGTGGATGGACCCTAGTAGATGCCCCATCCCAGTTTAGAGTAAAATTCTCAACAAGGCCACTGCGTGTTGGACCTGTGTCCCCACGTAAGCCTTTCAAAGGACCGGGTATTCTTAATACTGAGGATAGCCCGTGAAAAAAGAGAGATACAAATAATAATAATAATAATAATAATTCAGCAATGTCTGCCTCTCAGAATGGATGTAGGAATGGGTCCCGTGGTACTAAGGAGCTACTCCTTATTGACACGACTATTTGCCAACAGGTTCGCCGCTCTAAAAAAGATCTGTCGACATGTTGGATAGATTATAAGAAGGCCTACGATTCGGTGCCACATACATGGCTCATGAGGGTGCTGGAGTTGTATAAAATTAATACAACTTTACGCACCTTCTTAGTGTCATGTATGCGGCAGTGGAGTACGGTGCTTCACTATCCAGGATGTCGGGATATCCAACAGAGTGGTGAAACAATTAGGATTGAGCGGGGAATATTCCAGGGTGACAGTCTGAGCCCACTGTGGTTCTGTTTGGCCTTGAATCCTCTAAGCACTCTGCTTGAGAATTCAAGGCTAGGCTATTCGTTGCGGAGAGGAAGCCAGGTGATCTCCCACTTGTTATACATGGATGATCTTAAACTTTTTGCCACCAACAAATTGCAACTGATGAAGTTACTGAAGATCACTGAAAGCTTCAGTAATTCCATCAGAATGGAATTTGGTGTTGACAAGTGTGCAGTCATGCATGTAAAACGAGGCGGGATTATGGAATCCCAGGGCATACAGCTCTCGGATTCTATAAACCTAAGGTCACTCTCTGCAACGGAGACCTACAAGTACTTGGGTATGTCAGAGGCGTTAGGCATCAACGTTGCTGACATGAAACAATCATTACAGACACGTTTCTTTGGCCGCCTGAACAAAGTACTGAAAAGTCTTTTGTCAGGGGGCAACAAAGTGCGTGCCTTTAATGGTTGGGTCATGCCAGTGTTGATGTACTCCTTTGGTATACTCAAGTGGACTCAGACTGAGTTAGACGCCTTGGATAGGAGAGTCCGAACACTACTGACCGCAAATCGAATGCACCACCCACGGTCTTCGGTAATGAGGTTATATATCCCGCGAAAATGTGGGGGTCGAGGCTTTTTGAATGCTAAGACCCTCCATAATCGCGAGGTATGTAACCTCAGGGAGTACTTCCTCCAAGTTGACGTGGGGATGCATCGAGATGTGGTGGTAGTGGATAAGGGCCTCACTCCGCTCTCCTTAGGCAAAGAGAACTGGCACAAACCTGTAGTACTGAGTGTCAAAGATCGCAAAGATGTATGGCAAAGCAAGGAGCTACACGGACGCTATTATCGGACCCTTCATGGGCCTGATGTAGATTTCTTAGCGTCCGTGGCCTGGCTACGCTTCGGTGATCTCTTCGGAGAAACCGAAGGGTTTGTATGTGCAATTATGGATGAAGTTATCATGACGAACAACTACCGGAAATATATTGTAAAGGATGGTACAGTCGACATATGTCGGGCATGTCACTGTCCAGGTGAGTCCTTAAGACATATAATTTCCGGTTGTTCACGTCTTGCTAACGGCGAATACTTGCACAGACATAACCAAGTGGCCAGGATTATCCATCAGCAGCTTGCTCTGAAATACAAACTTGTGGAATCTGAGATGCCGTACTACAGGTATGTTCCCGACCCAGTTCTCGAAAATGGTCGTGTCACATTGTACTGGGATCGATCTATCATCACTGACAGGACTATTGTAGCCAATAAGCCTGATATAGTGGTGATAGATCGATCAGAGCGCCGGGCAATGATTGTTGATATCACTATCCCCCATGACGAGAACCTCGTGAAGGCTGAAAAAGAAAAACAAATAAAATATTTGGATTTAGCGCACGAGGTTGTCGACATGTGGGAGGTGGACTCAGCAATCATTGTCCCGATAGTCGTGACAGCCAACGGCTTAATAGCCAAGAGCCTCGACCAACACCTTCAGAGGCTCTCGTTAGGCATCTGGGTCAAGGGTTTGATTCAGAAAGCGGTACTTCTGGACACGGCGCGTATCGTGAGGAGGTTCCTCTCTCTGGGACCCTAACCACCGGCAGCTTGAACCCTGTTTCCGATGCCGGTTGGAGACTGTATTTTATATTTTTAAATGTATGTTTTTTTTTTAATATATATTTAAAAATGTATTTTATATGTTTATAAATTGAATAAAGGAAATAATAATAATAATATCTTGGGACATCTCACACACGGTCATCTGATCCCAAACTAGGCCGAGCCTGTGCTATGTAATAGAACATATGTTATAGATTGTGACGTTGGTCTGTTTATTATTTATTATTAATCGGTATATATTATTTTGCTGTTAGAACTTGACCTAAGCAAGCATATATTGATAAAATATTTGCATTCCTCTTAGAAAATTGAATGAGGGACTATTGTCCGAAATTTACAAAGCTCGAAATTTTGATCTAATCTAAATATCTTTCGATGGTAAGTTAAACTATTAATGATGTCATGTTTATTTTAAATTTACTTCGTACATTCTTAATAATTATAGTGGGTGTCTTTTATGTACCTCCTGTTGTTACGTGATTTGATGACGAACATCAGAGTATTCATAAATGAAAAAAAATATTAAGCCCTTGTCTTTCAGCTACATACGTTCTTAAGTCTTTGTTATGTACTGATGTCGAAGGTACAATACATTATTCTTTATTAATAATAAATTATTAAGACAAATGAGTTGCTTTTAGTCATTTGTCAAGAAATATAAATTAAAAAATTACAATAAACAGTGTAATTATAATTAAAGTACTGTCTTTTGTTATTTCTTAAGTCAGTCATAATTATTCAAGACAGTAATTAAGTTGCCATAGAGTAACGCTTCGAATTTCTAGTAGTTAGGTAGTTTGTTGAATTTGTTTTTAACAAAAAACTTAATGACGTGTGTTAAGTCAAACAACACTTTTTTTTACAGTTCTTAGGTTCAATCAACTTAGTTCTAAATAGATACTTTATACAATAAGTAGATATCAATGTAAAAAAGTGAAGTAAAAAGTATTTATTGTAGAGATCCATAAGTTAACTTTATTTATAAGCGCACACCATTCTCCTTCTTGCAAGCGAACAACACCACCATTTACCACATAAGGGTCATTTTCAAAATTAGAGATTTTTGGGTTGGTTCTATGCCTACAGATCTTCCGAATAAGTAAGTCATTTTCCTAGGTTTCTTCGTCTTAGCCAAATTCTTTTCAGAATACTATTAATCGTTATCTTTTTTGACGTGAATGGTAAACTACTGTGTGCGGATATAATATCTTAGGTTATCTGTAAACTCAAGTATATTTATACTAAAGTATTGATTCCATCTACGATACAGAACATATAACATCATTTAATTATATTACAGTATGTTACACATTATTCCCTGAATTGAATATGTTACTCAAAAATAAAAAATAAATCCTCCCTCGTCATCTCTCCCTTGCTGGATGAAAATACAACCCAGCATGATCTCGAACTACCTTATACATGAACAACATAGGTATAAGTATAATATAGGTAAGTAAAGTTTATATATTAGAGCATCATTAGTAGATATTTGGCTAATGATTTCTTAATGTCTCTTCGCCAATCATGCCTAGTAATAGTAAGCAGTTGACTCGATAACTTTGAATAATTGATTCGTTCGATACTTTTCTAGACGTTATAAAAATAAATTGTAACGTCCCACTTGTTGATTTGGACCTCAATTAATGCTAAATTATGTCTATTTATAAAGTTGTTGTCAATTTAATCGGGTTTTTATAAAGTATTTATAATTAGAACCTACCGCAAAGCCAGTTGTGGCTGTGTAAGGTGTGTTATCGATCTCACTTATAAATTTATTATCTGTACCTTTGTGATCGACCGCTTGACGTCAAACAACCGGTTCTGTAGCCCCGTTTTGTACAAAAAACGTAGTATTTTCCTACTATTCCCCTTTGGAAAAAAACAGCTATTTTTAGAGCAGTAAAGTTATAAAGCGGTTAAGGTCGTAAATACATAATTATTTTCGTTAGGGAAAAACAAACACGAAGGAGTAGCTACACCTCTGACGTATTGATGACGTCATAAAGTTTCGTAGTTTGCGCGGACCGATAACAAAAACAAGCCCTTCTACTAAGATTTGTTTTCGAAGCTCCTCATGAAATGCCTATTTTTCTGTTGTCCTTACGAAAACTGTAGCAAAACAACTCCATGGTCCTTTTCATTAACCTTGACCTTCTCACAATCATTCGATATATCCCGTGACGAATGTGGATGCATCCATACCATACATAGAAAGATCTAGTTTTCAGATAGGTTTGGTTCGCGAGTTTTTCGGGATCGAATCGAAGTTTAGAAACAAAAACAGAACTAAACCAGCTTCGGGAATAAGCCTGGAGATTCCGATAGCAATAGGTACCTATATCATTTTAAAATGGCAGTAAGTACTGCGGCTTATAAAATTACCTGATCTTATTCCCCCGTCCCTAGATCAAGCTGGCCCGAGCTGGCCAAACTAGCATTAAAAATATGTCTTAAATAATAAAAACTTTGAACCAGCCCTCCTTTGCTGTTTTTCTCTGATTTAGATTGTTGGCAACACACTAAGTCGAGGTCCGAACCTCAAGGGGGTGCCCTTAGTAAACGTTGCTGATGTAGTTCGTTTATGCGGTTAGGCTAACTGCGTAAATATCTTCCAAAAAAAACCTGATCTTATTAAGTTAAACACAAATGTTAAAATAAGGTGCTTCTACTTAACTGCTACTTATGATATTGACTTTTTTCTGTTCTCAGATTTGATCAAACATTTTAAGTCAATAGTCACGTGAATAAGTATTTCTTGAAATTCCATACCTAGTCTATATAATGTAGCATCGTGAGTACCATGTTAATTTACATTTACATTTATCATTTCCTTCTATGGGTGTTAATCAAAAAGAAAACATAGTAAATCCCATTATGTAAATAAAAAGTCCTGTAATAAGAAGTGAATCAATGATGTTATAGTTATTTTAAATGAATAGTTTAATAGAAGTAATTTATTTTTATTACTTCTTGAGTATTTACTTAACATAAAATTATACCTGTACCTGTAACAGTCAAATATATATATTTGTTTTATTCTTTGAGTGATGACGCAGTTTATAATATTGTATTCTTTATGAATTTAAACAGGCATTAAGTAGTTACTTTGGTATTCATAAATTGTTTGCCAAAAAGGTTATATGCGCACCGTACGCTGCGCACATTCAGACGCATAGATTTCGGAGATTTATTAATTTACATATTATAACAGACGTCGCATAATATCAAAGAGTTTCAAACATATATAAAAATCGATGAGAACGTATGTGAAATTATTAATTACATTTCAAATGTCTTTTTTTATTGTAGTTGCTATCCTCTTGCTAACTGCACGTGTGCTTGTGTGCATTATATAGGTATTTCTTCTTTGGGTTTCAAACTAAAAAAACTAATTATGAAGTTCTCAGAAAATAATGAAAAAAAAAACATTACCCAGATATTTTGGTTTGCTCAATAAAACACTATCGCTTTATATTCTATTCGGTAAAATAAAATCTATTTCTTTTTTAACCCGGAATTTTCGGGCCAGATTGAGGTGGTTGTAGAGTACCTAATATAACCACTAGACCAAAGAGGTAATCCGCTATAAAAAAAGTTGTTCATTGCCAAATTGGTAGATGAACGAAGGCCGCAGATATACATCATAGAGTGAACCATGAACGTGTAAATGTAAGCTCTAAAGACACAAACTTAGAGGAAATACTTGAGAATGTGAGCTGCGTCTACGCAGTTATCTGTGGAGGTCAAAAAATATTTGTTTGTCGCAACCTCGAATGTTGCGAAACTGTGAGAGAAAGTATCAAGTCGGCAAGTGTATGAACTTATGAAGTGAGGTAGCGATCATCAACGCTTCGTTGAAGGCGGAAGCAGGTGCACATTAGTGCGACTGAGATGTAACTTTGCTACCTGTAATGCAAGTAGGCCTTTAGCTCTTTACACCATGTACCTAAACACGGCGTAAAGATCTTATACTAAACTGTACGTATACTTTCCCGGGACTGGGAACCAGGTTGGAAAGCAATGCAATCTACCTTTGTCCCAAGGCTCTATTCCAAATACCTAACTTAGGTGCTAATTTATGTTTGCAGAACTCGAGCGGCACCGGTCGTTGCTGTTTGAAGTTTTTTTTGCACTGGTTGATATTTAGCTTAAATTTTACTTTTATTGCAATTCGAACTCCCAATGACATAGAGTTTAGACGATTACACAACATAGTAATAAAATACTTAGCAGTTTGAACTCATGATCATTATCTGGTCTTGAAAGCAATATTCAATTTCAGTTGTGATTGCATTATTTTCAACATTTATTTCATCAGTCAAACGCAAAATGTGCTTATCATCGTCTTGATCTAACAATATTGTATCAAGGAAAATCTGCCCATAAATCGTATCTAAATAAATTTATACATATTTTGTTGTTTTGCTAAGATTTCTAGTTTTTAATTTAAGAACATCAATAAAATATCGGCCTGCAATTGTCCCACTGCTGGGTAACGGCTCATATAGATAAACGGGCATTTGACCACCACGCTTGGCGGATTGGTGATTTTAAATGTCAATTTTTGAAGAGTTCAGGTCTCCTTACGATGTTTTCCTCCACCGATAGTCAGTCGTGTCTTAAAATAATTATTAAAGTTTTACATTGGTACTTACCTGCATTAAGTTCGAACTTGCAACCTTATGCACACAAATCCATTCAAGCCACCACGACAATTATAACATCATGCATCAAGAATACTATTCTGCTGATTCTCCATCGATGAATATTAACATTTCATACATAATACTCCATGACACTCAAGAATGGAACTTTATGGAACCTGAGAGAAAATATGTAGTCAAATACGTCACAGCTAATGTAAAAAATATTTTGGTAGGTGAGGTCATACCAAAAAAATTGCTTTTTGCGAATGTGTATTTATCTTTTAAAATATGTATTTACCGTCCAAACAATACGAACTCCCTGCTTATTGAAATGTTGAATGAATCAGAATAATAACAAAAAACCTAAGGTGTTAATGATAACATGCTCGTGTATATTTCACAAGCTGGCATGCAAAGGTTACTCGTCGTCAGTCGTGATTGCGACTTTGGACTTTGAACCCTCAAGGCAAAGCACCTTCCTCCATTCTACTTCCAAAGTCCACTTCGAATACATCACAATCGAAATATAACGTCAGCAATCAGTCCGAATAACTGTGGGCATAACTGAATAAAATATTTGTATGTCTATGATAAATATTAGATCAGGAAACTGGCGCGTCGACGAGTACAAATAAGGATATTATTGCTTCTTATTATATTATTATGGATCAACCAATATCCAAAAAGGAAGAGTTTCTATGTTTCACTGTAAGTTATATTTTTCTTGTAATGTGTGTTCACCAATTTCTCTGTCGATTGTAGACCGGGTTTTTAAATTCTTTTTTATTCGAAAGAGTAAACTCCTAAGATGGTTGCATTGATACGAAGTCAGGTAACTTAATATTGATATAAATAAGGTAAATTAATCAATCTGTTTATTTTTGGCTTTTTGTTGTTTTAGGTAGGGAGTTGATGTGAGTACAACTTCGTATGTACGCAAAATAGGTGTGCAATCAGATATAATTCGTTCTGTTGGATAAGATCTAGTATAGGTAACCTCCTTTTCATGACAACCAGAATGTATAAAATAATATTTCTTGTTATATTTCAAAACACACGTATATTTTGTCATTAATTGCGTTAAAATGTTACAAGACGTTGTGTACATAACAATTATTTACATTCATGTAAACAACGTATGTTAAATGTTATTTATGGGTTTATTATATAATTACGTGACTTGTATACTGAATAGATCGTTTTATAGAATCATTCAGTGGTTGAAGTGAAGTCAGTGGCAGAAAGTGGTTGTTTCGAGAAGTTTTCTACACAATAAATCAAAAATTGTTCTAGACATTGCATGAAAAATCGAGTTTGTTAGAGAAGTGTATGGTGTTCCCCAGGGTACGTTTGGGCCATTCCTGTGAAGGATTACGACAAATTGGCAGACTACGCCCTAGTTAGGGATACAGGCGGGTTTCTCTGCTTGGACCATCACTTCATCTATAAATGTAATTCTATGAGTCTTATAATCAAAGTACAACAGAACGTTCCATACATTTATATTTAGTGCATTTTATTTTAGTTTTTTTAAGCTATGATGGACCAAAAGTAAAAACCAGACAAGGAAGTATATATGCAAACTCGCAATTTATTATTAAAATTGTAGATTAGAGGCACGTTTAGTGAGTATTTGAACAGAGACGGAACGAGTGCGACAGGGATCTCAAACAAAGTGATCATTTGCAGTAATTTATGCCACACGTTTGCGCACTTTATATTATTGTACGCAGTTACTTTGCAGGGGTAAATGTAGCGGGTTGGTTGATGGAAACTTATGGAGGAACTTGCCATGGCGTCTACAAAGTGTGTTAGGCCCGGTGATCGATATCATCTAATTAGCTAATATTGTCGTTAGTCAATGCCATGAATGTTGACAACATCACATACATTGATCTAAACCCTAAGTAAGAAGGCAAAGTACATGTGTTATGGAATCAGAGACAACGAAGGTACCGCAAACATCCACAACCAAGAAAATGTAGAAAAGACCATCAACTTTGACCCGCCTGGGGATCGAACCCGGGTTTTTAGAGCTAGCGCCGCCTAGAAAACCAGTGTGTACACCACTCGACCACGGAGGTCGTCTAAAAAAGTCTTTGTCGGAGTCAAAATCTTTATATTTCAAAAGCTTAAAATTACTTTTGATTTTTCAGTATATTTTGTGATCTATAGGAAAAATTCGAAGAACTAGACCACTTTTCAACTTTATCTTTATAATACGTTAGTTCTACGACACACAAATTACTGCCGAGTTGTATACTAACATATCCATTGCGAAGAGACAGCTGGTCCATGTAATAGGGCTTGAGTCTATATGTTATTCCAAGAAGCTACATTTCTTAGAACAGTGTTATAGTGTGTGTAACTGTGCTGTGTCATTCCGTCAAGCAAAGCGGATCATAACGAGTTTGGTAAATAAGGTAAAATGCATTTTAAGTAGGAAAATGTTGGCTTTATAAATATTGCTCCGGGTTGATATTTATCTAAACTAATCTATCTAATAAAATCGTCTATTCCCACTGCAGGGCAAAGACCTTTCCCTCCTCCACTCACTTTTGTTCTGGTCTTTCGGTAGGAGTCAAGCTGCTTACCATTATTATCTCGACGACCTCCGTGGTCGAGTGGCGTACACACCGGTTTTTAAGGCGTCGCCAGCTCTGAGGTCCCAGGTTCGATCCCCGGCCAGGTCAATGTAGTAGAAAACCCCTTTTCTACATTGTCTCGGGTCTGGGTGTTTGTGGTACCTTCGTTGTCTCTGAATTCCATAACACAAGTGCTTTAGCTACTTACTTTGGGTTCAGGGCAATGTATGTGATGTCCACATTTATTTATTTATCTTCGTATTTATTACTTGCTTTACTGAGTCGGTTATAATAAAATAGTTGAGAAATATACTTGACATAAGTCTAAACTCTCCAATCTTATAACCATCTTCGGATAATGGAATAATATTCCTTAAATTTAACCATCGACGCAAAACGAGTGGTGTCTGACTATTTGTGTGTCTGTCTGTGGCATTATAGCTCTAAAATGAATGAACTGATTATAATGCGGGTTTATTGTTTGAAAGCTGGCGTGATCGATATGATTCTTAGCTTTAAATTTATGAAGATCTGTTGAGAATTTTGAAAGTTATCAGCAATTTTTGATGTAGAGATATTCGATTTTCTATGATTGACGTTGGATACTTACCTACTCATCAACAAAATAACGAGGTACATCACAAATAATTGTATAGTATTGTACTTAGGGATAGGTATTCGGGGTGACCTTACATCACATAATAATGTTTTTTTTATTTGGCAAAAACAAGAGTATTTACAAATAATTATTTTGCTATCATTACCATTGAACATAATGAACAGAAACAATTGACTATCTATGTAGGTTAATTTAAATTTACTATATCATAAGACCTATTTCGCTATCGTCATTATTGCTAAAATTATGTGTAGAAAATGTAAAAATAGTACCTGTTTTTCTTGTAAACAAAAACCTTGTAACATAATTAAAATGTTATCTATTAAACTTTTTATCTAACAAATATATTTTATCCGTCGAAGCAAATTTTCGGTTACAAATACATTAGCAGCGCACAATAAACCCACTATTAAAATAAAAAAATAAATAAAAAACAAAACAAAAGATTATGATCAGGATCAAATTAAATTTAAGATCTCTTAAAAATCAAGAATCGTCTTGAAAATTGCTTTTGACGTGTTCAATGAACGCTTTTAGGTACTTAAAGTTGTATTTTTTGCTTTTGCGTCAAACCTTAAGTGATTATTTGCATACTATGGAATCAATTGCGTCGCAATTTACTTGTAATGTGATCATCTGTATGTTTATCTTGTGATGTCAGTTTAAGTAGAAACAATAATTAAAAAAGTAGGACTTAACTCATAACGTAGGAATGTAACACATGACACACCAATTTAAGGTAGGCAAGCCTAGTAAGCTACGCATATTGAGTCTAGCTTCGATCGCGGTCTGAACTGAATTATGAAAAAACTGTAGCCTAAGGCTAAGGGCCATGACACGATCAATCTGACATCAGTTCAATCTGTGATCGATATCGATGGCAAAAATCAAAATATCTCGATAATTCGTGATCCAATTCAATCTTATCAATCAACACCTTACACGATCAATCTGGTATCAATCTAACCAAGATCACAGATTGCTGTGATGCCAGATTGACTGTCTAATGGCCGCCTAAGTTAGGCTTGGTGGCGACTATTCACTCTTCACCCCGGTCACACGGGGACAGTATAAGAAAGTTTGCGTATATGAGGGTTCTGTCACATGCATTTGCAAAATTAAAATTTGTTTTATTTTTTTAACAGATCTATGTGTGAGCGCAGGTTTTGACTGCTTCACCGGACTTTTAGCGAGAACCTTAAGGGCCTTCAGCCAGAGCATTAATATTTGTGTTATCGACACTAAATAGGGTATGCAGTCACGACAAGGACAGTGATGGCTTCGATTTCTCCAAACTAAACCTACCGATTGTAATGAGTATCTCATCGAACCCTTTCAGAAATTTACGACCTCTTCTATCGGCACTAGTGTAATCTCTTAAAAGTTAAAGAATATCACTATCGTTATCTATAACCATGTCGGGACAGCAAGGCAAGGCCACTTTACTTTCACCTCAGCAAGTTAACCCTGAAAAACTTCTGGTTCTGCCTAACATTTTCCTAAACTATGTCGTGGTCGGATGCTGGAAACCTGAGAGGTATAGATACAATATTTTAATATATAGATATATATTTCATGAGATGTTTACGACGCAGTTTGATCTTGTTATGTAATGTAATTGCTATTTGTGGTTTGATGTAATAAAAACAAATGATGGCGTCTAAGATAATTATCCATACGGCAATTAATTGCTTCGGAGCAAATGTATTATTGTATGGGGGATTCCTCCAGTAAGGAATTACATTACATACAAGGTATTACATCGTTATTAAATTAAATATTATATTATGAACAGACTACATCCAAATTTGTTTTTGATAACATAAGGACCCGGGTTTTAATATTCCTAATTGTTGCACCCAACTGCTATAAGTAGCTACTTCCTAGACTGAATTAATTTTTATCAACTTAAAAAAAACAATGATCAATAACTCGGCCAATGGCTATGCTTAAATTTAATGCGCTTACTATATACATTCCTAAATTTAGCATCCTTCATTCAATCCTTCCTGAATTTAGGAATTTGTAATCGCATTCGATCTTCCTAAACGTGTGTAAAAGGAAAATGTAACAAGCGCTTAAGTTTTAAAGAGAAAACTGGCATAAATTCCCAGTTTTGAGAATAGCCAGCCCAGACAGCGAGGCTAGTATTAACAACAAACTGGTTTACAGATTAATTTACCATTCATAATTTGTAGGTATAGTAAACCAATTACTGTATAATTAAGATTATGTCTTATAAATTCCATGAATATTGCCGAAGAACTCTTCCTAGAGCACCTACCTATATTCTATTGTACTTCCAAAGTAATTTATTTACGGTTAGATTGCAAACGTATTAGTCGCATAAAATAAAACAGTGAATCTACCTCTGTATTTAATCGAAAATTAACTATTACTTATCTTTTGAACGTCATCTGTCTTTATAACACACCAGCTATTATATTAGCACGTGGCTCCGCCCGCCTAGGTTAAGGTTATCGCGGAAAAAAGTAGCCCAAGTTCTTCCTTAGGATCCAAGCTTACCCCATACGAAGTTCCATCTAAATCGTTTAAGCGGTCTAGCCGTCAACGCGTAACTTTATATAGGTATATTGATTAAAGTAACGGCGTCTTAAAATTAAGTTGCGTTTGAGTCTTCCCCGAATAGAACAGCATTTTTAACTATTAAAAGTACATATTGAGTCTGGACTTTCAGAGTCTGAGATACTAAAAGTTTTTGCACATATTATATTCGTGTACATTTCGTGTATGTCGTGATTAGTAGGCTAACCTCCGACGACTGTGGCCGGTGTGCCCGTGACCGAAATTCGGACAGGAGATTATTATTGTTATTACATTTTAAATCAAGGACACTTTAAAGTATTCAACTAAAACATGTTTTGAGGTAGCCATAAAAGTGTAAAAATGATAAATACGATCGCCGAGTAATGTCTAAATCTTTCAACGTTGGTCCCCAACATAGCCACAACCTTTAATATTAGTAATAAGATTTCACGATTAGTCGCGGGATTTAATAGTATATCATAGTTGTATGTATTGTTAAAGTTAACCTTAAAAATGTCTTCAATACACAATGCCACATTCTCTATACTTTTTGTTTTCCAACACTTGTGTCTCATAATAAGTTTTCACTTCCTTATTAGTTCCGACAAAATACTTATGTACTGTACTTATGCATACGTGTGGAGTGTGGACGTTGTAGAGCAATGCTTTATGTTTATGGATTAGGCCACATGACTAACCATTCATATTTATTAACTATAAAAAAATAGGCTATTTGACAATATTGAAAATATACTAGATACAAATTATAGTAAATCCTATTAGTCAATGGAAAGAAAACGCACAATTTACTTTATTTCACGCCAATTTATGTATATTTTTTGCAAATTTTGCGAAATCATTTCCCAATAATGCCGGGAATGCCGTATGATTTGACCTAGTTCTGATGACGTCACACGCAAGTGAACACTTTAATCTCATTGGCGTATTTGCTCTGGCCTACTTGCGTGTGTCGTCACACGCGGCATATCTTCGGCGCCTTTTGCGGTTTTAGAAATTCAAACTGTTTTATTTATATTTTTAGATAAATTAATAGATCTGATATCCCCGCAATAATAATGTACTATACATATTATGACATTAAGAGTAATTAAATAAGTCAAATAGCCTATTGTTGCAGTTATTTGTTAAAGCGGATCGTGATCAACTTCAATTTGAATTTTCTAAAATGTCCCGTCCGACCGTCCGCTGATCCACGGTCTTTCATTATCATTATACTGTACTACTATAGTAGACAAAATATTAGTAATACAGGTTGTATGTGACAATCAATCACACAAAACAATTTGTCCTCTCAGCTGGAAGGGTACGAAGTGAGCATAGATCACTCTAGTGATCACAAATTCGCCGCCGATTTAACTTAGTAGCTTATGGCCAATTTATTTACTTGGCTACGACTACGTAATACACTTTACCCGCCAAGCGCGTATGCTGGTTGTGAACGCACGCTCGCAAACATTAAAGGCGTGTATTGTTATTCAATATTATGATTGTTTAAGTAATAAAGCCGCTTTATTACCTAGAGCTGTACTGCTAAAGTGTTTTTTTAATAGAGAAGACAGATAAACGACTGCTAAGGTTAGTTGTCAAACCCCAGGTTTCTGAAAGGTTGATAAACTCCATTTTTTTTTAAATCATACGCCTAATTTCATGTCTAGCGCTGTTATTGGTTGTTTCTTCTCTTTGTTCTTTTGTTCAAGCAATCACAGTCGTAATCAGTAAATTTAACTAAAGATTAAATTGACCAGCCTTTCAGAAACCGAGGGTATAGACACCCTCTTAAAATTCGTAATCTAAATTTAAATAAAACGGCTTTTTTAGAAAAATAAAAAGCTTTCTTTTTTTTATTCATTCCTATTTCGATGCCTTTTATCTCATATTATGTTGACGCAATGCGGAAAAGATGCAATTAACTGGCCACTTAGATGGCTTGTTGACCAGACTATAGGTTAGACGGTCATGGACAGCCAGTTCAACAATAAGCCGGTACTCAGTGGATCGACAAAGGCCCATAAATTTTTACTGGCGTAGTTACTTGTTTTCTATGTACCGACAAAGAAAACTTGTCGTTATTTACATAGTAGTTTTAATAAATAAAAAGTAGGTTATTTGCAAAGTGTGTGTTATTCTGCTGATAATTTTATTTATTTAAATCGTTTAGGTTCTACCTAACTATATTTTTTTTAAATAGATCTCTAACCCAAACCCAAATATTGAGTAATACCAAAAAAATATATTAGATACAACAAGAATTGGTCGAGGAATAAATAAGGAGATTTCACCCCGTTTGTGATTTAAGTTCGTTCTGTCGGCGTGCCTCCTGGGCAGGCAATTGACAGTTGGTTGGCGCAAACCGCGTTATTATGCGAGCTGAATTGCACTTTGTTTCGTCGCATCTATGGCCTTATTTATAAAAATCTGGACGGTGTTAAACAATTGCTAAGAAACTTCTAAATTTAAATTCTCTATAGAAAAAATTAAATAAGAATCTGCTAATCAATTGCTAATCATCGTCGAGATTTTTATAACTAAGGCCACTAGAGTCTACAGTCGCTATATAGGGTAATTTCGCCTGTTCGCGTCCATCGCCCAATTCGCGTCCATTTTACGGATCTCCCTTGAAAAATCCTAAAAAATAAGTAAACTAACACACCAATTAAACGAATAGTCATTACTGCTAATACCTCAATGTATAAGAGGTACGCCCATATGGACAAAAGGTCCGTGCGCCAAACCAATCCCGTTTAGAAAAATAAAAAGTCTGGCTGTTCATCAAGAGAGTGCGTACGCGCGGGAAGTTTAGATAAAAAGTAGTGTGCAGCGGCGCGTTCGATGGTAAGTTTCTTATGGTTTTATGTGAATTTTAGGATACATAGCTGTTTCTAGACTTTTATAATGAAAAAAGAAATAATATTAATTATGAATTTGCTTATGTTTTTTATATTTAACGAATAAAATACGGTGGACGCGAATTACTACATCGAATTTACAAAACTTCCACTTTGCGTCCGCAGTGGACGCAAACTATACCTACAAGGGAAACTAATAAATCAAATTGCGTCCACTATTTTCGTTAAATACAATTGACTTGCTTGTAAAATTAATCTAAAATTTATTGATTATTATTATTGTACATTTTTTAAAAAGACTTTTAAAAGATTATTAAATATAATTACAACTATAATTCTATTTTTAAATGAAATGAGCAATTTCTTTCATTCTTATTTTTTTTTCTATTTAAGATGAGTTATCCGGAGACAAGAAAAAGAGAACATACACTTCTGTGTATGTTCGTCGTGCCGATTTAAAGAAAGCGTTAAATAAAATTCGAGAGAAGAATAAACGGATAAGACAAATAGTCAAGTCAAAGAACTCCAGCAGCCATAGCTTCTGTTGCATGGAGAAAGTATTGTGAAGATAAAGAGCAGATCAAGAACGAAAAGAAGGAAGCCATACGAAAATGACTGTACAATACTCTCAAACGGTTCGTAAAACTGTTCCAAAACGAAAAAAGAAGATACATCTTCTTCAAGAAGTCACACAGGAAACGGTAAATGAGGAATTTGAGAAAGAAAATTTACCACCCGTGAAGCGGGTGAAATGTTCTGAATGTGACGATATACTACTGTCAGATGTAGAAGACGACGATGAGAAAAACATAGGCTGTGACAAGTTTATTAGATGGTATCATCTGAAATGCACGCGTTTTTTAGGATTAAGTTATTTAGAGGCCAAAGATAAGCCTTTTGAATGTGACCTGTGTCATTAATTGATTTTCTAAGGCTATAATAATCATACCTTGTCTCATAATTTATTGATTCAACAATTCTTCTAGTGGTATGATTCGACAAAATTGTTGTATTCTTTTGTTGATTTAATATAGCCAAAAACTTATATTTATTAATTGATTTGAATTATTAATTATACTATTAATCAAGGCTGAACTTTAGAAATAATAATATACCTTGTGATTTTAGATTACAATTAACAGAACTGATTACTGTTTATTCTTAAAGGTGCAATCATTATTTACCTACTGCTAACCTAATTTAAGTTCAATCAAGGTTAAAAAGAATTTCTTTCTTTTTTTTTAAGTGATGTTTTTAATGAGAATAATGTTGATTTTTAACATGTAGTTAAAATACAATCTTTCTTTACAAATTCTTAACAATATCATTAACAATATCACCACTATATTCCTTTTCTCAGCTGGTGGACGCAAAATGGTCCACGGGTGGACGCAATTTGGATTTTGTGGACGCAAAGTGGGTAAAACGCATAATTCTGAAGATTTTTTGTTTAAAAAAAAACACAAGATGTTTCGAACAAAACTGAAAGTTAATGTTAAAATAGACTATATAATGAACACATTACATCAATTTTTCATAGAAATTAGTGCTGGGATATTTTTATTATCGCCGTCAAACTTGCCAACTGCACTAAATGGACGCGAACAGGCGAAATGACCCTATATAAGTTTATCTTCTGCACGTAGGTAGTACTACTTATTAATTATTCTGTGGTTTTAATACGTACAGTTTGCATATATCGTGCAGCTTGTTAAAAAAGTTGTTAAATGACTCGACCCCAGTAAAGTTCGCGAGGGTAAACGTTAACTTCCTTAAACGTATAAGCAAATGTAATAAGAATTATGGACTGTGGTAATAACAAAAATGCTGTTTTTTATGTTATTCTTTTAACAATTGAATTTTTAATTGATGTCATTGTTTCATAAAAGTATGAGTTAATTTTTTAAACAAAAGCGACTACCTATACTTAATCAACATTTCTATCACTTTTAATCTACGTAGTCCTTTGATTAAATAATATAAACTGCCGACTAGTACCTTAGTGCCTACTAAATTAGTAGTACAATATGAAACATATCTTTACTAATTAAATATTATATGTTATCTTAGGATGTTATATTACACACCTCCCTTGTAAGCCTATGTTGCAACAAAGACTAGGTTTAATCCTGTATTTTATGAAAGGTAAAAAGTATTCATCACCTCAACAAAAACAAGGAGATAGGCCAACACGACCTGTGATCTTTGATCTACATGCTCGTGAAATTGTCATGATATAAGGTTTATTTCAATTATTTGAACCTGAGAGTAAACATAGAGAAACCTAGAGCGTGCGCATCAGTTGCTCCTTATGTCAAGCGTAAGCACATTTTTATCTAAATGTACTACGCTCATTTACTGATTTATGTGATTTTCCGTGCGACGACAGACGTTAATGCAAAAATAGCGACGATTCCGATATTATTAGGGTAATATTAGGTTTTAAGATTGTTTTAATAAAACGGTGCGCTCTGTTTTGACACAAATTTTACTAGTGCCATAGTTCATAATCTAATTTACTTATTTATTCCTCTAGGATTTGAACCGATCACATATGAAAAGACGACTCAAAACAAAAGAATTTAAATTTATAAAAAGCAGCAGTTTGGCGTTCAAACCTGTCGGTCTTGAGGGTTTTTTAGGGCATCTCCAGTCAAACTGGACGAGTAAAACGCAAGGAGTCAGTAACCCCACGTGATCACGCCATACTGCGTCCATATAAAGAATTTTTCATACACGTTGACTAAAGACGCATCCGAATGTGTCTAAAGCTGAATTATTCTGTAATCGTATTATTTAATTGCTAAATAAATAAATGTTTTTTTAGGCTATAAAAATAAAATATTATGAAACCATAATTATGTTGTCTTTTTAAATCTAATTTACAATAGGTAATTTAATTTTATAAATATTTTATAAATAAAAAATAATTGATGATGACAATGAATTAAAGTTTTTTTTTATCCGCAATATTTATAATTTGAAAAAGAATTTAGATATCATTAGTAACATAAAAAACACATAAACCGGTAGTTTGTTTTTAGTAATCGTACAAAATATTTTACCATCGCGTGCAACAAGCGACAAAATGCAACGCTGCCGACGTCAGTACGTCTCACAGTATGACTCAGCCCTAACACAATGGTTGCATGCTAAGATCTACCACATGCACAAAGTCTATTGTAAATATGCAATCATGGTAACAATCTCGATCGTAACCACTTTTGTGATGGAGAAATAATTATAAAGTAGCATACACCTGTGAATTGAGGAGTTTACATCTGTACGTTCGTGGAATTGTAATGCTTGTTATGTCAATCACCTCGATTATTCTTGAATACATTTAAATCATTTATAATGTAAAGATTTTCCTTATCTTCGACATTACCTTAGGCAGCGTAATTGTAGATTTCCACATTTTCCGATATACGTAGAGAACACACTCTGTTATTGATATCCTTATTATATCTATATACATATAATTAGGTATTAAACAAATACCTCCGCCACCCCTGTCTGTCTGTCTGAAAGCGATAAACTCAAAAGCTACCGAACGGATTTTCATATGGTTTTCACCAATGGATAGAACGATCCAAGACGAAGGTTTGTGTGTATAATTTATAAATGTTTTGTCTACCCGTTCAAAGCCGGTTCAGGTCGCCAGTATTATATATAAGTTAAACCTGGATAGTACAAACACAACATTCAGGTTGCTTGTAATCTAAATTAATTTCAGTTGCAGCTCGTCTTTGCAGATGCGCCTGCATTATCGTTGCAGTGTTTGGCTACGTTAGCTCCAAACAAACGTACAACTATAGCTATAAGGAAATTCATCTCATGAATAGTATAGTCAACTGCATTGAAAACTATTTCTTTAAACTATTATCTTAAAGCTAAGCTCTTGATTTTAGCTCAGTTTCTTTTTAAGTCTTACTTCCGAATACTGAAAATCAACTAAACTTCAATAGGTTTCTAAATGTCTATGTCGCTACTTTACTCCATAAAGAGACAAAGATAGCATGAGACTTAACGGCGACTTTAAACTGATTGACGTTTGAGTATTTGGCCTTTCGGCGTGTATTTCTTTACCTATAGTTAGTTATTCGTATGACGTATACTTAGGGGAAAGGTTACACAAAGAATTCCGGATATTCAAACGTACGTCAATTTTAAACCGCTATTAAATCATGCTAACAGTATCAGTGTAATGTATAGTCCCAGCCAGATTATTAAGTAAGGCCGCCTTAGCCTGCCCGACCGAACATGTCAGACTTTTTGTAGGATCGATTGTTCCTTGCTTTTATCGATCATGGATTATCCGATATGGACGGGAAGCCTTAGTTTTTAGTTTCGTTGAGTATATGGGAGTTAAATCATGTAAGTTTTTCTCAAATTCTCTCTAAAGTTATACAGTATGTTACAAAAACCCTGTCCGATTCAATAAAGGCGTATTCCTGGTTCAACATACCTACGTGCTAGAAAAACATGTCTCGCTCAGGCGGCTTCTTTATACACAACTGTAGGTAGTACACGTGAACTTTTCCGAGCGATCAGTGTTATTTTAATTTAGTTATATTCACCGGGGAAAAAATATTATCTACAATCCATTCAATAGTTACGTATATGTGTACGCAGTACGATGCCGAATAATACTCATAAGGATTGCACAGGGTTTTTGTTGCATGTTGCATGCTGTTAGCTGTATAAATGTTCAGCCCAATCGCATTACATACAACTTTTTCGTCGCGTTACAGTCGGATAATATTATTATAAAAGCCGGTTCTTCATTGTCACTTTATGTTGGTAACAATGAAATAGGTATGTAATCATTTTTTTAATAACGCAAAGGTCAATGTTACGGTCAGCCTAATTATTAAGCATGTTTATGTGTCCATTAATTTTAACGTCGTCCGTCTGGCGTCTATTTTAATTGTATCTTACTGTATATTATTAAATAGCATATTTTACTGTACATATTTGACGTTTTGAGAAAATATAAGAAAGTCCGGTGAAGCAGTCAAAGCCTGCGCTCAGGCTAACTGCAGTAGACCTCTTCCAAAAAAAAAAAAAAAGAGTAAATATAATCAGAATAAAGTTGACATTTCTGTATAGGTTGCTTAATTCTACTCCTCATAGATTTTGTTCATTTCCTAATACCTATATGGCCTTATTAATAAAAATTAAAAATCTCGACGATGATTAGCAATTGATTATCAGATTCTTATTTCAATTTACCTATAGATAATTTGAATTTAGAAGTTTCTATAAATAAAGCCAATAATTTCACACATACTTAAATTAGAAAAAAAAAACGATATTTTTAAAACTTTACCATATGGACTGCTACAAATGATTTCTTAATATGTCGCATTTGTCTAGGTTTTGTTTTTTTTTTTTTTTTTTTTAATCTACTCCCGCACTAAGGAATTTAATCCTTGTGTCGCGAGGGGTTTCACAAACATTCAAATCACATGCACAAAGAACACCCAGACTTGAAACAAGTATTTGTGGATCACACAAATGTTTGTCCCATGCGGGGATCGAACCCGCGGCACGTCGCGCACAGAGGTAACTGGCGTGGTGACCTATACCACTCGGCTACCCGTGCAGTCATTCTAGGTACTAACCATGTAACCATTTTTTATGCTCAATGATAATTAATTAATATTCCATCAATTTGGGACTTTTCTACATTTGATGTCCTCCATCTTTAAACGACATAATTTATTAGCATGAAATAAACATTTGCACTTTTCCAAGGCATTATGATAAAGGTAACGAAATAAAGGTCAATCAACTTTATTAAGACCACATTGGATATGAAAATTCGACTTTGACTCCATTTTGTTTTTGTTGTCTTACAAATTCATATTAGGTTATGTTTGTCTACTTTATTTTGTACAGTCAACAGATTTGTATAATTATTAGTAGGTAAATGGTTAAACCCAGTAAATTTATTGCTTCGGGTGCACCTACAAAAACACTTGCATTTTAATAGTCATTCACGTTGATAAATTAAAACTAAAAACAATGTATTATCTTAATTATGGTTGTTCATTTAAAAGGCGACATAATAATTGCTAGTAATGAAGATATAATACACTATTAGTGTAGAATATTAACCAACTTCAAAAAAAAAAACAAGGTTTTTAAATTTGTTCCGACAAAGAGTTTTTTTTGGTTTGCTTGTTTCCCGTTTACTCGAAGAAGCCTAGACCGATTTCGAAAAATCTTTTTTGTTTGAAATTTTATGCGTCCTATGGTCTTCAGGTCAAGATCTGATGATCGGATCCTAGAAAAATACAGGGCAATGCTCAATTGTTATAGGTTTTTATATTAATTCTCTTCTGGTTTGATATGGTTAGAACATTTTGAGGTCAGTTTTCTTACATTTATGTGTAATCAAGAATAATTTAACTGTAAACGAAGCTTTATTCCATAATACTCGTAGATATTTCATAATCTATTGAACGCTAAAAGTATTCATGTAATAACGCTTAGTATTGAATCATAAAGGCCAATTAAGGCTGACTCACCGAACGAGAATTTTCTACAACATTATTAACTTCTAAATAAGTAGGAAACAGAAAAATCTTGAAACGTACTTCGTGTATACATAAATATTATTCTTATTTTAAATATATTAATCTTATTAACTTTTTCTCAGCTCGGAATTTAACATAATAATTTAATTTTATCTGTAACTAGCTGTCCCCCGCGACTTTGTTCGCGTGTTTGAGTTTCAACGGTTTTCATTTTTTTTCAGTTTTTCATTTTTGCAACATTTTTCATTTATGCTCCGCTCCTATTGGTCGTAGCGTGATGTTATATAGCCTATAGCCTTCCTCAATAAACGGACTATCCAATACAAAAATATTTTTTCAATTCGAACCAGTAGTTTCTGAGATTAGCGCGTTCAAACAAACAAACAAACAAACAAACAAACTCTTCAGCTTTATAATATTAGTATTAGTATAGATAGTTATCATGTTAATAAACACAATCGAAACGAAAAGTGTTTATACCGTGTACTTACTTACTAGTGGTTTTCAAATATTTACCACTGAAGAGCTACCCTACGACTGATTCTGTCAGAGATGTTTTGCTTATGTAGATGCTTGTAGTCTACATAAGAATGTTCTACCTTATTGGCACAGTTTAACAATGTACCAGCGCATATGCAAACTTCTTCGTATGTCAACTTCTTCGTAGTATGCCAGCCTATATATATAAAGGCTCACTGGCATACTAAACTTGTTCCAACACAGGCAGGTACCTCATAAAATAGACTCTTGTATATAACAAGGTTTAATTAAAAACTGCTTTCAACAATATTCTTTTGTGCGTTCTCTGGCAAAGAAATATCTAGAATGCTCGTTATTATAATTAAAGTAGATGGAATAGTTGTAATGTTTTTTATTGTCTCGTTTAAGAGGTTACAGTACTAAGGTTGTTTATTTTTCCTCATACGTAACGTAATACAACCGTTAAAAGCATACAATTTATGTATATACACTTTGAGATATCAATTTAAACCAGCTTTTGGCATCGTAGAGCCACGCCTTCGGAAACAAGACGCGAAGTAGAATGCACGCAACGCAAACAACCTTGACTTGTTAAATATAACGTAAACCTTTATATAACCCGCTAAACACTTCTGTATACGAAAAATTCTTCGCAATAATTATTGTAAAATATGATATTAAGCGGCTAAAACGAGTGTGCAGCCTTGTGAGTGTGCGCAGTAGAAATATATGGATTCACATCGCGGCCGGGTCGACGTTTCCCGAGGCCGCTTGCCCAACCGTATCTATTGCTTAACGAATATACACCGTGGTCAATTTAATTGTATTACTTTTCCGTACGTAAGGCGTTCTAAGTTAATAGGATTTTTGAGCAATAGATCGACAGTTTAAACCCTTCCCTTTTCTGCTTCAGCGCCTGTGTTTAAAGCTGAAGTGAAATTTAAATGTATTCTCTTGTAATCTTGGTTAGTTTTTAAACTTGTAATTGATCTAACGCCAAATAAGATGTTGTTGGTCGTACGTGTTGAAATAGGTCCGTTGCCTAATGCATCGAATGTTTTAATTATATAATCGTCCATATCTTCTGTCTGACAGTGATGGTGTTGTAGATGTTTGTTTGTCATTAATTCGGCCTTTATGATGTGTGACATTGTCGCAGCACTTTGACTTTCACTATCGTTAAGTATCGAGGTATAGCTTTGCGATTGGATATTTGCATTGTCATCGGATTCATTAAATGCTTGCTAGTGCTTATCTGACATTTAGAAATCTTGGATCTATGACACAATATTGACAACACGAAGGACGGGTTTTAGTAATAAAAGTAAAGTTTTAGAAACACATAAGCGTCGTACATTACGCATGAAATCGACTCTGAATAAGAAGACACGCGTTATTTATAAACAGATTTTCATTGTTATAATCACCTCACCTTTTGACGTTAAAGGGCTTGACTTTCGGTCAAGTTCTTTAACGATTCTAATTAGAACAAAATTTAGTCCTTTTTAGTGAAACAATACAAGGAAAGAAACAATTGATGTCGTGGCATTGACATTACAAAATATAAACGTGATTGCCACTTTTGTTGCCATTAGATCGAAACGCATTGACATACAGTGGACGTAATTATGTTGGAGTGACATCCATTTACCCTGATGCATTATTAACTACTTCGACAGTCAACCAAGGTAGTCCAACGTAAACCAGTGTGTGCACACATATTCAAAATTCAAAACTAAAAAACATGTTTAATGTTTAGTTTTTAATTGCGCAAAGGTGTTATATCTGTTGCATTGATGTGACCTACTGCCTTAGCTTACTGCGCATTATCGAATCTGCATTTGTGTGTATGTCCACATCCAAGTAGTCGGACGCTCAGACAATGTTTATGTTTTTTATCGTCGAACAAGTTTCAAAGTTCATTAGACTTATCGACCAGAATATGTGTATTAAAGCGTGATCAGTGCGTGCATCGTGGAATGATGTCGTTTTAACAATTAGTAGTTCTAAGTATCGCACTGACAGATATCTGCAACCGGTCTTCATGTCATTATGACTGGTAAAGTAGTAATGCAACCTCTGTTTATTATTGCGATTTTTTTTAATACTTTATGCATCGTTGACAGGTTTTGTACTTAAAACGTAATATTATATTGTTTTTTATTAAGTTTTGGCTGGAAACACTTAAGTCAAGTTTTATGTTTAAAATTATTGATGTGTTTACTTTGTTAGTGGTTGATTGACATCTGTTATTGTTCCTTTATCTTAATCATTGCTATTTCAATAGAGTAATTTAGATCTTCGGGTATTTTAATGTTAAGTAATAAATGTCTTATTTATGTTTCATGACGTTTATTTGCAGTAGCGAAGTGCTGTTTTCTTTCATAAAACCAATTGACTGCATATTTAGTGCCTTATTTCATACCTTTAATGTTTCATTCATAAAGTGCATATTAAATTATGCATCAGGGTATTTGTCATGCGCAGTAGATGTCTTGCTTCGGTTAGTGGCTCTGGTTTACATAACCAGAAGTTGCAGTTTTATAAGGCACGTGTAAGATCGGACTTTATTGATATTGTTTTGTAATTCTGTTGCAACTTAGCTCTTAACACATACACAGTCACTGTTAGCAATAAGGTAGAGATAAAGCCGTTCTTAATGAACCAATATATTAATTTATATTGTGTGAGGTAATTAATTAAATAATAATAAAAAAATAAACGTATGATTTGCATGGAGTACGGTTTACTGTGTGCACTTTTTATACACTTTTTATATACTTTATACACTTTTTCTTCCTCGATAATTATAAAGATAAAATAGTGATAATAATATTTATTTATTCAGAGAACACATTAAAAAAAACACAATTTAATTGAGTCATAAAGTAAGATACGCTTGTATCTTGTGAATATAAGTGATTCTTTAAAACAATTTGTAAAAGTTAAACCCGTATGAACATTATGGCCACTGTGGGTTTTCCATTTAGAAAATTCTCAGTAACAGGTAAGAGTTTAGAATTGTACTCGATAAAAGGGTTCAACCCTCCCTACATGCGACTCATTAAGGTGACACAATAGTCGGTGTGCAACCGTATTTGAATAGTACCTACCTACATCAGGGAATAAAGTTTAGTGCCACATAATAAAATCAAAATAGAACTGCTAGCTCTTTTGAAAAAAGAATGTGCCGAAGTTAATATAATTTGACACTAGCGTCTTACCGAATATGCGAAGCCATAAATTTTAAAAATAAATTAATTAAAACAAATTAATAAAATAAAATAATTTTAAATTACTTTAGAATAATAACCGCCGCTGCAAATGCCGCTGAAAATAAAAAAAATAAATGAATAAATTATTTCCATAAATCATTTTTCATTACATTTTCTAATTTTTTTTAATCATAAGATCGTTAGTTACCTCCCGTTCAATGATTATCTTGGTTCTAAGAAGGCTCTCACTGCGGTCACTTCCTATATTACATTTGTTGCGGAACCTAGTTGCACAATACAAACTATTTTTATATTCGCTCTACTTTTTATCGCGAGCGTCAAGTTTTGTCGTTGACAATGGCGCTGGTTGGAAATAAAACTGGTCAACCATTAAAAGTAACGAAAGAAAAATTGAACAATAGAACCCTTGTTTCAATAAATCTTATGTTTAAGAGCTCTATTATAACCTACATTACAAAAAGAGATAAAATACAAATAAAATAGTATTCATGTAATTACAGTAATAATGATGTAGTTTTGTAAAAAAAAACGTGTTTACTAAATCCTTCCGACAATGACGTAAATTCTACAAGATTTGACTCAAGTAAGTATTATTAAATAATCCCAGAAAAGCTAAAAATCCTTTGTTAGGACTACTTGGAAAAGGTCTTTGTTAAGCAATTAACTATAATAGATCTCTCATATAAATGGAGCGAGCAACGTTGGAGATGCGCCAATGTGACCTACAAAACTACTGCATTATTTCTTTCTTTTATTAAATATAACGAACACCGAGACTATCCAATTGAATATGATGTTCGCTAACAACAGATGAATATTTTTAGTGTATGTTATTAGCAGTAACAATTAGCGTTGAACGCAACGAAAAACTCAGCATCTAAATGTCAAAATACCTATGTTTGACTTTTGTCATGGCTTATCGTTGAAAGGTACCTGCTCAGTTTAACATTATATGTTTTGAAAAAAGATCTTAATATATTATTAATTAATTATCTCTTACAATACGTTTTACAATATTAAAGTGAAAATTTCTTTAGCCGCGTTGGGCACTTTTTGATAGGGGAAAATCTTATGGGTTCGCGTCACCGACATGCTCATGACTGATTTATTATAGAATCATTGTGCAGTACAACAGTCAGCACTAAATAAATATACTAATATTAACATAAAAACATAAAAAACATAAAAACAGAAAAATATTTTAAATCCTCGTATTTATTATGGCGTTTGAAAATTTTATATTATTTGATATCTATTACAAGTAGTACATTTGCACTCTCTATTCGTTACTCTCATAATCAGATTAGACGTTAAGGGCGTGACCTTTTCACTATCGGTAATCCAATCAATGTTCAAGAGTTTGTATTTTGAGTTTGCCAAACTAGTTTCGGCAGTAACGTTATGATAGCGTTTGTTGAACTAGTTAACACGCGCGGCTAGTTGATCTCGGTTATGCAAATGAAATGTAATCAGAATAAAAATATGAATCACATTATGTTCATTAGTAAATTAGTAGTATTATAAAAATATAATAATAAAAAAAGGTAGATGAACAACTTATTAAATACAAAGGGCTAGGCAATTGGCAGCGACATCCTTTGTTATAACTAATTATTATAATTTTCTTAATCTCCATAGCGTGTTATAGTAGGATTTAAAACAAGTTTATATCTCCATAGGTACCTACCAGTTTATTTAACAGACATGGAATAATGCCGATTAATAATACAATTACTTGTATTGTGTTAAATAAAACATTTACATATAATATGGTAAGCACATTTTATCAGACGTTTTAAAAATAGACATAAGTAAGTAGGTTTATGTATATTTGGTATGCAAGAATGTTGTAGATCATAGGTATGACCTAACGAACCCTGGCTAGGTTCCGCTGTATCACTTAGAAATAGTTCGTAGATTCTGCTTTTGCATGGTAATAAGTACCTACTATCAAATATTGACTATATGACTGGCCTGTTAGTCTGGTGGTTAGTGACCCTGACTGCTAAACCGGAGGTCGTGAGTTCGATTCTCACCCAGAAAGATTCTTAGTTAGTGATAAGCATTTTTTTTCGTTCTGTGTCTTAATGTAATTTATCTTAGTATAATATGTACGTATGTAGAAATATATTAGTTTGTTTATTAGTTGTCTGGATACCATAATACAGGCTCTGCCTATTTTAGAACAGATAATTATTTAGAACAAAACGGTTTACTCACGCATATTCTCGGGATCGCCCGACTAGTTTCAGACTCAATAGGAGTCCCTAATCATGAGCTGATTTTGTTCTAAATAATCGATCAATTGTTCGTCGTGTGTGGCGGATTAGCCTGTGGCATCATCAAGTCTTTAATGTTCAACCGGTTTATACACGTCAAGCTTTTGCGAGAATTTAAAGGGCAAATACTAATCCAAGATGCAACCTTCTAAACTTCAAAATATAATTATAAGATGATTTAATTAATATTCAATATTATTACAAAGTTATTAAATTAATGATATGATTACATTTATAGATAACGTAATTTTGTATTTACTGTGTTAGATATAAGTAGATATTACTGAAGTGGTTTGCATGGGTCATGTGTGAAATTTATCATTAATCTATTTTGGCTCTAAATAAAAGAACTTAGTACCAAAACAAGCAACCAAGGAAAAATAGGAGAGGATATACACAGTTTAATAATGTCTGGCTATCATTCAAATGAATGACAGTAATATAGACCACAGAAAAAATAAAACAACAGTATCTGGCTGATTCATACCATAGAAAAAAAAACCGTTAGATAAGGTTTGCGGGCGTAACAATCGCAAATTGTATCGAGGTCGAATTTTTTGTGGAAACATCTGACAGCAATACATTTTAATGTACTTGTAGATTGTAGACCATCATCTTAAACGGTTTAGACTTAGAGGATTCACTCATGCGATTAAGAATGTTCGAGTTTCTTTTATCGAGTGTAACCATTTAATCTGTAATGCCTGTTTCTTTGGAACTTGCAGTGGTAATATTGATCCGTTCAAAAACTTTTCAGTAAGATTACATTATTAAAAAAAAACGTGTGCGTCTCGGGACGCCTGACAGAAGTGACAACTTAAACTAATATAAGTTGAACTAATTAAAATTGTGACGTAACGAAGCGGTTTACCCTCCCATAAGAAGTTATCACTTCAATAACTATATCATAACATTTTACCATGTGGTACACAAACGCATTTTTTGACTGTCACCTGGATTTATACTAGACTAGCGAACCACCCCGGCTTCGCTCAGGTACACAATACATTAATATATTAGACACACACACCTTCCTCTTGAATCACTCTATCTATTGGTGAAATCCAAATAAAAATCCGTTTACTACAAAACGGATTTTTATATGGTTTTCATGTTATTATAGTTTAGTTATAGTGAGTATTTTTGACGCTATCGCGTTCACAAAAAGAAAAACGCGGGGCGCGACTTTGTTTTATAATATGTACATATATAGATGTATAGATAAAAGATATGTCTATAATACAATACATAAAAACATACGTAGAGAATTGAAAAGCTCCTTCTTTGCAGTCGCTTATAAAAGCGAATCAACTGATATTTATTCAATAACTATGTATTTAATCCACAAAAACAGATGAGTAATATTGTTATCAATGACGCTTGAATTGCCGATAGAGTGTGCTTGAACAAATTTGCTTCTAATTTATTGCGTCACGTCTTTTGAGATTTTTATTAGCATAAAAATCAAAATCTCTCAATAATAGCAAAGTCATCATGACACTCCATAACTGTCCGCAAAATTTCAATAAATAAAGGCTTGAATATTTATTATATTTACATAAATCATGGTTGTTAAAACTATATCAATAAATTATTTTTCTGTTAACATTTAATGTACGTTATTGAATTCCGAATACTCAATTCCAGACTATAGATTAGTAGAAATAAAACTTATAGGTGTCGATCTATAGCCTGTAAATAATCGACGTTGCATTTCTGTACGTGCAATTGCTTTCAATGAATAAAGTGTATAATAGTCGTACATACAATAATCCTAGATATAACAGCTTTCTTTTGTTTTATTCCCAAGCGATGCGCGATGTTGAGAGTGACTTCCAGATTCATTTAATTCTGCTGTATTTTCCATGATGCGGTTGAGTTTTCATCACCCTTTATAGACCTATACAGCCAGTTTCCCTTGGCAAACCGGTGTTACCAAGGGACATTGATAACATTCTGAATTATAAATTGTTTAAAACCGGAGCCCAAGGCAAGGCTTAACTAGTATATATATGCACTTATCAAGCAGAATTCTTTGCACCTTCAAAATGTTATAGTGGGTGTGTCGGCAACAGTTCTATAGTGCGTCAGTCGGTCTTTTTTGTGAACCTTAAGTATTTCATCATCTTAGTCGTCATGATGACTACACAAATGAATCTTGTTAAGTTTATAATATTCATTTCGATCCGACAAAATTATATTTTTTTTGTTGTGAATGACTTGTTTTGTGAAGGTACTTCTAACTTTTGCTAAGATAAGATGATAACTTCATATTATGAATGACAAATACACACTTGTTTTTGTTTTATTTTTAATGTTGTTCCTTGAATATTTCCTTATCTAAGCTTTGATGGTACACCGTTATTAGCAAATGTTGAATTTAATTTTAATGAATAATTTGCTTTGCTCTCTTTTACTTCGTTAGAGAAACAAGTGTTTTGAAATGAGAAAATTCTCTCAACTGGTTTTATTTACATTATGTCAAAATATACATTAAAGTATTACTTAGCCTTTAAAAGTAAATGTAACGTAAATGTCGATACAATAGTCGTAACAAAGTTTTGTGAGCAATAAAGATTTCAATTTTAAATTGCGTTACATGCATAATGTAGGTATTACGTGTTACCTAAACCGTATGTTTTATTGCTTTTTTACAACTTTAATTTTAAATTAAAGTCATAGAATAAGAAATAACTCCAAATTAATACGTTTAAAACGATATCTTCCATAGTAATATTATAAATGCGAATGTAAATCTGTCTGTTACGCTATCACGGCTAAACCACTAAACCGATTTGAGTGAAATTTCGTATGGGGTAAGCCTGGATCCTCAGAAAGGAGATAGGTTACTTTTGGCCGCGATAACCAACACCCACAACGGCGGCGGAGCCGTGTGCAATAGCTAGTTTAATGATTTCAAGCTTCTCTTTATATTGTAATTTCACATTCTTGTCATCGTATGTAAATGAGTCAAGTCTTTGTGACCACCTATTTAAAAGTATTCTCCAATTCACGAGCAGCATCACTTCGAGCATTTTGATTGATATATTTTGAATATTCAAGGCTGTGCTTTTTTGGGCACTCCATCAGGAAGTTCTTCAATGACCTTAACTCTTGATAATTTTGCTAAAATTAATGACAGCAATGTCGTTATGACATTAACAATTTGTTTTGCAAATTTGTGAACGCCCCGACATATAGAAAAAAACCTTCGCAATTTGACAAATTTGTCTATTTTTATAACTACATTAAAATATTAGGAATTATTTATTTGTGTTTCAGTAGCTTGATTGACAGACTGGCGTTACAAGGCCACGATAACAGGGTTAACCTTAAAAATTTAATAAAAAAAATGAGTGGATTACTTGCAATATAAATCTTTTCTTAAACGGTAAGCCTACATTTTTTTAAACTATTCTCGCACTAGTGAATAAATTCCTTGTATCACGAGGGTTTCGCAAACATTTAATTCACATACACAAATAACACCTAGACTTGGCACAATCATTTGTGGAACACACAAATGCTGGTCCCATGCGGGGATCGAAACCACAGCACGTCGCGCACTGTGTAAACTGGCGTGGTGACCTGTATCACGCGGCTATCCATGCAATCATTCACAACTTAATAAGTTAATGATGCTGAGAGTGTTTTTTGTTTTTGATCCGCAGGAAACCAAGCACCTCCACCAGTCTGACGAAGACAGGATACTGCTACCTACCAGCTAATAAGGCACTGATTCTCTTCTTTTCCTTAAATACCAGGCCTCCTAGACAAGTGGCATTTTGACAAGCGTTAACGATGATAGAAGTCGCTTAAATGACATTAAATGTATAGAAATGATATTTCGTTTAGATAAGTCACGTGACTTGGGTTTGTCACTTCCATACATTTGAACGATTCAATCAGCTTTATCGCTTATTGAAATGTCACTTGTCTAAGGGGCCAGGTGGATAGGCTTTTGCTATCTACCGTGGGCCGCGGCAGGCCTTATATAATGACTGATATATAAATTTAAGGAAAAAATCGATAACTACTCGTTGTGATTACCGCAAAATATTATCGCAAAAATTATCAGTATTACGAAACGTATGTTATTGTAATGTATCTGAACTAAATATTATTACAGTTATCGTGATTATCCTCACTGATAACAGGTAACCTGTCTATATCATAGTGTGATGATAACTTGATTATTTTTAGCTTATCTAATGACTCAGGGATTATGATTCATTTGCAATTTGGGCGTCTTCGTGGGTTTTATCTTAAAGAAGTCTGTTGTTTTCTGCACAAGGAAAATGAGCAAAAAAATTGGTTGTCATACATGTATTTTAAAATAGAATAATTATCTACTCACATGTTATTTAAATATTTGCGTTATAGTAATTCGTAATTTACATGACTGTTGCCTTAGTTGCTATTAAAAATTAAACCACATTCAAGGTTGATGATATATTGTTTTTTTCTCTATTTTTTATTTCAAAGTTAGGGGTGGTATTTTCTCATGTAGGTAGGTACCTACTTTACATGAGGCCATGGTCTCAGCACCCACTTGTCCCTTTAAATTCGTCCCCCAATAAAAGTTGTAAAGTCGGACTCTATATAGGTGCCCATTGGTCCTCCGGTTGGAGACCAGACTATTTTAATGATATTGAGTAGGTATATTAGTCTGTAATAAGAGTCAAACTAATCTGTTGATTGGCGACGGTTTCGCGTAACGTACAGGAAGAATCAAATGGACCGAAAAAACCGCGTATAAATTTCCCGCTAAAGTAAATAGTCGCACGTGAGGTCGCCGGAATGTCAAATGTTAAGGAATGTCAGTAAGATACGCGTGTTTATTGAATAATACTTCAAATGTGGTGAATACTCACAAGTATCTCTGCAAAATTATCGGTTTGAATTAACAGCTAATTCAGAGGTTAGTTTGTTTACTGTCAACAAAAACGTATTTTGTCAAAAGTATGCCTATATCAAATAAGATTGAAATATTAACTTTGTTTTCCGCTCCCGAACCTAGTAAGAAACTTTGACAGCTATAATAATTCACGACCTCCAGTGGCACCAACTGGTGAGTGCAAGAATGATAAGCCCTCATTTACAACCTTGTACTATTTTAAAATCGTTCTAAAAGGACTAGAATGATTTCAAGATATTCGAATAATTAGCAGGCGAGGACATTTTAATTTGATGGTGATTTACAAGGTATGGTCTCAGAGTTTTTATAAACCTAATTTGTACTAGAAACCTTGTATTATATAAACAAAACAAAGGCCTTGTATTCATAGTGAATATAATAGATTTTGAGACCTCTAATTCCAAATTAAGCATCTTGAGTCATACAAAGCAATTATGTTTTTTCGTGATCAAATGACAAAGCTTGCAAATATTTCGAATTACCTAACTTCGTAACATACATGCTTATCAAACTAAAATAAAATGTTATGCTGTTCAAAATCCACAGTTCAACTTTGTTTTGATAATGATGATATCTCATTGCATTCACATTAACTTTTTATGTTGTTTTATGGGTTTCATTTGAGTATAAGTAACTTCAGGGGATTTTATTACAATTATATATTTTGTGGGAATTGCCCCTTCGGATAGGGAATCCTAAAAATCAACACATTCACAACTATACACCTAATATTATTATGAGATCAAGAAAAATCATATAAAAATAATTGATATAGGTACATATCGTACAAGACGAAGCCCAGCATACGCACATCCTCACGTCTACAACAGTGTCAACAAACATTGCAATACTAGAGGTCTTACTGCAAATCAATGCAAAAAAACCATAAAACAATGGCTTGTTTCTCTATCATATGAAGAGACAGAAGATATACTCTCCTAATATCCTAGTTAAATCACACCCACACACACGCAGACAAACACTTACACACATACACACATTCACACACTCAGGCACACACAAACACTTACACACATTTACACACTCAGACACACTCAAATTTTGCTCTTTTGCATAAACAATAATTTTTATTTTTATTAATAGTTCTGTTACAATTATAAGATATTTTTATTTTGTTATCTGTCTACTTTTTGTTGTGTTTAATTTTTTATGACTGATCTCACTTTAATTGTTCATTAAGATAATCGTATGTACCTCTGCCACTCAGGCCCCCAAGATACAAGCATTGGCTTAGTTTGGGGACCATTGGATTTCCAAAATGGTTATTTTAATTATTATAATTAGTTAAGCGAAACATACCTGTAAGAAAGGATTGTTAACAAGTGAAACAATAAATTTATTCTTATTCTTATTCTTATCTAATTCTCCAAATGCATCAATCAGTTTGATCTAATATTGAACTAGTGAGACGACTCTTACTCAGATTAGTTCCACTAGTTCCATTACAAAAGCCAATGGAATTACTGAAAAGAAAATAATCTCACTAGTCCCATGAAACAATTGCAGTGGAACTAGTAAGACTACTCTTACTAAGATTACCCTCACTAGTTCCATTACAAAAGCCAATGGAACTACTGAGAAAAAAAAAACTCATTAGTTCCATGAAACAATTGCAGTGGAACTAGTAAGACGACTCTTACTAAATTATTCTCAATAGTTCCATTACAAATACCAATGGAAATACTGAGAAAAAAAAATCACTAGTTTCATGGAACTATTTGACAGTGAAACTAGTGGGAGTAATCCGATATAGAACTGTCAACGCGTCTACTCTTGAATAATCGCTGTTACCTATAACTCGCTATGACTGTCCTATTACTTGTAACAACAATTACGTACGAAGGTAATGCGATTAGTTACGTCGATATTATCTCGACATGTTCACGGCACTACTGATTACTAGAAAAATACACTACATGATTATGATGAATCGGTAAACAAACAAACATCGATACTACACCTTCCTTTTTTTCCTCACTACCATTTAGATGGCCTTTGCAATACTGTTCTTTATTGATTTTTAAGTCATGTCGTCTCTAAGCTCGTCATACTATGCTATCATAATATATCGATTGTTTCGATAGTATCTCGTTTTGTTTAGAGCGTGCATTTCAACATTATCTTTACGGAAACCACTGATAAAGCATTATCATCAACAAGTATGAGTCATAGAATTTTGTGTGTAAATGCCCATTTCTTGAGTAGATATTTTTTATTCATACTATGCAAAGGTCAATGTTTATCTGCCTTTACTATAAATACGCAGAACTCTAATTTTTAATGAGAATTATCTTTATTTGTACAATTTGGAGCGTATTGCATCATAATTATTATTATTTTTATTTCATAACGTTCGATATTTACTTGATATGCTCATGAAACTCACGTTTTTATTACATGAATTTCTTGACCCGTTAAATTTCGTGGCCTATAAAGAAGTTAATAGTTAATTAAGCAATTACAACTAATGAGCGGAATATTTCGTCGTTAAGAATGCTCACTTCGATATCAAATAATGAGTTTCAATAAAAAGCTCGTAAATCTGAGGTTTTAGGCCATAAATATTAAAAGTCATGTAACGTGGTAAGCAATTCATCATCAGATCGTTTGAAATTTGAATACTAAATAAATACGTTAAATGAATTTGGAATAGCTCCCTGATATATAGCAATAAATGTGCCGCTCGTAATTGTAATGTTTGGGGAAAGAATCTCTGTGTAACAAAACTCTTTTTGCATAGCCTTCTCATAACTAGAAGTAAGTTGGTCGACTTCTTTTCTATCTTGATAGAGCTACTATATATACTTTTACTGGGTCGTTAAGAAACTTCTAAAAATTCTTATTAAAAAGTTTAAACAGGACAACAGCCTCCTGAGTTTGCTAATATTCGTGGACGAATGCAAGCGGTCAGCAGTCAGTTTCTCATCTACAATGGGGTAGATGACTGGGTATGTAAAGTTAAATTCTAATTAGTCTGTCGGTTAGAAATAAAAGAAATAGCAGATAGAAATGAAAAAAGTATCAGTTAGAAACAAATTTCAAAAAAGAAAATATATTTCGGAATATTACTCTTGTCAGGTATAAGTCTCTCACGTAAGATAAGTGAATGAATATTTTTGCTTTTTCAAAATAAGAAACTACCAAGTAACAAATCAAATCAAATTTCAGGAGGGGGCAAATGACGTATAGTATGATTGCGCAAAAAAAGCACGAAATTATGACGTCATGCGAAATTTCAAATCAATCTATCGTCGAGAGGTTTTGGTTACGTAAACTAAGAAAAAATATATTAAAAAATGTTTTAATCTACCCCATAAACACCGTCACTTCACAAACCAGACCAATCACCTAAGGCACGTCAAATATGGTTGCAGTGCACGGAAGCCATTCGCACCTTCGCCACGGTCATCACAACTATTGTATATTTGGAACAAAGATACTAGATGCAAAGTACTTGACCGTGACAAATTCTGATAGCGCGTGCCAATAGCCGCTTTAAATGTTGCGTAGGCTTTATGGGCTCCTCCAAAGGATATATTGAATATCGGTTCCGCGTTCCTAATAAAAGGAAGTAGCGGAAAATGAAGTAACAGTTGTATCTGATTGCTTGTATTTGATGCGCTAGGCTTTTGTTTCAGTGAAAAAAACGTATGTAAATTTTCGAAATTATTATCTGGAAGAAATCTATTTACCAATCTAGAAGTTCAATACTCAAATGAATTATAATATTTACGACATCTTGCAAGGTATATTAAACTTCACAGTTCGTTCAATAGTTTATGATGACATATCGTTTTACAATGTTAATGTAAAAATATTTATACCTATTTACTTCTGTCTCAGTACTCATGTATTAAACAAATAAATACATGTTACAAATTATCATGTAATCAATCTAATGAAATAATCTTTAGCCAAGCTGAAATTTATAGTAAATTATCTTTGACTAGCTGTCCCCCGCGACTTTGTCCGCGAGTTTTAGTTTAAACGGTTTTTCATTTTTACATCTTTTTTCATTTATGCTCCGCTCCTATTAGTCGTAGCGTTATGTTATATAGCCTATAGCCTTCCTCAATAAACGGACTATCCAATACAAAAAGAATTTTTCAATTCGAAACAGTAGTTCCTGAGATTAGCGCGTTCAAACAAACAAACAAACAAACTCTTCAGCTTTATAATATTAGTATAGATATTAACAAAAATACTTACGTACAAGTATAAAGAACCTGAATAACTTAATTACTGTTAGTTATAATCATGTAGCGAACAGTAATTTCGCGAACCTTCAAATAAGAAAACTAGTTAACTGAAAGTTCAAGTTTGGCGGTGTGCATTGCGCATGCGTCACTCAGTGTAGTGCGGGCGTTATGCAAGGAGGTGTAGCGTATGTACGAGAGTTACTTGTATGCTGAACATTGTACGATACTAAATAACGAGAACTATAAAATGCCTTGCTTTTACTCATTTTTTATTATTATTTTTGTACTTTTTTGTAGTTAGCCGACCACACACATTATTATTCTAATTTGGTATTATGTTTTATAGTAGTAGTTATTATTATGTATCCATTGTACTAATTTCGTGGGTAATATTTTTTTATGGATGTTTTTGCCCAGATGTACAAGTACATAGTAAATAAAATAAAATAATTGTATTTATTTTTTTGGTGTAGTTTGAGTAGAGTCGATTCTAAAGACTAAGGATAAGGTAAGAAACATAACTGTTCTTATGAAAGAAACGACTTCAACCTTCCTTTATTTTAAATTCTCAAATATATGTCTCATAATAAAAGTTATACCCTGAAAAAATGAATACGACTACACACTTTCATAGTGCATAGTTACGCTGATAAACAATACATTTCACTATACATACTCAACAGGAAGTTGCATTACAGCTAATATGTAACAGCAATTATGAAACGTTTCCATAGCAACGCGATAACAAGCCAGTCAGCTGAGAGCGAAATCAAGGGCGAGTTATCAAACTTCAGATGAAACGAATGTTATGCAACTTTTGTAAACATCTACAGTTTAAAGTTCATTTATTTGTCGCTACTGATTAAAATACGTAGGTAAATGTGAAATCTGAATGAGTTAAATAAGACTTTCGCGTATCACGTAAACAGTTATTAACTAAGTATAAATAAGCTAGTAGCCTGTTGTGCCGATCGTGACCTACTGTTTTGCTGTAAGTAATTCATTTACGCTCATTTACTGATTTAAGGGATTTTCCGTCTGACGACAGACGTTTTTTTGAGAATATCGACGGTACCGATAATTTAAGGGTAACATTATGTTTTAAGATTTCGTTAGGAAGACGCTTGTTCATACTGGTGCTCGCAGTTCATACTCTGTTAGAAGCCCTCTATAGTTTATTTGTGTATTCTCTAATTACTTAATTTATTATTTATGAACAGTATTTTTGTGTCAGTTGTAAGTTTTATATACGGTAATATGTATAGATATTTATGTACTATTTATGGTTATCGTTTAAATTTATATAATTTGTTATAATGAGCCTTGTCACCTGAAATTAAATTAAAAAAATAACTTCATTGCTTCCTAGGACGTATAATATACCGAAATCCTGACATTTTACTTTGCGCAATCCTGAAACCTAAAAGTTGCAGGTGTACATGCAAAAAGGTTATGGTTAAAATTCTGTACCTGTCTTATTGTTTTTATACCTATCTAACACATAATATTATGTACCCTAATACAAGTGCAGCTAGCTGTATATCTATTTAACTGTATCCTGTGGAACTAAAAGCCACACAAAATGAGCCAACACAGTTGAAGTAATGTAATTACTATACAAGAATATACATATATCTAAGACATGGTATAGTTCAATTCAAACTTAATGGCGGCTGTGAAGTTCGCTAAACGCTGCGCAGTACCTCGCCCCGCACCCCCGCTGGCGCATAAGTTTGGTACTGCGCAGCGACTCGACTCGTGTTCACAGCCGCCATTAAGTTTGCATCGTACTGTACAAGTATTTAGAATAAGGTTAACTAAACTATTGTAATCAGTTGTTACGATAGATTACGATAAACTACTTCAAGTTAGTTATGCCCGGTTCCTATAATAAAGAAACAATTGTGCTTACGGAAAATTCTCCCATTCGCAAGCAAAACAAATCGTTTCGTTAATATAGGAACTGGGTATTAGTAATACTTACGAATGAAAAGAAACGAATTATGCAATATTAGTAAACAGTTGTTGAATACAATGATGCATAAAATAAGCTCGTACTAATAATAATAAACATAAGCGTATCTGTTACACTGAATCTTTATTAGTTGTGTAACGGACTCGTTAAGAAATTATTTCTGTCTGTATTTAAATAACCAGAATGATATCCAACAGGAAATCTACATAATTATGTTAGAGTCTTTTATACAAAACCTTTAGCAAAAATGTGAGGTTCTTCTTCTTCTTCTCGTGCCAATTGACCCTAAAACTCTTTCCGACCAAAAGGTTGCCACCTGCATGGGCCCATCGACGGTCGTTGGCGTCCATCACGTCCTGGAGAGTTCAGGTGGTAGTGCAGGATGATCCAAACTCAATGTGATTAATCGTAGTACTGTGCTGGCGCTGCTGCTGCGGTTGCTGAGAACCTCAAACGGCGGAAATATAACAACCTTATTGGAAGTTATACATTCCAGCCGTTTGGGGTTGAAACAATTGGACCGTGGGGTCCGAGTGCACACCTTTTATTTAAAGATTTGGAAAAACGTCTTGTTGGCTCCTCGCATGACCCAAGGGCTGGCTTTTACCTTGGACAAAAAATTAGCATTGCCATACAACGTGGCAATGCCGCCAGCCTTTTGGGTACACTTCCATTCGACAGCGATGTGGATGAATTTTTTGACGCTATTTTTTTGTGATACACTTAAAACAAAACTAAACTTAACCAATAAATGGTTAAGTTTAATTTTGTTTTAAGTGTATAAATAGTTAAGTTTGTAAATATTTAAAATTGTTAATAAATTCTTGGGATGTGATCTTAATCCAGTCCTAAATTTACACACTGTAACTTGTGACTATTATTTTGTTAATATCCGTAGCAGGACATTTCAGTTTAAGTTTACCTCATTGTAGTTGGGATTTATTTATTTATCTGTTAACCCTTGCGGTAAAATAATACTGATATTATATAGGCAATAGCTATGGACCTATAGAGTTATAACACGGTTCGCATTAACAATTTGCAAATCAATTCACATACCTATGCAGCGATTAATTTCCTATAAACAATCTGATTCATACGATACGTGGCTCGCGTCGATAATTGTTCGATAACCACGATGTTGTCATAGACAAAATTACACGTGTTATATGGAAGCAAGTTGACATTATGCCAATAAATATGATTGACCGGGAATAAACCTTGTTCTTGAAATCTCAATCTTGTCGATTGATTGCTGTAAATCAAGTTTTATAATTACACAACTTAGGCTGACGTAAATAAAACAATAATACTCTATAATCTATACATTGAAACTACAACTAGACTATTAGAATAATAAATCACTCAGTACGTTTTAATATAGTTAAAAGAAATACATATTATACTACGCTCAGAAGCTGGTCGGTAAATTAAAGTAAACGAGAAAAATAATAAGATTACTCTCTTCGTTTAATATAGACTTCTGTACTAATAGGGTATTTACTCGTATTTGTTAATTTCATATTCCGTAAAACAATATAAGATAGGTACACGGATATAAGGCAGAAATCTGAGCCTAACATAGTTTGAAAAAATGCTAGCGAAAACAGGAATCGGACCCGAGCACAGTTTGAGAAAATAATTTAAAAAAATATTTCCAATATGAACTGGTTTCACTCCCAAGAGAAGTATTGCACGAATCCGTTCACGCATGTTAGTCATAGTTTATATCACATTTCATTTCAATACAAAGAAGGTTGTCTGTTTATAAAAAGCTAGAAAAGCAACAATAATCTCTATGAGAAGAATGACAATGATTATCTATCTACGTAGGTATTATCATTAATATTCGACGTAGCCATGAACTCAATGCACCATACTTAGTGGCAAGTATTTAAATATTCGTGGAAATAACTACTATTTATCGGTTTTATACTTCTTTGTGGATTGTACAAAGCAAGAGTGCAGAATTCCTTCCTTATGATATCTTTTTATAGTGAGCTGAATTTTGCTTCACAAAAAGGAAAAGTTCAGTATTCATACACCTGTATCAATATTATTGTTAGAGACCAGTGCCCTTACTCTGCGATTTAATTTTAAATCTAATACAATGCCCATGCATATTAAATGCCCATGCGCGTATTATAACTTCTTTCTTCAAACTTCTTGGGTGGTTAATAGCATTAAAATAGAGGTATTTCTATGCCTTAGCATTTCTATGTGAAAGGTTACTCTTTATCATGATGACAAGGGACGGCTCGTGAAAGTTGCTTGATGCTTGTATTAAAGGAAAGTAAGCTCGATATAGATACTTACCATCTAATACCATCTAGGTTCCGTACAGGTGTTGTTTATGGAACAATATTCGAAATGAAGAGAGATTTGTGAATCTTTCACCTCGTCAACTGTTAATTCCATTTGAAAACGTCTTTCAAACCGTCGGCGTCGGATTTGCCGAAATAATAATCTCACATATTTTTTTCTTTAAATAATTTAGATGAATAATTATGATCAAATATGCTACCGATATAGTGTTTACATTCGTCAATTTGAATTCAAATTTGATGTAAATGTCAAAACTTTTACAATCTAATGGTACCCTACATCTTGACGTAGTAGATATGTAATTAAATTATTTAAGCTTTAAAGCACTGACGTTGACCAGATTACTTAGTAGGTATTTGTAATTACGTGATCCAAGGAAATTTTTCCTCAGTACAAGAAACTATTAACATACATTTTCAGCGCGTGGGAAATCATAAATTGGTGTCTCCGCTATGGGCAATTGATTCGACATGAATAAATCCACCTATGTTACTACTCTGCCATAGCAGTTTTTCTATCGGAGGCCACGGGCTCCACGGGTAACATTCAATCCACACCACAGCTGAAGTAGAAGAGACACTAAAACATTAATATTTTTAGAAAAGAAATAAAAATATAAAGATAAAACCAAGAGAAATGTTTAAACAAAGGATTACTAACTGTACAGTATTTTGTAGCAGTAATAAGAAACTGCCATCGTCAACGGCTATTAAATTAATCGCCGACATCAATCGACATGTTTTAGGGTTTACGACCCAAGGGCCATGACCGCTTCGGATATTGTTCTGATTAAATCAGTCAGCTCAATAATTTATTGCCTGTCTATACTTCGACCATAATTTACTAATAAATAACGTATTAACATCGGTTAAAAGTCTATTTTTTTCATTATATTATAGCCATTATATTTTTGTACAAAAATAGATGTAAATTGTTCTGAAGCAAAGTTGTGTGTTACGTGCAAAAAGTGACCAGATTTAGGTCTAGGCATATAACATGTGGTTTCTTAGTTGCCCTAAAACATGAACCTAACATGTGGTATCTACTTAAACCTAAATAATCTGTGTCGTAACCTGTGTCTGATAGCTTGATAGAATGGAAGAAGCTTCTTCGAACAAAGAATAGCGACCAAATGGAATGGAAATGTACAATATTATACGGCAAAGTATTTAATGCCAACAACTTTATAAATTTTCATACAATAAATATTCATTATATTTAAATAGAAAATATTGCAGTAGATATTGTCAGAGTTCACGTTTCTATTGTATGTAAATCAAATTATTAAAAAGTTTACAAGAAAAACTTTATTTTCGTGTTTTATTGTTGTATCTATTCCCAACACTTTTGTTTTTGACGTGACAACGTCTTATAAATTGGTCTGCCGGGTGACACTTCAAGAAACTGGGTAACGCTCCGCTCACGTTATGCGCTCACAATGAGAGCGAGTGAGAGGCACGCGTCCCTTCCACTCGGGTATGGTTAGCCCGCCTAAGAGCGACAGAGACAGACATTGACATTGACAGTCGTTGTCACGTAAAACTTTCGCCCGTATACCGACTTTACAGGCAACCAATAATTTTTTTAACTATTTCCCTCATACAAAGATGCCATAACAGTGTTTACAAAGTTTAAATATTCAAGTAGGTACATAATATTATAATTATTTAAAATAAACTAAACGATGAATTAAAAATAAATGTATAAAATTTTTGTGTTAACATTCAGTTTTTATAAAACAAGTTATAAATCAAATACTTAATTTTTAATAGTCATTAAGTATTGTTTGACATTCCGGTTTTGAATTTATGTAAATACTAGCTGTCCCCCGCGACTTTGTTCGCGTGTTTTAGTTTCAACGGTTTTTCATTTTTGCAACCGTTTTCACTTATGCTCCGCTCCTATTGGTCGTAGCGTGATGTTATATAGCCTATAGCCTTCCTCAATAAACGGACTATCCAATACAAAAAGAATTTTTCAATTCGAACCCGTAGTTCCTGAGATTAGCGCGTTCAAACAAACAAACAAACAAACAAACAAACTCTTCAGCTTTATAATATTAGTATAGATATGCAATTAATATTTAAAATCTTTTTTTTTATAAGTGGGCTACGACCAGTTGATTAACGTCATTTCCAATTTTCAACCATCTTAGTTATCTATTTAGAAATAAGATAAAGACTTCTCCTCAGAGAAGCTTATTAAAATTCTTTGTATTTCGTTAGTAGAGATTATTCAGCGACAATACATGACATTAATTAGCCATTTCTTTGTTGTTAGCCTAAAACTCGAAATCTACATGATGCTTAAATAGCTTATAATTACAAAAGTGTTTCGTACAATACATATACAGAATATTTATAGTCACATAAAAAAGATGGAATGTCTACCAAAAAATGAAGAGCATTTTCGAACCAACTTTTGCAAAATCGTACCCAACAACAGACTATGTACTCGTACAAAACTCTCTTGGCCTTATTAATAAAAGTCGCGATGGAGCTTAACATCGGATTAACAGATTCTAAATTTAAATTCTCCATAGAAAAATTTAATATAGAATCTGCTAAGCAATCGCTAATCGCAGTCGAGATTTTTATTAATAAGGCTAATCTTAGTTTATACTTTTGCTACCGCTTCGCACGAGAAGAAAAAACATTAATGATTTATACACAAAAAACTTCCTCTTGAATAACTCTACCTAATACTGAAAACTGCATTTAATTCCGTATCGTAGTTTAAAAGATCTAAGCAAACAGACAGCGGGGCGACTTTGTTTTAAACTATGTAAAGATGTGTCGTATGCGTAATATTGTTTTCTTTGTCCGCATTGTATTATAATTTATATTGACTGGTGCAGCACACTACAGTGCAGTACGAATGCTGTGGAAATTTTCCTCGACTCCCGAGCTTTTGCTCTTTATTTACAAGCGAAGCGACGCGGCGCATAAAATGACGTCAAAATACATTATGTATGTAGATTTATGCACTCAACTGTCTACAAGATTTTCCACATTGTTTTTGTTGTATAATATAAAGAAACAACGATGCTGAACTTAAAAAGTTCAAAATTAATTAAAAAGACTTATTTTAGCACAGAATATTCAATAGTACTAACGATTTTAGTCCATAGCTCTATGGCTAAACGTTTTAGTTAAAATCATCTTCATTGTTTTTCCTTATGTACCTCACAAAGGATTTCATAATTAGATGAGACAAGTAAGTATATTTTATTATTAAAACAAAAGTCCTTTAAATTATTTGGTTATAAGTTATAACAGGTTGTAAATAATTCAAGCTTTTGCTGTTTATAATTATTACATTGAATAGTCTTATTTTTACTACATGATCTAGTTCGTCTTTAAACTAAATATCCCGTAAGTGTTGGTCACTATGTGCTAAAAGGTGTATAGGTTTATAACATACATAAATGATTACTTTTTTATGTGTACCTTTTTTTAAATAACTATATCTAGGTACCAATTAGAAATTTTTCCATTAATGTAATTTTTTAAGTTCCCGGCAGAGATAAGATAAGTAGTTCATTAGACCTTTGTAATGGAATATTTAACTTTATAATGTTCAACGTTATAATATAAGTAAAGACAGTAACTAGTTTAAGGCAGATGGTGACAATTATTTACATTATATTAGGTATACTAGCTGTCCCCTGCGACTTTGTCCGCGTGTTTCAGTTTCAACGGCTTTTCACGTTTGCAACATTTTTCATTTATGCTCCGCTCTTTTTGGTCGCAGCGTAATGTTATATAGCTTATAGCCTTCCTTAATAAATGGGCTATACAACACTGAAAACTGAGATTAGCGCGTTCAAACAAAAAAAACAAACAAACTCTTCAGCTTTATATATTAAGTATAGAATATGTTACATTAGTTTGTACTTAAACCACGAAATAAAATATAGTATCTACCACATTAAACAGGAATAAAATTAATCAACTCATCCACGTCATAGGTACCCCGGTTTCTCACACCTGGCCATTGAATGATTGGGGGCCATTAACCTAGTGGCTTATTGGTATTATATGCTAATGTAATACGTTCTTTAAGAATAAAAGATTGTAATAAACGTCACCATCTCACAGATTGTGCCTAAACTTTAGATGAATAGATAGTTGAAAAATGACAAGTGTATGTTAAAGATTTAAGATTCAATATAATGGTGAAGGGTAGAGGTAAGATTACATCATTACAACTATGAAGAGAAGAATAATTTCTACTAGAAGGGTAAAGATTTCTACTATTTTTTTATTCCTATATTGCTAGAACAGACATTAGATAATCCTATGCGATTTAAAAACTTATTAAATAGCTCATCTGCTGTAGTGTTTATTTAAACTAGGTACCAAAGTAAACGCGCTTCAAACTAAATCATCGCATTACACAGAAACTGTTAGAATAGGCACATTACATAAAAAGTAGTAAAGTGATGTAGGTATAGTCAGCAACATAAGTTGATGAACTAAATCAGATTTATAAAACACCTAAATGCAGTAAAATTCCACAAATAGACTCATAAGGATATGATAGCGTTGAAACTTGGTGATAAGGCTATATTATCTTCTAGTCGAATTTTATATAGTTATAGATGTTTTTTTTAAACTCTTTTTGTTTATCAACTTATTTTGCTGACTGTACCTAATTGTGGTAAGAATTTGCACCCGATTAAATTTGATTAAAAGTTACGCAAGGTTTCGTGTGAATGTCACCCAGTTTTGGTAATCCATTGCAATAATAGGAATGTTGACTAATTTTTTTTCTAATGTCTCATGTAGATTAATAAAAAAATATTTGATAAACTCTGTGCGGAAAGAGAACCGTCCTGGGATTGAGGGCGCTGCTGTGATTAATTACCGGTTTTCTTAAGATAAAAATACTGTTTCGTCATTATATTGCGACTGTAACATATTTAATTCAAGAAAATTATGTTAAAGCATAACGTTTTCAGATGCCGTCTTCATAATTGTTTTATAAAACGATTTTAATGCCATCATAAAGTAAGTTCTGTTTTACGCCACGACGGTTCTCTTTACGCACAGACTATGCGTATATATTTGCTTTTTTTACGTAACTTAAAACTCAGGACTATAAGTTGATTTAAAATGTCGCATGACGTCACACGTTTGTATCATTCACCACCACCCCTGAACTTTGATTAGCCTTGGTTTTTACTTATTTTGAAAACGCAAATAAACTATATACGTCTGTAATATATTTTTATTGTCCAACTTACGGACTAAATAGATTTTTACTTTTCATAGTCTCCAGTTTTCTATTGATTCCATGTGACAGTGACAAATTAAAAGTTGTGATTACCTAGTTTCAAAGGTTTTTCAACTTGTACTGTTCTACTTACTGATCGAAAAGTCGGCTGGTTCCAAAAATAGTATCGGGGTGAGTCTTTCTGGTAAGGTCAAAGTTTTTTTTTAACAATATCGGTAAGTCACAAGTAGCAGCTTACTCATATAAATAAGTAGTTCTTACCAACTTTTATAATCATTTAAACAACGCCTTCGAAATCTAAAGTCCGGTGAAGCAGTCGAAACCTGCGCTCAGGCTAACGGCAGTAAACATCTTCCAAAAAAAAGCCTTCGATATTGTCGGCTCAAAAGGTCCAAGTATCGCTAAATTCAGACGTGGACTTCAATTTTTATTTAAAAGTTGCTCTAAAAATTTTTTAATCGGTTAAGCTCAGTAATAAATATAGGCTTTTATCGTTTTCATATTAATCTGGATATTTGCTACATCTGTGTCCGGTTACCTTACTTAATATTCGCGTTCTCATTACAGTCAGTTCATTCCCCTCTGATTGAGTTCTTGTTTTGAGCGTGACCTTTTCCGAAATCAGGTTATCTCAGTCAGATGTTGTCCGTTATCATTAGGTATCTACAGGTGCAATATGTCGCTGTATATCATTTTCATTGCCGTGCCAAATTTAAGTGTATCGCAATATGTTTTTAATGTTTTGGTGCTTATACTTTATATGCTTTATTCCTCTGGTCTATGGTCAGCTGTAACACCAAAGATTCTGCAGTCAGTTAAGGGTAGCCCATTCTACCCTAACCTATTCATCGGTAATCTTAAAATCTTAGTTCACACTTGTAAGGATCTTCGACATCTAAGTAATATTAATTCACGAATATTTAATAATAATAATATTTTACGTATAGTTTAAAATAAAAATTACTTAATTCTTTTACTCTTTCACCATTTGCTAGTTTAGCAACCGCGTGACTGTTTGTTGATCTAATCTAGAGTAATGCAATAACGTGTTATGATATAATAATATGAGAATAAGAATAATTTATCATTATTATCTGACTTGACTCCTGTGGCCGTGCCTACAATGAGCTCTTATAGCAGGTCTGTTGAAGCGAGACGGCGCACTACACTGCGTGTAACGGTATCTCGCTTTCACAATAGCAACAGTCCTGCTATAAGAGATTAGGGTAAGGGCGCAGATTCCCGCCACACGTAAACGTCAAGAAAAGGGATAAGTTGGGAAGACACGTTGCGTTGCTCTGGAATTTAAATTAACACTATGCCACAAGTAATTCTTGTGGCTGTACACCACAGAAATAAATCGTCTGTGCTTAACACCTTTCATAAAATACATGGTAGAATTTTGGTTACTGCGCAGGTATCCAAAGCCTACTCTTATAAATAAAAGTAAAGGCAACTAAATACTGATGAAGTAGCAAAATAAATAAATAATTACTTTAGTTCATTTGTTTTTCATTTAAGCTTGTTTAGTTTTTATGCATCTCTAAATCAATGAGGAAATTGTTTTATTCAAAAAAACAGATTCCAATTAAATTTACAATCAAACAAAGAAAACATCGTTTTTTATATATTGTTATTCATGTTGTGTATTTTGTTGCTTTATGATATTAAATATTATATTATGAACACGTCAGAGATTAGCATTAAACATTGATACTAGAACCAAGATGTAAGCAGATTATTAAAAAAAAATTGTAGTAATTTACAAACGGATCAAGAGACAAGTTTGAAAAAATTAAATGAAGGATGTGCCTATACGTATGTATAATAAGGTCAAATACATACTCTAAAAAATATTTTTATAATATTCGGTACATTACTAAGTATACAGAGTGTTACCGATGATGTCGAATAATTAATGCGAAAACATTTAAATCAATTATTTAATTAACTCATTTTAAGCTGAAATTTTTAAAGAGTAAACTGACTGTACAAAATGTGCTCTCTTTACCCTTTTTGGGTGTATATAACCTTTCGGTAACACCCTGTAGTTATACTTAGTATCGTAGGTACGGGGTACTTTAAAAATATTTTTTAAAAGTATTTGACCTCATTTTACATACTTATAGGCACATCCTTCATTTAAGTTTTTCAAACTTGTCTCTTGATCCGTTTGAAAATTACGACAAGTTTTTTTTAATAAGCTGGTAACATCTTGGTTCTACTACCATATGTTTATGTTAATTAATCTCTGACGTGTTCATAATATAAAACTTAATATTGTACCAATAGCAGGTACCTAATTCACGTTTGATGACACAAGTTGTATAATTCTGTGCAACTAGAACTACCAGTTTATAAAATTAAGTGAATGTAGCGAGAGTGGAATAACGAAAAACTAAAATGTCTCTTAATATATTCCTCTACAGAGAATATGGGTATTTCCGAGTTACATTTTGCGGCCAAGATCGCATTGATTTTAATACGGCCTGTGTTCTGTCTAGTCTGACATGCAATATTTCGTGAATAGGATAGGGCTATATGAAAGACAAGGACTGAAAACCAGCGCTTGGAATGGTAGTCAAAAAGGGGGAAAAAGATTTATTCATGAAACGCAGCTTTAGAACTTTAGGAAATTTCTAGGACCTGTAACATTTCATTTTTACTATATGATTTGTCCACGATTTTCTTAGAACAAGGTTTGCTTGCATTGGTATTGATGAACTAACTTGTTTTAAGCATGCAACCTTAATTAAACCTTTTTTTTGTTTATGATTGTTGCCTGGGTTTTCCATTGCCCCTGGATTTCCCATTCGTAACCTCGAATAATCAATATCAGAGTAAAATGTGGTAGGTCCTACATATTTATGATTGTAAACATTTTTAAGTTGGTCGAGAATTTGCAAGATTGTTTTAAATCCGCTAAAGAACGATTGTTTCTTAAATGCAGAAAATCAATTCTTAAGCCCATAACCATACCTAACTCCTTTTAAATAAGAAAAATAAGAGCCCAAAACCATTCCATCTACGGATCACTACAGTCAACTTAGTACGTCATCGAGTAGATAATTTGAATCGATCGTTTTATTAACATACTAGTCTAAGCTTTGCTAACCTGTTATCATTTGATTGTTTTAGAATACAGTTACTACGTAGTTCACAAGTGGGCTCCAAAAATCGTCTGTATTTTGTATCCACATCATTTGATTTTATGAGCTATGCCTACAGGCTATTAATATCAACTTTTGATAGCGTCTTTATCTATTGATAGGTATGTTCTTTTAAACATATATGCATGTAGTTAGGACCTAAATATATTTGCGATTATAAATGTGAAATTTTTTGTTCTTAAATATTTGAGTCAAATAGGTACCTGATGAAGTGTATACGACTTGCCTAAATATGGTTGTTCTCGAGCGGACGATGGTTCAACAAACTTCTCTGACTTATAATGTCATTCATCTTGAATAATAATCATATTCTTTTTTTTTATTAGCCTAAACTGTCCCACTTCTGGTCAAAGCCTTCCCCCAAGTCCCTCCACAGTTCTCTATTTCGCGCCACCTCAAACCAACCCTCGCAGTGTCACTTTAGGCCGTCCGGTTAGGTAAAATACTTAGAGGTGGCACTAAGTAGTTTACCTAACCGTTAATAAAGCAACTCTTGCATCTAAAATGTTTAATCTCTATAATCATTAGCGTATTATAAAAAGTAGAGTCCAGAAAGCATTTTTTTTCTGGCCAAGGAAAAGTTGTAACTGCAGAAAATAAGAAAAATTGTATAAGTATGTATTTGAACTTTGAAACATTGTTTGCTATCAACTTATTACAATAAAAGGGTTTTAATATTATCTGTTGATATAGAGTGCCATTGAACTGTGCTCCGAATAATGAGGCATTCCATGTTATATTATAAAAACAAGATTATTTATAGTCAATACAATTTTTTACTAATATAATCATTAGATATATCTCTAGACCTACTTATAGAAGGAAGTATTTAAAAGATCTACCTACACCTTAAAATTCCTTCATGACTAATTACTCTAATAAACAATTAATTAGATATGTATGTTTAGCACTGATTGTCCTAATTATCGTTTTCTTTTTCATCCTTATTTTATAGGTTTATGCGCTTAATGATCTTGTCTTCAAGTAAGTTATCTTCAAAAAAATAAGGTGGAACTGGAGGTCGCTCCAAGTGTTGGCGACTGTCAATTTTTAATCTTTACTAATATTATAAAGCTGATGAGTTTGTTTGTTTGTTTATTTGTTTGTTTGAACGCGCTAATCTCAGGAATTACAGGTCCGATTTGAAAAATTATTTCAGTGTTGGATAGCTCATTTATTGAGGAAGGCTATAGGCTATATAACATCACGCTACGACCAATAGGAGCGGAGCATAAATGAAAAATGTCGCAAAAATGAAAAACCGTTGAAACTAAAACACGCGGACAAAGTCGCGGGGGACAGCTAGTCAAAATATAAACAATGCTATTCAATGCCGCACGCTATCAACTCTTATCGTCTTGATATCCAGCGATGCAGGTACTGTTTACTATCTCATAAAACATAAAAACATTTATCGTTTCTAATTTATGTCATCGTTTTCACCAAGACATGCGTCTATCGCCTTCCACACACTCGGTACTTATAGCTTCATTTTGGCAACTCTTCTCTTCAAACACGAGTTTCGCAACTGCATCAACTGTATCGCACGATTTTTGATGCGTACGAAAGAGAGAGCACGTGCGCGTTTTATATTCATTGACGTTCTAGCTACTAAGAGCAATGAGACTTATGGTCGCCCCAATCGTCTAGTAATATAGGTACCTATGAGATTACGTTTGAAGGTAAAGTTTACGATTAGAAATCGATAGAGCGCTCACCACTGCAACTCACAACTTGCAGACATTCGCGAGCCTAGTCGATAGTTGAGACAAGACAGTGTGGGTTAACCTATGCGATCGTATATTTATATTATGTAGTTATTATAGGCATGGTAAATATGCGTTCGTTAAAGAAAAGTAAGAAAATAGGTAGGTACCTACCTAGGCGGAGAAAAAAACTACCTACTAGGTACTTAATTTTAAATGAGAGACGGAAAGCTTGTTGGACAGTTTAGAAGTTATGTAACTTTAAGAAACTATTAGTTACTTATGTAATATTTAGTCTGTCATATAGGTAGGTACGTACCAATATACCTAATTCTTTTTGAACGATTATCTACTTCATTTCTCAAGTCAGGATAATTCCTGGTAACAAACCTTCTCGTACCCACCAAAAAAAATCAATATTGCACAATTTCAGAACTACCTAACTAATATCAACCTACGTACTTCACGTACCTACGTACATAGTACCCGCGTAGGTATCAGTTTGGTATGATTATGACTCTTTCCCAAATACCCAACTACTTATTACCTATTAACTTTTAATGGCAGCATACTTAGTATTCTTATAAACAAGTAGGTAATGAATAGGTATGTATCCTAGCATAAAGACGTATTAATTCTCTTATTAATTTTAGAACTGAAATAATATTTTGATTGCTTCAAACTGAAACCAGAGCCCGAAAATGAAAAGAAGTAACATAAATTGTCTGCCATCCCATAAGCTGTATTCATTACGAGTGGAGTGCCTAGACAGTCTCAGTACATTGCTCTAGTTTATCGTGACAAAGGTTAGCTGGCGGGTTAACCTAACCCTCCCGTGCCGGCCGGTGCGTGTCCGACCAACAGCCGCGCGCCGGTCGCCAAACGATTTGCGCAGTGCTCGTGATGCCCAGTGCGCATGTCAGGCCCGGCTGACCGCCGACTGACGTCGCGTCGCCTGGAACATTCGCGAAGCCGCACACCCTACGTCATATTACGTCACATTGCCGGCAAAGCCTACCACATGATGTAAAAATAACATTAATCTACATAACTCTTAATAGCTTCATATTGTAGATGTCGCAACTAAAACAGGTTATTTGGCTTATGACCAAACTGCGAACATGTGAGTTACCTATATTATTACAAGTGGATTACCAAAAGTACTTGCGACATCTTATTCGAACTATTAAATTGATCTGAAATAATACTTATCTACGTTCATTGCAACTAGTTGTTTTCCTTGTCTACCACCTATGCCATTTTATCACTTAATTATCAAGATCAGTTTTACAATGAGCTAATGTTTTCTGTTGTACTTGCGTACCTATTATAGGTACTTACATTGTAGTTTTATGCGAGACAAATTTGCCCGAAACAAGGTTCCGTTCTACATTCAACGTTCTTGTAAAATATGTCTACTCACAACTTATACCTACTAATGGCCAAACGGGTTTAACCAGATTTTACCAGTTGAAGGCAACGGCGCGGCTGCGCCGTGGCTATGCAGAATGCAGACGAACACGGTAACCGAGACAAATTTTATCTTTCTTTACGCTTCAACCCCATTTAAAAGCACAAAACTTATTCTTCTTTTAAAGCCGATAGGCAGCTACGATACCTACCGCCTTTACTACCTACCGTTACCTACCGTTTGATACTTGAGAATGGTACCGTAGCGTTCTCAAGTATCAAACTATCAGACCTGATTACAGTTACCCGAAAATTTTAGCATAAATTAAATGGGTACTACAACTACCACATGATTTCTTAATATTCTATGTAGTACTGTATTTCCATCTTAGACGGTATCGATACAAGGAGGCGAGCCTCGAGGACTCGTATCGCATGCAACGCACAGCGCCGTATTGCGTAAACCTCGGTCAATGAAGGCCGACATACGGAAACTTCGATTGAATCGCAAATTGCTGCTAATTTTGCTGCGCTATAACTATACCTACTAATATATACCTAGGTAGCTATTCTTTCTTCTGTATGTTCAATTTCCTAACAAATTGATCGTGTACTTGGTCTTGTTAGGTAAGTAGTTTTCCTCGTACACTTGACATTGTAGGCTGCCAAACAAGCAGCTATTTCATAAACATACCGCGATAGAATAGAGAACAGCTGATTTTAAATGAAGGTCCCCGACGTACGTACCACATGAATCCTAAGCAACAGCATTCGTATTAAGGTACTACTTTTTCTGCCTAGCCTTTTCCCAAGCTATGTTGGGGTCGGTTCCGGTATTACCGGATTCAGCCGAATATATAAAAAAAAAAGTGAAATAGGTACCTACTTCACAATATTATCTACTAGAAAAAATCTGAAGGTAGGTGTATTATACTTGTAAACTGCAAAATATATACCTAGGTACCTAGTAAGTAGACCACTTAAAATGGAAGAATTCAGTATCCAAGCATTACGTTCTCTCAGTTATGATAATTAGCCGTTCAATACTGCCCGAAATTAGCTCCATTTTTGCATTTCTATAGGTTTACTGAATATTATGACATCTTTTCATGTCAAAAATTCCTAAACCTAATTGTTTGTTTTTGTAATGTCAAGGTCAAGGTGACTCGGTCATGCTTACTATTCTATGAGCATTTGAGGGTTAAAATTTTTAATTGAGGCAACATCGGGAGAGAAATATTTGAAGGCATAATGTGGCAGGCGAAGGTTGTTAACTTTTAGGCAAACAATAATTATTTTTGACAACGAAGAAATAGGTAGGTGTCACTGGTGTCACATAAGAAGTTGTTCCTTCCAATAAAACTTATTCCAATATAATAGGTAGGCCGTAGATACCTACTTATGGATATGTTCCCTAATTAATTTGCTGTTTATATGGATTTTGTAGGTATTTAATTTAAAAGAAATACCTACTCATAGGCAGCTCATGAGTAAAGAAACAAAATTATTTAGGTAGGTACCTACTCGTTATTGTGCTTAGATAGATATAGATCTTCAGCTTCTTAAATGTATCCTTATCTACAATCATGAATTTAATATTAAAGTAGTAGGTACTTAGGTACTATGTACCTACTACTAGTTGTAGTTGTATACCTAGTAGGTAAGTGGAGCTCTGTAAGTTCAAATATGCTTCTGCCTAGGTATGTATACTAAGTATCTAACTATTCTAATAATATACCTACCTATCTATTTATTGAAACGTCGAGAATCACGCTCCAAGAATTACGAGTTTTGTTTACATTCTCGTTTCGTCGGTTGACGCAAACGACAATTCTGCATAAGCAGCCGAATGAAGTTTGCATCATTTTGTGTCATTGATGTGTCAACACTCAGCACGACGAGCCTCCTTTAACTCACACCAAACAAAACAATAGGGACTTTGACCTCTGTTACAGTTCATGAACTATTTGAAAATATTAATTTGTATATACGTAGGTACGCAAATTCAACAGGGATCACTACACTAGAGTTCTGTTGCCTGCACGTGATTTCAAGGGATGTCACAAACATAATTTTTGCTTTATTAATTAATTAAGGAGCCTTGGGGCATACTGGGGTCAAGTTACGTAGGTATCTATAAAGTGATAGAAGAATTAGAATCCGTTGTAAGAGTCTTTGCTATCTAACGATATAGGTAGGTAGGTAGGTTAGCTAGTAGGTAGGTAGGTAGCTTAGCTCCATGCTCCCTTTTGCGGGAAATTAGGTTGTCAAAGTTATTACCTACCTAAGTAGGTACTTCCAAACTTATGACCTCTAATCTAATAACCACGTGTCTATATGTGTGCAAGTATTTAGTTATTATTAATTTTGCAGAACCTCTCAATTTTTATCTCGCATGACTAATTAAATTCTTAGTACTTCGCTAAGTGTAAGCCGGAAAGTTTGAAGTTAGGAAGAGGAACACTCCAGGTTTTGGCCCACCTTGCTTGAAGCTACTACCCTTACATTGCGTTGGTCACTTGGTCCCGACTGTCATAGGTTACGTCTGTCATTGGCAGTCAAACCAGTCGTAAAGCGCTATCGCCTGGTTTGACTGCCACACGTATTGCGTTACCCGGTAAAAAAAAGGTTGCGCAGGTCAGATAGGCAGTCCGCTTCATGTAAAATCCGGTATTCACCTTAATCTAGTAAGACTGGAAGCCGACCCGAACATAGGTATCTTGGGAAAAAGGCTAGACAGAAAAACAAAAAGAATACTAATAGGTACCTACCTACCAGTGTTTCTAAAAAAAAAACACTAAGTATGTACAGAACTACCTGTTTCAAGTGTGTAGGTATTGTGTTGTGAGGTAGGTATAGTAAACAGTCAGACATGTGAGTCGGGGTCACATGAGAGGCATTTAAAGTCTCATGGACTTTTAACGACTTTGAAATCGCTTACACACTACAAAACATTAAATCTATTACTCGACTTTATTACACTTTTTATACTGACAGCTAGGTAGAAACCGTTATTTTTAAAGTTTCAAAAGATCTTTTACCTGCGCTGCGTGCAGAAGTAGGGCCCATTATTCCAAGAAGCACACACCAATGTTAAAAATTCCAAACTATTAAATGTTTTTGACACAATTTATTTTCTCTGAAAAGACTATTTTAGAATTTGACAACCGGGCAGCTTTCTTTGTCAGTCATGAGTCATTTATTCCTGGGATTTAGTCTGTTTCGTACATTTCGGCGTAAATACGTAATCCTAAATTCACTTAATTTACTGTCGCGTTTAGTCATTTTATTTTATTGTTTATATTGAAATGCTTTTGTTATTTATCTCTTGTAATGTCACAAGGTTCTACTTGTGTAACATAGGTATCTGATAATGTATAATTAGTTGGCTTCACCTTCGTAATTGATGATGATCTCGACTTGAGACTCGATTGAGCACGACACATAGCTTACCTATCTGTTGCCTTTATCTCACAAAGATAAAACTCCTGTTCTTGAAATTTTGTAATAATAATTGTCTTGTAATCATCTTGTACCTAATTGGAATGTTTACACGAATGAATACTTATACCTACAAATCTGAAATTCTTGTTTCCCTTCTTATTTGGTGTTATTATTGTGTGACGTACCTATACAGTTAATTATCAGATTATTTTCTCCTGTTTATGTAATGCACCTCAAGTCCGTCTTATTGAATTGATACAAAAGCGGACGTAGGCAGGCATGCATAAGTACTCTTAGTGAAATAAAACTTGTTCAACTCAGTACCGTTCTAACAACAATTTGCAATTTCCTAGAACAATTTAAAAGAAATCGAGGCATTACCGACTTCTAATTGGAACATATTTACGATATGACCATGTCAAATAGTTAACAATTGGAGATGAGACAATGTTTCAAGGTTAGATCAATTCTAAACTGTTGCTAAGATAGTCTGCAGACGCAGTTTCAGATTGCAATCAACAGTAAAAATTATGAGAGGTATGTTTGTGTAGGCAGTAGGTAATTTGAAATTATCACAAGCTGCTTCTCAGCGGAATGTTGTCAATACCTCACAACATTACGTGGACAGCGGAATTTACGTAGATTATGTCCTCATTCATGGATATAATTACGTAGTGTATGGTATCTATGTCGCGACAGAATGTGGGTTGATCCCACGGCTTCGTATCATTCCGTTCTGAGTCGCTACACTGCAGACAGAGCCAACTCAAAATCGATTTCTAGCAGAGCAAGCTGGTTTATTCAGTTCAAGGTTGGATTAGCCCTGTAAGGCATGCGATAGATCTGTACACGCAAAAAAAAAATAATCACCATTCCCGCGTATCGTACGATGACTTTTATTAGTACCAACTAAATAATGTAACTATTATGTAAGACTCTTAAATTGAACATGTCCTAGCTATAGAGATTCATGTTTTTTTAATACGGCCTTGCAAAACGTGTAATAACGTAAAACATGTTTTACCTAACAGTTAATAAAACAAGAATAACTGATATTATCATACTAATTGTTTCTGCGATATGAAAACAAATGCCATTAAGTAAAATCAATCGCATAGGTAGGTACCTATATGGCAACTTAAACACAGTCAGGAGTCAAGTGAATTTAATAAAATTCTTATTATATACCTAGGTAGATTAACTTAAAGAGTATCCATGCGAGTATAGGTGATTCCGCCAATTTTGCAGGTTCGATACCGAACACGTTTTGTACAGATTTTTATAGACTAGTAAACTATTTTGTTTTCTCTTTGAAAAAAGGATAGAAGCTATTTCTGCAATTAAGTATGTGGGCATTTTTTACTTGGTTTTATTTCAATTCCATTGCATTTCTCAGTTAAGTTTACAGCTGTACCTATTTTGTTGCAACTTTCTAGTGCTTTGGCTATAACACGACTGTCTGGTGTCTGGAGTACTTTGGAGTGTGTCTGCTGCTGTTATATTAGACAAGGCTATATTAAGGTCTATAGAAAAGAAACTAGATATAATGAAAATTTAATTTATTTAAATAACCTTTAACTTACTGAGAATCCCATCACGCCGAGCCACATTAACCTATATATACAGTTCGGCCCGCTTACCCTATATGTACAACACGCGCGGGACAGGCTTCAATCACAGGAATATTATGCATGTGCCCTAGACCGGTGAGCCGACCTCTTCCTGGTACGATCTCGTGAGGTGTGCTGCGGCAGCTGTGAGATGCCGGAGGGAGCGGCGCAGGCCACGGAGGTGGCGCCGGCACGCGGCCGCGGCGCGCGCTGCCGACTCCCGCTCGTCCTCGCCCTCGATACCAGAGTCCCCGGCCGCGCTGGAGGCATCGCTTTCGGTGTCGCTGATCTCCGACACCCGCCTGCCTCGCTCCACGTGCACGTCTGTGTCTCCACTGGACCACAGCAGTTCAGTCTTCAAATCGTTCAGCATGGCGAACATGTTGAACGGGTCATCGTCTCCCTCCTGCGGCAAGTTCATCAGGCGGCTCGGCACGAGCACGGTCTCGTCCATCACATTCACCATTTTGACGAACTTCTCCATGTCATTGAGTATGCTCTGCTTTGAGAATTCAGTGTCATCGTGCCTAGCAATTTTGCGCAGGGTATTCCTGTAACAATAACAAAAGACATTTGAAATTTATATCATAAATATTTAGGCTTAGTTAGATAGATTAAATCTTGACCCTAAATACTGGTTTAAGTAGGTTCTTTACTTCACTAAAACTGAGTTGAATTGTTTTGGGCAATAAAAATAGCTTAGCATAAGCATGAATGCAGTATACATGCTTCCGCTGATCTATTTTTATCAAGAACAGCGATAATATATGAAATATTATATGATTGAATAATATGAAATTTGGCTTTTAGTCAATATTGCTTTTATTAAAAGTTTATATAAAAAAAAGTAACTTTCAGAGATAATAAAACAAATTTATAAAAACAATTATAGTACCATGAGATCTTTGCATTGTGTGATTGCATAAAGCTACTCTGGGTAATGCTTACAGTGTTTTAAAGAACAATTATCAATTTATTGCATTTGGGCACAAATTCATGTTGATCAATTGTTTCATAAAATGAAACAGCAGAAGCCACCCGGTGAAAGTGTGTTCAACAACAATAAGATTCACTAAGTGAGAGGTTGCCAATTTTAATGGTTGCAAATCTTATCTTACAGAACCTGTAAGTAATTGATTTAATAACCAAAAACTACTGACAGTGAATAAGCTATTACTCGGCTTTGAATTGTTGTACAAAACATATTCTAGCAAAAAAAAATCTATTAGATGTTCAATGACACAAGATTATTAATTACACTGCTTTGCAATCTGTAGTAGTTAAAAAAAAACAATATTACTACTGAAATTATACTACACTTTGATTGTATTTCTTTGTAACAGGCAGTTTCAATGTAAAGGACACAAAAAATGTAGGATAACTGGAATGCCAACAGGGTATTTCCAAAATGGTGGCTGCATAATTTTAAGGTTGTCTAACACTGTTCAACAGTAGAATGTGAAGTATGTTAATAAAAACAGAAATCAGAAATAACAAGGTTATTAGCTTGGTAATAATATTCAAGAACAGATAGTTACATAGTATAGTTACATTTTATATCGAATTATACAACAATATATTAGGGCAATGGTGTTTTATTTTTTTCAAGTTTGACCTTTTTTATTCTAAGAAATGCAGTGGAGTGACATAACATAGAAGATCACGAAATTTGTACTATTTAACTTTCTATTGAATATGTTAACATTAAAGTATTCACATGAGATAATGAACCACTTTAAAGAACTCTTGATGGCAAAGCAGCAATCCAATGATAGGAATAAATGCAATCCATGAAGTCACTTCATAGTTTCTGAGTCACACCGCGCACGCCCAGAACACAGGATAACCTCATCGATGAAAGCATTAGCATCTATATAACGGATCCCAGAAATCCTACTAATAGGCCAGCAAACATTTCTAGAAATATGTTAAGTTAAATTATGACTCGTCAGCAATGTGAAAGGTGCAAAAGATTCGATGCAATGACATCAAAAGTGTTTCAGATCTATCTGTTTCCTGCCACGCATCATTTTTTACACTAGCGTTACATATTCCAGAGAGCATCACAAACGCATAGAACTCATGGCCACACACAGGGGCATGCATTCGTGCAGTATCCAATCCATGCCCATCGATCGTAGTATAATGAAAATCAAACACTGCGTACCTGCTATTCTCCAATTTACTTGATATATCGGTATTGAAAGACATTTTCTCGTGTTATTTAACAATATTTAAATATCACTGAACACACACGCCCTAAAATTTCGTGATGTCACTACAGAATTGACGTTAACATGCGCGACTTGCGAAATAACGCGAACTGAAACTGAATGGCTCCGACAAGAAGCACCCGCACGCGACGGAGAGTTTTGACGTTTTGCTAGAGGTGGGGAGAATTCTCGTATTTATATGGCACGATCATACGATGCGGGGGAAGCGAACTTTGAAATTTATCAGTATAGGTATTATGGAATAACTATCTAATGATATGAATTAAATTGATGTTAATAAACACTACTAATGAAATAAATAGTTTTGTTGTTTAGCCGTAAGTAAAATGCTGGTTTCTGTCAAGAAAACAATGTTTGTTTAAATGTCCAGCGTTCAACCGGGCGCGTCCCACAAAAGTCACACCACATACAGAGCCGGTGATTGGTCAAACCAAACCCAAGGCGTTATTTTATTGGTTTGATTGCAGAGTTCATTGCGCGGGTAATTTAAAATTTGGCTATGAAGCCGGCTGTTCCATGTTCATTCTCCACATTACTTGATTATGGATTAATATTGTAAAATTAATGGTTTTGAGGATTTAGGAACGACTAAAAGCATTTTGATCACAGTTTTCAACTGAGACATCTAAAAAGATTTTATTTAGAACCAGCTACCTAACCTACCATCGCTTAACATAGAACAGAGGAGAATGGTAGAAAAAGAAAGGTTTAAAACCATACTTCTTACTCTAAGCTAAAATGAGGAAATTGCAATTGTTTTTATTTATACTTGTAGGTAGGTGTAACATAATATTTTTCATTAATTCTAAGCATACTTACGGGTATAAATAAGTTTTATTATTTTACCACTTGGTTACAAACCCTGAATTTACATAAGTAAGTACATACCTACTTTCTTTCAGTAAATAAGGTGAAAGGTCTTTGGAATACTTTTGTTATTGTATGCTAAGTGTAGAATATATTGTCCTTATTTACGTAGGTGGTAAATAAAGGTACTTGTAAGTAAGTAATTAAAATATTGGAATATTTACTACTAAATAGGTGCCTATTGATTTTTAATGAAATGTGTTTACGTAATTTGGTAAAAAACACAAAGGGTTTAATAAAATTGCTAAACGAGTGTTGAATTTCATATGTGTGTTTACCACTCGTGACAGTCCAGTAAGTAGGTAGGTACCTAGACTACCTACCTAGCAGTACGCTAATATATACCGTAACTACCTATTTGCGAAGAGATGGATAAGTTTCAAGTCAGAATTTTAATTTCTGTTTTTTTTAGGTACCTAGGTACGACACTCAAGTTATGAGCTCATTAATTATTTTCCATTACCATAAGGTAAATAAATATGATGGGGAGAGGGGTAAATTGATTCAACTTTGGAAAAGGATTCCTATCATCAATTGTGTCGCATGCATATTACATAATATAATGTAACATAAAAACAGCTTTTTATAATTTTTAATTGTCGACATTTGACAGGTCTTTTTATCAATTTCTGTATAGTGACCCCCTGCATTTCTATTGACCCCATTTTACCGTAAGGATCAACCCACTTATCTATTAATATAATAGTGAGCTCAGGTTTGGGCAAAACCTTTCTCGAACCTTGCTGGAGTGTGCTGTATTGCTTTGTATATCGAACGCGATAAATTTTGAGTGGATTAAACACAATTATTTTTATTGTGCATACAAAGTTGTGAGGTAATAAGGTTGTAGCATATACGGTAAACATCTATGTCCTATTTTTATTTGCACGAAAGAACTTTAAAGATTACCCTATAGTCCTTTTTTCTTGTCGGGGTAAAACGCAAATGACTTCAACCCACGCGTAGGGCACGGCGCCGGCGGGCGTGGGGATATGTCGGACTTGCACCGGCTAAAAACACCGTGGTCCCATCCTTGCCTGTGCGCGGCTTCGGCAGAAAAGTAGGTATAGACCTAGCCAAGTGTTGCTGGCGCCGAGATAAATTCTTCTATAGTGCCTATATTCTATGGCTATTCAATAATTGAGACGTATTTTCATAGAGCAACAAGCGCCAGCTAATTTTGTCTCATAGGTATGAACTGCATTCTAATTTTATTTTTAGCTGCCATCTTTACTGACAAGAATGCATTTTGCGTTCTATTGAATGAAAGGTTTAAAGAAATTTTACAGTAAATAAATTCTCAATGTATTAAAATAGGTTATTTATAGAAGCAACGAGCCTATTAATATAATTGGTTTGCCAAATCATTGAAAAATGACACGCGGCGACGCGACGTGCCTTTCAAGTTCATTGCCTTGCCGAATAGCCTGATCGTCACGTGATGTAGGTTCCACCTATGGGTTATTAAAGAACCGTAAGAGTTAGATTAAGTAGTAGGGCCATTTATACCTGAGTTTGGCGAAATCAAAAAAGGAGGGATAAGTTGTGTTTGTTGTTGTAAAAAAAGACGAAATTTAAAATAATAAAAAAATTGAAATTGACTGAAATTAAACTAACTGAAAATTAACAAATAAGTATTTTTTTTATTAGAAATAAGTAATCAGATGCCAACATTGTTTTTGAGGTTTCAGTTTGTTTTTTCAGTCGCCGACTTTTTTTCTTTGCGTTACATTTGGTGGTACTAAGATATTGTCTTGAAGTAGAAATTGTGGCAACCTCAAGTGTGTCAACTTTTATAATAATAACTAGGTCGTTCGAGTAATTACTGAGCTGTATATAAGTCAGTGTGGCGTTTGAACTTTTACAATACCTGGTTAAGCTATTCAGTGTTCTAAGGAAATTCTGTTTTGTTAAGTTGAAATATTGACTTGGGAAATTCCGTACCGTAACATGTGATAATAAGTCTTCAGTTGTTATTATTTCCTCTTCCATGTTTACTTATATTTTGGTTAGTTACCTACCAAAATATTAAGTTATTTATATTTATTTATTTTCAGCCATGATCATCTTATTGTAGGGCAAAGGCCTTCCTTTAGTTATTATTGGACTTAAATGATTTTATTATACTTATTTATATTTTTAATAAATCCGGACATTGCATTTTGTTCACCTGGTTAATAAACCTATTCCAAGGCGAACAAATTCCATTAGTTTTGTGCTCTCATATCACCTGTACGTACAATATATTAAAAAGTTAACTTAATTAATATTTATTGTACCTAATTGTACTTAAGTAATAGTTAAAATATTATATGAAAATATTTTGTTACACACAGTACAATTTTACTAGTATTAAATAAAAACCTTGTTTAAAAATAATAAATTAAACCAAAAATTTAAGTAGATCTGTAACTGTAACTGTAAATCAAAAAACCTTATTTAAATTCATATCATATCATTAGACAGGTAGTACGTACATATAAAAGTCCGTCAAATGTGGTAAATAAATATGATTGGGGGGTGAATAGACACTACTTTGGTAAATTACCTATTTAATTTTTTTATTGGTAAGCATGCATATACTTAATTTGACATTAAAACAGCTTTCTTACATTTTTTTATCGTTGAGAGTATGATCTCGTACCAAGTGGTACCTTTAATCTGTAAAATGTAAAAAACCACAATTCTCTATTTACCCCCTGCGTTTCTATGCACCCCATTATTTATATTTAAATAAATTAATTTTTGAATGTTTGGCAATAACAAAATAAATCGACTATTACTATTAAAAAAAACGAATAATTTATACTAGGACGTGAATTGAGGAGAATAATATTCCACGTTATTTACCATCACTTATGTGAAGAAAGTGAAATAAAGTATTCCTTAAGCAGGAGGTCGGTAAAAATAGTTACCTAAATAATTATGCTTGTATAGAGTATAGACCTATGAGACCTGCCTAGTAAGACCTTCTTTTATAAAAATCAAAAACTAAACGTAGATACAAGTAGTACCTCTAGTACACTTGACTTATACTTAGGAAAGTGTGTACAAAGTAAGAAGTTAAAATTAGTTAGTTAAACGGTTGTGATAATATTAAATTAACTATAAACTAAAATGTTTTAAGTGCAAATTTTCCAAACACCGTCACTTTAGAAATCTAAAAACAAAAACAGTGATGACGTTAAATTGACGACCACAGATGAAAAATATTATTAGCCGATAGAGATTTCATCAGATTATGTTTTAATATTGGAATCTCTAGAACATAACAATATCAATAATATTATTATGATTATTTATGATGCTATAACAAGCGTTATCCTCTTTAGAAATAAAGTCTGGATTAGTATAACATCTAGACTGTTTGGCTAGCTAATTACTGACGTCGTAAGTGTTAATGTTAACCAATACCCACGTGATGTGGCAAATTTAACTATAATTTCCTTGTTAATTTGTTATGAGATGAGAGCTTGGCATTTTTACGAAAATCGAACACGTTGGCATGTTCTAATTAAAAAAATTGAGATCCCGCTGAATCTCTTAAAGGAATCCTTGTTTTTTCTTTTCTTTTCCATTGCGATTTAGCCCAGTTAAAAAAGACATAATTTTAACTAAACTATAATAGTAGGTACTTATGAATATGTATAAAGATAAACTCAACGAATTGCCAATGACGTTTAGTTTTTGCGTCATTCTAATTTAAATGTGTTCTTATGAAAAAAAATACTTTTTCCTTGTTTCCTTTCCTGTTTTTCTAATTCAGACAATTAAAACCACAAACAAAAGTGGTGTGATTTTTATTAAGTAATCCCACAATTTACTTATCTCAAATAAATTATAGGACATTAAATTATGCAAAATAATATTTATATTGCCTAAACAAGTGTTATACGTTATACTTAATCGGGGAGGACTGTTGTCAAGTCAACATGTTGTTTATTCGCTGGGGGTTCGAGATATCGGGTTATCACAGTGCATGTCACGCCAAGTTCGCGTGGCCGACACACCCACACACTGCGTCATCAGTCATCACTCTACATGGATGTATGAAACGTATGCCCAGTATGTTCTCATACGCAGTTTCTATTTGCATAATGACACGGGTCGGCGCTGTGAGCTGATCTTTCTGCAGCTTGAATGGAACAGATAATGTTAGAGTGCGTAATGAGTGCAATGATGTCAATTTGTGCGCGAGTTGTTGCTTCCGTCTTTTGTTTGTAAATACAGTAGTATAGTGAAATTATTTACGGTTAGCTGTAGGCCAAAAAACATGAGTCCTATGGCCTATAAGTAGGTCTATAAATGTAGAACCCGACGGAGCTCCGCCGAGCATGCTTTAGCGAGCCCGGGACTTCGGCAAAGGCAAGGCCGGGACCAGGGTGTTTTTATTTGTTGCAAGTCCAACATATCCCCACGTCGCGAAGCCCTCGGTGTGGGTTAAAGTCATTAGAAGATCACCCGTAAAAAAATAAATACAAGTATTAGTAGGTACCATCTATCTACGTTTGCTATCATCCTAAATCATGAAGAAATAAGGGTAATTAAGTTCGAAGTTTTGTAAAAGTAGAGTCCTTTTACACCAACTGTCATTAACAGCAGGTACTATTATTATGGGTCGATTATAACTCTGATACTGTAATGCTTGCCTCATCTATTCATACCTTAGGTAATGTGTTAAGACTTTTAGGTAATTCATTAAGTCTAATTAGTACCTATTAAATTTATTAATATAATCGAGCGCATCCAAACAATTGCTAGGACGTGGCACCGTTTATAATATTGTTCTTAGTAAGAAGGTACAACATACTTAGGTAGGTACATATCTACTTTCACCGACACTGCAAGAATGATGAAAAATGAACGGAAAAAAAAATGTTTTGTTAATAAGCCAACTAGAATAATTTATCATCGAAAAGTTCCTAACTAAAGTCGAAGATTTTATGATCTATACTACGACAATTCGTGGTAGCTAAGCTCACGTTTTACGATGCCAGTCGGCATATAGTTTAGCGTGCTTTAGCTTCAAGAATGACGACTGCTAAATGTCAGAGACAGCGAAGGTTTGATACAATTTTGTTCATTCCGTATCAAAGAGTATAATAGTAATATGGGAGTTCCGTATTTAGTCGCTACAATTTTCATATTGTTATTGAAAAATACAGAAAAAAGTACGTTCACGTAGGTACCTATTTCGCGCTGAGTTGAACCTAACTCTTAAATTGTAAGATCAGAAAGTTACTAGAACGTTACACCAAGTGATAATTTATATATGCTTTTTTTATGGGTAATAACTTTAAACTATAAAATAATTTTAATACACTGTTTAACCGTACCTGCTAAAGGACATAAATCAAAAGTAAACTGAAGAATGACGTAAGCACATTTAACTCGAAAAGCAATAAAACAAATTTTCCTGTACTAACTTTTTCAGTAAAATAACTATAAATTGTGATTCAACTGTTCTTTAATCTTTAAATATAAGTAGGTAGTGTAATTTCATTTCCTAATTTAGGCAGAATAGTTAAATGCTTTTTACTGTTATATTCACAAGCAATTAATGGTAAATACGTAGTTAATGAACAGATGTCATAATTAGTTCCTTTCTAAGCAATTCCTAGAGATCAATCAGACTATACTACTACGAGATTATGCTGTCGATGCATATATGGAATTACCTAATTACTACAGACAGTTACAAACTGTTGTTTTCAATATCAGAACATTTTTGTTAAGGTTTCTACCATGGAATCTGTTTCTCTCTTTTCCACATCTGCCCTGTGTTTGGCTGCTAGGATCGGTTAGTCTTCTCGGTAGGAGTCTAGCTCGTCCCTCCACCTTCTTTTTTCGTCGCCCAGCAATTGGCCTTTGATCTATTAAACAAAAGGAGCTTATTAAATAGTTAGATAGAATATAAATAGATTGTATCCTCCTAAGACAACTATGAAAGTCCTGACCACTGTCATGTTGAACTCGCGTGCACTTCACAAGTTATTGTTTGTTTATTGATACATTAGTTGAGTTATTAATGCCATTCGATCAGTAAGATCAACACATTATCTATTTTATCGTTTGTTTACATTACAACCGGGCTGTCGTCGCCTACCTCACTAGAAGATTATGACAAGGAATAAGGCAAGTTTAATTCATAAATTCAAAGTCCAGCACCAGTTCGTTTCAGAGTATTTTAAAGGCAGCCAAAGAACTTTCGGTTTTTGTTACCATAAAGTAAAAAACAAAACTAAATAAAAAAAAACAGGAAAATTTTAGGTAGACAAACAAAATTTAGCTCATGAATGATTCAAGTTACAACTTAATCACTTTTCATCTTTTTATTGAAGAGATCAGTATCTGTACCATGAACCCTTAAAGCAGTGCTATTGCTGTTGTCGAAGTGAGATGCCGTATTATACTTCGTGTAACGGCATCTCGCTTCCACTTCATCTTAAGAGCGCAGATCTAGTTGGAAATTCAGTCGAACGACTGCTTTCAGATCCAGCTGTGTCTTAGTGCCTAATTTTTTACTACATTCATCGTTACACACATTAGCTTTGGTGCTTTATATCTTATTGCCTTGAGTAAGGTTGTGAATTTCTGGTAGACAGCTCACTGTGTCCAAGTAATTGATTTCAGTAAGTCTTAAAGCACGTAGTTAGTTTTTCTATTGCTCTGGCTAGAGGCCTTTAAGGTTCTCGCCAAAAGTCCAGTGAAGCAGTCAAAGCCTGCGCTCAGGCTAACTGCGTAAATCTATTAAAAAAAAAACAAGTCTTAAAGTGTCAATCAGCTAAGCAATGAAGGCATCAAAATAATGTATTAATATAAATATCTTTTTATCATCACGCTTGGTAAAGTTATCACTAAAGAACTATTACTTCATAGATTACTTTGTACCCACCTATAGCTAAATTTATACGAGTAGGCGCCAAGTCGTATCTTATCTCTAATTAAGTAATGATGTGAATGATGACATTTAAGTACTCCCTAGCTACAGAATAGTCACGTTAGTTAGATAGTCATTTGTCATTTGAATTTCTATTTATAATTATTGTTATCGTCATATCTGTATTATTTTAGGCTCGGGAAGACATTTTGCTGATAGAGGCGTAGTAACCAACTGCTATTAACTTATTCACATTAATATTTGGTATTGGGCACTTTTGGGACTAACTTCAACGAAACCTGTGCAACAGATGTTATCATCTTCTGCTTAGGTTTTGCCCAAGCTATGTTTGGTTGGAGTGGAGCTATGTGAACTAGGTAGCACAGTATCCCATAGTTAGACTACTGATGAAGATAAACAAAATTAAAAGCTAGTAAAAACTCGAATTGTACCTATTTCTTGTTATTGTTATTTGGTTATATACTTTTGACAATGATGATGATGAAAATGACGATTTTAGCTACCGAAACAACAATTTATTTTAGTTAGTAGGTAGGTATCTATCAGGTAGGTATTGTTTAAATCGTGCACAATGACCATCATTTGTTTTCTATTATCCTATTTACGTATCATTACAGAATGAAGCTGATGTAATGAATCACGAAGGAATATAAATTATTGCTATTATCTCCACGCACTTCAGATAAACTTAAATAATACTTTTAAAGTTGGTACCTCTTACATATACATTATATTTTTATGTTTACCTACTTACTTATATACATTATGTATTAAATATTATGTTGACCGTCACTATTTGCAAAAATGTCGACGCAAGGTTGTTGAACTTTAGTTTGATAGCAAATCTCGAAGTTTATTTTGATAGGCTTTTTAGACCGAGTTGCTTAGTGTGGTGACATTTCTGTACCTAAAAAAATTCTTACATTCATATACATTTAGATATATTGCGTCTAATCCAAAAATAAAAATTATGGACATGTTCCCAATCATAAGCAGATGGTTGGAACAAGGCAGGACGAGGACTGTTTTTATTTTCTCCGCTTATTTGGTAATGGTTCTTTGACCAATCCCCATCAATAAGATGGATTAAAAATTTAAGAATGCCTCGACCAATTTAAAAATGCTGAACAGATCTTCATAAATTTGCTAAGGACCATCTCGATCACGTCAGCTTTCAAACAAAAAAAAACGCCTCATTATAGGGTCATTCGTTTAGGAACTACGATGCCACAGACAGACACGTCGAACCTATAACACCCCTCTGTTTTCGGATCTATAAGGACGAGACTTTGTTAATTTGTGGTTTTGGGTTCTCTATGTTTAGTTTATTTTGGTTATAAAAAGGAAACCGCTTCATTGTAGTTAAATTTATCAATAATTATATTAAAGATAGAAAAAAAAACAACAATGTGGATGACGTCACAGTATCAATGGCCACAACAAGGTAATCGTGTGTACGATTGTAATTGACTCGCATTGATATGACTTCTTCAATTACAATAGAGTTTATGTCTACATAGTTCTAAGTACGTAGGTACCTACATGCCTGCCGAAGCCGCGTAGAATTTGCGTAAGCGACCCCACGGCTCCGGCAAAGGCAAGGACGGGACCGGGGTGTTTTTAGACGGTGCAAGTCCAACATCCCTACTCGGCGCTCGGAGCAGACTTGTTAAGAACTGCAATTCAGTAGCTACAATATAGTAAGTACCTATAAAAAATTAATTGTATTGCTGTCTAGATCAGGGGTTCCCAAACTTATTATGTCTACTGCCCACTTTGAGAATAAATTATATTTTAGCGTCCACATTTTTTCACCTACTTAAAAACCACTATAACTTCAAATTAAATTTATTATTGTGAGCTATATTAGCGGATATTCGATTTTATTTCTGGGTTCTTTAGCGCCCCCCTTTAGGCCTGCAGCGCCCACAAGGGGGCGTTATCGCCCACTTTGGGAAAGGCTGGTCTAGATAGACCGGATAGAGCCCTCTGGTTTAAAAAATTGATTATTAATATATTACGGTGATCTATCGGGACAATCTTTTGCCAACATCAGCGAGCGCGGGAAAAGGCCAAAGTTATAAATAGAACAGCGATCGTCCTTTATCATGACAGTCACCTAAGTACCTACCTATTTTGATTAGATTTAACCTATGAGAAACACTTTGTTCGGTCTATGGTAATGTCAGCATGATCTTTGGTATGATTTGGATTTTGTTAACAAAGACTTGCTCACAATTATATTTTGACTATTATTAAGAGAACAATTATGTTCTGTCTCTGTGTGCAAGTAAACCAATTCTGTTCGAACCAGTTTAATTAAACATAAATACTTAATATCTATCACTCAGGGTCGGGAGAACAACGCAAATAATAAGGTTAGATAAATCCGGATTTCGGTATCTAAATAAACAAAACCGGTATTATCTAGCCATATTGTTGATTTATTGTAGTTATCTGCAATGTCATCCAGTGTTTCCGGTAAAAAGCGGTTTTTTGGATAACGAACTTATTTTTTATTTTATTACTTGAATGAGTACTTATAGTGATTGTAATTTTCGCAAGTCATTGAGATGATCGAAGTAAATAGGATTCGTTACAAAACTGTCCTATAGTTGTGCAATCTGTTTGTTGTTGATATTTCAATTAATGTCAAGAATAGACAAAAGGTAACCCCTACTTAGTTACCTAGGTATTTTTTAAATAACCTAAGTAATTACTTAGCTTAGGTAATTTAAAAAACAATGTGTTAAAATTTAAAAAAATATTTCTTTGCAGCCAAACAGCCTACACATATTTACAGCCAAACCGTTCATACGGTTGAAAGGAAATATGTTTGTATCCATTTTACTAAGTATTTTTTTTTTCTAATAAACACCTTATCATGTCATTTTTTAATTTATAGTTTTTGTTTAAAACTAATAAAAACCGACTGACTGTCAGTAGTATTCGCGTGAGTACAGACGTTTAAACAGTTATCTATCAAAGTTAAAACACAAGTTGTACCTAGGTATTTACTCATTAAGTTTTTAAGGCAACAGGTTTAAGATAAAATTCTTAGTAATTTTTCGTATCGATGTTAGCAGAATGACAGTTCGGGCTTTAGCACTAGCCAATGAAATGTATAAAATGTTCATGTGCCTCTTCGTGTTTTTACACTTATCTTCAAATATTCCCAAATAGTTTTACTTAGGTATTATTTAAATCAAAGTCAAAATTAATATCCTTAACAAATGGTAGGTTTCGCTTGCGTTATATCCTACAAATAGTATACCTATGTTCTGATCTATTTTTTATATCTGCATGCAGAAAAAAAGGTCAAGAAATTCCATAACTTAATACACGTAAGAAAAACCCTTTGTAAAATAACATGAAAAAATCTTGGAAACTACCAAGATTGCAGTTAATGTATTAGTGTTCATAATTAAGTAATTAACGACGTAATTACCTACTTACTCTTAAATATCTACTAATTATTTGCATAGAGATTAACAACCGATAATGTTACACAATATTTACCTGTTTAATGTTTACACACATAAGTTTTAAATAAAAGCGAAACTGAAAAAGAAAAAGTATTTTTAGTACGAGATTATCTATAAATAGATTTTTAGTAACGTAAATAACTTGATCTTGAAATAGAACCTATGAATGAGGACACTGCATGCCATCTAGCGGCAAATTTTAGTACTACGATGTATACCATAGCTCTTAGAATTTGCCAAGAAGGTTTGGATTGTGTACACACACACACGGTACTTAAAGTTGTAACGGTGTTAACATAGATGGCGCTAACAAAGACTTCAAGTGTTTGATCAAATTGTAATAGATGTCGCTGAATGTCTAGCTGCGGCTAGAAAAAATACACATAACACACAACAGTTTACGTAGTCTTTATTGTAATATCCTTAATTAGCTAAATATTGCATTAACAATTATTTTTAATATACCTAATAACAGATTTTAATATAACGTATATCAAAATATATAGCAAGGGGTTGTTGAATTGGATATATTTTAGACTAGCCTTTTCCCGCGGCTCCGCCCGCGTACCGGTTATCGCGGCGAAAAAGTAGCCCATATCATGTCTTGTGATTCAAGCTTAATACATATCAAGTTTCATGAACAGCGGTTCAGCCGTGAAAGCATAACAGACAGATAGACCGACAGACAGGGGTCCATATTGGCTCACCTAAAGTTCTTTACCCGAAATTGTTCTTCCTAACGATTTGTAATCCGAATGATCACTCTTCCTAAAATTTTTCATCCTAAAGTTTTCATTCATACTATTTGTAGTGCTAACGGCGATGTTCATAAAACTCATGTTTCCGAAAATTTTAACTAATAATTTCATTAATGTAAATATATTTAAACTCCTACTGTTTTTTATCATAACGCTTTTATCCCTCAACATAATTACCATAATATTATGACTCATACTCAGAAAGAAACATTATACCAAGTGTAATGTTTCTTTTTGAATATTTTTGAAAACAACTTTTCAAAAATACCTACCAACCTGCCTAAGGGTCAGAAAAAAAATACCTACCAACCTAACCAAACGTGTCGGGGTTGGCAAAGTCGGTACTAAGAGTCAGAAAAAAAATACCTACCAACCTAACCAAACGTGTCGGGGTTGGCAAAGTCGGTACTAAGAGTCAGAAAAAAAATACCTACCAACCTAACCAAATGTGTCGGGGTTGGCAAAGTCGGTACTAAGGGTCAGAAAAAAAAATACCTACCTACCTAACCAAATGTGTCGGGGTTGGCAAAGTCAGCTCTAAGGGTCAGAAAAAAAAATACCTACCAACCTAACCAAATGTGTCAGGGTTGGCAAAGTCGGTACTAAGGGTCAGAAAAAAAAAATACCTACCAACCTAACCAAATGTGTCGGGGTTGGTAAAGTCAGTTCTAAGGGTCAGAAAAAAAATACCTACCAACCTAACCAAATGTGTCGGGGTTGGCAAAGCCGGTACTAAGGGTCAGAAAAAAAAATACCTACCAACCTAACCAAATGTGTCGGGGTTGGCAAAGTCGATTCTAAGCTACTGATTATTATGAATAAAAAGAAATCTAAACAAAAAAGATATGACTTTGAATAATAGTGTAAAAGAAGGTTATGTTGAGAAAATGTAGGAAAAAAAATAAAAGTATAATAGATGTTTATTGCTACTGACATTATGAAGTTAAATGGTTCGGAATTATGAACATTAGAGACAGAGTAGTTAGGAATTGTGATTGTTAGGATGAAAAATGTTAGGAAGAACATTTTCGGATTTCCAATTATCGGAGTTGAAATTTTAGGTGAACTTTGGCGCACCCCGACAGACAGAGTTATTTTCGTATTTGTAATATTAGTATAATAGATAGATACCTACTATTTCATCTGCAATAACGATTGCAGTGATTGGTTGCAGAATCTAAGTAGTTACCAGTCGGCCAGAAACTATTTAACAGGTAGGTACATTATTTAACTAATGGCTTACTATTTAATCTATGCAAGGGACAATGACGGTGATAGTTAAGAAGTTCAGTACTAATTAGAAATTATTATAATTATAAATAAAAATGGGTTAACTTGGGGAGCCATTAAGTTTTTATTAATGATTTTAAATAAAGCTGTATAAAAATATTCTTTAGAGAAGTCCAAAAAGTTTGTATTTAGTCAGAGGGACTTTATAGAAGACTATAAATCCAGTACTAGATCCCTTATTTATAAACATTTTGATATGGTTTACAACTTAGCAGGTAGTAAATTTAAATTCTGTTCTGTAGACAAAATTAAGTAAATAGTTGCTAAACACCGTCGAGATTTTTATAAATATAGCCAGTAAGTATATTACAAACATAATAAACAACTTTATTTCTCTTGGGTTCGGGCCTCACAAAAACAAATATACTGGCTTGTAACAATACCTTCTTACTTCCTTAGACGGGCGAGCTGTAATCACAAAAATGTTCCTGAAATGGTCGAACACCAAAACGTCAATCAGTTTTAAATAGCCGTTAAGTCTCATGCTGTCTCTTTAAGGTGTAAAGTAGCGTAAGATATTTAAGGACATTTAAGGACGTGTTAAAGTTAATTGGCATTTCAGTATTCGGGGGTTATTCAGTCACATCGCAATCCTAAACTCTTTTTCAATTTTAATTTTGCAAATCACAATAACCCAAAAAAAATACGCACCAATCTATCTGCCTATCCCATATTAGCGTGAAGTTAATTCATAGTACCGTTAAGTAAATACGAATAACACTTAATACAGATTCCGTGGCCAAAGTTTGCTGTCCCCATCGGAGCACTCTCTGCTTGCGATCGCTAATCAAATTAAGCTTGGGATACTATCTGCTGAGTAATATGGAGTACACTTTGTCTTATTGTTCCATGTTATTTAGTTATTATTAGCAGTAAGTTGTAACATTTACTGTTTTTGTTAGATATTAGAAACCAGTACTGTAGGAGATGCGACGCTGTGGACTGCGGAATTGTTGTGAATCCGGTGAGACTGAAAGCCAACCCTGGCTTAGGCTGGAAAAGGATAGGCGGAAATATCACATGGAAGGTTGCCATTATTTGTATTATATTTTTTTTAGACAGGAGCATCGTAAAATGCATATTAACATACCTAAGTATTTCGTCATGTTTTAAAAGAATGGTTAAACATAATATATTTGTTACAAAAAACCAGCAAGGTAAAGATTATTTGACTACGCTGTAACAATCGAAGAGCATTTACTAAGAGATAAAATTATAAACATTTATGTTAACCGAAGTTTTCTAGCAAGACCTTATCTAATGGGATAGATCACTATATTTTAAATGCCCCTGAGATAGGTTATGACTGCACGGATAGCCGATTGGTATGATGGTTCGATCGCCGCATGGGACAATATTTTGTGTGATCGACAAATGGGTGTTATACGTCTAGGTGTTCTTTGTGCATGTGATTTGTATGTTTATCAAACCCCCGCGACACAAGGATTCAATTCATTAGTGTGGAGTCGTTTTTAAATAAAACAAAATTAGACATTAACCAAAAACTCGCGAACATAAATTGATTTTAAATGTCTTATGACGTCATAATTTCGTGCATCTTGGGGACAAGCATGACGTTATTAACCCCACTCCTGAACTTTGATTCGCTATATCTACTTAGTGTTTCCATTTTTTTAAAACTCTTACCGATGGACGCTGATTTTGTCTTTTTACATCCGGTTACCTACCCATTAGAGGAGAGCCTCTAGACAAGTGGCATTTCGACAAGCGTTAACGATGATAGAAATCGCTTAAGTGACATTAAATGTATGGAAATGACATTTCATTTCGATAAGTCACGTGACTTGGACTTGTCACTTCCATACATTTGAACGATTCGATCAGCGTTATCGCTTGTCGAAATGTCACTTGTCTAGGGGGGCTGTAAATAGTAATTACTTCTCCATACTAATGTACTCGAGGGATATGCAGGCGATTTCAGTGGCGCGGGATATGAACGAGTGTGCAAACAAAACTGGACGCTCACTTTGATTCACATGAGAGCAAGCCACACAAAAATTATTACGTATTTTAGTTTAATTACTATCTGGCGTAAGCCCTTCACGATTGTACGTGTACCTATATTATGGAATATAGACTGGCCTATTGGGTTACACTTTGGGGTTTGGCGTAAATTAAATGGCAATATTTGGGTAATGAAATGGAATGGAATTAACTTTTGGATAGAGGTATTTTTGTCTAATTATATTTAAGTAGAAATAGAATTTTGAATCCGTGCAACTTAAGGCACAGATAACTTTATAGTTAGGTACTGTTAGATACTGTTGGAGGGTTGCAAAGCTCATATGTTTTAGAAAATGTGTTATAAAGTTGGATTATATTGTATTTGCAAACCTAAATAAAGTAGATATTTGTATAAGAATATAAGATTATAAAAAAAAAAAACAATATTGTTATTTGAAGTCTGTTCTAGTATGTGAAGACGAATAGGTATAGTTATTTAATTATTAAAAAAAGTAGTGAAAGTAATTTCCTAATCAATACAAAACAAAAACCCAAACTAATTATTACAATCTCCGTAATCCCACCGTATTACAGTAAGGACACTTCGAAACAGTTTCTTAACCTTGACCGCCAGAAAACATACCGTCAATCATGAAGAGCGATTGAGCTTATAAAGGGGAGAGTCCTCCACACACTTGTGACGTTGGCCACTTAACCGTCTGTCGCCACCCTTAGATATAAGGAGGTAACCCTTGTAATAGTCGCTCACCCTTGGCTCCGAAAGCTTCTTTGGTATTAGATGGTTAGGTACTGTTTTCTTGCATCCCTAGTTTAAAAGTATCGGTCAAGAAAAGACAAGAGGCAGTTTAGGGTTGACTTTTTCTTGGACTCTAAGAAATAAGGTTTCATACTTTCCATTATTCTATGGTACTTACCTGAACTGATAAGTGAGAGTCATCGTAATTAAATAGAGGAAAAATTCGAAAGAGGTTACATAATAGATATACACCTACACACATACATCTTCATGACATTACACATTATACCTACTTAAAATTTACTCTATTCTTTAGTTTTTCCGAATGATGTCACAATGTCCGAAAATTTGAATGACCTAAGTGAACTAATTCTTTATTTGGCTGTCCTACATACGTGAGTGGAGAGCATTTGATTTATTATTAAAGCAAGCGGGTCTAAAACCCAGGTGTTCCTCAGTCTGTACTAAGACTTAGTGAAGCTTAAGTTAAGCTCTGACGCGAGCATCTATCGCTAGATATAGCTCTATTTTACATAGTTTACACACACAAAATTTTGAAAGTTTACAATTATTATGTAAAGATTTTATAACCAATAACATTTTAAAACAAACCAACCTAATAATTCCATTTTATATCCCGCATTATCTGAATGAGAAAGGGAATCATAATAGAGTAAATTAATTATTCCGCCCACCGTCGAGAGCAATATCGGGTCTCTAAAGTCTCCTTAAATTTTCTAAACCCAGCTAAAATGAAATAGTCTCGAAGAAAAAGGGGTTTGTTTTAATGCCCATCAGAAAATAAATGCCCGGAGACAATAATGTGGGATTCGAACCGAGATATAAATTCCGAATAAAAATACTCTGCGATGTTGAGCGGGTTATAGTGTTGGGCTCTTTTTGTATTGTTTTTGTATCGATTGAATGTGTGGTGTTATTGTAATTTTAGAGGTTTGTCGAATGAAAATGGTTGAAATGTTAGGATGGTGATATACTCTGGTGTGTTTATGTGCGTTTTCGATTAGGATGACATTGTGTCGATTAAAAAGAATACGTAAAATTAATTTTTATTGCTAAGCGAAGTATCTAGATGCTGATTTTTTTTTGGGCTGAATTGTTTATATTTTTTCCAAACGTACTGATATCATATCAAAATTAGTTTACCTGTACTTCTTACCTAATGATTTCTGAGAATAACCAGGCTTTTATGTAGGTACTAAATTCGATTAGGAACGTTCTACTGATTCTAACTTGATGATTTTTGAAAACATCGATACTAAAATCTTGCGAGGCTACATCCCTACAGTACTAAGTCCGCGGCCGCGAAAGAGTTGCGACCAGCATAAACGTTGAGGCCGGATGAACAAATAAATGAGCCGGCGATCGATACGGCCGCCATCGGCGAAATAACTCGATTCCTTACAATAGCCACTCACCCCGGCCGACTTATAATCGATGTCCTTTGTTTTACTAAGATGTTTTGTATTAAGTGATCTTTTCTTGGCTCTTTAGATGAACATTTTAGAATTTGTAGATTCATTTGTTTCGTTTATGTGTATGGAAGGTTCGTTATAGTTGTAATATTTAGACCTATTCGGATTTTAGTACCTATATAAAATCTTAGTTCTCAATATGATTACTAACTATGTATTACTAATGAGAACTGTAACTTAATGGAATATCATTTACATTAGTATATGTATTTTAATTGGAACATATGGTTAAGGTAAACATTGAATCAGAGAACGTGTTCAAAGAACAATACATGAAGACACGTGCCGCGGCCGGTGATGCGTAAAAAAATCCGTCTCGGTGGAGTTCTGTGAACATTGTTGACACAGCTAAGTAGCCCCCGACGCCTCGCTTCATTTGCATTTCTCTTAATCTCCGTTATGAATAAAGAAAAATTCTTGGCGACGTTTTTAAGCGTTTCCAGAGGCCTTAGCGGCGCCCGCCTAATGAAGAGAAGCGGTGGGATTAGGCGCCGCCCGCGCCGCGCACTTTCGCGACATTACACTTTTAATTTGAACGAATCTTATTATTTTCTTTTGTTGATTTAAGCCCTCGAGTCGGGAGACGGGTCGAGACGTGACCTGCAGTGGAAAAATGCGATTGCCATCTAAAGCCAACCGTTTAAATGAACGAGATTGGAGCTTAAAAAGTATAATGGACGAGGGGGTGGCGGGGGGCGCGGGCGGCGATCTCGGGGGCGCAAGATGGCCGATTTGCGATTGAGATGAGACGCCCCCCGCCCCCACCCCGCAAAGATCAAGCAATATAATTAAGTCGTCCGATACATAAGTATCCGTCTACTTATGCTACATTTCTATCGGTAAGAACTCGCAAATTTTAATCGTATTATCAAGTAATTTATTGAAGAAGACACGCACATGAGTTGAAAACCTTGAAAGTTGAAGTAACATAAACAGCAAACATGAAAATAATTGAATCACAATGCTTGATGCACCGCTACGAACTCACTGAACAATTCGTAGCGACGTAGCACGCTAACAGTTTTCACATGAAACACTGCGCACTGAAAAATAATACAAAATTAAAAGCTTGTGCATGTATTGCATCTAGACGTGGCTTTATCCAACGTTTACGTATTCATAGTAACAGTCCAAGACTTACACAGGCACCACTCTTCATCTAACAAGAGAAGCTTTACTCAATTATTTTCACAGAATTAAAAGATCTTATCTGAGACTGTATACAAGGATATTTCTACCTTATACTCAAGTAATTAGGTGTATTTTTCAAAGAGCATCTTTAGTAGAGTTAAAGTGTTTTTGTTAGAATTGGCTAAAGGCTATACAGGTGGCGAGAAATCGCCGTCGCTTCAGATGACAAACCTGATCTGGTCACGTAATGAAAAATGACAAAACTGCACGGAGTCTCGCTTGGCTGCTTCAGATCTAAGGAATGAAAACGCTTACAATAGAAGGTATATTATATGCATAGGTATTTACCGCTGAGAAATACAGTTGTGTATAAATGTAATACATTCCAAATCGTTTTTGTAAAAATACGTTTAGGTACTAGTGAACTATGGCTATTAGAAAGTCACAAGTTCTGTTCGTTATAAGTTTATTACTAAGTTTGTTACTTGTTTCGAACTTCTAACAGCTCGGCCTAAATTGTGGGCCTGTTTGAGACCACAGCTCATCCAAAAGAAACACTACAAATGTCAATCGGGGAAGACGAAACAAAACGTAATAAAGCCTTTCCTTTGAAGAGCTCTAGAATAAGGAAAAGTTGTAAAGTATCCGAGGGGGGCGACCGCAACCCCACCTGCGGGGCCAAAAAATATGCCATAAATGAGTCGAAGGGGCCGCCTCTTCAGCCGCGAAATTTCAGCCATACTTGCAAACCTATAATCCCTCATAATCACCTTTACAAAGCAAAGATTAAAACCGATTCTCGCGCCCTCCGCCCACGCGCCCCGCCGCGCCCTGCCGCGCTTCGCCGCCGCTTTTATATGCGAGACAGCGAAAAGTAAGATTAAATCATTATTTTTCTTAAGCTCCTCTCGTTTTTTCTTCGCTCTACTGGAAGTTTTTTGCTTGGACTTTTGATGCGGACGATCAAAGACTTGTGTTCAAATTTACATAACATTCTTAAATAAATTGCGGGGCGGTTGGGGTGGCCCAATTGAACACGAATCACCCGGTGTTCTGTATAAACTTATTAATGCGAGTTCCGGGATTGATGCTTAATGTACTATTAATTTATTCCGCGGATTAGTCGAGTGCCATCGCATAATTTACGAACAAAGATGTTTTGCTTACAACTACATAAATCTATCTATAGACAATTACTACCCGTGTACAAGATTAACGGAACTGCTCTTAACTACTGCTAAAGGCTTCTTCTAAAATACATTCGCACACATATTTGTATTTTTTTTTCTTTTTTATAAAAAACGACTCCCGCACTAAGGAATTTAATCCTTGTGTCGCGGGGGGTTTCACAAACATTCAAATCACATGCACAAAGGACAGCCAGACTTGACACAAGTATTTGTGGATCACACAAATGCTTGTACCATGCATGCATTTATGTAGTTGACAAAAATCTCGCCGAATTAAACGATAGTATAAACAAATATAACCGATAATATGTGAAGTTGCGACAAAACTTACACGATTAGGCGTACAGTAAGTAAAATAGAAAAAGTCTCTGCAAACATTATCGTCTTAACAGATTCCTATTTGATTATTTAACAACACTTAATAAGTACTTATATTTCTTAAAAAAAATATTCTTTATATTCGTGACTGATGTCCAACTAACAATTAATTGTATGCGAAAGCTTAATAAGTAACTTTTTTACATTAAAAATAACAAAAGAAGGTAGGTACTTAATTAAAATCACAGATGGAACGCTTACAATGTTATTGATAAAAAGTTTTAGTTGATATCTTGGTTAATTAAATGTTGTTGAGATGTTCGACAGAGAAGTAATAATTGCTTTGTTTGATTGGTGATTTAGTCTAATAGTTACGACCTGACTACGTTGTATGACCTAGAAAAGTGTTTTTAGGTTATTATAAAGTAACACACTGAATAATAGATATAGGTATATTGAGTATATAATATGTAAGGTAAAGCTGAAGAAGACATCAAAATATTGTCTTAAAATGTGCACAACTACAAAATAAGCACTGGAAAGGGCACAGAACAAAAAGCAGAAAAAAAATCACATAAGACCGATCCTAATTACAAATGTATCTTCTTTTTTAATTATTATTTAGGTCATCATCTTTTCATCCCAAGAAATAAAAGCTACAATTATTTTATTTTAATAATTTACATATTTCTATTTTATTTCACGCTTGCAACAAAGAAAATTCTAACATAAAGCAAAAAGATCCTAGCTACATGTTAAAACATGTTAGAACTATAAAGTAGACCACAAAATTAAGGTCTTGTCGGTCGAGATCTTAAGTATGTTACATTAACACCTGTGCTTGGCACACAGACGTGGCGTATCCGCGTCTAACTTATCTTACTTAAGCCAAACTTGGTATTTAGTTAAACCTAAGCGTGTAAACTTGTTGTTCGTGCTCTGTTTAAGTGGCTGTTTGATTGTTCTAGGCGCAGGTAGTTGAGCCTGCATGAAATATGTGGCTACTTAGTATCGTTAAGCCAAGTTTACTCGGCCGCCATTAGTTTTACAAGTTACACGATGTTATACGATATATGTTGGTGTGTTTGACAAGAGCCGTAAAATTATTGTTCGATATGTGTATATTGTTTTATGTCGCCATAAGAATTGGTTTCGGTTACATGTTTGATTCACTTCGATAAGTAAAATATGTTAACGTGGATGTTAAGAGCATACTTTATGCCAAGTAACGTAATCGGAAAAAAGCCTGAATACTTAAAAAATAACAATCCATTTTTCTTCTCTTTTTAATAAAACGACTCCCGCACTAAGGAATTTAATCCTTGTGTCGCGGGGGTTTCACAAACATTCAAATGACATGCACAAAGAACACTAAAATTATTAAAGATAAAGTTGCGTTCTTTTAATGAATTGTAACTTTTTTATTCGATATTAATATTTAAATGCATAGTATAGGCATTTGTTTAGTAGATGTTCAACATTGTCTGGAAATTTTCATGTAAAAGACGGTTTATTGATTTTAGTCTTTATTGTGAAAAGATAAAAAAAAATAGAAGATCGGCGTCGTCTGCCCCTTTCGGTGCGCATATTAGTCCCAGCAGGGTTTTAATTTACGAAGTTATTGCGTACCACGTCGATTGCCAATAAGTAAACACCGCTACCAAAGTCGGAGTATTTAACTTAATTTTTGAGCTTCCAGCGGGGTTAATTGAGAGAGGCGCACTGGAATGTCGTCACAAAAGAAGCACTTAAACGAATGACGAACAACGGCACTCAACCGGCTCAAAATAAACTTATCTCGGCCGGGCAAGGGTTAAAATCATTTGGAGGCAAGGCACCAAGTAATTGTGAGGTGGGCGAGGGTTGATGCCGCTGATTCAATAACACGCCACTGTACCGATAATAATGTTATTTATCGAGTTTTTGAGCGCCGCGACGGATGCCCCAAGTAGCACCGCTACGTACTGTCTACGTATGTTCGTGCTCCTTGATGCTATTAGCCTAACAATGTTTAAACTCCTCTGTCTACCTCATTTATACCTTATTCGTTTACTTTATGTTTTTTAATATTGATTACACCGATAGCCGAGTGGTAAAGGTGCCGAAGGTTCGATCCCCGCATGAGAAAAGCGTTCGTGTGATCCATAAATGCCAGACATTTATGGATCACACGAACGCTGGTTTTTCTAGTTTTTCTGTAAGTCTGGGTGTTCTTTGTGCACGTGAATTGAATATTTGTAAAATTACCGCGACATAAGGCTTAAATTCCTTAGCGCGGGAGTCGTATTTATCTATATGTCGCTCATGTATGAAAGTGGCAGTTCTAAGTCACGTGACTTATCAAAATGGAATATCATTTGATTACCATACATTTAATGTCGTTAACGCTTGTAAAAAGACAATTTTCTACGTGGGCTGATTACGATAACATCGTTACCTTATCATTTCCTCTGACAACGAACAGTTGTCGTTTAGTCACCTAGGTGCGGAGTAACCCACAAGTTGAGGACAAAGCGGCATTGACAGGCGACAGTGCTAGTACAAGTGTATAATCTATGGCGATGCGATTGACAGACGCTATTGTGAAGTTGCCCGGTGCCTACTGTATTGTGGCGAGAATTGGCAGTGGCGACGTACAGGTCGAATTATCTTGCGTCTATGAAACCAATGACAGCTTAGAAAAGATCAGTCACCAAATATGTAGGTATAGTAAATTTTTTATTAGTAAAAGATAAAAAAAATATCATGAAATAATTTGTAAATGCTGAACGATTTTTTATTAAGTGTTTATTGGACGCTTTATTTCTTGTAATAGTTTCAAAATTATTCATAAGTTGACACACGTTTTTAAAATACACATAAAACTATAGAGGTCGGCTTTGATTAAGTCATTAAAGATTAATAAAAGTGTGGACTTAGCAAAAGTGTTTATTTATATTATAGTTAATATTGTTAATTAATGGTTAAATGAATGCAATTTCCTTTTTTTTGTTGAAAGTGTATATTTAGTATAGTTTGTATATACTTATAAACTTTGACGTATATTTATTTGAAAACAGAGTCTACCAACCTGTAGGTAAGTACTCTACAGTGCCTGTAATTTCATAAAAATTTTCCGAGATTGCAAATAAATAACCTATGTCGTTTACCAGATTTTTATTTACACAATCATGCATTTTTACAGATGCTTTAATTTATCAAATATTTTATTAATAATTTTAATTTATTCTCTGTCATCACATACGAAAAGAAGCTCTATAAGCCACAACTCAGTCTATACAATTCAATGACATTCGTTGTCATATCAGAAAAAATGATAAGTACTGTAACTTCATTAGGTTTTCGTAATGGCGTTGAATTAACATAATAAATCTGCGCACGGCCATCAATCAAGAGCGCCAGATGACTTTGAAAAGGCTTCTTAAGCCCTCACTTTCATCTTAACTTCCAGGAAAGACGTTACAATGATAATTATTTCTTTTTATTGTAGGAAACCTCGCGAAAATCGATGTTGTTTATGCTTTTTTTTTGTGAAATATTAATAGCTTGAACCAATGCCGTAGGCATACCGTAGACAGGTGAGGATATGCTAGACTTTCACCGACTAAAAAAATCCCTGGTCTCGTCTCTGCCCTTGGCCGGAGTCGCTTAATCGCAAGCTATATATTCTCTGCTCGACTGCGGCGATCCACAGTCCTGGTGGACTCCATCACGAGGTATGGATGTAAAGAGCCCACATCAAATAATAAAGGGAAATATTATCAATGTAAGGTAAGAAAAGGAAATCACAGACAGGATTAAAACATTGTGTGTTAATATTTATTTCTTAAGTATGTTTGTTTATACCTACCTATATCTGTCCTTCTCTATCTTCAGAGAATACTGTGTGATAATATTATACATATTTACAGTTGATTTTAGTGAAACAACAGTTGATCATTGATTTGCGTCGACACCATAATATGTTAGAAAACTAAGTCATGCGGCTCGTTGGTCTAGTGGTATGATTCTCGCTTTGGGTGCGAGAGGTCCCGGGTTCAAATCCTGGACGAGCCCTATTTCACTTTACGACGAAGATGTTATTATGTTTTTGTTGTTATTTTGATGAACTTTGTGATAAAAATACCATATACTTTGCTGAAAAAAGAATTCGATCGCACCTGTTTTCTCTGAAGGTTAATTGAGATTTTGTCGAAACTTTCCTTTCATTGACGCCCGATTCTAACTACGAAACTATTGGATCATGATAAGTAACCGTTTGATTTTGAAATTATTATTCAGGCGTTCCCAAAAAATACACCTCAGGAAACCATATAGGGTTAAATTTAGACTTGTGCGTTGTTCTCTCACAATATTTTCTGAGTTATCCCGACACCCCTGTAACTTGTATTTTACAGAACCTTAACACTTAATGTAGATAACTTCTAACTGAAGCAAAGTCAGACAAAGAAATGTAATCGTCACAAAAACATTATACAAATACAATTTACGCGGGTCGCTGTAAAATTTTCTCATTTGGAGTGGCGGCCGCTCATTTATGTAGTTTTAATTCCGCCATTCCTTAGCTCGAAGCCGGGATCTTATTTCATTAGCCGGCCGCGAGAGGGAGCCAGCCATTTAGCTCGCAAGCTACGATGCCGTTGTGGTGAGGCGTTAGTGGGAACTGCAGCGGGGTTTGGTTTTTAGGAAAATGTGTTATTGGGTTCGACTAATGGTTTGTATATTGATTTATAGAATATAGGTATTGGGGTAGTGGAGGAAAAGAACAAAGATGTAACGGTAGGTGAAAACATATGAGGCGAGTCTTCTCTTACGTATTTCTACTATCATGCTCTTAAACCAACTAGTTTTATATGTCAAATCAATAAAAATAAAAAACACTATTGACTACTCAAAAAAATACATTTTACTATTAAAACAAAATTTTCAGCAGATTTTTTAAATTTTAACTACTTTATTGACAAAGGTCATTTATGGCTATCAGTGGCTTTTTAAGAAGTCCGCCACTTGTACTGCTCCACGGGACTATCCTTATGTGTAAGTATCATAGATAATCAGCAATTATAACTACAGAAAAAGAAAAATACTAATTGAAGATGAACGAACCTCTTCAATAATCTAATACAGGTAGGAAGATGATGAAGTACCTATTTCGTTAAAGGCAAACTTTGAAACCGCGCCCGCTACCAGCTTCTCCTAGGCTCCTCTTTCACTGGTGCTCTTGTAAATACGACGAAATGGTACAGCTTTCTATATACTTGATCTGTTTATGTTTAAGTGGTCTGTGTCGCTTCTTATAATTAAATGCGACGAAATTACGCCGCTCTGTCATGTTAACCGGAGCTCACAATGTTGCTGCAACTTAGTTTAAACGAACGTTTGTCTCAAATAAAGTCAGTAATAAAGAGATGTGATCTATATCTTTTTATAACTATTTCTTGCCGAAGTAGACGTTTATAATGTCGTATAAATACTTGCATGCAGAAAATAATTCATCCATATATGTACGTGTCGTTACCTTTGCACAGAGGAATAATAGAATAAAATAATAATCAGAGTGTATTTTTAAGGTATTCTGAGAAAAAAGATTGCGGTTTTAATAGATTAAAAAACTTGAACTTTGTACGTTTTAAAATTAGACCAAAATAACAGTAAGTTTTCCAAAAGGTTCATATCACCGTTAATGTATGTTATTTATTATAATACCTATGTATATTCACCTTATTTCATAACTATCATAGTTCTGCGAATTCATACAATAAGCTGATTCTCGTGTAAGATTTTCCAGTTAACATAATATGAATATACAGATTTAGTGCTAAGTGCTAAGTGCTTTACAATTTGCTCGTTTGAGCCAACTGAGAGATTTTATTTTCAAAGCTTGAATAGTGTACACATGAGAGTAAAAATACCATGATAAAAAGTATAGTTAATTTATATCGTAATGTTATATTATAATAAATATGTTATATAGTAATGAGATAAAGGCATCACTTCTTAGAAACCGTCTTTAATTGTTTTTTCATATTAAAACTTAATTAAAAATAGGTACCTGTTAAAATTTCATTCGAAGTCATATAACAATGACAATGCCTAGTCGTCATTAGAAGTGCTAGCCGACTTTTTCGAAGCTTTTATTCTTAAAGCCACAAAAATTACGAGGCTTACGAAACCATTGTGAGTGTACCGCCTGTCATCCTCTGATTGATGTTATTTTTAATTACAATTTTTAATGTCAACAATCTATAAATCTTAGTGCTTAAAAAACGTAATAAAATATTCATAAAAACGGTTTGTTGGGAGCGCTACGCTTTTATTGAATTATATTGGGAATACAGACCAGTTACTTCTTTTGTATTGATTAATTATATTAGTCTTGTTTTCATACTTATCTTATAGAAATATATGCTTTATTAAACGTACTAAGTAGGCTCAAGTTCGACGTAGTTAAAGAGATTGAGATGTTGAAATACAGTTAATCTGATTATAGACGGGGAAATTGATCGACGTCGAATATTTCAGTGGTAATAAAAAGTAATGTCTGTATTTAGGTTGTTGACGTGCCTTTATTTAGGCTTAGCAGTGAAACAGACACGTGTATGTACTTATTTGGAAATTATACCCTTACCTACCTACTTTGAGTAATTTTAGTAAGATAATTGGAGAGCCAAGTACCTATCTTTATTTATACTCCTTTATATATTTAAATGACTAACTTAAATATATAAATTAATTAAACTTATAATTGTGCATTTTGTTTTTATAGGAACATATAAAATGAATTATTTTATTCGAAATAAGGAGACTAAACATCTCAGACTTTAATTCAAAATGGAGGTGAAGGCGTCGCCGCTTGTTTTTGCGGCGAGTTGACTCTAAAATTTACGATTGTAAATAGGGCATTCCGTTTGTTTACTTATGACCGAGTAATTCGTTGAATCCGTATAATTACCGGCATTAAGATGATTCCAGTTCCCTCGAACAAAACGAAGTACCCCCTAAGTAATGTTAAAACATTCAAATGTCCGCCTACTTCGCGAGGCGTCTTATACTTGAGGTTATAAATTTTCGGACTGGCGCAGAGATTACAACTGTTAAAAGTAAATAGATTGCACGAGTGTAAAACAGGGCTCGTCCGGGATTTGAACCCGGGACCTCTCACACCCAAAGCGAGAATCATACCACTAGACCAACGAGCCGTTTTCTTTTGTTTTCAAGAAACGGTATGAGAGACGCTCTACATTACTTTTTCTTTAACTATATTCAACACGATATCCAGTTATTGACAATATGTGATATCATGCCTTAGCTACAAGAAATATTATTAACGATGAACTTAAAGTCTGTGTTATTTAGAAACACCAGACAAGCGGCTTGTTGCGACCGAAGTTAATAACTTATCAATTTGACTGAGGTAAGAATTTAATATGGATTGTTTGATGCTTATGTCAAATGTCAATTCTAGTAACGAAAACCACAGATAAATAACTTGCTATTTTTGGATACTAGACTATTTTTCACGTCTTACAATTATTACTCTATTTTGAGTGCAAGAACGTGATAAAATTTGGAACTCTTTTATAAACTCTTTACACATAAAAGTCCTGCTTCTCTAACCAAGTGACACTTCTAAAAGCGTTAACGCTAATCAAATCGCTCAAATGTATGTAAGTGACAAGCCTAAATCACGTGACTTATCGAATTGAAATGTCATTTCAATACATTTAATGTCATTTTTGCGATTTGTACCATCGTTAATTCGCTTGTAGAAAGTCACTTGGATACATCGGCTGTTCCCATCTTCTATGGGTAAGTGTAGTTATTCTTATAAAATTGTTAAGTAAATATTTTGTAAAATTGTGATCGGATGGGAATAAGCATTGAGCAGTTACTTAGACCTCGTACCTAAAGGTCCATTGAGTGTTGAGCATTGGTTATTAAATTATCTGTGCCCCTGCTCGGTGTATCATGATATTAATCGCTATATTACTGTTCAGGGACTTGCAGATGACAATATTAGCGGTACTAAGGACAGGGCTGTCACTGCAATCGATTTTGTATGTTTGTTACTTTTATTATGTACTTTTTTGTTTGGTGTTTTATAAATTTATTCATATTGGGTTTAGTACTTATGTTTGATTAACTTATGTTTCAACACGAATGAAAGACTCAAACTATCCCAGTCCATTTGTTTATCTTTCCTACTATGAAGTCGTTTTTATAACTTTTCAATTATCAAAGTTTTTTTTATATTCTATGAAATGTGCAGCAAAATAAATAAATATATTAAACAAATTATTTAAATTCAAACACCGTAAAGTAAATAAACTCCCACTACGCAATTTAAAACGTTGTGGCATTTACACTTTTGCGATTTTATTTCTTTTTAATGTCAGTACCTAGATGAGTAAAGCTGAATAACATTTGTAAAGATCAGATACAAGTTGTATTAGGGCGCAAATGTATCACCCCTACGATTTGATCGTTATAAGGCGGCCGCTAAAATGTTGCATGAGGAAATATTTTTTTACCCATTTTTTAAATTAACGTTGATACTTATGGTAAACAACGTACGTATACATTTTAAAAGAATACAAAGCCTTTGGTATTAAAACGAACAGTTCTTGACATAGGTTATGATCATTTACGTTTGATTAGACTCCCAAAATGCAAAAACGGCGAAAGTAGAGTTATGATAGTAATATGCACCTAAAATAGTTCATATCCTCAAAATCTCTTTTGCTTTCGATGTTTCATAATAATAAAAGAAAATCTATCTAGTTTAAAAAAATATTTTCTAAAGCCAACAATTAAAATACAATATTGCAGTATGCTTCAATATGTCTTGGATATCTTATTTCGTCCATATACACTTAAAACCAAACTAAACTCTTAACTAATAAAATCTCTAAATAATAACGTCAAAAAATTCAAACTTTCTAATTGATAACATCCAAACACATTTTTTTTTAAATCTTACGAAAAGTTAATCAGATATCTATTGCGTAACAAAAGCGTCATTTTAAGTCGCCGCTTCTTCGCTCCGATTGATAGGAAACGGAGCGATCCTTCAGAGGAAAAATGTAGCGGCTAATGATTTGCTAACGACGATATTTATATTTTAATGCAGTCCTGAGCACAGTTTATTTCCTTTGAGGACGTTTGCTGATCAATTCACTAAGATCCCGCCATGTTGTTTGTATTCTCGAATGTTCTCGTTCTGGAGTTGTGTGAGGTTTTATCCTTTTCCATCCTTTGAGGGATTTTTTTGATATCTGTTTATTAGCAGAGTATTTACGTAGGTAGAAATCAGCTATTTCTTGTTCTATCAAATACTTCTGGTTGAATTTAGTTATTAAATATGTATGTATAGGAGTTTTTTTCATTAATGAGCATTTGTGTCGATCAAACCATTAATAAAAAAGGTTGAATTCTACAGAAAATAACTCCATGATTTTTTGAGTTGCCACTAAATATACTTATCAATATTTTGGTTTGTGGATTTGTCATTACTAAAATAAAAACATCGGGCTCGTCCGGGATTCGAACCCGGGGCCTCTCGCACCCAAAGCGAGAATCATACCACTAGACCAACGAGCCGCTTGTAGGTTGTATCTAATAGAATAATAGGATTGTGTTCACGTAACTGATCATCAAACAGCCATACCCCATTAAGTCATACTTTATAATACTTTAGCAGCGAACTCCACGTATAACATACCTTTTTGCAAAATAAAAGAAGACTCGAAGTTTAGCACAAAAATAGAATAAACAAAAGAGATTGATCAATAGTTGTATTTTTCTTCAAAACTTATTACAAAAGGTTAATAAACTTAAGTCTAACAAACATTTATTTTATCGATTCAGTGTTATCCAACCGAATAGATGTAAAATTGCAGAAAAATATCAGCATAAACGTCGGTAAAGTACCTATTCAATTCATTTGCGTGTAAAACATATGGATGCAGAAGACACTTACATCTCACGACACGATATCGTGACGACTTATGAAAGTCTTCGAAAATGTTCATCTAATCCAGCTAGTTGGTTATTGAATCTTGGTGAGTTTTTGAACTGTTATGTCTGATAACTGAGAAAGCACATTTGTTTGCGTTAAAAAGTATTCCTAGTTTTCCTATACTAGTTCATCCAGACAGCTATTCATGAAATGTACTGAGAATTATGAAGTATCCTTTCGAAAGAAACGCCATAGATAGCATCTTGAGCTGGGTAAATAAACAAAACGTTCCAAGAATAACTTAATAAACACCGCTCCACCGTTTCTAAACGTGCGCTTACCGGTTACGGTTACGGTTAACTAAAATCGGACAATTCTTAGTTTCTATACAATTTTTGTCGTGTAGTCACACTGTAATATGCATTTTTGCCAACGTATCTATATAATAATTTTCTAGCCCCCTAAGTTAGTGGCATAGATTAACGGCATAAATAAATACAAGCGTCAAAAAATATCGTGTGATCTAAAAGTCTTGACAAACGTGTCGCGTTTTCCCCATCTTTCTCCAAGTAAGTAAAACACAGTAGGTACAACATTCTTATTGCGAGTATTGGTTCATACTCATAACATGGAATCTGGAAATTATTTGAGACCCGCCATCTGCGGCCCGTTCCGCTTTGGAAAATAATAAAGTTCCGTTTAAACGCAATTCGTATGTGAGATACGACGAATGAGGCGTAATAAAGTGAATTAGGAGAAATGTATTGCTAATAGAAACAAATGAGACGGACGGTTTTCTTTGTCGATATATACGCAGATGTGATTTTAGTTGGATTCGCTGTGACTTGTTTGTTTACATTTCTTTTGGTTCTGTTGAAGGACCTATGTTTTTAGACTTCGACATTCTGTACAAAGTGTACGGACATTTACGCTTTTATTATTGTAGGCTTTGTAGATGAACGCCGAAGGATTTTATTCTATAAAATAATTTTATTCTATTATATAATGCTCTTACTCTATACTTAAGATAATACATAAGTTGGGATAGCCAAAAAATAGCTTCTGCTAGAACTAAACTTTAAAAAAGAATTGCGTAGAATTTTTCATTCACTACAAATTGCCTGTTTAATGATGCTAATATTTGCGGATGAAAAAAAAATGTCACTATCAAATGTCCAACTATATATATATAAGTTAGTAATCGCCAAAACGTGTTTTAAAAATACAAATTACAGGTATCGGATTTTTAGTTAAAAGTAAAGGAAAAAATCCTAGTTAAATATCCTCTCCTAGCACCAAATTTTCACATTCTAGGTCGACGGGAAGTACCCTTTTAGGTTTTGAGTATTTTTCATTTGCGTTGACATAAAAGCTTAAATTATTTATTGCATCAAAATTTCGTAGCCTGGAGTAGTTGATATCATTTTCATCATGACACCATAAGTGCTGAGAAAAATATTCTTGAAAGACAGACAGACGGACAACAACGTGATCCTATAAGTGTTCCCTTTTGCCTTTTGAGGTTAGGAACCCTAAAACGTATTAAATTCATTACTCGCTTGCTCATTGCAAATTACAAGGTTGATATTATCGTTACATTTTAATGATTAATCGCAAGTAATAATTAAGAGGTATGTAAAGGTACCAATTTACTAATAATAATTATAGTTCTTTAAATTTTTTCTTGACGATTGTGTTATTTGCAAAATTAGATAGTTGATGAACTAATTAGTTTGAAGTCACGCTGTAATTTGGTAGGTATTTAAAAATGGATGATTAAGTTATACTTTAGCATAACTTTGATTTACCAAACAAACGGCTCGTTGGTCTAGTGGTATGATTCTCGCTTTGGGTGCGAGAGGTCCCGGGTTCAAATCCCGGACGTGCCCTCTTTTGATGATGATTATGAAAATCAACATAGCAAAATAACCTCCATTACAACTAAACAATGAACACAAACACTTTCGACTTGGTTATACGAAACATAAATTCGTTTATGTTTTTGATGAGATCAAAAATCAAAGTTATTTTAAGGATATTTCTTCATTTAAAGGACGATTCTTCTTGGAACACTTAACTTATAAAAATTAAGCAGGTAGGTATTAATTTTGTCTATTCGCACGTTACTAGATTATTTGTTTAGAGGCAAGAAACGGGTCAACAATAATAGGCCGCAGTGGACAAATAGCAAGTCATATTTAAGATGGCGTATACACGCGTAGACGCGGCAAGCGATTCATCTAAATGTTAGGTACGAAGACATAAAAATTTGCGGATTCTAATGGACCTTAATGCAATTATAATATTGTGTGTTAGTTAAGAAAGCTTTCTGTTAATGTTTGAAATGCATATTTTATATTTTAATATAGAAAATAAGAGAAATCGCATTTACCTTGAATTTTAAATTTAAGTTATATATTTAAATATTTATAATGTTTCTCTTACTTAGGTACTCCTTACAGCTCTCTAACTAATACTCATGAAGACTTAACTATAGCTTATTTAGACGGTGCAAGAAATATCGTGCGGATTGCGGTACATTGCCTTCTATGATTGATTTCTAGACTGCACGGATAGCCGAGTAGTAGGTCACTATGCCAGTTACCACTGTGCGCGACGGGCCGCGGGTTCGATCCTCGCACGGGACAAGCACTGGTTTGTTCCACAAATGCTTGTTGTAAAACCCGCGACACTATGATTAAATGCTTTAGTGCGGGAGTAGTTTTTTTTTAAACAAAATAAAACATATGTCTCCATAGCCGTTAGGTCCGCATTGTAACGCAACTCACGCAACATTTCTCGAATCGTCCAACTAAGGCCTTATTTCTCTTGACGTGACTTAAGAATATTTGACAGGATCGTCATTTTTTTATCTATTTTGTAAGAAGCGTATACCTAATTATGATTTTATTTGTAACTTATTTTGTTGACACCCAGCAGCAATATTTTTGTCGTAAATGCAAATTATACGCACAATTAAATAATTACTTGCCCTGTCTATAAGAATTTCGTTGCTAGTCTTACCTGTACAGGCAGGTATTCACGCGGCCCGAATTTCCCGGAATCCGGCGATGATCCACCGACTCCGACCTTAGCGAGGCAACTTCATTCAACAACACCATCTCAAATATGAACTCTACACTCCTCTACAAATGGTTGGAAATTGAAAGTTGTATGCAAAGGTAGTTATGTGGTATTGGATTGCAGCGTGTCATAGTTTCTTCGATAAGATTGATCGAGTGGGGTAAGGAGACCAGATAATCTGTTCTTGAGATAAAAAATCGGTGACTTGTCAAATTCATCGCATTCTATACGGAGATTTTGGATCGGGCATCGGTCTCCCGATTGGTCTCGCGTGTTTAACATCCGATGAATTTGTAGCGATCACTGTTTAAAACGTTTGGTAACTTAAATTTACTTTTAGGATTTAAGGACACTTAGCTTTATTCTGTGGACATAAGCTATCCTCACGGATATCACATCGTAGATTATACATAGGAACATGAGGGTTGCACACTCCAGTTTGCTCCTTTCCTTACCTACTACAGCAATGGCCTAGAATAGGATCTGAATTCTACTAAGCCGTTAGCTGTTACAAGTTAGACTGAGATAGTGCGGGCTTGATTAGGTTTACTCCATGATTCTATATTTGGTTTGGTTTTGGCTATACCAGCTGTTTCACGCGGCTTCGCTCCGCTCCGGCCCGCGTGGATATCGGTTATCGCGGCAAAAAGTAGCCTATGTCCTTTCTCAGGCTCTAGACTAGCTTGCCTCTTTTAAATCAGTTAAGTAGTTTTGGTGTAATGCGTGACAGACAGAGTTACTTTCGCATTTATAATATTAGTAAGGATTTGGTTGTTTATAAGAGGAATCAATACTAAAAGTTCTAATACAGTTATTATTTTCATATAAAAATGTAAACCATTAAAATTAGAGCTATGTAACAAAAATATCATCAAAATATGTTCTATAGATTCTGAGAACAACGATTACAAACACACACGCAACATTTGGTCTTTCATCGTGGGTAAAATTAAACAGTGTCGTTATAGATGTGTGAATCTTCGAGTCAACTCAAATCCAACTCATAAACCTCAGGTAAGTAAAAGTCAAAATTCGAATGACATTTCATTAATTATAATCCCAAAATCTGTTTATTTTTTAACTCTATAGTGATCCCTGATTCGCAGCGGGTACCAACATTTCTTACAAAACCCCCAATGCAATTTAGACTCTATCTTTTGGGTATACAGAAGGGATTTCTCTGAGGGACGTTGTCAAGAATTGGTCATTGTATCGTGATTGAAATCCGTTTCTTGCGATATTTTTTTTGTGACTTAAGGATTATTGATGATTATGCGATTACTTGGCGTTAAATGTTGGGGCTGAGATGCAATCGGCCACCACTGGATATCTAATACAATTCTTTAAGTGTCTTAATATTCATTTGTGCCGGGATACTACTGCTGTTCTTATGTTTCTGATTTGACGATGTTTTTTTTAAATATAGGTATAAAATACATATATTTCCGAGGTTAATATCTTGGAAATACACGTTTTAATATACTTAATATAGGCATACTATTCAGTAATAGGCTACTGGATAATTCTAGTTCCTATTAGTACTTTGATGGGCATTTATAAAAAAGGTTTTTCTTTTTAGATCTCTGATAATAAGAAATTTTAAGTTCTGTATTGTACTGGCCCTGTAGCCAAAGACATTACTACTAGCGTTAACGATGATAGAAATCTATACTAATATTATAAAGCTGAAGAGTTTGTTTGTTTGTTTGTTTGTTTGTTTATTTGTTTGTTTGAACGCGCTAATCTCAGGAACTACTGATTCGAATTGAATAATTCTTTTTGTGTTGGATAGTCCGTTTATTGAGGAAGGCTATAGGCTATATAACATCACGCTACGACCAATAGGAGCGGAGCATAAATGAAAAATGTTGCAAAAATGAAAAACCGTTGAAACTAAAACACGCGAACAAAGTCGCGGGGGACAGCTAGTTGCTTAATATAATTTTCATTTCGATAAGTTACATGACCTAAATTTGTCACTTCCATACATTTGAGCGTTTCGTTCAGCGTTAACGCATTTTCTGAAAATCACGACAAAGAAATGTAATCATCGAATATTATTATATGAAGGTAAGTAGATTATCTACAATTTTAATAGAGTACAATTTTAATAGAGTCCTTCTTGTTTTACTTCTCTTTACGCATCCAGTCAAACCTCTCATCATTTTTTCCTTCTTTTATGATTCTAATATGAGATGTGAACGTATTATCTTCATGTTTCTTAGGCGCCTAGTATTCTGGTAAGTAGAACATTTATAAGTGGCGTTCGTATCCTCAAAGGTCACCGTTATACATGTTGTATAATCTTCCATCGGGTGATAACTCGGGGGGTGAGTACAACTCCCCTTCCCCCAGTCCTCGCGGAACTGTCTCACAATATGAGCACGGTTAGATTAACTCTGATGTTCTACTTACGTAACGAAGAGTTTCATATAGAAGTGTGTGAGATTGGCAGCGTTTAGTCTTGGAACATATTTTTAATAGAACAGTTTCTAATGGAGTGTGCGGTATCGCACTGGCTTCAAAAGTCTCTCTTACAACTGCTATCGCAAGACTACATTACTTTTATAACTTACTAGGTGTTTCCCACGGCTCCACCCGCATGGATGTCGGTTAATGCCTTTGTCCTTTCTCAGGCTCTAGAATATCTGTATACCTAATTTAATTTAAATCGGTTCGGTAGTTTTGGCGTGAAAGCCGGACAGACAGACAAAGTTACTTTCGCATTTATAATATTAGTAAAGATAATTTAACAGGACTAGCCATGTCTAGTAATTATCGAATACTTTAAAACTAAATGCTTACTTCAGTGTATAACTGCTATTCAACTGAAGCTAATATATAATTTTTCTTCACCATTATTTTGACCGTCAGAATGGATACCAGTCAAATTCAGAAATAGAAAGTTTGCTTGGAGACCGAGTATCGTCACAATTTTACAATTTTTTTCTTTATTTTTCTGCCATCACACCTGTGCCTTTACTCTTCAATTAATTTTAATTCCAATACAATGTCAATGCAAAATTGTCGTTAGTTTACCAGACACGTGATGCAGTTATATAAAAAAGTACTGTCAATGGAAGGAACTAACTTGAATCTAAAGTATACTTTGAACTGAGTGTTGGTTGTGTGCCTGCTAAATGAATAACAATTTTGCATTGGCATTGTATTAGAATGCGAAATTGCAAAACGTGGCAATACCGCCAGCCTTTTGGGAACACTTCCAGTAGACAGTGATGTAAACGAATTTTTTTAAAGCCATATTTTATTTTAAGCTTTTTTGTTTTAATTAGATTAGTTTATTTTGTAATTTCTTTTGTGTATTGTAGTTACGTTTCTTAGAATTAATTTAATATTGTATTAGAATTAAAATTAATTCAAGAGTAAACCCTCTGTTTACAGCGTATTCTGAAGAATGCTGATGATGTTTCAGTTTTTCACTGATTTTAACAAGACAAGAAAGAACAATAGGTCTAGAAGTGATGAGTACAAAGGTATTTAGTATATAAAGGTTGTTGTTTTTTTATTGCTACCAAGACGTAGTTATAGTTGAGTTAAGTAGGTTTAAGTGGCTAGAATAGCAGAAGACGAGAGTCTTGTAAAGGTTTTTGTACGTTCATTATAAAGATCACAATTCTCTGAATTTTTGCAATAAAAGTTAAAGAGTTCTTACGCTTAATGAGGGACGATGTGTAGAGGACTTATATAAAGAGTTTAAGAGGCAATGCAGATAATTGTTATAAATAGATATTATGTTTTATTTTTCTTTAAAACTATTCAGATTTCAATAACAATCGTGCTCGTCTCCTGAATAACCGAGTTTTAGTTTGAGTTTGAATTTGAAACTGACTGCGGTAACAACTCCAATTACCACTATACGCGTCGTGCTACGGGTTCGATCCTCGGATTGGGCAAGCATTTGTGTGATAAAAAAATCCTTGGTCCAAGTCTGAGTGTTCTTTGTGCTTGTGATTTCAATGTTTGTAAAATCTCCCGCGACACAAAGATACCTTAGTGCGGATCACGTATAACATAAAAAAATTGGACTGGTAAAGGGTATCCTGGTAAGTATTTGTTCACATGGTTAGTTCAGAACATAGTTTCAGGTCCGAGTTCTATGTTTTGTAGGTATCTGCTCCCCAATAAACTTCTGAGGGGACATTAAACCAACTGCATTCGGTCGCTTTAAACTAGGGAAGATCTTTGCTCAGCTGTGGAATAGATCTAATAACTAAAAAAAAAATAGGAAAACCCCAAAATTTTTAGAAAATTGCTGATTATTTTCAAAATGATGAATATATCTTCATAAGTTATAGTCGACAACCATGTCGATTACGTCATCTTTATCATTCTATTCGTTTAGGAGCTACGTTGCCACAGACAGGCACGTTTACCTTATGTATAGGTATAACACCCCTCTTTTTGCGTCGGGCGTTAAAAATAGATCGCCTAATATTCCATATCATTTTACGGATCAAAACTATTAATAAAAGAGATGAAGTGTAAATACTTTTTTTAAGATTTTAGAAGACATATAACCATATATTCTGTTCATCTTTTTTAAACATTTATATATTTCAGTAAAATTCAGATTAAAAGTTAGCGTCGAGACGTAATGGCTGCCAAAAGCTGCTCTTATTTTCCTTTTTTTTAGAATTACTTTGTTCTGTCTATATTTGTATTATTGTTATCATTACGTAAACTAGTTGTATTCTAGTCTGAGAGTCTGCGACCATGAACACACAATGATCAGTTCAAAGTCACCCGTCAGTCATCCGACTAATAATTCATGATTGTTCTGATTCTTATTAACATTCTGTATGGATGCCTTCCTTATAGCTATAACTATTATACGTACAAATATAAGTAACTGTAGTATAGAGGTAATTTTAATTCCGGAGTATATTTTAGTTAAGAATATTTTGTGTAGTGTTGCTTGACTAAATATTATAAATATATTATGATATCGAAACTAAAAGGTTTAAAATATTTGATGGTGTTTTATTTGTGTTAAAGTATAAAGGTCCTTTTGCTTTATTTTTTTAAAGTGTCGGCATTAGATTTATGTAGTTTTGAAATCATTATGTATCTTCTTTTGTTCGTATTATATCTATTGATGATTAGCTGTACTTTAAAAGTTACGAATATAAAAAGCAAGAAAGTCACAACGAAACGTATTACTAAAGTAAACACTCCGCTGAGAAATTACTCATGACTCGTTACGGCATCGTGAGGAATATCTTGTTTTTAACTTAGCAATCGCGGCGCATGCAATAACAGCCGCTATTCCTAGCACCGCAAGACCAACAATAGCTTACAAGTCTTTGACATGCGGCATAATAGATTGTCTGGTGTCGCAACTAAGTTTGTGACGTCACAGCAGAATGGGTAGTGTAGTGGCGATGGCGGACTGGCGCAGGTAGCGGTGGTGGTGATGACGTCAGCTGGCTAGAGGCGCTTATCTGTGACGAGCGTCGGATGAGCGTGCTGCGTCTCGGATAGATAACGGAACAATGAGGCGAGCGGCGGTGGGCCGCATCGACCGGTGGGCGTGGCGCGACCCCGCCCCGCCAGACAGAGAGCGGTCTAATCTCACGGATAACGGATAAACCTAACCCGGACACACCCGTATTGGAGGAGGTTTTAGCGAATGTCAACGCCTAGTGAACGCTATTGGTATCTCGGATATAGGTGGATTAGGATATATAGCGGAAAACTTTACCCAAGCCGGGTTTCAGCCGCTTCAGGATTTGTTTGGAAGGCGTATCCTAAATACGCCTTAAAGTTACCCCCAAAATAAAAGACACTAAACCTTTTTACAGCACAGTCACAGGTAGATCACCTGTAATTCTAAATATAACTTCCAAACACGTCTATAAAAACACGTTTATTTATAAATCTAATTATACATTTATCCAACGCTAAAAATATTTGAGATCCCACGCATGTACAAATCTCTTTCTAATTATAAAACATGAAAATCTTGAGCCACAGTCTAAATAAATTCTCTCAAAACATTCTGTGACACTGCGGTGTGACGAAACATGATGTTTAATTAGCTGTCAGGCTGTGGCAAGATAAATTTGTACGTAGTTATATGTAGATAGAATATCTGTTGTATCCCGTAAACGTTCACTGAAAGTGGGTCTTAGTCTTAGCAATGAAGAGAATATTGTAATTATCTGATCGAGTAAAAAGGGATTTATAATTATGTTATGTTTTATTAAGTTTAATACTAAATGCTCTACTTTTTTTCTTTGTTTAAATCCAATTATAGTGTATAATTTAATTCTTATTACTCACTAAAAATGTATTATTTTTAAATTAAATAGGCTTGCTAAGAATTAGGAACAGATACATAGAACAGTTAGGAGATGACCGCGAATGAGTTGAACACACGGTTCATGTGAAAGCCTCCGACATTCCGCATCATGTTATCAGCCATACATACACACAATACTTATAGGTACACACACATACACACTCATACAATACACATACATTTATGTAAGAGCTTGTTTGGAATTCTGATCATGATTATTAGAGGAATTAGATGTATAGTTCATTAGGCAGGCATGTTGTTAATACGTGTTTTTATATAGACTACATTATTTATTTATAGGTTGGTACCTATGTATATCGTCACATATAAATCAGTATTAAGGGGTTAGCAAAGAGGTTTTATTTAATACAGGTAATAAGGTACACAAATGCCTATAACCTTGTACCTATAAACTGGTAGGCAGGTGGCTCTCCATAGGGTAGAGCAAAATATAGGTATGTATTTGAGAAGAAATTATAACAGAGGGTTACATTACACACCTATATTTATTAATAAGTAAATATTATTTGCAACTAGATTGTAGAGCATTTTTTTACCTATTTTTTGTCATAAGATATGAGCCTAGCTAAAAAATTAGCCTTGAGTAAGGTACTTGTCCCACCAACGACGAGAAAACGAGTAACAATAGACTATTTTCTCGCTCAAGAAACGTCAAATACGACGTAGATCCCGTGTAAATAAAAGAGATAAATATATATGAATAGTTTATCGCTGACTGTTTACACTAAAGGAGAGAACTCTTACTGCAATTGTTTTTTGAGGTGACAAGACCTACCAAATTTAATACTCACTGAGCGATCAAAACATTTGCCTATATACCAACTAGCTGTCATTTCAAAAGTGACGATGTGAGTTTACGTATTTTTAGTATGAATGTAGGACAATTTATTATTGTTTAGTGTAGTATAGAATCGCCCCGCACTCTCACACTTGCTTGTAGCCCAGCGACAAGATTATCGGGACTACACACTTGCTCGCTGATTGCCAACTCATTTCATAGCTTTGCTAGCTTATCTCGCTTCTCGCTTATCGTTGCCAGAGGAACAGGTGCCTAACTCTCTAGGCTGCTTAAATCACATATGTATTAGGTTTTTCTTTTTAGCTCATGTTATATTCCTTAGATTAATTACACATAACTATTCAGTCACGTAAAGAATTAAAACAACTGTGTTCAGTTTGAGATTATAATTATTTATAGCCGGAGTAAATATAAACCATAGGTGATTCAGAACAAAAATCATCTTCTTACTTCTACTTTTTAATTTTATTACTAACTGAAATGTTTTTGAGAGATTCTATTTCGAATATATTTCTATATTCAAGAGAGTTTTGTTTAGAAAATTCTAGGGTCCGTCAGCAACACGTTTCGTTTCTTGATTACCGATAGGAACTTAAAAAAAATAAAAAGTGAAAATAAAAAAGGAATTTTTATTCATTTGTTTTCTAACTGCGTAGGTACCTAAGTGTAGACAGTTTTGAATATAAGATTCTAGAGATAATAAATTGAATACAGAAGCTAACAGTTTACTCACGCCATATTGTTTTGACTTTACTTATAAAAAGAAAATAATTTTATTTACTATCAAACATGAATGATTAAGCGGAAAGCAAAAATGTCACAGCATCTTAAAATTACGTAATACAGATAAGATAGTTTATCTGTAGATACGTAAATGACATGTTCTTATGTAACTATTTCTTAAACATCCTTGTTTTCGGTAAAGGGCAAAGCCGATACTTAATACGTCAGTAAGTAAGTATTAAAGAATATATTAGTGGACTCTCGTATGATTTTGTCAATAAAGCCTAGGTAAGCCTAAATTGAATTCAGACCTGACTGACAATATACCATCCCTATTTTGTAATTATTTGAACGTTTCGTGATCAATTTATTATGTAGAGCAGAAATATGGCTGTTTTTTTTAGGAATAACTTAATGGATCAATAAGATGATATCTACCTAGAAAAAACATTAATAATTGGAATTATTATTTTTTTGTTAATATTTCATTGAATACTGAAAACGATGATATTTTCTTAAATATTCCAAACTAAAGTATGTAGTTACTAACTATTTACTTTAGTTTACTTAACCTTATTCAAAATTTACGACTATTTTGTAAAATAAACAAGTTATATTAAGTGCTGGTTTTATATATTTTTAATGTTTTTATATAGTTATTGATTTATTATTGTGTACACTTAACCTCACTAGTTATCAAAGATAACGTGGATTAACATTGATTGGAATTAAACGCAGACAATGAGTCTATTATCTGGATAACCGGTATCAAAGATTAAAGGATTAACTTTATCATTAAATATGTAAACAGAACTTATGATCACGACATCTATGAATACTTATTAAAAAAAATGGCTCAATGTACGTCTGTTTAAAAATAGATGACACATTTTGACGGGTATTTCGAAAATGGAATAATCCAATTCATTCTCGTCATTTGTTTAGCTTAAACTGTCCTGTCTTGTCCTTATTTGTACCATACACACTGTTATACCCATATAATTGAATGAATACATAAAGTAGAAGAGATCACGTTTGAAAAAACGTTCCAAATCCGAATCACTAGCTTTTTAAAAACATACATCTTTATCACTCCCAAAATCCTTGAGCAGCTTTAATGTAGTTATTTTAAGGTTGGTATTTGACTGGCATTGTTTTTTTTGGGCGCAATTAGATTTAAATTAGTGTTCTTAACTGGAACCCGCTAAAAAGATAAAAGTCTCGAGTGTTGACAGACAGGTTATTGTCTTTGTGTCGTCGTGTCTTTGACGAGTTTTATGTTATTTTCGATACGTATGAGTCAATACTTCATGATCAAATAAGTATATTTATGTTCAAGGCTAGCCTAAATAAAACCTTTACAGTTCATTACAAATTGGTTTTTCACGGTGGACTTTAGAACTATTTATCGTTACCTATAAGGTAACACTAATTAGTTTATATCTTTGAAGAAATTGGTAAAAAATGGGAAGAATTACACACATTTTCTGCAAACCTATTCATATGTTTTAAAACCTTAAAAGTTATGTGTTACCTGTAGCTAAATATATTTATCAAGTTCCACTATATTTTACAATACAGCAGTATTAGGTATTTTATGATCTATATAGATTTATAAGAAATTTCTAATCGAAAACAATACAAGTACTCATAATAAACCTTCTCCAGGTACAATACCATAGACTCCGTAGAGGCGAAGAGTATTGTTTTGTCCGCAGCACAAAGAAAGCGGTCGATACAAAGCGGCGGCTCTCTGGCCCACTTCTAACGGACCATTTATATGCCATTATATACAGATTATCCCTAAAACAATTAAAGGAGCCATGTTTTGGAGATAAACGAAAATAAACATTATAATCTGTAGCTTAGGATAAACAACACGGCGGTTAACGGTTAACTTGAATTTATATTTAGAACGAGAAACATTTTTGTAATAAGAATATAAATTATTAAGACGATGGTGTAACGAATGTAAATATTTGTTGATCTTATTTTATTATAATTCTGGTTTATGACAGAGTTCTAAAAATTAGACCTCAATAATGTGGAATAAATAAATAGACTCAAATTAATAAAAATAGCACATAAATGTTATTATAAAGTAAAATACCACTAACACATAAGAACGACAACAGCTATAAAATGACGTATGATGATCTTTATTTTTACGTTAAATACTTATTCAAATAACCTTTACCAAAGCCCCCGTCGTTAAACATTTAAAATTAAGAAAAATTAACTCGGCGGAAGGTAATAATGCCAGTATAACGGCCACGTACAAAATTATGTGAAGCCGTGACAATTTTTTTCTTACATCCCACAGAAGCCGGGAAGCCGAGGTGATTTATATAATGAATAAAAATGCTTCCTAGCACCGCAAGACCGCCATTTTACAAGGATACTGCAATTAACCGCACTGATAGGTTTTCAAATTACCACATTATATTGATGACTTTATTTTTACATAATTTCAACTTCTAATTATCTCTTCAGATTGCTATTATCTTTCATACGTGATGCTACAATATTTGCCGAAGAATCACAGTGTTAGTGTCTAAGATAGTCGCTGACGTATCTATCTGACGTATCAGAACATTCTCTCAAATCCGCTGCGAACATAAAACAATAGCGCAATTGATGCGCTGTAACAAATAACACGAGTAGGTCTCAATAATGTGTAATCTAATCGAGATAGCGGCCGACACCCCTCGACACAACAAATTTGCCGTCACACCGAAGCAATCTGTGAATTACAAGTGTAAATAATCCAGAGGACGCCCAACCACCACTGTGGGCCGGGCTTGGCTAGAAAAAAAAAAGAAACTCGTTAAAATAGCGGCTTAAAAAAGAAAAGCGCTGAAACGGGAAGGCTCGGGTGGTATCGGTTTTTCTCGACGCGGGCGGTTCGCTGGGCGGGGCCCGAGCGGCAGTCGCGCGCCGCCGGCCGGCCCGTTCGTACGTGTCGCAGCCTCTACGTCCGTCTGTCCCGCACCGTGCACATGTTGTGTGAATTTTCGGCATGTTGATGTCGTCGTGAATTGTAACAAGATGGACTTTCAGAGTGCAATGGAGACGTTTGCTGAGGCGTGGGCTGCGGCCAACACCGTCAAATCGGAAGCACCCACTGATTTAGCGCAGGTTAGTGTTATTTTTTACTTTTTTTGACATTATTTTTATTTATGAAACTTTTTGCAAAAAAAAAGTACTTAATTTATTTTCTCATTATGGTCAAAACTTTATAAATGAGCGGTCGCTCTACATTTCACGTGATAATATTTTTTTTATCATGTCATTGAACAGGACTAATAAATCAAGTTAGTATAAAAAGTTACACAAGTTGTATTGATACCATTTAATCACCGCATTTCCTAGAATATGTCCTTGAAAAATCAAGACGCATATTATTGCGATTAACTTTACATACTAATATAATTATTCGCGTGTGACGAAATTCAACAAAAAATATTTAACATTTTATTTAAACCTAAAGTAAACCAGTAAGTGCTATATAAAGTTTTATTTTAAATTATTTAATAATCAATAAATAAAATTTTATATTACATTAAGAAGTTTTTAATTTATAATCGCTCAATCTTTCAAGCCGAATAAATTGACGGCCGGTGCAAACTTAAACTCTTTAAAAAAAAAAGCATGTTATAATACAACGGCGAACATTACAAAGGGGGAACAGTGTTCCTAGCATGCCTAATTGACGCATAGACAATAAACCAAGTTCATCTAGATAACAAATATTCATTTGCATTAAAAATAAAGCCGCACTTTATTCTTGCATATTAAGATGTACTTCAAACAATAGGTACTCTACGGATATTTTCAGCAAGGTCAGTCATAACCTACCTAGTATAATGTGTTATGATAATTTATCAACTTAGAAGTTTTCCTATAATAAACAATGTAAGTACGAAGATAGTTAACGAAAAAGTACAATATGTAGACTTTTTTATCAAGTATATTGTTGATGTCTAGCATTAAATAAAAAGAAAAAGAAATAATTTTATAAATAGTCTTTAAAAAAGGACCTTACCTGTGGAAAAATAGTAGTCGACAAAAAATATGCATTAAATTTATTTTCGGAATTAATTGCATTTTTAATCGGCAATTTCACAAATGATTAAGTATGAAATCAAAGTTTGCTTAAGGTTTAGAGATTTAAACAAGATTTAGAATGGACTCTGACCCTTTTAACTTGGTAACGATAAGAGAAATTAACATTAGCGCAAAATAGTTCAAAGTCAAAATAATAACGCTGGCTTGTCTATTCATACACTAATCAATAAATACTGTTTGGTGTTCTTGAAACGCATAAACGGATCAGTATTTATTTAATTTAAAATGGAACATTGATTATATTAATATTTATTAACAAAAAAGTAATTATTTATTAATTATGTTTTATCCGAGGTTTCATATATAGTTTATAAAAATAAAATATTAGGTATAATATATTTTTATTTCGTAAAATTAATGTAGCTAGAGAATATACCCACTACTATTTATTCAAACCGGTGGCATAGTTAATTTAACTCATAATGTATCTATCATTTATTAAAATGAAAATTTAAATATTATAGAAGAAAATTTGAATAGTTAAGTATTCTATAGATTTTAATAATTTATTATACAAAACAAAAATGCGTTAACGTCATTTATTGAGTTAAAATTATTCTAGCACCTAATTACACTTATAGGTGGACCGTGTCCTAGATTAGTTTTTATTTTATTGTTTTAATATAAATTAATTATAATTACTTCATTGGAGTTTTCTCGTGTGTAAGATTAGATCGTTTTCAAAGGTTAAGATAACTCATAGAATTTTAACAAAACTGTTACAGTAGAGTCATAAAATCCATCTTAAAAATAAAATAGAATCGTCAACAAATTAGTTTATTTTGATGATGATATTAAATATAATTTATTTATATAGTAGTCGCGTATCGATAGCCACAAGCTTCCTGTAATATAACGCGTCCTTCTTTTTATTTCTTATAGAACCCCGATAACGATTGACGCGCTATCGACGGCGCGAGAACGTCATACTCATAACTTAGTATTAACTAACATTGAAAAAACTATTAATTTCGCTGATAACACACTAAATTATATAAGTTTCGTGACGATTTTGTGGACTCTATGTCTTTGTGATAAGAGGGGTTTTTGATTGGTGGTTGTTTGAATAAGCGTGTGCGTGACGGATGCAACATTATCCGGGATAAAGCCGTTCCCTTTTAAAGGGCCCATTGATTTACAGTTTATCGGTATTTCGTCTGGTTTATGTGAAATTTGTTCTATATTATGTTCTTAATGAGTGATGAATTAAATTTCTGATGAGTTAATGATAATTTTCGTATAAACAGTATTTATTTTTAAATGGTGACGTATTTGCTCGTTTATTTGGAAGGAAGATCACAAAGAATTATTAAAACTTTATTTTTTATAAAATGCTTCTTTATGATGTCCTGCATAATATAAAATTGCAAGCAATACGTTAATTAATTTTAGTCACATTTTTCTGAAGTAAATGCAAAGAAAAAAATACAATTGATAAAACCGTTGCAAAATATTTAACTAAGGGTTTACGATAAGCCAAACAGTAATTACCTCTCGTGGAGTAGCGATGCACACTAATACTGTACTCTGTGCATCGAAGGTCTCACTAATTATGTTTAATTATCCCAATAGTAATTATAACTAACAATCATCCTTAAGATCTTTCTAATCGCCGCTATTACTGGTATTCAAATCAGCCATACTTGTTTGACAAATTATCGTTACTCATTTATTGGATGAAGAAATTGAAACAACTCAACATTGCTCATTTAAAACTCATTACGTTGCTTCTGTTCACGGGGAAATCAATTAATAATCCGTAAACTTACAAGTATTAGGAAATATTTTACGTCAAAACTAACAGGTGTTGGAACCGATCTTTTTTATATAATTAACTTCTTGGTGATTTTAAATTCAATAGAATTGATTTTCAGATGTTTAAATATTTAAAGAAACCAGTCGCTAAAGTTCTCTTTACGTACACATCCTCATTTGTGAAGGACGAACAAAACTTTAACAAAAGAAAACGAATCTAACTCTCTACACGCATCACACAAATAACATACAGGACGAAAAGACATACACGGTACGATTATAAAGATAGACTCTTTAGTAGGGTCTTAAGGACCTTACGGACTTTGATTCCTGAAATAAATAACTACGAAGTATTTAACACATTTGCAAAATTTTGCGTATTTCCCACCAAAGAAAACAATTTAGATGATCAACACCTCGGTATTGTTTTTTCTTTGATAGTACTCGTACAATAATTGAAGTTTAGTTTTAAATCTACCAGTTTTTTTAATTAAGAGATCAACTACAAAAGTAATTTGAATGCAATTTACCTTTGCCTCTCCCTTCAAGATTAGCGTGTAATAATTCCAAGTCATGATTGTCGTGTCTGTGCTACAGAAAAAAGGCAACAATTATTGTTCTAGATTCAGTGGTCATTCTTTGAGGTAAAGTCGAATAGGTCAACCTTTTTTTTTAGCTCTCAAGTCTACTAACAAAGGTCCAGTCAAAAAAGAGGTATTATTTATATAAGGCACCCAGATAACCACTAATACTGTTCTATTGCAATCAAAGTTCACAATGATTAAATTTTAAACGGATTTCTAAGCGTGACCGTTGTTTATTGAACTCTTATTTAGAATTTAAATAGTTTTTATTTGACGTTTTCTAAATTCGAAATAGGTTTAAAGCTCCCGTTAGCTGGCCAGTAATTTACCAGATGATTAATGCCCGAATTATTATTTAATTGTGGATTTTATTTCCGTGAAGGTTTTAAACAAGGAGTTAGGGTAATTTATTATCTAGTACCATACACACTTCAACTTAAGTTAAAAAATTACACATTCTAGAAGTAACAAAGTTTTTTATTAGAGGGACAAAAATACTCGTCTTTTTTATTATTTAATTTGTATAAACAATAAGACTGTAGTCCTAGTTCCATCTGAGTTGTAGTAAAGCATTGGCTTATATAGTTATGGAACTCTTTAATCAAAACTGGACTAGAAAAAAATGTGGAGTCTTAAAAGTAAAAATGTAATGTCATATAAGTCAAAAGTTTAACTAAAATAATTTTTATTGCAAGTATAGAACATGCCTTATAAACCGTAGTTGGTACCTTGAATATTTCAAAACTGTGTCAACTCTAAACGTGTACAAAAACTCAAAATATACCTAATGACCTTTCAGTTTAGGGACATAAAAAACAAAACTATTATACATATCCAACTCATTGAAATGACCACAGTTTAAATTATAAATTGCATCACTGTTACTGGATAAAATGTGTGTTTAATGTATTTCTTTTATCGATATTCCATCATTATCTTGCAATCTAAACTGATTATAGTTAAGTTAAATAACAATTTAAGTACAAAACCTATTGACGAACTGGTTTCCCTGCGGTTAAGGTTACGCGAAACCAATACTGTATTAAGTATCCACATTTTCAAGTGTAAGGAATCTTGATCTATTTATCAGTAATTTGGTTACCGTCGTTAGCTGTGGTTGGCTATTAAGGTTATTTCAATGTGCAGCTTTGTTCAGCTAACACGCGCTCTCGGTCAACTCCGATCCGATCCTATTAAATATTAATTACTCTACCGCTTACACAGCTTTTAATGTGTACATGTGACAGTCCATAGAAGATATGTGCCAATATTTAAGCTCGTTTTAATAACTATCAGTGGTTGCGTTAATTTGAAATTTATTCGAGTGAATAAAACTGCCGAAATGATGTACTACACTTCGAACGGGGTAAGTGAAACTAGATTACGAAACAATAAGCATTATATATCAATAAGCAATATCTAAACTGATCGAAGAAATGCGTAACATGGTTGGGCAAAACCACAAATCAAAATAGAAGAAATATACTAAGGAAGTTACTTTATCTAGCAGTGACTACGTAACGTCCGTATTTATTAAAGCGTGTCAGTTATAATCGATCAAATGTAACTCGGATACGACTTTTACCGAATAAAACGATAGCGGTGTTTATAAATATTCGCCGAGTGAGCTAATCCATTATCGCGGATTATTGTTTGAAGCGATAACTAGCTTACGTTGGCTAGGTATTGCTGTTATCGCGCATTACGGCTCGGTACTGGCCAACTTTGATAATAATGTGTGCTATGATTGATTTTTAAATTCGATTCCGATCATACAGTAGATTATATCGCAAAAAGGTTACTCTTGCACGTAACAATCAATGGGAGAAAGTGATTACCATAATGACGATCGCTAAAGGCAATGTGCGTTGAAAAACTAGACAATTTCACCGCAATACACCTACTATTGTTAATGGTTTTTACTTTCGTGAAAAAAATAAGATTTTGTAAGCTCGTCATGTCAGTCGATGAATAGATACCCGATCTATTGTCATGTATCGGTTATAGGTCACCGTGAACTAGTATTTTTAGGTGTATAACAGTCAAGTACTTGGTCTATTTTAATGAACTCTTACAAATATCAACGCTATAATAGCACGTGGTATTTTGTAGGTTTTTTTTCTTTGTAAAAAGGGAATTATGTATGGGTAGGTAATTAAGTATGATTATTGCAAAGTATTGCTATAACTTGATTGAATAATTAAGTAGAGTTTGTATTCATTATGACATTTTTAACAAAGTATACAATTGTACATATTGGTTATTAAAAACAGGATAATAAGTATGTACATTAATATGCATTCTTAAGCATAAGTAGGTGCATTAGCAAAGGCAGGTGACTATAGGTACATATGTACTTATACGGGTCACATGGGGGCTTTACATATTATGAAAAACTACTGAGAAGCAAACTAGCTACTTAAATATAGTTTAGAAAACTACATAACTTAATAAATAGGTACTAGGTTTCCAGCATAGGGGAAGTAATAAAATTGATGCTTGTATTTTTTATCAATAATTAGTATGTCCATGTGTATAGCGGTAAGCGGTTCACACAATCATATCTAATTTTCCGCTATATCTACTTCAATTAACACGGCACTCCATATTGTTTGACGATACGTGAACGAACACCTAACACTGGGACGCATAACAAAACATTTACGTAGACCGTTACTGATTCCAGATGATGACTTAGATGTTTCGAACACGAAATAAAAAAGGGTATAAGCACAATTACGTCTGTAGCCGACTACATAGAAAGTGGGCGCGTGCCACAACTCAGCTACAAAAACTGCTGAGAGGTTTTAGAAGATAAATAATCCGTGCAATTAGACACGTACGGTGTGTCAGGTGAAATATTCCGTGGTTCAATTTGCGCTGGTATCGACACAATGCTTCGGTATAAACCTAATTACAGCTCCACGCGCTACCGATATCTTTTTGGTGCCTATTACAACGACATTACCTTGCCTCTATTTGACAGGTTTTTTATTTTTTTCGATATGATATTAATGAGTAATAAGTTGGTCTCCCACACACATTGTCACACCGTGAGAAAGGTCATTGTCGATAATTTCCGTGAAATGAACATTACCCGGCGATGCTCAACTCTCTGTTGTGCGCAATTGATTAGATATTTTTTCGCTGGCTCATAAAATAATCTAAGTGTATGCTGGGCTATTCGGCGGCGCGCGCGGGCGGCACGCGCTGCGCTCGCGCCGTTTACGTCGACGGTAATAGGCTCCATCTCGCGGATAAAGCAGCGACACCGTTACCTTTCTCAAATCACGTACACTATTGTAATATCCAATCGCTCAGAAATGAGATTGCGGCTAACAAGTTATTTACATTGACGTTTTAATATCGACACCGACTGAAAAAACTATTTAAAAAGGTAATTATAATGTGGTGTCTGTAATAGCCACCGTACGCGCCGGCACGCCGCCTTTGTGACGTAGCTAAGCTCCGAGATTAATTTTGGCGGCACAATGAACCAGTTTATAGTCAATAATACATGCTTTAATAAGTATCTGTTGCAATATTTGTTTGTGAATTGCAAAGTTTCGAAAGCGAGCGCGCGACTCTACGTGCCGAGCTGCAGGGGCTGACTCGATAGGATCTTTATTACGCTTCGTTTTTTGAGAGAAAAAAATGATTAATATAAGGGATCGACGCGGACGGATAAGTAGTTGAGATTGACGGAATGACGCGAGGTCTGTGACCGGGTGAGGGGCGCGGGCGCGGGGCGCTGCGAAAAGCCGCGAGGCCGCATTGCGTTGGCGCAGCCAAAAACTAACCATAAATTACTGGCTACTTGCTGGACCGCTGACTACGACACGCGCTGTACTTTTTTGTTGCCCCTTCGATCCTGTTACGACGTAAACTTCTCACGGACATCAGATCATTATAGGCATATCTTTAAGAAATTGCTTCGAGTAATGACGTACGAGAATTATGAGTTACTGTGTGTGTGTCGTATTTCAAGAGAAATTTCATATTAAGACATTGTCATCTTAATCGTGACTCCAATGATGTCAAAGCCAGTTTTTATTCCGCGTATTTCCTCAAATTACATGTTACAGTTCTTGGGCTACTTATTCATTTTGTTACGAATACCTAACTACCTACCTGTTGTGAAAAGAAACTGAATAAAGACGAGTACAGACCCATAAATGTGGAATTTCGGTAGCCCAAGGCTTGACAGGGTCGAATTAGGAGGTTGCAAATGCGCATACGGACGCAGCTATACATACGTGTAGTTAAGTGGCATGTGTTGTTTTTGATTATTTTGGTAATAAGCTTTCGATTCGACATACTTTTTATCATGATTTTTAATATAAAATTTTATAGATTTGTTGAGTTTTGTTAAACTTCATATTATTACAGTAGGTTCTATATTTTTACGAGAGAGGTTTTATGTGACAATGATTTTGTATTTATGCCTTAATAGATAGACCAGTCTAATTAAGTTTATTTGTGTAGAAATCAGGCAACTTGTGATTGTGAGTCCGCCCCTGCATTATGTAAGGGTGCGTGCAAATCGGTGCGAACGCCTTCAATGTATAAATATTTTGACGTGAGAGGATCGCCGCCGCTGTAGGCGATCATGATATCGGTATTTAATAATAATACATAAGTAGCCGGTGTTAATACACGACCCGGACTCCTTTGGAAACGATGCCACGCTTTGACAAGAAATAATCGTTCGTAATCGTCTGGTGTTTCCATAATAATACAAAAATAAAATAGCAATGTGGGTGCCCGGCTACTCCTTAAATATTCATTATACTCGAACATATCAGACAAAGAGCCGCTGCCCACCTTTCTCCAAGGGAAGGCGACGCTCACTCTAGCGATTACGTACTTTTTTTGCCCCCCTCATTATGCAGATTCTGGCGAAAAAGGAATAAATTTAATAACACGCGTTCGTGCGCATGCGTTATCGAACGCACTTGCTTCTGATAATCTGCGCGCGCGGCTTCGCGCAATTACAGTCGAGCGGGAGAGCGCCCCGGCCGGCATGCCACGCCGACATCGACACAATACAACCACGTTTTAATTTCAGTTACAGAATTTCTAATATGCTACCGTTTACAATTGTAATGCAAGCTTAAGTTACTTAATCCGTCAAAAATGAAAGGTGTATGGCATTTGATTATTCGCTTTCTGTAGGTAATTGAAATGATACGGTTGTTTCACTACAATGGATTGATACCTATTATTTACTTATGTTGCATGATTAACAACGTAAATGAGATTGTGACTTGACCAACATTTTCTAAGCAATACTTTTTGTACGTTACGACATCCAGTTTTATGGGACAGTGTATGACAAAGCGCTTATCTATATTTAATAGTGAACTTAAAGCGTAAAGAGGCGTGGAAATGCATGGCTGTCTCCAGGGCTTGCGGCGGCCTAATAAGGATAATCTCCGCACCTGAGGAGTGCAATTAATAATGGGCGGGTAGAGCTTACACCTCGCGGGATCCGTACAAACTCTGCCGAAGATCACTACTCACACTTACACGCGAGGGTGGAGAATTAATTCGGTAATCACTCAATTACTAATGCAATGAGGCAGTGTAATTTATGTACTTAGCGTATGTAGTAGATAAGTAGCATGGAAAGCAATTATTGTTTCTAAAACAATAATTGTTATTTCAATGAATAAAACTTGTTAATAGAATGAATTGTTTATTCGCTGTTCAATTGGCAGCAATTACTGTTTCTGATTTAGGAATTTAAGAGAGAAAATATAATTGCTAATATTATCGTATCAAATTCTGATAATGGCTCTAAGCAATCCATAAAAAGTTACAAGAAACTTTATTAAAAGTATTGTCTCGTTATTGATGGAGAAGGAATGGCGACTGGTCGTGTTGCGGGGCCGTCGGCTGGGTGTCCAAGTGGCGGATCAAGTCGGAAACAGCCAAAAACTGGCCCCCGCGCCTTAGCCTTGAATGGTTTAGCCCTCTGGACACGAGCAAATAGCTGACGTGGCCCGCGGCCGCCGCGCCTTGCATACACAATGTGCGAGCAACGAGACAAAACTGCAGTGGAGACGACACATCGCTATATTTTTAAATTTCCTCGTCAGTAACATCAGAAAGTTTAACACTTTATACTCTTGCTGATCGTATAGATTGATTCTCTTTCCTCATCTGTATTAGGTGATCGAAACGGTTCTCTATTATTACCGCTAAACCTGAACAATGATGATGTGAGATACGTCAAAGTTGGTTCGTCAATCTCTCGGACAACAAAACGTGTCTAGACAAAATAATCTATAAGAAATACTCATCTGAAATCAAATCGGAACAAAAACTGCCTTGTCTAGATTCTATAGATTGGACTTGATGAGAGTGTTATCGGCAATGACGTCTTATTTTCGTTACAATTTTATTTGCATGAAATCGTCTCAACGGTCGGCTGTAGCGAGGCCAGTAATGGAGTATTTCGTATTTGCTTCATTTTTTATTTTTTGCCGGTTCGATTACGCGAACGCGATCTCCTCATCATTCTCGGCGAAATTCGGGAGCGTCTCACCCGTCGAGCCTCAAGATATTAATTATTGATTGACGATAAAGTATGCGTAAATAATGTCTGCACGATATGTTTATAATCTGACTTTTTTTCATTGCTGGCATCGATGAAATTTGATAGGGACAGGTTTATCATGAAATTATAGTTTAGCTGCTCCTAAAATGTTGCAAGTTCAACGATACTTGCAAATATTCTTAAAGCCTTCAGCATTATGGATATAAGGATTAAATTAAGAAATTAAGTCAGTTCCTATTAATAATTATATTTTAAATGGACTGCTTTTGGTAGTAATAAGGGTACAATGGCTTGTTTGACTGTTGTTTAAAACTCCTTATTGGGTCAGACTTGTGTCAGCTGTCGCCTGCGCCGGCGCAGCGCGAAGAGCTTGAACACCCCTCTTTTTAATCCTCGCTTAGCAAAAGTCACGCGTGACTACCGCTACTGTGAACTTACACATTTGTTTGTGTTCAGCTAGAATATAAAGTTATATAAATTACTAACGATTTAAATGTATTTTTTTTTAATGATTTTCAATTCATTATGGACTTTAGATAAAGTAATATGGATATCCTAATGTAGTAGGTGTATGGTAATTACAAATATTGTAATATTTCTTATAAAAAAAACTTTTGTATATATTTTGTATATAGCAGCTATGTTTTCCAAATGTGTTTTAAATACCCATGTTGGTATACTTTTGTTAATCTTATTACAAGTTTCGAATTAATTCAGGTTCAAATAATCATAAAAAAGCTACAAAATATTCAACACGAACGATTTACTAAAGATAACACTGCACAAAGTTGACGCCGGAAATTCCTATAACTTCATAATTATCCGATCGTTATTTCGCAGTTAACATTACGATTTCACGAATCGCGTCACTGCATACTTGTGGCATAATTATGGATGTTCGTGGTTTTCGTTGTGACCAGCTAAGTGCGTGTATTGTGTTTAAAACAAAAGGGGCTGTAGAGACTCTACTCCACTAGAGTTTAATTTTGAAGTGAGAGTTAGTATTTGAATTGGTTTTAATCGTGGGATAAACAATGGGGAGGGTGAATTCGTGCGCGACGACACGCCCAGCACATGTGTGTTTCTGTGCTAGCACCGGCCGCGGTTTTGTTCACGTTTTGATCGAATAGATGAGTGTCGTTGAAACCTCGTTACGCGATTAAATGATGGCTTTGTGATTAAAACCTTTTCATTTCGCAATGTTACTTCAATTATGTGTTAAACAATAAAACTTTTTGAATTTCGTATGGATTGCTGCGTGGTTTCTTGTAAAGAATAACCCTTCATGTGGTCATAAGAGGTGACTGAAGCTTTATAGAGTTCGGAGGGTTTTTTGCGTGATTATGCTATTATTAAATTGATATTTTATTTCTCTAATTTAAGCTATATCAGCAATCGATAGATATTATTAGCACAATCAACGAGCTTTTGGTAATTATTCAATTTGAACACGATAAATTACATCAGAACAAAAGCATCATACAATCTTTGTAATCTGCTCATATATTATTTAGTAGATGTTACGGTTGCGAAGCTTTTAGATTATCGATTTTATGTCACACAAAAAACAACTGCATAATAAGTCGCATGTAAATTGTATGTGAACGAGTTATCCCTCCGGTGGGGGTGAGTGATGCGAAACGCGTGAGCAATCATCGCGATCGACTCCCGCGCAGGGAAATGACGGAAATACCCACACATATACACGACTTACACACCCACAGCACACCCGTGCACCATACCCTATGTACACGTTATATTAGTAATCCATTGTCTATGCAAATAAACATTAATACAACAGACACGCTAAGTATGCAAGTTCGTTTTCCACAGTTTTTGTCGCATTTTTGCGAGAATACGGGGCAATAACACAACACCATAAACTGTATTTTACTTCATGGTAATGCATAATATCGTTAATGGGGTATTAAGTATAACTATCTATGCAGATAAGTTCGGGTAATGAATTTAACGCTTCTGATAACATCTGCAGCAGTAACAAAGACATGCGTGCAGTAAAAATGTTATCGTGCACGTGTGTGTGCCACTTGTCGTGTACTCCCACGCACACCATCACATCAAAGTTTTTTTCGTACAAAATAATTGTTTTGATGGAGGAAGTTGCGGATACAAACGGAAAGTAGTAACGAAGTTTTTGACCGCACGCAATTGATATAACATTTTAAAGTGTGTAAGTATGTGGTTTAATAAGGCCTGGCGATTCTGATCTAGCTCGCCCAGACGCCGCTAATGTTATTTCATGCGAAAGTGTAAATAGCGTTACGATTCATGAGCACCGACGATAGATAAGCTTTCAAAAATTATTATCATGAAGTAAACGAAAAAAATTGTAATTACAGGGAGTTGCGTTAGAAATTGCATTCATTTACTCACGCATCGGTATTAAGTAATTAATTCGCCGCCCGCCTGTCCTATCGGCCGACGATCTCGCAAAACGCTCTCATCGAATGTACAACAATCAAAGCTCCGTTGTCTACTGTGAAAACAGTAGCGGCACGATTATAATTTGCGGGTAGTTGGGAAACTCGTCACAGTCGCGCGACTTGTTTATCGATTTATCGGCGGATGCGTTGGCGATTAACATCGCCAGGGCTGACCGTTACATAGCGTAAGTTTTTCGCGAGAAAAAAGAACACAATTATAATAATGATCGTCCTAGTATGGGATGGCCGCTTGTTTATGCAAATGTATTTACTAATTAAGAGGGAAATAATTTTCAATGTAGTTTGCATGTTGTTGAATGAAGGAAAAAACTATAAGTTTCTCGATGGGGTACCAACCCGATCATTGTCACTGGCATACTTAATTAGCTTGTAGAGTTGACTGATCTATTGTTATAGCAAATGTATCGATGACCGGTCATTGATCGTATCGAACCCCACGATATATCGATATACTTACTGCTGTTGATTTTTATCGGTATTTATTATATCGATACTCAAATTACTGTATTGCACCCTAAATTAAATCGATGCATTTCTTGGGAACAATTCTTAGTCCGTTACGCATTATAAGTCCCTTGTTTGCCGAACTCTAAGGCTTTTTAAAGCGGCTTAAATGTGAATAGAGGGCCGGGAAGTAAAGTAAAGGGTTTGTATAGAATGCCGTTTATCGCGTACTTAATCTCAGCGAGCAAATTAGGATTAATTGAACTTTTTCCTTTTAGCTCCAAGCGTCTTTGTGTTCGTGCGTAATTCGTTCAACGTGTCACTCATGGAAATATATAGAGTGGATAATATTATCGTATAACCCTTACTTTAAGTGGTTTTGAATAAGATTTCAAAGGAATATTTATTTTAAGTACCTACTTTTAAGACATCGTATTATTTGTGCCACCGATTAAACATAACTAGAGTGCATGAATCCACTCAAAAAGTAATAATCATTAGATTAGATAAGGATAGCAATTAACGTTTATTTTGCCACTGGTTTAGCAAGTCATCAGCATTCATAGACTGTCATTTGTAATGAGTATTTTAAATGGATACCTAGTTACGTGGTAACAATAAGAAAGTAGCCGGAACATTGTTTCTATGAGTTCAATATATCTTACCGTTACTGTATTATCCCGTCATATACAGGTTGTTACTGAAAGTTTATATCTATCTAACAGAGGTGGGAAGAGTACATCTATTATAGAATAGAGTCAGTTTACAAAATATCGGCTCAAAATGAGTTATTCAGAAATAATTAATTAACTCTATAACAGATGTACTCTTCACCTCTGTAGGCTCGATATAACCTTTCGGTAACACCCTGTATAGCTGAATATGTTAGCTTTTATGACGTCATGAAACATAACAAAGTCAATGTCAGTTAATATATTTATAGCTGTATTTATGAATGAGGATTTATACCTTTGAAACGGTTTTGTAGACTTGCTTGTCAACTTAATTGCGTGTTTTCTGACTTAAGTGTTAAACATATTTGAGTGGTATTGACATTCCTGACATTATGAAATGAATGTTAAATCTCGTTAATAATGGTATGATATTGGTAACTTAATCATGCAGACAGACAGTATTTGTCCCATCCAATTTACACTGATTGAATTTTAATTATAAAAATTAAAATTGAAGCAATGATTCATGACAAGTGATTATGAAATACTCAATTAACAAATTAGCAAAAAACTACAGTAATTAGCACAGGTAACTACATACAGGTTTATTCTAAATTAATTTTGAAAAGTATACAAAATTAAAATTCCTATTAAATGAACTTTTTTAATATAAGTTTTTACTAATGTAATTAAAAGAGGTTAATAACTATTTCCTTTATTTAAGATATGAAAGTTTACATTTATTAGATATGCTGCTACTTTGAGATATGTCTTAACACCAGAATATTTTATCTACTAGTCAAGTTAGGGAAACACTTAAAATTAATAATTATTCTCGCAACAGGGTATCAACCACTCTGAACAGTTCCACGCATAGTGCGTTAGAATTAAGGGGTGAGGGATGTAGGTATCTATAACCCGATGTCGGTTACGATCCCTCAGGTGTGACCGGCGGAAGCCTGCTATCATTAAGCTACCCACATGGAGTGCGTACACGCACACACACCCATACACATACAGTCATACTCATAGTCATGTTTATGCGATGTCCTTGTGTACTACGATGGGACGGATTATGCGATGAGCTTTTTATTGTGTTGTTTAATGTAGTTGTGAGAGTATTTTTTTTTAATTTATTGGTAATTGTCTTGTCGTGTATTTGTGTATGCATTCAGGAAGTGTAGAAAAATTTTCTTACATTCTGATATTATGTACTTTAACTTGTTATAGTGTCAAGATTAGAATTATTGGAAAGATAAAAACAAAAAGAAAATGTTTCACACTTCGCAAATAGTGTAAGATTAGAATTATGAAAAAACACAGCCTATGCTGGGATTCAAGCTGACTCTGTACCAAGGTTAATCAAAATCGGTTCAGCAGAAGCGTAAAAGACAAACAGACATACAGAATTATAGCTAAGTAGGTATGCTAACCTAATGTATGTTTTCGCACGAAACAGTTCAGCAAATACAATTCCATGTATATTTCCATTTAAACAGATAGGAATATAAGTGCAACTCTAATCCCGACCTGTGCTTACATATCCGTGTATCCGGGGCGACACAGCCGGCTACCCAACCGGCGGACAATAAAATACGAACGCCACTAAATATTAGTACTTATTTCAGTGCGTTCCGATACACTTAATAGCATCGAATTGTTGCAATTTTGTGTGTGAACTTTTTCGCGCTTAAAGCTTTTTTTATGATTTGTCGCTTTTATAATTTTTGCGTTTATTTCGCTTGTCATTTGTTTTTAACTTACAGTCAGTTTTCATGCACAGAATTTAATTTAATTAAAATATCTTTACTTAAAAATTCGAATAAACTTTAATTGGTATAGTTGAAACGATAAAGTTGTTAAATTTTATATTCTAACAATATTTACAAACACGCATGTTTCTAATTATCGTATACGTTACTAACGTTGCGTTGTTAGCTCTTCGTACAAAAGAACTCTTATACCGTCACCTACAAGGTGTCCGCAATTACCCGTATATCGACTGCAATATCTATGTAATTGCCTATTACAATTCCACCCCATCTTTCAATTGTACTACAATCACTATACTTATTTCATCGGCCGATATGCGTCAAGTTTTTAACTGACAAAGTATATGTTCGAATAAAAAATATTTTAAATTTAAAATACGATTGAAGTAAGCACCTCTATTTGCGAACGGGCACAGGGATTAAATTTTCGTCGAGTTTGTAACTTTTTCTAACGTTGACACACCTCTACAAAAGATATCATCGATCAAGACTTTCTCTTTGTCCGTTTTATTGTAATACTCGTATCATATCCACACCCATGTATTCGATTCCGTTGTTATAAACGACGTTATTTTTCATTGTGAAAAATTGTTAAGCCCAAACATTTAGCTATTTATGCACATTAATTAGGTATTTTGAATATTTATACAGATTATCCGCTTGAAATGTCGTATGGATGATTTATATAACTGTCAAAAACATTGTATTACATGTGGACAAATATGCTATGAGTGTGCCATCTAATTAATACGAGACGCGTAGGATTAAAGCTGGTTTTTTGTCCGATATGTGGTCACACTTCAACGTACTTGTATTTACAATTTAAAATAAAGTTTACTGTAGCACGAGAGAACAACAACATCGCTGTCAGTCTGTTTTTATTGACAGATGCGTCGATAAAAAACTTAACATAAATCAGTCTTTGAAAACATTACTCAAATTTTCGCATTGACGTCTTCTTCGGTAACTAAACCTAAATGCTAATCTAATTGCTACCTTAGAATAAACAAATTAAGACTTATTTTGCAAGCTTTCTTCAACAAGAAATTCAAGTCTAATAGGCCTTCAGCGGCGACCCTTCTGACACAATTCCGTGCTGACATCAGGAGTTTGGATTGCCGATAGCATAAGTGGCTATATTTAGAATCTGTGCTACTGATTAATGGTCGTTTTAGTGGGGCGTGTGTCGGTTATGGCTAAGTCATCTCACGTCGACAATTGACACCGTAACCCCAGGCTTTAAGACTATCTTTCATCACCACCAATTTAGCAATTGTCCGCGATACCGAATCAATCGTCATGATTTATATTTGCTTGCATATGGTAAGATAGTTTAAACATTTAGCTTTCAGGTTTACCTAATCAATTTTACCTGTTATTCTTCTATTAATAAATACTTAAGAAGAGAAGCTTAAAGAATAACTAGCTTTCCATTTAAAACTTAGTGCTTAAACTTAAAAGAAACTTAGGTAAATACCGTATATTTTAACTTAATCAATCAAAAGTCATCAAAATAAGATAAACCGTTTAGAGAAAATTTCGGATTTCACAAGAGTTAAAAACAAAGAACAATCGTTATTCATTTCCTACTTCGATAAACGAGGAGTAGACATTCAAGTATCTATGTCGTCGTGCAAGACTACTGCAATATGCAAACTTGAATTCCAATCAAGATATCCAATTCATATCGTAACTCAAACGTAGATCATGTTGGTCATAACAAACACGCATAATTAGACAGCGGCGGTGAAACGCACAGATGAATAAAGAAATGACGATTCTTTTTTATTTTATTAATATGCAAAATTGATACGCAAGTCATGAGTAGAAGGCGAGATTAAATCTAGGTAAGAAATATACCGAAAATTATTATTGTGTAAGGAGAATAATCATAAGCCAAATTTAATTACAAGTCAACGTTGTCCCGGATGAAAAAAATATATCTGTTTATAAGTTTTGTTTTAGGGACAGAGAGTGTTGTACACTCTCTGTCCCTAAAACAAAACTTAGGCTAAAAAGTGGTTAATTTTATTACACGGATCCTGATGTTTAATATTAGCTTCTATAGGTATATTTCTATTTGACTGACGCGTCAAGTGATATTCCACAGGTGAGGTCTTAAAAAAGAAATATTAAGTCAAAAATATTTTATGATAGTTTTCTTTCTTCCGACTGCCAGATATTTGTATTATATTTTTTTTATATACATAAAGGGAGTATTAGGTTTTAATAAAATATTTGAGCTACATTATTTCCTAAATACATTAAACAGAAACGCTAGTAGCTTTATATTTGTACCACACCCGTTATCTGCAATTACTATGCATCGCACGGATGTCATGCTAAAGATGTTAGGCGCAGGAGTTTAGTTAATGGCTTATGGGTTAGTTTTACTATATTTAACTATATCACATGGCTAATAGAATACCTAATATGAACAGGAAACTTTAAAAGTCCGTCATTCCTACAATCTATTAAAAAGTTATAGGATATTTATTTTTATATCTTTTTAAATTACCCGACTCCATTTTGTCAACGTTTTTCATTAAACCTATAGGTATAGGTTTAAGAAACTAGAATGTGGTATCGAGATTTAATTAAGATCTAAGATTGCGTAGAAATAGCTTAGACGACATTATCGCGTTAAAATAATGAACAATATACTCACGTAGACCTAAATAATTACGTCGAATGCGAATGCAGTTCTAGAACTCAATTTTGTCGAAGTAGATTATGTACGCATCATTTGTTTCTGTTTTCTTAGAAACGCGTTGTGTGGAAGCTATATAAAACTTTGTACCAGTGTCGTATAACTGTTCGATGGCACGCTTGACATAGGAATTGCATGGAGATCGTCCGTCTGGGAAAAGTCTGGTCGTCCAAACCGAACTTAACGCATTCCGCGCGTTGCGTACAAATATCCCTATTTGCGGTTTAGAGTTAGAACAATAGATTACTGGCGACGTTGTACAATCGTCCAGTTATCTGTACCGACCGGCGGATGCGATAGCGGTAATAGCGGTTCCTATCGAGCAGATAGATTCGGCTCCTATCGGCTCTACATGGGAATTTATACTCGTGTGTATGTGTTCGACGAACGTAATATAGTTGTTTCGTTACACGAAATGTACCATAGTTTGAGATAAGAAGCTATGAGTTTATGATCCCTGTCACCGACATGTTCGGACCAAAGATTAAATTGTAATAATAAAATTGAATATCGCGACGTATCATTTATTGTAACAATGTTTGTTTTATTGGCGTTTAGTTTCAAACCAGTATTTTATTTGAATTCCTTTATTCCGAGAAGGAATTATCTGTATTCTATTTGTGGATATTTTATGTTTTAATATCGATTAATTTTCAATATCAAGCATTCCCGGTTGAGCGAGTGAGTGACACGAGAAGTGACACATAATATATGGGAGCAGTAGCCAACAAACAAAAGCTTATCGGGCGCTTTGTTACAACGATAGACGTCAAATCAAAGCTGTGCTCGTATCAAAGCTCGTAGTAAAGTTCAACGCACAAAGTGCATAATCGTAGTAATCATCGGCCGGAGCCAAATGTCATCGACCCACTTATCTCGTCCGTCCATCCCTTTTACAATTACAACAACAAATGAGTAAGAGTCGTGCACCGATATGCGCGCACGCATCGATACCGATGCAGAGGAATAAAATCCTGTGTGAACGAACTCTAATCTCTGTTTTGTGCTTCCAGACTCCGGCGAGATGTAAACGTGCGCACACAGATAGATCGCTAGTTATACATCGTAATGTATGAATCGCTTGTCTCATTCAATAACTTGATCCGGGATAGGGATACTGTTTAATCTAAGACGACAGACAGACACGATCAGAACGTATGATTATGTCACTGATTATAAAGAACGTTTTAATAAATAAAGGATATTGTAAAGGCGTTTAGATCGATCACTTAATACTTAATCAATGACCGAAAAAGAGAGAAACAAAAAATAACATTTAAATTAATCCGAAAAACAAAAATAAAACTATACAACCATATTTTTTTTATTTATACGGCGCTTCTTTTCTAAGTCGCAGATGAAACAGTCCAAACAAAACTAAACTACTGATTTACAATTATATTACCTTAAGCCTATTTCGAAGTGTAAATTCCTAACAAAAACCCGCCAAACACAGGTAGAATCCTTTAGAAACGGCGTCCTTGTAATATTACCGTTAAAGTGATGATCCCATTTGTAACAATACTGTTTACTGACGTAATGGGATAAACAAAAGAAAACTACAGATCTTTAGCTTTGTATAGCTATCATAAAACACAGGTACGCGCTACCTCAGTTACAATAACATAATTGCTTTAAAATCTTTAAGAAACACGTTTGATTTTTAAGCTTTGAGGGTGTTTTGTTTGTGTTAATTCCTATAAAGTGAAACGCTGTATGACTTAAAACAAAATTTTGTAACTCTTGAATCGTTTTTTTTAGTACGCTTTGCAATCGAGTTGTAGAGTACGCAGTCTTTATTATGTATTCTCCTAGTTCGATTGTTAAACCATACACAATACTAACTTTAGATTAAATTTTCTCTATCTCAGATTCACGGGGATATAACAACGGTTACGTAATTAGGAGAAAAACCCTATATTATTTTGACGAGGATAAAGATTTCATACTGTACAGCCTAAACGATTACCTAGTTTAATAAAGCAGTCAAAATCCGATCTAGGTACATTAAACTAGTATTACATCTTTGTTATCATATCTAAATTAGTAACTGTTCCAATTAACCTATCAAATATAATTATATTATCAAACATTAAAAGATGATAAAAAATAACAGTTCTTTATCATTTTACTAATAACTAAACATGTTAGGTATAGACAGTATATTATAATTCATCACTTTCCGAACCTGTTCCTTTTGGCTGTTATAAAAAATCCGTATTTGGCTTCGACAATATAATTTTCACGGCGTAAATTATTTTTATAATATTCAAGTCATTGAAAGGGCAGACGCACACGTCATATGAACGCGGTATTCAACCCGTATGCACTTTACTTAGAAACTGAACTGTCGAATAATAAGTGCATTGTGTGACCGTATACGTATCACTTGGATTAGTGAGGGGAATACGTAACGTCGACAATTTGCACATCGACGAAACCAGCCAGACAGGTGGGAGCGTTTTTATCGACATAATGAAACATTTATTTCATTTAACTAATTGGACTTTACTTGTTGATTTTAATTCGTTTATCGATACGATTAATTCCTCGGGCGTTCCGACACCTAATCGAGATTACATAAAAGTACAAAAACATCTCTTTCGGCTCCTTAATCTAACCAATAGGAGTTTATCAGATGTCCATTATCGAAGGTCCTGATCGAGGTCAACGACTCCATGTGAGCATATCGAGACATCGACAGCGGCGGCAGGGCGGCGCGCGCCACGCACTTCCGACGCGACGGATTTGCCGGAATCGGCGCGGGCCCATCAAACGCGCTGCAAAATTCGGACGGAGGCGCGCGCGCGTGAATCGATTTGAATATTTTTTCGGTGCCGACATGGGAATGGCTACCGCCCGCAATGGTCATCCGAACACAATGTTCGCAATATTGTCCAGAGCTCGACTTAACTTTAACAGACGTTTTGACACAAAACATAAGAATTTTTATAGCGCATAATCTCAGCATGTCGAGGCTTTATGAGACGATTCCAAATTTTTGTGTTGACATTATACCTCCATATTACATTCAGATGTTCCTTGTCGAAATTAAGGTGCATATTATTAATTACGCTCGTTCAAGGGAGCCTCATAAAAAGCTACAATTTAATTACGAAAAAATGTCGCCGCTTCATTATTTTTTTTCAGTCGGATTCAGTGTATCCGAATTTCGTCGAGTTGGAGCCCACACGGGCTTTCTTGCTACCAACATCTCACGTTTTTGAGTACCCGTAATATTTAAATTGCCGACATAGCTCCTCCGGGCATACCTTGCATGGGAATGTGCGCGGCGGTCGTCAAAACCCGCTTTTACCGAATGCGTTATGCGCTCCAAACGCATCGCAGCTAACCGCGCCTTCCTTGTCTAACTCGTCGGCGAGGACCGTCGCAGACAAAGAAGTAATGGTGGAAAGTATCACTACTTTTACTGGTCGTTCATTATGTTAGCAAACGCATCCCGCCTAAAATTTTGCATGGATGCGTCGCGCATGCGAAAATGTGCGCGGGCGCGCAGCAGCGGCAGCGGCGCGGCGCACGGGCACGTACTCAATATTACCTGTCGATGCATATTAATCGAGGAGGAAGTTTTGTCAATAATATCTAATGTGCTCCGCGAACTGCCGCGGTACCATTGATAGCTTTTTTGTTCAATATGAATTCGTTTCCAAAGTACTTTTATAGCCGGCGCCATATTATGTACTGCAGTACGGCATAACGTATGACACACGCGCTGTATCTTGTTGAAAACAATCGACTTGATTGTCCACGATAGACGGTGCTCTACAATGTCTCTTTTCGTCGACGAGTGGTTTAACTGGGTTATTCCATTTAAATCGTTCACTACTTGAGTATTAATTAGCGATAATCATGACGGCAAACAATCTTCGCGTCGATTACTGACAGGTTTATTCTTGAAGTGGAAATATCTCAAGTGGTTTATATCATTTCCTTGATAAACACAATATAAAAATTCTTTGAATAATGTTATCTACACAGTCGTTATATTATTTATATACAATGCCTTTGTATATAATGTTGCTAAGTATGATGAGTTCAGTTCGTACCTAGTTTTGATGAACCGGATGCAACAGTCTGATAATAATTGGTGATTTCTTTCCTTTTATAATTATGGCTTAATAATTTGTTAGTTGATCTCAAACATCTAGTTTCTATTTTTATAACAATGTATCTATCGATAATAGAGGATAATTATACTTAATATATTTATATCACAAAATCTATAATGATGGCCTTTTCATAAGTCTTATCGTGAAATTCAAGAGATTTAAAATAAAAAAGACTTTCCAAAAAATATCAGTCCAGTCAAGATCTCATAAAAAAAAAACAAAATCGACTGTCTTTCAACTGTACATCTATCGGATGGGGTTTGTACCGGATATCCATATCATCCAAAGATCTATTAGATAAAATAAATAAGCGTGGTATGATCAAACACGAAATATTTCCGTACAAACGTTATGCGTGCCATTTGTTTAAACAAGTTTCTTAGATAGAGCACGTGTGGATAATCCGCGTCGCGATACGGGCGCGGTATGACGCGGACACGCGGTGTTTCGTGGTACGAGGTACGTGCATTATCGCCGTAAGTCGCGGATTAAGGCACTGATTTATTATTTTATCGCGTTTTGTCGGAATTCACAAAGAGATCGCGACAAGATTGCGCGCCTGTACTTGTTTTGACGGACATCGTCATTGGATTTATATTTTTTATCTTATTTGTTTAAAGAATTATTTTTGAAACTAATAAATATTTAGTATTTTTATAGAAAAGAATGGAAGTTTTGAACTGAAAAGGAGAATAGTTCCTTCACGTGGTCATTTTATTAATTCGTCATCGTTACTATTACATTATTTTCATAAAATTATTTTTACTTCACATTAGGTCAATACTTGTATCATGTAATTAAAACTTGTTTTATCAAGTTTTATTACTGTTAACTCACATAATGTTCAGTCCAACATTGTTGTTAGAGAATATAAGTCATTGCTTTACTAGTAAATCTAGCGAGCTCACTTAATCGCTCGCTAGACGTCCCAATAAGCTGCAACAATTGAACTTCAATTATCTTGTATTTGTTTTTAATTTAAACCCTAAATCCCGAACGTCTACTTAACTGTAATTTGTCCGATTCGATGCCAATGGTGCGTAACGGTAAATTGATAGTGAACCAAATCACATGTTTGAACGTGAAGCAATAACAAAACCTCTGTGAGGGATCCGACTGATTGCTCACACTTTAGCGAAAGCCGAACAAATTAACTTAGCACTTCGATGCCTAGAGACCATTTGCTACCAATTTGTGGGCCGCTCGACAATATGCCTGTTTATCCCGTCCAAAAACAGTGTAAATGACACTAATTATGCCATTGTAGCAAGGCCTTGTTAATAGATTGCTCAGCCGAACTGAATTCTACTACATTTGTGTACGGTTGTTGCCAAAGATCTAACTAAACCCAATTTCATCGTGGGATTTGGAGTATGCACTACTTACATTAAGACATGAACGTTTGGATTGCAGAGTGTAAATGTAATCGTTGTATATGAACCGCAATACGTTTCTCTAACACAATACGTCTGAACATTTGAATTTTTTAGGTATTAGGTAGTGACAAGCACTTTATTTAGGTATGCACGTGATTCGTACTATGATATCGATCTGTGTAGGTATCGATAAGAAAGACGTAACTATATGTATATCGATACGAGTTGGATTAAAATTTTAACAAAAGAACAACTACCATTAAAACCCATCCATCCAAATTAACTGCTCCCGTAGCTCACCAAGATACCTTTACTGAAAAAAACACTACAAAATATATTTTAATTAAATACACATTTAAAGGTATTCAATTTCAAAAGTATTCATCGCATTTTTCTGTAAGTAACAAATGACAAGCATATTGCCCTAATACATAATTATGATTAGTCATTGTGACCACTGTTTAACTCTTATAAAATAAGTAGATTAAAATGAAGTAAGTAAGACGCAAAATAAATCGTACGCAAGAACAAAAACATTTTTTTAGATTGACATCATGAAAATACATAATATCTTTACTACAGTAATAATATAATAACAAATAATCTCAGAAACGTAAATGAGGATTATTATTAAAGTAAATATCACAATAAATCTGATTTTATGACGAATTCGAGATAATAATCGTAATATGACAGATAAAATACATCCTTCACTATTTGCAATGTGATTAGGTTTAGATTAAATACTGCCGTGGCCTGGGATTTTGTACAACACGGATTTTTAAAGATACGGGTTTTATAACTAACTAAATGTTCACGACTTCACTCGCCTTATTTTTCTCCCAAGGCATGTAACGTGATGTTAAACAACCTTCCTCGAGAATCGAAAAAGACTTTGCGATACAAAAGAGCTTTTTTGTTTGAACACGCTAATCTCTATAACTACTGGTCGGATTTGAAAAAAACTTTTTGAATTTAATAGCCCGATTCTCAAGAAAGGTTATTGGCTATTTATTATCACGTTACTTGCCTGGGAAGAAAAGCAAGGTGTATGAAACCGCGGAGCAAAGTTAATATTGTATAAAATTGCTTTAAATCACTGTCTGTTTTAATCAGAAATGTATATCATATATTCGTTATTTAATATTGATTGTATATGTACATAATTAAATGATTCATGTAGAGACATAAAGTCTGGTCAGTCAATAACCTTTATAAATAATTACGCATATCTTTCCGAAAGTACTAATAAAGTCTGTATCAACGCTAAAGTCAACATCCGTCGTTAAATATTTACTTTATTATATAGAATGTGGGAATCAGGAAATTGATTAGACAATTAATTATTAGCTTATTTTATTGTTATCAATATTACTTGTAATATTTTAATTGTCTTACCTACTGGAAGACAAATGTTGTAATAAGATAATGTAAGATCCGATTGTGTAGCTAGCTCTTAGAAAAAAAAGTTTGTTTTTACAATAAACTTGAAGCTTATTAAAACACAAATGGGTAAGTTCTTGAAACCAAAGGAAATTCCCATAAGTATTGCCCAATGTGTAGACATCGCGTGGAAATGACGTCAGAGGTGTGAAAATTATCACTTCAGCAAGGTTCATTGAAGTTGCTTTTTTTAACTATTGTAGTATTTTTACTGTGTGAAAATATGGTGTTATTTTATTGATCATTCATACGTACTCATTTGGAAGAGTGTAGACTGTTACTGAGTATACTTGACTGTTATAATTTGAAATAAAAAAATCTGCATAGCTTAAGTATACCCGACTTTTTTTAAATTCAAATAGAGTTTTAATGACCTGGTAACAATAAAGTATTAGTTAAAGTTAAGTTGGCCTTAATATGAGAATTGTCTTTGATTTTCTTGGACACATCGTGGGTTATATTGTTGCATAAACAACATGTTAATCACACTTCTAAAGAGAAAAGAAAATAAAGTGTTAATTCTGTTACTGTTTATTACACTTTAAATCCTAGCATTATAAGATTAGACTCAAGATACTCAAAGAATTTCATGATACACTCGAATTATAATAAATTGTATAATATAAAGTCTCAGTATTAAGGAAAATGTTCTTATTTGTTTCCAAAAATGTTCGCCGCACACGTGTAACGTAAGGCAATCTTATAATATTTAGAATTCGGCTTACTATCTCCGGATAAGCGTTATCTAGGAAATAAATCTGAAAATATACTTACCAACGTTTTGTTGATATCCTCGATATCCATAGATAAGTAGCGATTAACTATCTGTGATTTGGGTTCCCTGTAGTATGTGTTTTAAGGGGGGGAGGGGAGTAGGATGAGAATTACGTTTAGTTAGCTCAATAGAAACCAGTTGTACTATTAGTGTAACATAAAAAGATATTTTTATAATAATTATTTATTCTCGCATTTCTTATTCCAAATGAAATTTAAACATAAATGACTGCACGGATAGCTGAGTGGTATAGGTCACCACGCCAATTACAACGGTAAGCGACGTGCTGCGGGTTCGATCCCTGCATGGGACAAGCATTTGTGTGATACATAAAAGCTTGTTTTAAGTCTGGGTGTTCTTTGTGCATGTGATTTGAATATTTGTGAAACCCCCCGCGACCGCGAAAAGCAATCAGTTTTGTAAAGCATTTATTGTAATGCAACATTTGATAGTTTTGGTTAAAAAAAAATATCGAATTATTTTACCGCCCTAATTCGGCCATTTTTTTCCCGACTCTTAATGGTGATAGGCTTTAAGACAAGACTAAATCAAGTAGTATTCTCTAATTCATGTTTTGAATTTGCCTCAAACACTCAGCTGTCTAATATCAAAACTCTTATATATATTTAAACATTTCGACGCTAAGAGTCAATCATAATGTTTTAGACGTCACATATCCTATTCATATCTCTACCGTCGCATGAGGTGACCGAAAGCGAACAAGCGATCCGACAAATCCTTAAATCGACATTGCTAAACAAACACAGGATAAGGGCAGGTTCCCTCTCGTGGATTAGACCGCTTAACCCGGCACCCGTGCGGTAGTCAGTGTAAACACAGCTTTACGCTATGAGCTGAGAATGCCACGTATGTTTAGGTAACGGCTTACGGAAGATGTAAAAAATGTAGGTACGAGTCGGTATAGGAAGTTAATTCTTTATTTGTTCTAGTGTTATTTGAAGGTTTAAATCTGAAACTATTCCATATCTCTATATTAGTTTCACTAAGTTTCTGATATACCATTGACCGTAGATCCAGTTATGATCAAGCTGACTGGCCAACCCCTGTACATATTTACACTTGCCAGGTGATATACTATGTCTATATTCCTAATGAGCTAACACAGGAAGAAACATTAAAAAAGCTAAAATATTGCAATAATTACATAAAACTATCTCAACAAACGAGTCGCATATCACACAAAACAAGTCAACTCAACATTAAAAACAAAACACGTGCGTATGATATCGATATTTCACAATATTCTAAATCACGAAAATAAGCGTCTAATTTCGTAGTTTAATTGCAAATCATGTTCTGTATCTGATGATCCTCTATGGTTGGAGCAGAGGTCAGTTCATGTCCGTGGCACTAGTGACAGCCACTGACGAAATGTCTTAACCGAGATAACTCCGCGCTACAAAAATCTGCGACGTTTAAAAACACAAATCCCGATTAGATTGATACACACTGCTGGTAAAGTTGACTAACTTAATGATTTAATAAAAAAAAAACTAACTTTGCTCTAAACAAAATCTAGGACATAAATAGATAAATAAAATAAATAGGTAAATTGACGACCTCCGTGGTCGAGTGGCGTACACACCGGTTTTCAAGGTGTCGCCAGTTCATTGGTCCTGGGTTCGATCCCCGGCCGGGCAAGAAAAACCTCTTTTCCACATTGTCTCGGGTCTGGGGTCTGGGACCTTTGTTGCCTCTAAATTCCATAAAAGTACAAAACGATGTGGTGTGTGACGTCACCAGATTTAATTATGTTGTTTTTTGAAAGACGACTAAATCCTAGTCTCTGCTAAAATTTAATTATGGTTCACAACAAGCGCTCTATTAGAGAGACAATAATACGCAAGGTTTAAACCGAAAATAATCATCGTTTTAAGCACATTGTTTAATACACTTTCACTATTGATAATGCCAGATCTAATGTTGACCATTTAACACAACCGTGTGTCCCGATCGTATTCAACTGTTAGAGCTCTTATCTCGACGATTTTACGTCTCAATTATCTATGTATGTGATAATTATATACCTATTTTTATGTACGGAAATTTTACATACACGTAGGCATTTATAAGTATTTGTTTTGTACACAGTTAAAATATTGCACGAGATTTTGTATTATGCAATAGGCATTTAAAGCTAAACGTACCTATCTATTATTTAATTTAAGGATAAATGATATATTTTAATGCAGTGTTGTATGCTAATATTTGTAAGGCAAGACGTCCGAAGAAATGTGAAGGTTACATTTAAAACTATTTAGGAAAAACCATGTCCCTGTTTTCGTCGTTGACAGTTCAAGAATTAAAAGATAAGCTTACGTGATATACAAATATAAGACATTTCTAAACGTTATCTGGTACAAATAAGGGGAACATAAATTAATCAGGGCTCTACGTTATAGACAACACGGGTAATGCCACGGTAAATGTTACTATCGCGGTGTTTCGTCTGTTTGTATGTCTTACTGCCTCTGTTCAGATTAGATCAGTTAGTAGCTATCTCTGTGGCATTATAACACATAACATAGTTATGTTTAAAGTTTTTGATGCCAGATAGAGTTAAAGAAAATGAAACAAATTAAAATTATTTGACCTACTTTTTTTTCAAGATTTAACTTTGCAATAGGTTTATTTATCTTTACTATTTATTATTCCTAATACTTAGATATAAAAATATTCATCTCTCCTTCCTGCGCTTTTAACGTTTTCGTTTTATTTATATTAACAAAAATATATATATATAAGTTGTACTTCTGGTACTTAAATAGTGTACGTATTAAAATGTCTGAACGGTTATATTAAGATAGTTAGAGCTTCGCCTGGATCGCTTTGAGAGTCACAGTATATCTTTATGAAACTCTAAAGCCTCGCGTACATGTGCTCAAACTGCGACTGCATGGTGAACTGTTACTTCTTTAGCCGCCCGCACACTGCCTGAATCAATTCAAATGCTTTTGTTTCAACTGTTTTCAAAAAGCAAGGGGCCGGTGGCGCACGTGACACGCGAGAGCGGTTGACAGCTCGCACACTGACCAACTGATCGAGACTTCAGTGTACGGGCGGCCTAAAAAGTGACAACTGACAGTCGAGTAAATGGAAGATATACCTATAATATATGTATACGTTGCAGGATATCTATGAAAATAGTAGCTGACAACTGTTGAGCTCTGTTTACTGAGTAATTGTTACAATTATGATTTACATATTTACTGATCTTGTAATCTGCCTGTCTTGTGTTACTGTCACAGTTGTGTACAATGCATGATGATGTAAATGCAACAATATTTTCATGTTACATTGATTATAATGTACCTAAAGGTTTTGAGATTTTAGTTAAGATAAATACTTAGTAAGAGCTGAGATATCTTTCTTAATGGCAGAAGTTATTACTGGTATGGTACGGAAGAAAATACCAGAATGATACCAGAACTTTAAAAAAAATCAAAAGATAGTTCCAATTATTTAAAAAATAAGTACCATGCTCCTAAAGTTACTATTTGTTTTCGGAATATTAAGCTGTCTTATCCCTACATATTAAATTATCTAAATGCAAGTATAATGGTCCGAATAATTTGTTTGTTGTTTCATTACATAAACAAAAACAAAGATGAACTCTCGATAATGTTTTAGCTAAGTGAAATATATTACTCATATTATTGATGCATTAACTATAAATATTGACAGTCCAAATATACGATAAACGTTATAATACGAGTAAGTGTGGGAACGTAAACAGGATTATCATCGATTACTAAAACAACAAGAAGTTTGTTTGTTAATTACCATACTCATTTCTTAGATTGCTTTTGTACTGGCTGGAAGACATCTTATTATTTTTTATTTACCACCTACCAGTCGTCTATAGTTCCATATATAAAAATATTTCTGTTTGAATAAAATCAGCATGTATTCTTTTTAGATAACGGGCTTATTAAACATAGTTTCCTACTTAACGCGGGATTTTAATTGCATAAAGTATTAGAACGCAATTTTTTCTTTATAATGATGGCTTAGCGTGTATTTAGTAACGGAAACGATTAAGTATTAAGCGGACCGACTCACTTAACCGTTACAAATCGAGCGATATAAACTAAACAAATAATAGAACTGTCATTACTATCGTGCATTGTAGAATCTATATAATTAAGTATATTTTTATTGTAGGACTTTCTATCTGAATACAAATAAAAAGTAATCCAGCTTTGAAATAATTAAAACAAACTCAATTCCCATAAACAAATCCAAACAAGAAAATGCTCCATCAAAGCTCAACAAGTCTCCAGTACAAACGTACACAAATCGTTCCAAATAAATTGTAAAGTTCGGCGAACATATCCATTGTAATTGTGGTACGTGCTAGCCGTGATTGCAGCAAGAGTTAACACATAATACATTACAGTTTATGTCACAACACAATCAGGCTCCACCGAGGACGAATCAGGCGGCGACGCGCGTAATCTGGGTTAACAGGGGTCAAACGACATCACAAATTCCAATACGATATTAGACGTATCTGTGGCGCGAATCAACGATTCTATGGACGGACAAACTGTGCGTGCTATTGGTCAACACGCCCCTGCGTTTGTCCGTTTCATGCGCGTTTTGCACATGCACTTTGATTGTGCATGTCAAATTGTTCAGAATTGGTAAGGGTTAATTTATTGAGAGCAACTTTGTACCTCGACATTGATACATCTAACTACTTGTTATTTACTTCTCGATCTTTCCATTCAATTGACGTTTCTATTTTATTTTTACAATTATTAAATTGTTTAGTAAAATAGTGTGCTGAACTTTCGTCAGTTCGTGAATCTATGGATTCTTTAATTTCAATTAAAATGGGTCCTCATTCCGTACGATGTTTTTTCGTTCACATTAACATGATGAGATATGTCATATTTGCGCATCATTAACCTTATTAAAACACTATCATTCGTTGTAAGTTTGCCGTTATGTGGTCAAACCGGCGTTCAGTAACAATATTCAATGAGTGTAATCAGTGCGGCTCATGAACGTTTTGTATCGACTGACGCAATGCCCAAGTGTCCAATTTGTATCTCGATTCGCCTTAAGTGGTTCGACTTTTCTTAGATTAGAATACATAAAGATGTGTACTTTATTTTTCTTATGAATTCTCTTTGCAATTCCACTTTCCACTTTGATGTGTCTGTTTCCTTGGATTGAAATAAAAGACTCGTTATGAATATTAGAGGCCTTGTTGGTTTTCGATGCACAGATAAATGACAGAGATAGTAAAAAGGTACATCTTAATGCATATAGAGCTATAATTTCCATACAATATTTGTTATTTTATTAGAATGATTATTAATAAAATATTATCTAAGATTATAGCAAATTCGATCAATTTTGATAAAGTAAATACCTAGTCACGAATTTTCTGTCTGCAAAAAAAATCACGGCTGAAAAGTATCGACAGTTTGCGTCCGCGACACAAGACGAATAATTATATCGATAAGTCGCAATTTGGTGAGCACCTTCTTTACTTAGGCCATTGTTCAAAACCTAATATGACAAAGTTATCATTAAAATCAGTGCATGTCTATCATACGGTACAATTAAATTACATGAAAAAATACAGTTACGTAATACAATATAATGTAAAGAAACGGGTTCCCTCCGTTTGACGTTTCTATTTCAAATGTCCCTCACGTATGACTATGGGCACTGCATACACAACCATATTGCACCAATGCATGCAAGTGTACCAGCAAATTGTAGAATTATTCATTATTATTCGACCTTAATGGAAGCTATGGGCTCTCGTCTAGACGCGACACCATAAAAGCATGGATAAGCTCGTGTTTTTGTATTGAAATTATCCACGCCGTTATATTAATTGGGCGTACGCTAATTAAATATTAATATTTAGATTATGGTTTGGAACGATTAGTTGTAAAAGGAATGTTTATGTTTCCGTCTTAGAACACTTGTTTTGTTTTATTAAATTTGTATGTCTATGCAAGAATTAGTCTCGTTTCTACATGTGAACTCTGTACACTACTATGGCGTTGAAAAAGAAAAAAAATCTTGTCTTCGATAGACCCAAAGCCTAAAGTTGCTGCAGTGCGATAGGAGGGCGGGGTAGGTGAAGTAAATTTTGTGCAAAAAAAAAAATTTAAAAAAGTATTGTCGTGTATATGTTGAATTGGTCTTATTGGTAATGGAGGATGCACGTTGTAGTCTATCCAATTTCAAAAAAAAAACATAGAAATTACAAATTTTATCAGAGATAAGTTGTAATAACAATCTTGACCTAATTCATTGAAAAGTACTTAAAACTAAAATCAGATAATTTTATACAAGTAGAAGAAACAAATTATGATGTATTATTATATAATAAATTAGATAAATAAGTAAAAATCTTAATGTTTATCATTTTAAGAATACTTACGTGGTAAAATTATTTCTTGTTCAAAAACATCAATCAAATTGATAAAATGAGTTGTAAACAAAAAGCTCTAATCAGTTATTTGACCTCCATTCTTGAGGTCCAATAATGGCCAGACAACAATCCGCTGTGAACACTTTTCAAACGATTAATTTCTAAATCTTAGATAGACATGTTTGTAGACAGATTATGACGTATTTGCTTAAATTGAGTACATACGATTTAAAATATTATGTAGGTTTTTACGGGATTATCACAGGATAAAAAAATAATCGAGATTAACAAACGATTAATGTAAAAAAATATAGATAAATGGATGATTAAGAAACTGTTATCTTAGATAGAAAAGATATGATATCACAAATATTTTTGATTATTGAAGATTAATTTAATTATTGAGAACACATTCATTCGTCACATTTTAATAAAGCAACTTCTTATATTTATATCAATGTACGGTACTGTATTAATTCATTGATAAATACATTTATATAAATGAACGATTACATACGAAACTGGCATAAAAACATGCAAAACATTAAGTGGTACAACCAAGCCAGAAAAAACAAAAAAAAATACAGAAAGTTATACCGGGAAAATTTGCAAAAAGAACGCGTATTCCGTAACAATCTAAAAATCAGATAATTAACTATTTTTCTTTCTTTTTTTTGTAGAATCTTTCAGCGGAACTCAGGCGCAGTAAGACGCCTCCGCGGCGATCACCCGAGGAGCGAGCTGTGCCCCGCCCCCCCTCCGCGCCAGTACATCATGAGAGGATCCAGCATACCCCACACACGCCTCATCTGTCCCCTAAGAAGGAGGCCTTCAACAATCTCCTGAACAAAGGTATAACTGGTGAGTACACCACTTTGTTTACAAAGATCAAGTATGAATGTTAAATCAGTTGCATTAGATCCATGGACGTCCCAAACGTTGCCTTATTATTAGTTGTAAAAAGAGTTATATAGCATTATAGACTTCAAAACATTACACTACATCATACTACGGTATTATCCTTGAATATCTGTCTATAAACAGTAGCTCAAAAATCTTCAATCCCTTTAATCATTTTCTTCTGAGAGAAAGCTTAGAATATTTTCTAAAACAAGTACGAGTGTATTATTCGTAGTCACGCGCTATTCTCGGCCCCTTTGTATAAGGTTCATCCGTGAGTTCCTAGTTAATCTGATGCCATAATTGATTCACCGACATCATACGGTCGTTAAATCAAACGTTCGTATTATGAGCGAAAGAAAAGATTTCAATATTTTTATGCGATAATAAAATTTGTTAATGTTTATTGAATAGTTTATAATTATAAGTTTTAGTTATTTATTCTGTGTTATCTGATATTGGATTTAGTTAAAGCTCAGTGTCGAGATTGCCCAGTCAACGTTAATAATAGTCAGATTGACAGCTGAACTGACCGATACAATGCCACTTGGAGAGAGTCTGCCGCACCCGTGCCTTGACCTTGACAATGAACAATCAGTGTTCTAACTTCTAACTATATATTAAATTCGATCACCATGTAAATGAATCTTCATCGAAGACGCGGCGAAATGATGATATTTTAATTTCCTATCTTTAATAGAAGATATTAGTTAATAGTTCTGGTTAGAGTTCTATGAGTTCCTATTAAGATTAAGTTATATTAAGATTACAGTACAAAAATTATCAAGTCAAAGTATCATGAAATTTCTTCGATCGCTACCTATAATTTAAAGTTTTTGTGTAGCGACAGAAGTTTGATCGTACCATATGATTATTTCAATATCAAGGAATAATAAAAGTAAGTCTGTATTTAGTCTTGAATGTCCCCTTGTCGGCTAATGAATACTGCCCCTAAATCCGCGCAGCTAATTTCACGACCAGTTTGGCGCGGCATTGCGCATGAAACCCAAACCGACGGCTTTATCAACTTCCCATACACTAGACTAATACCCAACGTTCAAACCCTACGTAATAATTCTCCATTCATTCTTCTCTTTATAAATCATAATCTCTAAATCTCCCGTCTTCCGTCCTTGTCTTTAACACAAATACAGATTGTTCCGTCTCTTTCTAATTCTTTTACCCCTTAAAACTAATCCGGCACATCTCGTATGCAGGCGCTCAAAGAATAAATCCGAATATACACGTATATATCAAATATAGGTAGGTACAGTGTGTTCAATGCTTAAATATTTTTGTTTATGCGTGGGGTAAGATAAATTAACACGTAATATACAGTATTAGAATTACACCTAAGATTTATTGTGTATTTATGTACATACATATTTAAAATATATTTTTATTCTTTAAGTATAAAGTTTATAAATTGCGGTATTAGCTCTACCTACTACTACTTTGAATTTTTTTCAACTTTATTTAACGTTGTCCTTCCTGAAATACATACATTGTACAAATATCTAGTATTATCATTACTGCGAGCTGAAAAGTATGAAATTACTTGTTGCGCAAACAAATTTAAAATCTTAGAAGACTATTACCAAGGTGTAAGTAAGGTTAGCAGAGTCGAGTCCCGCCAATCGGGCGGTGAGTTAATGCCTAATGCCACTAATCGGCTGTTATAAATCATTATTAATTTCGAATCGGGCCGCGCTGCCGATCCGCGCCGATTAGCGATTGCACAATGGCCGACGGATTACGCCCGACGTTGAAGATATATCTTTTTGTCAAATCGTACCTGTGTACCGTCAGACGATTCAATTTTGTTATTTAAATGAAGTTAGCTTTTATCAAACTGAAAATTGGTTATGTTGACAATTGATGTTTAAGTTATCTGTTATGACTTCAACTCACATTTAAATTAGGTTTTGATTTTTTGTGTATTTTCCTTTTTTTATCGTAAATTATTGTATCGAAAAAGCTTTGTTTGTTGCTCAAGAAGTATTTACTCAGAAATTATACGTCTAACACAAAACTAACAAAAGTCTTTCTGTTCGTTTTGTGCATAGTCAGACAAGAAAACTTAAACACAGACAAAGGGACGCGCAAACCAAATTTTAATCAAATTAATTTATTTGACACCGATAAATACCTAGGAATTATATTTTAATATTTAAAACGATCGTTGCTGACGCTACTTCACACGAATAAGCTAGTTTTATATAGATAAGCCGATTTATATTTTTTTATTATACCTTATTATAATCTTTTATTTTATATGTAAGACATAACGTACGTACCTCAGTATGGTTTTATGGCACAAATCAACGGTATGTTACTAAAATTTAAATGCTAATGCTCTATTAAGACTAAGTTTATAGCATAATATCGGCTATTAAATAATAATATTTGGTTATGGTATTTAGCCGCATATCTTAGATGTTATCTTGATTCAATATTTATTTTTATAGATAGAATGTTTTTCAAAGATTGACTTTGAGTTTTGTATTAATTAAAGTTGATTGTATTTAACATTGATTTTTAGGCTCTGTTTGTTAATAAACTATATATTAGTGTGCTAAATATTATCGATTAAAATCCCAGTTTTATAGAATTGTATTTTTCACGATAATTGCTTCAAGATCAAAAATGATTTATTATGTTTAGATAAATAGGGGTTACAGGCCTACAGTTTAAGTACCTTATAACTCTTCCATTTAAACGTCATTAATACATAACAAATATCTGTAGTCAATTTGATCCTAACGGGTATTAAACCCACGCTTGATACAGCAATAGAAAAGCCAGTTAGCAAAATCCCATCGAGAATCCTCTTGATGTAGAAAATATTCACTTGTTTTAAAACATAAATTCTACTTGTAATTAAATACAAATAATACCGCATGCGTTAATGCGTAACAAATAATTATAATAATAAATTCTACTTAATACAAATAGGTTAACTATAATAGGCATGTTTCCTATTTTTTTTAATGTCCGCCTGGTAGATTAATGAATTTTATTGGACACGTATTTTTTCTTTTTTCCTGCAAACAAAAAATGATCAAAATACAGAGAACGGAAATTTCGCGTGACGTCACTCCTCGCTACAATTTTTACCAAGGCGAGGTGCCGTAAGCCCCCCCCCCACTCCGAAACTTTAAAGCGTATCTTTGCAATTTTTTATTGTTTTGATAAAAGTAAAAATACGTGCCTAATATTTTTTTATTATTTAACTGACGGACTAAATAGATTTTAACTTTTCATACCCAATCAACATCCCTATTGCAATACTATTTGAATGATAAATATGTATATATTATATTTTGTCAATTTCAATTGAAGTTCCGAAAACTCAATCCAATCACCAAAATACGCACGTAACGTGTCATATTAATGCGCGTTATTGGTAATTCAATACTTGCATTAAAACATTTATGAGAATATAATATCACCCTCAGAGTATTATGTTATTATAAGGTCCAGCACAATGTAATCGACATATTGGTATTAAAACTAAATATACAGTCCTGAACGCAACAGTGCTTTATATTTTTTTTACATTTATTTCGATTCTATAAGGTTCGTTTTTCTACTTTTTTGTTACTCTGACTTGCGGTTGACTGTTCTTATCGTTAACTGTTCTATTTGTGGGCTGGTAGGAAACCACACTAGCTTGATATGTGGGAACCTCAAAGAACGGTCCACGCGATTCCCTGAAGCGGGACAAAGGGATGTGTGATACCTACTTTATGTAATATATATAATAAAATATAGGTATTAGATACATAGGGATAGTATACAAAAATAACTATTCTATAATAAACTTCTAAACAACTTGCTTTTTTTTAAGTACTTACCACATTTTGCTATTGTCATAAAATATCTTAACTATAAAGTTATCTAGGTACACCTTAAATAAAACAGCGAAAATAATCACAAGTTCAACAAAAACCTACTATACTAAAGGATTAAAAATAAAAATTATAAAACCAAAAATATTATAGCGCGCTACTTATGACGCAGTCGATGTGACACGTATTATTAGGGCCGGTACACACGGGTAGCGGCTTTATCTCCGGGCGACACGCTGATCCGGCCCGGATGATCCGGATCAACGCGATCCGAGTGCGCCAGTGTGTGTACGTGTTATCGATTTAGCGTTCGACTTACGTTATATTTTTTTTCGTGTGTCATTGTAGATTTTTTGCTCTTTGGTGGCTGATTTTTATATTCAAATCTGTGCTGTTTTGAGGGATTTCGTTTAAGTTTTAAAGGTAGGTTCGAAAACTTATTAAAAAGTAACAGAAAAATGTAAAAGATAAATAATAAAATTTAACAGTGAGAAGAGCTTATTATGCAATGTATTTTTTAATTTACGTCATATGCGCAGGTGTTTTAAGGCAGATTATATTTTATGGATTATTTTGATAAATTAAATTAATCAATATGTACAACGTACTTGGATTTATATTTGTTAATTCAGTTTTTATGACGATGCATATAAATCTCTACGATGTACATTAATTGTATAAAATTACTTATTACTTATTTCTATAAAATTACGTATTAAGATTTTACAATGCAAAAACACTATGTTAAAAAAACCTTTAAATATACCATATTTTGGGGCCTATATCTGCATCAAACAACTTTCAAAGACAGATTAACTGTTAATACAGTTCAATCTTACTTAAATTAACTGTTAATACAGTTCAATCTGTCCCCACTAAGACTTCAAAACGTTAGATTCAAAAGATTCCTAACGTGCGTATTCCATATTCAAAATCCATAATATTGTCGACCTCGAGGTACCCGTACATCCAGATCCGGCGGTCGCGTAATCCGGCTTAGGACTGATCCACGTATACCTACACGTAGATATGTGCACACCGCTTATATTATTATTGTTTCAAGTTAAGAGTGAACATACTATTTAAATTGTTATGGACACGATACTTTTTATGTGTACAGGGACTTAAATTATTATATTATTATTTATTTGATTAAGAATATTAGAAATTTCTTAAAAAATACATCATCATTTATTTTGATGGAAACATTTTTAATTCTTATACTCTACAGTTTTATAAACTGTCCTGCTATGGAATTTATTCTATTTTTTATATGAGTGAATAAATAGACACAATAATATATAATGCTGTGTACACGACACTTTTTATCACTCTTATAGGTGCCTGTAGGCTGTACAGAAAGGTGATTTTTAAAACATTCGAGATTTTAAAATATAAAGTGCCTAACAAATTTTATTTTTCTATTAGCATTCGTTTATTTATATCCTAACTTGACTGTCTAGACTATTATTACTGGCAGGTAGATATTATAATATGTCCTCTGGTCAACATTCTTGGTGTTAATTCGATCAATGCCCCGGGAGAAAATTGGTAAAATCAATTTTCACAGCTCGGTCTTGATCAGATAGGCTGCCTCGAACATTCTAGAATATAAACTAAAAGTATTTTTTAAGGCATAAAAATATCCTGTTATAATTTTGTTTCTTTGTGATTTAAGATTATAATTTTGTTTACCAACTATTATTATAAAATCTCCGATAATCTGTTTATATTTTTCCGATATCTTAATATCTTAGTTTAGCTAAAAATATCCATCGAGCTTTTACTCTGAAAATAGAACCACAAAGTGCCTCAGAATAGGTCACATCTATTGTATCCAAAGACTAAACAAACACAGATGAGCAAACCCATCAAAGGGTTTTATTGCCAAAGATTAGGTAATATCAACAGATAAGTCAGTCGCTTAAAAGGCTTATATTAATAAGCATTCTGGTTTTTTATTCTTTGTATCGTGTATTCAGTAGTCGTAAACACCAGTGGCTATATAATTATGTAAACGATCGACATAAAGACTGTCGATAATCTCCAAGTGGTCATCACCTTGGAATTTATAGTTTGTTAGCCAATAAACTATTATTTACATTTCGTTGGATTAATATAAATTTAGATTTTAATATTATTCGATGTTGAATTGATTAATATTGTTTTTAAATCCTTTTTTATTTTAAAATTCGATTAGCTAATAAGTAATCTTGTACGTTACGAAACAAAAGACAAATGATTCTGATTTTCGAAAAATAAAACAAAACAATTGAATTTAAATCAAATTCTTTGTCCTCAACCAAAAATACAGATTACAAACTAACATAAGAAAACTCCATTATAGAGATATAATTTACGTCATAAATCCCCGGCAAGTTATTCAACGAAATCCGGATTCCAGTAATCCGCTAGGAGATGTATCCCGGACCGTGGCCGGCCGCTGCCACCTAATCTCCTTGATCCGGATCAAGAATACTTAGCTCTATATGTATGTGCTTTACTTAGCTAGCTTTCTACGTGTTGGAGCTCCTCAGGTCTTTGTTAGAACTAGGATTTTCTCCTGAATACAAGTTCCAACCTGATTTTAGTTGTTAAATCCGTTTATTTTTATTATCTAACGGAAATGGATGGCGAGAAATTGTGATTTTCACGGATTGGTGTTTTATTTTTTTATTTGAAAGAAGGGTTTAGTCTTAAAATGATATGTTTTAGACATCGAAGTCATCTTAGGAAAATAAGTTTTAAGATATAAAGAACATTATATGTTCTCAGTTACTTATTATTGATAAGACAGTAAACAAATACTTTTTTTAAACTACGTTTTACAATTTGTATTTAAAGTCTATCGTAAAAAATTCTTGTACTAATCCTACATATCAAATCTGATGTTCAAAGCTTACGATTAACTTTTACCTAATTACATTGAGGATTACATTAACCAATCATATCGATGCAGTGGACTGGTTATCACGTGCGTGCGGGGGAGGCGGCGGGAGGTAGAGGGGGGGAGGGGGGTAGCCTTCTCCATCAATCATCTTGAGATAATCTCCTGTACTTCAGCCCAATTTGAGGCATGCACTCGGCTTAACGCACACAATTGAGGGACCGGTTTAACGATCAGCTAGCTACTATGTGTGGTTGTGTTGTCCGCGAATAATAATAAAATATTTTTTTATTTATTTTCCGAAATATATTTGGATATATTTGCTATTTTTTTTTCATTTAATTGTGACGTACCTTTAAAGGTAAAGATTGGAAGTATATCACAATTTTTTTAGTGTCAGTTTTTTAATGCTATCTGCGTTCTACATCCAATTCCTCAAGGCATAAAGTCCCAATTCGTTTGTAACACAACTTAAAAATCAGACTGTCAACGTGTATTACATTACGCTTGAATGTGTGTGTATCATAATGCAAATCCTTTACGATTATTCTTTTGTGTCTGACTATAATTTGGTTTTAAAGCGGCACTACATACGTCCGCGCACACTTACACACATGTAAACCTATCCTTGTACATACACGGATTGGTTTACGTGTGTGAATTAATCCGCCGGCAACAACAGAGAGAGGCAATCAGCTGAGCCTCTGATCAATCGATAAAAAATCGTGGCGGAGTCGTGTGGACAAATAAGCGTGGCCGCTGTAGGCTCTGGTAACGGATGATCCGGACCATTTGTCAAGATTAGGCTTACAGACCGACGCGAGGATCGCCACTCCAGCGGATGCGCGACGCAGAGCTTGGGCAGCTCACAACTTTTTGTTCGCTCGTTACGTCATTATACAAATGTACAGGATGCGTAGAAATATTGTCTATAACTTACCATTCAATGTTCAATTATATCTGTTCTTAATTTTTAATTGGTTGACCCAATAACTAAAAACTAATCACAACAGTTGACTACAGTTTTGCAATCTTTTCTCTTGATGGGACTTTCACAGGCCAGGGTTTAGCCCCGTAAAACATTGACGTTATAAATTCTCTAACAATTGGCCACCGCGTAATCCGCAGCATAATAATTTCATTAGCATCAGTAAATCTAAATACGTTTTTGAGACAATTCCTCTCATTGTTTAGAGCATCGTAAAAACCATAGAAGTGAGCGGCAAAGGCCTCGTTCACCCTAATCGCGGGACCCCGTCTGGCAGGGCTTAGGGACGGCGCCCTTAACAAAATCTTAATCCCTACAAAGGGTTAGTAATATTATCTTATTACAGTCGCAAGAAATAAACCTTTAATTCTCGAGCTTCCTTTAAAATATGGCTAGTCAGTTTATGTTGTTTAGAAATACCTTAATATATTATATTCATGACATTGACTGCAAATTATTACTTATCGGACATTCATAAATGAGTTTTCAAGTTTAACTAAAAAATTGCTATATATTTTCCGGTTTGCTTTGACTGCGTCGTTAAAATTAACTGAAAGGTTATGTCTAGGTAAATGTGTATAATTTATGTATTCTAATGTAAGCACTGGAGACTAATACAGGATATCTATATTAGAAAATCCCTGGTCAGCCATTACTGGGATCGTTAGGAGACAGATCAAAGCAGCTGCTCATATCCCTGGTGTCGCGGTAATCTGGTGACACGCTGCAGATACATAAATTTGGCTTCAATCGCACATTCAGAGACCATTAATCGCGGATTCAGTGTGGACGCACCTTTAATGCATGCTTCTACTTCAGGGATGTGTGGGTTTTAAAATCTTGACTTTGTATTTTAGTAGCCGAGTAGGTAAAAGGATTATCTAGAATTCTAAGGAGATTACAAATACTACTTCTGGCACAATCAATAGGTAGCACAAGGAGGTTCTCCAAGACAAAGAGTCTAGCGGTATATATTTTTTTTTTATTTATTTATACCAACAGCATTACATGTTAATCTATTGGCTAAATTTAGCATTGGCAAAAACCACAATTCTTAAATCAAATTCAATGAATAAACATAACAAGTTTAAAAGGGCTTGGACTTAATACATTTTGAACGAAACCCAAAAATTCTAAATTAAAACATTTTTAATATAATTATGTTTATAATACATATAAGGATGTTTATTATGTATTTGAGGAAAGTATGAGTATTTTTTCAATTTCTAAAGAATAGAAGATTAAGTTTATACCAATATGATAGTTTGTTTGACAACCCTAATGGATAAACCCACTACACACACATGGCTACCACTACCGGTGTATCTCCTGAGATCTGATAAGATTCAAATAAGGGATTAGAGAGGGACGAGACGAGGATTTGCGCGGGCCACCTGCAGGTATGAGCGAGACAGAAGACAGGATTATCCTCGGCGGACCGCGCCAAGTGGTGCCTGTACGTTATATGTGACGCAGTTGCGCTAAGTACGAAGATTTAGGATTTAAAAGAATGTAAAATTAACGTTCGAATTAACTGGGAGCCGGTAATCGGTGCTCAAGTTTGATGCCGAGTTTTACATTCATATTACAAAAATAGAGTAAAGAAACGTAGTGGTTAAAAAACAAAATGTATGTTTTACGAAAGATAAATGTTTTTACTTGGGCTCAAGTTATTGGCTCACTCACTTGATTCCTGTCAAATGTCAGTTCTGAAAATTTAATGAAGTTTCGATGTAACATGGAAGTTCAGAAAAAGAGGAGAGACATACGAATCTCATATAATTTGTTGCAACCCAAAATAAAAAAAAGGGAAATATTTTTTTTACTGTTCTATGTTGACTAAAAAGAAAACCTTGAAATCAAATGTTCAATAAAATACATCAGCACTCTTAATTTGTAGACGGCATGTGTACATATAAAAGCAAATAATTCTACGCATACTTGTATGTTTTCCCGGGACGCGGGATTAAGGTAAGGCGGGATACGCGAAATCCCGGTATCCCGGATTGCCACGTGCGCGCCTTTTTCAGGATTTTCTCGCCCAGTCCCTTTTACAATCACTTTTTTATTATCAATACAGCCTACACGACTCATTGTAAACAGGTGATTGTATTTGTCTCGACGTAGGTATATACTTTTTAATCGGAATCATCCAAATCTCATAAAGCTTATGTTTATTTAGAAAAGTTAACACATGTATGGAAATTCTATTAAAGTTGTAACCTAAAACAGGACTACCCAAAACAGATTTGTTTAACAATGCTTTCACAATAATATTCACTAACCGTCGTATGCTGTATTTTTTAATCTAATCCCAACTCTATACATACAAGTTTATCTCTTGGATATGTGCGGCAAGGTTGTCAAAGCCCATACATTACAAAGAATTGAACTCAATCATGGCTGAAGTTTATACTTTTTTATACTTTTTTTCCGTTCCGTCGAGCTAATCCGTCGGCTTATCTTCAGCTTGCAGTGGAAGGTTACCAGGATTAGGGTGATATTTAATTTTAGGCTGTAAATTGGGGGATATAAAGTTGAAAATCGCGTGGATTGATGAGATAGGGGTTGTTCGGTAGTCAATGAACCTCGCAGGACGAAACCGCGACCTACCGTAGGGGCGAGAGAGTTGTCGAATGTTTCTACACCAATGTTACATTTCTTGCGTCACAGTTTTTATTGCCAAGCGTAGATTTTACTTGGTCATAATATTCGCTAGTTTTTATGTTTTTTTCTCACTAGGTTCTTTTGTGTGGGTACAGGTTAGGTAAAAAAATATATAAACAAAACCAATATTCCCATCAAAAATCAGATCGAAAATATTAAAAGTTGGAGTAGTTTACTTAGCCCCATACTACGTACAACCTAAAAATACTAACCAAATTGAGAACCTCCTCTTTTTTTAAACTCAGTTAAAAATAAGCATAATTTACCTAATATATAAAAAAACAACACATCCACAAGTTTTGTATTGCAAATATCAGAATAAATCAACCTACAAGCTTAGTCTCTCTGAAATAAAAAAAAAAAAAAAAAGTTTAGTGTCGTATGAAAACAAATCCTGATCACATCTAAGCACAATGCAGTTTTAGTGGATTTGATTTCTCTCCCCCAGACAGTTGGGCACCGTTTTTTTAATTCAACGGGATTATGTCAATTAGTATTCATGTGGGCGTCTTCACGGCCGTATGGGTCACAAACGATTATGTTTAAATCTTTTAAGTGGGGAATTCTTTTAAAACTGGATTATTCGCCGGATTACAGAGCGAAATGAAAAAATAATATTTATTCAGGGAATGTATATTCGCGAATCGGAAAACTTTTGTATTTAAAAATACAAGATACAATTTGTTGAAGAATTATGCTAAACACCGTTATTGTGAGAAATACCTGTCTATTTTCCTACTGGAAATCTAGAGTAAGATCTGTAGATCATAGAAATAGTTTAAATTAAGATTGGTCAAGCAATTTTAAATAAAACTACCTATCTAATACATAAAAATAAGTTAAACCTTTAAAAATATAATTCCTACACAATCGTGCGTTTATCCGACAAAGTTAATGATAATGTTTTTAATATTATCGAAAAGCAACGCTATACGCTAGGCCGGTGTTTGTCCGCTCGTTATGTTGGATATAAATATTTTATTCTCGGATAAAGCTGGCCCTCGAATAATCCCGTATGGACTACAAAAAGAGATAAGCCGCTATCTCGATTAAGTGTTGGATGTTTGTTACGATTCCAAGTTATAATATTGTTATTATAACTAATGTATGCTTCTGTATGGTCTTTATTGGACGTATCAAGGTAGACGGAAATTAATGCGATCATATATTTTAAGGTATCTCCCTTTGATTCGCTTAAGCATTTGCTGTACCTACTTATTATTAAATTGGGCATATTATCGTCAAAATTAAACTTTAGATATACATTTAAATTAACACTTATTCCTTCGTTCTGAGATTAACAACTTCTTATCGTTAAACTCATTGACTTAAATCTTGACCTATAAGAAAAAAATATGATGAAATAGCCATATAAATTGCAGAAGAAAAAAAATTAAACAAACTAATCAGACACAAAATAAAATGACACGTATAAACAAAATGATAAGCCTAATGATAAAATAGAACTAGTTAAAGATTAAGCACATTAGAAGATTTTAAAGAAACAATTAAATATCGATACTTATTTATTAGAATTAGGTAAAGAAGATAAGAACCATATTATTATAATATTCTACTTCGTAAAAAGAATGAAAAACAAAACACTGTCTCAAAAAGCTCTTATGAAATGGCAAAACAAATATTAGTACTATAGAATGTAACACTAATATAAAATTATGAATACCAATCAATACCAATCCTTATGTACTTGGCTACCAATAATGAAGACGTCACAATTCCTTAGGGTTCTTACACACTGAACGCACGGTACACCGCCATCGACAGGCTTACCGTACGCTCCAACTCGTACGAGAATGTCCGACACGGCATTTAACGCATCGCCTAGCATAACATGAACATTCCTCTTTACACAAACATCCTTACGTTTATAGGTAGTAAGTAATACATCAAATCAAAGAAAATAACATGAAACATGGCAGTAATTACGCACAATATTTTCATTCGACAAATGTACGGTTTTGTTTACCGTTCTATAGGCGCGCCCGTTTGATGTGACGACTTATCCAATAACGTTAATGCTCGAAGGTGCCTTTATGATGCCAACGTGGGTTTCCTTTAGCACGTCAAGAATATCAATTGATTAATGTAATGTAATAACACAAATACAATGATTCATCACAGTGTTTTTCATGTGTGTTGCGAATTTCCTGTCGGCCTTGTCTGATAGGTTTTTATGTCGTTTGAATTAAGGTTGAGTTTATATGATGAGTCGCATCAAAAGCTGTGTCGTGACAGAGTTAACCAGGATAAATAAAAGGATCTATATCTATTATGAATCACTTTAATACGAACTATATAATTATTCTGTTCGAGCTGTGCGGTCTCGGTTACGACTAGAAAAAAGTATCATTTCCCGTGGGTGACGTACAAGGATAGAATGGTCTGCTTGTCCGCTTAGGTATAGAACAATTCAAGCTCAAATATTATTCCTAGAATATCTTTGGAATGTCACCAACAGTTAATTTTGTAGTGTTTACGGTAGTCGCAATGATATTATCTAATAATTTCTACACGGTAGCTGTGCTTTAAGTCACAAAATCAATATTAAATCGCAGGCATATTAAGCCTCAATATAGATGAATTCCGTATAACTCATATGAGCGGAGTGCCTATCATTGTATGAATGGTGGCCGGCTCCCGACTCGTTCTCTCCGCGGTTCGCGATCCGTTCCGCTCGTGCCCGCTTAAGCCAGATTTCAATAGAGTATAATCTCGCCCTAATGAATCTCCAATCCGGATTACCGAGGGGCCCCCTATAATAGATGAACGACGTCCATTGCAAACGAGTGGGATTTAGTTTAGAAAAAACTTTGAGTAGTGTTAGTTAGCGATGGTTTGTGTACGGAGTTCTCATTATCAAAACTTTTGGCCCATTTTCACTGATGTTTCAAAATAGTCTGACCCAATTTTTTTCAATTGTGTTTTATCTTATTAAGACGTGTCTGGGAACTATATCTTAATTCAGATGTCCGATTCCATCCAATAAATTGTAAAGGCCGCACGACACTCGGCTAATCCCATTGGCGGGCATTAGAACGGCTTTGTACGGACAGATCGCGCTCGCACGCCGAAATTACCTAGCAATTGGTAGCCGCGCCGAATTGCCAGCGGGCTCAGTCTAAATCGGCTGCAGACACTTTTATTGCCCGGCGAAATCCCGCTGACCCGAGCTCGAGCCGATCCCGGCTTCCGTTATATCCCGGTCCCGCTTAATCCCGGATTTGACGTCGCTTAATCCGAACCCGTGTTGGATATCGCGTCGACACAGGCCTCGCCCGCACTCTTGTTTCTATACTCTCCTATATTGATTTCGGATTTCACAGCGCACCTTCATTGAACTCGCATAAAAGCACGCGTAAACAAAGCGATAGCGGACCTTTTAGGGATTACCTCGACGAGCTCGTCGCTATAATAACAAATTAATAATACATTTTTATTATGATGAAATAATTCAATCGAGACAAAAGTAATCCATAACTATCGCCCTGACACGGGATTATGCAATGCGAAATGCATCGAATTCTGATATTTGAGCCCAATGATATAAAATTGTATGCAAAAAATGAGCAGATTAATTTGTGTTTTCATTGGATGGTGCGTTATGCGAAAAATTGAGCGGTCGGGAAGCAAATGAAAATGATCGCCGCGAATAAAATTATATTCTGTGTGGATTGTCGCTGCGGAGGACTACTTACCAAATGGAAATGAAAATTCTACTAATATAGAATTATTGATGCAATATCGCTTTGTTTACTGTAAACAGAATTTAAGTTACGTGCCCGTTACCGACCCCTAATGTACTTTTAGATGGCATTTGAATAAATCATTACACAAATGTACTGTTGAAAAGATGATGATTTTAAACTAGTGCATTTGCGTCGACGGCGCACATCGGATTTGCCAAAATACATAATTATATTTCGCGTTTAGAAGCCAAAATTATATTTGATGGCAAAGTGAATAGTCGACTATTTGCCATTTTAATGAGGATTATAGTTTCTAGTGCATTTAGTGCACTTCGCGCGGTAAAATTAATTACTAAATCGAGTCTGTCTGCGAGCTCTAAATACGTACGATTCGTTTCAAAGCCTATTGCGCATACAATTTCAGTAATTCCACGTTGACTGACATTTTTAATTGTCTAACCATAATTATATTTCTATTGCTGAATAGGAATTTAGGAAACACTCTAAAATGTTGTGTCGCTTTAATTTAACTAAGTACTGTACTGCAGTTTAAATAGTATTTTAAAAGTACTTTTGCTTCAATGTGTTTTTAAAGAAATATTTGTTGGCTAACAGTTAGCAGAAACACATCCCTTTTAAAAAATTGGACGCGGCATAAGAATCAGCTGTCTGGCTAACACATACGTTGCTGTATATACCTGTGTGGGTGAAAGTAGATACAGTGTTCACAAACAAAATATAACCAATATGTGTCTCAAATCATAATGACCATTGCCCACAACTAAACATTAGTACAATTTAGACGATAATGCCGCTAAGTCCCGTTCACACTACCCGGGCATTACCGCGCGGCGTTAATTAGTCGCCGGTTGCGGCCAGCCTAAACAGGCTTTTAACTTTTCAAATGCTTTCATTAACTGCATCGCGATTATTTGGCCGCTATTTCCACAGCTATTGATTGAGAATGGAGCATTAGTGAGTGTGTTAATACAGTTTTAGCCGATTCATTTATTTAAATGTCGATAATGTATTAATTATTATCCTTTTAATGTAAAATGTTTTGCGTTTTGTATGTTTTGGGTATTTTAATGTTTTACAATGTTTTAGTTTGCTGTTAATAAATAGTTTGATGATTTGGCGTGTTTATGAACTGTACGATATTGAGCTTTTGATTATATATGTATCTTATTAAATGAGAAATGATATTGTAACTAGCTGAACCGACATTCGTTGTCCTGTCAATCTATACAAAAATAGATATAGATTTTTCGACAGTTTCCATGATTGATGATTTTTTTTTCCTACTACCCTTTTCCTTAATATTACAAACACAAGAACCACAAAAAGTCAGCCAAATCGGTCTAACCATTTTTAAGTGATACTCCGTCTTACGTGGCAATTGAGATTTATAAGAAAATATTTAAAATTATTTGGCAAAACCGTGTTGGATTGTTATTATTAATTATGGGTAACTTATCATTGATATGATGACAGACAATCAGAAAAATCCAGAAAACGAGTGCGTGAGACGTGTAAGATTGGTCATGAAGTACTCAATTAAAAATTGAATAAACTTAAATAAAAAATAATAATTAAATAATGTAGCTAAATTATAAAATACATAAACACAAAGACTTTCGGTTGAATGTGCTATAAAATATAAATAAAAATAAAAAACATTTTGGCTTAAAATATATTTGTTATTTTATAACCTACGGAAACCTTTTAATTGTTAGCGTGTGGACGGTTAGACTGAAAATTGTTTATAATCCAATATCCCAGGCAGACAGCGGAGTGAGTTTCAAACAGCGTTGATTAGTTAAACCTAACTTTTTGCTCCCAATTCAAATGAAATTAAGCTTTAAAGTTATAGTCGCATGTGTTTGTGATGGGGTTTCCGAATCGTTTTACTGAAAAGGCGTTATGTTTTCGATTCTCTGTTTTTGTACTTTTGTTTTCAATATATACTAAGATAGTATGATGTTTTACTAAATATAAAAGGTTAAGGTTCTTGAAACAATTCTTAAAACTTTTGTTAGAATCAATTACTTTTTAAAACCATTGCTTGTATCATAAGATAACGAATTATAATTTATCAACTGAATGTCTCTCTACCTATGAAAATATGAAATGAAGTAAAAAAGATAGTAAAATAAAACATAATTTTATACCTTCAACAATTTTTCTAAGCATACTCAAAGGCACATTTAAATCTACCAAAACAAGATAGGTAATGTATCTTGTCAGCCAATAGGTAAAGGTGACTGACTGACATAGTGATGTATCAACGCACAGCCCAAATCACTGGACGGATCGGGCTGAAATTTGGCATGCATAAAGCTACTATGACGTAAGAATCCACTAAGAAAGGATTTTGATAAATTCTACCCGGAGATAAAATAGGGGATGAAAGTTTGTATAAATCTTCTTAGATTTTCGAACTATACCTAATTAATAATAATACTTCTTAACGCGAGCGAAGCCGCGGGCAAAAGCTAGTAGGAATATAATTTTCATAATGGCTGAACTGGACGTAAAGAATAACAAAAACGAAACAGCATTAAAATCAAAACAAATGAAAGTTAAACAATCTTACGACGATACTGTGATCGGAGGCATGTCTTGCGGGCAAGCCGGCCTAATCCGCGGGCCATCCTCACAGCCGCAAGACGACGCTTGTTGCGCGCCGGTGGGGCTTCCTACTACCTCTATTTGAAGCAAAATATTCCCATTAATAGACCTGTTATAAATGTTTTTTATTTTATTTTAAATAGTTTTTAAAACTGTGGAAAGTGTTGTTTGTTTTAAATGTAGTTTAAAAAATACATTTTTATCAAACAACCTTTTTGGTTAACTTATTAAACAAAAATAAAGTACGTCGTCTCGTATCGTGTGAGTGATGGTTATTTGGCATAAGTTCGTCTAGAAGATTAGGCAGTCCGCACTAATACCTTGTACCCAAATATAGGGATTAAACGTAACGTCTAGTCTATCTGACAATAGGATTGAAACAAGAAACAATGTTTGGTTCTTGAGGTATCCCCGACGGCCAGTTTCCTAAAGCGCCGCAGGATTTAGTTAACCGTCGGACGCACATCGCAGCAGATTAATTATTTATGGACGGCCCCCTACTGCCCGGAGGGTAGCTTTAGCCTCCCAGACGCTCTCCGATTCCTCTCTCATGCAAACTATTCGTCTTAACGCAAAATTGACGCGCAAACTTAAATATTTACAAATGGCATTTACCGGTGAAACTTTAAGGTCGCTTTTGCAACGCTTGAATAATTTAAAGGTCCTTTGTCTTCATTGTCCGGCATAAAGATCTGGGGGCTTGCGATGACCACCTTGTCATGGCAAGCTTTACTGTAAATCTACGTTGCATCTTTGCCGTGGCGTAATCGCTTAAGCCCGGCTGGACTAGGCACCGCACCGCTAAATGAATACCTATAAATTCGTGGACGAAAACTATGAACTACACAGTGGAGATATTATTATGATATAGCTGATGGAAAATCAATACAGCGAGGGCGTCTTTCCTAACAATACGTATCGAGTTATGCGTACACGTCGTTTTAATCCTTAAGGCGTAGCAAAGCACGTAATATGTAGAAACCTTCTTAACCTAACAGGATTATCGTGCGGAGGCAAGCATTTCACGGCCGGATCACGCCTTGCCATCGGCTCGGCTAAGGCTCAGATTTTATTACACAAATGAGATTAATACTTAAACGCACATTGTTACGTAAAGCCGTAGACGTTGTTACCTGCTACATGTTCGTAGCACGTTTTCAAGAAAGTAAATCTCTTGAGTGGCGTAGCGAGGAACATTTATTTGTAAATAAGTAATTCTAATTGGAGAGGAGATACTTTATAACAGAGTATGACATGTATGTTTACATTTGTTATGTCAATGTAACATATATTTCAGCGTAGTGTCGGACAAAGAGAAATCAAAGTCGAATGCCGTGGCGTCTTCACACACGTTGAGATACCGTATTTCTCAGGGCAGATATTTTCGCGGTGTCAATTAAAACGGTAGCAAATGTCGCCCCCAAAAACGCCATTTGTAACGTGGAGACAATCATAGCTCCCGGCGTAACCTGACAAACGACACCGCGATAGCGAACGTCTAAACCGAGCTTTTGAACTTCTTTGACGCGCGGCAGTCGATAAGCACTCCGCAGCGACAGGCCATTGTGAGTGTAGCGTTCTTCACAATGGTGTTCGTTTTGCAAGTTTTCACCCAGTCGTAAGTGGGTAAATGTGTTACCGATTGACGAGGGGCGGGACAAAGGCGCGAGAGACACACGGCGCCCATTCACGCCGCGTTGCCGCAACAACGGCTAAGATAATGATGACGTTTCCTTCAGCATCACCCTTATACGCGATTGAATTAATTACCCTAAGGGAGTTCGTTAAATCGTATCGGTCTTATAGAATTCACTTGTTTTGTTGATACGCCATGTTTTGATACTGAGTCACCTACCTACACATCAGATGTATACGTATATATAAAACTTTTAGTAGGTATCTACTTACATTAAGTAGATAAAATTTTAACAAAAACTAAATATGTATTTTCTAACGATTTTTACTGTATTTGCATATCACAAGTATTAAAGATATACTTGAAGTAGGTATAAATATAATAACAATAAATTATACACGTGTTAGTTGTTAGTTTTCGACCTTCACCTAAAAAAGTAAGTAATATACATAATCCACTTTACAATCAAAATACATAACTCTAACAATAATACTTTACTTAGTCAACTTACCGCACAACAGCCACTTAATTTAAGGTCCAATGAATTAATAAAATGGTGTCAAACAGCCCGATCTTGAGGGGATGAACCAAGTTTCTTAATTAAACAGACGAACATGACAGTTGTAAAGCCTACACAATTGGCTGTAGCGTTATCTACAGTTATTGTCAACTTGTAAGCATTTCGTTGATGGTTGTACCTGTTATAGGTACAATAAGGGATTAAGTTTTGCGTGTATGGAAAGTTTGATCAAAGATTTTATACATTTTATATTATTATAACGCTATCAATTGTTATCTGGAAACCAATGAAGACTAAAAAAAGAATTACATGGCGTAATACACCGTATATTATTAAGCTTCGGTTTTGGGAGTAAGTATTTTATATTATTATGTAAGTTTTTTTCCCCGATTACCTGAAGCCTAAATCGATATGGAAAATTCTTGTATGTTGTAAAGGGGGTGGTCCCATAGTCGTCAGGTCAGGGTCTGATGATAGGATCCGAGGGGATTCAAGGGCAATATTTAAACGTTTTTACGCTGTTTATAGGTCTACGTATTAGGTACGTGTTTCAAGTTTTTCATCAATTCTTTTCTCTTTTGAAAATATTATCACTGAAGACGATTTTTTAATTTTTATTTCATTTATAAGTAATCAGTTATTAAAACATGTATTTAGTATGCCTTTTCGTAGTGTAATTAGTGAAGTGACTACTAGTGAAAGCGGGGTGGCTTAACCCTAAAATTGCGTTAACATTATGACTGTTTAATTTGTTAAAAATCCCTTAGTTTAAATAAAAGTAAGGACTTATTCCTTACTTTTATTTAAACTAAGAAATTTTAATATATTATTATTAAATAGACGTTTTTATTCACCTTTGTAGGAACCAAGGTACTATATAAGTCTCTTAGTACAGTTAACTGGAACTTGTAGTAAAGTTAAATCTGAGTATTAAAGTAGAGCATAATAAAGGCTGCAGGGCTTAGACGTAAGCCGTACAGTCTGAGACCTAGGTCATGTTACCTTAGACAGGGCGGTCAGTTGATACGCGCCGCTTAACTTGCGGGGAGGGGGGTACCTATAGTAGACAGGGATATGCCGCGGTTATGTTATCACACACTTAAGATATAGTGTTGAAGGGAGTTCTCTATCCATTGTTGAAGGCATTTTAACGTTTAAATTAATGTGTTTGAAGTCGACTTATATTTTTTACTTTTCGTATATTGTAATACTTAAATTAAAGGTGTTTAATATATTAATTATAATTTAATATATTTTTAGACGAAACAAGGTAACTTTAAGAGGATGTTAGCTAGTTCGAACATTGATTTAGTATTAATTTTTATGACATTGTAACGATACGGTTTTAAACGTGTGCTTCAAAAATCGAGCTGGTTATAACAAAAATATTCCTTGTATTTCTTATAAGTAAATAGCTAAACTTACCTTTTATTTTAAAATATTGTTAATATTCTAACTATGCACTTAAAATACTAATGCGCCGACTGGCCTTCAAAATAAGTAAAAATTCAAAAACCAAAATTAATACAAGTTAAACGCTCATTTCTCATCGAATCATCCTCATCAGTTATTCATGCAATTTGTATATATTTACTGAAAGAAGTTTCTATCATTTTATTTAGCCTTTCAACTATTCACATGTCTGTGAACTGGAAAACGTCGTTTTTTTTTTAATAGAACTACGCTATTTGAGTCTAATAAAACCGGTGTAATACGGTCTATACAAGTTTTAGGCTTAAATAATTGATTACACATTAATGTAAAAAGAAATGACTTTAATTAAATAAATGACTTTAATTAAAGTTATATACGATCTACAATAATTGCCGGAGATATCGCGCAACAAACACAAAAAAATCATACTGTTGAATTGAGAACCTCCTTTTGAAATGATAGGATAACTTGATCGAAGTTATATTTAAACAATAAACTCAAAACTCGATATTTTATTATATTTTAAATCCAAAAATACTGTTTCATTATGAATTGTAACAAAGACTACATATTGTAAATCTTTTTAATAAAAATTAAACATTTTCCTGAAATGATTAGTTATTCATACAAGGTAGGGTTTCGTGTTTGCATTGTATCTAGCATTAGACCGTCTGCCGCGGTCAGGTGAAAGTTTGGGGGTCCATCGTAAAGGGATTAGCAGACGTCCGTAGGTGTTAGGGTACATAGGGTTCTCTTACTAAATTAAACAGATAAACTTGATTTTTGAATTGTTTTAGCTACTGTTGAAAACAATACTAAGAACTGATGTATTGTTACTATCTACATTTATGGATATTAATGGAATTTAGAATTAATTTAATGGAAAATATAAGTACTCTTTTACTTAGGAGTAAAACTCGTAAGTTATAATGAAAGTATAGTTTGTAGAACATTTGAAAGAAATTAATTTACAAATGAAACACGAATTCTATTTCTTATGGTTTTTTTAAAAATCTACGAAAGTGTATTATGTTTAAAGTAATTAATACATTTGAAAATGTAGATAGCAAATATCTCCATGGTTCCAAAATATTTACATATGAAAATTAATTCGATCATTATTCCGCGTATCTTAGCTACATCATTTTAATGTTATGCACATTCATATCAATAAGATTTAAAAAACTTACTTAATGTTTCGCTAAAACCTTTGTATCTTTAAACCCTTTGTATTTTATCAAACTCAACCCACACCAGATCTTTTAAAATAGCTGTATTCAAACTTTTTCCAATGTTATTACAATAAAATAAGTTATTTCCCTCTCATAACGCGACATGTAATTATGTTGTAAATATCAGGTAGACAAAGCAGTGCTGATGGCATGACATGGTATTTGCTAGGTTTCAGCATCCGGCACGCACTGACTTATCCAATCTAAATAGATCATCGCTCACGACAGGCCTTCGATCAACACGCAAATCCAATAGTCGCCACTCATTATATTTTATTATGTAGCTACAATATTATTTTATTATTTTCAATGAAGTAACAGATATTGTGTGTGAGAGGACATCAATGAAAACGTCAAGTTATTTTCTTCTGTAGAAATCATTTGTTTTTTTTTAAATAGATGTCGTCAACATCATTTACATTGCTCTGTCCCTAAACTAAGTAGCTAAAGTACTTTTATTATGGAATCAGAGACAACGAAGTTAACACAAGCAATCAGACCCGGGACAATGTAGAAAGGTGTTTGATCGAACCCAGGATCTCATGGCTTGAAAACCGGTGTGTATTTTACTCGACTACGAAGGTCGCCATTTGCAACTCTACCTACTAATATGGGCAATTTTTAAGCCCTATGAAAATGGACCATTGGATAAACTGAAGCACGCCAATGAGGCCGCCGTCAACTTGGCCATGTGTTGAGCTCAGGTATTGGACCAATTCTACCGTCGACTTAAAAAGAAGAAATACACCATGAGTAATTAGAACCACTAAGTCAATGCTAGACGCCTTTTTGCTTGTAGAAAATGTTCAAGGACACACCCAGAAAAATTATTATAACATTTAATTTATTGCTATGAGAATTACTAGACATGAAAGATTATTATTTTCGTACCTAACGTACGAGTATGTGGCAAAAAATATCAACAAAATAAATACTCTTTACACGTGTATTCTATTTAAATACCGTCGCGCCTAATAAGTGGGCGGTTTACGTTTCACCCACATTACTCATACATCGTAAAGTTACAAATATCCAACAAACCTATTTCCAGAAATGAAATAAAACACAACTACATATTCAAGATAACATACTACTACTATCACAAGAAAATCCTTGCTTAAAAGGATGTTCTAAATTATATTATGTAAAACAAAAAAGTGGATGAAATAAACACTTTTTTTTAAGATAACTTTAAAATCTATATCCATTCCAATATTATAATAGGACAATACTTTGGTCTATCTGTCTGTCACGCTTTCACTCCTAAACAACGCAACTGATACTATCAAAGTGTGTCATAGATTGAACTCCAAAAATTAACATAGGTTAAAGCAGCAATATCTGTCAACTACATGGCCAAAGCCAGTAAAATCTAGTATAAAAAAAATAACTGAAATAACGTGAAAATAAAAAAGAGCAAAACAAAGGTATTACACAGAGTTCCCCGTTTAAGGGTAGACTCAATTAAGCCCCTGTTCTTAAGGGGCGGGTTTGGATGAGACTTTTAGCGAAATACTTATGCTAACTCCGAGGAAAGTACACACGTCTCTCACAGTTCATTGTTAATGCTTCGTGACTCTTATAAAGTGGCTAGATGAGCTGTTTAATAATACAAACTGTAAAGGTGACTGTTATATTTATTTAGAAGAAATTATGTTGTTTTATTATCTGCAAATAATTTTCTGACATATTTAACGTACATGAATAAGTCATTTAAAATTATTTCTTCGCTATTCAAAATGGTGGTGTTTTAAAAAGAATATAATTGAATTAATTTCAGCATTTATTTATTCATTTTAACATAATGTGGCAATAATAAATCGCTTAGTCTCTATAAAACGGGTTTAATTATCCCGTTAAATATATTTACTGGAATAGCGATAAACTAGATTTTAATTCAGTTCCGAGTAATGACCACAATAGTCACATTGTTAATATCACACTAAACCGAATAAACGACTAATATATCGTATACATAAAGTGACGTAGGTTTTTAAAATTTAATGACCATATAATTTTTAATAACCATACAATTAGCCACACGATTACACATAAACAATTAAAATTATACTACCAACTACGCTTACAAATGTTTAAAGCGTACGCTCCTTAAATCCATTGATTCGACATCTATGGTTTTAAATTAGGGGTGAGAGCGAACCCAAAAGCTACAGAATTTGATTCCGAACATATCTGTTTATGTGTCGACATCCAGACTGACGGGTGCGAACAGTTACACATTAGTGATGTCATACATCATTTGGTAGATTAACTGAAGTAAACGGGATTGGTTTCATTTTATAGTATGGTACTTGAGTTTAGTATTTTAACTAGGTAGTTTGAAGTTTTTATTACATACTTACTTACACTATTAATTTGTCACTGAAATCCGGTCTGGTGCTCTAGTGGTTAGTGACCTTGACTGCTAAACAGGGGGTCGTGGGTTCGATTCTCACCTAGGACAAACATTTGTGTAATGAGCATGATCATCATTCTTCTGTGTCTGATTGTAATTTATCTATAATTTAATAAAATAAGGCCGTAAGTTGTCCAAATATATAATTATAAGAACTTCAAATACTTTGTTCTTAATTGAATTGTTACAATTACGCTAAACTTATATTTGATAAAAAATCTAAATAGGAATGCTCTAATTACGATGAGTTGTAATTCTTTCATTTCAGTCACAGTTAGATACCTAATTCAAGCATAGCTCTTATACCTAGAAAACAATATAACAGCGAACAATATTAAATAAAAAAGAACAAAATACCATCAAGTTGACATGTGAACTACTTAAACTATCGAAGAGTTTTAACCTAAGACTGCAGAACGTCAGCTAATTCCTGTTAGTACAAAGTTTTAATACAGTACTTAACTGCCGCCATCCCGGCCTGTATACAGAACTCTTTTCAAGTGGTCTTGGATCGGCTAAGCTTCGCAGCGAGCTTATTATATAACGTTCTTCTACAATTATGTGCATTGTAGTTGTTTGTGTTTGTTGTGTGGGTTAAGGGAGTGTGAAAATAGTGAGATTCAGTATGAGTGATATGGTTTTATCTAATATATTACAATAAAATGTTCTTATCCCAGTCACTCACATGCGCGCAAACATTTAGAAAAAGGTTCGCGGTGTCTGTTAAAAAACCGAATGAAATCATTTGCAAATTAATGTCGTACTACACTTGTGGGTTTGCGTATTCGTGCGAATGTTAATGAAAATTTGACGGGCCTGTTGGTCTAGTGGTTAGTGACCCTGACTGCTAAACCGGAGGTCGTGGGTTCGATTCCCACCCAGGACAAATCTTTGTGTGATGAGCACGATCATTTGTTCTGTGTCTGGGTGTAATTTATCTATAATATGTATGTATTTAAAAATATATAAGTATGTTTATCAGTTGTCCGGTTGCCATAGCACAGGCTCTGCCTAGTTTGGGATCGGATGACCGTGTGTGAGATGTCCCAAGATATTATTATTATAATGTGACTCACCGGCATTACAGTTATGTTTAAGACACGAAAGTCTATTAATATGTCATACTTATCAACACCCCCAAAATTGTTCAGCTGTTACGATCGTGTCCCACCTGTCTTGTTTTATTTTGAGTTATCATTTATAAGAGTATTATTTAAATATTTAGTACTTAATTCAGCATTTCAAAAACTATTTGCTATAAATTTTTATAAAACACTCCAGGTCTTACCAAAACAATACTAAGAATGAAGATATGTCAATGCAGTCGCTTAATCAGTCCCACAACCGGTTGCTAGTTGCATTTACGTGACAATGTCGAGTGTATCCTTCAGCCCGTTCGTAGCTCCGTTCCTCTGTCTACCTAATTGCTATTTTATGTAGTGAACTAATGAACGCTGTATCTAACTTTGCCGTGATTTGTGCAATTTACGAAGATTAATGACTAAATGGATAAGGTATTTGAGGAATGATGAAGAAATGCGTGAAAAGAGGTTTTAACATTTTTGGTTCATATGCAACTCCCGCATTAGGTACAACTTAAATAAAAGTTTAAATTGTTTGGCAAAAGGGCCAGACTTAAATTTTTAGGCAGCATTTCCCGTTATCACCCATATTTTTTTCTTTCTACAGATTTGGGATTCTCGGGATATGGAATAGGGATGTTGACTGGGTATGAAAAGTTAAAATCTATTTAGTCCGTCAGTTAGATAATAAAAAAATATTAGACACGTATTTTTTCTTTTATCAAAACAATAAAAAAATTACAAAGATACAGCGCTTTAAAGTTTCGGAGTGGGGGCTTATGACGCTATGCCTTGGTAAAAATTGTAGCGAGGAGTGACATCACGCGTAATTTGCGTTCTCTGTATTTTGATCATTTTTTGTTTGCAGGAAAAAAGAAAAAATATGTGTTCAATAAAATTCATAAATCTACAAGGCGGACATTAAAAAAAAAAATAGGAAATATGCCTATTGTCGGTAACGCGATTTAATTGTAGGTATGCCAAATTGGAGAAAACACATATGCTAGGGTTTTTAGCATTCTCTGAATTCACGAACAATTTATTATGATGTCACAATGCTTTCATCCGATTATACGTATATGAAAAATGATGAAATAGACAATACTTTTTTAATTTTTTTGGAAGTATAGACTGTTGGCATTTAAATTAAGTACCCAAGTTTAACATGGATCCTATTGTTTTATCTGTTTTTGAACACTAAATCAAAATAAAAACTTTTTAAATGATCAAACAACAAATCTAGTTATCCCCACAAATCTCCTAAAATTACAGCATATGAAACAAACAAACTAACTTAAATATACCACCTATCGCATTTAATTAATATTCAATTCCACGTGTATAGTTTCATAAAGCAAGGGTTTAAATGACCAAAGGACCGTCTCGGGCGGAAGGCGGGCCGCAACTAAACCTCACGTAATCCAAGCACCGTATTAAATAGCTGCTAGGTGCTAACCTGCAACTACCTTCTGTAATACAGGGTTGTCGAAAACATGCTTGAATTAAATAACATTTATTGAAAGGTAAAATACACGTGACAACGCCAACACTAGTAGGGTTGTCACAATTTTCAAATTGATAGTAAAAATTATGTTGTTTAAAGTATTTTGAAAAATAATTTCGTGTTTTATGTTTATTTAATTTTGATGGATTTTAATTACCAATTCCAAATAAAGTTTATATTTCCCCAAAGCGCCCCCTTAACATAAGCTGTCACATAATATCCTCGTTTAACAACGAGTTTGCCAAACTTCTGTCGAAAACTATCGAAAGTTTGTGCCAACGATTACCAAAACTGAAAATCCTATTCGAAAGTACATAACCCAAAGACTAACACAGCTTAACGCACCTCCGCCCTGTTATTAAAAGATTATTGCGGCGGGAAATTTATAATTTCAATGTAACCACTATGTTTTGGTGAACCGAATCCCCGAATAGTATTATGTAAATTCAATAACTGCGCGCTGGCTCAAAGACAGCTATTGTTTTCAACTGATACTCTAAATCAGCTCGTTCACCGTAATAGTATTGAATCGTGAGTATTATGCTGGGATACGTGTGTTTACCTGCGCCCATATTTCAAATTTAATAGCAAATAACTTTGTATAACCATAACATTCTACCAATATTAATTTGAACGGAAAATTATTCTTTTACCAATAAAAGTGCAGACGAAAAAGAAAAGAGACAGATTTCCATTAAAGCACCCTAAGAGCTATTAAACGGCGATAAAAAAGCGCATCGAAGCAGCAAAAACTATTTAATATCGTAGCAAAGCAACAAAGCAGTACAAAGCGTTTGGCGGGCGTCCGCCGTCGGCGTCGGCCGCTCCTTCCACGAGGATTAATTATTATTTTAACATTTCAGTAGGTTTTTTGCCGCGTCCGCGAGCAAGTCAAAAGCATTGCTTTCTCGCTTGAAAAGTTGCTAAATAATTAAGACGCCTTCTTAGCGACAGCGTTTCGACGTCCAAGGTACTAAGTAGCTGATTTTTCAGAGAAACGCGTCTCGGAAAAGATTTTTCCATTAAGGTTTTTGCATGAATGATTTGGTATGGCCTTTCAGTTTGATTATATTTATAATATTAATTTTCAGTATTATTTTTTCACTTTTATGCCAACAAAAAAGCCTTTTGAGACTGATAGCTAAAATAAGTCTCAAAGGATGCTGTGCCCGGGCAGAATAATACTTTCCATTCGATCTTCTTTCTACATTACATTATACCCAATCGGTATTACCTATTACAAGTTTGTTTTTTATGTTGTCATAGGCAAAACACTGCCAGTCCACTGCGTGGTAGAGGCAGTGTCCTCGCTTGAAGAAGGCACATGGAGACGGCGCGCCGTGGTGGAGACGGATAGCTACGTCATCATCCCTGCAGCCACCGCCTTTCATGAGCTGGTGCCAGCGGCTATGATGAGACTCGGGTATCCTCATGAGTTGGCAGCCTCTGCTAAAGGTAAATAATTTTTAGTTTATTTTAATTATTTCTATAGAATAATATCAAACTATATCTTTTTTTTTCCTATTGTTTCTAAAATGTTATAAATATTAAATTAACACATTTACTTTTTGTCGTAGGCTCGGTAGTGATCAACAACTGGAAGCCGCTGCCATTCGAACGGATCTCCGATGGGCCACTGGCCACAGTCGGCGAGGTGTTAGGAGAGCTGACGACTGTCGCCACGCTTCGTATCCAACTGCTTCGGCCACGTCCTACTCCGCTGCAGGACATCAAGGATAAGCTGCTGAGACTCCTGCTCGTACAGAGTAGACCACTGTTGATGTCCACTGGATGCCCCTTAGATGAGGTAAGGCGCTCTTTGTAAACGTTATTTCGTCAGTCTAACTGCTACCAGTCAACTGATATTTTTTGTTTCAAATCAGACATCAAATACCAATTTCTTATAGATAGGCAGTTGTTTTTCTACATTTGAAAATCGCACACAAATCTTTCCATTGTTTATTTGCCGTACAAGATTAAAACACGAACATATTCGTCATAATCTTTCTACCGCGCACGTCGGCTTCCAAAAACATCTGTCAAATCAAATAACATCAACCGATTGGGGCGTTAAAATCATCCTGATAGCGACAATAAGTGTACGGTCCACTGAGTTAAACCAACATTCACAATGATGCCGTTATGTCCTCGGTTACCCGACCGAGGCACACAATGCCCCCAACTAAACCTTTACCCCCTTTTACCCCTTATTAACGTGGAAACTCGTTGTTTTCTATATTTTAAGCTCGCTTTGTGAGGTACGCTTTCAATCGAAAACATTTATCCTAGTAGGTATTTGTGTATTGTTTGTTTTAACGATTTAATTAAAGATTGAGTGTTTAAGATCCGTGATTTTGTTTTCGGAATTTCATCGTTGTGTGGCTTGCGTTGTTGTTGAATTGTCTAAGAATTGTTTTGTTCTAAGCGTAGCAAAATTTATTGTAAGTAGTCTTTAGTCATTAAAAACAGTAGATAAATATATAGAAATACGCAGTCCAATAATGTCCAAATGCTTCGAATAAAAACAAATGATTTTAAAATATCTTTAGTGGGAATAATACTTAAAAAAGTATTTTATGCGCCCAGTCTTGACTGCCAAATAGGTTTTACTTGCCAAATATTCCTTAACATTGGCACTCGCGATTATTATTGACGAAATAAACAAGAGTGAACTCATCAGGACGAAAGACGGAGACAGATTATCAAACTTCACTAAGTACGAGAGCGTTCCACAATTTGGTCTTTATAATTGCGAGGTGACTGCTAAGACCCTGCTAATAGGGATCATCGTTCAGGGGAAGAATTAAGGAAGCATTTGTTTTCATGTTCGCGGCTCTTCGTCTTAACAATGGAACACGGTTAATAGAAATTTTGAAGTCATGTTTTGAATATTTTGACGTACCTATGGGTAGACTTTTGCTTAAAATTTTCTGTTTTTTGTTCATTCGTTATCTAAACTTAGATTTAAATTTCTATTTCATTGTAGCTTATCATTTAGTTTAGTAGGTAAACATTTGAAAATAGTTCTAAACTAGAATACATAATGTTATGTAGCCCAACTTTATAACAAAATTCTCGACAATGTCGTTAGCTATAGAGAGATTTAAAGCGCTTGCTTGCAATAGAGACCAATTTGTCGAGACGATGAGCACCTGTCTCATACGCGAGATCTCCATACATAATAAATTTAATTGAATCTGCGTCTCATCCGCGCCTCCCAACGCCTTATTATATTTTCTAAATATCCACCTTGTTGCGAACGGGTTAGGGCGGCGGGCGGGGGTTGCCCTCGTCTTGCTAACTTGAGCCACACCGAAAGAGGGTTAAAAGGAGTTTTAGATGTACGAACGCTTTTGATCTTATTAATACCATAAAATAATGCTTTATAATCTTATTAAACGCGAGGTTAGCGCTCCATGCGCGCCCTCCGTCGAACAAAACCGGCTCACGGATCTATATTTCAATTTGGCGTTTACAGTGACATACTGTAGTGGCCCAGTTAAGAAATCTATAGTAAGCTCAACGTTTAATAATGTTTTAAAGGTGATTTATCACAAATGAAAGTTGAAGAAGCAGCAGTTAGTTGGAAATAAATTGGAGTTATAAAGTCATGTCAAAGTTGGCGCAAATGAACCAAAGGAACTCCCGACCGTCCAAGATAATCAAACACCTTCACCGAAGTTGTAGCTAAACGCCAGATGAACTCGGCTCTATGATATTATGGTAATTTATCTCACGCCAATTTTCACCACTTCGATTTTAACTCCGAGAAAACTTTTAGACGCTCCAGGAATATTTTATCGAAGGGGTTTCCCAAATGCTACCTCGATGCAGGATCAATTTTAAACCATAAATCTTCTTTAAGACTACTTTCTTACTTAATTTAGAAATCTCTTTGAAATTTCAAGGTTCTTTATAACGGGTTACATTTTAATCACTCCTTCAAGCATGCGTAAGTAGCGTATGTACACACAACGAAAATAATATAAGATAACGCTAAGCCTATTGTGTTCAAAGTTGTCCTTTTAACTACAAGTATATCAAGAAATGTTCGCAATCACACACCGAATTACGTACTTAGGCGGATTACACGTGACGCGAGTTATCACGCGCAGGCGCCAGCTCTCGTAAATCTTCCATGAAGCTGAAACAGACAATATCTGAAAGCAAATATGGCCTCACTATTTAAAAATATAAAACAAAGAAGCGGATTAACGTATCACTCGAGCACGGCGCTAATACCTCTGACATGATTTATAGATACACTGCTACAATCTCGATGTGTAATACTTACAGTTAATTTAACGTCTGATTTAGCAACACCCGCGGAGCAAACGGTCTAGCCTGACAACTCGGTTGACGTCGTAATCACTGGCATTGTTCTATGTAATCTACGATACGAGCAGATCTCACTTGCATAACTGTCAGCCTGGGTAAACTCCGCAGTGGAGCTATAATCTGACAGGTTCTTTATGATTGACTACTTGCTGTGCGATTAATACCTCTCCAAACATGCACAGTTAATGTTATCGTGTTAAATAAATAGTTGTGAAATTTAAACATCGCATTGGAATCATTCCAAGTCACACGGTTTATTTGATCCTCAAACAGCGGCATCGGATCGGCTCGATGCCTTCGGTAACCATTTAGAATGCTTTGTTTAGGCAAGTTGATGCGGTAACGTTTCTATGGAAGCACTTAGATCGCGGCCTGTGCCGGCGCCTAGTTGAGGGCGTAGTGGGTGGATGCTAATTGTCAAGACGCCCTTCCCGCTCATTGTTTTAGAGCAGACCATGATTGAAGTTTCGTCGGCGCGCGGGAGTGATGCTCACTAACCACCGTGTAAACACCTTCGCGCTCTGAAGCGCGCCGACCGCTAGCGCATGACACATGCATTAACAGCCGACCTAATATTTTCATAATCTAATGGCGATGTTCTGTGAAACAATGCTTTGTGTTTATTCTAACAATTATCTCTGTAGCTGTTGCTGGTTAGACTGACCTCTTTAAAATCGTCTAAAATTGTTTGCTGTAACTTGTTGTGTTACTTATCAACTGTTCTAGCTTTTATGGATGACATTTTAACATATATTTTCTTTGTCGTAGGTTACACTTGCTCAGATTTGTCGTGGACAGGACCGCACACCCGGGCCGCACAACTTTCACGAGCCCTCTGAAGAAATGCGACGAAAATTTGAATCTTGGTGGAGTGCCCAAGTATCTCCGCGACCACCGCCGTTCAGTCCTCGCCGATACCCATCGCCGGGCCCCAAGAACCGTTCACCCACACTCAACACTATACCAGATCATTTACATCCAGCATTGCAGACTGTTCAGAGTCAATATCCTACTCAGAAAACTAGAATGCGCACAAGCTTTGATCCTGAGTTGGAGCTACCGAAACTACAGCGCTGGTTTTCTGAGAATCAACATCCAAGCAGACAGCAAATACAACAGTATGTCCGCGAATTAAACAATTTAGAGTCGAGGCGCGGTCGTAAGCCCCTCGATGTTAATAACGTTGTTTACTGGTTCAAGAACGCACGTGCTGCGCAGAAACGCGCTGAGCTTCGCAATATCGGCGGCTTAAGTTGCCACCTGGGAGTGAACGGCTTTAATAGCAGAAGCCATAGTCCAACAAATGGATCATTGATGGCTGGCAGTGACACTTATGGTTCTCAGGACCACAACTCGATGAAAAGCCCGATCCTATCAGGTAGTCCGGGAAGATACCCTATGTCAGTAATGTCTGAAGATAATTTGTCTAACGGAGGTTCGGATTTGGAAGATGAAGGTGGTGATTTAAATCCAGATGATAGGCCTGAAAGCCCAGATGCACCTCTGTCGTTGATAACTACTAAGAAAAATAACGACAATGACAACGACGACAGACCGCAAGAATCACCGAAACCACCAGACATAATTAAGGTGAGTTTTATCAAACCTTTCACTTTTTCCAATCGCATTAGATGTCACTATGAATAGATATTCATAAAGAAATAAGATTTCTAACAGAACTCCTTTTATTGTCACAGGTACATGACATCAAACAAGAGCCAAGGGATTTGAGCAAACCTGACAATGCTCACTCCCCGCAGCGCTCCCCGGCTAAGAACAGCGACAGCTCGCACAACAACAACAGCAATAACAACAACAACGAAGAAGAGAACGGCATTGGAGATGAACATGATGGATCTGATGAAGACGTCATCCAGGAGCGGCATTACAGGCCATCGTCCCCGCATCTCGATCGTCTGCCTTTCCCCATGGTACCAAACCATCCAATGTTTGGGCACGGCATTATGTACATGAGTCAGTACATGAGCGGCTTCCCCGGCGTTGGCGCAGTCCCCGGGGAAGGAGCCAGCGGCCTCAACTTGGCCCTGGCTGGAACTTCTGATGAGCGACGCAAACGCAACCGAACGTTCATTGACCCGGTGTCAGAAGTACCCGTGCTTGAACAATGGTTCTCAATGAACACTCACCCGTCGCATAACTTGATTTTGAAATACACGGAGGAGTTGAACAGGATGCCTTACAGGCAGAAATTTCCGCGACTGGAATCGAAGAACGTGCAGTTTTGGTTTAAGAATCGACGAGCTAAGTGCAAGAGACTGAAGATGTCTCTGTACGAGCCGTCATCGCCCGGCCACTACTCCCACCCCGGACACCCGCACGCTATGGTCGAAAGGAAACTGGTGTGAGCCATCTATCAAGCAAAGTGAAGTGACAGATGTTAGTGTTTGTGTTGTAGCAGCATATTAACACGAAAGACTGATATCGAATCGTTTAATGGTGTACAGTGCCATGTTAGTATTATAATGATGCCAAACGCGTCATCCTAACTTTAAACAGTTCGTATTATTCAGAGGACTTTATTAGTAACTGTTTAGATTATTAATGATCATAGTTTTGCTTAAGGTAGACATATTTCAATGCGATATCATTATAAGTTTAAAGTAGTAGAATCAAGTATAAAGTTATCTGACAGAGCGATCACATCGTATTGTTTATTGTGTACATAGTTGTAGGTACAAAATTACTATCAAAAGACATGTCACAGTTGTGAAGGAATCTCAATATTTCTAGTAGATAGTGTTGTATGTACATAAGAAACTCAAAACTCGGTTTTATTTATTAAATTTTACAGTAGTTGTATAAAATCAGTTGTTAGAATGTAATTAATGGATACTCTCATTAAAAGTTCCACTTAAATTATAGCGAGGTCGACGTATAGAATGGTATTCAATGTTATTCTAATTATGTACATTATTTGTATAATTAGTATTGAGTCATAGTAATAACGATATAATATTGCACATAATATATGGGGATCGATATTCTGATACTGTATCGATGTTCAGCGGCCGGTCGGCGACGCACACATGTACTCTTTTGTTATAGATGTTAAAGCTTCCTCAACCCAAAGATCAGTTAGTGTTGTGATCGGTTAGTGGTCATACAATTAACTGCTAATATATCAGTCTCCCGTTTTACTGGGCAATCGCGCTTCTCGCTGGTAGAATGGTGCGTGCAATATTATTGCAACAGATTATATTGTTCGTGGTATTAATGAAAGCGGTGCTGATGTTGGGTTTATTGGTCTATTGGTGTATTTGTATAGTTTATGTACGGGGTATTATAATTGTTTTCATACTTCCACATTGTCCAGTAAATCGGTTTCCACTAAACAGTTTTTGTTACAGTATTTACGCATTTATCGATTGAGGCTGTATCGGCGCACTCTTGTTTTATAGTTTTAGATACATTATAGAAGTAATTTGACAGTTTGTTTTGTTGTTCCAATGTTATGCTTGTTTTCGTGAAGCTGTGATGAAATTTCCAAATATTGTAAATATTTTATTAATGTTAAAAATAAGTTTTATTAAAAACTACCTACGTCACTAGGCTCACACGAACAATTTAAGCATTACTGCTTAGGTAACGAAAATATTGGCTAAATGTTTATTCGATTCAATTATATAAACGAAATTTAATTGAATATAATATGAAATGATGATGGTTTTTTTATTTATCTCCTTTCGTCGTTACAAAGATATATAACCTGAATTAAAGAAGTGGTGATACTGAATACTTTTGTTCTAAGAAATATCTAGCTTAGAATGTTAATTTTAATCGATTACGAACTCTCGTGCTAATGTAAAACTGCATATACTTACAATACTAGTTTATTAGTTAACATTCAATAGTCGCGTGCATTATTAAAAACTATTAAGTCAAGCTGTACACATTCATAATCATAATTACTTTTAACCTTACCTACAAAATTAGCCGCAGACCACATACAAATATACTCGCATAATAACTTTTTTACTTAGTTAAACAAAGGTTTAATGCAATCATTTATAAAAACCTCATTTAGATAACATAAATAGGTATACGATGAACGATAGCAGCTCGTTTTGCGGTATCAAAACAAATATAAGCGAGGACATTTAAAACAATGAACCAGAACAGTTCAGTTTATTTAAAAAGTCGTGATTTTCCAATCAGGCACGGGACGGTATCTGGCAGCCAATCGCATAGTTCGCTAAACCTTTGTGTAACGAACATGTGTCAATAGCTATCTAGTTTCGTCGGAAGCGGTGGTCTCGGCGGGACCCAAATCATCTGTCAAACTTGCAAGTCTTGGTGTAATCGCGACTATCTGCAGACATCTTTGTCAACACTTCAATTCGATCTTCATAGTGTAACGGCTAGCCGTTTTGGGGTTTTAGCACAACATTAGGCCCACACTAAATACAATTTAGATTCAACTGCAAGTTGACGCGCAAGTTCCAAACTTTGAATTTGTGAGGAGCAAGTTTCTTAACTTAGTGATGGTAAGTATTTGCGCCCAGTTATTAAAGCTTCGACAACGGACCTAGATTTTGCAAGGAATTTGCTGTGTCGGTCATTTTTGTTATCAACTGATCATCAAAACTGTGATGGGCAAAATAACAAAAGGGGACACTCTTGTTATAATTATCTATGGCCATAATGAATCTGTTCTTTTTTTTATTATTATTATTTTTTATATTAAAAAGACAAATATTTGTAAGAGTGGATGGATGGATATTTGTAACTCTTTCACTCAAAAACTACAAAATGTATTTAGAATTTGGCACACAGATAGCTTATTTATAAACTTTATTAATACACTGGATATTTGTCCACGGGAATGGGAACAATACGGGGAAACCTGTAAGGCGCAATTAGTATAAAGTACCTATACGAAACAAAGATAATACCTATGTAGGTACCTACCTACTTTAGTTACGATAGTAATTACTTAGGTACTTGTTCTTGACTAAATTCTGGGAATAACTCAACTCATAAGTTAGTCTGTCTGGCAATAAGTAGGTAGATACCTAGTACCTATTTTATAGAGAGAATCAAGAAAATATAAGTATATAATATCATTATCTTTTTAAGTTAATTTGTATTTTCATGCATTAATTAATTTCTGCTTTGATACCTATCAAAGCAGAAATTAATTAATGCATGATGTAGTTAGGTATATAGGTATACGTATTCAAATATAATGGTCAAAATAATTACGATTATTAATAATTAAATAATATGTAAAAATATAGCTAACTAGCGAAATATGTGTATTACCCTTTTTGAATACAAAGCTAAAACTTGGACTAGTGTTTATTTGCTACATTTTTATAGCAGGCGCTTTAAAAAAATGCTTCGAGAACTACGTAATGACGTGTGCTGTACCTATGAATTGTGTATATTTGTAGGTATGAACAAAAGACTTGAGAAAATAAAGCATACTTCTCGCCCTGATATGAACGTCTTGAGTGCAAGAGTGGGCTAGAACGTTCGAACATAGGGTGAAACGGATTATACCAATTAGAGAGATTTAAAGGTCGTTCGCGGAGTCATTCTTTGATCGTGCACACTCGTCCAACATTCTTATCCATTCTTAGTGTATTCGCTTTTGAGTGCCGTCTTAATTATTAAGAACTCATTAAGAAAATTTTCGAGTTTGCAAAGTAGTCTTTAATGATCAGTATTTACCTGAGCACTTATTTACGTACTTGATGTTACTTTTTTAAAGATGTATAAATTGTGTTGACGTTCGGAGAATTTGCTATGATAATTATAACAGGCGTTTGTTATTTCTTTGGCATAACAGTTTCTCAAATAGTTGCTTTGATTTTTGTCAGTTAAATAAATAAGTTTTATATTATTATATCAAGTTGGCAAAAGTGTAATGTTGTATAAAAAAACCATTACTTTACCAAACGATTGGTCTTAATTTACCAAAATTGTAGATAATAAATGAACTGATTTCATTTCAATATGTGCTGACGGCTGATACAAAGTGTTTAAAATTAATCCAAGTCAGTCAGGCTTTGTGTTAAAATATCAGTGATAATATTTTGAATGAAAGTCAATATTCGACATTGGTATTTATTTGAGGGCCAGATTATAAAATTGACTGATTATAGCTTCTTTTATTGTGAGGGTCGTGGGATTTTGATGTTTAATGTAATGACACAAAAATGATTTATCAACGGTTATATTGTTTTTATATACCTAAGCAAATTTGAGCTAGTAGTGTTTTTAAACGATTAGCAGAATACCAGATTAGAAAAATAATATTGATAATCTTAAAAATAAACTGTTTACTTATTACTGACAGAATTTATAAATTTTATCTTCTAACCACTTGGAGTGAATATTAAACATGATATGGTTGACAAAATTCGTGGAAAACTGTTGGCTGAGATTTATCGATGTACCTACAATTAAATGGCAATACCTACCTACTTTGTAGAGTTCTAATAACTTTGGGACCTTTTCAATTCGAAACCTGGGGGTTTACTTTTAAATTAATTTAAATTTCTAATATAGGTAGTGTCAATGCAAAATTGTTTGTGCTTGGCTTTCATGGACAGAATTTTTTTTCAAGAAAACTGATTCATTTGTCCGTTAAACTAATACCAATTTTGCACTAACATTAAATTGGAATTAAAATTAATTCTTCTTCTTTACTTTAAAAAAAGAAACAACAACTCCCGCACTAAGGAATTTAATCCTTGTGTCGCGGGGGTTTTACAAACATTCAAATCACATGCACAAAGAACACACAGACTTGTACTAAACATTTGTGGATCACACAAATGCTTGTCCCACGCGGGGATCGAACCCGCGGCACGTCGCGCACAGAGGTAATGTGGTGTGGTGACCTATACCACTCGGCTATCCGTGCAGTCAAAACAGAGTAAGTGCACAGGCAAAAAACCAGGGAGTACGAAGCTCTAACCTACTATACCTAGCTTCTCCGAGTTATTTTCTAATACAGTTAAAAAAAAATCGTTTCTTGTCATGTTAATAACAGTTGGGCATTAAGTTTTAATCTATACAAACTGCCTCGCGGCGGCGAGCGGAGCCGCGCATTTATGTTAGTTAACCGTGGATTATGATGCTTGTTTTAATAACGCTATTTATTATACGGAGGTAGGTTGTTAGTACTTGTCTACTTGGTTTGATGTAGCTTGGAATGAAATGTGAGATGATGACGTTTTGAAAGGTAATAAAGGTCGTAAAAGGTCACAAAGTGGCATACAGATGTGTTTTCCACGTATTTGTTGTGAGTGTGGGTAGGATTAAAATTTACGATGAATAGGGAAAAATTTTGTATGTAGGTATATTGTATGAGATACGAAATATTACAAAAATGTGTGGGTCAATACATAGCAAAGACAAAATACAACTTATATTCTCCGAAGCTCACTGCAGAAGAGCTAAAAAAATATTACTTTTCCGTGTTTTAAAGCAGTCCAATAATAGATATTATTGGACTGCACAAATTTCACCTAGAAAGTTGTTCTAGGTATAAAGAATTAGGTAAAAACACCACACCAAGTACCTAACCCCAGTAATAAAAAATGAAAACATAATTGTAACTTAATTTTTTTCCTGTCCAGTTAATACAAAGTTCTTAAGGCGAGTGCATACCGTCCGACATCTCGGTACAAGACAATAAAACTCGTAAGCCCGTCGTACCAGAAAGATTTACTAGAGCAACTTAATACTGTGTAATGTGCCTGTCTGTACTCCGCTTTACAGCTGGGATTAATAACAAATAGGAGGTGGAATTATTTTGTACTGGTTGATAGATAAACTTTTGCAATGGATGGGTGGGTTGTTATTTTAATAGTTGATTACGAATCGATTTTACGAAGCATCAAAATTGTGACCTTGTTGCATGTATGTTGGTTGTAGTTGTAATATTTAGAGTTTTGATATTTTATACAATTTCATCCTTTTATTTTTTTTTATTATGGACAACCTCACATACATTGCTCTGAACCCAAAGTAAGTAGCTAAAGCACTTGTATTATGGAATTCAGAGACATCGAAGGTACCACAAACACCCAGACCCGAGACAATGTAGAAAAGTCGTTTTCTGCATTGACCCGGCCGGGGATCGAACCCGGAACCTCAGAGCTGGCGACATACACCTTGAAAACCGGTGTGTACGCCGCTCGACCACGGAGGTCGTCAAATATTGCTGTACTGTTTCCTCAAATACATCTTATATAGATACATATAGATTATATAGAGAATATAAGACAATCCTAACACATTTTAAGAAATGGTTTGGTAAAAAAGGCTCTTAATAATCCTTACATTTGGCCCGTCAACATGGATACCGGTTCATACCAGTGAGATCTACTATCCAGGTGCTTGTTACTTAGATATGTTCAATCGGGAAGTTTAAAATAAACATAGACTGGCTGGATTCCTAATTGGGTATTTGACAAGACTTTTTTTGTCATTCAACAAAAATGTATTACAAAACAATGTCAAGTTGTAAAAACAGCAGATTAATTACTTTCATATTAAACTAGTTACAAGCACTTGAATGTTGCTAATTTGACAGAGAGAGCTATAACATAACAATAGTGACGTGACGTCACTATTGTTTTCTCCATACTAATCTGGGCTACCCCGTACAAGTCATCGTTTTTCGAAAAAGAGATAGAACATGCCTCACCTACTAACTTTAAAAGCTTATAACTTTTGAATTCATGTATATTTTTTTAATGTTTATTTCGCAGTACTGCTTCAATTTAATACTATTAATGTAAATATTTTAAATAAATAAATAAAAATTTGAAAGTAGTCAAATACCAAATTATGTAACTACCCACACAAAAAAAACCATTAGTGTTACTTATCAGTAACGTGTACAATAAAGAATTAAGAACAATATATATTTTATTTCCTGAAATAAACGATTAAAAAGTAAATAAACCAGTCAAAACAATACACCACCGAAACTCCTCGACATATTGTAAACAAAGCATCCAATCTCGGTAAAGTTAAACAGGCTGTCTGGCCAGCGACCCCCTGGCTTAGTTATGATATAACAAGGAGCACGGCTAAGCCGAGGCTTAGTACATCTTATTAATTGACGTGACATTTTTTGCGAAGTCGTAAGATATTGTGCATGGATTGAGGTAAAGCTTTAGGGTCTTGTGTACTTGGAGTAAGTATTATGATCATTCGGTGTTGTTTTATGTCGGATAATATAAATATTAATTTACTAGCTGTTTCCCCTGGCTCTGCCAGCTTGAGTGTCGGTTATCGCGGCAAAAAGCCGCGTTGTAGTATGCCCTTTCTTGAGAACCAAACTTACCCCATACCAAGTTTTAACAAAATAGGTTAAGTGGTTAGGTAGTTCAGCCTTAAAAGCGCAGACAGACTTGATAAAACTTAGTACGCTAGTATATTAAGAAACGACACAAGCTACTTTGCCACGATAACCTAACCACACGCGGGCGGAGCCACGGGAAAAAGCTAGTTTACTGTAACTAGAAGATCTAAATATCTAGGTAGATAAAGATGTAATATAATAATAAGGATAGAGGAGCCTTAAAAAAAATTGATCGTGTGAGTGTGTGATTTGTGTGGTGTGTGTGACGTGGTGTGTGTTGTGTGTGTGGGAGGAAGGGATGATTATATTTGAGTGCATGATAAAGTTATAAATACAAATGAAAAATATCTATTGTACCAAGATATGCGATTCAACCTAAAATCCAAAAACTTGAATCTCAACATATTAGTAAAAGAAGCCGTTTTGACCTTCAAGCACTGCAAATTGTAACTAATTCTCGGAAAAGCATTGCAATGCATCTGAGCGTAGCTACCATTTGCATACAAAGTATGCGTTTCTATATATACTTAAATTCGTATAAAATCGTGGGGATCACACAAATATCGCAACCTATCCAAAGATCAATCAAAGTTAAGAATAACATATTTTTATTAATTAAATTGCCATTTAAAACACAAATAATATTTTTATTTACTTGCAACGTAAAAAGTGACATATATTAAGTTAATCTTCTTAGTTTAATGAAAGAAGTAATGGCAATTTCTTTAATAACTATCGTTTGACGGCGCAGTAACTCAGAGTTGATCTCATGGCGTCTTAAGATGAACCACCCCCGGATGTGTTGCTCCCATTCTTGTAGCAACCACTCTATGTTATATCTGTGCGTCCAGATTTGAAGTTATTGTGACAACATTAAAGAAACGTGTGGACTTTATTAATTACTATTTAGGTATGCTTTTATAATTTTATTAGTTGAAAAAAAGAAAAAATATTTAATTTGTGTAAAAATATTATTAAGTGGACCTAATAATATATTTATTCAAATCACATTTAAAACACTTTGAAATTACACACTTTTATAAATGGTTACCATACACACTACACAGCATACGCAAGCTTGTTTAATATAACACAGTTCAGTCCGGATAATTCACTATCTTCTTTTGTTTATAAAACAGTTTTGTAAGAAGGTCACACAACTTTACATAATATGCAAGCTTATAAGATACGGTAAGTAGCACAAACATTAAGACAGACGTAACATTTTACACCTCACATAAACATCTAGTTGCCCACTAATCAAATACAAACGTTTATAAGCGAATATTGCATGAAGGTCGTCATAGTCAGTACGTGTCCCATTTTTTCCGTCAGCAGGCTACCGCGTCGCGGTCGGTGTAATCTCAAATCTCCCGCCGCCAATTTATTTTCATTAGCGATCATCCTCGGTTAATTTTATTCCCTACTTACCCCGCCAAGGATCGGAGACAAACGCTCTGTTGTGTGGAGACGGCACTTTTAATTTTTATTATTGACTCGAAAGATTTTGCGGTTTTGTTAAGTCAAATATTTTGATGATGAAAATGTTTTTTGCGGTTGTCTGGCACACAGAAGTAAGTGGTTGTCTAATATAGGGTTCAATTATTTTATAAAAATAAAACACTATTTAAAAGTGTTTTAATACATAAGTAAGAGTCACTAATGATTTTACGTATTCAAAACAAAATACGCTCACAAATCAAACTGCTGCTCGTTTTTTAATGCTTCGGCAATTTTTTATTTATCTTCCAGTTGTCTATATTTCTTAGCAATGATTATGGTCAGTGGTCTCGGGTAGTTTGAGGTGGTTTAGAATAAGTTTGTTACTTGGTGTATCGAGAATCTGTAGGTTCTCTAAAGAATTAATTAGGTATAAATTTAGCAATTATAATTTTTGCGTGGAATTAGCAATTAAATATTTAATTTTAGGAAGAAAAAAATTGTATTCATTATTTTTAAGGAAGTCACCTCTACACTATCTTACAATCCGCTTCAGTAGATATCCAGAACCACAGTATCTGTGAGTTGCTTAATTCATTTCCACGGGATAATATTATTTTTTTACTCCCTCTCTTTTTGTGATGAGCCGTGGCTTATTTTTTATTCATTGGGGTGGATATTCATCCCAATTCATTCGCTGTTGAGTTAGATTGAGGTGTAATCAGGTTGACAGTCGCTTTGTTAGGCACGGTTAAAAATTTAATGATATTCAATCGAGTTTTGTTTGTTTGGGTGAACAAAATATGTTTCTGTTTATTTTAATAGTGTTTGTTTGTCTGTGTCTGAATTTTAAATTTCCTTTTTTTTTAAATAATAATTAGATATCCCTTTTTACAGACTTTCTTTTTTGCCTTCCCACCTAACTCACTATTATTTAAAGTTAATACAAAAAAGCTAGACTTATAATATATATACTTATGCATATTTAACCAATAATACATTCACAAAGTACAGTAACCATTACAAAAGTATAGGAAACTTAGCTCGTCTCTTCTGTGAGTTTGCCACCTACGCCGCTACGCCGCCTACGTCGTAGACGGTAGATCTACGCCTCGTTACTATTATGTGTCCGCTAATCGGTTATATACTATAACGCGGAATGTTAGCAGTAATTATTATGGCTTAACCCTTATCAAGTAACTTTCATATAACATGGAGTGGGGGTTATAACGTCCCTTATCCAATGAGCACTGATAAACATGGTTCAATTTACTTTTAATTACATAATAATATTAAAATACTACAGTTTATTTGTGCAAGGAATGTTAAATAGCACATGTTATACGTACAAGCAATTGAAATATGAAACTCTTTTAATATCCTTCAAACTTCTAAAACATTAACAACAAATTAAAACACTATCCACAACTTATTCATTAAATATCATAAACATGTGTTCAGTATTCATTCTATAATGCATTACCACTACGGACAGCATACGCACACTAACTCACACACTCATACACTCCCATTCGCATGGATAAAAACATGTTGGCAACATTTTATTCTGTACAAATCTGTGCTCGAATTAATTTGTCGCCCAAAATTAACGCATGAGTAACGCCGCCCGCCCTGACATCTAGCTAAATCGCACTTATGCAGCGCAACACCTGTGAATTATATAGAGTGGTTGATACCAGATTTATAAATAAAAGACAATTTTGTAGTCCTTAAATAATTAACGGCTTATATATTTATGGTCATGTAGGTACCATACTAAAAAGAATATTCGGTAAAATGTGCATAATACGTGAACGTATAGAGATACGTAGTGTATTTTATGTGAGAGAAATAGTGTATTTTATTAAGTATAGAAAATGTTTACAGTCAATTTCATCAAATCAAAAAACAATATTGTCTAAGTGTCGTGCCTATTAAACCAACGAATAAAACTTTCTTTAACACGAACCGATGCTAATTTAATGTAACGCATTTTATTTTTGGCCTTGGGTAGAATGTTGTCCAAATAAGAAAATTAATGTCTGTGTCGCGGGGAGTTTACACACTTTCAAATAACATGCATAAATATGTAGAAATTAAACTTCTGCGGTCGGCCGGTCTTACCAGATTCAGCTGCGTACCGTATTTTACTTAAAGCGACTGCCACTCTGAGCTCCACAACCCATTTTACTGGGTAACACAGTATCCCACAGTAAGACTGGTTGTCAGAATTGTAATGACTTAACGACTGTCAAAGGTCGACGTATGAGAGTCGGGACCAACGGCTTAACGTGCTTTTCCAAGTACGGGAGGGTCTCGGTAGGTACGTTTAATTATGGTCGAGATATTCAGTGTTTATTTCTTATCAACATTTTCGAGTTTACTTTGCGAGATCAAATATTTCAAGATTTTACGAAAAACTTAAATATTTCAGGTATCTGGCGGTATTAGCAACTCTCGCAACATACAGTTAATTTCGCCCGCGCGACGTTTACCGCGTCCTCAGGTGAAAAGATCCCACGCTACGTCTGCGTCTAGTTCAACTGTTTACCATTGCCGAGCCTGAACACCAGCGCGGCACACAATGGATGAGATCGGGGGATCAATGTTACCCTCTGTGGTTTTTGCACGAATAACATAGGTTACGATGGATCGCGGTTGCAAATGTGTTCCGCCTGGTCACAAAGGGAAAGGGAAACAATTCAAGAGACCTGCTTACCCTTTCGTCTTCCGAGGGCTGTCGAAGTCTATAACAATTTCCCCTGGTCAAAAAAAGGGATAGGGTTGCCACAAAAAGTTTATGTGACTAACTTGGTAAGGGAAACTATAAAATATGTTAACGATAAAGTTAGAGTAAAAAAATCAAGTATGCTGAATTTTGACTTCTTTGAATAAAATATTAAATAAAAATAGTAAATAATTTCTAGGTTGACGCAAAAATCTATACTTGGGTACATAATATACCTATATAAAGTTAAAGTTGGTTTGTTACAACACGCTTATATATGAAACTAGTCGGCGAATGAAAAAAAAACTTTATGCATTTAATAGCCTATTTTTCGAGGAAGGTTTCAGGCTATTTAACAACACGTTGCTTGCTTTGGGAGAAAAACAAGGCTAGTGAAATCGCGGGGTACAGCTAGCATAATTTTATGTGCGTACATATTTCATAATCGAAACAGAGCTATAATTTCATCAATAATATAAAGCCGGCTTTCCATGGTGCGCGATATTGCAGGTCACCCCGCATGGCCGATGGCCAAGGACAGCGCACCGAAGCGCATCGTAAGAGTACGATGCGCCCTGTAGGGCTATTCGCTATGGCTGTTGTCAACTAAAGCCATAATTGCTTTATAAACGTCTTATGTCGAAGACCAACTAGTTCTAGTACAACATAGTTGATCACCGACTTTAACCGATACTAAATTTGCGTTTCTACCGTTATTTTTATCTAGTAAACATCGCTTGAGTTGACAACTGGAGATAGCGAATCTTGATAATCAAACCCATTTTTAACCGACTATACTTTGACTCGCTGTGGATTGCGACCTTTTGACATTAAGACCTTTATTATGAGCTTTATAAGCTAATATATGGATGTTTCGATGCGTTAAATCATAGATATTTAATAAAAATATTTTTTTTTGTTGTTATTTGTGTTACCTTACGAGGCTGGCTTGGCGCACCAGCGCTATTTATTAAATAAAAGATATAAAAAAAAGAATTTACAAAAAATAAAACCGTGAATCGTTTTGTTTCATGTTTAATTTTAAATCTATTTAATAAGAAACACTTAATAATTACTACCATTACGTTCCTTAAAATGAACAACACCATTTTCCATTACGCCCCCTTACAGCGAGAGACAAAACAAGTTAATTTTTAACGAGCACTCATCAAAATTGTTTAATTACATCCCAAAGGGACAGCTAAGCGTGAAACGGTCGACCTAATCAACCGTTTTAGAAAACCGTAACTGCAACAATAAAAAATAAATAAATAAAGGTAGTGTCGCCCCCTTCCATGTTGACGGCGATATCAGGAAATTAGCTTTTAAAAGTACAGAGTCTCTTATATAACTTGACAGTAAAGTAAAGTGATTGTTTAAGTGGGATTCGAAGCAGTTGTGCGATGGTTGCACGACTGTAGTTTTATTCTAGATTTGTATTTACATAGAAAAAAAATATTTATGGCATTTTTAAATAATTAACTTATAATTAATTGTTTAAGTGTTTGATTTGAAGGATATTAGATTAAGGTGATTTAGAATTTGCAATTCTATTTTGTTAATTTGATGAACTTGCTAAGTACCACGTGATAGATTTCGTGTAGATATAATCTGCACAAAAGACAATAAAGGAATAAAATGCTATTGTAAACATGTACAAAACCTTTCTTTTATTTATGAATGTTTATGTAATAACCACGTTTATCAAAATTAAAAACAAACATACTTTGAAAAAAACAACTGAACGCAATTAAAAATCAGTTGTTTTTACACGATACGTCTATTTCGTGATTACTGCATTTTTATTTAAGAATCTGTCGTCCGTCGCGCAGACTATTGCACAGATAATATTTTTGCGAGAGTTTTTTATAATTGTAAATCGTATTGTTTAAACTTAACGGAGTGTGGCTTCCGTTGCACTCCATTATGGAGTTCGTCTTTGTTTTTTAAGATATTTAGATACTCTTTGATGAAGGGAGGAAATGAAATGGATATTAACATTGTTTTTCTCGTGTACCGAGAATGGTCCTTATTATAATTATATAACAAAAGTTGTAATTTTTCTCAAATATTCACTTTAGAAATTACAGTCAAAAACAAACTCATCAACATTTTCCATTACAAACTGAGTTCGTTATCTCCCTTCAAATATTACTTTTATAACATTGAAGAAAGAATAAAATATACAGATGCGTAAAACGGAAATGTGCAGTGTTGGCTAATGCGCGGTTTATGCGACAGATAAGACTAGCACGAAATGTATGCAGTATTTTTATATGGGAGCGTAAAATGGAATGGAATCATCTTCTTGTCTCGAAGATCAACCAAATTGTTTTTGTGAGCTTCTTTTTGCGTTTTACTTTGCAAGAACTAAATGAGAATAATATTAACATAGATCATTTTAATAAAAAAATATATTTTGATTTGCCGATCATTTTGACTTGATTGACCAAAGATAGATTCGATTTAGTAAATAGAATATGTTGATAAACGACTTAAAATATCAGTGGTAAAAAAAAACAATGAATCATTAACATAGTTAAGCTTCGACAAAACAAACGTCAAGTAATTACAAATTAAACATCATTAATTATTTTCTTAATAACGTAACTTATAAACAAAGTACGCTATTCTACATAGCAACCAATTACTATAAAACAAAGTGTACCGTTCATGGCTTGTAATTAAATTTATATCAGCTTCTTTATTATCTACAAATAAGAGCAAGTTGTAAAGTGCTACGTCTAACATAGAAAATTCAATAAAAAGCTAAAAGCCAATCTTATCTTGGCGAGAGGAAATTAAGAAACAGCGCGGCCATCTGACACGGTGGCTCTTTCCAGATCTGTCACTAGAGTTGGTAAGGAACAAATTAAATGGGGTGTCGATAATTTCAATTTAGTCGATAAAATTCTTACTGTCAGAATATAAAAATAGATTTAGTAAAAAGTATTAAGAGTGGCACAAAACGTGTCTTGAATTAATGATGATTTTATATAAATTTAAGATGTGTTTCTATGGTCTACAATATACTCAATCAGAAAGTCAAAATAAGAAAATGCATATAGGTATATATTACTACTCATAAATGCACAAGTGAAGAAAATTAATTTCTATTTTTGCTTTTTCTATAAAGTGTACGACTTTCGTAACAAATGATTTCAAACAAAGCTAGTTCCTTAAATCTTAATCGGTACCAGAAGCTAATCAGTCGCAAGACTCCTAACAGAACAATCGACAATTAACACCAAGGGCACAACTCTAAACATTTTTAAAGATAGAGTGTTGAATGCGACAGCGACACGACATCGGGTTTCGTCGAACCGCTGAAATAATTCCAGCGAGCGACCGCCGGGGGAGACGACGGAAGCGCACCCTTATCTCGCGCGGAATACCCGCTTTTTAAACAACTCACTTCTTTATTTGTATTTATTCCACATCCCCCCCGCCGCGCCGCTGACACCCCCTTCCGCGCCCGTGTTACCACATGAATAGAGACGCTACTTAATGGTACTTTCAGTTCCTAAGTCATCATGTTTTTTAACAATATACTTGGCGAAGATAAGTAAGGAGGTCGACTCGTCGGATAATAAACCGAGAAAATATACGTGTTTACTTCGTAGAAATTTAAAAGAAAATCTTGATGTTGCCGTAAATAAGCTGGCATGGTTAAAAGTTTGTTGTGCGCTTTTTATATTGTTTCGGTGTTCGGATATTGCGGCAAATTGAAAAGGAAAATGTTGGCAGGTGGAAAAAACATAAATATACATACCAACAACACTTTTCCACGTGTAACATGAACCTTTGATAAAATTTTTAGCTTTTAGGAACACATTGCATATTATATGCGCTGTGCTTTAAGTGCAAGCTTGAAACAATAGAAGCTTGACCTACATAACTTTGAAGTAAGATCTCTTTACTCCATCTACTCGTCTATTTCAATCACCTAACCCTCTATAATGTATATAATGTGTATGATGCAATGTGTAAACCTTGGTAAGAGTTACATAAAGTCCCGGTTAGTAATAATTCACAGTGTTCCCAGTATATTCGTCTACTGGGTACAGTTTATCCGTTATCGCGGCACAATGCATTACGGGCAGTAACAATATCATTACGGGGGCTATTCAACATTTTTATTATTGCGTTACTATTGTCTTATGGCGCGACGCTAGCAGATAACAGGTGGGACATACGGTTTTAAATTTCGTCAAGTTTTCAGAGTTTAAAAAAAATATTAAAAGTGTTACCAATTCAAGGACAGGTGGACCTACTCAGAGAGTGATTGTTGTTTTTAATTTTGTTTCTTATGATATTTAAGATAGAGTAGACAGAAGATGCTTTTACACAAGCTTCCAACTTCGGTCATATTAGATTCTATATTATGGTTACTAACAAAACTTTTGCTTTCTGAGGTTTCTGAATGTTAGACATTGAAATAAAAGTACTTTTTAAACTAACTACACTAACTGTTTTTGGGAACTAAAATCTACATAAACCGCGATAGAATCGAGAAAAAGTAGTTTTATTTCAAAACTTGTGATTCAAGTTTTATAATATAATAATACTACCTTGAGCGAAATTCATAAGGTTATTTAATAATAACCGTTAGTTACTGGGTAATATAATTGTTGTCATTTAGCCTGAAGTTATTGACTGGCCATTCAGCAATATTGATAAATATTTTGGATTTATTTTTGTGCAGAATATTATCCCTTAAGACTGTATGATATCGAATTCAACCTTATTGTTATACTATTTCACTTACAACTTTCTACACCATAGCATGAAACCAACAACCTTATACTATAACTAGCTGTTCCCCGCGACTTTGTTCGCGTGTTTTAGTTTCAACGGTTTTTCATTTCTGCAACATTTTTCATTTATGCTCCGCTCCTATTGGTCGTAGCGTGATACTAAATAGCCTATAGCCCTCCTCAATAAATGGACTATCCAATACAAAAATAATTTTTCAATTCGAACCAGTAGTTCCTGAGATTAGCGCTTTCAAACAAACAAACAAACTCTTCAGCTTTTTAATATTAGTATAGATGACGACCACATTTCAAACACAACATGTTAGGAACACGCTTTGCTCGTCATCCTTCCCATCCGTATTCCACAGTTATAACTCGCTACCGAGATACGTTGCAGATTTATGTCTGTAATGTTTGTTGTTTCACCTTCCTCGAATAATACGCTCCGAGATTTATGAATAAGCCCCGTTTGTCTTTAGGCTGATTGGCGCTGATAAAGGGATGGCTGATTTTGTGGGTCGGTGGTTTCATATTACAGATTACCTGAATAATTTTATTAATTTCATAAAATATTGTAAGTAGTTTATTAATATTAACAGTTGAAAATCTGCGAATGTCATTCTGAATTTTGTGAGTGGGATGGAAGCCACAGGAGCTATTAACCCTCACAAACTCATGTTTATTTTATATATGAATCATTTTCACATTTTAACTGTGTCTAGAAACCCACGTCTTTGACTTCGTTTTATATATAATTTATTGTACTTCTAGGAATTGATCCATAATTCACCATAAAGTATTTCATGCATAATTAGTACCTACAAGTTCATATACGCACTTATTGATTGACGAAATCACATTACTCCCAGCTATTGATATTTTAAACAAAACACAGTTAACCACCAATAAAACAACAATACAACAGGACCACAAGAGACCGCAAAACTAACGAACTACCAACCGTTCAATTATGCAAATACGTACCCCAAGGGAGGCTACCATTAATCATTATCTAAATTAATTTCAAACGTTTAACAAAATCTCCTCTTAGTTTCTTAAAGTCACAATAAAGAGGATCGCGGTGCGGCCATAACTCATCTGTACCTAAGATTACTGATCTTTAATCCCCCTCCCGGCTTCACTTAAAGTTAAGATTTACGACCAAAGGTATTATATTGCCGCACCCGAGAAATAAGCTTACGTTTCTGTCTATGAAAAAAGTTTGCATGTTGGGCCTAGTGTTTCGAATTACCGTAAAAATGTATACATACCTATAGATACTTTTGTTTGGTTTTTTATATAAAGGCGTTTACAAAAAAAGTTGTTTAGACAACGTTAATAACTTACCTCATTTCAATATTTTTTTAATTAAGTATTTGTAGAAATATATTAAGTATGCTAAAAACTTACAATATCTTCATTCCTTTCAACCACTTTAAATGTAATCGAACTAGATCAAATTAATAAATTAATTTAAGTAAAATAAATAGGCACTACGCACAAAACTTCAGACTGACATTTGAAAATAAAAAGCATTCGGAAGCTTTGATGAAAACTGATTTACCACAATATATAAGGACGGAATTGCTACAACAAACCTTTTTGATTAAAGACATCCATCCATTCATCTAATAACCACCTTTCAATAAACAAAACTATGTACAGTCAACAACAGAAGTCGATGAACACGATCGGATTTACAAAACACCTAACTCAATTATATTTTTCATAATTTGAATAATAAGAATATCATAGTCATCATCCCTTCCTGTTAAGTCTATTTTGTTTCCTAGTCCAAACATTAATTTTTAGACTTTAAATTGTGTTCTAGGTGTTTTGTAAAACTGATTGTATTAATCAACTGTTGTTACTGACTGTACTTATAGTGTCAAAATTATTAATGTAAGCTTTATTAAATCCATCCGCCATTGCGATGCAGGTTTTTACCTTGTTACAGAGTTAACTGAAGAAATATTTATGGCTTTAACTTTATTTAATATCTTGGTGTTACACGCCGCCCCCTCCCGCCCGCCGCACCCCCAAACAAAAACTTTTAAGCTACATAAACTACTTGTATATTGCTTACGTGTTATTTCATAGAGTTTTTTGTATGAAATTTGTTTATGGAATATTTGAAAGGGTTTAGGCGGGACGAAAATTCTCATATTCTGTTACTTTTTTTTGTTTGTATTTGAAGAACTTTATTAAATGACGCAAACTCTATGGTCAACGTTGTTTAATTAATTACTGGTGTGAAATTCGGGATTTCAGTACCGCAATAATGAGGCTAAAATGAAGGTAGGAAGGACACTTGGCCAGGTGAAGTGATGGCAGTTGGAGTATGGCAGTGAGGGAATGGTGGCCAAGGTTAGGCAAAAGAAGCGTCTATGGTCCAGGAGCAAGATGGGTCTAATCTGGATAAGATTAGCACAGGGCCGGAGAGAATGGCACGTGAAAAGAGAGGCCTATGCCCAGCTGTGGGATAGCAAAGGCTGTGAATAATGATGTGAAAAAACGTATTATTTACGTTTATTTTTAATCTGCATAAATAATCGTTAGGTATTAGTAGCTATTTCAAATTATTTAACATTGACTAACAAGCTAAGTCAAAAAATATTTCTTATTTAATTTTTAATGAACACTAACGTCTTACGCTGCACACACAATGCTACGTTTAACAGAACACCTAACTATCTAAAGAAACATGTAATTAAAACGTCAACTAACTGCACAAAGCTTTTATCTCTTAAGTTCCAAAACACTCGAAGTTGCTCACAAAGGTCTAATTGAAAGATTGGAAATTCCCAAGCAGGCACATATTTCAAAAGCGCTCTTCTGCCGGATAATATAAGAAGATAGAGGACAGAGTCGGATATAAAATATGGCGGCCTTTCATGAATCTTATTAAGATATCCTCCGAAAATAGACAGAGACGAAACTATCCAAACTCTACCACGTGTGAAGGAGACCGACTTTCTACTCGGTTTATGTATATTAAAATAATACAGATACGGTTAAAGAGGTGTGCGAGTGTTGTCTGAGAATTTATAGTCTCTATGAATATGATTTTCTTTAAGAACTGGATACTCCCTTAGAGACGTTTAGTGTCAAACTGCTATTAAGATAACGCAAGTTATAACGGGTATTGAGTTAATATGTACTATATATTTTACCTAAATTATAATAAACACATTTGCTCCATACCCACTGTGTTATGATGACCACCAATTGCTTTGTTTTAGCATAGCTGCTAAAACAACTACTACCAACTTTCATCCATCACTTTTCATCACTGTTAATGATTTAAGATTGTCTCAAGATATAATTATATTATTTACCCGGAAAATCTTACTTTCATCCACCCTAGCGAAGACGGTGAGGTATTTACAAGCTTTTACTTAACATGCAATGTATGTATGTTTGTTTGTTTAGGTCAAATCTTGCATGCTAAATTAGAACTTTTTCCTGACATCCGATTGAGATTAAATTTTGCATATTATAAGTTTGGTGAAAATGTAATAATATGGTATTTTCGATCTGGTCTTATGATGGAGCCTGAAGGTGGCCATTGGAACTCTGTAACGTAACGACGCAATTCTATCGTGGTTTACGCAAAATCGTTTTGAAATTTATATATGGACCACCTCTGAGGCAGAGGTAGTTATCGATGACAAAAACAATTTTTAAAATCGATCCACACATACCGCAGATGTCGCGTAACAAACATTCAAAAAAGACAGTCGAATTGAGAACCTTCCGCTTTTGAAATCGGCTAAAAATCGAAATTTGATACGGACGATACGAAAACAACTGAAATATCGCAATAAAGAGTTACACATACAATAAATAAAAAAGTTTTCGTCCACTCACAAATTAGAAATAAAATATTAATACATTAACTTCTCCGCGACGAAATTAAAGACAAACTACCATTCAATTACAAGATAATCATCGAACAGTACCCGCGCATGCATGTGTGTGTGTCATGCGGGGTGTGCCATAATTCATAAGTTTCTTTCGCGAGTGCACGCCGTATCTCAGCTAACATGCAAAATAAGTTTGGGATACATCGGTTAGCGGAACCGATAATAAAGTTCCAACGCCTTAGGTGTCATGCATTGAAATATTGATGAAAAACTAAGCGAAGTGACTCTGATGTTACTCTTGCGCGTATCTTTTGTTTTTAAAATAGATGGTCCAGAATACATGTGCACGGTATCAATAATTTCTGTAGTATCATTGAATCGTAATTTACAATATCATAAACTATATCAAGGTTGTTGAGAGTTTAAAGTCTCTTGATATAAAATATACAGGGTGTTACCGAAACGGTATATCTATCCAAAAGGGGTGAAGAGCAAATTTGTTATAGAGTTTGTTTACAAAATTTCAGCTCAAAATAAGAGAGTAAAATAATTGATATCCAATTTATTCTCATCAATTATTCGACACCAAAAACCATAACAACGTGTCACCGCAATAAGAGGGTCAATATCTTATTATTTCACTCGCTTAATGTTAAAATACATCGCTTCAGCGGTGTGGTTATGATTTTAACTCATTTTGAGTTGAAATTGTGTAAAATTTCTCCATACCCATAGGGGTATATTATAACTCTTCACCCCTTTTAGATAAATATAACCTTTCGGTAACACCATGTAAATAAGACCTTTTATAGATGACGCCTGTTAGCTATGCCCAAAAATTAAGTGTCAACAAGTCAACACACAAAAAATCTGCACAATCTACGTCCAAACTCAATCATATAGAACGTTGTCAAGTACTTTGCACATAGGAAAGAACCAACCCAATACCCATCATGGAAAAGTTCATAGTTATTCATCCACTTCTAAAACACGTGTAGAAACTCACGAGCAATAAACAATCACACTTGTTCTAAAAATATCAATGTCGCGGTTATCATTCAATTTAACGCGCTAGGGGGGCGATATGCAAAAATTCCTCATAGTCGTTTATCCCCACATAAATAACATTAGCCTGTGGGTGAGATACCGTGAGAGTGTTTTTGTAATTACCTTATAAATAATAATTCAGCGCGTCGTAGATTACTGTTAGGTTATGATGTATGGAGAGAGTCTGTACTTTTGTATCGTGATTGAGAGGGAGAAGTTGTCTCGTGTGGAGTTTTTAAATTCGCGGCTGTTTTGGTTGGAAATATTTTTTTGTTGAGTTCATTGAAATTGTGTTATTTATTAAACTTTAACACATATACCTATAGCTATTAAATATTAGTTGCGTCACTTTGTTTTTGTTTTTAAAATTTTGTTGCACAGTATTTTATTGTGAAAGTTTTTGCCTCTACTGCTGGGCAAACTCTACCTTGATTTAACGAAAATTAAAGTTTTATTTAAATGTACTATATGATTAATTACTCGGCGTGAACATTTCTTCTTAAATTCCGTATGGGTTTTAATGGTTACTGTGCCCTTACTCTCCAATTTAATTTTAATTCTAATACAATGCCAATGCAAAATAGTTATTTATTTAGCAGACACAAAAATAACACACAATAAAAAATAATCTCAATGTTTAGATTACAGTCAGTTCTTTCCATTAACATCATATTTGCTTAAGAAAACTGATTCTCCTACCTTTTAAACTAATATCAATTTTGCATTGACATTGTAATTAATTTTATAATTAATTAATTAATAAAAAAATGAGAGAAAGGGCACTGCTCAGCAATGAATGCTTACAACGTTCCAACATTATATTAAGAGTCTTCATTCAAGACTTTTTTTAATTCGCACCTGTGTACTATTATTTTAAAGTTTTTAACACAATGAAGATCCTCACCGATCTAATCACATTCTCTCAGCGAACTACAGCGTTATAAAGTTATAAATATTCATTAAAATTATCTCAATATCGCATGAAGCGTTTCTCGAGGATACGTAAGCTATGCATACGTACAAAGTAAAATTTCTATTCTTTATCCCCTTTGGCAATCAGGGCAGAGGAGATACGGCGAAATATGATAGTCATTATTCAACGCGCTTTGTCAACATGCATTTGATAAATTTATATTACCTGGGTTATACTATATAATCATTTTTGCCCGTTCTCCTCTGATATGAAAGTAACACACGTTTGCGTAATGAAATGAAGGAGTGTTTTGATGATAATCTGATCTTTGTTGATATTTGAAAGGTGTTTTAATTTTTTTTGTGAAGTTATACTTCTAATCAAGTCTTCCATTGTTCTTTACATATAAATTAAAATCAATTGCTGAGAAATATAATAATTAATGATAATTATTTTCTTCTGATTTATCAGAACTAGAAACGGCTTAATTAAAAGCGGATTTACTAAATTAATTTCTTGAAAGATCAAACAATTTTCATTTATAACTATAATATATTGTATATGTTTTTGTAATTATATATTAAATTTAAAATACAATTACAAAAATATATATAATCGCAGGTATAACATTAACCTACGGTCTTAACAAATTCCGCAGAATAGCGCCGCAATCTTGTAAACAGCTACATTTCCAAGTAATAGTCATAAACCTCTTAAAACCGTGGCCATAAAGCATGGTTCACATTAATCACGATTTAATACAGGCAATAATTAAAAATCTCATAGGTGCCGCTCGCTGCAACTCACTTAATCGTTACCCCATTTGATAGATGGTGTTATACCTCCCACGGACTTGGAACCATCTCGCAATAAACGCAAGCGAGTCTTGCATACTTCCCTCATACGAACGCGGGGTATTAGTTACTTTGAAATGGTTGTAAGACGTTTGCGTAGATAGGAGTATTAGGAAGCGTTTACACGGGCGGCACGTAGCGTAATAAATAATATAGTAATCAGTGCGATTCCTTACATCCCGCCTCTTATTAGGCGAGAACCTTACATTCAACATTCGCTAAAGCCTCGGCTTACTTACACATGTGGGACGGAAAGATTCACCAGAATTTATTGTACTTCGGCTTATGAATCATAAATAAGGAGGGGCTAATTAGAATTGCTATACGACTACAGAATACACTTAGATTTTGTTAACGTAGTTAGCTCGATATTGTGTAGGCCGAATTTATTTACGTCATGTTCACAATTAATTGGGCTCTGTTTATCATTAGCGCTGTGAGTTATGATAGCTATTAAAATGTTATAGATGGATGATTTTTTAATTAATATAAATAAAATGGGTTGTGGAGCATCTCTATTTAGGATAATTCTGTATTAAATAGGTGTCTTTGTGTGTAAGTACCCGTTTCATGGTACCTAACAGTACCGATGCACTGTTATAGTGAAGAAGTTTGTACATGGTTGATCGCAAAGTTGCCCAGAATGTGTTCCTACTTCTGAAAACCTGAATTAGATACTTTCAACCAACTAAAGGCGTTTTTTGTTTGTTTTTGCGCATTTTTGCTCAAAACTTTTCTTCTCGTTATTGCATCGCTATTATTTGTGCCAAAAACGAGAACCGAGGTATTTCTATGCTTGGTGGGTAAACAGCGCCTCTTGTATCAAAATCCCGCGAAGATAATTAACTAAAGTTACAAAAGAACAACACACGGAGGCATCTGATAAAGGCACATACTGCGTGCCGATAATACGGACGAAATTATGAAGTTTTAACAAGTTCGCGAAATAAATCTCTTTCGCGCGGTTATCGCGGCGTAGGCGCGACGTATCGGGCCGGGGTTGCTAGATAATTATCAACGTAATGATTTAGGGTAATTAATTATGATACAATTGTATGACGGGCATAAATAATGCTGATACAGGTAGGTTAATTAATTGGGTGTTGGATGAGAAATATGTAAACGTTATGAAATAGATGATTATTTTGATATTTCTCAATCAATAATAGGCTGATAAGTAATACTAATGTAATAGTAATACTAATGATAACTGATAAGTGATGATAAAAACATTAACAATAGGTAATAAAACATTGTTATATAATTTAGTTTATGTTTAACTTTAAAATATTCATCTACGCGTATTAAACAGTAACCAAATTAAAAACAGCAACAAAGTAAATTAAATTTCTCCATAAAACACTGAACATTTACCGCTGCAAAGTGCAAATAAATCACAATAAGCTGGCAACACGCTAACCCACCGCAGATGTATAAGTGGTTAGGCAAAGAATGGAAAGTAAAGTTAGCGCAATAAATTAATTGGCGACTAAGTTGCGAGTAAGACGGGGCGCGCGTGCGGATACATTCAAGTTTCGACTATTAATTTGGGACTTAACGGACAAACGCCGACAAATGTGGATACGTGTGTTCGTATGTGTGTGTGTGTGTATTTGAAATATAAATTTTGATGGAAGTGATGAAGTTATTTCTTGGAATCAAGTGGTGTGTGTGTTTTTAATGAAGATTTATTTGCTACTATAATTCGCTCTACAATTTAGTTTAGTTTAGGGTATTTTCAAATACGACGTTAGATGACGTTAGATACAAAATGAAAAACTTTCAAAAAAAAAAATTATCCTCGACCATAAATTAAATTTCGAATTAATTTCAATTACTATTTTAATATTATGTATACTTGGATAAGGGCTCGACTGTAGCTTTTCATGTTTGATCATAAATAGCCAATAAAAATAAACAAAACTTTAACAACATTATTTAAGTTTTGCTGCAGATATTTATTCTGCCATTTTATGTACATAAGTAAGTAGCGATAATATCCACGAAAAAATTATACTTTAAAATAATAATTATTACAAACAAACAAATGTTTCGCAATAACCATCCATCCTAAAAATAAATTGACCGAGCAAGGCTTAAACAACCCTCACAACACTAGTGATTACCATAAATAAGTAGAGCGATACACCAGCAACCATTTCCCATCCCTAGCGTATTGAGAACGCCATTACGACCTGATTGATTCGACTATAATGACTTTCGACCAAAGTTTTCGCACTGAAAACGAGTGCTTTCGTCAATTTTGCGCATTAAATACTAAAGTGCTATAATAAATTTGGTCCCAGTGATCATTTTGGCTCACAATTTAGCAATATTAAAACATTTCTAGATTTATTTTAATTGTTTCGAAGATAAATCCTATTTTATTTATTGGGTTGTTTAAAGTTGCTTGATGACTGCGTTATTGTTTTTAAGACTGTTTTGTAACATTTAATACAACGGCAAATAAATTATGCACCTCATTTATGTTAAATCATTTGGTTAAAATGTCTCTATTAAGGGGCGAGATTCTGAAACTCGTTAAAAAAAAATAGTTTCTGCATAGACAATTTTTAGTTACGCCATTGAAATCAATTATGTAAGTTTTATACTCAAAATAATGAAAATCAAGACAATAAAAACTTGTGTTTACAAAATAGAGTCGTCATTAAGGTTTAAGTGCGATTTTTACAATCAAATGCGCAATGCATCCCCAAAAAATATCACATTTAAACCGCAAAAATACTCGGCTCTCAGAAAAACAACAATTCATAAAAAGTTATGACGCATTAATTAAATACGAAGCATCGCACTGCATAATTGGATTATTAAAAATCAACGAAAACAATTGTATGCACGGTTTATTCGTTTATCTTTCGGTATTATTTCGAATGTCAATTGTTCTACCATTTAAGCAGATGATTATACATACAATTGAGTATTAACACTTCTCTGTGAAATTTCGATCCCTGTTCATATTTATCTAGAACGGTAACTGTTGATATTATTGGCTGTTATTATCGTATCAGTGGTATTAAATGACCAGCAGGAGTGGTCCTCCCTCATAAGTCATGATAACGAGCGTTCGAGGGAGGAATATTGCCATAAACACCGCATTCGATGATGTCAAACAAGATTAAGTGAACCTACTCACAGACAAATAAAAGACAATGTTTAAGGACCTGTATATTTATTTGAAAATGTCAATCAAGTAAAATAAATTTATATTTAAATGAGGTGCTAACTTCATAAAAAATAAACTTTTTTTACACTAAGTATTAAATAACCTTTTGCACACATGCTTATTAAATCACCCTGTTAATAAGCAGAATTTCATCCAAATCATTTTACCGGTACCGCGCATTAAATATTAAACAATGCAAACTCAACGCCAAAAGTATTTGAAGGATTATCGTTAGATACTTACATACCGTATTTTACGTGTCTACAATCAAGTAAAAAACAAATGAAGTCATACAATGTTCACCTAAACCAACAAACACCTCCGGATCAAAACAAAACAAATTCAAAAGAAAACGAAAATCTGTAAGTTCGGCACGTGGTTTCAGTGGGCGGTTACATCCGCGGCTCATCCCCCACCTGTTGCTGATCCGGCTGATCCGCCCCCGCCGGATATGCGCGGATATAGCTGTGGATATACGGATGCCGCGAAATCCGCTCGCCACGCCTCGCGCCGCCCAACGGGTTAGATTTGTAGCCGCTGAAGATTTTGTTGAAATGAACTTTATGTAAGCGGATGTTATAAAAAGAAGGGTTCTCTTCATCTTGAAGTAGGATCATTGAGACAGGAGCTTTTGGGTAATCTCTAGGAAGGGATATCTTGGATTTTCTTGCATTTGTGATTAAAATAGACTCCTATTTGTAAGGATACTGCCCTAAAAAGTTTATAGGTGATTTATTTTGTTACCACAGTATGTTATTTCTCCATCATGTCTTTTTTCCTATGCAATAGTTTTCTGAATAGTATCTACAACATCTAGTATTCAAAAAACATAAACAACTAATTTATTGCGTAATGTATTATAATAAATTATAAACATAAAAACATACATAATAAAATTTGTAAGTCTCGAATATAATAAGTTTAAAAAAAAATGATTTTTTAAAATCGGAATACTCTGTAAAAAAAAAAGGTGGACATACATAAAAAAAAATATATATACGCGTCGACTTGAGATCCAATTTTCTTATTCGTCGTTTCAAAAATCAAACTCTCTTTAAAAACAAACTCTAAGCAGCAACGGCATCATTAAGGACATCACAAGAAAAACGTTCTTACTGAAATTAATTAATTAATTAGCTTCATAGCTTCAGGTAATAAGACCATCACAGTTCCAAGAATAATTATCATAGGAACCTGTTTGAGTTGTGAAGTGCTTTTAAAGAATACAGACAAACTTCGTTTCTCTAAAAGAAACCTATGCGCTGTTCTCTAAAAAATATTAAATTATTTTTAGTTATGTTTAGTAGCGTATGTATGTGCAGTTTTTTCTAGAGTCCTTGTAAAAAGATGTTAAAAGCAATTTATTAAGGAACTTATAAATCTTTTATTTTTGTTTATTGAAAGCTTCTTTCTTGTGCTTGCTTCTCGTACTTTACATGGAGAGACTGCCTATCTGACCTCCACATCCCAATATACTGGGATAACAGTAACACAGCATGGTAAGACTGAGGAGGACCGAGGCACGGAGGGATGTCGCTATGCTTGGAAATGGTTACCCATCCAAGCACCAACCGCGGCCAGTGCGGCTTAACCCTTATTATCGGTCAAACAATACGGCTCATACTATTTTATAAATGAAGAACATGTTTGTGTCTCTCCAATCCTTCAAAGTTAGTGTAGGATAATTAAGTTTAGATTGACATTAAATTAAAGAAAAAAGATTCAACGTAAATCACTAAAATTCAAGTTTCACGTCATAATATACATAAAAATACATAATTAGGTACAGGTGATCACACATCAGGGAAAACAGCACCTTAATGGCGAAGACATGATGTGATTGTGGTCAGTACTATTGACCCCACCATAAAAGTAGTCCACCCTCAACTTAAGATAGCCAATACCATCAATTAAAATAATTTAAGAAACCGAAGCCCTTAATTGTACTTATAATTGAAGTTCATGCGAGCCGCCGGCCAGACACCCTTTAAATCAAAGGGCCAAATGGACGATACATCTAAATACCATCTTACCTTTAAGACGTAGTTCGACCGACGACAACTAAACTCCTAATTGGCACTGAATCGAATTACAAAACAGGGAATCGAACCCCTGATAACCACTTAGTACGGATCCTTTTAACGGTTTAGTGAAGACGGATCCCTTTTGCGAGACGATATTTGGCAATTAAGGGATATTGCTTTAATTCGCCCTCACTGCGTCTTGAGGTGTTGTGTTTTCTCAAATGTTTTGTTAGGAATCGAGGTATTTAAATGTAGGTAGCATTCAAGACAGTCTACCTGATAAAAAAACTTATTTTTATTGACAACTAGCTGATCCGACACTGGTTTGTCCTGGCAATCTAAGTATATAATTACAAACGTCAAATATTTTTTGTTTTTTTATTTAAAAATAAACGACTATTTTCCGCGGATTTTTAGCAAATTTTCGTTTATACAAACATTGTCCTGACTGACAAACACGACAAAAAAACAGTCAAATATGTAGAGCCGTTCTTAACTGATGCTCCGTTATACCCTACATGTGGCTAATGATTTTTATTTATATAAATAAGATTTACTTAGTGGTCAGCAGGATCATATTATGTTCAAGACTGCAGATTTATAAATAAGTTAAATATGGAAAAATATTAATTACTCAAGGAAAAGTTGCACATTGAACGCGTTGTTAGGTAGCGAGATTTTCTGCCTAGCCTTTTCCCAAGTTATATTGAGGCAGCAGCAGCTGAATACCGTATTTTACAAGGAGCAACTGCCTATCTGACCTGCCCAACCAATTTTACTAGGTAATACAATATCCCATAGTAGACTAGTTGTCAGAATTGTAATGACTTAACGACTGTCAAAGATCAACGTATACTCGAGGCACGTAGGAGTCTCGGTATATTAACAAATGGTCACCGATCCATAGACTTTGACCATATGACTATGACTTTTTTTATTGGCTATCGTGCAAGTTTCATCAATATTGACATGGGCTTATACATGTAAGTGCGACGGCCTAGCTTATTGAAACGAGCAACGGCTGTGGTGTCATCTCAGAATCTTCGTGAAATTGTAGTGCACGTAGTACGCATAAATAGGTAACAAATTAATCGATTACAAAACAAGACTATTCAATAAAGGTCATCTGTCCAAGTACGCAAAGTGGGGCAGTTAAAAATAGGACGCGATCAAGTGATGCAGACTACCCCGCCCTACTTACGATATTATGTGGAATAAATAAAAATGTTGAATTGATTTTTTATTTGGAATTGCTCTAAATTTCTTACATGATTTGTGAAAATCAAAAACATATATTTATAAATCGATGTTGACTTTGATTTTTAAATGAAAACCGATGAGTATTATTTTAAGTATAACTGGATATGTTTTAGAGAGTACATTTGTGTATGATGAAAAGCTCTTTTAAACAACTTTTGTTATAAATTTGTGTAGGTATATCCCAATTGTCTAGTGTACCTACTGAAAGAACATATTACACTATTTTTTCAAAACGGTTTGCTTGTAAGTATCAACCTCAAAATAATGTAAATTACTACTGAAATAACTCGTTAGGGGTCTATCAAAAGATCACGCATATTGATATTACGGTCGGAGTGGTGACCCAGAATAGTTAGCACTAAGTTGAGGGACTGTGGACACAAGACGGTAGCAACCACTTTACTGGACGATAGTTCTAAATTAGCCGATGATGGGTTATACCACATCTTTGAACTTAGTTTAAGAACCTATTAAATTAAGACTGTAGTTCGTTGATTCAGGTAAATCCAGTTAGGGAGGTTACGGAATGTCAATAATTAATTTTTGTTATAAATAATAATCAAATTATAAATGATCAGCGAACCTGTTTATTATAAAAAATCATCAGTGGCAATTAAAAGCAATCCATACAAATATAATTAGTATCTTGCAAGAGTAATATTATTATAATAGCTAAAAATATTTTTTTTTGTGTCACGTGGAATATATACTAATATTATTTTGTACGTTAATAATAATTAAACAGCTTTTATTATTATTTATTTAATCCCTAGTTAAAGTTTGGTGCCACCCACCCATCTCCTTGGTCATCGTGCGCCAACCGTCTTTAGAAGCATTACTGGGAAATGCACTAATGCCCCTCCGATACCGTGGAAAACTGTTAAGGGGCTGGTTAGGGGCTTTCTAAGATACTGATATAATTAGTGCATTGTGCCTCTAACGTCCAATACTAAACTACCACCCTACATTTTCAGTCAACAACGCGAAGTGACATTCAAAACTCGACTCTATGTACACGAGATACAGCCGTAAGAATATTTTTAAATGAGAAAATGTAAGTTTGTTAAGGCATAGACAAGTTTGCTTGAGTTACTAGCCGCATGCAAGAGGTCATTATCATCCAGAAAGCGGCGTGGAAGCTTTTGAATTCGGAACGTTCGGAGCTTATTAATTCAATATGGCGGCATCGTCTTGTACATTAGGCCTGCTTGGTTTGACCGGTAGACTTGCTAACATTAACGGCAAACTGTAACGTGCTTTGTGGTTCATAATGTACGTGTAATATTTGAGTAATACATTAAATATATATTAAGCTCAGTCATTTAGAGATAGAACATCAAATAATAAAGGTTATCCAGCTCATCACGCATAGAACTTAGTCAACTTAGTGGTTTCTTAATTTACAGTCAGCAGTATTTATTTTTTTATCTTAACGAAAAAAATCTTGGCAAAACACTAAAACGAGGGAAATAAGCAAATTTATTGCGTAACCAGTGTAATCAGGGCAGTGCAAAACATTTACAGCGGTAGGTACGGCTTGGCGAATAAATATGGATCTTTTAAAACGCCGCCTCCTAATTGCCTGTAGATGGACCGGCGCCAATTACGGGCGACATTTAGCTGCGAGTTCAACTGGCCGATAAATGGTGCAGATACCTTACTCACTTAGTGCTCCAGGCTTGAATGACTAATGACGGCATAAGCTAAGTTTTGAGTTCGTTATCATGGTTGACTTGATTTTAAGAAATGATTGAAGTTAATAAACTTGTTTCAAAGTTCTATTCTATATCTTATTAATCATGTTTTTTTGAAGTAAAACTTCTTTACGCACTCTCGACTTGGGTAGTAAGCTGGTGAATGAACGACCTATCAAATTATTGTATCGGCAAATTTTTAGTTACATAAAAAAGTAAAAATACGTGTTTAATAATTTTTATTAATCTACCAAATGGACATAAAAAAAATTGTCGAAATGCCTAATTGACACACTATTTAATCTCGCAACACATATGTATTTGGCGACCCGTGACGTATGTATTTAGATAAAACTCATGTTTATATACGAGTACATACATCCCATAATTAATGACCAATTCAATTAATATCTGAGAGGAAACCTTGATTTTTTGTTAGAAAACAAAAAAAAATTACATGGTTTGATTTTTTAACTTACAATATATAACGTTATCTACACATATATGTTATATTTATATGTTTGTACATAATTGGCGCAATAAAAGCAACGTCAGTGGCCCTCGTAACAGTAAAACAGCAATGAAACTCGTAAGCTACGATCAGAGCACATTAGCCTTACGATAGTGTGCTCTTGATGGTCTATTGAAATACACACGGATGCTTTGTATATTTAGCAAAATATCTATATTCTATACTTCACTTCTGAAGAAACTACATGGCGCTATAAATAGATATAATCAGTAATACTTTATTCTAAATTTACAGTTCCGAACTCGCAGCTGCCGGAAGACAAAACTAAAGTAATTGTTGATATTTTGAGTTTTTTTTTTAATGAAATAAATAAATAAAAAAATGTGGACAACATCACAAACTCTCAACTCAAAGTAAGTAGCTAAAGCACTTGAGTTATGGAATTCATAGACAACGAAGGTACCACAAACACCCAGACCCGAGACATTGAAAAAAATTGGTTTTCTACATTGACCCGCCCGGGGACCACTCGACCACGGAGGTAGTCAAAAGTTCTATATACAACTTAAACTTTCCTACTCTTCCTATTTACCACTTCTGATTAATTTCGTTGCGGGATCCAAGACAGTCAATCGATTTCCTGGGACACACCGAGCTTAACTGTTTCGGTGGTATTCGTTGGTTATCATTGCAGATCCTGGCTTACAGGAGTTGCAATGATGGGCATGTGTGGTGGACTAGTCCTTAAAAAGAAATTCAACTTAAAGCAGAAGCGCATAATTGTTGTCAGGTTGTCCCACTGTGTGTCCCATCGGTAATGTGCGCGGTAGTTTATGTCGAATGCGATAGTCGCCGCGACAGAGGTTATTCGTTGCGCTAATGTGCACTTGCATCTCGTTTGCATACTACATTGCCCTCGTTGGACCAAATATTTGGTTAAAACTCTTGACTATGATACTACATCATAGTCAAGAGTTTTAACCAAATATTTTTACAACGTCATTTTTTATTTTGAATAAGTCTTATCATAACGTAATTTCTTTCGAGGCGGTAGTTGTTACATTATTATTAATCTAATCTGATTTATTATATTCTAAAAGTAGATATCTACAATTAATAATAGATGGAAATTAATATGACACTGTCTATCTGGTTTCATCATAGTTTCAGTACCTACCTACCTGATTAAGGTTATAACTGGTAGCTAAAATAGAAATAAGTTCTGTAAACTTTATTTTCTTCTCGAGGGTACAGGCGAAAGGCAATGATTTATTATTGTATTGGGAGTTAGGCTCAACACCTACTAAAGCATGATTTGTTTTTATTATAATTTATGCAAATTTTGTGCTAATTTAAATATTAGATATCTGCATAATAAACAATAATGGCAATGGCCCCTTTAAATAAATTCTCACATATATAATAGGTTTATTTTTAGTATGATCAGCTAGTATGAACTACTGTATAAGTAGGGGTAACTACAAAATAAACTCTCTCGTCTGAGAATTCGCAACAAAAATAAGGCGCGAAGCGAGGTGGGAGCGCGGGTAAAGGGAGGGGGAACGGTAGAAGAGGGGGGGGTGTTCCTCGCTCACACTATTTTCATTTCGTGTAGTGCCACATTTAATTTTGTTGAAATTCTAACGTAGCTTTGCAAAAATGTCAACTTTATTCCGCCTCAGCCGGCGTCTACGTTTCACTCGGATGCTTTGCTTCCCCATTTTCTGGAATGTTCCAGAGTTTCGAGACGGGCTTTGAGAAACTATAACTTTATGAAAACTTATACACGAGCTCTGAAGTAAGACGTGGCTTCCAGCAAAAATTTATCAAAGCGTATTTAATTTTCGTTATGACTTCTCTCTTGACTTTCTCGGCGGACAAATTGGAGAACGGTATGTAAGATGCACGGGGCTGGAGGTAAAAATGGCGTGGAATAACTTTTTAGACTGCAATATGTTTATTTTATATGTAAACACATTAAAACTACTTGGTTGTGGCCATATAAAGAAGGAGGCTGGCAAAAAAAAACATCTTATGTCAATGTTTAACTATCAAGAAAAGATCTCTATTACGTGTAAAATAACAACTAAAAGATAAATTTTCACGGTTTAAAACGAGTTTATTAGATTGCTGACTTATATACCATTAAGTACATAAATGTCGTAAATGGAAACCACAACAGGTGAAAAAAAAGTGACCTCTGTATATCATATATGTCTGTATATGTATGTACATACCTACACATCGCTTTACTGTTGTGAACGGTGTTCAAAGTTTTACGAGAACAACACACAACAATACGCAAAGTCAAACAATAAACCTGATCACAGATTAACTTCCAATATATCAAAAACCTCGGAATATCATTTATCAAATACGTTTGTGGTACAAAGCGTACAATCTTATAACCCATCTGAAATTCATATTGAAAGTCGATCGCATAAAGCCGGGTACACACTGTAAAAGGTTGAGCTCCCGCGGGAGTCGGGTCTAAAAGGCCACGAGCGATAGCACTCATCGGACGAATAAGCCTGTTTCCCGACTGCCAGGTTTAGGGATGCGACATCGACTCAATGCTGTTTTATTCTGCTGCCATCAATACTTAAAACGGTTGTGAACGGTTTAGTGATGTGCATGATGTCGATACTTGGGGTTTGAAAAAAAGGTTAAATGTTTCTTTTTTCTACTTATATGAATTTAACTGTAACTTAATAGTTATCATGTTTGAATTCTTTGGCATAGTTTATTTATTAATTTCTATATTCTGATTTTGTATCTCATTTACTAATGTTTTTATGGGATCGTGTGTTAAACTGTAACTGATATAAATAGCTTCTTTGTGTTATTTGTGGATGATATAACTTATTTTGGAGAACAAACATACCTACATAAAACACAGAGTAATAATAGACGAGTACTTAAATAGTATTTTATTAGTGCATTTATAATTATACTTTTGTTTCTACTAAAGGTATTAAGTAAAATACCGAAAACATAATAATTTCTTATTTTAGTTCTACGTAGTCACTTTATTATCGATATCGATGAATAATTCTTATCGATATACATGCCGTTCCTAATATAAAAGGATTGACATTTGAGGCGGAGGACGGGCGAAGTAGCGGATTCAAACGGAGACAAAGTCGACTTGGAATAGGTACTTCTTAATAATGGCAAATATTCAGCAGATATTCAAATATAGAGTCTCTAATTTCTTATTTGTCAGCTCTGTTTAAATACTGAGAGGGAACTTGTCTTAGCATATACGTACATACATACGTATCTTTTATACACACTAATATCTGTATTCTCCATGTTCAGGAGTCATAGACATGATTTAACGTTGAGGGAAAGTTGCTCTACTTTGGAATTTCACGCTTACTGATTTGTAAGTGTTTATCATTCAGCTATAATATATATAATGGATGATTTTTGTTAGTATATTATTGTCTATTTAATACTTACGTTTTTCATTGTTTTTATCGTTTTTGAACACAAACAGAAGTTAAACCTTTTACGTACAGTCGTCCGGTACCTACATGAGGTTATTAATCAACTAAAGAGTGTTGGTTATCCTTAGGAAAATAAATAAGCAAAAGTAAGAAGTAATTTCTTAAACGTTTTCAATATCCAAACCTCTTCCAGGAAGGTTACTTTTGAATGAATTTTAATAAAATGCCAATGCAAAATTGATATTCATTTAGAAGGCATACATACAACAGACGAAATAATTTTATCAATGTTTAGCTTCCAGTTAGAGCTTTTCATTGACAATATAATTTTTCAAGAAAACTGAATCACATGCACGCTAAACTAATATCAATTTTGCATTGGCATTGAATTAGAATTAAATTTAATTTAAGAATAAGGGCACAGCCACGGCAGATTTTAAAATTTAAGTGTGAACATTTGACATAGCACTACTACCCACCCTTTCAGCGGTTACTGTTATAATTCTAAATGTATATGAGTATACAAAAACACTGTCACGTATTAAAAAAAAACAATAACCTACAAGCCAGATCAGGAGGTCAATAAAGCAAATTGGCATCTCGTTTCGGGTCAACCGGCTTAGAGAGAAGGGCAAATCCTTAGTGGGCACAATATAAATACGTTGTACCTATCATATTTCTCTGATCCCTCCTTATACGAAGGGTCAGCAATACTCGGACCTTATAATTCTACATTTTGATCGCCAATTGATATGAATGATGTTATATTGTTTTTGGATATTGTTTTTCAATTGTTTTCGGCTTTGAATTTTATAGAGCTTTTTTTTATAAGATCTACCGCGGTTTGCCTGGGCGCAAGCCTTGTGTGCTTCTCCGGACTTTTTCTAGAACTTATGTAATCTGTACTACTTGTTTGGGATGTAAGACGTTTTTAAATTCGTGCTGTCATCACTTTTAGAGAAATTATTATCTTTAATCTTTATTGTGTTTTAATGGTTATCGTCTTTGCACTGCGTAGTGCACAAATAATTTTGATGCAAGATCATAATCATTTTATTGCAAAATGAGAACTTTTGTCTTAGTTAATCAATTTAAAAAAGCCAAACTAAAGATTAGTAGATAAAAATACTGTATTTGAAATGGTAGAAAATTATCTTATATTGTTAAACGATAGGATAGGTATGTAGGTGTCGTATATTCATTACTTAAAAAAAATTACAACATAATCCACTTTTTGCCACATGATAAAGATCTCCTTTTCATTTATAAATGAATTTAGAAGAGTAAAATACTAGTGATTTTGAACACATGGGTCCGTTATCAGATAAAATTACCTCGTACTTGCTTGATAACGCTGCACACATCACGTAATTAGAGATAAAATAAACGTATTTGTATCTACACCGAAGGTTTTTTATTTAATCATGAGTTTGACCGCGTCATCTAGCTTACTTTAAGATAATTTTACATTTATTAAATGTATTTATATTTGTTAAAAGAAAACTCACAAAAGCTATTTTGTAAATCGGTGCTGTGTAATCTGGACTTGATCAGCTTTTTTTACTAAAGTACATACCTAAGTATATTACCAAAGCAGCAAAGTTCAATTGTCACAGTTTAATATTATTTTAACCCTAACCTAACAATACCTAACAACACTGAACAATTTTAAAGATTGCAGGTACATCAGAACCCTAAGAAAAATATTATGTTAAGAACAAAAGTCTAAAAATAATATGACAAATAAAAATCAGTCAGTGACCTCTGTAGCTCAGTTAGTAAAGTGATTGATGCGTCGAACCAGTAGTCGCAGGTTCCAGTCCCGCATGAGGTTTAAATTATCCTCTCACTATTTGTATTTAATTCCATATATTCCGCATACTAATTACGCATGTTGCTGCGTAGTAAATCAAATGACATTCTACTAAAAAAAATGTTTTAAAATCTTAAAAAAAAAATAAGAAGAAAACGCTTTTCCCATGTTGTATACAAAAAACAACTGAGCATCGCTAGCAAACTTTTCCTGGCCACACGAAATCCGGGGGCAGACAAAATTACGTCGGTTAGTTGTAGCGAAATATATCTCAAAATGGACGTAGCAATCCCAAATCTTTAACAAAATAGCTCCCCGGAACACTTTAAGTCTAAGTAAGTGGCGTTCGGCGGTCGAAGATTTGCTGGACCGTCTCTAATGGGCTTTATCCTTATTTATTGAACTTGCACCGCCGAAACCGAAATGTTACGAAATATCTTTAAAGTTTGATTATTATTTTAACGCTATGCCATTTTTGGTGGAGGTTTATGACGTGCAAAAAGGCTGATTAATATCGATTACCTGTACAAAAATACCAGTACGAGATTTTTAGTCATTTAATCGTCTGCGACGTTTTTGCAACTAAGAGATTTGAGACTTTTTAAATATTTAAAAACCAACGAAGGCAGTAAAGTATTCGGAGACTATAATTTGTTTAGAGCTGTACACTATGTGATAGTGTTCTGCACTATTATAATTTAAATAACGAAATCTATAAATTCACGAAAAAAAATGTCATAGCTTTTTTAAACTTTGATTGTCCCATTTTTTGAGTTTATATTTTAATAATTTTAGTCGCAAAAAAACTAATTATAACCGATAGTTTTCTTTCGCCTATCATAAGAGCCATGTAATTACTACTTTATAATCTATCTATCCTTTCCATATACGGACCGGATCTTACGGACATAAGAACGCATCACCCAAAATCTGTTCCTCAAACTTCACTCATAATCAATGGTTATCAACGAACATCTCGACCCCATTGAGGACTAAGGGTGGGGGAAACAGGTCACGGCAAACGAGCCCAGACAGGCGTGACGAGGAACGTGTCACGTTTTTCAACCCCGACACCTGTTTCAGTAATCCTGAAGCACTTAGGATTGCGGGTATTGGAGACAGCTTGTTTCATGGTGTCTGGTTGTTTGGTTTTATTGATTGATTATCTTTAAAACTTTTACCTTCTATACCGTCATTGGTAAATAAAAATAATATAAATAAATAAAAGTGGACAACAACACATACATTACATCAAATAAAAATATCTTGGAACAATAATTCACATACGGCCTTCTCATCCCAAACTAGGCAGAACCTGTACTATGACAACCAGACAACTGATAAACATACCTATATATTTCTAAATAAATACATGTTATAGATAAATACACGCATACACAGAACAAATCATCATGCTTATCACACAAAGATTTGTCCTGGGTGGGAATTGAACCCACGACCTCCGGTGTAGCAGTCATGGTCACTAACCACTACCAACAGGCCAGTCAAATAGTCGTAGAGGTAGATACAATTAGGGCTACTGTTATTGCGCTCACCAGTTGGCGCTACTGGCGCGTCAGCTGTCAAAGCCTACCATCGAAGTATGGAATTTGACTTTTCGGACTTCGCGCGAAATTGCTAACGATAGCCCCCACTCCTACTGCTTTTTACCTACAACTTTTATTGGCAAGCATCTTATAGTAAAGCCAGTACGGTTGTGGCTTATAATGGAATTCCTTACTAATATTATAAATGCGAAAGTAATTCTGTAAGGTAAAGTCTGTCCGAAATAAATGAAATTCGGTACACAGGTAGTCTAGAGCCTGAGAAAGGACATAAGCTTTTGGCGCGATAATCGACATCCACGCGGGCGGAGACAAGGGAAACAGCTAGTACCATATATTATGTATTTAAACTGCCTATTTTTTATTTCAATATAAATCAATCAGCAAGTTTTCTAAAATGTGTTCACTATTTTGTATCGTTTTATTGTTACTTATAAAATAATAAATATGTATCGATCAATATATACAAAAGATAATGTATTATGTATAATATGGGACTTTGCACACATATAAAGGGCGACATGACCACTCGGACGAACATAGTTACGTTAGTGACGTAGGTGGGCCGATAGGTGGCGCTGATGGCAATGATTTTTATCTTTTGAACCATAGGTCGAGTAATAGGTGAAGCGGAGCGCACCGGGCACCAGAAAATAACGTGATGTTAAATAGCCTTTAACTATGCATTTATTAATTCCAATAAAACTGGTAGTTTCTGAGTTTACTGCGTTTAAATATCCAATCTCTTTTGCTTTGTATTATTATTTATATATTAGTATAGATTTTTTTTTCGTTTCATTTAAATTTAAATGCCTATTTTGATAGTTATTTTTTCTTTGCTTTTAATATAAGTACTACAAAATCTTTACTACACGTCTCAATTACTATTTTATACTTTTATGGCATAAAATCCAACAATCTTCTAAAAGTTAAATACATTTTTATAACATTTATTTTCGTAATTTTTTATTTTACAAAACTGTAGTTCATTTAATCCTCTCGTCATCAAATCAGATTTCAACTGGAGAGTTGTAAACAACACGATGGTGACTTACTTTTAACATTATCTTATCTTTAATTAGATACCTGAAGCCTACGTTGTAAATAGCAATAGATTATCTAAATAACTATAACTTACAAACTGTTGTTTAAAATGGAACTTCAATTTCTTAAAACTAAGTATAGTAAAATTTTTGTTTATATTTTAATACAAAAGGTAAAGTTAGGTGGGTATAGTGATTCACATTTTGAGGCGAAACTTTTCTTTGCGTTGGCGATAAGTCGATAACTAATCAGTGATAAGACAAAGTCGATAACGGATACAGATACAGGCAGGTTACAATATTGTGTTTGGAAAAAACCCAACGTTGAAATATTATTAAAATTATATTGCATCACGTTGCGAAATATTCAGTCAAGCGAAATATATCGCTTTTAACATCATCTTTATATCATAATCGCAGCCCTAGGGCCCTAGGGCTGTGATTATGATATAAAGATGATGTCTAGTCATCCCACTGTTTGGCATAGGCTTCTCCTTTTCGGGTCGGATCTGCATGAGACCGGAGAGAATAGTACGTAAAAAAACGAAGGTTTCAGACATCTAGCGCATAATGCAATTTTTTTTTTCTACGGATAGATTGGTTTTATTTTCACTTTAAATGAGACCAAGTTGCGTGGTTAAAATTATAATAAATTAGAAACAACCTACATATAAATATTAAGAGGTACAGTCAGTAAAAAATTTAATGTCGATGAACAAAATTAGATTAAAAACTGTCTCGAATGTTCAGTGGTATAATATTGGCCTTCAGTGAGTTCTCAGTATAGGTCTGGTACAAAAGCTGTTTTGTCTCCCAATTGAAACAACAAATTACTGAATATGATTGTGTGGAGGGCTTTTGTTTCTGAGTGTACGTAGTTCTTCAGATAATTCCGGATTTTACTTGATATTCTCTTTAGCATTTACTTATGTGCCCATCATCAGAGCAGCTAAACCTATCAGGCACGTGATCAAAATGACACCCACATTCTTAATTTTTAACTTCCAAGCTGCAGTATTTTTTAAATATACAAAAAATATAACGTCACCCTGTACATTATGGACATGCCTACGAATTCTGTAACCCACCTAGTATCGTTGGTGCGACTATCAAAGTACCACCAAGCAATAGTTACTAGCGAGCAAAATAAAATACATTTTTTAGTATCGGTCGGTATCTTGTGTCATGCCAATCATTTGACGAATTTAACAAAGTGTTCAAACATGTGAAAATGTGTCTTAGTGTGTATTAATAAGATCTATATTCAATGGCATCCGGTAAGGACTGTGTTTTGTTTTTTGGAAATTTATGTTTTATTATTAATTTTATATTTATTGGTTAGCTGACCCATAGTCGTCCTGTTATTTTATACAAAAATAGACTATTTTTTTGTTCACCTGAACTTGACAATTAAAAACACAACTAAAAAAAGAACAGCCAAATCGATTCTGCCGTTCTTAAGTAATGCCCCGCCATACAGGTTGTAATTGATTTTTAGTTATTAAAGAAGATAACTATGTAACAATTAATTTATTATTATCATTGTAATTTATGTAAATGTTTTTTTAGTTGCATAAATCGCTTTTTTCTTACTATAGAGGTAAGTAAAACGAAACATAAATGAATGAATAAGTCTATTTTAAATTTAATTAAGATATATATGGCAATTTGAGTTATATGCCATTAGAAATAGAGATTGATTTACGAAAACAATTTTAGTTTAGATTAATCTCCTAGTTGTAGGTTGCGACAAGTGGATTTCAGTAGTGAGATAATGTTTGATATAACAAAAGATGATTTGAGGAAAATACCTTAAATAAAATGTATTTGAAACCTTATTCTACATCTGTAATAACAATATGTACCTATTAATTTTGTACATTATAGTTATATACGTGACTCTCATTTGTTTTTTTTTTCAATCAATATTATAATTTCATATTTCATATCAATTGCATTTTACTTAAAATTACAAAAGCGATTATAATTGTTATATTTTTACTAAAAAATTAATGGCTTTTTCAACATTATTAAATTTTCATTAAAAAACACATACATATACTTATTAGAGCATGTGTGTACTTTTCAAGATACATATTTACAAAATGTCAATGAATATTGAAGTGTGATTGTGATAAGGCCTTCAAGTTGAGCCTAATAAGGTCAATGCCTTTCACTGTCCGTATGTAAACAGCGGGAAGATAAGCTGAACACGAAAATGTATGTTTTCTGTTTAACTTTCTTCATATCCTGTGTCTTGACCTACCTAGTAGGCAGCATTAGTACATGATGAGCTGTTAGACATTACAACATTTTTTTTCTACACAGGATAAGTTTATCATAAACTGTATTCAATTCATATGCGTAAAAAGTACACACAGTTTACGTTTAAATATAATATATATAAATATTCTTCCTCTGTATAAGAAAATTTAGAATAGATAGCATTTATTTTTTTTCCTAGCTCACACTCCATGAAGTTCATAAATAAATCACAAAATAAAAAGAAAAACCGCATATTTGAAAATGGTAATTTACAACTAAGTAGACGACCAACTCTATAAAATTACCAATTTCCAAACCTTCGGATCTCCAAGAAGATAGCATACCAACTCCCATTCAAAGCGTCTCCAAGATCTTTATGGCCGAATACTGAATCGTCAATCAGTTTTAAGACGGAGTTAAGTCTCATGCTGCCTCTGTCACTTTAAGGTTTAAAGTAGCGACAAAAAGACATATAAGAACGTCTTAAACTTAAGTTGCGTTTCAGTATTCGGGTGTTAGTGTTGTAGATTTTCATAGGCGTTCTCTTACTACTGCCTGCCCGTTTACCCCCTAATTTATGAAAAATCCAATCCCACATTCGCCACATACTACGATAAAAATTGAAAATAACATATTACCAATCTCATTTCCAGATGTATTACAATCAGGGCTAATTATTTGGCTGGTCATATCGCTGGTGTCTGCAGGGGTGGTGAAGAGACAAGCTGACGATCAGGACGAGCAGTCCTGCGTCACATTCAGGCTCAATGGATTGCTGCATCTGGACTGCTCCAATCGAGGACTAAAGGACTTGCCCGACGAGCTAGCCTATAATGTTAGTATACGAAATACCTATATGTTTTTAATGAGCCAACGTAACCGGGGAAGTTGCACTCTCTGACATTCATTCATTAATTTGACGTAAAGTAATATAGTTTAAGAGAGATCCCAAACCTAAATTCAATGTTTAACGCGTCACCAAAACATTTGCTGATGTAAACGTTTTCACCTACTATGTGAAAATCAGCGGTAGCGGATGGATGAGGGTTGCCAAAGACAAGAATATTTGTAAGATTTGTGGGATTTTTATAAGCTTTGATAAGCGGTATTTGTGGGAGGCCTACGTTTAGCAGTAGGCGGCGATAGTCTGATATGTCGATGTTGATGATGGAGTAAAAATCTCGTGAAACACAATCTTAAACTTTAATTGAACATTATTAAATAAAAGTTGGTTATTTTGGCTTATTTCCATATTATGTATTTTTACAACACAAGTTCGTAGATATGTCGATCGCAATCTAGAATTTTAGACATTAATTTGCAAATGTTGTTTTTTTTGCAATTGTAAACCATTATTTATTACAACTATAATTGTGTTTTAAAAATTACAATTAACAACTAATAATTACAGAATTTATTTTCAATTTCAGGCTGAAGTGTTGCTGTTATCGAACAACAATTTCTGGGCCTTTCCGTCTCGGTTGGAGAATTTTACTAATGTGAAAGCTGTCGACCTGTCTGGAAACCATTTAAATCGACCGATCCCCAGTTACATTCAAGACTGGACCAACTTGACCACACTCAATTTATCCAACAACTTATACGATACGTGGACGACTAACGGACAAAAATTTGCTATCAAGAGCTTAGATTTATCCAAAAATAAAATAAGCATTATAGATGACAGAGCATTCACGACGATGCCTAATTTACGTTTTCTAGATTTATCAGAGAATAGAATTTACGACTTACCACCCGAAGTATTCGCCGAAGCGCACAACTTGGACAGTCTCATTTTATCCAGAAATTACTTTTCCGACGTGCCCGGGTTCCAATCTCCTTCTTTGCGGAGTCTACACTTGAGCAGCTGTCAAGTCGCGAATATAAACGTCGACTCACTTGCCGGAATGGGCTCGCTCTTAGAAATCGACTTGTCTATGAATCAGCTTGAATCGCTGCCGGAAAATTTGGCCTCATATACACTTCAAGAATTAAATTTAAGTTATAATTCAATAAATTCACTGACTGATGGCACCTTCTCATCGCTACCGCATCTAGCGGTACTAGATTTGAGAGGAAACGAGTTTAGAGATGTATGGTCGACCTCACACTTCGCTTCGAATCCATTTTTAAGGGAAGTACACGTGAAAGGAAACCGTTGGAGCTGCGAGGGGTTCAGCGTCAATCTTCTGCTTACATATGAGTTTCTTACTAAAGAACCGCCTAAGGTCTTTGATAGTAAGTCGTTAATCTGCTATACACCGTCAAATGTGACACAGATGAGTTGGCAAGAGGCGTACATAAAGACATGGCACCCAATAGAATCGAACACGCCTTCCTTTACTACGATGGCCGTTTTGGTAGGAGTTATAATAGGTGTAGTGATAACATCATGTGTGTGCCGCGGTCTGGTGGCTGTCACGAACCCGACTCCGGTGAGGCCGCCCCCGGAGACCACAGTGCTGAATCTCAATGGTGGAGTGGCCCAGACGAGAGTCGAGTCTGTTGTAATGAGAGTGCCTTTACGCGAGGACCTTCCCCCAAGTTACGACGAAGCGTTGCTGATGCCTCGCTTGAACTCCTCCTTCCACTCGCTGCCAGATTTTGTGGATGATGAGGAAGAACCAAGAAACTATCGCCGATCGAGATCTATTGGTGACCTAACAGAAAGTAGGCCAAGAATGGGTGATAGACGGTCCATGCGACGTCCAGTGGAAATACACACCAGAATCACTATTGACGAGTGAATGAGTTATTGACAATAGTTTAAATGAAAAATTTGAATATTTATTGATATTGTTATGTAATTATAAGACTCTGCAAAATTAATTTTATATTTAAGATTTTATTACAATAATTTATACTTTAAGTTAAACATTTGTGCCCAAGTTAGGTTTAATAAATAGAAAGTAAGTTGTACGTAGTTGTTTTAATATCTACTTACCACAATACTTAACTTGTTAAGAGCGAAATAAGTAACCAAATGTATTTATTAAGATTTAAGATCATATAAATTGTATGTAAAATACATGGGTTTTAACTTAACCACAAGTAGCGACATCTGTATAGGATTGTGATTATTTTTTAAAATCGTACACTACAGAGTATGCCGTACACTTCGGCTTTAGTACACTGTACGAGTTTGTTCATTACATGCCTCCATAGATGGCGCTGCATTTAATATAAGAAAAGCTTTTTCTCTGGTCCAGCTTGTTTTTTTTTAAAGGAAGGCCGAAGTATTAGTACAACTTGTCGTTTTGCATTTTCGTCAAATATCTAATAGGAGGCTGTTATGAAAGACATAATTAATCAAATAAAATTCCTATATTTGCTCAATAATTGATACATACATTCATTTCCGAAAATTAGAAAAATGAAAAAAAACCTAGTTATTTTATTATTGATTCGTGAGAATAATTAGCATAGTTACCTCTTTGAATTTGACGAGTATGCAAAACGACACGTTGTATACAAGTTTATATAATAGCCACGAAATGAAAAAACAAATTTGATACTTCTTTTGTTAGATCGGTTAGGCGAAAACTAGAAACGCAACTGAATTTTTAGCCACCGTCTAACCTGCTAAGGTAATACATAAATTCGGTGACAATACATTTAATTTATGGTACTTTCGAGCTGGTCTGATGATGGAACTCGGTAACGACGAAATCCTATCGTGTTTGACCTTGTCTGATTTGTCTTCACTTGTACTGTGACTCTAGGTGATTTAAAAATCCGTGTTTAAATTTTTTTTTTAATAAAAACACAAAATCGTGTAGATTTTTTAGTAAAACCTTCACCGTATCAAGACAAATATCAGTTTCACCTGCTGAATGCAAATAAATAATGTCTACACTCAGATAGCCATTATAAACTTACATAATCTTTGCAGAGCCCTAGCCGAAGTACCCGATTACCGCGCCCCTTAATACATCGCTTTCGCCATTCTTATCATTAATGATAACACTAACACGTCACAAATTTGAGTCACACAATGTAATCGTACCGTAGGGACCACACGTCTAAATACGAACTGTTCGAAAAACGGATCAAAGTGTTAACCAATGAGCAAAAAGTTTAACTATGTGATAAGTTTTAAAATAAATGTGTTTTTTTCATTTTGAAATAAATTAAACAGTGTTGAAAAGGTGTGTATGTGTTTTTATAAACTTATTTTAATAAACAGATTGGGAATTCTAATAAATTTGTAGTTCTAATAATTGTTTTTAAAGTAATATTTTTTTTTCGTGTTTTGCTATCAGAAAACTCATGGCAACGTAATCTGATAATGGCCCATTGATAGGCAAAAATAAAAAGAGGTTAGCACTCAACTCAGCAAGTAAACACCTGTGAAATGAGGTCAAATCACTTCAAACTGTACATAAACAGTTGAAAATGACCTTAATTATATGCAATATAAAGGTTACTAGAAATTTTCAGCCCATTCAAAAATAAAACTACTTTCAGATCAGGGATTCATTACTTTTATATTATGTAAAAAAGATTATACCTACCATTAATAAAGATTTAAGTAAAAAAATATGTTATATGATGAAATTAATGAATTAATCAGTACCATTTGTCATTAGTATCAAAATACCGTTTAAGTAATATGTCCTGAATTAACATGTTTTTAATACAAATAGCCGAGTAAAGCCGACCCAAATTTGAGCATCCTACTGTTTTATCAATCTCTGATAACAAAGATAAAATTGTTGTATTACTCACTTATTCATTGGTTAGGGTTTTGGCTTCATATTTTTTTTCCTAAGCCTTCTAAGCCTACCTACCAGTATAAGTACCTAGGTATTGGTACTGACAGTTTTGGTAGAAGTGCGTGACAGGAAATTCAATGGGCAGGTGTTCAAAGTGTTCCAATTTCCCTTCCTGATGGTGGAACCTCTCTTGAATCGGTTCAGTGTGGTAATAGTAAATGTCCTGTGGTGTCTGTGCTATGTGACTATTTGGACTATAAAGGTACTTGTTCCTTTAATACACTATTCGATCAGGTTAGTCATCTAAATTGTTTTTAAGTCTGTAGTTGCTTATCGAAACGTATATCGATTAAATTTTGTAAACTAAATTGCAGTGTTGTGGATATCCACAAACTAATATTAGTCTGATAAAAGGGAATATTTAAAGGCAGGCAAAATATTATCATTTAATTATCCTATTTGGTCTGAAAAATCATTGATAATACGCAAGAAATCATAATTATATTACACTATATAAAAAAACCTGACATTATTATGTAGGTATCTAATCAATATTAATAGTATAAATGCGAAAGTATCACTGTCTGTCTGTCTGTTACGCTATCACGGATAAACCGCCTAACCTATTTTGATCAGACTTGGTATGGGGTAAGCTCGGATCGCAATAAAGGACATAGACTACTTTTTGTCACGATAACCGAAACATGAGCTGCAGGCAACAGCTAATAAAAAATAAATGCTTTTCTTTTATTGGTCAATGAAATTAGTAGAAGTGACTCAATTGTAATACATACTTATTGGATGATTAACGTTTGAACGATTACGTGAGTCATTGCGTTCATTCAATAGAAATAGCAATTTAAAAATTTATTTATAAATACTGAGTACCAACATTCTACCATGTTAAGACCAGATTTAGAGTGGGCCCTTGGACGTAAAATATAAACAGAATCGTATCATAAACTCCACATTATTAATAGCAGTAAGACAGCCTGAAGCCTGACAAAAGACAGCCTGAAGTTTAACACGGATGCGAGAGAGCACCTGTCTCATACAAAATGCTGCAAGTTTCAAAATTTACCAAAACTTGTTTGCGAAAACAAATTTATAAAAAAAAAACAAAACTATTTTTGATTTTGGAACCTATTTCGCTTATAAAGTTTCTATCAACAAACTAAATCAAAACTTTTTTTTTTATTCTGAGAAGTTAATTATGGCATTGGTTTCTATTCCAGGCAGTAATGATATCAAGACGTGATGTTTCGATTACCCACCACACTATGTGTTCTGCTGCTGATGAGTATGTCCGACGGAGAGGCCTTAGAACTTGACAGAGACCTCACAGACCTCTGCTTCATATGCAGCTGCAGTGCTGACCAAACTACCATCGACTGCTCGCGGAGAGGCTTGACTGAGATTCCAAATGGATACAGCAGTCAGGTACAGCCTATTAATATGAATAATGGAAACAGATTCAGAAAGATTTAGTTGCTATGAGAGTAGTTACTATAGGTATATGATGTAAATACAAAGGTGTAGATCCAGCAGGTTCATTCTGCCCTAAATTATGTTAACAATGCATTAAATAACGCAGTTTAAGTCACTTTTTACTACTATAATATCAACAGTTCATGATATAATATGATATGACATTTCTATGTCTTCAGATCAAATATTTTGGTCCACCAGAAAATTAAAAACGGCAGAGTATATGACAGAGTAATGATAATTAAAGATTGATTTGTTGTAAGGAAGCTGGAAATAATTTGGGTAGGTAGTCTAAACGTACCCTTTAGTTACAGCTGATGATGATAGTCACTATTTTGGTATTTATATTACTCTACCTACATCACTAAAATCATACACTAAACTTTTATTTTCATTTCAGGTCCAAAAACTCAACATCTCGAATAATGAGATTTCCGTCTTTCCAACAAATTTGAACAAATTCCATAATATAGTTACTCTGGACATCAGTGGAAACCAACTGACTGGGATACCTGAGAATGCATTACAAAACCTTTCCTCGCTCGAAGAACTCTATTTATCCAAAAATTATTTTGATTCATGGGTCAGCCTCAATCCAAATGAAGTGTTCCTACCAGCCACAAGCTTAAAATTACTGGACTTATCTCACAATAAATTTAGAACGATGGGAAACCTGGCGAATTTAGAGCTGATTATTAGTCATTCGTTAGAAACGTTAATATTAGAGCATTGTGAAATTGATTCCTTACACGGAAGATCTCCTTTAAGTGGGTTAACTAACATCAAAGTACTCAAACTCAACTTTAACCCTTTAATAAGAATTCACAGTCTTATATCATCGACGTTGAAGAGCCTCGACGTCAGCAACTGTGCTCTTAGCAGGATAAATCATAACGAACTAATGTATTTACCATCATTAGTTTATTTGAAAATGTCACACAACTATCGTCTTGAACTTTCTGCTAGCGCATACAACTTATTCTCAGACTCATTAAGGTATCTGGATATATCTTATTGCAACATTTTGCAAACTAACCTGCAAGGTTTTCCAAACCTAAGAAGAGCTGTTCTTAACCACAACATGATTAGGTTTCTACGAAGCAACGAGTTCGAAAATAATACCATGTTAGAATATTTAGACTTATCTTATAATAACATCGGCTCGCTGAAAAGTGATACATTCCGTGGGCTGACATTACTAAAACATCTAGATTTATCTTGGAATGAAATAGCGACTGTTCCTCAAGATACGCTATTAGAAATGCCAACGCTTACACAAGTTAAATTATCACGCAATTATATAACAAATGTTGGACATTTGAAATCAAATTCGGTAACTGTACTTGATTTGAGTTTATGTGAAATCAGCAGTATTGGCGTGGATGCATTAGAAGGATTAAAAAGTCTTGTAGATTTGGATTTATCACGAAATCTTTTATCACATATCCCCGATGGTATATCATCCAACACTTTGAAATTTTTAAACTTGAACTACAACCGGATAACCTTTATTAATAATTACACATTTTTCATGCTGCCTCGATTAACAGGTCTAAGTGTGATTGGAAATAGATTTACTGCCATCTGGAAAAGATCGTATTTTGATACTAATCCGTATCTCGAGAGACTTGATTTATCCGATAACATGTGGAGATGTGATTGTGTAGACGCAAACATGTATGACTTTTTCGAGTATGTCACTTTAGAGCCAAGCAAAAAAGAAGAATCATACAATTTACTTTGCAACAGCCCTCTAACATTATATGGTCAGACTTGGTTATCAGCTTGTTATTTTGTTTGGAATCCCACCGCTAAAACGCCAAATCCAGACAGTTTAATATGGTTCATAACTATAATGATCATAGGATTACTTTCATGCCTTTTATTAGTAAACTGTATTAGAAGATCAACACAGCGTCGCTTGGCTGCAATTCAACATGAGCGGGAGCGACAAGTTGAAGAGGCACGAGATAGGTTAAGGCAGCTTAGAATGCGAGCAGAACAAGAGGCTTTATGTAACACGCCAGATCCTCGTGACCTGATCGCACCACCGTCTTACGATGAAGCTCTTTCAATGCCAAAACTAAATGCATCCTGTCATTCTCTTAATGAAACAGGTTCGGGTAAGACTAGACGAAAAAGAGGACGCAGGAAAACTAAATCTAGTGGAGATTTATTGGAAGAAACTGAAAGGAACGGGGATGTACCAGTGGGTGGCGATGTTGAGTTGTCTGAGATATCTGACGATCGTAGACACCTGAATAGACCGAGAAGGCAAATAAGTAGATATGGAAGCCATGAGGTAGCGGAGCTGGAACAGTCACCAGGTGCTCGTCGGCGGCGAATGTCAGAATATAACGCAGAGTTCAATGAACCCAATGGTAATGTAGTGACTGTGGAAGTTCAGGCAGAAATGGAAAGACCCTTACGTCCTCGACTGCGAAGGTATTCTAATGACGATGGTCAACCTAGGGAAAGCGACTTTTAAATAGAAGATATTACAAATGTTTTATTAATGTCAAGGTATATATAAGAATAGGTACTTACGTGTTTTTGTTTATAATTAAACAAAGTAATCTATGTTAAATATTTTATAGAGATTGTTTTATGAATTGTAAAAATGTTACTAATTTAATTGTTTTGCTTATTATGCATTTTCTTTCTTTTCCATCTACGATACCTTTATTAAATTTTACAAAAGGATTTTAATAATTGAAAATTGTTACTAGAGTTTGTATTCTGCCCTTGGATGTACTGTTTCGTCGACACAAAGGGTCAGAAGGGTACATAAAGATTTATGTTAAACATAAAATACTTATTCGTACATAGAATATATGAAGTATGAGATCTCTTATTCAGAAAAAAATATACAAATACCTAAAACCACGCCATCTATCCGCATTTAACGGAATCAAAAGCAGTTTTGTTTTTTTTGTATAGGTACATTGTAAGTTAAATATAATTTTTAGTTTAAATTAGTCCTTTAAATGTTATTCCATTACAAAATTTCACATTGCCAGGTATGTATTTCATTACAAAACTTTAGATAGTGAACCTTAGCTAGTAGTCGTTATAGACTTTTGTAATAGATGTCGCTACAGTAGTGAAATGGCTAACCATGTCACTGTTAAGATTATATAAATCACTGAAATTGGGTGAACGGCATTTGAATTCACCCAATTTTACACCGTTAAAGCAATTAATACGGATTTATTTATTTGGCCTATTTTGCAAAATTTACTTACAATAACCCTTTGATTTGGTGATACGGACATATCGCAATTTCCCTCTACGTCTTGTTTAAGTCTATTTTGTTTTAAAACGACAAGCAATAATTGAATCTGTGTCTCAGGGGGTTGTAAAAACATGCAAAACAGGTGCATTGAAAAAGCCTTGGTGCATCTCACAAATGTTTTTCTCATTCGGGGATCAAACCCGCACGACTTACTACTTGGGTATCCAGGCAGTCCAATTAAACCGGATTCGGAAATCCAACCCAGAGATTTTCATTGAGCAAGCAATTATCTTAAGTATTTCTTTTTTATAAAAGGTTATTGTAAGCAGGGATCGAACGCTTTCAATTCAGATTAACGGACAACGACATTGAAAAATCTTATTGAAACAATTTTATGTAAGTTACTAGGACTGATAGTTATAATGTAGGTACCAAATTAACGTGAATGTCTCATTGCGCTCCCTGCTTCTACTAAAACAGGTCGGCAGTCGACGTCTCTTGAAATATTGTGGGGATTGCAATAAAACAGGATTATAGGGTAATTAAAACAATAGAAAAACTTGATTCAACCATTTATATCGTAAAATAGTTCGAAATAAAAATACATTAAAAATTTATATTTGCTTACTGAACTATTTATTGTTCTGTTTTGTTCATTATTCTGGTAAAATCTGATTGTTATAAAATCTTGATACGTGTATATTCATTAAAATAATTTAAATTAGGTCAGTAAAAGCATAAAGATACAGAGTAATTAATTTCAAAGCAGTATCTTAAATAAAATATAAAATAAAAAATTGAATTATAAAGATCTACGAAATATACACTAAAAGAATTTGATTTAGTTATATACATACATTGAAAATAGTTCAGATTACTTAAAATAAATGGTATCACATTCTTAAAATCTAAACTCAATAAAATTACTAAGGAACTTATGCTTAGCCAGACCATGAAAGAATGAATCTCTCCACAGAAATGAGAAAACAATAACTAAACATAGCCAGTTGGACCTTACGTTGTTATACATAATTGTTTAGATAAATATTCTCAGGGTAGAAGTAAGTACACAACCATTGAAAATATAACAATTCAAGAATTGTACCCCATTATACTATACACATAACTCAGGATAAACGTACCGCACAGATTCACAGAACACAATGTTTGTACAACAACATGAGTCGGTCGCTACTCGCATCCTCGCACCTAGCTCCTCACGACCACGGTGTATAACTAACAAGACTTTACAACTATCATGAACATGGCAACACTTTTTACACGTATAAAAATATTTTTATTACTTATTGCGCAATATACTTTTATAAATACCACTAACAATGTTAATATAAAGGCACTGTCGACTACAAACACACTTTGGCAGCAAAGGTTCTAGACTTACACACAGAACGAAACGATTTCAATCCGTCGTACTCGAGATTTGACCTAACTACGCACACAATATAATCACAGAATTTCGCCAATAGTGAAGTGTTTGTTGTTTGACACTGATATACACGAAGTGTTATTGTCCTCTCGACTGAGACCGGATTTCAAGTGGTCGACTTCAGCGCATCTGTCGGCGTTATAATGATGTCTCCAGCGTTCGATCTACTCCTGGTGACTAGTACCGGCGTTTTAGGTTTTGGTGTTTCCGTCATTTTTATACGCACTCGACCCATGTCGGGCGAGTACACTGGAACATATTCTCGAGACGGTGATAAGAAATCGGAATCGGTGTTTTGGTCCCCGTTTATTAGCGGTTGAGATATATCAGAGTCACCAGTTCCGTTTAGTTTAGGACAATCATCATCATTAATAGGCACAAATATGTCTTCGCTAGACAAAGAATTGGTGTCTTTCCTTGAATCTGGTGATGTAGGCTCTGAATCGAAAGAGGTCTCGTGTTGTGGTAGCTTATCATCTGCTAAATTGTTATCTCTCGAGCTACTTTTATTTTGATTCGTGTCTCTAGGGCTATCAGTTCTCAAGCCGTTACTGTGATTAATGCCGTTACCGACATCTCCATTATCGCTTTTCTTTTGGGGGGATTCGTGCGTTGGCACTAGTTCGTATTTACCATTGACTTTTTTATCAACTGGAGCCTCCAAAGCTGCTGGTTTGCCCAATAGGGATTTATTCATGTCAACCATTTCTTTAGATGCCTTTTCTACGTCTCTTTTTTGTTGCCGTAAAAGCCTTCTATCTCTTCGTTTCCTCATTTGCCCTTTAATTATAGCAAAGCCGATCAAACCAACAAGTAATACTACAATAATTGCAATACAAACATAAGTGCCTGTTTTGTGAGGTGCCTGGGTTTCATCATCCGCGACCCCATGGACTTCAGATGCTTGAGTTACACGAATTTGCTCCGACACTGTAGTGTCACGTGGAGTTGAAGATGTCATAACTTTCTCTGTTGTGGTTTCTGGTTCTGACTCGACATTCCAGTGAGTACCACCTGGGTACAATGTGATCCTTTCTGGTAAAGGATATTCCGTACTCGTCTTATTTTCGTCTTCAATAAGTTTACGTACGGGTCCTGGGTTTAGATCTTCAAAAACAGGTGTTGTAGTTTCCTCTATATGACCCCTTGACATATCAATCGCGAAGAAACCGGAACCTTCTCCAGATCCTTCTTCCAGAGGATCTTCAGTAGTCTGTTCATTATCAGCAGGTATTACCTCATCTACCGCTAACAAATCCGCATTAAGTTTCCGTTCCATTTTAGGTTCCATGAATATAATCATAGTAGTGTGTTCATCGTCTCCATCGCCTGACCCTTCCACTTGACCGTAAGGAGAAGGTGAAGAATTGTGTCCTACTTTTAAAAACTGAAGGTGATCGTCGTCTTCTACAACATCACTTCCTTGTATAACATGGCCGTCTTCCAAATCACTTTTAGCTACAAGAGGCATGGATTTCAAGGCAGTAGTTTCTTCACCAATTTGAACGGCATCGATAGGTTGGTCGCCCATCATCATATCCATAAAGTTGTTTTCAGTTTTAGGAACTTTGCACACATCTTTTGTTTTGAGTTCTAACCAAGACTTCCCATGAAACTTTTTAGGTGAAGCACATTTGACAGTATCTATATAAACGTTTGCAAGAAGCAAACGATCGCGTGCCAATATGTTTTCACACGAGCAGTCCAAGGGATTGCCTTCCATTTCCAAATGCTCCAGACCTACTAAATGTCCGAGATCCGAAGGCACATCTTTCAACAGATTGTTAGTTAAATCTAATGAACTAACGCTTGAAGGTAAATGGACCAAAGAAAGCTTCTGTATCCTGTTGTTAGCTAGATTAAGATGAACTAATTTCTTTGCGTTGTGGAAGAACTTATTTAGGGTTTGAATACCGTTAGTAGACAAATCCAGCGTGACAACTTCAGTAAGCCGGTCGAGTTCATGGTTGAGTTTTGTAATATTGTTATGTGACAGGTCTAGAATGTTTATGTTGTGATGTTTCTGACGGAGAGTGAACTTGTACAATTCAGTGAGACTGCTACAGGTGGCGCGGTGAAGGCCATCGCGTGTAGTGCTGCAGACGCATCCATCAGGGCACACGGAGGCGAGGGTCGGCGCGACCAGCACCGAGAGCGCTAGGAAGCACGCTGACACTCGAAACCACGTCATCTTAACTTGGTATCAGCACCTGAAATCAAGGAAAATAACGATTAAAATTTTAACTTTAAATGACATTTATTTATGTTCATCTTCGATCTGACTAACGATGACGACGCTAAGTGATATGTGGTAAATACCGTCCATATGTTTGTAGCGCTAATCTGTTAGCGGTCTTATCGTATCGAATATCAGCCGCAAACGCAATGCAGTCTATATGCGTTACATAAATATTTATTAATTCACTGCAAACATGGCAGAGTAACACAAAAACACGTATCGTTAGTTTAACTTACAGATAGGACGTCGGTCGGTCATCCCGCGCTATTATATAAATCACAACATCCCTGCCCGCGGACTGCCATCTAAATATAGGATGGAATAACATACGGCCAAACGGTCCCCCGAGGTCTATTACAGACTCCACCTCTCCAATTATTGCAACTGCAGTTAGCCAGCAATTTGAATCTACGCGCTTCCTTTCATTGATAACGGTATCTAGACAACGTTATAAACGTCTTTCAAACTATAACTCTTGTAGAACTTTACTGCCGCAGTGCAGGGGCCCACTTGCTTTGACTTACATTTATTACTGTCCGCGTCCTAGATTTGAAATAGTTTTACATTTGCTGAGATTTACATTGTTTTGGCTTAACAGATTTTTGTTTACGTTAAGTATTTGTAGAAGGAAAATCTTTACCGCTACGGACCTTTGACCTAGCACGTAACTACGATAATTTTATCTACAACTATAGTCATCGTATGCTTTAGAACTTGACCCATGCATTGACGACAGCATGTTTAAGCCTTATAAACCTTATAAAAAAAAAACTAGTTTAAAAGGAATAATTATATTCGCATTGACAAACAAGGAAACGATTTTCTAACAAAAATAACACATCAATGCTAGAACACCTGGGGGAGTGTTAATGTATGCGTAATTTTAAATTTGTTCTATTTTAGTCGCCGTAATAACATCCTCGGTGCACTTGGCCGCTTCAAGAAGTGGTTCAATGTTACCCTGCCAGGAAGCCGGCAGTTAACCATTTGTGCGAATGTGATGCCTAACGACGGAACCGAGGAGTTGGACGAACGTTTATTGTTTGGACCCCAAGGAATAATATTGCGCAATACACAGATAATATTTTTAGATTTAGAGTTTAGCGAATAAATTTTGATTGTGTTTCAAGGTTGAATGCAGATTCGGATTAATCTTAGTGGGTGTCTAGTGCAGTTAAACAGGTCCCACGAATAACAGACTAAACAATGTAACAAATTCTAATTTTTAAATATTTCGGACATTTACGACTAGTATACAAAGGATGTATTCATATCTATGATAAATGTTAATGTAAATATAGAAGCAATAAACAAAGCAGTAAATACGGCAGTGGAATATCTTGAAGGTGTAGGGAAAACCATTACGACTAACCTCTTTAAAAAGCTATTTTGTCCCATTAACAGAAGTAACGTTAAAAGCCTCAAAAATTACCTTTATAGAAATTTCCGTTGTTACGAACAATGACTTTCATTAGAATATTTAAATATACACTTTAAAGCCTTGTTTGTTTGTGAAAATGACTGTATCAAAATATATAATGACTATGTCTAATATATATTTACTGTATTAGTAGTTACTTCACAAATTACTAGTAAATACATTATGAGTTTGCGAAATCATACCAGGCAGGAATGCGAAATAATTTCAAACCGATAATCAGATTCGATATTTGGTCAATGCTTATAACAGAAGTTTAATACAGTTCTCGGGGCACAGAAATTGCAGGCAATTATCAACATCAAAACGATATACTTGGCAAACAATCTCTCGCCTAACATTATTACACTTTAAAAATAACTAGTAAAAATATTTACAAAAATGTCCTAGAGACAACACAAAAAAAGAGTTAATTTCAGTATATTAATAGTAATATTTTAATGTGGTTTAGCTATGTGCTGTTAGCTTATATTTAAATAATAAAATAAATAAAAATATAACATTAAAAATCAATTTGTTGATCATTGCGCAAATCACAAACCACTGAAAGTCCTCCACCTATACCAGTAACTTAACAACAAAAACAAATGAGTCACTCATTGATTAAAAAGTCTGTAAGTAATAATAAGTAATGGAAATAAAATTATGGAGTTAATGAAAGGGTTGCACTCGGTGAGGAAACCTCTGACTCACTACCACAAGGTTTGTGCAGACTTGTACCGGGCGACCGTGGGTCTAAAATGTCACACGTCTATCAACAGACCCAGGGGTGTGATTACAGAGATTATATAGTAATGCTATGTTCACATTACGATACTATACACCGTACACTGAGTGTATGATACACCACACCGAGTGTACGTGTGTGCCAATAGTGTCATAGTGTGAAACATCAATATGTTTTTGTCGCAATAAGTGTGGTTGTTAGCTGTATATATAAATGTAGATTAAGAACAATATAATAAGAAGAATAAATACGACTATTTACCCCAAAGGCTTAACGATTGTAAGGAAATCGCCAAATAAACTTACACAATTTATTGTTCGTGTTTTGCTTGTTGCACAATTTCTAACGTCTTTCCTTATTATGCACATAAATGATTGACGATAGATAAGACATTATTCCTTTAGTACCAGTATTTTATTCATTATCTAACCGATCGTAATAATAACACAGTTCTAATATTATAACCAATGATTCAACAGTAAAATTGTTTCTGGGATTCTAACAAAAAAAAGTAAGTCGCAGTAATTCAATGTTCACAAAACATTCTACAAAAAATATTTTTTGTAAACTGCAGAAGTCTTTAAATGACAGACCATTCTGTACTTACACATGTTTTGAAAGATCAGACGCAGTCAACCAGACAAAAAATATGTAAACTTAAAAATCTGCATGTTAAATAAAAGTCAAGAATTATTTAAAAGAGCATTCAATGAACAGACACGGTCCGTAAAAGAGCTACTATTAAACATCTTTTGACCTTAAATGTTTTATGCAACAGGCATACAACTGTCAAAACCACTCGACAAAGTGTGAATAAACTTAAAACTTCTTCCGATATGGTTATTTTAAAGTGTTGCCAATTTATAAACGTCTTGTAAATTAATTTTTATTATTTTCGCCTTGACAAATGCATTTTCAGATTTATAAGTCTCTTTACTTAAGTGATAACTGCTTGTTAAATGGACCTTCGTTTTTTGTTATCTATTGAATATTATTTCGTGAAACTGGTATTTTGTTCTCAGAAAAAAAGCTTTTTGAATACAATGCTGTCGTATTTCCGGCAATGCTAATTAGCCCTTGACTTATATCTGTTGGAACTTTAAAGTTTAAAAGATTTAAGTGCGTTTATACCACCGGAATTGGAAGCATGAATGCGCTTAAATCTCCGCTATCATGTTTATTAATGCTGGCAAGACCGGAAAATTCCATATAAATCCGGAAGGTATTGCCTGCATTAAAAAACATGATAAGCATACAAAAAGTTCTGAGTGATTTTACATGACGTAACAGCATTATCGTGACATTTTCGAAACCGAAGTCGACTTAAATAAACTCAACGATCTCAAGATTTCTGCCAAATTTGGGTGACGTGGATGGACACTATGGACAGTGGACATTTTCATAAAGACTCGTACATAATCAATCATCCTATAGGAAGGTGATTGTGACCTATACCTTATAGAGCTGTTTCTTTATATGCGACCCTGTTTATAATGTGATATTCAACATTGAAATCCTGAAAATAGTCATATTTACTTGTATGAGCAAACATAAAGTAAGTCTTGATTTATGTAACGGCCTCTTTACATGCGTTTATGTGCAATTTCATACATATGCAGTCAGTCAGCCTTGTGACAGTAATGTAAGCAATGTACCTACGCTGCAGTATTGTAGTTCTGCCCTACTTGAGTACGATTCGTCGCTTTATTTAGCGAACTATTGAACCTATTGTAACGAATCTGGGACTTCATGTTTTCGAGGGAAATTAGTTGATAAAATACGTATAACCAAAAACCGGTCGTTCCTTCTTAAATCATTATAAAGCGCTTTAAAGCTCTTTTGAGTTAAGTCAATCATCACTTTTCTATTGTCCCTATCACATTTCACGTCATTTAAAGCTTTTACTTACAATCTTAAAAACAAGTTCCACGTTCTAAGTTCAAGAACCAAATGCTTTACTTGAAGTAAGTAATTGAGAAATACCTTTCCTTTATTGTTTGTGGTCGTACCTCACCGTTTCAATAGAGAACGTGATTGATTGAGCTGTTTAAAGACCGGTAAATTACCGGCTTTAGACGATAGGATTATTTTTAAGTTTAGTATTCCGATAGCCGTTAGTTATTGACTGAAACTAATTTTTGTCGTGGTGTAGGACACATTGGGTGGATGGATTGTTTTAAACATGCCTATCTATATATGCCTATATATATCTCCTGGACTGTCGGTGAAATATTAAAAGGTCAATAAATTATCAAAGAAATATGATAAGACAGAAATGAGATTTTGATACAAGTTGTTTAAGAAGACAATCCAAAAATACATATAAATAAATACCGTGTATATATTTATAAAAATTAATCCAGATTTTTCTAGCTCACGCCATATCTTCCGAACGACTGTACCAAATTGGATAATTCTATTTTTGTTATTTTCCCTATTGTAAGAACACAGTTTTTGTATTAAAAAAAATCGTATATAAATGTTTTGAAAATCTAACACTACCCGAGCGAACCACAGCGGGCAGCTAGTAAAATAAATAAAAGCAAAGAATAACTTTCTGAGTATTAAATAAAGTTCAACATAAGAACAACATAAATTGAAACTAGTATCTATTAAATAATGTTGAAACAGCAAGGTAATGTGTGTAAATATCTTCGGTAGAAGAAAGTTTCGCGAATGGACATGCAGATAAGCGTAGAAATAAGTAATTGTTAAAGTCTTGAAACTAATAAATCATGCAGGTTTCAACCATTTGTTATGTGAACTAACAGCGGCGTTTCCCACGTCACGTCAAGTTAAATAAGTCAGGAATCCAGTGTAGGAAGAAAACATATAAATCACATTATATGCTACACATATAAGTTGTTCTAGTTTAGTAGACGATAGGTTTTTAAAAAATTACGGGTAAACTACTCAAAAATATTTGAAATAAAATGTTCATTTTAGTCATATTTTTTATTTGCTCTGCAATGAGACAATTTTAAGGCCAGTATTATCATACGTTTTTAATTATTATCCAAAAATCAAGATAGGTTTAAATGTTTTTTAAGTACTTAAAAAAAATATTATATCTATGTGCATCGCCTTCTAAAATGCAATTGTTTTAATCGTTGATAACAAAAAATACCCGTTATTTCGTTCGGATCAATATCTTTGTTGTGATTCACTAGCTTACATCATTGGCAATTTCGCTGAACAGACGTCTTTGGGAAACCCGAAGGCTGGATTCCGCTCGACTTAAGAGACGGTATCATTATAAAAACGTAGAAAACAAGTGAGAGCTATTTTAAGAATACCTATGTAGTATTTATAGATAGTGTATCACACACAGTCAGAACAATCACCCAATTTAGTTTTTTATCAGATGATTCGTGTCGGGCGATACATTTTATTTTTATAAAGAAAAAGTGTTTGTCTCCAGCAGAACTTAAACAAATGATTGAAGCAAAACATTGTGGTAGAAAATTGTAGATTAAAGTATCTGAAATCATGCTTGACGCAAACACATAGATTAAACGACATTAACGATTTTCATCGATAAATCAGTATAAAAGACAGATGTCTTTCATGGCATAGCATAGCATGGGATACAGCAACATGTCGGGCAAACAAATAGCGAGCATTACCCGTAGAGTGAACCCGACACCACGCTGCCCACTCGACTGCGAACATGGGAAAACTGGATCTTAAGTATGTGCACTGTTCAGTAGTAGTAGCAATTATAGGTTGTGTACGCAACGCTTAATCACATATGGCAACTGATTATAACCTAATTATGCTCAATGAATAGTTTAAGAGTGCTTAAACGGGGAGGTTATCAACCAATAATTGCCGGTAACATGAATGTTTTAATCTGGAGCGATTAACTGAGCAATCTTGAGTAATTAATAGCGCAATCTGGAGCAATTTTTCGTTTTATAGAGCTTTCATGGGAATTGTTATCAATTGCCCGATATGGTAATGTCATATTTATTTTTGTGTCTTTGAAATGGCTAAGAGGTGATCAATTCTAATTCTCCTGTAAGCGCACCATAAGTACCTATAATACGGCTTTGAGATACAAATGTGACCCAAAAAGTTATTAATTAATTAATTAATTTTGTACTGAACTTTACTGCAGTTGTCCGTGTACTGACCATGAATTATAAAAGTTTAAGAATAAATGTAGGAAAAGTATCTTAGGTAAATGGTTTCCTTATTGACAAAAACGGAACACAATAAAATTAATAACAATACACATTATTGAATGGTACATACTACCGTTATTAGTATCGATTTATTTTTAACATCAGAAATCAGTCTTAAGATTACATACTTCTTAAATTTATGATGTAACTCTCAAAATAATTGCACGCGAATTATATTAACCAATTGAAAAGTAGGTCAAGTATCAAAAATATACGTTAATGTTTTACTACGATATTTTATTGCTACATTTCTTGATACGTTGGCAAGAACCTTTGCCTAGAAATAAATATTTATTTTTTATGCACTTGAACCTGAAGATGTATTTACGTTAGCTGCGGCTACAACTCAATCCATTACGAGGCGTGGGCCGGACAGCCAATAAATTGTAAGATAAATGTACCAACTGTAGTCCACCACGATTTCCCTATCATTACATACCTACTACAAGCGTTCGAGGAAATAGATTTTAGATGAGCGCTATTTGCGCCAAACCACTGACGTTCGTACAAATCAGTATTCGAACTCTTTCGTACGTTTTACTGTTAAAAAAAACAAATGAATTCCTAAAATAGATTCGAATGTGGTGTCGATATTTAAATAGGTTTTATTCGAAACTTGACGAGCTAGAGAAGTTACAAGTAAGAAAACGTATAGAGTATCGATAAGATTATTTGTCGTGTGTGTTCAATGTGCGAAAAAATAATTCAGTCAATAAAATATTGGTGTCGAATAATTGCAAAACTTGACAATAAGTTCATGTTAAAGGTTCGTTCGTTATGTAGGCCACCGCATGTTTTCGCAATACGAGCATGTATCACAATAGGTGCCGAAGGTGCATTTTTCATTCGCGTATTGACTTTTTCATTGATCATACAGTTTGTAAATAGTCAGTCTTTGAAACAATGCTGTTTGATGTGTTCTGTGAAACGGAATGAAATGAAGTATTCACCTGTGTGAAAACATGCTCGATTTTTACTGTAAGTCTACCGAGTAATATGACGTCATTATACTCATTTTTATTAATAAATACTCTAAGAAAACAATCCTTTCGAGTCGTATGGTGTTAGGGATTGTCTTTGTGAGTAGCTAATGGTTCCTGTCAAGCTGATAGACAACACTCGGTTTGGTAATAAAAACAAAACACGATCACCAGTCCGCCTTGCAACGTAAGTTCCAGAATCATTGCATTAAGAGCCATTGATTATTATGTCAATTCTAGGAGAGTATGCTAAAACAAATAGCGGAAGCAGTAAATTATGACTTTCCCTTAGTTTATGACTACATAAACACCCACAGGACTCCTTTTAAGGGGTTCTCTAGTCCTACTATATGGACCTATAAAGAAACACGTAAACGCAAACAAAATATCTTCATTTTGATGCTTCTCAGTAAATTTAATTTCGTATCAATTGAAATGTACTATATATAACCTTTGTAGAGTATAATAATCCGATATTTCTTTGAAGCAATAAAATACACAATCGCCGTCCACTTTCATTCGTTAATAGCAACGGGTTTATGCGTCCGCGGTCTGCGCATGCGCAGTAAAATCCAAAGTTGGCGCGCACTGAACCTATTGGCCCGACATGTCATTACCAACGGCTTGAAAACAGCGAATCATTTGAAATTGAATAAAGTGAATGATTCCAATTTTGAATTGTTATTTAATTTCGTTATAATTATGTGACAATATTATAAAAACTATTTTTGTTACTTATACATTTATACCTATTTGTAAAATAAAATTGGCTGATTAAAAACGCTTTTATTAATTTTAGACGACCTCTGTGGTCGAGTGGCTTACACACCAGTTTTGAAGGTTCCCCAGCTCTGAGGCCCCGGGTTCATTACACGGAAGGGTCAATATAGAATACCTAGAAAACCACAAAATAACCAACTTCTCTACATTGTTTAGGGTCTGGGTGTACCTTCGTTACCTTTGTTGTCCCTTATTCTAAAACACAAGTGTTTTAGCTACTCATTTGGGTTCAGAGCATTAAGTCTCGTGATTTATAACCGCACTAGCTTGTTGTTGTTGCTTGCGGCTCCGCCCGCGTTTGTGTCGGTTATCACGGCAAAAAGTAGCCTATGTCAAGCTTACCCCATACCACATTTTATCAATCGGTTCAGAGGTATAGCCATGAAAGCGTAACAGACAGACAGAGTTACTTTTATATAAAGCATTTATAATATTAGTACGGATTACTTATTATGTTTAGGTTTTATTTTGGTGTTAAAAGTCATGTTCCCATTGAACTTCAATGTGTCAAAGACAAGATTTATTTTTATTTTTAGTGTTGTTTGTGTTAGAGATTCGAACACACAGTCTTTTTATTTTATTTATTTATCAGGAACAACTCACATTGTGTTTAAAACATTACATAGGTAGGTACATGTACCTATTATCAATATAAATGCATGTAATAATAATAACTAAAGACAAGTACTATTACAAAGTCAAACATAAACACAATTTAAAAATAATTGGGTTAGTCGTTTTATTTAAATTTAAATGACTGATTTGCTTAAACCAGTTAATTTATATTCGTAACTGTTACATGAATTATGTATGGTTGTATTGTTTACACATTTCGGTAACTGATAGCACCACTGTTGGAAAACATGAGTGTAGGTATATCATCTATAGATAGGCAATAAATGAAACCACATAATATACAATTAGGACTAGCCCACAGATATAAAAAATATGGTCCTGATTGATCCTGTGGATTGCGGTTAGTAAATGCAAACAACAAAGAACTGAAATTTTAACTCAAAATACTCACATAATAATTGGAGTAACAAAATTGATTTTATTCTTTGATGTTCATTTACATTGTTATTTTTTTTTTTTTCTATCCCTATCCTATCTCCTTTTCAACTATATTGCTTTTAAAAATAAGGCTTAATTTTATATATAAATATATTGCTTTTAAATATATTGATTTTAAAATCCAATAACTGACCAATTTGTTGAATTTCTTCAAAATTAAACTATACTTTTTGATTCAAAGCCTGCGCCGATTTCGTTATTTTATTAAATAAATACCTAAGTATTTAAAGCGTTTAAATAATATATAGAATATAGAATTTATACTTGCTTTCGTCGTTATCGACAGCAAAGACGAAAATAAGTGTTATGTGGTTTCATTTATTGCCTAAGAATAATAATTATGTCGAATCCATTCTGCATATACGTAAAAAAAAATATGTTCTTATTAAAAATCATTTAATTTTATGGATATTCCTCCCAATCAGGAGAAAAATAAATTTTATTAACAACTTACCTGTCCCGCCAGTAGACACTAGTTAAACAATCGAAATGTTCATATATGACTCACGGAACAGGGAAGTGGTTGAAAAAAATATTGATTTTCTTGGTTTTCCATATCAAATTATTTGTATTCGTTGACATCATAGTACCTACTAGTAAATACAAAAAAATATCATACGCAGCAATGATACGTAACTTTTTTGTTCGTTGACGTTAACTAGTGGGACTCGTTTTAATATTTTTGTAAATAACGTCCGTTTATATGACCCTGAATTCCTGTTTCGTGTCACTAGACCGATCTTCAGTGTGTCATTGCAGACGAGAAGCCCACGCATGCTGCGCATTTACTGAATTCTCTAGAAATTTATATTGACGTTAAAAATATTCAAAATACTCAAGAGTTCGTATAAAAAGTAATTATAGATGTGCTGTAATGTACTAGTTCCAAGTAGCAAATTAAATAGTTTGCATTTAACAACTCAATAATTTTATAGGTACCTAAATCAGATGTTTCCAATATCAAAAACTTTGTATAATACTTGTTAAATCTGAATTATTTTTTGAACTCGCGATGTTTAATGGAAGTTCTACGACGGACTAAGACAAGTTTAAGTTCGAGTTTTAAAAAGTATCAATATTTGTTTTTATTTACTCTTTAAATTATTTAAATAAATAATATTTTAGCACGAAATTGTAAATTAGTAATGTTAATTTAGTTAAATATGCAATATTTATTAATTTTAAATTATGTAAGTCACGCAAGTGTAATGTAAACTTGCTGTTCGTGGCCGGGTCATTAACGCTTCACCGCGTCTTATTACACTCATCAAACATAACAACCTACATACAATATGCAATCACACTAAATTAACATGGAAATTGAGCATATTCAAAGAAAACTAAACTGTCTACCTATTATAATGTAAGTATAAAGAAAAAGTGAGTACGTCTTTTCTGCAATAAATTTTGCACGAAATAGTCATGTTGAATACTAGACTTATGACGATGTCTATGCCCAGAAGTGCAAATCGACAAAACTACATAATTTTATGAAAGTATAATTAATTAAAAAAAAATAGATTTAAAGAACTGAATCGTAAATTATTTTTTTACTTACTTGTCTGTATTTTCATTCTAATTAAAAGTAGTAAACATTTCGCTATTCCACAAACTGTACAATATTATATGAAAGATGTCTTTCAATTACAAATTGCCGTAAAAACATACCATCAGCATTCGTAGACAAACCAGTATTATTCACTTTCTTCACAACACGAGTCCACAGAAAATACTCAACACAAAACGCACAAAAAAGTAGTTAAACTTCCCTAAACTAAGAAACTATATCTATATACTTTAATAGTTGGTATTAAGTAACAAACACAGTAATTTCTACAAACAAAAAATTAAAAGCAAACAATCACTGCGAAGTTTTCACTGCATTTGAGAGAAAAGTCACATTTTATTTGCGTTACAAGGTGAGGAAGACAATTCAATACTGGATATATGCCAAGTGAAGTGCGGTACAGAAAATTAACTTCACCAGCTAATTGTAACCACGTGGAATCTAACCCAGTCACCTAATTATCGGTTACTAATTAAAGATAGATTAGCTTAATCACCTTTAATGAGATTACAATACTTGTTTGTGATCTGTTATTGTTTGACAAGTTAAGGTTATTAACTTTTTGGTCTCAGTGTGACTGTGAAGTAAATGTTTTGACCTAATTACCATATCTAATTGCCTTATATAATGTTCTGGCCTTTGGGTATATATTTACTTATCAGACTTGTGTTGATATTACCGGGAGACGTTTTTTTATAATAATATTTTTTTTTATTTGCTCTCGTTTGATAGTTTTTTTTATATTATTTAGAAGTAAAGCAACTAGTTATTTTATATTTCTTAATGTGCCTGTAATATTAATTAACTTTTTAATATGACTTAGGCTCTAATGGGCTACCGACTACAGGTACCGCTGGCCAGCGAAAGCGACTTAACACTCATTTTCATGACCTCCGTGGTCGAGTGGCGTACACACCGGTGTTCAAGGTGTCGTCAGCTCTGAGGTCCCGGGTTCGATCCCCGGCCGGATCAATGTAGAAAACCCCTTTTCTACATTGTCTCGGGTCTGGGTGTTTGTGGTACCTTCGTTGTGTCTGAATTCCATAACACAAGTGCTTTAGCTACTTACTTTGGATTCAGAGCAATTTATGTGGTGTTGTCCACATTTATTTATTTATTTTTCATTAAATTGTGTGGTGGCGCCCGTGGCGGCTACTCGCTACAGCATCATACCATGAAAAAGTGTCTGTTAAGTCGCTGTCGCTGGCCACAGGTGGCTGTGGTCAATGGCCTGTTTGCGACGAGCCTTTGATTTAGAGAATTAGGCTTAGGTAAATAACTAAGTCATTATTATTAGTAAACATGTTGTCATTTTTATTTCTGACAAAGAAGATGACGTTTGTTTACTCCGGCCATTCAATTTTTCCTTTTGTTTTATAATTGTTACAGTTCAGTACCAATTAAGAACAGCTTTTTCTTCATTTGACCTTAACCTTGCCTCTGCAATTTCTTTTTTACTCTAATTATGAATAATTAGGTCACAGAATCTATTCTCCTTTAGTAGTTTTCCTACACTCATTACTTATCAGTAAATTAAGGTCGCTCTAGTAATTTCTAAAGAAGCTATTAATAGCGCTATCGATATTAAACTTGAGACAATGACCTCTATAGAATTATCTCGTTCTAACCTCCTTGTATTATTTACCGTGTAGTGACGTAATGTCTGTTAGTTTCAAATCATTTGCAAGTCAATCAAGTGTTTATACAAAAAAAAGGATGGCTTCCAATTTTGAAGATTTGTAGCATACATTCGAATAAATTGGTAGTACTTGTAGGTATTTCATATTTGAAAATAGGATTAATTGTAAACAATGTATTTTTTTATTTTAATTACAATAATTTATGTTTTAAATCGTAATAATTTTTAAGTGTATTTTTGCACAATTTACCTTTTAATTTTTTGTATTTTTAAAACTTAATTAATAATTTAAGTATAATTTATAAAGTAGGTTATTTAAAGGGGGGATGCTCCTATAGCTATAGCTAGCTATAGCCGATATAAAATCGTGTAGTAAGTAACCTTCAAACGGCGCAGAAATTTATTAAAATCAAATGCGTCCGGAAATTACCGATCACGCACGAGTGTCATCAATGACAAGAATAAACTCAGTGATTATAAATTCTCGACAGAATATATGTTCACTAATGACTACAGACAGTCTATAGACGAGTGAAATTAGCTTTACAATTAATTTACGACTTATCTAGGAATATCTGCAGCTTAGCTGAATAACCGCTTAAATGTTTCTTTTTAATTTTGATGACGCAGGTTTGTTTCTTAATTAATATAGAAGGGGGCCAATGTGCTATATAACGTGTTTACTTGTGAGCAAATGTTTTTTTTTCAAAATTTTCATTTTTTTAATGTTAAGATATAGTTTTTATTTATATGTTAAAGCATGGCTAAAATTTACGTAACAATATTTTCTTGCATAGTAAATACCTCATTTAGTATATTATTCATCACCCTCACAACATTATTTTTATAGATAATTATCTTTAATTCACCAATGTAATACATACCACTCAAATTAAGTGCCACTTATTCGACCAAATACTCCCATTTTCACTCTCATCAATCTTCGTGTTTACCCGCGAATTAAGTGAGTAATGCTCACACGCCTGATTTGATGTCCGTTTAACAGTAAATGTCTCTCTTTATGAGTAAACAGAAAGTTTTCATACAGTAAAAATTTTGCGCATTCATTTTCCCTTTCTATAGGATACAATTGAAATTTCTATTTATAAACACTTTTTGCCTTACTTAAGTTTGTACAAGTAGGTAATTGTAAAAAGAAAATAAAATAGGTAGGTATTACTGGCTGGTAGGCTGATCACTTAAGCTAATTTGTTTTTTCTTTTTTAATGGCTGATAGATAGGATTTGGAAAATGTCGTATAAGGTCGTGGACCTTGAGTACCTTCTTAAAAAGTATCAATCAAACCGAGATCAAAATACTTATTTAATTCCTACCTCTGAAGACTTAAAATACAGTTCCTTGATTCGTAAGATATCTATAATTTTATAGATAAAAAGTAATTCATTCAAGAGATAAGAAATAAAATGTCATGCGAGTAATTTATTTGACATGCTTAAAGAGCAAAACTTTAGAGATAAAACTATTTAAAAAATACAGTTTTCTTATTAGTGCCCCGTCATTATTAGTCGAGCATTTTACTTGGTATTTAGACATGCATGATGTGAAGACTAAAGATATGTTTTAACGTGCTTTCTAGAACAAAAAACATGCACAATGACTTAGTTAATTACCTCTAAGTAGTAATATTATGTTGTGTGCAATTTGTTGAGATTTACAGATATTTCTAACAAAAATAGCCATTACGTCAGGTAGCCTATATTTATTTTATAAAATTGTGTCATAAATAAATATTCCATCAAATGGTAAACAAATCTTTTATAGCAAACATGTTTATTCTTATATAAGTATCTTTGCTCGTCGTAAACTTTTTAGTAGGTTTAAGTACCTACCTATATTTTATTTTTCGGGAACTCGAACATTTACGCACCATCCTACCTCAGTTATCCCATAGCTAGAGCCCTGTGGCCTTACTCTCTAGTTTAATTTTAATTCTAATTGATTATTTAAATAAACAATACCGATGTAAAATTAATACTAGTTTAGCAGGCACGAGCATAAGTTTAAAAAAAAATGCTGTCAATGGAAGGAATTGAATGGAATCTAAACATTAAGAGAAATTTTTATCCTGTGTGTTGTTTGTGTGACTGGTAAATGAATAACAATTTTGCATTGGCATTGTATCAGAATTAAAAGTACATTAGAGAGTAAGGGCACTGTACTAAAGTTGCAAAAAAAACGGCTTTGACTGCTCTCTGAATCCGCAACCTTTTAAATGAAGTCGATCTGAACTGGCAAAGGAATACAAGGCATTTTAGAAAAAAAACATATTGCTCTATAAATTAGGCATTGAAATAAGTGTCATTCATAATTAAATAAATCAATTATATTTGTTCTTTGATAGCTTTAGGAACACAAACACAAAAATGGGATTGGAGACTAATATTATATTATTCATACAGATAAACGGCACTTAGCGATGGCGGCGACAGGATGTACGTAAACACACCTCTTTGCAAACCAAAACTCATATCAAAATTGCAAAACCTTTTTTCACGGTTACAATGTATCGGAACGGTGTCAGCTGATTGATATCGTTGACGCCATGTTGTTCTGTTTTTAAAATCGGGTGACAGCTGAATGGTAATGAACAGATTCTGTAATTTTTCAGTGTTATTCTGTGGTGGCTCTGGCTACTGGGAAAAACACTAACGCCTTATAAAAACATTCCGTTTTAAAATATAATCATATCTATCCAGTAGTTAATGTTTATAATAATATGCTGCGTACTAACGTTCTAAGTATGTACCTATCATACTTAGTACCTACACCCAGCACATAATAATTTAAATAAGAACTTTAAAAAAAAATCACTTGTACGTAACGTAGGTACCTATGCATAGTTCAAGGTAATATCAAGGTTTTTGAGTTGACTGTAGTGAACTTTGTAACATACCGAGTAACGACGCATTTAAAGACGGGTTAAATAAAAAAAATATGTGATCAATGGCACAAAATAAACGTAAAATGTCGATATTATATTTTAAAACCATTTTCAGGTTGGAACAACACTACTAAAACAATGAGTCTGCAACTTAAGTTTAAATTAAAAACCTTGGTTTTTGTCGACAAATTGCAGGTTGTCTGCAAATAATAGGTACCTACATTATACCTAGTAACTATGTACCTGTTTATTTAGCTTTTTCAATTACTGGCGAAAACATTTACTAAATGTACAACCACTTGGTTGCATTATTGAACTTTAGTTAAGAAGTAATTACAAGGTCATAAAAAATAATAATTAAGAGCTGATTATTCTAACGCCAGATAATTTTTATTCGTGGAATAAAATTGACGTCTGACGGATTTTGTATGGCAGAACTGTCAAAAATTCTACTTTTCATAATATCTTACCCATCGTAAGTCATTGTAAGATTACGAGGAAGAAAAAAAAAACGAAAGAGGTTTGAACCTCTTTCGTTTTTTTTTTAATGGGAAAGTATTTTATTCGATATCTCGAATCCAATTATTTCTTCGGCCAGTTGTTACTTGTAATACAGTTCACGAGGTCACTATCACTAGGCCAGTACTAAAGTGATTACGTTAGATATATCGAGAGCAGCTCATTATTTGGAAGACATGTCTGGCAGACTGCCAGAATTTAATCATCTGAGACTAGGGGACGCCTGTAGGAAAGTAAGGTGGTATTCAAGACGAATACATAATTTACTAAATTTAAGGAACTTAATATATTGATGATTGGTTTTCTAGTTCTGTCATCTGCGGGTTAGGAATAGCATTATTGAATTGGAAAAAAATCTCGAAGTAATATTATATTTAAACTATGTTTTGGCCGCGGCTCCGCCCGCGTAGTGCCCGTTATCGCGGCAAAAAGTAGCTTATGTTTTTTCTTAGGATCCAAGTTTAACCCACACCAAGTTTCAATAAATTCGGTTCAGCTGTTTGCCATGAAACCGTTACAAACAAACAGACAGATTTTCTTTGCATTTATAACATTATGGAAGAAGGCGAATTAGTATGCGATAACGTTATATTAAACGTGTCTATTTTAAAAATATAATTTAACAAAAAAAAACAAGATTCATTGAGGGACGGTACCATTTTTTACTTAATTACATCCATTTCCTACAATATAATAAACATTTAAAAAATGATATGCCATTAATAATTGTAGGTACGTTATAAAACAAAAGTAAAAAAACAAACAACGTCAATAAATCGGACTTTGACTTTTCAACTTGAATGTCAAAGGATCAAATCAAAAGCAAAATAAGACATCTGAACAGAATTATTAATCTCACGTTCTCCATTCCTCGTATTTTTTTTCACGAAATATGATTAAAAAGATTTTTACAATACTACTTGCAGTACAGGTAACTGCTTTTTAACCCTTGGTCAAGCCTAAACATCTAGCTAGATATAGAGATTTAAAGGTATTTAAGTTTTCTATATCCTAAATAAATTATTACAATCATGACCACGCCACGTTTACATCAAGCTTTGACTACATGCTATGCCGATTTAGAGCATTGACTTTGGAGATGGCATACGCTGTCGCTCCCCTTGGCCAAAGCAAAGTACACAGCGGACGTACGATAGAATCTACCGTAGCCTTTTGTGGTAAACTGACGTATCGTGTATAATGTCATTGCAAGAAATTCTGAATAGTGTGCGTAATTTTTATTTCTGTGTGTCATTAGATAGGTGTGCGTCTGTCAGGATACATTTTTGTTTTGCAATAGTGTGTGTACATTTTATTAGTGTGTTATATATATAGTCCCCGCAATATCTGGATATCATAATTCTCTACGTTTGGAACGCTACGGCGCGCTTCCCGTTAATGCTCTAAGTATGCCACTGTTTTTACCTATCACGAAGTAAGTAAGGATATAAATGATAAATAGGTATCAGATTCCAACCCTGACCTCTTCTTAGTATTTGTCTTAAGTTTCGAGTAAAACGTGTTTATTTTCCTCTTGAGCAATCGTTTCACTGAAATTTTGTATTTACCTTACTCCTTGCCGTACCAAGTTATTCAAAGAATTGGTATAAATAGAAGAATAGACCACAAAGGAAAACTGTCGGACGTTGTTTGTATAACAATCTATGATGCACGCAAATCAATAACATGTTAAATGAATAGTGCATGTGGAACGTGTTATAAGGATGCATTAACAAACTGATTTGCGTCGTGCACGTTTAGGTTCCATCCCCATACTAAACAAGATGTAACAGAAAGCAGTTGCTCTTCAAAAAACGTCAAATAAAAATTGCTAAAAACTATGTTATCAACTCACTATAAAAGCTGCAAAAATCTGTGGTAGAAAACAGCTAGAATATATTTGAAAACTTGTAGATCAGCATTTTATCTTGACACGCATTTTTATCAAACAATTGAATTGTAAAAAAACAAATCATTTCTAGAACAACCCAAGTATGTTCTAAATCGTATAGTGCCGAACAGTTAACTGCGTGGTATACAACAATTAAATAATTAGTTTCTATGCATCCGTTCCATGTCAAGAGGAAGCATCCTAAATTGTATCGGAACACGCGTCGTGACTTGCAAGTTATCACCGAAAGTGTTTTGTGTATAAGTTAGTATTCGGATCTAATGGGCTTCTATTTTCAATTTAAATTGTTTTTCTTTTAATTTTGATATACATTTAGGGATAAGGAAGAAAGGTTGTTCGAAATACTTTGTTACAGGTTCACTTATGCATTGCATATTATTATACATTTTTGCGTAAAAAGACAGAAATTATGTGACAAGTTTATCTATATTAATTACATAAATTATATCTAATCATTTAAGGTCGAATTTCTTTTAATCTTAATTGTTCAAGGTTATCGCAGTGCTAGCAAATTTTGTCGACGAAAAAAACAGTACGTGAAGATAATTTCAAAATTTACCTAGTTACATTATGTAATTACAGTTGTATGATAAGACGAAAATATAAATATATAATAATAAGGCATTACCCAGTAAACTGGGTTGTGGAGGTCAGATAGGCAGTCGCTCCATGTAAATGACGGTATTCAGCTGAATCTGGTAAAAAGGGAAAGCCGATCAGAACAAAGTCAGTGAAAAGGAAGAAGATCACGTATTTTTTTATAACCTGTCTTTTCCAGTCAAAAGACTTTTTAAGCACTGTTCTTTCTATATTCAAAATAAAAAAGAAGGCGTCGTTACTTTTTTTCAAAATTAAATGAATAAAAAGTATTTTAAATAATACATAAAAAAACTAGATTGTTATTTATAAATTATAACCTTTTTGGTGACGAATGTTAGAATAAAACGCAGTAAGACTGTATTCGACTAGTTTTTTTTTCTTTTTTTAATTTAAAGTTTCCGTGTTAGTTGTCAAAGCAGGTTATTGCCACTAGAAATCTAATAGCTAATTTGTGAATAACAAGTTTTTATACACAACGGCGAACGCACGGTTTATTGAACGTGTGTTTAAGTCCTTCTGACGTAATAAAGTCAAATTACTTATTAAAGTTAATAATACAAATAGTATAAAGTTGGAAAAACAATAAATTATTGTCTTGGTCACTTTTTATAATAAATATGACATAGGTACTTACTTCCTCAAAAATTGTTTGAATGAATAATGATTGATTTATTTATAGCTTAACTATGACGTCTATGAGATTTATCCATTCGCCTTAATACCTACTTACTCAAATTTAAAGCATGTTTTAATTTGCAAAAACAAAATCCCTATTTTAATAGTAATAACGAAACGCTTCGACGACTTCTTACAATATACCTCATTTCAGTAGTAAATTTAATTGTAACCAACGCACTAAGATCAATTCTCGCAATTCGTTGTTTCTCAAGCAATCTATCATACAGTAATGTTAAAAAAACATTCCAATAAAATAATCCGTGCAAATAAACATTTATTTTTATAATAATTTAAATCAATTAACGTTATGTTTATTCATGATATAGCAATTAAATCTTAGGTATTTTCGAATTAACTCTACCTTGTATGATATCGCAGCAATTGAACCGTTTTGACCTCGTTCAACGATTATCAATAAGTTAATTGTTATGAAAAATCACTGTTATTTATATATTAATGTATGTATAGAGAGATAACTGCAATACTTATACCGTCCGATTTACCAGAACAAGGTCAGTAAGTTAAATAATATTTCGTTAATAAGATAATGTTACCGTGTTTTTTTTTCTAAGATAAAAGGTATAATTAAATATTAATGATATCTATGTAATCAGATTTGTCTAAAACGTCTTATAGGTATCAAAATTTTAACTTAAAGATCTAAAATGTTTAGGTAGGTACATTCTTATTCTTACTTATATACTATTTTTTTTTAAAGAATTTGACCTCTTTACTCAGCCCACTATATTACCCATGAGAATAACAATTTTCTTTCGGTGTTATCATTGTTTAACCAACAATCATTTTAACTATAATCACGCATGCAAATTATAGTTACTACGTGTAATTAAATTGTACCTATTTTACATCATACGAAACTGATATAATCTTTTGTATAAATTTTACTACTTACAAAGATATATTTTATGAGAAGTTATAAGAAATGTGAGATGATAACATTATATGTTAATAAGTCAAGGTACTATAATCAAATTTTGTCTTCTTGCATAATAGGTAAGCCATGAAAAAATCGGTATATTTCTATACGCCATCTTTGAAACAACATAGTAACTTTGACCTGAAATGATAACGACTTGTCCAATTTCAATTACTTACTATATCTTATAAACTTGTACACATTAATTATTCTTAGTATTAGAAATGTATTAAACTCTCTACTTAAGTAATTAACAATTAATTCTCCTTTAACAAACCCTTTGGCTTTTCTTCGTAATCAAAAAGTGCCGTTTTTTTGGCGGGAACCGACAGCTTATCGATATTCTTCTATTTTTTTTTACTTTTATTTTTATTTTACACAATATGTCATTTGTCAAAAGTTTGACCAAAGAGTTTTTAATTTTTTATCATTCTTATTAATACAATAAAATATAAATTATAATAATAATAATAAGTACGTCCCCTTTAGACGTGACTCAAAAAACATATCTACCTAGGTACTAATTTTTGATATAATCTGCCTAATTAAGATGACTATCAAGTTCATTGATTGATTGAAGACAACGTTTTTGGGTGAGGCTAGGATAAGAAGTAACGTATTTTCAGTTATCAAAAAGTCTTTCAAACTATGATTAGTGCCTAAAAAGGAAAGATAAGTTGTTACGCAATTATTCAAGAATAATATACCAACAAGAGATTAAATAGTAATACGTAATTATACTTGTGTAAACGTAAAAGATATATTCTAAAACGAAATATTGCATAGTTGAATTAAATTGGTAGGTATTTATTAATAATATATAATTGCTCTAAATAAAATTCGCGATTTAGTTCAATACACGAGTTAAATAAAACTGCAACTTTAAGAAAAACGATAAACTTCACTTTTAAGCGAAAATTTGACACGAATACGAAGCAACAATACGAAAGTGTTTTGCAAGTGCCGCAAAAAAGATTGAAGCGGGCACATTTTCTCCAACACAGTTTTTGTATGTTCCACGTATAACGAAATTTGAGAACACCCGTATATCGTTTTTAGTTTGAACTTTTTTGTTCCAATTCTAGGGATAATATCGATCCCCGAAAGTACCGTTATCAACGTTAGATAAGATTCCTTAATCTGTATGACGTCATTGAATATTTAGAATATCCTGTTAGGTAGCGTGTACAAAAAATGCTGCTACTTACCACAAATTATTAAGATTACGGTTTTAAGTCATATTTTATGGTACGCTAAGATTAATTTGTAATGAGTCATCGTTGTTTACTAATCCCATCATTGACATTCAATAAACATCCTGATTCGGAATCATTTCTAGATACCTTAAGTGATTTGAATTTCATTTGCTGCTACGTCATTATATCAAGAAACAAATGATCTAACTTGATTCCAGTACCTACATTGCCTAGAAGTGTTGTAAAAATAGCCACAATTTTTTTCAATAAAACTAAAGTGGAAAACGATCCCATAATTTTTGTTAGAAACCAAACATAAAAATATTTAACTAAACATTTTGTTGTAAGTACCAAATATTTATATAATGTTAGCAATTTTTCCAGACTTTAGCACTCTCATAAACAAAATCATGAAATAGGATGTGAAGGTGAGGTTATCTTGGCAACAGTAATACACATTATCCTATCGACAGTGAATCTGAGTACATGATGTCATATTGGGAATCAAGTTACAGGCTTTTGCAACGTTTCGTAAGGAAACACCAGTGTGCAAACGTTTGAATATGCGATGTGCGTCCATAAATGTAAGGAATGAGGCAATCAGGTTAATAATCATAATAGTGATATGAATTATTGGAACGGCTTCAATGAAAACGGATCTGTAATAGATTAGAGAAGTATTACGTGACAAGGTTAAGAAGATATCAACTTTAATACTGTCATAAATTCCACAAAAATCAAGTCGATCTCTTTATTTCCACACTTTTTTAGAAACAATAGAAACGCTGAAGAATTTGTAGATGTTTAAGTATTTTTATTGATTTCAACAAAGGGAAGAACTGTAAACAATAAGGCTAAGAGTGAGCGCACTCAATTCACTTTAATGGTCATCAATTGAGGACCGATTACGAAAGTACCTACAGCTACGGTTTAATTAGAAACAATTGTCCCATCTTCATAATTGAATCCTGATCTCAGAATAACAATGGAAAATAAAAGTTTATTATAAACAAAATAACTTTTTTGGCCTGCTGTTGAAACTGGCGCTTATTTAAATTCATAGCATAAACTATAAAACTGTCACAGAAACGAATCGTAGTTTAATTATATTCAAACGATCCGTTTATCTTGAAGATAATAACAATTAAAAACATGATAATTAATATTATCTAATTAATAGTTGTTCTAGTATAAAACGTGACACATATTTAGCTGCAGGTTAATTTTAGATTGTAACTGAACTTTGGAATCAGTGGACCTCGGATTATAAACAATTGTAGTTTTATCACTGTCAGGGTTAGAAGTCATATGAGACATAATAAATTTAAGCAAAGCACGTAATTATTTCCTTTAAACATTTTAAATATAAATTAGCGTGCCAATCATAATTAGAGTCATCTTATCTATACTAATATTATAAAGCTGAAGAGTTTGTTTGTTTGTTTGAACGCGCTAATCTCAGGAACTACTGGTTCGAATTGAAAAATTCTTTTTGTATTGGATAGTCCGTTTATTGAGAAAGGCTATAGGCTATATAACATCACGCTACGACCAATAGGAGCGGAGCATAAATGAAAAATGTAGCAAAAATTAAAAACCGTTGAAACTAAAACACGCGAGCAAAGTCGCGGGGGACAGCTAGTATTTAAAATAAATCAACTAACTAAGAGTAGGTAATATTAATGAAACTGTTAAAGGTTTAACGAGTTATCGTATAAATGAAAGGCGAGATAAAATACAAACAAGCATGAAATTTAAATATAAAAGAGATAGCCATCAATGTGGACCAGTTTATTATTTAACATCTGTAAACATTTAAAAAACTGTTATAAATTAAACGCTCAGAGTAACTGCAACCGTTTCTTGGAACAGATAGTAATCTTGAAGTTTTTATAAGACACGCCATCCATCACGAGTATTGAGGCATATTTATTTTGTTTAAATCTACTTTTACGCATTGTTCTTTTCATATTTTATATAGACTTATATTAAAAATGTTTATACTCTCACCTTTATAATAAAGACGTCATCAGTGTTGAAACATCCCACGTCCTGCACTTCTGCAACAAGCAAAACAAAATATAAATACATGAGCCAACATCATGTTTTTTTTTTCATCTTGCAGTGAAGAAAATAGCTATTTTATTGGCAAAAGTTTGAGGTAATAATAACACAGCTGTTTGTTATGGTGGAATAATAAAAATATTTGCTCGAACGTTCAAAGAGACCGAATTAAAGAGTGCTTTCTATAGCCCCCGTTACAATGGCGAGCCCCTAAACAGATGTTTCGATCGGAGCCGTTCCATTATTATCTCGTGCAGGTAAAATATCATGCGATCTTTAATCTTCTCGATCCGGTAGGCAACGGTCGCGTGAAAACATGCTTATTAATGTTAATGTAATTGTGTACATTCGCATGAAGAAGTCTTTTTATTGTAAAGTTAATTGAATGACGTGTGTGACATTGCCAACTTATAAATTTTGTTGGACCGCCAGAAACCTAACGTGTCAACTTCAAATGATTTCACCAGATTAACCAAAATGAATAATTTTCATGAGACTTTATTTAATTAAATATTTTAATTTGTCTACAAACAAAAGCATTACAACCGTATTTATGAAGTGAAATAACTATTGAATCATTGTAGCCTCACAATAAAATTATACAGTTAAAATAACACTGTTTTATACTTAAAAATATCACGCATGAAATTCTAGTTCACCATTAAAGGTTCAATATCAGGTCATAGGTTATCTAAGATCGCACTAACTTTATGGCGTACACACGATGCAGTTATGGAGTACCAGAGGGAGTCAGCGTGGGCCCATGTAATAAACGTGGGAACAAAACTCAATTTCAATTGAAATTTTATACAAACAAAACAATATTTCCTTTTCGATTAAATAATATTGTTCCTAATAAGATAAGATAGTTCAAGTTTTGTACCGCATCGCAATTCTAAACATTCATTGTTATGAAATGTTTTCACTATAGTACTATCCCGTTCCAGAATTAACCCCTGATCTTTTTTCTATTTCGCCATCTATATTACACTACGAAGTTATGTATTAACTTAGAATGCTTACTATTATTGTGAACGACACAAAACCAGGTTTAAAATTGTTTGTAAATTATCAAGTTACGTCAATTGTACCAAAAGAACTTACTAACGCGTTCGACACATACAGCAACCAGTCTGTTTAGCAATATGACGTCAATCAGTAAGGTAAAGTCCACGTCATAAAACCGTCGTATTTAATGTGACAAGGTTACTGATATGATAAAGGTTGACTTTGATTTGACTCGACGTGTTATTGATAAAGATTTTAATTTTTACTCTAATGTTTACATGATTATTCTCGGCGACAAATAGTTTGAAAGGCACTCATTTATAAACTACTACTAAATGAACAAACTCAATTTATGTTCTTTCTACATTTCTTTTCTATTCTCTTCCATTTTCATCCATTCGTTAATGTTCATTATTAACATTATTTTCAGTATCTTTATGATAATCTTAGACTATTACAATGACCTAACGTGTCAACTTAGCTGATTATTTCATCCTCAAGTCATCTATTAACAAGCGGTGACTTCACCCGTGTCAAAGCAAACCATGACACATATATTACAAGAATATAAAAACATAAAGGCTTCTAAAGTTTAAAAAAATATCATATATCAAAAATTTTAATTTAAACTTAATTACGACAGTAAAATTACTTTTGTACTCAATTGTAGCTTAGAACTTGGATCATGTTAAGATTCATAACTCGTATGAAAGCAAATTACCAACCTAACTATGAATTATAATAACTTCGGGTTTGGTCGGTAGTTAAAATAACGGTGAATTCAAACAGCCGCAAATACCGTACGAAACATAAACCAAAAGAGGCATTGAGCTGCACTCGCGTCTTATTGCCAAATTCGGACATCGTTAAAACACACACGTAATAACACGTTAAATAATTGTATTTGCTTACATTAGCATGCACGTTCTCATTGCCTAGATAGCAATGAATGTTTTTCTATTCAATGACAACTAATACGATAATTTGTACTAAAACGTGTGTCCAGCCTTGAAGGAATATCATAATACGGCCAAAATGACAAAAACGACATCATCCGTTTCGTGACCACAGTTATTTCCCGTTTTACATTACCGTTATAATGCAACTCTGTACCAAATTGGCAAACTAGACGCCGTGTAACAAACCTAAACGAAATACAAAAAGAAAGAAATACGTAACTTCTTTTTTAATTCATTCTAAGAAACTTGACTATTATCTTTTAAAGTGTAACTACTATGTTATGTAAGCAGAAATGAAGTATAAATGACCCTTCCTACAAAAACTGCTTTAGACGCCACGCAATTCACATGAAAAAAATATATTAAAAATAGCTCTCAATGTACCAATACCGGTTAATCCGAAGAGATTCATGCAGTGAAAACAAAGATTCATGAATTAGTAACGCTCATAGTTCTCAGAAGTTTTAACGTGTCACTATTGAATGGCACGAACAATCAGAGACAGCGTTGGTCAATGACAGATGTCCCCGAGGTGAAAGCAGACAACTTTGCAAATAATATGCGTGTGGGAGGTACTTGCAAAATAGATAACTCATTCAAACGAAGGCAACCTTATACCTATAAGATTACACTTAAGAATTTGAATAAGAATGAAATTGATAATAATAGAATAATTATACTGTTCCGAACAATGATGGATCCTTAAAGCTAAGTTTGGAAGCGACTCTACTATATTGTTAGACTAAGTAACAATATTAGGAACAAATCACGTAGTAATGCAAATGTTAATGCATTGTATGATCAATATAAAAATAATATGCAAATTGTGTTCAATTATAAAATCGAATCGACGAATCGAATGTCGTTGGAACGGTAACCCAACTACTAACTTTTTTTTGGTTGAAACTACGTAATGAAACAAAAACATCATTATTGTTTCAACACAAGGAAGATAAGCCATTATTATAGCTCAACACATAGTAAAAAAGTTCACACTTATTATTCAATAACTACTTGCTTGATCAGGAATTTACAAACAAGATTAATCTTATTAACATCAATATGGTTTTTAGCACCTAGCAGAAAATCACTTCGTAGAACGTACTAAGAGCGGAACGAAACGATACGTGAAGAAAAAACTAGCCTAGAATTTTGCTTATTATTAGTTCCTTAGAATTCTCAGGGGGACGTAAGTTGCGCAAAATTAGACACATTTGCGGTTGGCTGTAGCTATGCATTAGTGCGTAAATTGCACTAGAGTACGTGTAATCCCATCGGCTGCTCATTAGTCGGCTCTCAACTGGCTGCAGGCTGCCGTGGGAATCTCTGCTAACTCAAATCATCTGACGATGACTCTAACCGTCTTCTGAAACGGTTCATTTATAAGGTTAAAGAAAAACTACACTTTGTTCATTTATTTTCTTAAGGATCACTACTGTCGGTTTCTGTTGATCTTAGTTTAGCTTCAAAATATATTTTAAGGAGCGAATCCAAATAGTTTACGTATTTGCTTTTAACCTTCACGTCTTTTTCTCCCCTTATAACTATTAATAGAGATAACATTTAGTCTTGATCAAACAGTGTCAACTCTTCAACCAGAAATGTTTATTTCAAATAATCTATAACGAATTTCAGTTTAGATAGAGTTTACGCAAAAATTTAAATATTTTAAAGCTATCTTAGAATACCAAGGAGCAACGGTCCATATAAGATAGTAGATATCAAAGTAAATGTGAGCTAGTAACTAATGGAAAGATGATAAAGATGTTTGCCCATACAAGGTCGGTGGGGTGACATGGCCACTCTGTTGACATACTAAGCACAAACAAAATATCGTGCGGAATATAAGAACTTAAGTCAAGAATAAATAATGTTAGTACGTTGGTATCACGGTTGGGAAATGTAAATACTTATCAGATACTGGGCTTATTGCAAATTGCAAGTTTACCCCTCAATATATTTTTTACAATGTAATCTAGAAATAAACACGTTCCTTTCACACGTGGTTCATGTTATCACTATTCGATATCTAGTAGAACTGTGCACATCGGTCATTTAAAATGTGTTTGAAATAAGCAACTTGAATTAACATGTTTTTAACCTCGCTGGTAAATCTATTTATTATGAAAATATCATCATAAATTACTCTTAGATATGTGGACTTATCTCCTTTGATAAATAAATTTACTCCAGGATGTAAAAACACTTACGTATGTGATTATCCACGTTCAGCTTTCAACAAATTAATTTAAAAAGCTGTAATTTAGAGTTTGCAAAAAAAAAAATACGTCGATAGTCATTTATTTTCTGTTAGAGAAAAGTAGTTCTAAAAAAACCAATGACAAGTTTTGACGTAATTTTAAACAAGCAAATAAAAATATCTTGGCAGCTTAAGTCATTTTCACAGAATCGCTGCATCAATATGGGGGGCGCTGTTGTAGGTGTGATGACATCTGATTCACTTTTGTTTCCAGTGACAATCACTTACGTAGGTACCTGTCTGACCTCACCATCTACGTTATCTAAATATAATTGCAAATTTTACAAATGTTTATTTAAATTTATGTCATTTGTCAACGAATTCGTATTAATTTCTCATATAATTATGCCCACAAAATGCTGTACAGTACCGATCATGACATCATCTATGTAAATGAAGCTGCTATGGATCACTTTCGATTATATAACGTGGGCCGCGTCATTGACACTCGCATATATTTCAAAGTTACTGCATCCTGTTATAATTTTGGCATTGTTTTGTCAGTTCTGCAAGAAATATAAAAATAAATGGACTATTTCAAAACAGACAGTGTTAAAAACGATAAATATTCAAATTTATATATTTAAAAAAAAAAATTCTACATTCTGAAGTTTATTATTGTCTCAAATATTTTTATAATAACGGACTCTAATGAGTCGTAATCTCGCAAACTCAGAATAATTGTGGACAAACACGCGGACAAAAAAGGGTCGTAGGTAAGGGAGAGGGGCGAGATGCTACAAAAGGGACCTCAGTGTCGGAGGTCTTGTAAACAAAATGTAAAGGAAACGGTTTTTTGTCGGGGACTCGGGCGTCGGCGAGTCCGCGCTAGACTCAGGTAGGAATTCAAAAATTTCTCTAGTTGTGCTCGCTCGTACCGATATTATCTTGGTTACTTATGAGTACAAACGTTGCTATCTCCGAGCCGACTGTTTGCACAAATATGGACGACCTTCCCGCTTGCATACGTGACTGTACCTATTACGTTTCACATAAAACTGTATTACCTACCTCTTGTCGCTTTTTTCTGCTTTATCTAGAGACCATCGTTCCTTAAGAACTGTCTCGGTTTTTTGTCAGACAGGAATCCGGAACACTATCTCGCCATTTTAAGAACTACGTGCAGCTTCAAGATTTAATCTAAGTTCAACAAGCACGCCTATCTAAATACATTACACAAATCAAATGTTTTTTGGTTTAATCAACTTTGCATGGAAGCTATATTAGATTTTTTTAATATTAGCGTGAAATCATAGACTGCAAAATTTCAACAAATAAGATAATATACAATCTGATGCAATATTCATGTGGTTTCAGAGTTACCAAACAGGTTAGTTGGATAGATATCTACCATCTGGCCATCTAAATTGTGACTAGTTGTCCTTGGTTGGAGGTCAGCGGACAACGAAATTCACAGTAAGCTAGTCCCCTACAAAAGCGGGTGTCACACGGCAGTAATAATGTCATGTACTTGGTGCCAGACCTTGAATATGTTAAGGACCAGACAGGTCAACTGAATTCATGTGTGTACCTCTTTAATATTTATAGTATTTCAAACACTCTTTTTCGGGTCGTGTTAAAATTTCAACTTGAGCGTGTTTTGTTACGTGTTCCGTTTTATTACTTGCTTTTGTTTCTCTATATATGTATCTATCATCTATTATTCTTTAAATTTAGATGCTAATTCATTCATTAGATTAATATGTTCTCACGATTTATTTTTGGCTGCGCTTCCAAACCTGTATCCTTAGTCACTATAAAGTCGCATATGATATGCAGTATACCATTAACCTTTAAACAATTTACGAGTTAGTATTTACTTGCTAGTTGAAACCCGCCAAGCATTCGTACATAATAAATAATTTCTAACCAAAGATCATAGTGTCATAGTGCGTTGTATGGCTGCCATTGTTTTCAACTAACACTTTCATCTTTGTCACATGTTACTACATACATTGGTAATGTTTAACTGCCTGCATGAGAATATTTTGTAGCTAAATTCTGTTCATTTAAGTTTTTTAGGACCTATTATAGTGTTATTGGTTCTTTAAGTATCTACGTATATTATAACATTTGTGCTATTGTGTTGTCTTATTTGGTTTCTACTATAAAAGTTTCGATGCTATGTGAGGATATATTTAGTGCATCAAGAACTTCTATGGGATCGTCTTTATGAAGGAAGCCGGACATTTATATACCTATTTTAAATAAATCAATACATTAATCATCTGTACGTATTCCGCGACACACTCTGCCTGCACATAACAATTAGATGAAGCCATATTTATATTGAAACAATTGACTGCTTACGACTGTACAATTATGCCAATCACGAATCGAATCGCCGATGCATTACAATGCAAAACAATGCTGAGTACGTTCGCACAATCTAATCAGATGCATGTCAAATTATTTTGAAGTATCCTATAATAGGCGGAAGTAGTCATGTTTACCAAAATATTGTTGCTGTGTTACGTTGGGCTTGTCAAGCGGACCTTAATTGTCAAATGACACACCTGTTTAATACAAATTATAATGACAGGTCTCGTCCTACTGACATAATTTGTCCTTCAATGCCAATTGCTGGCAGTAAAGATAACATTACATGTGTACATGACGTCTGCAGTAGTTACAACATAAGTGAAATTAAAGCAGCTCTTCGGTTTTCCAAGACTAGTAACTGGTATTGCCGCATAAAATCAATCCTGCTTCTAGTAAAACACAGTGTAGTACTAGGTGGTACTAGTCAGTTTAGGACACGTTTCCGTATCGAATAGAACACGTTTCGCTAAAGTTTTGTTCAGGTCTTTGAACTTTAAGGCCGCGCGCACACGGACTTTTGGAAGCAGTAGGAATTGACTACTTTAAGCTGCGGCTGCATGGTAAACTATGGCGGGCAGCCACATAAGTCTAGTCTAGTTTTCCTTACGGTCACGTTAGCACACGGCCTGCTTGAAGCAGTTCCAATGCTTCGAGTGTTCGACAAAAAAAAATACAAGCGGCCGGGAAACGAGTTGACGTACGAGAGCGGTCGCGCAGTCTGTATTACCTTGATCACTGACTAAGTGCAGTATGCAGAAGTTCGTGTACGGGCGGCCTAAGTCTAGAACCTACACGACAAAAAACCATACAAGATTATCTGACATCTCATTTGTAACGCTTGACTAAGAATATCTATTAATATCTATTCGTTTTATTATCTTCCGTATTCCGGAGTTTCTCATTCGAGGAGATTATGTTTACAAAGCGAAGACAAATTTGGATGGATTTGTCCCACTTTCTGGCTTACCGACACGATAAACAATGTTTAAAAGTTTACTTTGAAAGTAATAAAACCGCTGAAAATGAACGAACTGTTTGGGTTAAGTGATCTAGTGAAGGTATAGCGATATTATGGGTTGGGTAGCCACAAACTGTCGACTAATGAGCGACAAACATAAGGTAGAAGTAATGGCGCGGACCGCTTTCTGTCGCGCGGCGCTTTTCAACTGCCTCATTAGTTGAAAAAGAACGCGTTTTTGCTGATAGCTGATCTCCAAGAATGTGTACAAATTTTGCAGTCGTACATTGATGGATTAAACGTAAAAAATACGATAAATCTTAGATGTTAAACATCACTTGACGAAAACACTTCTACATGAAATGATGAATGATTTTTTCTGTCAAGATAACCCTATAAATTCAATTTGAAATATACCAATTAGGTACTGATAATCTTTTAAGGGGGATATAAAAAAACTTATTTCACACAGTATCTTGAATGCATTTCCAACATTTCAGTAACTAGATACAATTTTAACGCACGTGAACGTTTTATATCGATATAGATCACTAATCGAATTGATTAAGAAAATCCAAACATACATAAAACATTAATTCGATATCTCTGACATACAGTTATATGATTCTTGGTATAAAACATCACATACGGGTGTCTTTGTAATAATCACTTACCTAGTAACAACGTAAGGTGTAATTTGAGTAATTACAGTAGGTACATGAAACTGTTATTGCAAAATCAAGTCTGTAATTATAATATTTTTTTATGAAGTATTATTGTTATTACTGACTGAGATTGGCTCAATCCCTGTTATAAAATTTAATAGGCCGAGCTATTTATTTTTTACAAATTGAAGCGGCTTCAAAACTTTAGAGCGTAATTAAATAATATTGTTTTTTTGACCTATGAGTGTCTATGTAGGAAGGTCCAGATATTAGATTAGAACGTTTTATAAATTTTATATCAGAAGTGAGCTTTGAAATTAGAATCAATTTATTCATTAAAATGGGGGCCACAAATTAACCTTCCTGTTTCAATGTCAAAGTGTAACCACTGACATTCGTTTAACGTTACAAAGGTCAAGGCGCAAGAAACAAAAAACAATTCTAGCAAAACTTCTTGCTTAAATTCTGTAAGAATGGTTTGTTTTTGCGGCTTCTACATAAACGTCGTCGGTCGAAAACAGTCGTTTGAATAAACCGCACATAGATACAAAAACTTTTGAAAGTAGGTAATATTAATCTCTTTCTCCGGTATTATAACAATAAAAATCTTTATGTTGATTGAAAAAAGACACATTTTGCTGTGGTCAACTAATATAATTTTTTATGAGAAAAGGGTTAACCTCAATTGTATTTAGGTAGATTATAATTTACCGTAAACAGTTAATAAACTTCACCAACCTACTTGGAACATTCATGACAGATGACAATCACAGGAAATTACCTCACATCGTGGCTTTCATCGCACCCATAACATTACCACATTAAAATCCTAGTACCATACTTCCCCGTAAGTAAATGTCGGGGCTAACACTAAAAGTCTCGATATCTAATCGAATGACCGCACTTTAATCGATTCTATGTTTATTGCAATTTCCAATTCGATTCTTGATATTGGAAAGCGAGAATCGGTTTGATTGGAGAACCGTTCGCGTGGGTGGGACCTGTATAGTCGTGCTCAAGTTCTAGGGCCTAACATATAGCAGCGTGGTGTTATCGACCGTCAGCGTATTTATAAAGAGTCTACATTGACACATAAAAACTTTGTAGGGTCGAAAAATATATGAATAAAATTAAGAAATTAATGTCACTGTCAAATTGATAGTGACATATTATATCAGACTCATAATGTAATAATGTCGTAATGCGTCGTATAGAAATACTACGCTAACACATATTATCTGTCCCTACCTATAAATATGCTCCCTTGAATATGTAACGGTTTAACAGATAAGTAGATAACAATCGATAATTATGCCGACAAATCTACGATTCTTTAATATTTTTTTATGCATTACACAAAATTAGAAAGAAGTTGGAATAAAGTTTAAATATAGTAAAGTACCTCGACTTATATGGCCCTAAATAACACAGTTGTACGAGTACTTTTACATGAATCAGTACTGCTCACCCACGCAATACGTAGGCGTTGTGTCGCTTGCAGGATGTTAAGGCCCAACGTATAGATTTTACTGTCCTAAGGCAAAGCACTAGGAATTATTTACGAGACACCCATGGCTTCAAATTACGGTATAAACCGAGTGACTTTCTTTGAACTACAACACAAAAATGACAAGCGAATAAAGCACTTATCTTAGTGTCATATTCAAATTTAAAATAGGTTAGAAGGTAGCACTTTTTGAAGGCCAACAATAAATAAATAGATAGCACCTAAATTTGCTGACATTCACCGCTTTGCTGCCCTTTTCAAAAGGAAGAAACGAAAAAACAAATCCCCCAGCAGTAGTATTACTTAATTAAAGCCTTGCCTTCTTAATATCGTAAGCCTAATTATGACACTCAATCGAATCGACACAAGAACGCCCACTTGTCAACAACCTGTTATTAACAGATTTTCTTGCAACAAATCAATCTTACAAGTACTGCGCAAGTCGTAATTTAATTGCGATAAACTAAATGCTACTTCGTCGTCAGTGTCAATAGCGTGAGCTAGAAGTGACAACTCGGTGAAGAGAAGCGTTCAAGCAATGATCATCTTGACGTCGACTAGGTGACAGCACTCACTTAAATTAAAAGCCAATGCCTTGTGGACAGATTTAATATGTTTTAGCGGACTAGGTAGTTTTTTATGTCTCATTAGTTTGGGGCGTGAATAAGTAACTGGTTGTACACGACACTGCCCCGCAGTGGACACATTATACTCTGAAAAATAACAACGTACATTAATTGGTAAAACTGTATACATAAATAATAATAATACCGGCCTATATATGTCCCACTGATGGGCAGAGGCCTCTTCTCATATAGAGAAGGAACGAACTGTAACAAACTGCGAAAGTTGAGAAACAGTATACAATCGGACAATATTCTCAGTGATAACGTTTTGATTAGAAATCCAAAAAACAAAACACTGGTATATTTCCTAAACACTAACAATATTATTGTAACTAATGCAGCCATTACGCATATAAATGACAGCCGTCATTTCAACACTTATGAGGCTCATAACAATCATTAAGTAACTCCTAATAGTACTAAATGACCTCTCAGACTGCAGAGTTAAACGGTTCGAACCGATTAACGGCAATGATCGAAGATCGCCTTCAGTCAGTATCAAGATCAAGATCTGAACTTACATAAGGAGAATAAACAAACAGAAATAGCACCAATGTTCGCCATACATTTACAAATAATGGTTATGGGCGCTACACAATTTTCTTTCAACGCTACGCTTGTGCGTATTGTTTATCCATGTGCCAAATTGTTATTTAACAGAATATAAACACCAAGGTTAAGATGATTAACCATTACCGGGAAGGGAAACTAAATATTTCTATAAGCTAACGAATATGTTTACAAAGAGGTGATCGTACGCGTAAATTTGAGCGTTGTAGGTACTCTGCCCTTGCTGTAAATAATCCTTGACAGTAACCTAAAATTGGCGGGAAGCGGGAAGTCTAGGCTAATTTTGGAGTCAATGGAACAAACTACTTAACTTTGATATACAGTGAATATTTGTGTAAGAACTCATTCGTTCTATTATGTTTACAAATAATAGTGTGTGATAGATATTGTATGTCAAATACAAACATAATTTTAAAACAAATACATATTTCTCATATAGATGTGTACCGAAAACAATCATATAAAATAAATATTTAATATTTATATTACTCACGGGATTTCTCCTCGTCGATATTGACAAAGTATAATCCGTGTACATATACATTATGTTATAACGAGACAAGACATAAAGATTCCTATATTTTCTATTCCATTCAGTCTTTTCCATAACTACTTCACTTAATCTTCTTCACACAAAAAACTTCCCAAGCCGATGGCATAAACATCCAATTTTATTTTATGACCAAACATTAGAGGACACAAATAAATAAATAAAACATGGCAATAAAACTAATGTCTGACACCCCTGAGGGCAACCCTTCCCGGAATAGAATTGTGTCGTAAATGTAAAGTATGAATCTATGTCACCAAATGGCCCGTTAGCTATCGAATTGAGTATGTCGAAATGGTAATGGATTATGCCCGCATTTAGTTAATTTAAATTAACTTTTGCTTATTGAGTAACAGCAAATTTTGTTTAACGGATGATTCGTTAGTCAATGAAGATCTTTTTTTTTAACAAGACCCGCACTAAGAGATATAAACCTTGTGTCGCGGGGTTTTTCAAATCAAATACACAAAGAACACCCAGACTTGGAATAAGCATTTGTGGATCACACAAATGTTTGACTCATGCTGGGGTTGAACCCGCAGCACGTCGCGCACAGTAGTGCGTAGTTAGCGCAGTGACCTATACCACTCGGCTATCCGCGCAGTCAAAGGCAACAGAGAGAACTGTCAGTTTCAATTTTGCAAAGAATTGAAGCATTCAATTCCATGTGATCTTGATATGAAAATAGCAAAGCTGTCTATAGAAACATATTTTCCAAGTATCTAAGTTTCATCTAATTATATCCGTGATATTGAAGAAAATACATAGTGCTATATTTACGCTATTTGATCCCGACACGCCTAATCGTCTACCAGACTACTTCGACCGACCTTATTGAGAGAATCCATGTTTTAAGCGTGTTTGTCTACTTAAAGCAAATACCTATACTAATACATATATTACGAATGTTTCTGAAAGTATTATGTAACGGTTCAAGCAAGAATCCTTTAGAACTCTTTTGAATATTTTTGATAAAAGAAAAAGTTGTGTAATAAAAAAAGTCTTTTGATAAGGGAAGGAATATAGCCGACGGTTTTCTTTCTTTATTGACATAAACAAGAGTCAATACATCGGTATGCCTGCCTGATTAATCCCACCACAAACACGACAGATTGATCCTCATCGGTTGACAATATTTATTTAACGAGCCTACCAATTACTGCGCATGTGTCATTCTTGATATACTACTGTATAAAAATAGTTTTTGCTGACCCTAGCAGGTTTCTACAAACTTTTTTCTATGTTATAAAAATAGGTTTAGATTTAAAGAATTTATTTTCAAAAAGATATTATATACATTGTCAGTTAGATAAAATAATAATTACATTATGCAAACTTATTTTAATATTCGCCGAACAGTAAATAATTTAATATCCTTAACCGAAAAGTAAATAATGATCAATTATGTATTTAGACAACAGCGACTTAAAACAATCTTTAGGTACCTACAATACCTTTAACTTTTGTTTAGAACTGTAGAGTGTAGTATTATAAAAAGTAAAAACAAATGTAATAAGTATACGGCAGCTGTTTGTACAACTGTTCCCAATCAGCAGGTGCAAATATCTTAAAATATGTTAATTAAAAAAGGTGTCGAACAAGACTCGTGCCTTCATTATCCAATCTTTAAACCAAGACTATAAAAATACATGAATACTTAAATACCCCTTTATTTGTCCCATGATTCACGTCATAATTCGTATTTACAGCTATTACTCAAAGTTTAAGATAAATAGGCATCTTTATAACGAACTGCGCGACCATTCCAACTGGTTTGGGAAGGCAACTAAAACTAGTCAGCTCTGGGCGCCTTTTACGACACGGAAGAGTTTCTTCCCTACTTGGCCACGACTGGGATATATAGAGGCTAGAAACAGGTCCCCAGGAACGATAATAGAGCTAGTAATAAGCTAAAATAGCTGTGTGCGTGCTGCCAACTCAACATTAGGGGGTCCGGCTACATACAGTTGTGCGGGTAACCGCTTATGATGAATATTTCGCGTACAACCAGTTATTTTCTATTATGGAGAGCTTTGATAATAGTGTGTTGTGATGATGTGTGTATTACGGTGAAAACTTGGATTAATGGTGTAGGTATTTTAAAATCGATTAGATATAAATAACCCGCATAAATGCTATAGAAATTTGTTAGGACTTAACTGTTTAATTTCAAAGAATACGTGCGATTATTTTACTGTTAATTTTTATTAAAGTGAGTTGAAATGTTTCATGTATGTATATGTTATATTATTTGTCTCAAAGCTGCAACATTCATACAACATAATTTAAGTTTAAATCAGAATCACTTACATGGTAATTACATGCAGTCACTGCAAATGAAATTATCATACGTTCTCGTCTTAACCTATGACTCTTTTCGCTAATAACGCCATAAATTACTTCCTTACAACGTATCTATAATAGCTGAGTGTTCGACGACCTCCGTGGTCGAGCGGCGTACACACCTGTTTTCAAGGTGTCGCCAGCTCTGAGGTCCCGGGTTCGATCCCCGGCCGGGTCAATGTAGAAAACCACTTTTCTACATTGTCTCGGGTCTGGGTGTATTTGGTACCTTCGCTGTCTCTGAATTCCATAACACAAGTGCTTTAGCTACTTACTTAAGGTTCAGAGCAATGTATGTGATGTTGTCCACATATATTCATTTATTTATTCATTATTCATTTATTCAACGCATCGTCTTGAGTTTTTTAGGACTAGACTATATACGGCAAATTGATAACAAATTAAAATCATTTTACATTGACACTTCAAAGACTTCCCACAATCACGTTTACAATGGAAGTTTTTAAACTAAACGGAACTACTGAAGGCTGCGGTATCTATTTATACCCCTAAATAATTACTACCTACTTATATGCTTTTCATGCTACAATGTAGAATTAGGAGTAAAAAAATATGGCACAAGTACTAATTAATGTCGAGTCGAGCTACGCAAAAACAAACGCGAATCACGTGTCTCATCGACTTTGATCTAACACTATCAACGGTCATAAAGTTGACGGATGTCTCATATTACCTCTTAATTACTATTTTCCTATTACAAACAAGCATGCCGCGACAAATAAACGAACAGAAATATAGACTTAATAGTCAACAAAATAGAAGTTACATCACCTTGCAGCTATCTAAGAAAACGCATAAATCAATCGGTGACAGTTCAAATAAATTGCAGATAATAATACACTTTAAAGTAGAATCTATGCAGTAGTATAGAATATTTGTTCGACCAGTTACCACTAATGTGTTCAATAAAATTAATAAATGATAGATATTAAATGTATGGGTATACTTACCGACTGAGTTATTACTTTCGAGAGTGGACCGGAGGCGTCTGGTCGTTGAAGTGGTCTTTGTTTAATGTTTTTTTCTCAACACACAACTGTCTATATTAAACTGTCAAAGAATTCTTTGTCAGGCACCCTGGGAAAGTATATGAAACACTAGTTAAGTAATTCTAGCTATGTTTTGAGTCAACCGAATAACATGTGTACTCAAGAAATGTGTGATTTGTAGATACAAAATCAATATTTGTTACCTAAAGATACTGTTATCGTTGAGATAAGTGATGTCACAACCGCATAGCGTGTCTTGAAGATCATTTTGGCGCATTTAAATAAGCATCGAATTGCATAATGATAACAAAGAGATAACTTGCATTTACATTATAATATCAGTGGACTAAATGATAAATTCTGTAAATAGACAATTTATACCTTAATACCTAATTAAAATACCGGTTCGTTTTGAATATTTGACGCAAATTTTAGCGTTTCTATGATATTCTTGTTTTGAAACCGGAACGGATTCGCGAATACAGTTAAGTTCCCACGTCTAGCGATTTAGCGAATTATATTTATTGCTCAATTTATACGCAAAATGTTAATTAATTAATGCTTCGACTGCTTCGCGCTGTTGAAGAAAATTGGTGCATGTTCTGAGAATGATAGTTGTCAGTTTTCGCCAATGTCAGGTATAATGTGCAAAGATAAAGGTTCTAATCAGTAAACTGTCAACAACATCGCTATCTGTGCTTGTACGTTTATCATTTTATTAATTAGTATGAAGTTCTCATGAATATACATCAATAATGGAATCAATTACAAGTTGTCAAAGGTGCACAGTAGCTTCGTTTATCGCAGAACGTGATTTGTGATACGCTTAATGATACATTCAAGATAGAAGGTAGTAGAAATATTTTAATATCTTTGTAGGTAATTTTTAACAGTCCTAAAAGAAAGAGTACCTACTACATATGTAAGTGCATCATAATAATATAATAAGATATATCTTGAGACATCTCACACATAGCCATCTGTTCCCAAACTAGGCTGAGCCTGTATTATGGTATCCAGACAACTGATAACACTTATATATTTCTAAATACATACAGAGTACAGATAAATTACACCCAGACACAGGACAAATGATCATGCTCATCACACAAAGACATTGCCAACAACATTGAATATGTTGCAGACAGACCTGTTAATAATCATTATTGAAGCAGTTTTATTAAATCTTTCAACAGTAAAAACAAACGAAAGTGCACCGCTAGCCAACATCTTGCCAATAATCGAGTCTACCATTCGGTTGAATCGATTATGGCTAATCGATTAAAAATCGAGAACCCAAAATAAACCATGTCCTATGACAGGCACTTGATTGAGTTATTCCCGTCAATAGAGTCAACAGCACTGCAAACAAAACGCATTGTAATAATGAACGTGTGACGTAAGCACTTTACAATTTCAAGTTTTGTTTCACATTCCTTGCTGTTTTAGTACCTGACGTACTGTAATGACGGTTCAAAAATATAGCAATGGACTATGAAATGGAACTTTACACAAAATTTTATAGTTTGTGTAAAGTTATCGATATTTTTGGTGGAATTTGATGAGAAAATCCAATTTTAACAACAGTAAGTTCTTGTCTTCAAATAGAAGCTATTAAATAACATGAAGTAGATTAAATGGTATCCTTTTGATAAAAATAATAATATTTAAAGACTATTTCTAGAAAATCGTTTAAGAGCCCTTCATAAATGTGTATTTGAATATCAATGTCAAGTAATTGGAAATCATTCTAAGAATTTATTTTCCTTCCTTGGATTTTATATCATTTTGATAACTGAGCGATAACATTTAGATATAGATAACGGTCGAACGGTTAATATTATAATATAACTTGGTAATGATTATTTATTTAAACACGTTAGCTTTCTCAAATTTATACATAATTCATTAGACATGCACATCAATGTTAATTTCAAATTAAGTAGGTCCCATAAAGATGATTTAACAAGTTAAATCAAACAATAAACATTGTTCAACAATAGTACTTAAACTGAACTTAACAAACAATAGAGTTATTCCTTTGTTTTGTGTCTTGGCGAGAGACGCTGCCTCATCAACCTAGCTGGTTTATAAAACTACTAGCTGATGCTCGCGACTCTGACCGCGTAGCTGTCGGTTATCGCGGCAAAAAGTAGCCTATGTCCTTTCTTTTTTACCAAGTTTTATCCAAATCGGTTTAGCGGTTTAGCCGTGAAAGCGTAAAAGACAGAGATACTTTCGAATTTTTAGTAATTAGTATGGAAGTATATGGATAGTGTGGATTATCTGGGATACGCCAACTTAAGGAGACCCAAGATCAATCTTATACTACGTAGTACTTTTTCTTATTATGTGCTTATACCGACTAGGTCCTGTCAGCCGACACGTGTGCGATCGATAAATTACATACTTCAGAACTTTTTTTTATAATTTCATCGGATGATGAATCGTACGATACACATACAGGGTTATATATAGAAAACTCATTTTACCATAGATTATTTTTTCTTTCTGTTAATCGAACCAATAGGCGCGAACGATCATGATCATTAATGTTTGAGATCCAACGTTTGAGCACCTCTACTATAAAGCTGAAATAAGTAGTATTCCTATTTATAAAGTAATACTACTTATTTGGTTCCACAATACCCTTCTGACAATTACAATGGCTTCTGCGTCGCCCTGTCACATAATGGTCTATGACCCATTAAACCGGCACACCTTTGCTAGAGATGTCCTATTTACGCACCTTAGTGAATGGGTCCATACAAGCCCAGTCACGCGTTACACACAACACTAATTTAACCGTCAAATCGTTTCTTTGCCTGTTACATTTAAATTTAGAGCGTCATTTTGAATTCTGGTAGGTAATGGAAATAAAAACCGGTCAAGTGCGAGTCGGACTCGCTCATGAAGAGTTTCGTACCATGTTATAAGATTTATGCAATTTTGATTAAATTTAACTCTTCAGCTATTACGGCTCATGATACAGCCTGCTAACAGACAGACAGGGGACGGATAGACAGCGGAGGCTTTTTAATAGGGTCCAGTTGGCACAATTTGGGTAGGGAACCCTAAAAATGGAATACGTTTGTTCAGTAATTTTAAAATTAGATAATTATTTAGGTATTTGTTAACTAGTTACTAGTATGTCGACGCCATTTATTTAAGTAATTTTAGTTTTTTTTCAGCTTCCAAGGTCTGCTAATAGACCTTAATTTTGACAAGAAGAATTACTTCTACCTATACGAAAACATACAATTATCCTCAAATTATATAAAATTACAAGTTCGCAGCCTTTCAAAATAATGATTTAAATGTGACTGTTGTTACTAGCTTCGTGGCACTTGAAGTGATATAGAGTCTATTATTTATGTTTATTTTTATGTTGAAGATGACGAATAAGCAGGTAGGTAAGTTACGATGGTAAATGCAATAGTGCCAAATGGCAGATTATTATTATGGTGGTTTACACGTAGGTATAGTCAGACGCGGAGCCAAAAGAGTACACCGGGAATACCCGGTCTACTCTTTTGGCTCCGCGTCTCTCAACTCTCTACTCAACCCCTAACCTACCGGGCAATAGCCCGGTAGGTTAGGGGTTGAGTACGTTCGGTGGGGGCAATTGCACCCACTGGGGTGCTTCATATTATTAAAATCATCAACATCACTAGCACTACCCGTTTAGTCCCGTTTACGAAAAATCGTTATTAACTCACTTCCTAGATTACATAAGTCAACAGACAGCATTATTCAGATGCCAGTATTAACTTAGGTATAAATAAACGAACTGAAATTTATATTTTTTATTTATCACTTTTCTGAAAGGCTAAATTAAGCTAAGATTGCCCCTGCCCCGCAAAACCACTGACAGCACATCAGTGGTAACAGTTTGACCTTGACAGCGTATTAAGGTATAATATAAGTTTCGTAAGTACCTATTATGCGTTTATTACCATTGACGTGCCAACTGTACAACAAATAAAGATTTCTCACGTGATGAAGTTCACGTTAATACCACAGACAAACCTGCGTTTACGTATAAAACATTTATATGAGTACTACAAGTACTTATAAACAATACTCATAACGGTTAAGGTAGTACACTCGATGACATCACGAACGATCGAGCGAGACCTGAAACAATGGATCCTAGGACCATTGATAGGTTAATACGATTAGATACGAGCTATTCCAACGATTACGAAATTAAACATTACCGTGCAGTACACACAGCTGTATCTACTAATTATAGTATCCAACAAGTAGGTGAGAGAAAGACGGGTTTCTATTTTTACACAGGAAATAACAAAATTCTTTCAACCTTGACACTTGTCTTTTTTTAATAAAATTTTAATACAGTTTGCATTTTTAATTAAACGTGATGAAAGCTTTCTCATTATGTGGAGATGAGTCCATAAATTAATTTCATTCACAAAAAAAATGTTTTAAACTTATTTATTGATTTAACGAATCTATGACTTTGCGAAATTATTTTACATTCGTTGCCTACTTATTCCAAACAATAAATCGTAAACCGTTAGATTTCTAAAATTCCATAAAATTAGGTAGGTACCACCTTTTACTAACAATTCTCATCAAACTATTTCTGCCAACGAAACGCGTAATGAACTAGACATGTTAATAATTAAAGTGACGATCTAACGTGTTAGATAAATATTGAATTCTGGCACACATATCGTGTATAACATGAACTCATGATAAGTTGATAAAACCAAGAGTATCAATCTCTAGGTAGGCTTTGAAGTTACGAACTGTGTCCTACTTCAAACCATGGTGAACACGCGTTATAATATTACTAGATAATATTTACCTCTCAGTAGTAAGTTATAGCACATATAGGTTTACAGTCCAATACGCTGCTGTGTGGCCACTGGGGACGTCAGATAACAATACCGGTACATACTCATGCCTCAGTACTAGCCTATACACAAGTGGATTTATGTCTGAGCAGTGGGACAGACAATATATTAATAACCAGTATCTCAAACAATTTCTGATCTACTTTAAACACTGCAGCTTACTGATTGCTATCTAAAATACCTGACATTATTCATCGCATGAAGACCCAATGACACCATTTTTTTGCACAGCGCATGCTCAAGTGTTGATACAAATTCGCGAGTCAAATTATATCAAACTGGGGGGTGAAAGTAGGCGTGCTTTCACTACATTCAGCGTTCGGATAAAATATCTTTTGGCTCGTGACATTTAGCTGTAAGTTACGAGGATTACAGACATGTTCACTTACCGTTAAACTCATAAATGGTGTTCACATCTTAAAGCATGTTAAATTCTGTTGTGATATATTACACAGTTAAATAGCCTTGAATAATCATTTGTGATGTAACGGTTCATGCATTAGAAAAGGTGTTTGGTTTACATCGAGTATAAATCGACAATGACAGAATTAAACGCCTCACATTAGTAATCGTCAACCGCCGCGATAAAATATGATCGATGTCACAGAATTACTCGCTGTGGCTTCGTCGGAAGATGCTTATTATTACGATTGGAATATTAAACACGATTGAAATCCTGCTAAATGTAAACCAAACTGGGGATCGCAATAGTTCACAGTCACACAATCGTGACGGCTGGCATCGGTAATAGATAAATAAATTATTGGTCACGAGTTAGACTTGCCAGATGGCCGGGAAATCCAGGAATGTCCCGGAATTTTTCGTCTGGTCCCGTGTCCAGTAATTAGACCTTATTGTCCCGGATTCTGAAATCCTACTAGTTTTTTTATAACAATGTACAAAACTAACAACTAATGATACGGCTGGCCTGCCGTATGAGAGCAGCAGGAGCGGAAATAATAATATAACTATATGTTATTGCTTAATTATAATATCTAATATCTAAATTAAACACCTACTTATTTATTTTCATATATTTTTTTAGTATGGCCGCGGCCCGACACTTTATTCTAGAATTGTCCCGGAAGTGATAAGTTTCTATCTGTCAACCCTATCACGAGTATTCAGTCATATTCACTGGGTAATTTCATGATAGTAAATAAAATTTGGAATGAACTTCATGAAGTGTATTTAAACTATGAATTAGACCTTTCGAAAAATCAGCAGCCAGTTTCCATTGTTTGTAAATGTAAATAGGTAACAGAAGTTTACTGATGCACTGAAAACTATCTTTAAATGAAATACATAAGTAATTAAGAAATTACTTATAATCATTTTCAAATCATCATTTTTAAAATTAGGTAAGCTATATGACCCGAATTTGCTGTTAAGTGTATAAGTAGTAATTTATCAAGATTCTATAAGTCATTTAGAGATAACTTTTATTGACAAACTTATCTTAAAACTACTTTTAGAACACAAGTTTGTAAATTAAAAAGTTTTAAATAAAGGGCGTTGGTAGAAGACATTTATCAACAACAACATACGAGGTTGATAAAGATGTAACGTTTGACCTAGAAGCATCCATAGTATATCACAAACTAATAATAAAATCAAATATGTTTACGAATACGTTACGACGCGAGGCATGTCAAGACATAGCAACAGTTTACCATCCGGCTATTATCATGGCATCGGCGGTTGGAAAGCAACAACACTCACTTACGATGGCCAGATACCTACGTTAGCTTCGTGCTTTACCATATACAGCTAGTTCGAAAATGTCCAGTTTGATACGGTTAAGTGAAAACACATTTTTCTTCAGCCGTTATTCTTTCCTTATGGCTGCAGTAGTGAGAGCTACTGAACTTTGTATCTGGAGATTAAGCCTGGCTGCTTGTAGAGGTAGATTCTATGCCAAGAAAACTGTCGTAAGCCAGGAATTCGTCCAACAATTTGTAAACGACTTCTCGTCGGATCAACAAGCTACTCTCAAATGGTTTAACATTTTTCACAGAATAAGAACCGTTTTTTAATTTGTTAAACTTTTCTTGCGGTATTTCCTAATTATTTCGCAACAACATGAAAATAACATTATTTTATGGACCAAATTAAAATTTCGTAATTATTTTTTTTACTGTTAGCCAAATATTGATGATGGTAAATGTACAATGGTTAGATATTTTTTTCTGTACATAAAAAAACAGCGTATCGGCAAACATAATCATAGCCGAGAATCATCGCCTAGTCTGCAATCATGGCAATTCAAAATTTTATTACCGGTAATTTGACTTTCCGTTCCAAATCGACGCTTGTAAATATTTTTTATTATAAACTACTTACAAAGATTTGCTAAAATATTTTGGTAGACCAACAAGTTCTTATGAGCAAATAGGAGGATTGTATTTTCGCAAAACTAATTTGTTCCAAATGGGTGAACAAATTGTACCGCTACTAGTCAACCAGCTGAAGCGACATTCACTAAACATTCACCTAGATATGTGTAATGAATGCGTCGTTTTCCCTCAAAAGGCCTTGTCTGATAACATTCGTGTGATGGACTGCGTCCTGCACTCGTTATAATGTGCGCGTGAGATAAATGCTGTCCGCACAGCTTGTACAATACAACCATTACGACGCATGGTAACACAACAGCTGAACCTCGATACAACAGGGAGAATTCTCAAGAAAATTCAGATGTTCAATTCTTTTTGTTGGCTTATGATAAATATTTCAAATGACAGTAGAACTCTTTGTCTTTATTTGTTTTCTAAGTGTCAATATTTTGGAAGCTTACATCACGCGTCAAATTGGTAGTTACGACATTCTATTTTAAAACCCGAAATCTTATTGTTCACTTAAAAGTTACCTTTTATGTACAGGCATTAAATTCAAACTAAGTAGGTGATTAATTCTAAGCATATCAAGCAAGTCATGAGTACCTTTGAACCTGGGTGTCACGTTCAGCGGTTCAGCTACAATTTACCGCTGTCAACATGAAGTTTCTACATTAAATAATGTTTTAATTCTAGGGCTTTATATCAAACAGGTGCTTTAACTAGTTGATTGGTCCTCGAATAATCCACACCCTTATCTGAGAGTGATGTTAAAGTAATTGCATTACTTAAAACATTTTTTGCCAAACTGCAGCATTGGTCACATATTTTTTAATACAGGTCAAAGGTCTCGAAATTTTTTTACGAACTTTCTGAACAAAGTTTTATTTGAAAAAGTTTTAAGAGAAAAAGACACTTATCAAGTCATCCAACATTTTTAAAGTTTTGCAAAATCTTGTAAATGTAATATGACAACAGTTCGGCGTCATCTGGGCATCAGCTGGATACAGTCTCACAACAGAAAGCGATGAAAAAAAAGGTAGACTCTAGTGACGTTAAGACCACACAAAATGAGTTAATACACAGTATAAATAAGGAAGTACATTGAAATAGTGCAGTGCCTGTGGTTGGAAGGTTAATCGTAATCGATACTAATCACATCACTAGCACGATGATAGCGTAAAGGTGCGCGCGTGCAGCTGCCGGCGGCGATTCAGAATACACCGTGCGATGAACAGTTTAGCAAATTTTAATATTTATTTGGCTTTACATATTGCGAAAGTAATGTTGTATTTTACCCAGGAATCATGAAAATGTTTTATTTAAAATTTAATACCAACGGAGGTTTTGTAAAACTTATAAACTGTATAGGTATGTCTAGTTTGATTAACTTTTAACAAAATACAAATGACAACTCTCCTAAATTTAAGTCGATGGAAAATAATAGTAGTAGGTATAGTACTACCTCTACTTGATGCTGTGACGTAGGTGAGGTAGGATCTAACATAATAATAGCCTACCCATTTAATTACCCCGCGTTTTATTACTTTTTCTATAAGGAATTTCAAAGCCAGTCTTGACAGCTTTTTTTAAAGAACTGCCTTTTTTTATGTCATTACACAAAATACTGTCCGTGAGATATCTACATAACCTTTAATGCTAATTTTTATTCTTAAATAAACACCTAAAATACGCTAAAAAACAACAAGGATTGCCTGTTCAAAGACAGTCATAATTAATATTACCTAGAATTTCATATACAGTTAACTAGTAAGAAAAGGTACATGAACTCAACGCAAGGAAATCGTTAAATGCAATCATAAAAACGTATAGTTACATATACCTAGGCAGGTATAATATTTTATGCCGGCTGCGATTCTCGATAAGATATTTTTTCGCCGGTGCACGGTGTGAGATAGCCATAGACAATACTATTAATCGGTAGTTCGAATATTTTAATTATACCCTCAAGCAATTTCCGATATACACACGCTGAATTGATTTATCATGTCATAACGTACCAAACCTGTTCCGAGATTCACGCAGCAATAAAATAAAGAAATATAAACTTGATAGGAAACAAACGAATTGTCGGTAAACCTTGAAAACGTGTGAAGTTTGCGATCAGATATTCAATTAATTGTCGTACTACGCATAAATGTGATGCGACATGATTATACGACTTTTCTAAAAACATCCGAGCATCGGTTTATTACAAAATTATGCCACTGAATAAGTAGGTCTGATACCTATGAAGGTAGTTGACTAACAATAATTGTCAATTTGCGAATTTATTGAAATAAGTGTTCTAATTATACCTGCCTAAATAATGAGTGTATTAACAAGTTTTTTGCTAACCGTAAAGAAATGTTTAAAAATACTTACCAAGGATATCGTGCAAATTGTTACAAAATATTCGTATCGTTGTTATTTCAATTCGTTGTCGAATGCACGTTGCAATTCAAGTCCTCGGGAAAAAAATATTTCGGATCACTCAATTCCGGTCACTGTCGCACTGTCACTTTTGAAGCACGGCCGGCTTTTTTTTTAGTTATCACGCTAAAGTGTGCGCCTCCGTGTGTACGGTGCGTGGTGTCGGTGCGATGGATCGTTGCGGACTGGCTAGCCGTCCGTGCGTCGCACGCTGCAGCCGATTCCGAAACTCGAATCGTGTTCACCACTAGACACAGAATAGGGGTATGCTGCACAATCGCAATTGTGTCGATATAATCCCCACACTAAGAAACAATTAAGATGGTAACTTATTTCAAGTCAATAGCAAATATTGCAACTATTGTTAAGTCTAAAATGTCATTTATATTAACGATTTTTCTAGAAGTAATTATATCTACTGAGAGTTGTTTTTCAGCCTGTCTATGATACAGGGTAATTTCGGCAAACAAATAAGTTGCAAAAAGCCTTCGAAATCATTGACCGCAACATCGCGTGAATATAATGACTGGATACGCGGTCACTGAATGTAAAATAGGAATATACTGTTCACTAATTATACACAGCGACACATGTTGTAGCTGCATTAACACAGTGTCTAGTTGTTGGAACGCGCTGTAGTGCACGGTCCAAGATCGTACGACAATCGCGCCACCTCAGCTATTCGTACCGCCTCTTACTAAACAATTTTTTTCTCGTTCAGAGGCGATTATTAACTCGGATTATGTCTGTTTTATAACAACGAAAGGCGAAGAATAGTTTTGTGTTTCGTATTTAATATGTTTATCAGTTAGTTTTAGTCAAACGTAATTGCTTTCATCAGATAATAAATTAGGTTTGTGTTATGTCCATAAGTGCATTCAATGTTCCTCGTTTGGGCACGGCGGGCTTAAATGAGTTAAAAAGTACATTTTGGTAACGGAGTAGCTACCATAGATTTATTAAAGATCACTTTCACATACAAGAGAGTAAACTTTTATATTTTAATTGAGAAATTTTATGACGATGTTTTTTAATTCTTCACTAAAGATCTACCCGACGGAATTTGATGAAACTACATATGTATACAGTAATATAGCTCATCAGAATAACATCAAGGTGGGGGTGGCTACTACTTACCTATATGTTTAAGCTAGATAGATACCTAGATACTAACACTTGACCCGTAAGGAAATCGACCCAAAAAAAAAGTCATATCAAGCGACCGACCGCTATATTTAGAAGCAATCATTATAATAACTCTATACCATTAATAATTATTTTCACATTAATTACTTCGTTAAGCAAACAATTAACAAAAAACCATTGGAGACAGTTTATCGAGTCTAGACTTAATTGATTTGTTACAAGCTATAATTACATCAAATTTTCCAACTTTTGTTTATAAACTGTGTAATACAAACTCTTGTCTTCTAAGAACCAATAAGTTTATGTGAGACCCACGTCATAGCCTTGTGGATATTTCTTGTCACTTTAGTAATTGATATAAAGGTGCTATTGCCCTTATGACGTAAATGCAACGAACAATACACTGTCAGAACAAAATAATGAAAATTACAATATTATTATTTTGATATTGTATTTTTTATTTAAAAAATTGTCGCACGTGATTTTAAATATCACTTGAAAACGAGATTGTTATTTATTATTCTAATTTTACTGTAAATTAATTTTATAGGCTGTTTTTAATCTAGAGCACATGAATCTTGCCTCTAAACATTTTTGATTCAAGGTTTGTTTTTAAAGAAATACAAAAACATCCGTGCCTAAGCGTAGCCACGTATCGCCTTTAAACTTTTATGTTTTGATATAATAATAATGTCGAATTGAGATCCCTTTAACATGCCAACGATGTTATACAAACCTCCAATTATGCAGTATACAAAGCTCTGTTATAACTTACAATCTGATGAACTATAAAGAACGCCCAATCTACATAATATATTTAAATCCAAAATAGAAAATACAGACTACAAATCAGTCGAGGTGCGAAGAGCTCGTGAATAAGGACTTAGGTATAATAAGTTTACGGGTAAAACAGGGTAAAAAAGACCAATAGATATAAATGCAACTCTCAAATATAGAAACAAAACAAATAGGTAATCCCCTTAGAGGAATAAATAAGTAAACTATAGACCGCGCATATCGAGTATGAACTGTTGGAACTAGTATGAACATGTAAAATTAGTATCAAAACAGAGCGGTCGTTTTATTAAAACTATCTCAAAACCTAATAGGTACATATTACCCTAATAATATCGGAACCGTCGATATTTTCGCGTAAACGTCTGTCATCGCAAGGAAAATGACTTAAATCGATAAACGAGCGAAGTACATTTAGCTAAAAATGCGCTTTCGTTCGGCATAAGGGGCTACTGGCGATGCGCGCGCTCTATGCTTGTCTATGTTTACTCTAAGGTAATAAATAATAAGCCTTACAAGCCAATGAATAATAGACTGGTTGGCAATTTTAAAACAAAAAGTGGCGAGACATTAAAAAGCTGAATTCGCAGTAAATTTATTTACTTATCCACAATATCTACACAGCAGATTTGTATTACAACATGTAATCAATTTTGCAAAGTGTTCTGATTAAGCAATTATAGTGACTGGGTTCGTTACTAAATAATGAAACCTTGTATTAATATTATCGGAAATATTTTACGAGCAATTAGCCACGTATCTGAGATAACATTTACTCTGAGGCTGCGTTGAGATTTCAATGGGCATTACAAGACGTACAAGCGTTTGTCTGTACATAGACCTTGTTTGTGTAATGAATGGGAAATCTGTTTCTAGGGAATTAAAGATACCTTCTTGATAAGCAAGCCTGTTTTCTAGAACTACATATTTCATGAGTCACCTACAAAGTTATTGCTTACTCTACAACTGTGACATTTATAAATCTATGCTTCTGTATTTATTACACGAACCTAACTTTCATTTGTTTGGTAAGTGTTACAGATAAATATTTTATACATCTGTTAGAATTGGAAGCAGTAATAATGTTTTCATGTAATCACTCACTTTTATTTAAGGTCAGAAGGTCAGTTCAGTAAAGGGCTTAGACACGGATATGTGCGGAAGTTACTCGGCCGTCACAGAAAATATTACGTCTTTCTTTACTCTAGTATCTGCCTACATGTTTTTTTAAACATGCTATTTCAAAAAAAAAACGACACACTCAGGAAAATTTTGAAGGAAACCTGCTATTTCATTCTTAAGAAAAATATATATTATAATAAAAAAAAATATAAATAAAATTGTTATATTATCTATTTTGAACCTAAATTTCTCATCTAAATTATTTGCTAAAATCGGAGCTCTTTGTAATTTAAACAATTAATATTTTACAACCTCTTTAAATCACATCGTTTTTCTGAAACAGTCATCAACATACAATTAAATAAAATTATAATAAATAACACCGAATTTTACGATACAAATATTTGAAAAAAGCAGGCTTTTGAAATTTTTAAATCCTTAATTGCTGATAACGAATTCAAATATATATTTTTACCGTTGAAAACCAATAAAGGACGTATCTTAATAACCATAGAGTAATCAGCTTTCGGCTTGACTAAGTGGTGATTACTATACAGTTACCCAAACATTTTATTAAACTTTAACGCCGACAGCGCTTTAATATTACAGTAATAAGATTGAAATTCGTAGGTAGATATTACCATTATTATAAGGTGCGCTGTATACTAGAATTCTCTCGCGATTTCGCTCCAATAAAAAAACAAAATACAAAAAAATATCTAATATTTTAAATAAACACTTGTAATGACCCAAAAATTCCTTCTTTCGTTTTCAATGTCGCCTGTATTAAGTAATTTATTTTTATAATGTACTATTTTTATATGGTAACATGTACCACGTAATACCTTACATAATGTTCTCTTAATTATGTATTTAGAATTAGAATTTAGTTTATCTTTTATGTTTTGTACACTTTTATTAAAGGTTTGCATTAGGAACCTACTAAATGCGATATTTAAAATAATATAATTCATATTAGAATTTCTTTGGTAATGTCGCTCTTTTGGCTTGATGCGACGTAGGAATAGAGGAATTTTTCAAGCATGCCATTAACCTTCAACAGCTGACCCATACGGAGAAAGCGGGATGAGCTTGACTTCTTTGATAAAGATTGGATCACTGCAACCTTGAACGAAAGAAGTTGGAACGAGAGTAGGCAAGTCTTTGTCCTACAGTAGGATAAAATGGAAGATAATAATAACGAAAGTTGCAATTAAATTCTTTTTCGCAAGCATTCAGATCCTCAGTTGTTATAATCCTGCACGTGCATAGCCCCTGGCGTCCTGTTCACGCCTGCCACCGCCTAAAACAAAACACTTCCTATCCGATATTCATTATATCTGCTTATCATAGTTTATCTAATGGTTATTTCAAATGCCAAAGCTCATTAAAAACAAATGATATTTGCAATGTTTTTTTAATATTTTACTGCGAAATAACATGGTATCAGTGAGAACGTTTAATTGGCCATATCTATGTTATTTTTTAAGCATTATCAATAACTAGCTGTAATTTTTCCAAAAAAGGTGAAATAAAATAAAATAGCACTCAATACTCAAAATGATTAATAACTTAGAGTTAACTTCAAGGTACTCCCAAAAAAAATTTGATATGAAGGTACTACGCGAGCATATTCAAAATTTATTTAAAAAATGAGTCATAATTTAGTTGTAAGCTCCGATAGCAATCTTATCTTACAGTTTAAGTATTTTAAATATTTTCTTTACTATGACGTCAATGTCCCTTGCGAAAAAAAATCGTCAATGTTATCTATCACAGTGCCTCAAATGCAGACCATTTTTAGTATATTTTCGACGGAAGTCAGATTACGAATCATTTGTCAAATTCACTATTTCCTTTTCAGGAATTTAATGATTGTAATAAATATATCATTTGGGCATAGGGATAATGTTATCAAATGAATATTTTTTTATATTCCTGTTCTTTTGCGGTTTTGTCATGAGAAAAAAGCTTAATAACGGTAAGCTTTGACAGTATATGTACCTACCAATTAATAATATTATATTTTAATTAAGTATTTTAATTATTTATTGCGTTTTTTATTAAAATATAAAGGTAGAACGAGCAACATCTACTGTCAAGACGAATGGGGTCTAAACGTCGGGTACTAAAATCTAAATAAATCGCGATAGAATCCCTTTATTTAAGATATTGAAATAAGTAACAGCTGTAAATTAATCCCAACTAATTATTTATTTTAAGCATAAAAGTAAAGCAAATTAAAACGTATAAAAATTTAATGTCATGGTGGCCTAGTGGTTCAATGAACGGATTTGTGTGCACATGGTTGCAGGTCCGAATCCATTACAGGCAAGTACCAATGTGACTTTTTCAAAGTTATTTTTACTTTCTTAATGAGTAAAGACAATCGGTGAAAGAAAACATCGCGAGGAAACCTGGATTCCAAAAATTTGAATCTGATATCGCAAACCCGCAATGAGCAAGCGTGGTGATCAATGCTCGTTCCTTCTCTATATGAGAAGAGGCCTATGCCCAGCAGTGGGGTATTTATAGGCTGGTTTTTTTATTATGATAAATTAAAACGTAAATTGTAGGTCTGTTCTCCACGATAAAGTGGTAAATAGAGGTTTAATCTCTCGAAAATAGGTCAAATTAAAAATAAATCTTTATTTTAAAATCCAGTTATATTAAATACCATAGTCTACATTAAAACACAGAGACACATCTTTATGACTCTCAGATACATTTACTACCAAAAAACATATGTCAAGTCGGTCAAGCAAGCCTTAATTAATGTAACTATAAAAGTTAAACGAATCTTTTGGTTTAGATTTATTCGTTTAAAATCCGGCCGTTTTTTATTCATAAAAATCTTTTACTGTTTACATAATCACTGCAGTAAATTGTGACGGGCCTGTTGGTCTAGTGATTAGTGACGCTGACTGCTAAACTAGAGGTCGTGGGTTCGATTCCCAAGCAGGACAAATCTTTGTGTGATGAGCACGATCATTTATTCTGTGTCTGGGTGTAATTTATCTATAATATGTATGTATTTAGAAATATATAAGTATGTTTATCAGTTGTCTGGTTGCCATAATACAGGCTCTGCCTAGTGTGGGATCAGATGGCCGTGTGTGAGCTGTCCCAAGATAAAAAAAAAAAAAAACTATTTCCTGGAACTAATCGACGATCATCCGTGTTAAAACCATGGTTATTCGACGAAACTTATTGCGACACAAAAATGTCGGACACAAATGACTACACACCCTACGCTACTACTACGCTACAGTTATTGTTGACTGGCTCATCTCTACACTTTGGCATGAACTCTTAATTCTGTGTAATAAACGATACGAGTAAGGAGAAGGTTATACGAATCTTTTTTGTCTGTCTGACACACAATACACTATGGCAGTGTCTGTGCTACACTCGGACATCACACCGAGTGTCTACATGGCAAACTAGATAGGTTTGCAGGCCACACTAACATTTATTGTAAAGAAGTTATAAATTAATAAATCCTTATGATCACAACGAGCCAGTTTTAGTATCTTATGTTTAAATATTATATTATTTACTTGTTATAAAACATTAAAATTATAAATAAACATAAAATAGATTTTAATAGTATAGTTGTTTACATTTCAATGATATGATTCCGTTTGTTATTACCGATCTTTGTTGTAGGTATAGGTATGTCGAAGAATCTGCGTCTTATTATTAACCCCATCACACCACCGATCTTTACTCAAAGTACTAAAAAACAAAAAGTTTTTATTTCAAGTTCTATTCAGGCACTTTTAAGACCTTAATGATTCTAGTTGTGCGGTTTCATAATATCATTCCTATGAAGAACCGGCAAGAAAATCCATTAGTGAACTGGTAACATACTTTTTTGGTAAGCATCTAAATTAGAGGTCTACTGCAATTTTGTATGTCTTATTAAAAACAAGAATAACACAACACAAAGCCGATACCTACACTAGCCATTTATGTGTTTTAATCCAAATAATAAGTAGGTTGATCCAGTGAAAATATTGACTACTAGCTGCTATCGCTGTTAAAAGTCCGCGGTTAAAGGTTTGGGATCCGAGATTATTACTTGGTATGGCATAATCTCGAATTTCATAAAAATCGATTCAGCGGTTTAGCCGTCAAAGCAGGCAGGCAGACAAAATTATTTTCGCATTTATAATAGATATTAATATGGATTTTGGACGCTTTAAAATAAATCGAACAATGATAAAAACAAGGAGTAATTAATTTATATAATTTTACCGATAGTTTATTTTATAACCAATCCACAAGTAGCAAAAAGATTATACACATGTCACAATTTCAATTGAGACCATTAAATATTTCCCAACGATAATAACCAATTACTTTAATAATTACAGATATAATTCATGCTCGTTTATCGATTATGTCTAAGGCGTAACCGATAATGAGTACGCTACACGTAAACGATTTAAACACTGTACTTAGCTTGATCTTAGAAGGTATCGATTGGAGTATCGATAGATTACATGAATTAAAATTGCACAAGAATCGAGTAGACTTTATGTCGTGTCAATTGAGATTAGATTGACGGCTTCTTAGAGAAAGTACCAGCTCTATTAGAACTGGATAAGATTTTATAGAAGAAATTTACCGCATTTGTTCCTAGTCTAGTTATTTAATTAAACCTTCATGTTTGTAAATACCTGTGACACAGGAGAATATTAAAGGAGAGCGATTTCTAACAATCTATTCAAGGCCATCACAAATTGCAGTAGAAGATGACAAGGACTCTATCCAGAAACGCAACTAATAAGAAGATTTACAGACCGTGTTCGACTAATGAAAGATGATCAAAACAACCTCGATTACATAGCGCTTTGGTTACAGAGTTCCAATTTTTTTTTCGCTACATTAGAAAAGCTCTATAACACACGTATATTTATATTGTAATGTTATGTGATGTATTTAGAATGAAAAATTCTCAATCAACACCAGGAAGTGATTTTTCAAATTTCCAAGATTTGTCTAAAACAAATAAACATAACAAAAAAAAAGCGATAAATATAAAGGAGTACTTTACAGCAAATTAATTAGTTGAAATTTTAAATAATACATTGTAGTAGTTTGTTTAAATTATTCGTTTGTTATTCACACTTTTATTGTATCCAAACAGCGTGTAAAGAGCCATGAATCACGCATGAATACGATGCCTAGCGAAGTAGTGACACAAAGAATACTCGACACATATAATCATATTCAATAACATTACAATTATTGATTTTAAATCTTTAAACACTAGATGCAATACACTATATGTCAGTGAAGTATTAAACAACAAACCAATTAGGTCTTCAAAATATATAGTTGTAAGACTGTGACCATTCTTATATTTGCGTACATTTACTTCAACAGAAATAAAAGTAAATATTTAATTTAAATTAATTTAGTACTTTTGGATAAGGACAGTTCTGTTTTTTTATAAGTTTTATTAACTTAATAATATAATCATTAAGAAATTGTCGAACAACCGATCAATACTGAACAACAAGCCGGTTGTACAACCGAGTCATTGCACGATAACAAGTGCATTTGTGACACGATAATGGAAATTGCTTGAATAGGATAATATGTCTTAGCGCGACAAAATTACGTCCAAACTAGTGCCCTAATTTATATAATGGACATCCGACAGTAGACCGTAGCGGAATTCTAGAGAATTTCACAGATGTTGAATTAGTGAATTTAGTAACGCCCTGTATAATTATGGAATTACACGTCGACTTGAGAAAATTTTCTATTTTTCTTGTCCCTAAACAGAATTATTATATTCTTGGTGCTAAACATTTGTGAAAGATGTACTTACAACAAAAGTAATTTTATACGACAAAATGTTGCATTTCCTTTAAAACCATTAATTTCATCATTAAGTAACAGGAAAATAAATCAGCGCGGGCAGGCCTCCCACAATATGGACCGACGACCTGGTGAAGGTCGCTGGAAACCGATGGATGCGGACGGTGCAGGACCGTGAGTTGTGGCGATCCTTGCAGGAAGGCCTATGTTCACCAGCGGACGTCTTTCGGCTGATATAATGATGATGATGAAATCCTGGTGTGACTATGATAAAGTCATAAAAAAATCGATAAACATACATTCAAAAAATATATAGGCAATCATAGAACTTTTTTAAGTCATTTTATAAACTTATTGTGTGCTGTAACATTTACGAATACTTCTTGGTTTTGTTGTCCCAACTTACTACTCAAAACTTAACATTAAATTCAAAAGGACGAAATCTGGGACCGCGGTCCCGGTCCAAGAATCCCCTGAACCCTGATAGTTATAATTCATTAGTAATTTTTCACCCTCATTCATTGTTAATATTAATAATGCTATAGTATCTCTGTCTGTCTGTTAGGCTTTCACGGCGAAATCACTAAACTTTTTTATTAAAGTTAGTATGGGGTAAGATTGGATCTTGAAAAAGGACATAGGACAGGACAAGTACATATTTAATTACCACAAAAACCGACACCCACGCGGACGGAGTCGCGGGCTACAGCTAGTTTATGTATAAACATGCAATAGTAAATATATTTATAGACAAAATGCACCGGCAAACATCTTGTTTTTTGAAGTCGCTGAGAAATAACATCTAGATAAAAAGGTGCTAGAAATAAAATTCTAAACCATCTAGTAATGTTTCACACGTAAATATTTTCTCAATAATAATTCGTATACTTAGAAACCGCAGACGTAATGCAGTTAATCTCCAATTAGCAATAAAACGTGAAGTGTACTAATTAAGAGAGAAAATGGTCCAACTATTAAATATTGTTGGACATAAAGCTGTATTGCCTAATAAATTCCAAAAATACGATTCGTTGTTAGTAAACGTTAAGACCTAAATGACTCCTACCAAAAATTATGGTAGGTAGGTATTGACCCTGAATTCTGATGCGTAACGTACATCTCATGACCTATATTATTTTACACGATATCGAAAGCATCCACGGACATCGAAAGACGGAATAATGAAGGCAATGGAAGTACTTTAGGCTTGTTTCGAACGGATTCTACAATCCTATTCCATTTGTGGGATTCGTTCGGAATGTAGAAAAAAATTAACCAACCCATCCCAGGCCCATCATCAACGATGATGAAAATCGCTTAAATGACATTAGATGTATGAAAATGTAAGTATATAAAATGACAATTTTACTAATAATGATAAAAATATTAACATTCTACCAATATTAAAAAAAAACTGAATTATCCATACTGATACTATGAATGTGAAAGTCTGTCTGTAAAGATTTCACGGCTAAACCGTAGAACCGATTTTGATGAAACTTGGTATAGGGTAAGCTTTGATCTTAAGTAAGGACATAGGCTACTTTTTCGGCGATAACTGACACCCACGCTGGCGGAGCCGCGTGCATCAGCTAGTATATAACATAAAGCTAAAGCACTTTGTAACTATTGTTAAGCTGTAGAATTCCTATTGTTAAAAAGCTTTCCTTTTTGGACTTTGTAGGTACAAAATGATAAAATATTAACAACAGAAATATAATCAATGTATTCAGTCGGACTTTCGTTCCAGAACATTTGGTTCAACATTACTATCCACATGACCAGTATTTACAACTCAAGATAACCGCATGACATTTGACTCCATGTGACAAATGCGTTTGCCCTACTAAGGAGGTAGGTATTACGTCTTGTAAAAGCTGAATGACCTGTCCATATCAGGAACAGCGAAATTAATAAAACGAGTCTCCTGTTTAACAGGATTTCAAATTGGAATTATCTTAAAATTTATAATGTTGTTTAAAGTTGGAAATATTTATCGTAAATACTGACCTTTTTCAGGTTTACGAAATGTTCAAATGTTCAAAAATCCAATTAAAATTATCGCGATTTATAACAATACATACATTTATTATATTAAATACTTTACATACGTACAGTATTTAATAAAATAATTATTTTTGAATATAAGTATTTAATAAAGTAAGGTTCTCATCGATACGATGATCATACGATGAGAACCAAAAAGAGAAAAATATACTATGACCGGTGAAAGTATTTTCTTTAGTATACTGGTACATACAAAGCTGAAATAATAATACTTAGGTATTACCCTTCAACCACCGAAAAACAAGGAAAATTCGACATACAAATATGTGTACACGAAGTTAATAACAAAATGCCAACACAAACGGGGCCAGTGCATTCGAACGAAAACCGCAGACAGTGCGACGCGTAGAATGCACTTCTATAAAGACCTTTACACACAGCTGGGAACGTAACAGCGTTATTTACTTTGAAAGTAACGTTAGCAGTTGTGACTACCATCTATAAGTCTGTAGAATTGTACAATAAATGTTGAAGGAACTCTATAAAATTAAACGATGGTATTTTGCCATGATTAAGAGCACAAGTGAAAATAATCCATTAGTGATACATATTTTGTGACACCTACTTTCATCTCGAATAGAAGTACTCATAACTGGGGTTTGGAAATGCTTTAATTTTTTTTACATAATATGTATGTATGTCTAAAGATTAATAAATTAAATAATAAAAATTGGTGTTAGTAATATAACGTCGCGAAATCGCGTTACCTGTCTGTCAGACCCTTTATAATTGCGACTGTTGTGATATACGTCGAGTCGTGCTTTAATGATAATTACAAAATTTTACTCGTGACAAAATATCAGACAGCTAATTGAATTTAAAAACGCTAATTGTACCACTCACTGACATTTCAATTTGCTAAGTGATTATTTTTAGGAATGAGGCGAATTGGCTTGCTTATTAACTGCGGTTTCTTGGCTTAGTTATCTTTGCAAGGAAGTGTTGAAAAACATATGCCTTATTATGTAAAGGTTGGCTTGTAAACAAGCCTATAAAATTGCATTAACATCAAAACTATCATCACCAATAAAACGTATTCTTTGATGGACTTTATCATAAACGATCTACTTCACACAATATAATTCAAAATTTTATGGAATTTCGTTCCACATTACAAAGGGCGAGTCTATTACCAATTCGGGTACCATTCTGCAACTCGAAATGCCACAAAGAATTTCGCCGAAATTAAACCCAAGGGCGCACGTTTGTAGTTAGTTGACCAATGAGCTGTAAGATTCTTTCTTACGTAGTAACAGCTGTTCGGACTAAAGGAAGTCGTGAATGGGGGAATTTTCAATACAAAGACGAATAACTGGTGTCAGACCCTTTAAATTCTTATAAACATCGGATACTACAAACTGCAAAAGGAATTATGTAGACAACTCTGCAAAATTTTTGTTTCGTATTTGCCTCAGTACTATTTTGTCTTTGTAATAGGCATGTTTCCTAATTTTGTTTTTAATGTCCGCCTGGTAGATTAATGAATTTTATTGGACACGTATTTTTTCTTTTTTCCTGCAAACAAAAAATGATCAAAATACAGAGAACGGAAATTACGCGTGACGTCACTCCTCGGTACAATTTTTACTAAGGTGTCGCTTCTTTTATTGATTTCGTTTCATAAAAAATAAGGCAAAATAATCTAATAGACACATTAAACCTAAGTATTCTAATAAATCTAGAGTTCAAAACTATGTCACTAGCCTTTTAAATAGATATAAATAATAGATAAATAAATGTGGACAACATCACATACATTTCTTTAAATCCGAAGTAAGTAGCTAAATCACTTGTGTTATGGAATTCAGAGACAACGAAGGTACCACAAACACAGACCCTAGACAACGTAGAAAAGTGGTTTTCTACATTGTCCGGGGATCGAACCCGGGAAGTCACAGCTGGCGACACCATGAAAACCGGCGTGAACGCCACTCGACCACAGAGGTCGTCAATTATAAAGTCCAATCCGTCAATACAAAATGATTTCTCAAAATAATTTAATGTAGCTATACTCAATGGACAATTATGAATGGATTCATAGAAGTTCGGCAACCGTGACGGTTGCCGGATGTTATGGCAGCATTATAAACAATCATAGTGTATCACAAGTATATTGTACAAAATAGATTGCAAAATAAAATGGAAAGTACATATAGATAAACATTTAACATTAAACTATAGTTTCTTCATGACTAACATTTATGAGCGCTATATTAGGAATAGGTTATATTAATGATCCATTACAAATTTTATAGTCAATACGTAAGACGTCAAGTTTTAGTTTTGTAATCATGTCAGCCTATTGCCGTCCACTGACGAAAGAGCCACAAAGAGCGCCAATAATCCCTGTCTTGGGCAGCCCTCATCCATCCGCTGCCAGCCAACTTCTTCAAATCGTCGGTACATCGAGCCGCAGGACGTCCTACACTACGTTTGGTAATGGTTTTATTTAATCCGCAAGATAACTAACCATTAAAAGTTGATTGCATTACTACTTAGACATATTGGACATCAAGTTCTATGAATGAATTGAGTGCATTTTGAGAGGCAATAGATTCTCATCATAAAGACGTAAATATGTAGTAGGAATAACCAAGTCAATGGCAGTTTATTTTGATCTAATTTACGTGTACTAGTCTGCTCAATTTATGAATGTCAGTTTATCCAAATATCCACCATTAACAAGCATCCTGCTTGGAACTAAAACCTCTTTAAAAGCGACACAAAGAGCCGACAACGGTGATTACATTTTCCCTACAACTTACTAGCTTAATAAACACATAGATATACAGATAAAATCAAATATTCTAACGGGTCGGGCTATTATCACGGGACACTAACACGACCGACACATTAGCACTAAGGCTGCCATTACAATGGGTCCCATAACATTCCCCCTTCAAATAGGCATCCCTAAAACAATTACCGAATTACAAAATTTGTGGTTGACATGCGCAATAAATTTCTCGTCCCCTAACGAAGTCAGTGAGACGTGAAAACATCAAATGAATTAAACTTTAAGGTTAAATAGGAAGTTATTGCGTCAACATTAACGCACGCAACTGTTGAAATATATTTATATGTAAATTCATTTTGTTAGAGTTAGTTTATATAATGCACTTCCAGTTTACGCGTGTTGATTTAAAAATGAAAGGTCAGACGAAAGCCTATCGTGAACCGTTGATTATAGCACTTTAATATAGATTGATCAGCGATGATGATCGTTCTATTGATGATAAAATAAACAATTAATCTGCAAAACACTTTGGTTATAAGTCAACATTTTGGCCAAATCAGATCAGAAAGTATTAAATATATAAAAAAGACTCACAAGGTTAGGAGAAATGCTTTTAAGAACGACCAATTTATTATTTTGGCTCTAAAATCTTCAAGCGATGACTTGGCCAGCTCAGTGACAGACTGCTGTAAAGTCCAACTTTTTAGTCAGTTTTATGTGGATGGACATCGTCCAAATTATATACAGAACAGAAATTAAAACAAGATTGAATTGATTTTAATTGCGTGTTGTTAACTTTGCTACAATTTACAATGTACACAACAATTCACAATGTACACAACAATTCTCGAGTCGTAATTTATTTTACAGACTGTTGCACTTGTACTAATTTTCGTACTTAATTATGAAATGGTATTTTCTTGATCTTACTCAACAAATGACAAAAGCTTATTTTACATTATGTAATTTTTACGCCATGGATAGCCGAGTAGTATAGATCACCTCGCCAATCACCACCGTGCGCGACGTGCCGCGGATTTGCAAGTAGATGTGCAAGCATTTGTGTGATCCGTAAATGCTTGTTCCAAGTCTGGGTTTGTATTCATCTAAGAATATTTCGACGAAAACCATTAAAATTTGTTTATCTTAGAGTATAAATAAGAGTAAACTATAGAATGCGCCTAACAGAGTATGAACTGTGAGTACCAGTATGAACCAGCGTCGAGGTAAAATTATTGTAAAAACAGAGCGCGCCGTTTTATTATCATATATATATATTAACAATATCGTAAGCATCAATATTTTCGATAAACGCTTGTCGTTGCACGGAAAATCAATTAAATCAGTAATCGACCGTAGTACTAACAGCTAAAAAAATGCTTACTATCGGCACAACTCTATGCTTGCTTATGTATACTCTAAATGTTTAGTCATTTGGAAGCTACGATGTCACAGTCAGATGCACCATTGTTACTGATTTCTAATGGTTTTGACCTGATAACAGTCATATACCGTTTTATCGTATTCCCATAATTATTCCCGGCTAACGAAGTGAAAGTATAACCGTATTCGTTTCACGCAGTACTCAACAATTAACTAATACAGTCCAACGTAAAATCGAACTTGTGCCCGATCGATGAAAGCCACTAAAACATGATTGCTACAACCATCTTGTTGATTGTTATTACTGGCACTATTTATGTGATTACTATGTGTTTATTATGTCGATTGATTAACACTAACATATAACAAACATATATAATGTGTAGCTCATTTTGTGTTCGATTAAATCTAGTTTTATCTTACACGTCGTCTAACCTAACTACCAAAGCGGATAAAAGATTTCGAATAAAGATTTGATTTAATGAATTATTTAGTATAAAAAGTTTTTACTCAGTTATAATGAGTACCTAACTGGCACAACAGTTTTAAATTAAGTGACAAAAAAATAATAATTTGAAATTAATATTACTTAATTGCTATTTTTAATGCAACCTTCTTACAGCTTTGTTCCGTTTAAAAGCCACATCCGTAGAGATGTCTCTACTTAGTAATTAATAAATGTATTCATGTGCCGACTTTCCATGCTTATTATAGGGAAACCTTTAACAAGTCACTGAGACCATGTTCAGCTTACCAAGTTGGGATAAATAAATGACCTGACTGGAAGTCGTTGGGAAACCATTCCACATTCGAATGTTCCATTTGATTCAGTGCCATGATAGCCACTGGTAATTAAGTATTTACTTGTAGATAAAGCTAGAACGAGTTTGAGAGGCTGTTTTGACTGTAGTCACGTTATTTAAGTATATTGCTTTTATTGCAATAATATTAAAGATTTCCTGTTTGGGTTTGCGGCGGATATCTTAGGCGATAACTCGATTGGCGGATAGAATAACTTGAATTTCGCTGTTGCAACGGTCTTATGTTTTTAAGGATTAATTTGTGTATGTAAATGACATAGACACACTTACCTACTTGGTATATATTGGTATATATAGAACAGACTCGGGGCCAACGTTAAATTTATAATACAATACTATACTTAATAACACAACCCCTTTTCAAAAAATGATTTACTTTCACTCTAGTGAACGTATAATATGATTTGAAGTGATTGGACTAACAATTTGCATTTTATTCTACAATTGAGATTAAAAGATGATTTACATTTGAAAGGATATTTAAAAAACGCGGCTTTGAGGCTTAGATTGACAATAGGGATACATATATTCCAATTGATTGCTACCCAAAGTCAGGGAAATAGGTATTTTTTTTCTGTAACTCAAAGTTACATCTAGCTTTGAGGTAATATTTTTTAAAACAATACAATGCAAGATTTTATCATCTTATCACTGGCTACATTACACACTCTTTGAAATACATAATTCAATACATCCACAAAAGACTATTCCGACATCCATTGTCAAAAATTCCATTGTCTTTTAAAAAAGCTAAAATGTAATCTTATCGTGTAAGACAACGGTACATTGCACGTGAATTATTCGAAAGCTCTTATCTAAAACAAGAAACGGAAAGCTACCTTAGTAAATAGAATTAGCTATTTCAAGAACGTGTTGTAGTAAATTACCTGAGGATTTGAGTCAATTGCCAAATAATATTTGTATCACTCAAAATAGTTTTGAACTGTTATTTGAGAAGCTGTGTATGTGAGTGGAATGGTTATTGTGGCTTGTTGTTATTTGCATACTAAGAAAAAATTATAATATGGTCCGGCCTATAAATGTCCCACTGTTGGGCGTAGGCCTCTTCTCATGAAGAACAAATGAGCATTGATCACTTACGGGTTTGCAATTTCCGATTTCTATTTTTGATATCAAGGTTTCCTCACAATGTTTTCCTTCACCGATTAACAATTGTGTATTAGAATAATTAGAAAAAAAAAACATATAATATAAAAACGTCACCCTTATGCACACAACTCGGAAATACGGAAACACATGTAAGAATGGCTATCTAGTGCAGAGATTCACAGACAAGACACTAGCAACGGCTTAGTGACTTTAAATAAGGTTTTAATGAACCAAACCTACATTCGACTCGAAACTTATGTTTTGATGATGATAAATGCGGACAATTCTAATGAGGCAGCATTTAAAACAATCTGACACATTTTAAACCAAATCCTCAATGAACTATTTCGCCATAACGCGTAAACGGAACTGGTTTCATTCGCAATTAACTTACATACGTCGAATACGTAATGACCTGATGTGAACGACTGAATGTGATCGATCGGGTTCGAATATAACACTTGATTATTTCACATCAGTGTTATAAGACACGCCCGCTTATGGATTGTTCTGGCAAATCGTTAGATCATTTCTACCTTTACTCGTCTTATCAATAAGAAATAATTGAACTTCTCTCGACTACATATACATACACAAAAGAACTAATAAAATAAACTAATCTAATTAAAAATAAACCTAAAATATGGCATCAAAAAATTTGTCCATATCGCTGTCCTCTGGGAGTGGTCCCGAAAGGCTGGCGGCATTGCCACGTTGTATGGCAATGCTTATCCTGCGTACTTCTTTCGAAATATTATAATCTCAAGTTGTGCTTACCGTGCCGCTGTAAATAAATTATAGCTACATAATATACATTAGAGTTTAAAACGATAAAAGAAGTAAATAAGTTACTTAACCAATTAAAATTGATGACGTTAATTTGATCGAATCGCATATAATAATACTTTTTCATGCCGGCCTATTAACATGGTCGGTGCAAAATGCCAATAACATATAATAAAAAAGGCGAACGTGGTAATCCCTGTAAAATAATTTAAGTTTTTAATGTAAGTTTCATACCTGGCGATATTGAGGATAAATCAATTAATAATAAATCATTACTTGATCAAATTATAGATATTATTTAAAATTCGTAAGTCCTTCAATACCGGTATCACACATAGATATTTTTTATAGTGTATATATATATATACACTAGCTTTAACAGTACCTATCAAACCTACCATCAAATTTTTAAGTTTTAAATTTTGCGTCACATCACAAAATCTAGACACTAAATACTCCGAGTGCAGTGCAAGGGAAACGGAATAGGATGCGATTATGATGGCATCGTAAATTAGAGGATGTCGGCGACAACAAACGGCTAACAAGTCTGCCGTGGACTCGTGGGCGAGGGCCTTGGTACCACGCGAGGCCTACTAGAGTGCCGAACAGAATTGTGCTAAGATGTGGAAATTCCTGATGAATGCAATAAAGATTTTCATGAAATTCTATCCTTGAAAGAAGAGCTTTATTAGTATAAAGCTTGATTTTTTAGAGGATATCTTATCTATACTAATATTATAAAGCTGAAGAGTCTGTTTGTTTGTTTGTTTGTTTGTTTGAACGCGCTAATCTCAGGAACTACTGGTTCGAATTGAAAAATTCTTTTTGTATTGGATAGTCCGTTTATTGAGGAAGGCTATAGGCTATATAACATCACGCTACGACCAATAGGAGCGGAGCATAAGTGAAAAATGTTGCAAAAAATGAAAAACCGTTGAAACTAAAACACGCGAACAAAGTCGCGGGGGACAGCTAGTGATAAATATAGAAAGTAAAAAATTGGCCGAACAGATGAATGTATAATGCATCTTGATGGATAACTATCGGTTTACTAATAAGCCTATAACGCGCACAATAAGTAATGATGCAACAAAATTCGACTACAACAAAAAAAAACTAATACGTAAAAAGGCCGTGATTAAATCATAATTCCTCTTAACTCAAAACTCCAAATATGACTAATAAAGTTGGATATATCGATTTCTTCTAAACAATTTTAAAAGGTGATTAGTCCATTCGAAGTCCACAATAACTAGAATAACACTCCGCACTTAGGTTACCGTTACAATCGTACTCAGTATAAATTCACTAGCAATGGAATTCCTGATCCGATAGTAGGCCCCAACAACAATCCTTTCGGATTCAAAGCTAGCCTTAAAATACCATTCAAACTGGGTGTCGTAGGTGTCAAGATACCTACGTTTACACAGCAACACAAATGCGGGGTCACCATTTTTCGACTGTTTCCACTGCGACTCTTTGTTTGGCAAATTTCTGTTTCCTCACTCAGAATTTTGTGTCCACTCTCGTAAAACCTGGTGTCTTAAACTGATTGTATGGCGTAGTATCGCAATGTAAACGCAGCATTAAAGTACCATTGAAACCGGGTGTCGTAGGTGTTAGGACGTAGGATTCTGAATCAATTTGTCGCACACAATGAACTCGTATGCGCAGTTATTCAATTCTGTATGCCCTTCGATGTTATTTATCTTTGCCCTTCGATAAGCGAGTCCGGATCGAGGGGAGACATGATAGGCAAGTGTTTAATTTGCAATGAATAATATACTGTTTCTTGTTATGCTAATCGTTTATGTTGCATCCAAAATAATAAATCTAGGCATTATGCGTTAAGATAAAATGAAATCTATCAAAAAGTAGAAAAAACAACAGATACGATGGATCTTGATGAAATTTTACATCTTGAACATTTAAAAACGCTTCTACTACAACTCATTAGAAGTAAAGAAGCAGAAGACAACGTTGTTTTAATTAAAAGAGGTAGCAACTTAGTAGATGTCTTAAGTAACGATCAGACAGTTGAACACAATGTTTCAACTGATAAACCTACTCCTGTAATGCGCACGTCTATCGCATTACAGTTTATTAACCGGTAGTTTTACAAACATTACGTAGTGGACACTTGGTCAGGAACAAAGTCATCTTGCTTTCTGTGATAAGGATATCCAACAGGGATGTCCTTATTCTTTATTTGAACGAAGCGTATGTATGTATAAATGGTTTCATAAACGGTTGCAAAATAGCAATGTATGTTTTACTTTAATTCTTATTTGTTTACCGTAATTGTATCCTTTTTACTGTATGTTTCATTGATTAAAAATATCTCAATATGTCTAAGATTTCTTTGTGACACAGATACACTGCCGATTTAGGAGGAAGTAATGAGCTCAGTGTTATATTACGATACTACATCTCTTGTACAAGAATGCCCTTGACCCGACCATAACCAAAGAACTTGGCAATCTAGGCTTCAAGATTTCAGCTATATTATTCCAGTTTAAACACCCATTTCCCCATTTGGAATGGCTCCATAAACAAACGATATTCATGATCAAAACAGAGTTGGTCCCAGCTTTATTTCTAAAGATATATCTCTTGTTTTCAACACAAACTCGTACAATTTACTAGGCTTTGCGGCCATACTGAAAGCGGGATCGTAACGGAAAGTTGAAAACTGTATACTTGCGGCCACCAACTACGTGATATTCCTTATAATTAGAACTACTTTCACTAGGAACATCGATATTATTACTTCTCGTGACTACACTTAATTGCCTACTTAATATGTTAATAAAAACACCTAATGTTGTAAAAGTAATATAAACGCGAGTAGTAATAAATTTTGATTCCTCGCTTCGGTGTCATATCGTGAAGTCATGATCAAGGTCACGTTAATGTTAAAAATAATAGCTCGTGTAAGAAAAGGAAAGTCGTATAATCAACTATACAATAAAAGTGTCTGGTCCAAAATGTTATTTCCTTGCAAATCGGGAGCAAAATAAGGACGTCCTGAAGTCGTCGAGTCGACCAGTGCAGCGTCACCTCAGACAGGACGGTTTGTTGTGTTGACAAAATAATCCCAGGGTGGGCGCGATCAATCTTCATACGTGTAGCCAAATTAAACTGGAACTCTGTCTCCCTATGTACTAATGGCAAAAAAATTGCAACTCAAAATTTTTTATGGCAACTTACCTAAATGTTTTATTATTTAGGATTTAAGAGCTTTAATTACTTTGTAAATTTTAGACCATTTAATAACAAAACAATGAGAAAGCAATATAAAATTATAGAATATTAGCTTTAATCAGCGGCCTCGCCCGCGTGGAGTTCAGTTACCAAGGTAAAAAAAATAAGCTATGTCCTTTCTTCGGGTCCAAGCTTACCCCATACCAAGTTTTATTAAAATCGGTTTAGCGGTTTAGCCATGAAAGCGTAACAGACAGACAGAAAGAGTTACTTAAGCATTTATAATATTAGTATGAACTAGCGACTTTAGAAAAGATATGGATGCGGATGCAACTATGCATAGCAATAAATATGGATACACTGAAATTGAAATTTAAAATTCGTGTAACCTACTTTGAAAGAAATAGTATCTAATAGAACTATTTTTTTAAGATTACTTAAGCTATTTATTTATATTACAATTTAAATAATCCAATATCAAATCTGACTTTAATTTCTTTACAGTCAGTACATGGTCCGCACCCGCATTTTAACAGCAATCTTCGTATTGATATAGTTAGCGGTCGTTGCGGCGACCTTGTGGCCAGGACACAATTAGAAGTGTTCCGCCTCAGGAACACTGGACACTGGACACGTGCCCACGTTACCTGACATCCTTGGCTGCATCCTTATCAAGCAACTGACAGTGCAACACACGAGAACAACCAATCACGAGACTATCGAGACATTATCATATTCTACTAGGAGCGTCCTGTGGTCTTACTATTTGAGTTTCAGTTTCCGTAGAATAGGGATGTTTCCTGGGTATGAAAAGTTAAAATCTATTTAGTCCGTCAGTTAGATAATAAAAAAATATTAGACACGTATTTTTTCTTTTATCAAAACGATAAAAAATTACAAAGATACAGCGCTTTAAAGTTTCGGAGTGGGGGCTTATGACGCCGCGCCTCGCTAAAAATTGTAGCGAGGAGTGACGTCACGCGAAATTTCCGTTCTCTGTATTTTGATCATTATTTGTTTGCAGGAAAAAAGAAAAAATACGTGTCCAATAAAATTCAATAATCAACCAGGCGGACATTAAAAAAAAATTAGGAAACATGCCTATTGTTGGGATTAAAAGTTACATATGTGTTAATCCTTTTTATAAACTATTTGAAAGCCAAATTTCTTCAATATTTTTAGCTTAGCCCCGGTCACTCAAATGCGCGCAAACATTTGGACAAGGTTCGCGCGCTTTGATATCTATACTAATATTATAAAGCTGAAGAGTTTGTTTGTTTGTTTGTTTGTTTGTTTGTTTGTTTGTTTGTTTGAACGCGCTAATCTTAGGAACTACTGGTCCGATTTGAAAAATTCTTTCAGTGTTGGATAGCTCATTTATTGAGGAAGGCTATAGGCTATATAACATCACGCTACGACCAATAGACGCAGAGTATAAATGAAAAATGTCGCAAAAATGAAAAACCGTTGAAACTAAAACACGCGGACAAAGTCGCGGGGGACAGCTAGTCTGTTATAAAACCGACACAGCTTGGAAATTCAATTTGCAAATGTGCGTCCTACACTTGTGGTTTGCGTATTCGTGTGAATGTGTGTGGCTGGCATAACAATCCTCACAAATTTACATAGTAGGTAAGATTTATTGAACATATTAAAACTAATATCCAAAGCTCAACGATACTGGTTATGAACTAAAAACAGATGCGCGATAAGAGAAGCAGTAAATAATGGCAGTCAACAGTTAGCTACTTATTAAAAGAAAGTAAATTAATTAATTAATGTAGTCCAATTCTAAAATCGATCGAACAAATTGTTTTTTTTTAGATATTTATTAGTATTGATTCTAATATATCTATACTGATTCTGATTCTATAGATATGAAAGTTAAGATGTTTTGATATTTATTAATCACGACTGGTGCAGCAGTTCGAAACTTTCCCAAACAGGAAAAACATTAGTATTACATGTGTGTTTACTGTATAGTAGATAATTCCTGATTGATTTACCTAATCTCCTTAAATAATAATTGCAAACAAAAAAAAGGTATAATTAGAAATAATGTGTTCCTTAAAAGCCCAATATTTTACATTAATACAAACTAATATGCGAGTTAAAACGGGGAACACACAAAAAAATCTGGCCTGGTAGACAAATGACGTGTTTATAGGTGTTAACGATGATAGCGATTGCTTAAATGACATTAAATGTATGGAAATTACATTTCATTTCGATAACATACCTAGCTTAGACTTGTCACTTCCATACATTTTAGCGATTCGATCAGTATTAACGCTTGTAGAAATGTCACTTGACTAGAAAAGCTGTCGTTTACACATATCATAGAATCAAGTAGCACAAAATATCGTTTAATATATTGATGATGCTTTGTAGAACGCCGAGAGAGGAACGTGAGCAGAATCGCACGCAAATATAATTAATCTAAATACTTTTGGCAGCCTCCATAACACGTATTCCAAAACATTTTTAATGTGTCCATTATAAAAAATAATCTCGTAGGCGTACATTAAATAACATAATAAATGAGTAGAACTTAAAATCATGTTCTTCAAGTTTAGCGTCGCAATAAAACGCCCATCACTAGGGATGAAAAGTTGCTAGTAATTACGAGTAAATACTCGATACTTTCGATTCGATTCTAAGTACTCTTGGTATCGATACTTTTTATATCAGTACGGAGGAGGTATTTAAAAGTACTTAAGTCTGTACTTAAAATCATATACTATAGTTATGCTATATACGTACATAATCATATACGTAGTTTATCAATCTATGCATGTATGTACCTACTCAATTGATACGAGTAAGTATCGATATTTTCATTCGATGTCAGTACCAAGTAAAAGTATCGATATCGGAATTATCGTTTCATCGTATCATCCCTACCCATCACAGCCCCGAGCGTAAAAAGGAAATTGCGTTTCTATCGTAAATGATAATTACTGTTATGAAGTAAATGCCAAGTAACCCGATTTCTAAAGTGTATCCTGCGCACATTTACATGTAACTGTACTAAATTAGTGACTGACCTGATGCCCGTAGAATCGGTAAAGTCATTGCACTCGATACTTACAATTGTATTGCTATCGCTTCGATATCAATTAACATGCTCGATAAGTGAATTTAACCGTTTTAGAATTCTATACGGTCGGAACTGGAACACTGTCTATGGATATCGTGGTGTGCTTGTAAACATACGCTAAGCCTAAGAACTGAAACTATTCATTTACTAGAGATGGTGCTCTCAATTCAATATGTCCTACATAGTATCGGAACGTTTCCTTACATATTTTTATTGTTACATGTTATACAAGAACAAATTTTTTGTTATTATCATAAAGGTAAGCTACAATATAGGCTAAGGAAATGTTTCTCGAAGGTACCCTATCTCTCTTTTGATAATAATAATTTTGCAGAAAATATTTTTTAATTTAGTTTGCGGAAATAACAGGCCTTACATCCTGTGTGTTGATTAGCAAAACGAATCGTACGATAGGTTATAATTTACTACTTTAACCTTTATACAGATGTTTCTCGGTTAGAAGTTTGGCAAAAAAGTTTTCAACATTCCTAAGAAATTACGCATAATGATCATGATCACCGGATGACGTACTAGCACACGTAGTACGTCATCACATAATATTTCTTAAGATTCAGGCTTACAATATACAAAGTTTTATCAAAATAGGTTCAGCGGTTTAGCCCTGAAAGAGTAACATACAGACCGATGGATTTACTTTAGCATTTAAAATATTAGTTTGGTGTATGGATATCTATATTAACACTGAACTGTTGCGTTATAATTATATGATAAGTGACTAATACTTTATCGTCCACAACATGTCTGACTTTTGCCGTTTTTCATTATAACATAACCTAGTACCTTTAATACAATGAAACCAATAAACTTTACTACATAATACTCTACTCAATTCGAGCGCTATAGATCGCATCTGTGCTTGATCGAAATGAGGTCAACCACCTGTATTATCTAAGGAGGTTACCAATTGCAAGTGGTTGGCGTTGATAATGCATGAACAACTGTAATCAGAACTAATGCACTAGTAACATCAAAGGATAAACATTGTGTTATCTGGGGTCTAAAACAAACCTTCGAGGAGTCTTCAGCAATTAACACAAGTTGGACAAAAAATTTAAAAGCCAAAGGTACCTAAATGGTCTATGGAAAGGCAATAAACATCCATATACGTTTTAAGTCTTCTTCAAAATACAAAAATTATTAGACCTAATACCTACTTCTATCTTCAAAATCAATTTATTTTTCAACTAGATGTTGCTTCAACAGTATCTACTATTGTGTCTAAAATTATCTCTATTTACACTTGCACAAAGTTGAAGTTTTTTAAGTGGAGAAAACATCAATTGTTACGAGAATTTAAATATACTTTAGGTACCTACACGTATCACCTGCACAACAGACCAAAGCTTTCAAGTTTTACAACCGCAATAACTAACCGACTACCTACTTAAGTTTATTTTAAATATATTACCTGAAGCAATATCTTTACTTTTATTGATGAACATTATTAAGCTAAACGGCTCTCACTGATCTAACTTCCTCAATTTTCAAACGGAAAATTGTATTCAATTTAATTAACAGTACACACTTAACGGATTAATACGTCTTACGCTACATTCCTTTTTAATATTGGCATACATTACATAATCCTACGTTTACATGTCCTAACGTAAACCTGTTTAGATCTCCATAATATAGAATTATCTGCCAAGAAAATCTTATCTTCTCTCTTATGAGTTGCCTTCCTGGAGTTTGGGACCTGTTTCTATCAATAAGACCTGGATCCACTTTATTTATAGGTCTAGCTTTTGAAATATATGACATGAACTCTGAGAAGATATAGGCCAGTTATGGGATGAAAATTAAATGTAACTTAAATGGTGAATAGAGAAGACAAAAAAGACACCTAAAAACGAAGCTTTAACCCATAAATATCAACCTGCTTCTAAGTTCAAGCCAAAACGAACCAAAAATCAAAAAGAAGCGTCCTATGCTCAATAAAATAAAATGTACCTTAATATTTTCATTTTTACAGCATCAACAGTCCGTCGCCCTATTTTAATATCACAAATAGCATTCATAACGTAATGATTACCTTATTTTTGTTATTTTTCCTGCAAAGGCAAAAGAAAATAATCAAGGCCCAAGTGTCCCAAATAAAAGGGTAAAAACAAATGTATCCCGAACCTCCTGTAATTTGTTTGTGTTCTACTTCCACGGAGTAAACAAAGATGTTTTCGCGTCCTGTGATGTGTGAATACTACGAATGTTAGTGACCGCAATTAATGAGAGTGGTGAAAATGGATGAGGCGAAAGGGATTTGACAATATCGTAGCAAGAAAAAATTTACTAAGTCCTACATATACGTTGTTTCAACGTTAACAACATACAAGGTTTACCATACCTAAGAGACCTTTGTGTCTAATTGAAATTGCGTAAATGATTGTTATTTTAAATGCGATAGTTTTACCTCCGGTTTCTGAAAGGCTGATCAAGGAAAAATTTGTTAATAACTAGTCAAACCTCATGTCAAACGCTATGATTTGTTGTTTGTCTTTTGGTTAGCCAATCACAGTCGTGATCAGTTGATTTGAAAACAGTTTTAATTAATCAGCGTTTTAAAAACAGGGGGTTAGAGTAGAGCGCTTCAAATAATCGATTTATCATAATACTTGTCATAACCATACCCCGGAAACAAAAGCGCACGATGTACCTGAATAACACCACAGTACTGCCATAGCCATAAGTAACTTGTAAACAGCTTCTATTTTAGGTCATGCAACGATACCAATAATCCACTGATAAAACAAACAGTGAAAGCTTTATCGGAACGAGATTGCTTGATTTATTATTCACGTGTAAACGGAGCTTATGACCTATATAACACTATTATACTACCTGACCACACGCGCGAAACTAGAACATTTCTTTGCAATATAATTAACCTACAGACAAAATGGAAGCTAATAATTGTAGTGTCCGTTCCGTGTAATAACCATCCCATTGTCCAGTTACAGTAACGGCCGAAAAATTATATGACGCTATACGTCTGAGAAAGTAGGCCTGTCATTGACTTTGTACGACTAGACTGGTGGTAGACGGTGCCGGAGAGAATGAAAACGACCAGCGAAACAACTACAAAACTACAGCAACCAGTACATTGCTGCTTAACTTCGAAGATTAGTGAAAGTTGGCCTAAATTACCGAGCATTGTATGTTATGTTGATCGTATCCGTAGAGAGTCTGTACAATGGCTGACAGCATGGTAGCGGGCGTTTTTGTGTTGTTACAAAAAGTCCTATCAAAAGCGATCAACAGCGTTACAACTTACGATGTATTATAATAATTGTATTTTGTCTTTGTTAGGCGATAAGAAAAACCCACTTAGAAGCGACTTTAAGATGTTTTTTCTTTCAATTGTCTCTAGCAGCGAGATCTAAGAGGATTCATACGGCTAAAACAGACATTGCAAGACTAACAAAAAGGGTTTATACAAGTTTTTAGATAGATGACTAAATGGTAATTTAAAGAAAGATTTTGTAGGTTGATAATACTCATATGATCGTTAAATAGATACATCGGTTGTGAAGCTGGGCGATGACTCACTAATCACCATGAACCATCACTTTAACACTGTCCTCAAAAACTGTACCTAATGCGAACTCAACAAAGAGTTCATATTACATTTCTGGTTGTTCATACTTGATTGTTTTTCTTTAGGGCAAAGACTACCCTACTGAGGTAGGTAGCACATTAGTTTCCACCAGTGCCTTTACTCTTTAATTAATTTTAATTCCAATACAATGCCAATGCAAAATTGATATCAGTTTAGCAGAGACGTGAGACAGTTTATTTTTTAACTGTTAATAGAAAGAATTGAATTGAATGGAATCTAAACATTGATATCAATTTTTGTACTGTGTGTTGTTTGTGTGCCTGCTAAATGAATAGCAAATTTGCGTTGGCATTGTATTAGAATTTAAATTCATTTAAGAGTGCACCCGTGGTCCTAGCAAGTAAAAAAGTAAAAAAGCCTGTAAGAGTTGGCATATCTCTTCGTCATCCCAGGAAGGAGAAACTGCGTGTTATAGGCCGTCTTATTGCTACTCAGGTCGACCAGAGATGACAATTTTCAACGTCTGCCTAGAATATTATTTAAAAATAAAAACAAATGAAATGCAATTTAACGCAGTAACTTTGATATGAATATTGTAAGCGATAAGCTTTGACGGTCGTGTTCACTGCATTTATCAAGTTAGCGGCGCTCATGTGAAATGGGGCACGGCTGCTTACTCAACCAACCATCAGTCCCACTCAAGGTGGCGATACTATAAAAAATATTTAACTAAATTATCAGCACAATACATTCAAAACATTTATGGTACATACATACACACGCATTACATTTAGGTATGTACATTTTTTGAAACCGATAGAGTAGGTATTTTTGTATAATAGAGAGAATAGGTAACATTTAGTCCTACATAGGTATTTGATTATACATTTTTATAAACAGTTTGTTGAATAAAATAAAAAACGTAATCTTTTTTATTACAATTACACAAGAAGCTACTTAAAAACCATGATTATATTTGCCTATTATCTAATATTATAACAAGGGAATACTTGCCCTTATAATACGACTAAGTATAGTAGAATAATATAAATAATATAAAAAAAAAATAAAAAAGAATATAAAAATAGCTTCAATCTTGCTCATTCATCGCTTTACTCGTAGGACAAAGGCATAAGAAGTAAATATCAGAGATTGCATTGCATCATAGGAAAAGTGAACGCTCTCAAGCCACCCGTTGTCTCGATAACTGATTTTATAAATAACAGCCGAAATCACTTCGCACGTTTTGTTTGATGGTGATAATTAAAAGTAATTACTTGCGAAACAACAAGAGGAATTGCGGCAACAATACGTAACGTTAAATAATCGATAATTAAACGTTATTAAAACAATAACGTTATATTATAACAATTTGGGAGCGGATTTATATTAGAACGAGATTTGCATTTGTTTTCTAAGCAAGCAAACAAGTTAATACCTATTTTGAGTTTGGTTGTAAGGTTCGACTTGAATGATTTTAGTTAAATTTAGTTCGCAGATATAGGAAAGCCAGGAACATATAGAACCTACTTTATTTTATAACTAGCTGTCCCCCGCGACTTTGTTCGCGTGTTTTAGTTTCAACGGTTTCTCATTTTTGCAACATTTTTCATTAATGCTCCGCTCCTATTTGTCGTAGCGTGATGTTATATAGCCTATAGACTTCCTCAATTAACGGACTATCCAATACAAAAAGAATTTTTCAATTCGAACCAGTAGTTCCTGAGATTAGCGCGTTCAAACAAACAAACAAACAAACAAACTCTTCAGCTTTATAATATTATAGTATAGATTTATTTTTCCGTAGAGTAATTCAGTAATTCATAATTGTTTTAAGTTTGTAAGCGAAGATCATTCTTCTTATACTGAATTATTTTAGTCAAAGATAAATTTATCATAATCATTTAATGAGGTATTATACCTACATACAATTTATTTTGTTTACACCCTTACTTTAAATACAAGCATAAGATTTTTTAAAATTACCTACTTGTCAATTCTAAAACAAAATAGGCGTAACATGGGATAAATACTTTTTTAAAAATCAAAAGAGGCATTCGCTTGTTTAGTTACATAAATATTGAACTTAACAAATCATATTACATACATAAATTATTTAAATACTCATTGATAAATGAACGTAATTAATTAATAACGTATAAACATGAATGTGATTGATGACTTTTTGATTGAAAATGCGGCTGACTTATTAAAATATATTTAAATATTACATTACATTACGGTGAATAGTTTCCAGGCGATGTATTTCATATTCTTATTATTATTAATTTCTGACCTTCCAAAATAATCACAGTTCTAAAACACATTATATTTTACACTTTAGGGATGTTGCCTATTGTTTTAATGTCCCGGATGTAGTTAATAAAAAAAAGTAATAAAAATGATTAGACACGTATTTTTTCTTGTTTTACATAACCAAATACTTACTAGGATACATTGATTTAAAATGTCGCATGGCATCACGATGTCATACGTTTTGTGTAACATCACGACGTAATTAGATAAAGCGCTTCAAAGAGCACTCCTGAACTTTGATCCGCTTAATCTCCTTAGTTTTTAGTTATTTTGAAAAAGTAAATTCCGTGTCTAATATTTTTTGAAGTTAGCCTATTTCTCTAGGCGCTTTGGGCATTTTTGAGATGGAAATAAACCATTAAATTCGCGACACTACCGTTTCCGATACCGTTACCAATACCTCTGTATATATTGTAATTGTTCAAGTTTTCAATTCTGTCGGTACTCCCGGATTACCACTGTTTGTTATTTTCTAATTTACGGACTAAACAGATTTTTACTTTTCATACCCAGTTTACATCCCTATTCGGGACAAGCATCCTCGTATGTACTCATGTGTAGTGTCAATATTATTAAAATTCCTAACTTTTAATTCGATCTCTTCAATTCCGTTTAATAGACTACATTTGTTGTGAACTCGAGACAAATTTTTGTTGCAGTTCATTCATGATTAATAAATGAAAATCGATCTAGTTCCAATCAGAATAAGGTTGTTTATATAAATAGATATGAAAGCTCTCGATAGTATCGTTATGAAGTGACAAATGACTCTTCATTCACAACGCGGGTGGGCCACAGCATCGTATGATGCCGCCATTTATCATATAATTTCACTTTATATAGAAACTTCATATAAACAGCATCTTTTCTAAATCGTGACTGCACTACGTACGTATATCGCTGAAATAATGTAGACATATTAACCTTTCTCTCGGGATTTCCACAAGTTTGAATGTCACGTGCACTAAAATGCTTTAATCGTTTTTGTAGTTCGCGGTCACGAAACGATGTAGATAACAATGGAAAAATTATGTCGAAAAATATTCGCGTAAATATAAAAACCGTAAATATATGATAAGATGTGATGATATGCTACATGTTGTTTGCTTTACCCAGTAGTTAGTAGCATAGTCCTTTCAATTATCACACGTATCTGTTATCTTGACAGTTAATTTCTAAACATACCTATGAGACTTAATTAAATGTAAAAATATCTGTTTCTCGACCGCGTCATTCCATTACAAGACAAATTAAATGACTGCGAATATTTTTGCCTTCAACCTCAATTTTCGCAGTGCAGGGATATGAATTTTGGATAACATACACATATACTACACTTTTTACAATACACTTTTTGAGATAAAGATATTTGATATATAAAGAGCGATAAAGTTTCAGGTTTTTACTGTCGACCACTTCAACAAGCTCGGCCTAGTTTTGAAACACAATCGCAACAGGCGACTCCGCAACGACACCATAAACTCTTCCCTAAAGGCATCATTAAAGTCAAACAAACAGACATTAAGTACAAAACTTTACAATCACTTCGAAACACTCATTATTGGCCGAATCAATAAAGTGTGGGAATCTAGTACATTCGGTAGATCTAGGTTCTAGTTATTATTAAGTCTGAGATACACTAGGGACTAAAGGAGATACTACAGTATAATATTACGTCCCTCAGCAACTACGTGGAATGTCCCAAGACCCGGGAAGCAAGCAACGTGTCCCGCGTCACGTAAAATGTTTCAAGGCATGTTGCGGGACACTGAGCAACACGTAACTCTGAGCGTTGAGCGTCATGTTAAGGAACATTTTGTCTTAGTGTATCTTTGGCTTTAAAGTAGGATCGAGTTATCTGTTACATTTCAATCCAGTTGCGGTAATGCAGTGAAGTAACTAATTTATTTAGTGGTTGCGTGGTATGACAAATAATACGGTTTGAGGGATAGACTCATATATCTGGGTAATGAGTTGGAATGAAACCCTCTGGCTGTCTGAAACGTGTTATTTGCTATATTTCCTTTGTTTGTTTCTTTTTAACACGTTCTGTTTATCCGGATAAGTTTGAATGCGTCGAATAGACCGGACATTGAGATATTTTTGTCTGTTGATTATTTCATACAACGAACTAATTATTAATTTAGTCACTTACTATATTTATTTGTACGATTAAATTACTTATCCTACATTGATTGTTTTTTTTTTTATGTAGATATTAATAGAGACTGGAGATAGCTTGAGCTGTGAAGAGGTTATATACCGCTTCTATCACATTATAAAAAGCCTCAGGAAAATGCACTTAGCGGATAAAGTCAAACGGAAATTAGTGATTTAATACAGTGATGATGATACGTCATTATCGTTAAAGAGTGCCGTTAATTATAACTGGCCAGCTAAAAGTAGTAGTCTTTTATTATTTCAATCTGGTTTACTATTAATTTTATGTTCGGCATTAAGCTGACTAGAATGTTCTTACACAAATAATTTGTATAGTTTTGAATGAACCAGCATTGTGTACTAACTACTAGTTAACCAGTATTCATAGTTTCTTGCTTATTCGTCTCCATAGGAAGGACTGCTAGTTTTTTTCCAAATTAATAAAATAAAAATGACGTTTGCGCATGAGTAGATCTTAACTATTTATAAAGGTTAATATTTTTTCGATTTATGAATTTTATTTGATCAAGTTATTGCTTACTGTTGTGTATTGCAATGTATTAAATATTCTTGTAAGTGCATATTTTATATTATTCGATCCAATATCGTCAAATGGATAAAAAGGGTACCGTATAGTCTTTCAGCTGTAGAGTCACTATTAAACGTAAACAAATTACGATCTATTTTATGAAATTTGAATTTAAAAAGTAGGTAAATAAAAACACTTGTAGATTGTAGTAGGCAAATCTCAAACAAGTCTCATTGTCAACTTTAGATTATCTAGGCAAAATAGTTCTGGCGCGACGCCAATACAATTTACAGCACCAAATTTAATCAATTATGTTAATACAGTCTTTAAATCTAAGCAATAAGGGTTGAAGTTGTGTGATATTGCTGTAGCGGGGTGTAAAAGTATGTTGGTTGATTGTAACCCGATGATGGCGCGATCGGCAACCGTATCGAGTGTCGTTCCGGTCCAGCGCTCGCCTTCGTCGCGACCTGGCTGCGCGGTGTGAACGGAACCTATGTCCTGGTTACGCACTGGACTTATTAAACGCTAAAGAAAAAAAAAAATTACTTGGAACCTCTTTAATAATTGGAACCTCTTTAATAATGGGCAAGCAACAGGTAAAAATTATAAAATCTTTCAATGTTGTAGAACGATTTTTAGCGATAGGTTTAAAAATATACCTACTGTGACTAAAAATTTTACTTCGACCAAACAAAACAAACCTCATGAGTCAACAATCAACATAGCTAGTATTAGACTACAAACTAAAAATACGTTTTAAATAAAAGCAATTTGTCAATGGACGCCTACATACCACTCAGTCTTTGATCTAGGCATACAATTTTATATCAAAATACACGCAACAAAAACGCAGCGTTTATAATGGCTAGTGCGTGACCATGGCAGCAGTTTTCCAAGGTTTTGTTATTAGACAGTATTGTCGCATGGTGCGGCGCTCTCATGTTTATTATTACCTGCCAGTGCAGCACTTTGCCAACGATTGCTACTATTTCGAATTTCGAATAAAACAATAAAAAAGAAAAAACATTTTTAATAGCTTTCGAGACAGGGCAGTGGAACATTTATGACATTCTTTTTTTATTTCTACATTTAAATTTGAACTGCGTTTTTTAAAATGGCGCAGGCCGTTTTAAAAAGAAATACGTGTATGACAGTTATGATATTTACAAATTACCTGCTAGGTACAGACATTTACTTTCACATTTCCTAGATTACGATTTATGGGCTCTTTAATTTAATAGACAAAAAGAAACGGTTACTTATCCTCCGGCGTACGTCAAAACATTTGACTAATGCGTGGTCTAATCTGCTAAAATATTTAGGTTTATTAACAGTCTGTTATTTCTCTCAGCAGGACAATAGACTTTCATTTGTTTCTGTCTAATATTATAAAGGTCTTGCTTTTTAAAAGACGTTTAACGGCTTTATGAACTAGAGTAGTATGCTGCTGCAATTTGGCAGACATCTTTCTCATTCAACTGTTTAAAGACCTTAGTAATTTTGTTATCGATTTATGAGACATAGCTTTATGAGATTGTCATGAAATTGCCATGTTTGGCAATTTGTCTTCTTCTTATTTTGTTACTCTGCGATGTTGGTATGTGCCGTCCTTAAACGTATATAACTCTCTCCGCAACAGATAGTATCTAAATGAAATACTATCTACTTCTTCTTGTTATTACAACTACTAGATTCCCTCTTGAGCTCTCTCATTATGAATATTATTCCACAAAATAACTTAAACAACATCTACATTAATGCCTATTACACTAAGAAAGATAACCATTTACAGTAATAGTAATATAATATAATTATATTATCAATTATTTATTTATAGCGGATAATAACGATATTGTTACAAGGAATAGTTTTATCAATGGCCAGTTATTTATTCTAGGTCAGCAAAATCAGTGAGGTCAGACGTAATGAATGCGATGGCCGAGGGGCGTAAACGGTGTGATGCAGGTCAATTGGACCTATTACTCATGGATAATATACTTTTTTATCCGTTCGGCTAACTTTTTCACGTGAATAAATGTGGTCAGACTCTTTGGCTGCAGATTAATTATGTAATTTTACTTGGGAATCGCAATATATTTTTTTTAAGTTTGATTAATGTCATTATTAATATTAGAGGGTAGCCTATTTAGCCTATTTATATTTATAAATAGGCTAAAACTATTCTAGGCTCAATTTAAACTGGTGACGTTCAGATCATTTGATATTATGCCAAAAAAAATCAAGCGCTGTTTATGATTGAAATAAAAAGCAAGACCCTTGTTTAGCTTTGAGTCCGTTAATTAGTAAAAGAACAGACCATTAAACTTCCAGACAACTCTATAGTCTATAGATACTTATATTAAGGTCAACTACGCTGTATAAAAAAAAACAACCGACTTGAGAACCTCCTCCTTTTTAAAGTCGGTTAATGAAAAAAGCGAGTGTGAAATAGCAATGTAGCAGTAAGTAGAACAATTTTTGTGACACAGGACTGAATACATTATAAATTTAAATAATTCAATCAAAATAATACACATTGTTTCACTTTAAGCTTCATAAAATATAAAAAATTTAAACAATGCACATTATTCGTAACAATACGCATCAAATGAACAAAAGGCCGCCTATAGCAAACAATTGAAAGCGACAAGTCACATGTGTATTACATTAGGACACGTGCAATGCACATTGCAATGACACTTGCACTGCCAAATGCAAAAAACGTTGGACAAATAACAAACAGGTAGCTTAAACTTAGTTTTATGGTTGAGAATGAATTCAACCACCATTTTTTGAACAATAAAATTATACTTATATTAATTCTGTAGTTAAAAAATAAAAATTTATAAACTTAAAACGTCACTATAAATGTCAAGATATTCAGTGCAAGTGGTCATGAGATTTTTGACCTTAAATTATTAATAAAGAATATTATATAATATATCTTGGGACAGCTCACACACGGCCATCTGATCCCAAACTAGGCAGAACCTGTACTATGGCAACCAGACAACTGATAAACTTACTTATATATTTCTAAATACATACATATTATAGATAAATTACACCCAGACAAATGATTATGCTCATCACACAAAGATTTGTCCTGAGTAGGAATCGAACCCACGACCTCCATTTTAGCAGTCAGGGTCACTAACCACTAGACCAACAGGCCAGTCAATTGATCCAAAGTAAAGGATTTACATACAAAACACTTAGTCATAAAACGAACATTATAATTTAATAACAAAATCACTTTCATCGCCTTTCTCTGGTGACAGAACTGATGGTTCAGTATAACGGGTACCTCGCATCAATCAATCGCTATGAAAAAGCAGTCAGCCTGTTAAATGGACAACTTTCGAGTTCCGTACAATCGTTTGTAGCGAACTAATCACCGCTCAAGGTTTAGAGCCCCTGGCCGCTTTCTGTGATGCTCTAAAGACTCGCCCACATCAATACGTAATAATTTTTATCAAAATGAAAGTTATAGTCTATCAATCTCGACGTAATTGTGGTAAGACTATAAATTTGAGTTGTCTATTGATTGATGCCTGTTATCTGTGGCGATAAATAATAGGTTGGTTGTTTTTTTGTTTTGACAGATAATTTTGTTGTGGGGCCAATAACGATCGTAATCGTTTTAATGCTAAATGGGCATTAATTAGACATTATGGAGATTTTAAATTGATGAGAAATAAACAAATAGTATAATAATTTACGAAAATAAAGCTTTTTCGGTTGCTTTCATTTCTCCTTCAATTTATTATTTCGTAAAGCATTTAAATTTAATATTTTAAAACATACATAATATATTATCGTTAAATAAACAAACACTCATCAATCATATTTCTCATAAAATTATCATTTTTTGTTTATTTCCAATGAGCTTTTTGTATGAATTTGCCTTTAATTGTTTTACTGAAACCAGTAAAGCGACTCTACCGTTCATTCACTCAGTCGATCTGGTTCTTTATTCCATTCACGTAAGTAGAAAGGCACAAAATAAATTCATTGAACATCAATTATGATGTTGTTTTTACACAAATATCCCACAGTTTTAATAGTGTTATAGAAATGACAACACTTAGCAGCTTTCAGGAAAAAATAATAACCAATTAGTAGAAAAATACGAGATTATAATGAAAATAATTAATAAACTAGCTACGCGCCCCAGCTTTGCACGGGTAGACCATTAATGAATATACACACAAACCTTCCTCTTGAATCACGCTATCCATTGGTGAAAACTATATGAAAATCCATTCAGTAGTTATAGAGTTTATCGCGATGAGACAGACAGACAGACAAACCGACGTGATGGGGGACTTTATTTTATAATACGTATTGATAATAGATATATATATAGAAAAATATACATAAAACTAAATGGTATGTAGGGATCGTTGGAACAGTATGGAAATATGTGGTCTTGTCTATGCCTCTTAAGTTTAACCCAAATGTTAGCTTATACGTTAGCGTTTTCATTACTGCCAGGCAGTTATAAATAACTAACGTCCTGCAAGAGCGTCGCACGGTTAATTTATTAACATTAAAAATCTTTGAATTTCTCGGCTTTTCTTTACCTTAATATGTATGTATTATACATAAAAACATTCTTCTTGAATCACTCTATCCATTGCTGAAGACTGAATTAAAATCCGTTGCGTACTTTAAAAGATCTAAAGAGCGACTTTGTTTAATACTATGTGAAGATAACGAAAATGTGAAAATCTAAGTTAGTATTCAACTTCTTAGGAGAACTGTATCATAGTCTACTCTGCAATAAATTCTAATCAAAGAATGCAAAAGCCCTACAAATCACTAACTACGCAGTATAATGGCGCAAACGTGTGATGCTAATACTAGTACATGTTTCCTACAAGTATCACGTCCAGGGCTTAAACCCGTCCAGCTCGTTTGCTCGTAAAGGACGACTGCCGACTGGTTCCCTAGGCAAGATCGATCCTGTTTTTAACAATCGTTGACGTCCTGTTGGCACACCTGCGAAAGATCTTTGACCCTGGTATTAGTGTTTTATCAACTGTGGAGCAGATGTTAATGAGATAGATAGGTTTGTGTCTTTCTGTATGAACTTAGACTTGGTTATGAGGGCTAAACAAGATGAATCAGTTGTAAAGTTTGACTGCACGGAAAGCTGGGTGGTATGAGTCACCACGCGGCATGAATTACCATTGTGCCTGACGTGACGCGGGGCTGATATCCACATGGGACAAGCATTTGTGTGATCCTCAAATACTGGTTCCTCTGAGTGTTCTTTGAACATCGGTAAATCATTACTTACCTATGCAAAATGTATCGGGCTTTTGTGCATTTTCAAGCTCTGTCGGTTAGCAATGCTAAATTTGCGAATGAATGTGACAAATCCTCACAAGTGCGCAAACTTTCGATTTTTTTTTCGATTTTAGCGCGCGGAAGACTAAAGCAGTAGATTAAACGCGCTACATAGATTACTATAAGATTTACTATGTAGTCCTTAGCTTGTTGAAATAGTCTTAAATAATAATATCTTAGGGCAATTCATGGCCCACTGATCCCAAACTAGGCAGCCTGTATTATGGCAACCAGGCCACTGATAAATTACTTATATATTTCTAAATACATACATATTATAAATAACGGGGTATTTTTATTCATTTCTCCAGTCTATTTTGTGATAATTAATATAATAATTTTAAATCGGAATTTTTGAATTATTAAATAAAATAAATATCTTACGTAACGCAATCCTCTTGATCTACATAACTATCGCAAAAAAGAAATACAAAAATGCGGTAGTATAATCATAATTAATCTATGTCAATATTTACTACTAACCGATAAATAACTAATTAATCTATAACATTAAAAAGTAAAACCAATGTCATGTCACAAAGTTGTAATTAATCAATTATATCGGATTTAATCAATTTCACTTTTTATTTTGCTATCGGTAAATGATCCAACACTTTAATATGTAATAAAAAGTCAATTAAGAAACTAGACAATTTACAGTAGTGACAATTTAGACGAACGTTGATTACTTTTTAATTTTATGGTAGCCATATTTGCTACTTATTAATGTCAATGACGAGCATTAAATAATAAACTCCTTAAAACAAGTTTTTATACTCAAATGAAGAAAGTTATTTGTGAATAAATTTACAAAAGTAATTAAATTTAATAAATAACATATCAAAGTTAAAACTAGTTTGATTTTAAGGCTACTTTTTATGACATCTCATAACTTGGCCTTAATGATTTCCTGGACTTTATTTTAAACAACGTATTTATGGCAAAACTACCGTTTAGATCAGATAGCAAGTATTTTCATCTAGGAAACTAGAACTAAACGACCTCTAATAAATAATGATAATTAAAAAGTTTCATATTAAAAAGTTTTAAATTCAAATTATCATAGTGACGAAAGAAAATAGAAATGAAGTATACCCCTTTTTGAATCCATAAAATACGACCTATTCTCAGACCTAACAAACATACACAAAAAACTAATAATAATCGGTCAAGCCGTATTGGAGGAGTTCGATAACAAACACTGTGACACGAGATTTTTATATATTAGAAGAAGCTGTTATAAATTGTAATTAATTAGTATTTTCTATTCAACTGTGGACGAACAAGTGAACCCTGTTAGTTTATTATCTTTGTTTAAAACAACTAGTAATAGCCACTTAAGAGCCTTTTAACATAAAATAAAACAATTTGAAATATTACTAATTAACATTTGTTTACAACGCAATAAAACGTGAGACCTACTGAGATCAAACCAACTCCTCACAACATGACCTTTTAAGTAAAACAAGGGAATTAACAGCTACCCAGAGATATAATTTATGTTACTCATAAATAGATACTAATAAACTTTAAATATAAAATATCGAAATTAATTTATTATTCGTAATTTGTCAATGTCAACCAAAATTTTGTCACAATCTTAATCTAATTTTAAACCATCATTTGTCAATTTTAATAAACAAAACATATATATTTTTAAATCCATTTTAAAATACAACAGCGTTACAAAGTCTTCCTTTCCTTGAACGCTTCTTAGATAAAATGTCAATTAAGTTTTTTATTCGTAAAACACCTCTCTTAAATTCTAACGTCTAATCCTATAAGATGACAGATAGGGCCATCCTCTAAACTACGGAATGTTAATGGTACATTTATCAAAGCCTTAATATGTACCATTACAGATTGAGGGTCTGAGGGAATTAATTTCAATTTATGGATTTATTTGGGAACATTATTCTGTAAATCACTGTACAGTTAACCACACGTTAGAAATAAGAATGGAAATCAACTTTACTGGAATGAAATTAAGGTTCAATCAATTTTATTCTTACTAAGTGGCGGTTGACTGTACTTACAATTTTATACACTTCGAAGGATTTATAATAGTGTTAGACAAATTGATAGTAGTCTAATATTTTATGAAAGTAACAACTTTAGGCGTTTTACACACGGTTTAGGTATAAAACTTTTAAAGTTGAAACCAATTTGTCTATGATTTATCTAGCATCGTTAGGCTGACTCTAACACCTTGACTAAAAATGTTTTCTATTCTGATATTCAATTGTTTTAGGCAAAGTTACTTTATTTTAGTTTGTAACCACCATTATTGCGTAATTAAAAACTAATTATTAATAAATTTAAGCTTTCTTTCCTCTTTTTATTTATTTTACTACCTACATAGTGGAATGTAGTCAGATTTCTTCGTCGTAAGTCGTAATCCAAAGGTTTCCGCATTGTATTATCATCAACATCATGTTATAGAGCTTCTGGTTACAAGCGACTGGTATTTTCCTTAGCAGCCTTTAGTAAAAGTTACATCCACGCAGGATTTAACATTGTCTAAAGGTAGTAGATACTATTTTGGTCGATAATGCGTGATAAAACTGAGTTATTCTGGTCCATATTACTGGTAACTTTATATATAGAGAATTATGAAGTAGCCTATCTTCATCAAAATTTTACATTGTTTTTTTACACCATTATAAGTTAATCTAAGGCACATTATGACGTCTCCGATTTACTAAGAGCTATCAAAAAACAAAAAAATCTTTAGAAATAAGCAGTATCATTGTACATCTGTTCTATTATGTGGTTTCTTACGATTTTGGGTGTGTACATAAATTATTAAATAAATAAATAAATCTTGATAACCCCATATAAATATAAAACTGAATTACAGTAAGCTTAGTTGTTTCCTATATTATTTCTTAACTCAAACACTCTCCGAAAATTTATAGCTCAGTAACTGATTTGAAGAATTTTTCCGATTCTCAAAAGCAACTCGAGCGCCCTCTATAACTTAATCGTAAAATTTCTCTATAAAACGTTTAAGCGCTTTCTATACATCGATTTACGTCCACACCCTTGGTAAAAGGAACTGTTAGTGGATAAATTACGGAAGGTTTGTAGTACTGGTATCATGTTATGGCTAAAGTCCGCTAAGTGACGATAAAAGGTCATTAAAAACCTCCGGACATGTAGACGACGATCAGACATCGATATTTGAATGGTGCAATTCATAAGAACACGAGCTGATTTAAGTATGGAATGTTGTTTGTCGTATAACTTGAAGTAGCAGGGTTAAGTTACACAGAAAAAGTACCTATTACTTATGTTGTTCATCTGCAACCATAAATTACCGCGACACAGGAAGTAATCCCCTTTTTTGTCCTCGGGTAATTCTCTGTCCTCGAGAAGACGGAGTGGGGTGCCGAACTCTACTGGCTAACACCACCGAAAAGCTTCAGTGTGGTATGCTCTTCATTAGCAAAAAATACAGTTCCAGGCATTTAAACATATTATGCCCATTTATTTTAAACAAAACGGTTTACTCACGTATATTCTCGGGATCGCTCGACTAGTTTCAGACTCAAAAGGAGTCCCTAATCATGATCGGACGCGGACTCGCGACACAATAATTATGAATACACCTCATGAAAGTTTATATACAAATATATGCCCATTTATATAATACCGTAGAAAAGGTTTGACTGTAGGAGCTAGAGTCACTAACAATTCTCCTTTACGGGAACGCTTTGATACAGGTTCTTCTGCCTAGCCTTTTCCCAAGCTATGTTGGTGTCGGCGTCCAGTGTTACCGTATTTTACTGGGTAACCTCCACAACCCATTTTATTGTAACATAGTATCGTATTGTTACTCTGGTTATCAGAATTGTAATGACTTAACGAGTGTGAAAACTGAAGGTATGACAGTGGGGACCACCGGCTTAACGTACTTTTCACGGTACGTAAGGGTCTCAGTATGTTCATAAATGGTTACCCATCCACAGACCAACCGCAGCTTAACCTTTTACAGCCAACAGATATTATACACTAGTGAGCAAGTCTTATTTTCATTGCCTAGCTTTATGGTTAAGACTAAAACAAAGGTTAAAATGACTAAGTCATTCGGGAGAATACTAGCAATTATCTGCATTAAACATTTACTACAGGATATCAACAGTTAAAGATCAGTACTGATAAGGTTATAATCAACACTTGTAATAACTAGTTGTAAGCTAGTAAAATAGATAGGAAGGACATCGTTGTACACCATAATAGCATTTAAGGCTACTATTTATTCACTTAGCCTAACCATTCAAAATCAAACTCACTGCTGCCCAATTTCCAAACTCATATATTTTTTTCATTTGATCTTCGTTGCCGAGTGGCTTACACACCGGTTTTCAAGCTATCGCTAGCTCGGAGGCTTCGGTTTCGATACCCGGACGGGTCAATGTAGAAAACTAATTTTGTACATTGTGTCGGATCTGGGTGTTTATACTTTTATAGTACCTTCGTTGTCTCTGATTCCGTAACACAAGTGCTTTTAGTTCTATTTAGTTTTAGTTTTACTTCGGGTTCAGAGCAATATATGTAATGTTGTCCACATTTATTTATTTATTATTTCCACAGGATTTTGACAATGATATGGACAATTGCATCGCTTTGACTTTATTTTTTCATACCACTTAAATACAGTCAACAAAGTATCATTCAAGGCAACAAAACAGCTGATCATCTAACACGTTAAGTGCTTATCGACATAAGGTTACAATTTCTCAAGGTAATGGTCACCATCTCACATGACTTGCGCCAAGACACCTCGCGACGTGGGAGTCAGGCCGGCTCGTCATACTACTTATACCGTAACAATTAGTAACTGTCGTTATTAACGAAATCACCCCTGTATAGAGTACGGGTAACGAATATTGGCATACAAACTCAAATACATTTATTTTTAACAACCGCTTTTGCACAGCCAACTATGAATGTATTATAAGACTTCACTCTTCCATATCTATCATTTAAAATTATTTTGTAACGTACATACCGTAGTGACATTTTAATAGGAAAAAAAAATCGAGAATTTTTACTGAACTTTAATTAAGTATTTGCTTAGAGGAATTCATTGTAATAACCAGTCTATATCTGATACTAGTGAAACAGTTAACAACTCTTACCCCCGAATACTCAAGCGCCACTAAACTTTAAGACGTTCTTAAATCCCTATCTGTCGCTACTTTACACCTTAAAGTAACAGAGACAGCACGAGACTTAACGGCGACTTAAAACTGAGTGACGTTTCAGTATTGAAAACTGTCCTAGCACTCCTAGCAGCGAAACAGGGTCTAATCACTTGATAAAAGTAAAGCATGCAATATAACCTACAATTACCGTATTATTAAAATACGGTAATTGTAGGCAATGCTAACAGTGACCGGTCAAGCGGTTCTGTTTCTTATGAATTGACGTAGTAATAATAAAAAACAAAAGTTTTTATACGTAAATAAGTATTTCCGCATACCTATAAATTGATTGATAGTGATCTTCGTATAGTTTTTGTGAATAAAACGTCATAAGTTATGAATTGACTTAATTTAAGTTCGGAATCTTGGTACCGCAATACTGAGGCTAAAATGTAGCTGGGCAGGACACTTGGCCAGACGAAGTGATGGCAGGTGAAGTAAGGCAGTGACCGAATGGTGGCCAAAGTTAGGCAAAAGAAGCGTCGGTCGTCCGGGGTCCCGAAAGATGGGTCGAATTTGGATGAGACTAGCATAGGACCGGAGAGAATGTCCCGTAAAAGGAGAGGCCTATTCCCAGCAGTGAAATGACAAATACTGTGGTTGATGATAATGATGAAATAACAAATTTTGTTAACTTTTAGCTTGGACCAAAAAATATTTTTTTATGTATGAATTATATATGCGTACTTCGGCCGATATTATGTATCGTCACCATACAAACATAGAAACTGGGTTGCAACCGGAGCGGCGATAATGCGCGTCGAGTGGGGCGATACGAGAAATGTGACCGACATTAACCACGCAACGCGTTATTATGTCATTTACATGTACTAACAGCACTGGTATCACGGTAGTCAATTAATGTGAAGACTTTAAAAGGTAGGTGAACCTCTTTATCAGAAAAATAAGTACACATGTCTGTATAAAACTGTTTGATAAACATCCTAATTAATTATTTGCTTGTATATACCTATAAATACGTATTAAAAGATTTAAAGAGTAGTAAAGGCGTATTTCTGATTCAACATTCGTACTAGAAAAAATGTCTCGCTCAGGCGGCTTCTTAGATACAAAACTGTAGTGACACGTGAATTTTGTCGAGCTATCAGTGTTGCCTTTGATCAATTTTATTTTAATTTAATTATATTCACCGGGGAAAAATAATAATCTCAAATCCATTCAATAGTTACGTTTCTTTTATATATGTATAATATTTATATTATGTACACAGTACGATGCCGAAAAATATTCATAAGGATTGCACAATCAAACAATAAAAAAAAAACTTAATACAGTCATCATATACGTCACACTTTTTGATAGTTAAAAAGTGTTTATAAACGTTTGCATATATAATTGATTTTTCTATTTGAACATAAAACTTAATATTATTATCCAAACAGCGAAAATATTTTTTTATTTGTGTATTATAAGCTCACAATCGTGACATCTTGAACACGACGAATTTAATAACCACATGTCTATCTCCAATACAAGCACACTATCAACTCTCATGTAAAAGTTTTCTCGAGAAAATGGCGACAAGGGATCAACGACCTCTCTGACGTAACGCCATCTTTCAGACGGCTTGGCGTCTGGGACGTTAGACGTCTTTCAACTGTTTTGTAATGATATGACAATGAACTTATGTAAGACTTGATACAATGATTGGCACGAGATTATTACGTGGTGTGTCTAGTTGCTCTAGTATTAGAAGTATTAACTTATTTAGAGCAATTTTTTTTTTATTGATATTTGTATGTTTGCCTCTAAAGTGCAGAAAAAAGTGATAAAATACAAATTAATATTAATTTAATCCTTGTGTACATTGTTTACATTGTGTACATTGTTGACATACCTTGTTTACAAACATACAAATCACTTGCACAAAGATCACAAACACTTAGAACAAGCATTTGTAACAAGCATTTGTGGATCACAGAAATGCTTGTCCCATGCGGGGATCGAAGCCGCTGCACGTCACGCACAGTGGTAATTGGTGTGGTGACCTATACCACTCGGCTATCCGCGCAGTCAAATTATTAGTTAATACATTGATTTTTGGTTATAATTAAATTCTATTTTACGTTATATGCTTATTATTATAAATTGAACAAAATGTATTAATTTAATAATGATAGTAAAGCTCCTTTTTTTTAATCAGTATAATATGTACACCGACGTTTAATATTTTTCTTCCATTAAAATATTTACAGATGTATCATATCTCTTATTTTGCTCATGAACTCTCCAGTGTTTAATTTATTCTCAGACAAATAGTCAAGCGCATAATGTTCAATACATTCACGTGAACTATATACAAGTACGTAACAATTATGACATAACAAAAAAGGTTACATCACAGTCCTCTGTATACCGACAGTCATTATTATTTCGTAATTATTCGAGATAGGTTTTAATCTGTGCTCTTAATAACTGGAAGTCGATGCATAAGTGGCTATTAATACAGCTGTAAATATACCTAACCTTTATATATTGTTTCTAATAATAATTTACCGACATGACAATCAAGGACAAGGCAAAAATAATATACATGGAAGAAAAGAAGAAATTCAGTTGAGGTACCTCTGATAATAATTCTTAATATCGTTATTAAATATTGATTGAAAACAACGGTAGCAAATGTTTTTTTTAGAAAAACACTGAGAATAACAAAAAAGACGTTTAATATTTATAAAAAATACCACTTCATTTAAATTAATATTATCGCTGTTCATTTATTTTTACCTTAGGCTTTATGGCCTTATTAATAAAAATCTCAACACAGATTAGAAACTGTAGTGCTATTCTGTAAATAACCATTTCGATATCGAGCTTCACCTGAGTGACTAAGCTCACTTCGAAAGCGAAATCACTTGACCTTGTTTTGGAATTCTGTAAACATTTGGTACGCACTTGCGAAGTGAAGTGAGTGTCGAATCGAAGAGCGGTAATCTGGCGCTGTGTTCGTTTTATCGATATTCTTTTCATATGACTTTAATTTAAAATATGTGCATGAACTTTGCACAAGTTCGGTATATAAATTCCATAAATGCATCAAATGTACGATATTTGATAAATAAATATTTCTTTTTGTTAAAATAAAGAAATAAAACATTTACTTTGGCTGAATGTTGTGAGATTCGTGTCTCGAAAAAAAAAAGTTCAAGTTTGTTTACACGCCGGTTGACGTTTAGAAGTGAGAAGTGGTTTTTTGTTTTGGTGTTTTATTTGATAAAATAGCAACTAAATCATGAAGTAAGTATAATTTTGTCATTTCTATTAGATTTTATGATAAGCTAAGTATGTTGTAAATATGTAATAGTTTTGTTTTAGTTATAGCCCTGTAGAAAGAGCGGCTCACCCTTCAACTGCCCAAATTCACGAACTATTAAATTTTTTGGAGAAGAATCCAAGCCTTGCAAAAGGTTTTTCAAAAGTTCCTAGTGCAAGGGACACAGCCCGTAAAAGCTGGGAGAAACTGGCATTTCATACATTAAGTATTATTAGGAATAATTATATATTATTTAAAGTACCATTTCTTATTGTTCTAGCAACAACAAGACGTCGTCATAGTCGTGCGTCACCTCCATCACAACGGCGATCGCGATTCACAAGTTTTTCGGAGCGGTTTTTGGCGATTGAAGAACAAAAACTCGAAATTAATCGCCGAAATTCAGAGCTTTTCGAAAGGCTTGTGAATGAAACAGTGAAGAAACTTGGAGAAGGGTTACAATTATTATCCGAAACATTGAAAAAATATCAATATTAAGATTTATTATTATATTTATATTTATATTATATATTTTTGTATTATAATGTTTATTAATTAATATTAGATCGTGCTCGCCATAGCATATTAATCAATTCTTGTCGACTAGACTGTCCTATTACGGCCTCTTGCGATACAGTTTCATTTCTAGCCCCAGCTTGTGTATGGACGACTGCGTGGAAACGTAACTCCTCTTGATTGTCGTAGTCGTGCAAGGTAGGAGCCGGTAGCCCTACGCGATTACAAATGTTGTGTAACACACAACAATTTTTGCAACCACATTAGGGTGGTAATGTAGTACTCTGTGTACCAAAAGACATCTAAACCTCCCCTTTAGCCTGCCTATAGCTCTCTCTACGGTATTACGCGCTGTGGCATGGAGTTTGTTGTAGTGTGCAGCAGGTGTACCCTCTTCTACATTAGGCACAGGGACCATCAGATTATGCACGTTGTGCATACCCAGAATCCCCTGAAAAAAACAAAAAACTTACTAAAATGTACTATAACGATTAAAGTATTTATATATTGGTTATATATATTACTGGTTTTACCCATGTAAATATTGAGATTATAATATTATTACCTAGGAGAGAAGTTTAAAATTTTTACTTTAAAAAATTTATTTTGAAGAATAGTCTGCTTGTGAACAAACTATATTTGTAAAATATACTTGTAAATTTACAAAAGTATTTATCAAAATTGCTCTACAACTACAAGTGATGGTGTACCTAATAGAAATGGTGTGCTCACCTAGCAAATGTACAGTTTCACCGGCATTCACTAAGCCCTCAAGGTATGATGCTATGATTAAAAATAAAGCTATCATTTGTTGCTCCCCCATAGGTTGCATCAACAAGCAATATATTTAAGTCTGCATCTGTAATCTACAAAACAAAAATTACATTACGTATATTTTGAGTTAGCTACCTTTGTTTCCATATCTACAAAAAGAATTGTACTAGATATTATTACAAATCTTACTAATTGGATATTTCTTGCATGATTTCCTTTACGACAGTAATATCGCTCTTCATTTTCTGATGGCCTTACAATGGTAACATAGGTACCATCAATACATCCTATCACCCCAGGAATTTTGTATTTCTCGAAGAATCTGTAATGTTATATACCTACCTATTATTTGTAAATGTTTCAAACTTATTGCTAGGTAGGTTTACCATTAAAAAAATATTAATTTAATTTGTTTTTGTAAACTTAGCCTAAATTGTAAATCCATAATTGCTGTTATAGTAGTATAATAAATGTGTATATAGTAGTATTTTTAAGAGCTGTGGATTTTGTGATTAATAAATAAATATAATACATATACCGACCTTTCCTTTAGTTTGAGCCTCTCCACAGAATTCTGTGGAAATCTTATGTATTTCCTAACAACATTAGGGTGATTTAAGGTATCAACCACCTCGCGAACACATCGGGAGACAGATGGTTGTGATAGATATGTGTTCACATTCTTTCCACAAATTCTCTGATAACTACCGCTGGCCAAGAATGACAGGGCACATAATAACTGAAATAGAATTACAATTTGTAAGAAAAAAGCTTTTGGAAAGTTCTAAATTAATAGTGTACGTACCTACACGTAAAAAAATATTTACCTTAGTTTTGATAGACAATCCGCGTCCTCGCCGGCGTGGATTTTTCATAAAACGTTTAATGTCTTGTAACACATTATCTATCAATTCTTCAGACAAACGATAATTTTCAACAAAGTCTTTGTGCCTATTAACTATTTGAAATTTGCGAATTTCACCAGCTTGACGACGACTATCATATATATCTATGGAATGTGCTTCTTCTAATAAACTCTCTAAAAAAAACCAACGAGCCATAACTATCGAACTATTATAATTTTTAATACTATAACCCATACATTAACCGTGAAGTAATGAGTTAAAATGAACTCGCATCCAATCTCGATAGCCTCCTAGACCACTTTAAAAATGACAAGTGAATTCGTTGTTCGAAGTGTCGAGTTTCGATAAGTGAAGCGGTAAATCCCCTTACAGAATACCAAACTCATACTAATAATGTCAACAATCTCACGCAACACGGTTCGTCTCGTCGCCACACTCGCAAGTGTAGCGCCACCGGCACTGTCGAGATTTAGAGAATACGAATTTGATATCTCACCGCGGATTCCGCTGTCGAGACACGAAAATGTTGTTACAGAATAGCATTACGGTTTAGCAGATTCTAAAGTCATTTTTGCTATAGAATTTGAATTTAGAATCTATTAATCCATTGCTAAACACTGTCGTGATTTTATTAATAAGGCCATAAGATTTTAGAATACATTTTAAAATTCAAATTTAAAATCAAATTGTTCAGTTCTTTGTACATTAATGCAGTTGCCCGTAAACGTTTTACTACATAAAAAATAAAATAGCACTTTATTGCTACTTAGATATTATAAGTAGGTAGCTGTTTATAGTGTTTATGCATGCATTAACATCACGGGGTCATAGCCCTCGGACATTGTCAACGGTCTACATGACGATGACGTGTCAGACAGATTATTAATAGTAAATCAACTACAAATGGCACCTATTATGTAGCAATTATTTATGATCTACAATGTAACTTTAATGACACAACATTGTCGTATCGCAATTTAATTAAGTTCAAAATTTTATTGATTTAATTCTTAATTAAAAATTTTGTTTATTCATTTCTACAATGTTTTTGAAAGATAAAAAATAGGCGCATATTTTTATAATTAGTTGAGCATGTTTGATATCCAAACAGACCACACAGTAGGACTCATTATCATTAAACGTTCTTTGTTATCAATAATAATTATAATTTGATAATTTCACTGACAATTTTGCATAAACAAAGTACATACATATCAATCGAAACCTGCCTACTTAAATAATTAAGCTCCAGTGCCTACTAATTAAGTTGCGATTATGGAAGATAAAATTTACATTTCAAACCACTTCGTATAAGAAATGCGCGTAAAGAGTGTGAAAAGGTCATCTTAAAATGAGGTTGGATATAACTTCTAAGCCTAGAAATATGTTTATACAGCTTTTGCAACTAGCAACACCGAAACTTGCAGCAACAGTGCAACGAACCGCAATGCGCATGCGCACCGGATATTACTCACGCGATAATGCATCCTAATGATAATGTCTACCGCTATCACGGATTACAAACTCTTTGTTACTTAACTGCTATCATCCTACTATCATAGACCTTCCCCGATAAGTTCGCACCGAACCTCATTCTGTGGTTGCAAGCGGAAACTTAAAATTCGAACAAGAAGTTCCTTTTTTCTTTCTTTAGATGCGCTGCAAAAGTCTAATGGCTTTTAGGAATGTTGTAATTTGTGCCTAAAAAGTAGACACGCTAATGTAGTTTTTTTTTTACAGTATTCTAATTACAAACTCTGTTGCCTAACATAGTTCTTCCCTGATAAGCACAACGAACCTCATTCTGTGATCGCAGGCGGAAATTTGAAATTCGAACAATGCCATATTTTTCTTTAAAAAAATCTCATCGCGATGTTATGAACTCTGGATGGTATAAGACAATAGAGTTGTCAACTATCACATGAGACTAATATCTGTCGATGAAATGTGGATTTGTTATAATCTTTGCCAATAATAAATGGCTTATGTATCTGTTATATAAAGTTAAGTTCGTTTCCTTTCATGTAGTAACAAAGTATGAAATAAATGTAATCGTCTATGAATGTAAGTTATCAATGTTTTGAATAGTATGAAAAAAATGTAATAAAGTGTGTCATATATTTAAATAAAACTACATTTAAACTAATTCTGTCGCGGTTTTATTTAGATTTTAGCTTCCTAAATAAACCACGATGGAATCCGTTTAAAAAGTAGTTTTATTTCAATGTCTAACATTCGCATATACCTCAGAAAGAATTATGTACAATATATTTTATACAATAACTGTATACTCGTACTATCAGTCCATCCATACGTCACCAAATTCTTAATACTCATAACATAAATTAAAGTTACAATGACCCAATTATCATGATACGGTCGGCTGCTGTTATAAAAAATAGTCCGACGATGACCTAATATGTAATAGCAATTTGTTTATCAATTAGGCAAAACAAAGGCAACAAGTAACTCATTACAGAATAATGTGTCATATCTAAATCTTTTAACGTTGAATCATAGTTTATCGCGAACAACTGCTTATTGAGGTCCGCAGATGAAGATAACACACAGACCGGCCCTTTGTTTGTTTTATTCAATTAGATTAAATAAACAATTGTTTTCGACAAACTATGAATGTTTCGACAAAATGTGACACTGACAGCCACGCGTAGTATTAGCGTTGGGCCAGGAAACGAGCGGCGAATAAGAATAAGCGTCTTTTTCCAAGTTTTTCATAGTTGTACCCGAGATATAATTTTGAATTTATGAAAGTTCAGACATCAATTTTATTCCACAAATAAAAAATATCTGGCGTTGGAAAAATCCACCGAAGTCGTGTAGAATTTATAGAATGGTAGAAAATAATATACTAGATACGTTAGCGTTACATACTAAATTATTATGATAATATCTACTTTAATGCAGCATTTTTACTTCAAGCAGTTTAATGTTAGGTATATATTTTATGCCTAGTCATCATAACAAAAATATTTATTTTACGTTTAGAAAATTGTCTAAAATCATGTAATTTTCGTATGAACAGAAAAACGATTTTCTCATTTTAAGTTCCGTGCGAAAGCTTTATGTGTTCTGACCAGTTGCATCGCGGTTTTCGTGGCCGAAAAATAAAAGATAAACAATAATTTATCTGTCAAAAAACTTGAGTATACGACAGGATGCCGCGGACAAAGGGAAGGCTGTAAATGAATAATAAAGGGACGGAAGCGCGTCAACCTTTCTCATTGTTCGATTCCGACGCACGACCGACCATACAGTTTAATGTCTCTATTTTTGACTATCGCGATCAAATTGTAGTATTCATAAGTAGTTGTACCGATATTGTACACACCAAAATATTTAAGAGACAAAAGACACTCGGTTCTTTTTTAATTAGCGACTTGTGGCGGTAAATTTGCATGGTGAACCGAAATAACCCATATAATTATTAAGCAATGTTGGTTATGCATCATCTGGTGCATTTTTTTGGTTTTGATGACGTGGTGAAAATCTAATGACTCTAACCGACGCCGAGGGTGGGACGTGAGGATATGTCGGATTTGCACCGACTAAAAACACCCCGGTTTCGTCCTTGCCTTTGCTGGAGCAGCGGGTTCATAAAAGCATGATCGGCGTAGCACAAGAGTTTAAATTGTTTCACTTTATTAACTTTCACTATTATATAACCTATTTATTATCAAATCAAGTTTCTATACAGTTTTGTGGTTAAACTTTAAAGTGAGTTCTGACGGAGTTTAATAAAAAAACAAATCCGACATCGTCGTAATAAAATATGACCAAACAACGTTTGCCAGGTCAGCTAGTAGTTCACTATAATTATTATCGTAGGACTTTTACAAAATGATAACTTCAGACAGGCTTTTTCTATATCAATGTTCTAGTCAGATTTTTTAAACTTGACCGATTTTTATAAAAAGAATGGGGAATACCCGGGATAACCTGACAAAGCAAAATGTTTGCTTAACCAACAGTTATTACAAAAACAATTTTTTGTTTACATATTACGAAACGTACCTATTATTTCTTTGAAATCGCCGACCTCTAGCAATAATCATTATGTTGCTTAAACAAAAACTTAAATATACATAATTCGTGTATTTAACATTTTTAATATGTATACAACCAACATTTACATAGTATTATTGTGAAGAATGTCGTCGTAATCCGATCGCATCGTTTCCTTTGAACGGGAAATTGAAACCGGGCCATTCTGTGTATTGAAGTAATGCTTTCTCTAAACTAATATTAGTGTGGCGTCACGTACAATACGCCATTTAAAAATCATGCTCGTGTAAGCTTATTATATAAAAAGATTAAATACAAGTTGTTTTTAGACTAGAGTCAAAGAGCTGCACGGCTATGAACATGTAGGTCAACTAAAAAGTATTTACTTTTAAAAAGAGCTGATCTAAAATATATGCAGCTAAAATCCAGTGAGACTGGAAGCTGATCCTAACATGGTTTGGTGAAAGGCTAGGAAAAAGAAACAAAAGAGAGTATACGTCAAACTATTAGCTGGAGAAGATAACTAGATACTCGTAATTTTTTTCTTTTTTTTTTTAACGTTTCCAGCTCTAGAGAATGCCTGTATTGCGGGAGGTTTCACCAGCAATTTTAGATACACAAATGCTTGTCGCATGCCGGGATGTAACCCGCAGCACGTCGCGGGCAGTGGGAATTGGCGTGCTGGCCTATACCACTCGGTTATCCGTGGAGTCAAAATTGAATTGATTAAAAGAATTTCAAAGATACCTATACTCTTAAGAACAATAAAAAACACTTAGGTTTTTTTTTGTAAATACCAACTAACGCTCTATTCATCAAACCTTTTGTTTATATACTATGGTAGCAGGCAATTACTGCTACAACCTGTATGTTTTTAATCCCAGCTTTTATAGAATATTTTTTTCTTTTTTATTTAAAAAACAGTCAATCAAATTTAGCCTAGTCATCACACTTCACGAGAACGCAGAGAGAGTCGGATGGAACAAACATTTCAATTCTCGTTAACACTTTGTATTATGTAGGAATATAGGTATCATTGTTTGTTAAGTGCTTATAAAGACCACTTAACTGATTATTTTGATGTCAATTAGTGGTTTAATGTACGTACAGCCTAACTCTTACCAAAACCTCTTTACTCTCGTAGAGTTTTTAGGCTGACGCTAAAAAAATATGAATTGTTTTATATGTATCGTTGTCATTTGTCTACTTAAGTTTAGTTCATAAGTGATATATATGACAAATTTAAACTTACCTAATCTATATATATATAATAAATTTCTATTTCCCTTGGTCATTGCATCACACGTGAACGGATGGAACAATTTCGCAATTATTTTTTTTTGTTGTGTTATTATTGTCCGAAGGAAAAAAAAATGTTTTTAAAATCTCACATCACCCGTGCGAAGCCGGAGCAGGTAACTAGTTAACATATAATTAAAAAAACCGGACAAGTTCGAGTCTGAATCGCGCAACGAGGTTTCCGTACAAATATTGTTTATCTCCACGGCTTATGTCATCAAATCATCAAATAAATAATCTCCGAAAACAAACTTAACTTTGAAGTTAAAAAATGTTCTCTCTTTCATTTATTTATGTCACTATCAAATTTCTAACTGCAAAAGTGTATAATCGCAAAAAAAAGATGTTTTTGATCATTATTTAAAATAATAATAAACCAAGCTAAATCATCTTCGTAAATAAATAAAAACAAAACTACTTTCACTTACTTATAATTCTAATTTGTTTCTTATCCAATACAAACAAAGAGGCTTATTATACCCGGGTGGTCCACCCATTATGTTAGCAGCCACGACAGCCACTTTTTATAACCCCACACTAATCTGATTAACAATAAATAATAAAATAATATTGTGTCCACATTTGGTCTCATAAAATATTCTAAGAGCGTGGCTCTGCATTCAGTATCCTAACAGGATACAAAATATATTGTTTTGAACTAGATTTAAATAGTCCTAAATGAAATTAATCACAGTTGGTGAGCATAAAGTCTAAAATCAATAAATATGGTTATGGATTGTAATGGGATTCATTTAAATTATTGATAGGTGTTTTAGGTAAGGTTGTGGTGGCCTGGTGGATCAATGGACGGAAATGTGTGCACAAGGTTGTAGGTTCGAACCCAATACAGGCAAGTGACTTTTTCAAAGTTATACATACTTTCTTAATTATTCTAAGACATCATTGATAATCGGTGAAGGAAAACATCGTGAGGAAATCTGGTTTCCAAAAATCGGAATCTGAAATCGCAGCAGTGGTACATTTATAGGCTGGTATTATTATTATTTTATTCGGTCAATAATAGGTATTTGTCCATTTGAATAAGATTTTGGGGAGAGATACTTCCTAGATGGGATCAGACTGATAAATTATAAAACGTGTAGATTGTAAAAGGAATATAAGTACTAAGTATGTTATCTAAGACAGATTGAATTATTTTGATGTCTTCAGAAGACAGAGTACGTACTACCTAACGTTTATAACAAGCAAGTAGGTACGTACTAAAGCCAAACAAGCCTAAAAAGGTAATCCCTAGAACTTAAAGATATCTCTCACAGTATAAAATAAATTATTAAAAATAAATTATTTGATATCAAATGAGAATTTAGAGGCTCCGGGGCAAATGAGGACCATTAATTTACGTTATAGACTCTATTACTCTATAGATCTAGGTCCAAAGGCTGACTAACGGGAGTATCAAGAAATGAGAATGTTATTAAAGTCACATAATTTACCTGAATAGTATTCATAAACTTTAACTATAAAAGGTGGAATACTTTTAAATTAAGATCGGTTAAAAACAAAAAGAAAAAATTAAAAAAAAATTAAATGTTTTATTTTTTTACCCAATAATCACTTTACTACGTTGTATTAAAGGCAGGCATCTGCTAGGCGTCAACATATATACCTATCTGCTTATCTTTATAACAAACTTAACAATACCCTCAACCTAAATCCCCTAACAAAATACCAATTAAAAAAGAAAATCAAGATCTGGCTATTGACAATGGACTATACAGAAACAGAAAATGTACTTACACCGATATAAAATATAAAAGGAACATCTGCACCTAGTACAAGACACACACACACTCACACACACATACACACACACATACACACACACACACACACAACACACACACACACTCATTACACACTTAACATAACAAAATGTAGTAATATTACACTGTAACAATCAGTTAATTTGTTGTAATTGTTTTTTCTTTTATTAATATTTTTCTCATATCTGTAAGAATAATTATCTAAAACTGTAATCTTTAGTTATTATCAATGCATCTTTGTTGCCTAAATTGTGTCATTTCTGGAAGAAGTCACTGACTCCTGAAACACAGGTATTAACCTAGCTCTGGGGTCAGGGTTTCACTTATAGCTGTAATATTTTCTTGTCAATAAAGAATTATTATTATTAAAAATTTCCTAACAAAAATCGAAACCAAAAATCTTAAAAGTAAGCAAACTGCAAAATTGTGTAATAGAGCCATTTTATTTAAACATGATCACATAAAAATAATAAAACAATTATCATAATTTGACAGTCAATAAAAATAAATGATGCTAAACAAAAATTAAATTACGAGACATGAGTTTTATTGGTCGAAATCGCATAGAATTTGATCTATTGCTGCGACTGGCGTGTTAGAATGAATAATATCTTAACGCGTATTCGCCAAAGGGGGCTAGTAGTAGAATAGGAACACCCATAGTTTAGCGCGAACTCGTTAACATGTAACGTTTAAATTATAGCTCAAAGGCCAATTAATAAAAAAATGCCTACAGGTGTTACATACGGGCGAAAAAGCCGTAACTTAAAAATAATTGACTGTAATAGATCACTAAGATTCGCGGTCAGTACAAATTCTAATAAATACTATAACTGTTAATAGTAAGGGCAATGAACTCCTCGACAATTTATTTAACGAAGTAACCGACACCGACTTTACTTAAACCTTTATTATTCAAGTGTATGTCACCGGAAGATTGTGAGCATTGCTAGTTCATAATATGTCTAGGAATATTGTAAACTGTTGGCAAATTATGAACTACCTACTATGCCCTTATTATAAATAAATAAATGTGGACAACATCACATACATTGCTCCGAACCCAAAGTAGGTAGCTAAAGCACTTGTGTTATGGAATCAGAGACAACGACGATACCGCGAACACCCATACCCGAGACAATGTAGCAAAGTGGCAAAGTTTTTCTACATTGCCCAGTCCGGGGATCGAACCTGGGACCTCAGAGCTAGCAACACCTTAAAAACCGGTGTGTACGCCACTCGATCACGGGGGTCGTCGCCTTATGGGTTATAATTTTATTATTATTGTAATTGCGCACACCGATTCGGTCAAGTAAGGTTGTAAAGTTGTAGGTTGGTTATAATAAAAACCCCATCTTCAATTTTGAGTTAGTTTTCTTTAGACCTCACGTATACTAGAATATAAACACAATTAATAATTTGTCAACAGTTCATAATTCTCCAAGAATTTTTATACATAAATAAGCAATTTTCATAATCATTCGGTAACATATACATAATGTATTCAAGTTGTTTATCATTGTTAGCAGTTGCAGGTACAATGTGTACATGTACAATACACTAATGATCCTCAAAGGGTTAATGGAGTCACTACAGGTATAATACTAACAAATGCAGACGTGCACAATACCTTTTGATCTAATTAAGCTACAACGAATGACAACTCTGTAGTTTCGCATCGAATAATAGGATTGGCCCAAAAGAAATTTAAACGGTCCAAAACAATTTAAAAAATCAGCAACGTATCTTCAAGACAAGGCTTTGAAACTGTTCATAGGTAGTGGTGATCACATATCCTGTGGTATCTGGGATGGCGAGTTCAGCAGTTTACCACAAATAGGATATTTGTGAAATAAGGTAGCCTTTTAGATAGAAATAAAACCACTTTTAATGCAGAATACAATTACTAACGCCATCTACATTTTATGACAATGAAGATTTAAGAAAGTTGACGTGGAAAGCATAAGTAATTGCATAATTAATGCACGTTAATCAGAAAAAAGAGTAAGAATTTTTGAGACAGCTACCTTTCACACGATTCTTCCAGTATGTTACAAAGAAAGCTTATCTTTGGAAAATGAATACTATAAGACTGAAGAGTTGGTTTGTTTAAACACGCTAATCTCTGAAACTACTTGTCTAATTCTAAAAAATCTTTTTCTATTTAATAGCCAAATCCTCGACTAAGGTACCTATTGTATATACGCCATTTAACGTCACTTTAATTGCCTTAGTAGAAAAGCAAGACGAGTGAAACTATCAGGCACATAACTTATATTTATAGGTACTAAATAAGCCATCATAATCTGGTCTTGTTGTTCAACGTAATCTAAGCTAAGATCTTTAAATATGCATTTACAGACTGCAATTTTGTTTGTTGCTGATTGATAAATGATTGCTTCACTCATTTTAGAATTTTAACCGCTACCATCAATATAAGCCAGTTTGCAAATTAGTTACATAAGGTAAAAGCTACATAGAATACTGGATGCTGAGTAAAAGATAATTGCATTTAACGCATGTTCCAAAATTGATTAGACTTCTCGTCGACGTAGATAACGAGCTTCTAAATATTTGCTTATGTAATCTAAAGTTCCTAAGTAGTACCAAGTCTGATTTTATGTAAGTTAGGAATACGTTCTTTTGTGTTTACTATTTTTACCCGACTGGGAAGCGTTGTTTTTAGCGCGTGTCTAGTATGTTTTTATCTATATTTCTGTCTTAATTACCTCGATTTTCAAACAGCTTGATGGTTTTCAATAGATTCGTTTCAATAAATCATCGAGTTTAAAAAAAATATCTACAATGGCTAGATTTTGACGATAATATACTTTTTTTAAGTAAGTTTTTAAAATAAAGGGTTTTTTTTATAAATGGTTTACAAAAATATTTGCAACTTATATGTTTAAATGTTATGTGGGATGAGAAATACTAATAAAAAAATAAATAATTATTATTTTTAACCTTATTAAACATTAGGATCTCTTAATGTTTCTTATCAGGGCAGTCGGGTTTTTATATTTTTACTAATACAACTTGTTAATTAAATGTGCAGTTGCATGCCCGTTAATATAATCGTTGTTTATATAATAATTTAACAAAATATTACCATTCCAGTTTCAATGGAATGCTAGGCCACGAAATTTCACCTAAAAGCTTTGTTTAAAATAGTCACATAACAGACGCACCGCTAAAACAACCTCACAGAAACAATATAAGCAGAATCCTAGAAAACATTTAAATGCACTTCTGTTTATACAAGCAATCAAAACAAGCGACTTCGCATAGGTATAAGTAGTAAGTGGTTTTGTTCCGCAAATCTGTGGGTAAACAAATAGGCAGTAACAGGAAATCTGCGTAAATACTCGATACACGTGGATACAGCTAGGGTCATAGAGTTCACTTCATATTTACCAAACATGCAGCCAGGATGCGCGCGCGCCTTTACTTGTAATATCAAGCGCAGAAGTGGAAACAAACGGTATTATTTTTATTTATTTTTTAGTTTAAGGGTAAACGCTTGTCTTTATTTCTACTTAAAAAAAGCATTCATATAAATTTAGAATTTTATTCTTATTGTAAATTTAATTAAATGACGTATTTTATTCTTATTTTATTTATATTATTATTTTATTTTTGTCATTATTGTATAATCACAAAACAGCATAGAAAACAAGGGATATAACAAGATTTATAAACAAACTATGTAGGTAGGTACGCCTAAGTAAAACAACCAAAAGGAATTATTGAATAGTCATGCTGATATTAATTCAGATTATATTATTCCGAGTATAACAACCACGGAACGCACAGAACTTTGAATTTTAAACACTTAATTCATGTGAACTTAGTGAAGAAATTTAATGTAACATTTTTTATGATAATCTCAAGAAACAAGTTAACAACAAGTACAGCTATCAATCCGAACCTCGAAAGTTCCAGTAAGCAATGTTTACAAAGAGAAGCTTTTGTATACAGTAAACTGCATATCTTATTGACCGTCGCGTTCGTCAGTACCCCCGCCATTCATTGTATTCTATACTGATTAGCGTTCACGCACCAGCAACAGCGCGTGCGCATAGCGCTCGATATAAAAATAAATTAAGCTATTAGACTCTCACTCCCACATCACCATACGTGTTAGTTTCATAATTGTTTAGTAATGTATATATGAGTTAGAAAGAAAGTTTAAGAAAGATTTTTGAAAAAAAATGAGCCTAAAAAACAGGTAGTGACTGACTGAAACGCTCTTTAACTTTAAGACGATCTTAAACGTCTATCTGACGCTACTTTGCACCTTAAAGTGACAGAGACAGCACGAGACTTAACGGTGACTTAAAACTGATCGGCCATAAGACTTTATTTTTAAGAGACACAATAGAAATTTGATTTAGAGATCAGAAAAAAAAATACTAAAAAATATTGTTACATAAGCATGTACACCTAATATATAGCAGATATTATCTAGATACCAATACCAGTGTTATTAAAATACATACTTCGTATTAACATAAAACAAAACGTTAGTTCGCTGAAGTTTAATGACCAGTATAGAAATTTGTTACTGCCCCTTAATTGGCTTGTATGAAAGTCGGTATGTACGATAAGTGAGAGCAAAAACTATTACACAGACTTTACAGCTCAATATAATACGTATAATACTAGGCGTAACTATAATTGGTAAAGTTTAAGTTCTATTTGTAAACCTAAACTAAACGTGGAGAATAGAGTCGATCTCTGTCCAAAAGAAAAGTTTTTATCAAAACAGGCTTAAAGGTGGATTACATTTTTCATTTAAATTTTATAAATTAAATCGAATAGTATTTAAACAGGCTTTTTTACTTTAAACTAGCTATGTACCGGGGTTTCACCCGCGTAAGTTTCCGTTCCCGTACCTATAACACCTTTTTTTGTGTTTTTTTTTTAATGTTTTTATAGTGATATTTCCTATTCAGGGTAGAAAGAAATCCTACAAATCAAAGATCATGATAATCGGTCCACCCCTTTTTAAGTTTTAAATAGTGTTACTAACCCGCTTTTGTTTTATTGTATATGTATGTATATAGATGTATACATAGATGATATACAAACACATGTTTAACATTGACAACCAGATAATGAAGCTTTTAAGATTCGAAAAGTCAATAAACCGTTGTAACAAATGCGTAAAGAAGAAAAAAACATTTTAACAGAATGTTCTGTACAGAAACAAGCATATGATATCAAAAAGCTTTTAAAAAAATTGGACAGACCAATAATTTGACTAAAAAGCAAAAAATTCAATTTTATAATTTAATTTAAAAAAACAAAACATTAATTTAACGCACTGATAATACCTACATGAGATTTTTAACCAACTTTCTTTTACATACTGTATTGTAAAGTCATCGAACTTTTAACAACTTCGTTAGGTCACTGGATTAACTGCTTGCATAATTTTAACTTTCTCTTAAAACATATTAAATGATTCGCAAATCTAGATAGTGGGCATGTCAGTAAACTAAATTATACTTGAGAGTTGCCTTGTTAAAATTATACAGGGTGTTACCGCAATATTATATCTACCCAAAAGGGGTGAAGAGTAAATCTGGTATAGAGTCAGTTTTCTAAATTTAATATTTAATGAAAGATTTGATATTCAATTTTTTGCATCATTTATTCGACACTAACAAATCATAACCAGACCGCTGAAGCGATGTATCTTAACATTTAGCGAGTGTCGTAATCAGATATTGACCCTTGTAGTAGGGTGAGACATTTGTTATGATTTATAATGTCGATGTAATAAATTAGATATCAATTGTTTAAATTAGCTTAAATTTACAGTTTTTGAAGTAAAACTTCTTTAGGCGCGACTAGGGAGTAACTCAGATTTTTTTTTCTGACGGAAGTAACGCTTACTATAGTCTGTGTAGTTTCCGCCATTTAAAAATAATAATTCTGATTGGTTGTAAGTATATGTCATATACTACACGCTTCTTGACTTATACGCCAGCTAGTGGCAAATATCATAATCAATTAGGATTATTTATTTTCAAATTGTCAAACGGATCAATTGTGAATAGCAAAGTGAATGAAAAATTCAACAGTTTTAAAAACATTATTTTAAATTGCAAAATTTTTTGAAAATCTCTAAATATACTTGTTTATTTATTACTTTTAAAATAAGTAAATTAAAAATAAATTTTCTGACAATTGCGACATTTTATAATATTCAATAACAAGGTTATATTGACATGTGCTGATCTAACCTTCAATTTGCTACTCTCAATTATTTTATTTAACAAATGAAAGTATTTATAAAATATGAAAGTTATATTAATGAATTTTAAATAGAATATAAAATGAAATAGTGAATATTAAATGAAATTGCAGAGTCCCAGGAACATTTTACTCTTTCATCAATAAATAATAATAAAAGAAAAAATCAAGTACCTGATAATAACTTGATCTGTAAAAAACGTAAGTGTTCATTTTTCTATTGTTTAACAACTTATTTTTTTTTTCAATAATCAAATAAAATATATTTAATTTCATTTATTAAGATAATGTTATTATAAGATAAATTTTTTATTTTAGTTTTACTTCAATCGCGCGTAAAGGTTACACGCACACACTTTTTTTTTTTTTTGTAAACTGGCTCTATACTAGTTTTACTCTTTACCCCTTTTGGATAGATATAACCTTTCTGCAACACCCTGTATAGCCTAGTTCATTTCCTATTATGAAAAGTAGATAAGATACGACAGGCAATCGCGCCTATCCCTAGGCTACTTGAAAGAACAATGCAATTATTTGCTCATTCTATTTCGATGCAAGTTATTAAGTTATATAAAATGATAAAGTCATCAGGCGTAATGAGTATCGCAAGGATTTAAGTGACAGGTATATTTGTGACGAAATTTTTTAGACTTTTTTATTAGTTAAGAGTTTAGTTTTGTGTTAAGTGTATATATACATAGTTAAATTTGTACTTATATATTTAAAATTGTAAATAGAAAGTATTTTAAAATAAAAAAGAAAAAAAAGGTACATTTTAATATTTAAAACTTATTAGTATTTTTTTGTTAATTCACTGTGAGGAAAAAAACAGCTCATAAAGAAATTAATTAAAATACTTCTGTAGACCGTATGATTAAAAAAGTTTTCATATCCTTGGACACTAAGGAAAAACAGGAAACTTTGAATTTAAAATTATAAAATTCCAAGATTTCTAAAATATAGAAGTTTAGTCATATTTAAATAAAGGGCGTTCTTATCGCCAACAGTCGTCAAACACATTTATTTTTTTGCAGGAAAAAACGTTTGCATGAATAAGAGATGTTTTAAAATATTTAGCATTTCACTGAAGAGGTCTTATCGTTGTTATCACGAACTTGACTCACATAATTACGGAGAACTGTTATCACTGGGCACGGCACAATTTGCAGATGTTTATGTCATATATTTGTCATTATATATTTGGTTAATAGATATTCTGAAAATATTAATTTATTAAATTAGGAGTCACTTTTTATATTAGAAAACAAATGACAGCGTGAATTGTTTCTGCTGAATATTTAAATTAATTAGCAGCTAGCGAAGTAACAATCTACGTAGAGTTTGTTTGTACATTATAGCTAACAATCTTATAATCCTGGCCGATAAGCAAGTGAGAAAACATGCACACATGTACTCTTTACGTGTAGTGTATATACCTACGCATTACTAGCGGGGATTCTGCAGATAAATTCATAAGGTTCCGTACCTAAAGGATGCCAACGGAACCCTATTGCTAAACCTCCGCTATTCGTCCGTCCATCCGTCTATCTGACAGCGGGTTGTATCTCAAGAACCTTAATAGGTAGACAGTTACAATTTTCGGTACCGAACTTCTACCGCAAACACCACCAGAATACTTCTACGTTCTTTTTTATCAAGGACCAGGTGGGAATACCACTGCTGTCTTCAACAATCCCCGAGGAACACAGAATTTTCCTTTTTTTTACCTCGGGACAGGAACACACGGCCATCTGATCCCAAACTAGGCAGCGCCTGTATTATGACACCCAGACAACTGATAAACATACTTATATATTTTTAAACACATACATATTATAGATAAATTACATCCTGACACAGCACAAATGATTATGGTCATCACACATACATATTATAGATGAATTACATCCAGACACAGAACAAATGATTTTGCTCATCACACAAAGATTTGTCCTGGGTGGGAATCGAGCACACGACCTCCAATTTTGCAGCCAGGATCACTGACCACTAGACTAACAGGCGAGTCGAATGTGCCTGCTACACGAAAATACATATACCTAAATAAATAACGTTTACATACTTTAAGTACATAACGGTAAAGCCAAAATTTGAAGTAAACGATAAGTGACCATGAAATAACCATTTAAATTGTTTTAAAACCCGCAAAGAGGCTAATCACAGGTAACCACTAGTTAACCGTAACGACGTTTAATCATACAAAATTGTTATATCAACATTTTTACTAGAGTATCTGTGCTTGTTAAAAGATGTGCAAAAAAAAACTATACTATAATAGTATCGATGACGTAGATGTAACTTAATTTGGTCAACTCTACTTTATTAAATTAATTTGGAAATCAAATGGGTATGTTACGTTATATATTTTAAATTAATATAAAACCATATTATTTGCAAAGAAAGCATAATATTAAAATAAGTAAAGTGTTGATTATTTTCTTAACACAATACTACCTAAATTTTAAAATAAAACGACTAAATCTATTCTAAATTAAAATACCACCGTTCTTTTGTCTATCCAAATCAATCAATCATCCCATCTAGTCCAATCTGCCAAAAAAAACCTAAAAAAAAACATAATTCTTAATGAAACTGTTAGGTACAATATCGTGACAGGTTTGGTCTGGATATAATAATAAGCAGTAGCGGTGAAAGCATGCGGCGAGCTTTGAAGGTAAAGCGATGAAACTCTGAGGCTTACCGACCGGTCGCCCACTTACTCTTAATAATTAATAGGTATTATATTCAAACAAAACTTTGCACTTTAATTTCTCTTTTATGAAAAACCTTATTTAGTATAGTAAAATAAAATTCTCATGTTCAAAGGTTTTAAGAAATGAAAACTAATATTTAAATTGACTGCACGGGTAGAAGAGTGGTCACCACGCCAATTGCCACTGTGCGTGCCGTGCTGCGGGTCCGATCCCCGCATGGGACAAGCATTTATGTGATTCACAAATGTCTGCTCCGAGTCTGGGTGTTATTTGTTTATGTGAATTAACTGTTTGTGATACCCCCCGCGCTACAGAGATTAAATTCCCTAGTACGTGAGGCTTTTGTAAAATATATAGTAATATATGTCTATATATAGTTCAGAGTTTACCCATAAACTAATTCAAGAAATACAGGACAATTTTGTCAAACTTGCTCAAAACAAAACTAGCAATACATTGTAGCTTTGAGTATTTTTATTCTTAAATAATGTTGAATTTCTCTAGAGATTTCATAAACATGCATCCAAACGTCGTCCAGTTTTCAGGTGAGTAACGCCTAAAAAGCAATGATAACAACGGGTTTCAAAATTATCTATGTTTAAAGCAATTTTTCTATCTCTAACCTTAAAACATTTGCCTCTACAAATTGCCAACATGCATTTACATTAGTATGGCAAAGATAAGCCGGTGTGATTAAGTGGCTACTTAAGTTTGGCGCCTACAATACTGTGTTATACATAGACTAAAACGAGTATGTGACTTCGTGTAGCTTTAAGCAAGTGTCAGGTTTTGAATACATTTTACCTAATTTTTGAGGTAACTAAGTTTCCCCTTTCTTATGGCAACACAGTGCATGCTTGGCAGAGCGTGGGCTTGGGCCAGTACTTTTGCTCTTGACGACAGAAGCGCGCAAACCAAGTCCTAGCTGACAGTTTTTACAAGACATATACATACCTCACAATTAAAAATCGTAGGTGTTTTAATTATAACTACAGCTGGTACCTGTTCTAATATTAAGATTTTTTCACAAGATTCTTGAATTCTTTTTTTAATATCTAACTTACTTACTAAATACCCTTTTGAGGCGTTTTGGGGAGACGATGACTTGTTCATCTTTTGTGCAGAATGCTTCAAATTCCGTCAATATTAAATATTTGTTATTAAATTACTAACACTAGGCACATGTTATTTTACTAACAATGTGGATCTTTTGTTGTCCAAATAAAGAAATTTGAATTGCATTGAATTGAATGTAATTGAATTTTACTTTTCATACCCAGTCAACATCCCTACGTACCATTAGACTTGACTTTATCGCTGCTATACGTACTGCCTCTCGATTTATTCTTAGGGTCCATTAGCAAGGCGAGCGAAAGTTGTTCCTGAATGTCAATTATTCAGATAAGTGTGCTAGTTGTCTGGTAAAATGATGCTTGAATATAGATTAGCTTCAATTAAAAAAGCAACAATGATTACAATGGATTGAGTTGTGTACTGTGATGTAATCATTACAAAGTTACAGTGCAACCTATTTCGTTAATTACAAAAACATTGAACCGTTGACGTTGATTTAATGAAATGTGCAATTCGAAGCAATTTATTAACTTCTTGCAATTCACAACAGTGTTGCATGAACCACTGAATGCAGGTCCGCAAATATCTTGACCTCTGTTTCATTCCCTTTTATTAAACGCAGAGAACTATAAAGAAAAGCTTAGAAACTTAATTACTGACAATAAATTATTATTTTATCGCACCTACATAAATAAAACAGTGAATGAAGCTAACAAAACGCAAAGGCATTTCTCCTATACAAGACAAGAAATTGTCTGCAGTCGGATATTAAAACCTTAATGTTTTATTTTTAAAACAAAACTTACTGTGTAACTGCATTATTATTTTCTTTATTTAGCTTATAAACTTATAAAATACATTTTTAAATATATACTTAAGAAAAATCAAATACATTTAAAAATATAAAATACACTCTCCAACATAGGAACGGTTCAAGCTGCCGGTGGTTAGGGCCCTAGAGACAGGAACCTCCTCACGATTCGCGCCGTGTCGAGATTTACCGCTTCTGAATCAAACCCTTGACCCAGATGCCTATCGAGAGTCTCTTGAGGTGTTCGTCGAGGGACAATGATTGCCGAATCCACCTCCCACATATCGACAACCTCGTGCGCTAAACCCAAATTTTTTTTCAGCCTTCACGAGTATATCAACAATCATTACCCGGCTCTTTCTATTATTACTATTTTTTTTGACACGATAATCCGATTTGCGATTGCAAATTCATCGTCAACATACATAACATAGATAAATTAAATTTAAATTCATTAAACTCTCATCGAATTCAGCTTATTCAGAAAATTATATAACTTACGGGCTTACCGTTAGAACACATCAAATCGATCCTTTGACAAAAACGATTGAACATTGTATAAACTTTCTATTTGCTAAACATTCAATCAGCAGACTGCTAATCGATTTTGACTTTCACGATCCGACATCGAGCACATTGATAAATCGTTATTACCTAGCTATCTATTAAACATAGCTTCACACCAACCGGCATCGGCGACGTAATCAAAGAGATTCCTTCCCGACTTTCTGCCTTTATTTATGTCTAACAGTACTAAAAGTTTTACTCGACGCCTTACCAATAAATATAAATACAGTTTCTTGAATATTGTAATCGAATACATGTATATATGTACTCGAATATTTTAAGGGGTACGCAGAGGTGCAGGTTTATATATCCACCAGCAATTATTAAGTACAAATTAAAAAGAAAAGTGTTATAGTTACTTTTAGTCAAAATCTACATGCAATACAAATGTTGTACAATGAAAACTAAAATAAATATACAAAATAAACAATAATTGAAAACTGTTGACAAATAAAAATATGTTAAATGTAATAAAATTTAACTTTAATTTAACTTATCCAGATATATTTACTTCAAGCAGTATAGTGAGTAAAAGAGCGTCATTCACGCATTTGTTTATAAGTTATATAATAAGTTTATTAGCTATGCAGTTGTCATTGTGGCAGTTTCCATCTTTTTCTGTCCAATGACATTTCCTTTACTTTTCTATATTCATAATTTGATTTTCCCTTTTATTGGTAAATGTGTGTGCTTCACGGTCTGCCTCTTTAGCTTTTTGCCTCTTTTTTATTTCCAGTATATAAGTTCTTCTTCCTTCCTCATATCGGTAGCTTATTTTCACAGCACAGAAACAATTGCTTAAGCCGTATTGATTGGGCATTAAAAAGGATGGTAGCTTCGTTGATGCCAAGTGTGCGCCGGATGTACCTAGGTATCGTAACTATAGGAGGCTATCTTCTTGCTCTACTTTAAGAAGCTAAAACTATTGCCGATAAGGAAATGGAATCTAATATTACTAATGGAGCGGATGCAATGGCAAGGAAAGAAGGTCGATATGCAAAAAAAAATATGACTTGGAATTTTTTATAAACATAATATTAAGCTGTTATTAATTTAAATAGATACAGTGGGAATTTATTGTAATTTATTAATAGTATTGTACAGATCCTTTATCCAACAGTGTGAATTCCGAATAACATTAAGGTTAAAATAAAAAAAGTGATTAGGTATAAAAATAAGCGATATGCACGCCATCTACAAGCTTTACGTTGAAACTCGTTCACCAAGGTAGAGCAGCCACAAAATGTACTCGGTATGTTCAAGATAGCCGAGTTATCTTTGTTTAAACCTTGTTCCATTCCGCAAGATGGCAGCACTCGCAAAACTTTCCAATACTATTCCATACATACTTTAGCTCTTCGCTTTTCCTGTATTAAGTAGGAGCCTCATTTGTTTCTTTAGTTATTTAGATTTACTTTCTGCATAGATTTCCACAAAGACTAGCCTGGTACATTAGTTCTTACACATTTATGTAAAGCCTACTAATGCCTTTAACGTGAAACAACTTATTTCCTGTCTAGCTCGCCGTTAAGTTAAACGTTTAGAGTCACGCAAAAGCCTTCATTGTTTACAGTTGTACAACAGGTGACATGTGAAGGTTTGTCGTAAACTAAAAATGCGCATATTGAATTTTTTGCATAATTTTTGAGACGAACAAGCAAATATCAGACTTGACATTGTTCAATTTATTCGACGCTCCGGTGATGTAGGTTGCTGCTCGACAGGTATAAAAGACGGGGGCGATAAGACTAGTGCTATCTCTTTCTGTGCTGAAGTGAACCATACGGCGTAGAAAAGGTAAGAGGCCATCTGGGCTCACGTCACTGTTTAAACAAAGCTTGCCTTCCTAGTCTGCGAGAGACTCGACAAACGACGACCGAACCGGCGGCGCGGCGCCATTACTCTCAACGTATCCGCACGAACGTGACTGTGCCTGCTTTTCGCTTGTTTTTCTTCATCGATCGTGTGAGAACATCATTACTGCGCAGTGTAAAAGGTAAGGTAGTTTTAAGTTGTTTTGGAAGCAGTGCATCTAGTTTCGCGAAGTGAGTGTAAAAGAAGCGATGGTTTAGTGGGCTAGGTAGAGCTTTCTCGTTTATTTATGCAAAGAATTTACCGAGGGCGGTGTGTACATGCAGGCGAGTCGAAGGCTCGGAGGCGAGAGAGGCGCGGCGCGCGGCGCTGCCTCCGCCGCCTGCGCACCCATCATTATACATACATTGAATGTGTAAATTTGGTAAATCACGTGCCAGTTTTCTATCGTGTTCAGTGTTTCTGTGACTTGTGCATATTAGTTGTGTCGCGTGGTGTTTAATTCGTGCTGCAGCAACTGCTCCCCGCTCTCTGAAGACAATAAGGTTACAGTTTCTTTGTGTTGTGAAACTTGTGAGCATTCGTCTTCATTTCTCGCGCTGACGCATGAAATTACTTACAACTTAAGTAATTCTCCTTGAGTTTATGCGCCTTATCATGTTTTGTACTGACTATTAACATTTGTTTTGATATTGCTTCAGCAACGATTAATTACTGTGTTTCTGTTGCGGATTCGAAACTTTTGAGAAGATAAATTAATGCATAATATAAATAGTGCTTTGTTTGTCTGTTTCCATGATACAACAGTTTTAATTGAGAGCGATAAGCCAAACGTAATCAATTAGCCCTAATAGTAATTATTTGTAACATTAAAAATGTATGAGTGATCTCCTTTGTATGGCGCTGAGGTGTTCCATGATAATTTCGATAAAGCTAGCATTTTGTGACTCAGAAATCAGTCGATAACAGTAAAATAGCGTATGTTGAATAAAAACCACTGCAATAACAACAATTTCTAAAAACCCAGGTGACATTTAAGTGGAAATTGCATAATGAGTGAAATTGCTCAGAGCTTTCACTCCAAACTTACAAATTCAACCTATTCATTGCACGTTCGTGAGCTCCACCAAACTGTACAAAAACTTTTGATTGCATGTATTGTTTTCATACATGTAATAACGAAGAACTCAATAAGACTTTCACAGACTTGAAACCAATATAAGAGTATTGAAAAGGCTTTGTTACAAACAACTATTTCTACATAAAGACCAAACGACTTGTCACCAATCTGACGCCACAATGTTAGTTATTACAAGTGTTAACGTAATAAAACCTGGCCTTCGAGATACGTGACAAACCGCGTGTGCACTCGCCTTTATCTCACCCTCATGATTGATGAAGCAAGACCTCTTTTGTAAGGCGCCTAATTAAATACGTCATCTTTTCTTTTTATGGTAGCGGCTTTCAGACCCATATGATTCATCGCAGGAAGTATGTACTGGCCTGAGTCCTGATTCTGCTAATTTAGTAGAGTGTCGATTAGAGGTCAACCATGGTCAATATTATGACATTAGGTGTCACCAAGTGTAATGAAATCGTCCGACGCCATCTAATGGAGACTCTTACTGAGTAAACCATGAGTAAACAAACTCAGAGCTTTGATCTACCCAACCTAATATGTAACGGATTATAAAAAATCTTCAAACTGTTCCATTTCCAATAAACATTAAAATTATCCATTGTTCTTAAAGATAAATCAATTTACAAGTTTTATTTGAACGAAGCCGATATTTTCTTTGTTTAATTTCTTGTGACTAAACGTATAGGTGTATATAATATACTGATACTTTTTATCTTATATATAGGTAAGTATATTAGGTACGTCTATGTGCGATTACTGTTTTATGTGCATCAAAACTTTCAGTCCTTTTAGTACAGCCGCAATAAAAGCAGAATTTCATTCAAGCTCTACAATGTACCGATTCATGTTTTGTCCGAGTTCGTATTCACCCTGCGTTACAATAAAATTCCAATTGTCTGTGTGTTTCCTGCCTTTACCTTTGTCACATGACATGTCAAGATAATTAATATGTAACAAGATAAAACCGCATTTCGCTTACTCTACATTTATGTTTTTAACCTATAATTAAAATCGAGAGCTAACGAAGCAATTTGCTTAATTATTGACCTAAAAGCGCTCATTAAAGGTAGTTTGCGAAGAGGACGTGACATCAGTTGACTAGTACAATTTGTGGATGATCACAATCAATCGGCACAATTGATCTAGCGACCGGTTGCGGATTAAGACAAGGCTATGCGCATGCGCCGGCGCGGCGACGCGACGACGCCTTATAATACGGTCATGTGATCCTTTGCAGTGAACAAGTAACTGTCAACGTAGTTACTTAAAAACTATTCGACAATTTACCGTTTTGCCTTCGAGGCTAAACATTTTATTTTGTTTGTTGGTTTTAGTCCGTAGTTTGAACATGGGTCGCGTACAAAATCAAAACTTTTAAAGTATATTACAGCCTACTATAGTTTAAAAGACCCAAAGATTATTTCAGTTTATACTCAATGTAGTGCATATATACATGCGATTTTTAGTAGGTATACTTATGTTCAAAACGCATGTTCGGATTATGTAATATTCCATTTCAAATCTAATTAATATAAACTTACCAAATTACTCATTACCAAAACAACGGTAACTGCGTATATCAATTAATAGTTTCATTATTTTGAGCATTTCCAACTAGATGATTTGTTATATAAATTTACTATTTCTATATTATAACGACATTTCATCACTATAGTAGGTACTCAAGTACCTACTACTACTTTTGTTAAATATACATTTCTACAAGAATTTTAAATACATAATATGTTCTTTATCAATTTCGCAAAATCGAATTAAAACCGCAGGAATTTTGTTTAAACGTTTAGAACTACATACTCTCCAATAGTTGAAATTACAAAAATAATTTTTTTTATTAGCAAAAAAGTTGAAAATTTAACTTATAACAAAGTTCAACCTACGGTCACTTACAGTCAGCTTACTACAGGATATTATCAATTCATCACCCATCCTTTTCTGTTAAACTTCGATAGAAAGAAACAGAATATGTACCTAGTTCTTTCTTTTAAAGCAACATAAGCACCATATTTCGAGGGTTAATAACTTAAGGTTTGAATGTTTAACACGTGTGTGGACTCGAGACACTTATGAAACGCTTCGGCGGCCACAATAATATACAACTCACCCCTACATTCACATTCTCACGGTCGTTGATCGACTAATATGTTAAAATACAAGACAAACCTAAGGTACTTTACTGACTTATTTGTTAAAAAAAACATTAATAGCCTCGTAAGAACCCTTACTAGCATCAAAAATATAAAATTTTCTATTGCTCTGAGAGACTTATCCGCGGTTTCTAAAAAGCTGAACAACTAAATGTTGTCAAATCAACTGATGACGACTGTGATTGGTTAATCAAAAGACTAACAACCAATCACAGCGCTTAACAGGTTTGACAGGTAATTAACTAATTTTTGTGCTTATCAGCCTTTAATGCCTTATGTAAAATTGAAACTTTTGAAATTAAAACCTCTATATGTTATCAACTCAATGCAGAATTATTATTTAAAATATACACCAAAAGCTTACACTAACAGAAAGTTATAGAACAAAAATTGTTCATGATGTTAGGGATACGGTGTTGCCAGGTTACTAATGTTTTACAAATACCTTAGCCTGTATATAGTATACTATAAACTAGACATACAAGATCTAGTAGTCCAAGTGACTGCAACACATTCTAGAACAAAAAATAACAATAAAGCTACAAGGATATTTATAGAGACCTTGTATCAAGAACTGCTGCACAAAAAGTCATTACAGCCGAGGCGGTACATCATATGGTTTAAGAAAAAGCTAATGGAGCAAAATTCTACCTAAGGAAAGGAATGGAGGGCCAATCGTGTTCTTAGAAGTACATTCCAGACATTCTGCAAACTGCACGCACGCCGGCAAACCTTTTATTCAGCACGCCTGCGCTTGCCTCGAAATAGTTTATTTGCATTTTAAGGAAATCATTTTGATGATTGCCTCTGCGGGTGTTTTAAATAACTTTACATTTATAAAGCTCCATATGTCTATACTCTAGCAAAGAATATACCTAACCTTGGAAGTCAGAACGATATCACACAAAAAGAGTTTTACCAATGACAACACAAGTTCCAGAAAGTACTAAAGTAATTGTAAAACTTTGCCAACTAAATTAACTCTAAATTACTTCTTTTAAACAAGTGTTTTTGCTTCTTATTGACGTCACATGGCGTTAGTTGTGTATATTTGTTTACTGGTCTATTATTGCTCATTCTATTTATACAGCGATCAAAATCTCAAACGAAACATAGATGTTCAAAATTAATTCTAAATGAAATTTTGCAGTCTCATAATACATGTGTCGGTGTCGCCTATTGGCTGCAGATGAAGACATGACGTAAGCCTCAACAAGTCTCGATTTCATAAAAACATTCAAAAGGCAAAAACATACTGTGCCGTGTTATTACAATGAGCAAAAGTTATCAGATGTTCAGATGTTTTAATGTCAACCAAATAAAGGTTCTTTTCTTCGATATTCATTTGTTTATTAGGTTCAGTGACATGACTTTTATAGTTGATAGAAGTATTTTGTTTGAATATCGAAGTAAAGTCAAGTTTTAAAACTATTTCATTACTTAAATTTACCTTACCGAAGTAAGCCTCACCATCTGCCGTTAAACACGAACAAACTGGATATTTTTACTCAACGTCTCTCGGGCACTTAACATTGTTCTATTCCTAATTGTTGCACGTGCTTAAGCAAGCGTTTCCAAGTCCTAAAATAGTGTATAAGTAAGTTAGCTCATAGAATTGCCCGCATGCCAACGTGTGGAGTGCTTGTTTGTGGCTCTTAGGTATGCACTTCATATGTGGGCTCGTGGCCGCCACACTTGATAACGATGACATCACTAAACATTAAGTGGTTGCATCAATCATTGTTTTATTACCTTTAATATATTTTTACACCTTATACGTTAACATTTTATACATGCCTTTTACAAGTAAATTAAGTATATTATGAAATACATACTTAATTTTAATGATATCTTCACATAAATTTTCTTTTCCTCGTATACTTGTATAACAAATACCTTACACCAGATTTATTGGTTTATACACACAAACATAGAACTTGTATATAATCCAGTAGTTTCTACTTTTCTAACAAAATTAATTCCTGGTATTCTAATACTAATTCTATTTACGACAATGACACAATACCACAATTCGATAGTTGCTCACATAGCATTTTAATCACGTTTATAATTCATTATCATTACTCATTATTCATGCTCTTTGTTGTGGCTTAATTGTAAAAGCATGGCTGATTTCTTGTAAATTGTAGACCTATATATTCGTTCATCTGTGTGTGTTCATTTCTGCAAATGCTGACTAAATATGTCTGCTGTGGTCATGATTGAGATAATCTTACATTACAGTTTTAAGTAGCTGTGTTTGTCCTAACTGGGTTATAAGCTTTTAGCCTCATTAAAGAACCAATGATGCCAAACAAGTAGATATCGTAGGTGCACGGTTTCTTAAGCTCATGTAACAATGAATGCAAACGAATGTTGAAATGTATGTGCATTATCAGAATATGTATATTTCATAAAACGACCTTCGAATTCGCCTTTATCGCTGACTCAGACGTCTAAAGAAACTGTAGCTGCGACGGAAGTCATCGAACAAGCATCCGAACCGAGCCAATGACGAGGAAAATTTCACTTTTTAAAATCCGGTCCGTTTAACAGAGGTTAAAATATGACCAATTACGGATCAATCGAAGCAAGTCGTTTAGGTTTTTATGTTCGCTAATATTAGATAAGAGACGTCGAAAGTGTTTCTACGAAAGAATTTAGAAGAATCATTCCTTATCGGTTATCTAAAGCAAGGTTATCATTACAGATGAAATTGATAAAATCTGAAAGAAATTGTATATCTCCTCGTTTAGAGTTGTATTGGATTTACAAGTCAATTGGTCGCATTTTGTACAATAAGATTTATTTCGCTGAAAGGATAGGATAATTTTAATTGAAAAAGAACAGTTGAAAATTATAAACGATTTATGATTACCCACTCAGGCGTAAGATACTACAGACATGACGTGATCTTGGACACATGCGCTCAACCATATCAATGGGAGTTTTAACATAAGGTCGAAAATATCTGTCAGTTTTAATAAATGTGCTTATTTATTATTCCATTCCTTAAACTTTGTGACTTACTCTAAACCAATAGCTACCTGGCTATTTCTTGTGTTATATCCTTTGGTTCACATTTATATCTAAGCCTAACTCCACCCAATGTCATCGAAATTTAAAAATAATCTGTCTGGAAATACAAATTCCGACGTCTACTATCTTCGTCAAAATTTGCACTAAAACATTAAAAGCGTACCTAATAACATTTTTTTACTGTAGGTAATTAAAATCCTAATAAATTACTTCAATTTATTGCCAGCTGTATGCAATACTTATTGTTTATAAGTTGTAATGTTGCATAACTAATTACTGCCCGAGCAACGTCAATGCACAATGATCACCTTTGCTCTCAGTTAAATCTTATTACCCAATAGCAGCAACGTAAAAACAATTTATTTTTAGACGCCGCCTTTATTCGTTGCTGTCTAAAGAGTAATTAGACTTTGGACATAAAATTATGACGAGCTAAATTGCGTGTTTTTTTTTAATGGATTTCTAACAAGTCTCCTTATCTATTTCTTAGAATAATAGAATAACTTTTTATATTTTTTCCTTAACATTATTTTTCACTCCATCTATTGGTAATTCCGACATGCAAACATGATCACGTTCACTATCATGATAACATAAGTTTTCCTGATAACCTAAATAGGTGTGTTTATCACGAAAAGTTTGATGTACCCAAACAACAACGTTAAAGTGTACAAAGTATGATGAATTCATGAAAAACTGACAACAATGCATCAACACTTACCACGACTGAACTAAAATATTGTATTTTGAAAGACAATGGAACCCTAATAGCTGCAAACAAGAATGCTTTGCTTCATTGGCCTCGCAATCTGTGTCTAGGAACAATTTCCGAGTAAAACTAACTAATGAATTTAACTTATTCGTCCTAATAGCCACAAAGGAACTAAACAATATTTCAACAAACTCTCCGTTACCGACGATAGACAACTTATTAACAGCCTATTGTTAAGAAATAAAGACTTAAAACGCTGAACTGGCAAATAAAATACAGAGACAAAATATAAAGTCAAAAATGAACCAAGTCTGTGAGCTAAAGCTTAGACTATGCATTCGTTTGATATCAAAGACGAAATTATCACACCGCTTAATTCAGCCTTATCGCACTGGAATTTGAAGTTCAAACAATGAAGCATTATAAAAACAAGACATTTTGATCCATACGGTATTTCTGAGAAAGATAAGCCTGATCCAAACAAAGTTACATGAAAGTGTCTCTTTGAACGCGAGGAAATTCAAAGCAAGTTTTGATCTAAAACGTTGCCACTTTAAGAGAATCAAACATAGATCGTATTGGAAACGCAACAATTGAATTATTTTATTTGTTTAAATTATCTAATCCACTATTTCACTAGACAATGACGTCAGGTCATACATCAATGAGCTGCAATGAGCCGTTTCAAGGAATCCCTTGACAACAATACAACGGCCATGCTTCTTTTTTTCTTTAGAATTGAAATACTAAATGTCTTCACGGATTATTTTGTAAAACACAACATCTTTATATTTTAAATTTATTGACTGTTGTCTATAACAATAAGCTTCAACTCGAGAAATGGGTCGTCACTAATCATTATTGTTTTATAACTTCAGATTTTTTAGCACTCCAAGAACCAAGAAGGCCGTGGTTTTTATTGAAAATTTCCTTAACAAAAGAATTTATAAATACCACGACTTTTGTTCAATGTTATTGGAGTTCCTCGGTGAATTATGTTTAAAAAGCTTTTCTTTTGTCTCACGTAAATTGACGGGTGGAAGCGAGACGGCGAGTCCGCCATTCATATGTACATTACGATTTGTAACCGAGCAGCTTGCGTTCTCTCACCAGTTGCATTCGATTTCTCGGTCAGATTGAAAAGTCCCTAGTCGTGTGGGATCTCGGTGGAAACTGTGCGTATCTAATGCAGCCGGTTGTTCTGTGGGTGCGTGTTTTTATTTCTGTAGGTAAGCCATAAGCGTCGGCGGCAATAAGTAATAAGGTAAACATTAGGCAAGTGAGGCCGCGACTCGTCTAAGCAAGATTCTTTGCTCGTTATTATCGACGTCTTAAACCCACATAAATCTTTTGATTTTTTTGAAAATGTGTGTCAGCTTGATTTTTTTTGTGTATTGTTTAAGTGTAGAATACAAATCGATAACTATTCTACTTTCAAAACCTATTTCTAAGTAGTCTTTATTTCCATCTATTGTACCAAGTTGTCGTTATGTTAAAGATGTTTAGAAGTACATAGCAACATTTGTTAGTGTTTTTTTTTCCTATTGATAAATATGTATACGTATATAAGTTAACAATTTTAACTTTTCTTCTTCTCTTTATATTCTGGCATTAACATGGTTTCTATTTCCACATTGTTAGTTAATTGCTGTTGGCAGTTGATAACTGGTTAAATGTTTCAGATAAGAGGTCGTGGTAACGGGAGGTAACAAACACATACTTTATCTCTTAGCAACGGTAATACCATGTTTACTTTTGACTCTTCCACAAAACGAAGTTTATGGCGTGAGTTTTTAAAAACTTTTTTGATGGTACAAGCGTCAGTATAAATTTATTTTAGATGTATATTACTTAGTTATCAACTTTCATTTATATCAGCCAAATACTCAATCTCAACATAATTTTAGTCGTATTTAATTCTAATACTGTCTCTATCACTCTATGGTGTAATGTAGAGACATAAAGAGTTCTAATAACATCTTAAGTTTACTATAACTGTAGTTTTGTATGTGTAAGTATAAGTATAGGTTACAATATTCTTAAGTGATTAAAGACACTAAATACTCAAATAAAAGTTAACCAATAAAATAGATTATAAATACTTGTACTACTTGTAGTTTAAATGTTCACATTTCATTGAAACAAAATTACAAGAATTTCAAAGATCGTAGCTATTGACCGCAGCATCGTAGAACTATAATATTATTGCAATCGAGATATGGATCTGATATCGTTTTTCATGTAAATATTGTATGTATGTATAACTGTGGCTTCGTGTCTTGTCGGTATTTGGCACACAATAAATAAACCAGAGTTAACCAATGTTTGTGCAATGATTCCATACAATTAAGAGGAAAATGTGGTTCAGTCTATGATCTTAGACTCATTACTATAATAACACTAGACTATTATATATAATTATAATATAGTTATCTGCATCACCCTAAGGTTGACTGGCAGAGAATGCCTTCAGGCGTCCTACTTTGTGCAACAATGTGCAAAAATTAGAAATAAATAAAATTAAAAAATAAATTATTCTAGATTTATTTATGTATTGTTTTAACCCCTGAAGCAAAAGGAGCGGTCTTTTAAGTTTGACGTGTAGGTCTGTCTGTCTGTGGCATAGTAGCTCCTAAATTAATGGACCGATAATGATGCGTTTGATCGAGATGGTTTTTGACTATAATTAAGGGAGATCTGTTAAGCATTTATAAATTCATCAACATTGTTTTTTTAAATATGTTTTTTTCTTAAATTTTTAATTTATAGTTATTAGTACATTCTAGGTAAAGTTGACTTAATCGGTCTTTTGAGTTTGGAAATGTAATTACAACACAGGTTTAAATGGCTTGGGTTCCTATTGTTATGTTTTTAAGAGGCTAGTTAAAATAAATACATAAGGAGCTGAGTAAAAAGGTAGATTGTGTTTGCGAGAGCTAAATAGATTTCACAAAGTATCATATTTCATTCAAAATTGATTTTATTGCGTCTTTATGTATTCATAAATAGTGACAACGTATTTACAACATTCTACACGACGCATTACATTAGCATACCACCGTTAATCTTAATATACTGAAATAAAAAAGCATAAATATCAGATTAAAAATAACAGATTTCTAGTAAACATTTCAGTCTAATAAATACGTCATCCATATACATCTTAACTTAACCGTGAGAAAAATATAAATACCTGGCAACATAAATGGAATCTATAGGTACTAATTTCTAAACAAACAGATGTCGTGTACCTAAGTACAAAGAAATGTTTCTCACTCGACGCCATTACTTTTAAAAGAGTATTTAACATGCGTTGCATACAGATTGATTCTACACGGACATTCGGATTGGAACATTGCCCGTTGTTTCGTGTTTTTGGCATGTAATTATCACAGACTAGGAAAATCATAGACGGAGCTCGTTCATCTAACAACGTTCATTATAAATATGCATAATACACTGAAAAACATAAAAAAAAACAACCGTATATTTTTATTTTTTAATAATCAAAGTTCGAACATAATTTGTAAAATATCGCGATCGCGAATTTTGGCGCCTTTGTTTAGAATTCATTCATTAAGTTGTCTATTAAAAAAAAACAACTTTTTTATTAAATTAAATTAGCCAGCATCATTCATGAAGTAGACATGGACGACATGTGCTGTCTTAATAGTTTTCTTTGTGTCACTGGAACGAGCTCAGTTCTAAAACATTAAAATAATGTAAATGAAATAACATTGTTTTGACCTGTTGAAGTTTGTTTTCCTACTTATTACTGTGATTTGTTTTTTACTAACACGCTCGTCTCAGGTGATTATCAACATGAAAACACAATTAGACTTGCGAGGTTCGATTTTAGAAGCTAAGGATGTTCGGACCATTCCTATAGACACAATTGTTATGCGATTGTTTTTATCGATGTACTAGTACTATTTAAATACTTGTTTTTGTATGCTAATCAGGATGTTGACTGAGTATGGAAAGTAAAAACAATTAGAGGGTTAATGACGTCACACGTTCCCACTAAACGAGCGGACGCGTGACATCATGCGACATTTCAAATCATTGTAGGTAGGTATATGTACATCGTGAGTTTTAGTTACACAAAAAAAGAAAAAATACATGTCTAGTATTTTTTATTAATCTACATAACGGAAATCAAAAAACAATTAGCAAGATATATATAATTAACACACTTTCACACTTGTTACAAATGACTTTTAAGTCTCACTATTTAAGATATCTTTTTCCTCGTCGTGTTCTTCATTCCTAAAGGTCTCATTTACTGCAAATTATACTTCCATCTAAGATAATATAGAAGAAAATAGTGTTAGTATTGAGTATTAAGGTTACTAATTCATCGATAATTGAACTTTCAGAGCCATTTGACCCTCTCTATCACGCTAGTTAACCCCTTGAATCACATCTCATCATTTTAATTGCGACACTTTATAGCGACTCTTTTATTGTTTATTGAGAATATAAATTACTTTTAAATTTATTTATAGAACGTTCGAACTATAAATATGTTCATTGATGGATTGAAGATTTGTTTCGCGATATATAAGATTAATAATAATTAGTAATTTACAAGTAGTAATTTACAATCAATTATGAAATAGGATTGACTTTATCAAAAAGGTCTTACAAAAACCAAATACAAAGCCGTTTGTATAAAAAGAATTATGATATCGGTCATCTTGTATTTAGGTAGATAATACAAATCATAAAAAAGTATTTTTAAACGGCATTACTTGCGTCAGCGAGAAAATGAATTGAAGTGCGAAATAATTGAAACGCGTAATATCCAGTATGTTTATACCCACTAAGTGTAATATATACCTTGAAGGTAGTAGGTATAGGTACATTATGTAACACGCAAGTCATGACTTCAACTCATTCACTACAGACTACCAAGTGTGGGCGTTCGTACCTGCCTCGAATTAATGCGTAAACTTCATTTAACGAAACACCTTTTAATGAAGTTTTAAGAAAACGAACACTGAGTAATGATGTTAGACTTAAGAAATAAGCATTGTTTTTAAAATTTACATTGGTTTATTACAGTTATAGCTGAAGTGAAGCTAAACAAAGTATCGAATCAATTCTCGTCCGTATCAAATAGTTGTGTTTATTAGAAACTGCAAGAGTTATATACCTACGAATGGTCATACAGTATTTCGGTAAAATAAATGTTGATTTTTCATAATGCATTTCATAAAGAGATCGGTAAAGAATTGTCGTATCTCATGTTTCTCATAAATAAAAGTAATGAGTTCCATACGCGCATTAAAAAAATCTAAATACATAGAAATCCTTCTATTTCATTATCAAAATTTTCCATCACTAATTTTTAAACTAATTTTCTATCTACTAAATGAAGTACTCATTCATATCGAACCTTCCAGAGATACAGAAACTTATTTAATCTACTTTTTATTAAATCCATACTTATTAATATAAATGCGAAAGTAACTCTGTCTGGTTTGGACGAAACTTGATATTGGGTAAGCTAGGATCCTAAAAATATATAATGCATATATGGAACACAAAACTGTAAGGCTACGTTTTGCCGCGATAACCGACAACCACGCGGGCGGGGCTGCGGGCAAATGCTAGCAGAATATAAAACGAGCTAATCTTGCCTACTCCGAACACTATTAAAAGCATACGGCTGGTGAACTAAGAGAATAATATATAAGCTATGATAATGTTTAATCCAACGTTGGATTTTTCTACCAGCAAGCTACTGTAGATAGATACATAATATGAACCGTCATCGATATTATTGAATATTATATAACTATGTTTTCATTTATATAATTTTATATCTAACACAAATACCATATGGTAATTAATTGAGGTCTTACGTTAATAAGCTTCGATGTCGCTGTACATAAGTCTGATCTCATCTGGTCGAGTAATGCTATGTTTACACTTAGAAACTATACACCATACAATCAGTGTACCACGCTGCTGAGGCCGCGCAGAGCTTGCGTAACCGATCCCGCGGCTCCGGCAAACGTAAGGACGGGACCGGGGTGTTTTTAATCGATGTAAATCTGAAATATCCCCACGCCGTGCCCTCAGCGTGGGTTGAAGTCGTTACAGTTTCAACCGGACAAAAAAAGAAAGGGGGTAAGCACGTAAAGAGTAAGGGGTTTTTGCTCTATCCACACCGAAAAAGAGGTCGATATACTGTACACAAAATAGTCACAGCATTTCAGAAAAACGTAATAAGTACTTAATAGGGTTTAATGTAAAATAGGATGTAGAGGTCAGATAGGCAGTCGCTCTATGTAAAATACGGTATGGTACAGGAAGCCGACCCCAACATAGCTTGAGCAAAAGGTTAGGCAGAAGAATAGGGTTCAATTATAGGAGAGGAAAGAGCCGTAGTGAGAAACGTCAAGAAATTTACGGACTTTTTATTTATTTATTATTTCCTTTTTGTTGCAAAAAGTGTGGTAGTGTACCCATAGCTTAATGCTATGTAATAAATCCAATGCCAACGTTCGTTCGTCCAATTGATTTATTTTAGTCGATGACGAGTCTCAGGCAGTAGCACACAGCTTCAATGGTTCAAGGACAGCTAAGGTGGCAATATTATCGCTTGACTGCAAAGGACGAAGCGGACATTGCTTTTGATATCTGATGATTTGTTTTTGATTGTTGCCAAAAACATAAACTGTCCTACTCTTTTTTTAATTATGATATTCATTTATGTCATGTTTTTTTTTCTACGGTATAATTTCTAGGACGGTGTACACTTGCACTTCAATATTATACTTAAACTTAAACCGAAACTAAATAACAGGCGGCAAATTTGAGAATTAATTGAAGCTATGTAGACGTTACAGAAACATGTGTTTATACTTTGCAATAACAAACTTAAACAAGATCGCGTCAAAAACAACTAGCAACCCTCTTTCCTGTGCGGTTAAAATAAACTTGAAATAACTCATTTCAGTTACCTACTTTTACCCTCGTCCTCAGATAAGCTATAAGTGGCATTAAAAAAAATGTAGAGGCATTTCTTCGTGATTTCTTCTGTCAAGCGTTTGAGGATCTACTTTCGCAGTTTAAATAAAAAAAAAAACTATTAAAAAAATATTTAAAGCAATTGACTATTTATCGAAGGACTAATAATATTTAAAAAGAAATTCGAAAGTAATTTCATAAATAGAACGCATCAATGTCACTTCTTTGTAAAGTTTAGAAAAAAAATAGACCTTTCTAGAGTCCTAGACGAATGATGTTCAGGTGTTTTAGTTATAAACATGAACAATATTATCTAGTAACCAGACTATACCGCGACGATATTATCACGCGCCGATAACAAGCGTTATCATTTGTTTTATCAGCACAAACAAATAATACTGATCAGTTAATGTACTTTCAATGACGCTCACCTAATGTGGTTCATTTACCTACCACGTTGTAAATACAGGCGCTAAATTTAAAAGATTATTATCTAAGCCATCCTAAATAATTAGGTTTTTATATATATACAACAGTGCATTTCTAATTAATAGTCAATATTTGAGAGCATAGCCCAATTATTGTGGATGAAAAATCTCATACAAATTGTGTCATACAGCCGATACAACGCACTCTGGTGGTCTGTAAGAGCAAACATTACATGAACCTGTATGTTTTTTAATTCATTCAAATCAGGTCCAGTAGCTTTTGACGTCAATTGTCAAGACGTTTAATGAAACGAAGAAGTTTAATGAATAAGTACACGTTTTACAAAGTCAACTATTAATCAATGGATTCGATTCTTGAATGCTAAATTGGTTAGAGCCATAGTCAAAAAGGGGGCGTGGCTTATGGACAGACAATAAATTATTTAGATAAATGTTTTTGGATTAAACATTCAATGCGTGATCTCAGGAAGATGTATCTGTATGATAAAGTTTGTCGTACTTGGCGCCTTTTGATTTAGACGCGACACACGACTGACGTTCAAATGTTTCCATACGTTACTATGTAGGTATGTCCTTGAATTCCTTATTTGGTGCTTACGGCTAAGTTGCTACTGCGGCGCACACGGCGTTCATACTTTTGTTAACCGACTACAAAAGAAGGAATTCGACGGGGCTTTTTTATGTTTGTTACGCGATTTCTCCGGCAATTGTAGATCGAATTCGAAATTATTTTTGTCAGCGATAGGGTATACCTCCGAGCGGGTTTCATATAATCTTCATTAAAGTCGGTTTCTTTTAACATCTATGTGTAATTAGGTACGATTTTGTTTTATTTTCTCTTGTTTAATTATGATATGTCTTGTGTTACAGATTAAAATGGATTTATTATGAACACATTGGCCCCAATTCTGTCAACCACGCACTAAACTTATTGTAATCCATCAGTATCTCTTTCACTTGTACTTAATTAGAAAAGGACAGACAAAAATTAGAGCTGTCAAATTTAGTTCCGACTAAAATTGTCAAACAAATTGGCCGACACGCATTTTAAAATTTGTAAGTTAGTTGTTAACTATTGCCGTCCTTTTCTCCCGCTGTATGTTAGTAAAAGATAGCTATGGTTTAATTTTGATTTAGTTTGCGTGCAAGGGAATCAGAGCCATCAGTAATATGTAGGCTTAAATGACATTGAACTACTTGCAATTTTCAATAAAAATAGCATTAAAATAATGAAGAACATCTTTTTGTATTCAGTAATAGTTTTAAGATAAGTGTTTAGCGTGGGAGTAGTTTCCTATTAGGACTATACGCCTATAGAAAACTTATTAAATGGATGAATAGAAAATTTATTACTAAATAAATCTTAACGAATAAAGGGTTTCAAGCGGGTGAGGTTAACTGTAGTTATGATGAGATATATGTAAATGTAAGACCTCTAAGTAGGACACCCTGTGGTCTCCATACTTGGAGGTCCACAAACGGTGAGTCATTTAACAAAACTTTATAATAAATTTCTTTAGTGACAATTAACAGGCGGCTTTATAAACATATTTAAAAAAACAGTATTTTGTATTACCATATATATAGAGATAGATCAGTAATAGTATACAATTAACGGAAAAGTTTGGGAGCTCGTTAAACTCGTTCGTTTTCCAAATGCCGCTGACATTGCATGCTGATGACGTCACGAATTCTGAATGATAGTATCAAAAGTTTGAGCTGAGTCACCGTGAATATTTGCAAACCTATATGGCTTGATTAAAATTTTGTTTTTTTTTTCTGAAATAAAACCACCAGTAATATTTTAATACGTGTAAATTAATAGTTTACTTATAATTATTAAAGGGGTGATTTTTCCAAAGCCAGGTAATTTTTATTCGTTGTTTAAAGTTCACGACTGACAGATTTTCTATGAAAGAACTGTCAAAAATTCAAAATTATTCGTCAGATAATTATCTGGCGTTGGAAAAATCAGCCCTAAGTTTACTTATAAGGATTTTTTTTTCATTTTGTTTAATATGGAATGCTTTAGTAGCTAGTATAAAATTTGAACAAGTCACCATGATTAAACACTACAATCTACAAGTAAATACTGAGTTGACAAACAATAGGATAATCTATAGAGTCAGCGTCATGCACCAAGCCTTAGTTTAAGTCTTGTAAACATCACCATATACACGTAAATTTCACGTAACCATCCCGTATTTTACATGGAAATGCTGGCCTACCTTACCTTTACACCCTAGTTCCTAGACAAAACGGTACCCCTTGGTAATACTAAAAAGTTCAGTCGATGTGTCTGGTAAATATCAATTTTTGTGAACAGTGGCAGCGAGGCGGTAGCGACCGCTTCCACAAACCGTGATCATCCCTACAAACAAGCCTAAGCTAAACTTCAGAATGAGAGTCATATTTAGATGAACAAGGTTTTTTTATAAGATCTGATAAACAATAGCACATTTGTGGTTTGTTTTTCATTCTTATCAATATTTCAAATAATATAACTTTATTTATTTACCCTCAGCTTTATTAATATAATATGAGTCTATACCTAGAGTAAACATAGACAAGCGTAGAGCGTGCGCATCGCTAGTAGCCCCTTATGCCAAGCGTAAGCACATTTTTACCTCAATGTACTACGCTCGTTTATAGATTTATGTGATTTTCCGTGCGAAGACAGACGTTTATGCAAAAATATAGACGGTTTTGGCATTATTAGGGTATTATTCGGTTTTGAGATAGTTTTAATAAAGCAGTGCGCTCTGTTTTGACACTAATTTAACGATTTTACATGTTCATACTAGTGCCAACAGTTCATTCTCGATATGCGCGCTCTATAGTTTACTTATTTAATCCTTTAAGGTTTTTGCGAATACTTCGCAGAACTTCAAATAACTATCCAGGAACGTCAAAATTGATTGTAAAACTTATACAAGAGCCTATAAAAATGCCTTGAGTTTATTTCACGTGCAGAATTCTCGGTTTGCGTTTACTAAGCGAGTGTTAGTCATAAACTAAAATAACTTATAGGTATTGTGGTTAGAATTTTCATTGGTAGGAAACCGATAACAATGACCTAAATAGAACACTTGAATGAAATACACAATACTTTGATTTAAATATATTTTTTATGTAAAAATATTATTATAAATATTTATTGCAAGCAAACTTAGATTTAATTTCAATTAAATATTATCTTACTCTGAGTAATAATTTATTACAAAAAATTATAATTTGTATGTAATTATATTTAATGTATTTGATGCCGAAGATTACCTAAAACATTAATGTAAGATCTTGTCGGAAAACACATATAAAAAGATTTCAAAAAAATCTGATCTGAATAAAATTCTGAATTTCTAAATAAAAAATATCGGCATTAAATAACTACAATACTATTTATTTTATTATTATGTGTTATAATCACTATGAGGTAATCGACAACTACCTATTTTATAAGTTACAGTAGGTACCTATTAGATAATAACAGTCAAGAGGCAATTTGTTTTGTTTCATTTGCTTATTTATCAGTTGAAGTGTTGATCGTCAGTTCAGGCTGTTAGTTTTCCATTTTAAGATATCTCGGAACACAAAACATTCAAGTATTTCCATCGTTATCTTTAGCAACTCGACTCAATTGACGGAAATTGGTTTAGAATGGCGTTTACGACCAATGACTTAGCTTTACAGACGTGGTATAAAATTCATAGACTTTAGAATATACGCTAGCTGTGTTCCGCGGTTTCTCCCACCATTTTACTAGACTCGTAAAAGTTATAGCATGCATGATGTAATATGATGCCCATTCCTCAAGCGCTGGGCACTCAAATGCAAAACAATTTAGCGTATTCTAACGAAAAATACTGACTTTACTAAATAGAGGTTCTTTTAAAACATTAAAGTGATCACAGTACCGCTGTAAAAATAAATAGCGCTATCTATTTAGCTTAATCGTTCTCAAAAATCTTCATAAAATAGCCTCCGATATAATTATATTTGATCAATTATAACACAGGCTCAACATGGCTACTGCTTTTATTTCAAATAAGTACGATTGACTTTTGTGATTTTTATTACTAAGTACGGTTCTTATTCTCCGAAAGATTCGCATTTGTTTTTTTTGTAGAGTAACAAAAAGGAACGATTTTCTTTTGTTCAAATGATTCAAACACGTAAGTATTATTGTGGTATTGCTTGTAGTACGTCGTGTCACGTAAGTTTTGTATGACATTTTATTTCCGTGAATTTCATTACAATTGATTTGTTATGGTACGAATTTTAATTTACAACGCGTTAGAAGTTTTTCGTATGAAGTCATGTAAGGAGAAGTAAGTACATACATTTCAAGGACCACATCAAACGTTAATTAATGTTTCGTCCCTGACCGCGATTTTAACATAATGATACTTGGATTAATTTTCAGAATGTTCCATTACATTTAAAACGATGAATCGTCAGTAAAACGAGCTCTTTTCGCAAGCATATTGAGAGGGAACGATTGAATAAGATCCAGAGATAGGTCACATTCTAAGACATGCTGGATTGTTTCAAGCATTTGACCTTTAAAATTTCTCGTTATAATAGGGATGTTCACTGGGTATGAAAAGGGAAAATCTATTTAGTCCGTAATAAAAAAAAAATACTTTGACTTTTTTAAAATAACAAAACACTAAGGAGATTAAGCGAACCAAAGTTAACACAAAGTCACAGTTGACTTTTCAAATCATTACATCGTCGTAACTTTTCAGCTACATTAAAAAAAATAATCACGTGTCTAACATTTTTAATAATCTACCTAAAGGACATTAAAAAAAAACAGTCGCACTCCAAAAGTGAAAACTTTAACAATTACAATATATGTTGACACTTATATACAGAAGTGTCGGTAACGGTATTTCCCATCTCAAATATGCCCAACGCGCCAAAGAAGTTTTCACTTCAAAAATTTTGCCAATATACCTATTAACTTCGCCATGAAAATAAGTCATTGTATGTTAGTATCAGTTAGTATCAATGAATAATGACGTAATAGGTACCTTCTATTTTTATATGTTAGGCAAAGACTCGACTATTATGTTAGTACCTCTACAATAAGCTTTAAAATATTTTCACTTTTAATTTTGCTTTGTTCAGACACTTTTAATATCTCTTAAACAAGTAAGCCGATAGTCAACATGGTCTTGGTGACTATTAAGTAAAGTCTCGTACCTATCGGGCACAGCAATAAAGGCCAATACAAACACGACGCCATTTTATGGGCGTCACATCGTTAATTTTACGCCATCTCTGCCGTTCATGGCTATAGGATGTGACCTATATTGACATTATAAAAGTAATTTACAAAGTAAGAAAAACATAAATCGCATACTGTTTTTATTATATGTATACTTCTATACTAATACTAATAATAAAAAAAATAAAGAGAAAAGATTTGGATTTTTGTTTGTTTGTAACGAATAAACTCAGAAACTACTGGACCGATTCAAAAATTACTTAACAATAAGAATGCTACATTATCCCTGAGTAACATAGGCTATACTGCTGTGCTACATCTATATGCTTATAAACATCTAGGCGAAGTCGATACCAATCAGACTGGCTGTCTTATTCATCGTCAAATGGAGTATTTTCTTTCTTCATAAATGTTAGTAACATACATCTAATTAAAACATACAATTAGTTGTTTTTAGGGTTCCGTACCTCAAAAGGTAAAAACGGAACCCTTATAGGATCACTTTGTTGTCCGTCTGTCTGTCTGTCAAGACCTTTTTTCTCAGGAACGCGTGGAGGTATCAAGCTGAAATTCATATCAAATACTCAAGTCTATGGTCTCTTGGAGCTGTGAAAAAATCAAACTTCTAAGTCAACGCGATCAAAAGATACTCCCGTTTATGCCGCAAATTTTCGACACTCGCAAGGGAATCAAAACCTACAGGGTACTTCCCGTGAACTCAGAATCTTGAAATTTGGTACGAAGCAACGTCTTATAACACAGATAAAGGAAAAATTGCGAAAAGCATAAATTTTTAGTTACATCATATAATAAAAATATTTTTAATAATTTTAAACTTATTACCCCTTTACTCATGAACGCGTAGTGGTATTATATTGAAATTCTTAACAAATACTCAAGTCTATAATATCTTTTAGCTGTAACAAAATCAAACTTCTACGTCAACGCAATCAAAAGATACAGCAATTAAAGCCGCATATTTTGAAACTCGCAACTACTCGCAAGGGAATCAAAACCTAAAGGATACTTCCAGACGACCTGGAATCTTGAAATTTGGCATGAAGCAACGTTATAAAGTACACATATAGGAAAAATTCCGAAAATCTTAAATTTTTAGTTACATCACATAGTATATTTTTTTTAATAATCATAAACTTACTAGCTGACCCAGCAAACGTTGTTCAGCGATTAAAAAAAAAAAACAGATGTTGGCCGATTCTCAGACCTACCCGATATGCACACAAAATTTCATGCAAATCGGTTCAGCCGTTTCGGAGGAGTTTGGAAACAAACACCGTTACACAAACACGTTAAACAAACATGGTTACATGTCTTATTACTTCTAATATATGAGAACAATGCTAATTAAAAATTACATTAACAATAAAATTAAAATAAGCTAGTGGCAGTTGAGAGATGACCAGTCTCAACTAATGGCGCCCGTTCACGAACATGACGCGTGGATCAGCACTACTCAGCTCAACCATATTGAAGGGAACCGAATGACCCAACACACGTGCCACCATCAGTGAGACATTTGAGTGAGCATGACAAACTCTCAATTGCCATGCTCGTTCATGTCAAAAAAAAAAAACAAAAACAGTTACATTATATTACACGTGGTACTCATATTTACAAAATAAATAAAAAATGCTTCGAAGTTATACAATACTATAACTTTTCAAAAGTTAAAAATAAAAAGATTAAACATTTACTCCAAAAAAAAAAAAAATACGATTTAAAAAAAAAAAAAAAAAACCATGTTTATAAAAATAAAAGGGAGAGCATCTCTTCCAAATATAAAATAAAAGAAAACTAATTAGTGGACCCAAGTGGCTGTGACTGTGGAGCAGGACCAGCATTAAGCCAAGCTTTTTTATCAAGGATATAATCCTCTAATTTATAATATGCTTGTCTACATAGTGTGCGTTTTATGCATGTTTTAAATTTTGTCTCGTTCAGTTGTAGAATCCGCAGTGGTATTTTATTATAAAATTTTACACAATTCCCCATAAAAGAATTTCGTACCTTAGCCAATCTAAACCGAGATTGATCCAAATTGTGCCTATTTCTAGTATTAAAATTATGTCTATCACTTCTCTTCTTAAGGAGATGAAGATTTTTCCGAACATACATAATGTTTTCATATATGTATTGACAAGGTACCGTCAGCTTTCCACATTGTTATGTTATGGATTTCATTTAGCAATAAAAATACCATAACTTTTACTTATATACCTACAGGTTTGTACGGAACCCTCGGTGCGCGAGTCTGACTCGCACTTGGCCGGTTTTTTTTTTAGAAAATATACAGTTATTTATTAGTATTCTTTAATAAATCGCAATAAATTTCCTAAATAACACAAATAAGCAGACGTTACAAATCGATTTTCTGTATTGTTCACATTATTTTATGTGAAATTAATAACAGAAAATAGCTTTACAAAATATTTAAGATATTGTAGTATTTTGTTTGCTCTTTCTAAATTCGTAATCTTACTTCTTTTTTTTTAATAAGGGTCACGATCTTAATTTAATATCTCCTGTCTGTAGACAGATAAATGCGGTAATACATAATTAGACATTGAATAGTATGTTATCCATAGTATGTAGATTGTAGGTAACGACTTATTAAATTAGTTACCACTCGTTAAAAGAATATGAAAAACATAGCGCATACTGTTTTAGGGACCTTAACGGACTAGTTTTATTATAAATCCATTTAAATAACATTTCTTTTAGAGGCCTTATTTTGCGTAAAAAATAAAAAAAAACATTACATTTTATAAAGTTCGTACTTATAGCTGACCAGATCGTGTTGCATAAACTCTTAACCCATCCCATATAATTGAGATACGGCCCCATTTAAAATCATGTAAACTCTAATCCTACGTTTATACTACGAAACATAAGTACACCAATCACTCAGAAACGTGATTTAAAGGATCGAGCACATTATGAGGGGCCGCAGCGGACCGAGGCGCATCGATAATTAAGTCCTAAAAATATGTCAATTTGTTGCTATTTTATACAATGAAGTGAGGGAAAGCAAGACACAAGGGAAATTGAGTGTTAAGTAGTCGCCACGAGATTATTAGTGAACACGAGTGTCATGGTGTAGGAGATTTACTCCGATACGAACGACACTATCCAGAGAAAAAGATTTGTATTGTGAATACTCAAGAAATGTGTGTCGCAGTTATATCGCGCGTTTAACTTAGTTTAAAGTAATTTCCATACACGGAACACGAGTGTCCTAGTGTAGGACATATCATACACACTGTTTTGACGAAATAAGTTTCGGCGTGAGTTCGTTAAGAAAGTGTCCAATATTCGTGTCGCAGTGTACACGTAGCTTTACACATAAACTTTGTCCCTCCTAAACTTTCGATATAGTTCAATGTCCCGTTAGATTTAGCACTATATACACTGATTTATTGTATAGTTTACAATGTCGCTTCATGGGCCACGATTTATGGTGCCATGGCATTTATGGACACAATGAAATGTATAGCCAGGCTGTGCAGTACGATGACGGAAATGTAAAGTTGTAATGTTTGAACTTACATGCGTTTAGAAACTGTTCCTTATAGTGATTGAGTTTTATTAATAGCTTGGTTTTAGCTTAGGTTCTATATACAGTATGTAACAATAACCCTGTCCGATCCAATAAAGGTGTATTCCTGGTTCAACATACATACTGAAAAAAAGTTCGCTCAGGCGGATCCTTTGATACAAAACTGTAGGTAGTACACGTGAACTTAGTCGAGCGATCGGTGTTGCTTTTGATCAGTTTTTTTTTATTCAATTATATTCACCGAGGAAAAATAATAATCTAAAATCCATTCAATAGTTTCGTATATATGTACGCAGTACGATGCCGAATAATACTCATGAGGATCGGACATGGTTTTTGTTGCATGCTGTATACTTCTAGATATGTATTTTAATACAGTATCTTGCCTGATAAAATCCATCCAACATCATATCGTCCACTAGGATAATAGAAAAAGTCGCATCTATCACTGTTTGATATTTCCAAGGTTAAAAACAATTATTTTGTATCCTAATTTCACCTAGGTGAAATGTTTTTGAGGCAAAATACAATTACAGGCGATGCATAGCCTGAAACGAAGGGCTTAAAGATATGAAATTTGAAGGAGATATCACTTAAATTTGCCCAAACAGGTCCATAAAGCTTAATAATATGACTTATAGTCTTTTTAGTAGTCGCCAAAAGATCAGTTAAACAGGATTGTATTAGCGTATTTGCGAGATCAATTCCAAATAACTTGACTACTTATTGTGTCGTTACTAATAGATTATAACAACATTCCTGTCTACTACTGATCTAGTTTAAACTCTTAGGAAGTAGTAGATAGTGTTGTTAACGACAAATCAGAATTTACTGAGATCTGTGATAATATTGCAGAGTTTATAACCCGGCTACGCACGGGTGGTGTTAGATTTTCTGAACATTTCCATAATAAAATTGTCCTTACAATTAGGAAATAACAAAAAAATCGAATAATAAAAAAAATATAATATGATTTGGTATAGTTCGATTTGCTATTAAGGCGTAACCAAGGGAAATCTTGATATATTTTTATATATATAGATAGATGAGACGTATGCAAGATTTTCTGTTTACTGCATGTATATAAATTATTTAAAAAAATAGCTTTAACAAAGTTTTACGACTAATTTATAATGTAAATAAAACTAGCTAGATGTTGATCTTGAAAACACAGGTGTTTAATTAAAATAAAAAATCAAGGTAGTTTTAAAAAGACCAAATCGAAACGACATCAAATCTATCTATTAATGAGCGAAAATATTCAACAGCTACAAAGTTGCAGTATGTAAAAAGTCAAGTATTTACAGTCTTAATTACTTGTAGTAATTAAGAGCTAGCTGACAGCAGTACAAAATAATTGGTACCGAGAATTTGAGCCAACGACGGACAGGAAGCGCAAAGGGATTGAATTGCACCTCAACAGCGACGGTACAGCTCAACAAAGCGCTTTTATTTTTAAATTCATGTGTATAGAAATTACCTTTTTGTCCCGTCAGCCTTTTGTTTTGTGTGGAACCGCTTTTGAAAGCGATTTTCGTCGTTATAAAAATACTAGCTGGTGCTTAGTGCGCTTCGCTTTACCGCTTTTAAAATAATCAACAAATCAACCTATGGTTCAAAATGTAAAATCACTGACACAGCGCCACCTATACGACACTAACGTAACTATATGTATGTTCGTCGAAGTGCTCATGTCGCCCTTTAAATGTGTTGAAAGTTTCATATCATTTGGGCTAACGGTTTTCGAGTTTTAGGTGAACATACAAACATTCTTATTTATATATATTATTATAGAAGATATTAAGAAGTAATCTGAATGCAAATACATATCCACAAAAAGATAATATAAAGTATGCACCGACCTTATCTACTTCTAGACTTTTAAGCTGATCCTAAATTTCGAAATACAAGTATCAAAAAAAAGATGAAGAAAAAAACCTTAACACAAGTAAGGCAATAAAAGATCAAAAACTCTTTACTAAACTTCCCCAATGTTATTAATGCAGTCTATAATTAGCAACCGCCGTGTGTGCAAGAGATTGTTGATGTAAAATGATTCCTACATTTCTAAAGCTTATAAGCAAACTCTGTGGTTTACACGCGAAATCACGCTTATGCCCCAAATGTTTTGTGCCTGCACTGTTATGCGGAGAAACCGGATTATTTGCACCGAAATATTGTGAAAATATCCATACGATATACGAACTCTTCACGTTAAAGGTAGCGTTACAAATATCTTCTTAATCGCATTCATATTTTGTTGTTTTTTTTAAGAAAAGGTTTCACCAAAAAGTTTCGGAAAGTATGCTTGCCATCCGCTGGCATATTTCTATGTAGGACGTATCTCAAGGCATCCACTCTGTCGTTCTAGAAACCGCTTAAAGCAATGTATGGATAAGTGTTTTACTTTCGCCTTTATAATATTAAAAGTAGTTCGAATTCCTAGATATTTTCCTCTATATTAATAAATACAGTATTGTTTATCATTGTTCAAATATTAAAGTATAATTTATTAGGTTTTGTTCAAGTTCTTTCATATAAATCTCTGATGAGACATGTCATTATGCTCACAAAAGATCACTTTTGTGAGAGCATACTGTTTTTTTTTAATTGCACTATTGTAGGATGTTTTCAATTGCCACAAATTATATAGAGGCAGGTTTATCCATATAAATAATTCTCGGAAACAATTCAACAATTTTCCTTTCAACGACAATTACTTGCGATCAGGCCACTGCTGTTTGGTGCAATCAGATATATTTTTACTAAAGTTATACAATATATTACTACCGACGTTTAAAATCTGAGCGAACAATTTTCATTAATGAATAGTACAAAAGATATAGGATAATCACGTAAGTAAAAGAGATAGCTATCATTTGACAATGTCCTAATTAGAATGTTTTCAAGTCCTCAAAATGCGAGCTCTAATAACAAACTATCTGCATAATTTTTATATAATATAGGTACTTATATTTTTATTGTTGCTTTGGAGTTTTCTATTGATAAATTGTTGTGCGATTTAAAATATTACGTAACATTGTTTTTAGTAACTATTATTTATATTAAAACGTTGATAAGAAACGTAAATATGTAGTTTTAAATTACTATAACATACTTTGCATATAATAAACCTCTTTAGTTGAAAGAACCTTGTATTGCGGTTTGAAATATTAGTAAGTAACACAAAAAATAGGGACGTACTTACCTATTTATACTAACCCGATTTAGTCATGATGTCATCTGAGTGTATGTTGTAAATTACAAAGTTAATGACGGGACGTTATCCTTACCACAGATAAAAAGACAGAAAACCTTTGTGAAGCATGAATATTTAAATTACATCACGATTTTTTTTCCGAGAATTTCTTTTACCAAATTACAAAAAATATGCCACACAATATTATAAATGAAACCGCTGTAAATAAAAGTAATTAAGGCTTCTACATGTATCGTATTTCTGACTACATGGAGTCTGTCTCGGATGTGGACGGACAGGTTTATCTGGTACATAGGTACAGACAGATGTGCCCGCAGCCACCTGGCATCATTTCATATTTTTTTCATACATTTCGCTTCGTCTCACTCTTACACTTATTAGATACAAGGACTCTACATGTAGGTCATGTAAACCACTGCATAATTTATCTTTGGCAGCAAATATTTGTGATGTACTGCGGATGTTTTTTAGTAGAAAATTTTGTCTCTTTCTAACAATGCAAGGTACATCAAGGATTCGCTAAACTAAAAGTAAAAAAATACTAATATATACCTAAGCAAATATATTACAATAGAAACCGCAAAACGTTGTAATACGTACAAAATCAAAGTAGCAAAATACTGGTAACAATAGTCAGTCAAGGATCAACAGAGCAATAGGGCCGTGAACACAACGTCCTCTCACAAAACACAATCCAATGACAAACAAGCCGACGCCACATTCATTTACATTTATTTAGGTAATAATATATTTGACCCAGCCACCTGGCCGTCGATGTAATGTGATCATGCCGAAATACCACTCTATTATGTTACATTTGGCGACAAGATTTAAAAAGAACAGGTGTATTCGCCAGAAGGGTAAAGCTACGTTGACACTATGACTCTATACACCAAACACCCATGTAGGTACAGGCACATTGAGTGTGCTTGTGTGAACACGAGTGTTTGAGTAAGACATTTATAACGACACAGTGCTAAGGGTGTTTCACTCCACAATTTAGATACGTTCGGCGGCGCGCCTCCCGGGCAGGCGAATGGCAGTAGGTGTCGCAAGCGACAAATCTACAACCCTACGTTCCGTGCCAGACAGTTAACTCGACACCCCGGTCACTCACATGCACGTTAACATTAGACAAAGGTTCGCGCGCTTTGATATAGGTAATATATATTTTTTCGCTGAGACCTTCTGTACATAGTACTTACTATTAATTATTCTGTGACAGTAGAAATTTGTAAAAAGTGTCGTAGTGTAAACAATGCTTAACATTAAGTCAAACCAGATGGTTCTACACAGTTTTTGGGTAACGGTACAAATGTAAAATATGTGTTAAAATATAACGTTAATATTTCGATACAAATTGTTACGAGATTATAACGATCATAATTTATGTTACGAGCTCTCAATCGCTGATATATTCGGTTGTGATACCACTGAAACGGAGCCAATGTATTTCTGAACTATTTGGATTAAACATCGCAATACAGATTGTTCGACGTCCTGATTTATATATGTATGTATTTACTTAGATTGGTAAGAATAACCTGAAAATACAACTAAATGTATAGAAGTATCGCTTAAAGTAGAAATGAGCGGGTTTTCAGTGTTCATTTATAAGCAATACGTTTTACATAGAAAAATTTCAGCCAGTCTATAGATAACACAATAATCCATCGATTTATATGCGTCAATAATTCATTATCAAAGCTTTTTAAGGCTATGACTATGTCGTTGAAATTGTTGATGAAAACCAATTTGTTGGATCAAGGTTAGACACAATACCCTGATGATTTATACAAATGTCCTTCATCCTTGTATCATAGGTCAATGTCCATAGAACTTAGAACTTGCCCCAAACTCTCACCACTTTAGCTTCAAATATATTTTTATATTATTCTAAAGCTAAACGTTCCGTCACAAAAAAAAACAATGGAATAGAACCAAGTACATAATTTGTAATACCTCATAGGTACAAATAAACGGCAATGAGTCAACTTTGTAGTATTTACCTACATATGTACATGTTATTTTCAAAACACTGACTTATGTGTTTATGAAACATATATTTTGTGTTCCAACACTATAAATGTGTACCTATTCTTACATGAAACGTTCGAGCACATTCGCGGTTGTGAAAACAATCTTCTCTTTAGAAGTTAGACTCAGTGTTATGTAATCTGAGTTTTTTATAAAGTACTTCGAAGTTTTGACGTTTGATTCAGGCATCATACTGGCGTTGAGGTTTACAGACTTGCTTTTCGTGCCCAAAGTTGTAAGATCAAAACCAGTCATGTAGGTACCTTAGACTTTTTAGGATATCTTTACAGGATATCCAGAAAGTCAAACTCCTCTAAATATTCTCTACCTCTGGACGAGTACTAGTATATATTCACCTAACACCTGTATATTCTTGTTCTTCTAACAGACAATTTGAAAAACATTATAAACTTATACTAGATGATAAACTGAGCAAATAGGTAGTGTATTTTCTCAGCCATAAAATCTTTGGTATTGCAATCGCATGCTAGTAATATTATTTTCTTCAGTATGTGAAGTTGTTGTTAGGTAATCTAAGTTAATCTAAAAACAGCCGACGAACGGTGAAACCTGGACGTAATTGTTTGAAATTGCCAACACGTAATGAGCAAGCGTGATCAAAGCCCATTCCGACTCTATATGAGAGGGTCTACGCCCTGCAGAAGGACAGTAACATGTATATACGTACTTAGATACATCAGGAAACAAAACAAAAGACAAATAAGTAGCATATATTAGAAAAAGAATATCAAATAATTAAGGCTAGTAAAATCTTTACGTACGTAAGCACAATTAACAGGAAAAAAAAATACATATAAAAACCTATCGAATAACAACCTTTTTGTATAGTTTTTCCTGCTTGGAAACTAACAACTCAGTTTCCGTCATTTCCTTTATCTGTAAACCTGTGATAAAAACCTCATTTCCTATGCCAACCTTATTGGTCTCTTGGCTCTTGAACGCAGCTCGCAAATGAACTTGTCGCTAACATGAAGGTCAATTATCAAATTAAGGTTTAGACAAATTTCTAGATAGGTGCTTGGTTTTCAGTATAAAGAGGAGTAGTACATTTTAAGCCTACAATAAAGTACAAAACCTAACTCTCTATGTTCTTTACACAACCGGTTTTTTTTTTTAATATACTTAGTGTTAAAACTTCCTTAAGCTATGACGTCAAAGTATAAAAAACTAGGCAAAGGCGACACAACATAGCGGTCTAGACGAATAATAGGCAGCGCCTTTTGTGTCCGTATGACCATTTGACCAGGCTACAATACCTTACTTTATTAGCAATGAATCAACAATCAACGCGACGGTTTGAACGGAACATCTAGTAATTCCAACCCACCTACGCTCGATCAATTTATTGATTTCCGTTGCAGCTGTAATTTACTCATTCTTTATTCAAATGTCGCGGCATTAAAAATTAAACAAAGAAAAGCATTCTTTTTCATTATTTGATTTGTCACCTTTCTTTTTTTCTTATTGTTTTATAATACTATATGGCAACTCTACAATGTAACTTGTAACAGCCAGCATGTTTTGTTCATAAAAAGTTAAATAAATTACTAAAGGCAAAATGAAAGCATTATACAGTACTTTGTTTGTAATTACATGTCTTTGTTTCCCTCACAAAGTAATATATAATACAATATGTTATGATTTAAAATAATATAATGAATAATGCATACATCACTTACTAAGCGACAAAAAGTGCAATAAATATTTTACATTACGTAATAAACTGCGATTGCTTCAATTTATGTCCAAGTTAGTATCTACTAAGTAGAATGCTGACCATTTTCGTAGTGTATTAACGGTAGGCAAAGGCGTGCATTATAATTCTTGTCGCGGTAAGATTTAACGACCTTATTCAACATTCAAGGCGAACCATTCGGACGCGAGTTTAAGCTAATTGTCATTGGCATGTGATGTCTAGGGTCGATACGTTTGTATATTTAATGATCATCGTTATATTATCTAAATGACTGTTACAAAAACTTGTCTGCTTCGAAAACAAATTATGTAGCAGTTTAAATAGATTTAAAACAACGAATAAAATTTAAGAATCTTCTTATATTATGTAGTTTCAATAGCAATCTAAATTGTGACACCTCAAAATTCTGCGGATCTGTGACTTTTTTCGAGCTCTTTGGTAATTTTACAATCTTTTTATATCACTGAAATGTCACCTCCATAGCCAAGTTTATTTATGACATCAAATTATGCAAAGCCTTTACTTTCTATAGTAACTAAGAGCTATGTAACGGGTTAAGTAGGACACAAAGTTCTCAGTATTACAACCACAGCGCTGCCCCACAATCCATTACTCAGGAACAAGCGACCGCAAGACACCCGTCCTTCCCTTACTCATTAAAATATACTTGTCATGGAATAAAAATGAAGCCGCATTCAATGGCACATACATACTCAAATATCCGCATATAAACAAATGAAAAGCGATACGCAATAGACTTGTCAACTTATAGACAGTTCAGTAATTAAATAAACGGCCAGGCACGGCTCGTTTGTCCTGTTTATTTCTTTTCTTTACACAGCATAACACTATATTTTTATACCAACGCAAGTAAATATATTCTATAAATGAGCAATGAAATTTCGTTTCATATTCCTTCCTATAACACGACGCAGTCCGGCTAGACTAGAACAAGTCTTAGTACTTGCGACTCGACTGGCCACGCCCACCCAGCGCTTGACTATTGATGCCGATATATCGATATACCTAATTCACGCAACTCGATTCCACTCGATTGTAGTTATAGCAATCGATACAGTAATCGGATCGATGGTCGGTTCATCATTTGGCCAGTGACCCGTGGCATCTGTTTCATTGAAGTTCGATTTTGTTCAATGCATGATTTTATTTTTGTAACTGTCGATTGTTTGTGTCGTTCTGCCTTCTAGATTCGATCATTCGTTGACATTGTATGTATGTAAATAAGTCTGTTTGTTTGCAAGGGACCAAAAACTTATCCCCATTGATGATTGAATATTCTATGCACTGGTACAGGAAAAGACAACTGATACTTAACTTACAATATATTTGATAGAATTTGTAGATTGTGACATGCAAATAATGTTTATGTTTTCTTGTTACAGATTTTAACTGACGAGTGTTTGGATAGGTGAACAAGGTCATAGGTACGTACCTGAAACTTGATTATATTATGGGTATTGCACATTAATATAAAATAAACTGGCTAAAGGCCACCACGTAAAGGGAAGGATCTTTCATCACCGCGCTTGCTGTAAGCCATTAAGTAAGTTTGCTCACGATGTCTTACTTAACAGTAATTCAATGTTAAAATTACCTGGGATTTACGTAGATTCTTTAGACTAAACGGTGCTTTAATTCATGTAAATATATTGTAAAACATCGTGATGAAACCTGGATTTCCAAAATTGGAATCTGAAATCGACAACCCGCAATGAGCAAGCGTGGTGATCAATGCTCATTCCCTCTCTACATGAGAAGAGGCCTGTGCCCAGCAGTTAGACATTTATAGGCTGGTATTATTATTATATTGTAAAACTTATTTCTATTATACCTTCAGACAAGTCATAATAAGCCATATTTCCAGTACATTTTTCACACCCTTTTCAATATCTTCCACTTACACAAGTGTTTTCCTTTATTATACCAACTAATTTTCAAAAAATAAAGTGTAAAAAACAGAAAACATCGTCATAATAGATTTCCAGTAATATGTAATGCATATTGCGCAAAATATTTACCAACAAATAGAACAATAACCAAGGTATAGCGGACTCTCAATTGTTCTATGACATATTATATTAGCATAACGTGTTACATTCATAGTTCATACTTTTCTACTAAGTAATCAAGTTACTTGTAGCATCATACCATTTGTATCTAGGAAAATCACTGCTACAATTTGTATTAACATAGGTATTAGCGGACACGTGCGTAAGGAAAAATTGAAAACGGGTTTTCCGGAATATAATCTGACGTATTTATCTTAAGCACATCTCTACCTTTGGGAAATAAAAGTAGGAATATTAGATAACTTAGTTCACGAAATACTAAATTAATAGGGAATAAAAACCTTCAAAAATGGTAACAAAACTATACCTTAAAATACTCTACAAAGCTTTTCTTTTGCGCAGCCACGAAATAGATAAATTTGAACTAGACAAAATAGCGAGTACTCTAGAACCTAGATAATACGACATCCCTAAGTAAGATTGACCACCAAAAGTCAAAGAGTTAATATGAGACCCACAGTTTAACGTCCGTTCTGAGGTATGGAGCTCTCTCTAAATGTAATTGCTATAATGGATATAAGAAATACGTGCAAAAAAGTTTCTTTTTCCAAAATAAAAAATCTGGAACACTCATACTACTTATCAAATGTTCGAAAATTTACGACGATTCGAGTTTCATCACATTAACATTTTGATCATTATGCCTTAGGTAACTCTTATCTCTACTTGACATCTTAAACCTGCTGTGATGGCGTATTAATCAACATTTAAATGTTTTTCCAAATATCACCTTATTACACCTTTACGAGTATAGTAGGGACATAAAGTGATTAAGTTATTCAAATACATTAAGTGACTTAAGTTAATTAACAGCCAATATTTTATGAGTCAAAGAATATTGTATTAATTTATCCATTCTATTTTTAACTTAATATTTCTAACAAGCCAATCCTTAATTTAAAATCTTTTGATAACACATAGCGTTATTACATAAGCGTGTCAAACGAATATAAATTCTAATTTCATACGAATAATTATCAAATTCGTATGAAACACTGATTTATCTGAATAGTGCGTTTAAGTAGGTACTAATACTTATCTGATTACAAAATTCTATGGTTGAGTACTAATTTAACGACTTGTTTTTTTAATTTCACTTGTGGAAATACACAGTAGAAAATAACTGAGTGATGATGCATCATGTTACCCATATACATTGTTTAATCTATAACTTAAATAATATTGTGCAAAAATGTAGTTGGTATGGTCCACAGAGTGCATGATGAAGTAGGATACCATCTGAAATTTATTCTACATGCCATAGATATGGTATGTAGAATAAATTTATTTTTAAGGAAAAATATCTGTTAAATCATTAATTGTAAGTGCATAATTACATACATTACCTACGAAAACCAGAAAGTCTACAGAGACTTGGAGAATAAGTAATTTTTATGTAAAATTGAAATTACAGTAGTATTATTTTGTATTAATGTCTAACGCAGTTAGCCTGAGCGCAGGCTTTGACTGCTTCACCGGACTTTTTACAAAAACCATAAGGGCCTTCAGCCAGAGCAATACAAAAACTAACTACGTCAGCAACGTTCACTAAGGGCACCGCCTGTGGGGTTCGGACCTCGACTCAGTGCGTTGCTAACAATCTTAATAAGGCAAAACAGCTAGGGAGGGCTGTATCTAAGTTTTTATTATTTAGGGACATATGTTTATTGCTACTTTAGCCGGCTCGGGCCAGCTTAATCTGGAAACGGTACTGGATTGAATTGAGGTAGTTATAGTAAGTAGTAACTTAGGTAGGTACTACATTTCATTTATAATCCACATAATGCATATTATCCAGAAAGTTAAAAAGCTTGCTAAAAATAAATTATTACAAACAGGCTAGATCGCTAAAGTATTGAAATTAAATCTAAAACACTAAGAAAAATCTCAAAACAATTGATAGGCAACCATCGTAAATTATATTTGAAATGCATTGTGCAATAGTTAAAAGATTTCATCATACTTACCAATTACATTCGGTTACAAAATATTTGTTGTAAGATGAATGAAGACACAGCTATTGATAGCGTCGAAGTAACTTCAAATTAAGTATTGGAGGAGGACTTAAATCGCTTTATAGGAGATATCCTTACAAAAGTCAAGTGCAAAGTACCTATCAACAATCACCAAAGATATCTTGAAAAGTAATCTTTCACGTGATATTAAATGATTAGCGATACTATATCTCTCAAACATAATGTTTCTCTTAAAAAACTAAGGAGTCCGAAAGGGATATGGTCTAAGTGGACAATAGTCCAATCAGCATTAATTCAGTCTTAATCTGAACATACGCTACTAAACTGTCATTTATTACGCATTAAATTTGCATTAGCACTTCTCTACTACCTCATCTCTTTATTTTATTTAGTTTTCTGTCCACCAAGTATCTTCAATTTCGGTATTAATATTATACCCAGTATATATAATAGTATAGGCCGTAAATTAGGTAATAAAAAATAATATAGTAAAATAAAATAAATAATAATAATAATAAAAAAACCGGCCAAGTGCGAGTCGGACTCGCGCACCGAGGGTTCCGTACACACCTGTAGGTACATATAAGTAAAAGTTCACCCATCACTACGATCGAGTCATAGTTATGGTATGATAATTGCAAAATGAAAAAAAAAAAATCAGAAATATTTTTTTTTATATGATGTAACTAAAAATTTACGGTTTTCGCAATTTTTCCTTTATCTGTACTATAAGACGTTACTTCGTACCAAATTTCAAGATTCTGAGTTCACGGGAAGTACCCTGTAGGTTTTGATTCCCGTGCGAGTTTCGAAAATTTGCGGAATTTTGCGGCATAAACGGGAGTATCTTTTGATCGCGTTGACTTAGAAGTTTGATTTTTTCACAGCTCCAAGAGACCATAGACTTGAGTATTTGATATGAATTTCAGCTTGATACCTCCACGCGTTCCTGAGAAAAAAGGTCTTGACAGACAGACAGACAGACAGACAGACAGACAGACGGACAACAAAGTGATCCTATAAGGGTTCCGTTTTTACCTTTTGAGGTACGGAACCCTAAAAACACAAAACATACGACATCGTAACGTCATGAAACATTTCAAAGATGTCGTCGGAAGTTTTTCATCAAGTAAGAAAAAAAAATAACAAAAAATACGTGTCTAATATTTTTTAATAATCTGAATGACAAATTAAATAATTTTAGTCAACATTCCTATTTAGCTCCTTTTGTAATTTTTTCACAATATCATTATTTCTTGTATTTATAAACTATTATGTATTATTATTTATAAACGTTTTTGCTCTTGTGTTGTCAGTAATTATTTACAATTCTATAACTGTCTCCCAAATGACAGTTCTAAATACTTTCTACTCTATGACGTTAGTAGGAATTAGTAAAGTAATTAACTAGTAGTTAAGAGATAGTACGCAGATACCATACCCTGTACAATGTACATTGTGCAATACTGACACAACATTATATCATGCAGAACCGATACAACCTTCATGATAATTTGCATCTATGACTCATGAAAATATTAACTATATTTCTACATATGCGGATTAACGGTTGTTTTTTGACGCATGTATTACGTAATCAATTAACTTACCAATGACGATGTAACTTAACGTAAAGTTTACAACAACTGTGTCGGCAAAGCCCGCATGTAATAATTACAATTTTATGGTAAATATGTGTTAATCTATCAATTGTTATTATCAAATTGTATTTTTTTTTTACTTGTGCCTGCCCTGGGCGCGTATTTTTTTATTATTAAAGCTATATATATATAACTATATGTCCGTTAGATGAAAATGTGCCGTCTTGTGAGCTCGACCTCTTTTATTTTAGAACAATCATTATTTTTTAATCCTTAATAACTTTTCCTGTTATTTTGGGTGTATGCAAAATCTAGACATTTTTGTTTAATTCGTTCTTTCCATGCGTCATCTTAAGCGAGTGTTGACTCATTTTATCATCCTTTACACAATCCATCTTTTTACTTAGATATCCTGCTAAACATTATCAGTACAAATTCTATGTAGTCCTATTTCAACATTACAACTTTCCAATGTCTACCTGTTTGTTTGTTCGTTAGATACTAAATCGCGCCTGACCTGCGTTTTAGATGAATAGAAATTATGCAGAATAAGCTGCATATTCTGGGAACTTTCACCACGACTACCCTTTCTAGCGTGTTATGTTACACGTTGTTTATAGGTCAATTTCCTATCTCAGAAGGCTAGAGGATGCAGAGAATAATGATAACATTAACTTTATAATTGATACTTATAGGAAAACCAAACGTCTTGCGCACTAACTGGGAAAAACCGAATACCTCAGTCGCACGCAACGAACAAAGTTTTATTCGAATTCTTTTTATGTGACGTCACTATGATATTCAGGTCAGTATTATAGAAATGTCCCGTCTGTCTAAAACTGAGCCATGCATTATTGCACGCATCGTCACGTCATAAGCTAGCTCCACCAGCGATTGTATGCAAACGAAATCATTTATCTAACTTACGATTAATATGCAGTGTTGCTTTGAAGTCCTTTCGGAATTGTTATTAGATATTGTTCGTTAGACCAGGTACGACGATGCAAGTACGCGGTAAAACTGAGGATGGATTAATATTATCCGTTTTTGAATCCGCGTCACACTTTACTGGACTTGACAGCAATAATGACGTATGAATAGTAACTGACGAACTTCTGCTTACGTATTTTGAACTGGTATTTACATATTTTATTTAAAAATAAAAATGACCGTAAGTTTATTAGGCTTAAAGAATTTCCGAAACTCCTAAACACTGCAATAATATTAACTATTCTATTGTTTTATTGACTGTAGCTTAATGTGAAATGATTTCATTAAAATGTTAAGAACATTAAAAAAACAGGAAAATTCAACTACCTACATTTTTGTGTGAATCACACAAATGCTAAATATTTTAAAAGTAGATGATGAGCAGTCTTTTAGAGAATTGTCAGATCTTATTATATGTTGTGTTCCAATTTCATCACATATGGCTTCAGCCTATAAACCCGGTATTATTCTTCCGGCTCCTCTTATGGTGGCCATAGAAAGTTACATGGTATTTGAAGCGATAAAACTATACGGACAAATAAGGATGAATGAATACCTATGGTACATACATCACTGGCAATATAGACAAAGGAGTAGGCATGGTTAGACTTAACAAGATAAGCAATATGTATGATGTTGAAATATTATTACAAATTTCACAGAAGACCATTATTTAATATCCTCAAAATATTAACAGATATATTGAGATTCGCAGTGTTTTGTTTTATTGAAAACACGTATTTACGATACCAAGCGTAACTAAAATTTTATTGTCAGAGTACAATACTCTCACCGTGTAACGAACTCATTGCATTTGTGTTGGACTAACTACCTGAGACACAGGTAACATCGTATAGTAAGAACTGTCCAAGCCTTATGTTACGTTAAAGCTTCCCAGAAATACAATAAAGTCGTTCAATCAAATGTCTTCAACAAACGCGACACAATCACAAAGTGTTACCTGATTGGCGTGGCCGACTGGCAACTGGCAAGCCATTGTTTTGGCGCAGTTTATCGAACTGACAGTAAGGCTTTATAACAGATTATTATCAGTAATAAGGAATAGTGATAAACAATGTTAAGTTAAGGTCGTACATCTGCGAGAGTGATTCGTCAACTCGTCCTACACGCCTACGGCCCATTTAGGACAACTTGCAGAAAATCGATATAAATAATACATATTTTCATTCTGTGTGGAACTTAAACCTTTATCAACATTTGGTACAATTAGTAAAGACAAGGTAAGTTCCACACAAAAAGCAAAGTGGGACAAGTTGTAGAATGAAAATATTTTTTTTTATTATTATTTTCTGCATGTCGTCACAATTGGGCCGAAGGCATGTAGAACAAGTTGACGAATCACTCATCTGCGAGATACAGATGTTACTGGCCTCAGGTGTCTTGAATGTTGATTGGTCCTTTCAAATAAAGAACGTTATCTTTCGGTAAAGCAGGTGGTAGTGGTCACATACAAAGTATAGCGTGTTTAAAAAGTATAATGTTGTATTTTAATTTTGTTCATGGTGTAGGGTGGGTATAAGTTTAAACTTATCGATTTTAAATTATGATTTGAGATCTGCGTGACCTTTCGTGATGAGCTGCAATCAAAATGTGTCTGGATTTTTTTGTTTATCAGATCACATTCGACGAGTTCCATATTTAAGCATTAGTGAAGACAAAAATAAAGTAACATACCTACATCCTAAACAGAATTTAGACACCTATTCAATTAAGGAAATCTAAAAATAAAATACATACAGCTGAAGACAGGTAACTTAGCATATAAATTAATTGACGCAAATAAATTGGCCATGACGTCATAAGAACAGCTGTTTAGTAAAGTCGTTGCCATAAACTCTGATAATATGGCACTTAATTTAAATTATATATTACTAGTTGTTTCCTGCGGCTCCGGCCGCGTCGATGACACTTATCGCGGCAAAAAGAAGCCCATGTCCTTTTTCAGGGTCTAGACTATCTGTGTACCAAATTTCATTTAAATCGGTTCAGTAGTTTTGGCGTGAAAGCGCGACAGACAGAGTTACTTTCGCATTTATAATATTAGTAAGGATTATCCACCTAAATATTATGTTCTTAATCTATATTTAGGTGAAACTACTGCTTTTCTTTAAAAACTTTACAGAAACGCCTAAATCATTCAAAAGGCGATTTCAAAACATCAAGAAAGTATGTGAACAGGGACAAAAGCGTTCACCTGTACCTAGTATAGCGCCGTAATGTCGCCATTGTGTACTCTACAGCTCGTCTACTTATCTTATCAGGGATTCATAGATGTAGTCGCGTCAATTTGATACTGTTTATACGTGTTCCGTTCACCTCGCACAATAGATAAAGATAAAAATCTGTGAACTGCTAACAGGGGCAACAATCTAAAAGAAAACAATTTTGAACGTAAATCTAATATGTTGTGTAAGGAAATTGTTCTATAGACACAATAAACTTACGTTCGCCGTGACCTCGTCTTGTAAACAAACAGCAAATTAATGTTTTAGCACTCGTGAATCATCGTCATCGCCCCAAAATCCCGATTTGTGTTCGAAGTTCGTATTATATATAAATGCGTTAGTCTGTTGGCGATCGGGCGCCGGGTAGCACGTCTCTGCAAATATTCGCTGTCTGTATTTATTAGTTCGCGTTAATTATCAGAGCGCAAGTATAGGCGCCCTGTGACACGGTACAGACAATATAATTTCGTGAGTTATTGTGCGCTGTGACTTATTGTGCTGTTGATGTGAAAGTGCGACTTTCTATTACAATAAACTAGTGCAGAACTTGTCCAGTTATATGTATTAAGATTATTTAGTACTGTCACGAAACTCCTTTCAAGTCTGAGCATTCATTAAGTGAGTATTTCAGTTGCCTAACAATCAATCCTTTCTTGTCTTAAATCAAAATCGACTTTAAGTTATGTGTCCTCAACCAACAACTATATGTGTAAACACGTGGCTTAGAATCTTAATTTATTTTAAATCTGCTTAATTTATTACAATTCACAAACTTGTTAAATAAAAAAATAAAATTACACTGAAACAAATTTGAACAATTTTAGAGTTAGCAATAAAATAAATCATACTTTATTGCTTTTTATTTATTTTATAGAACTTAATTTGAGTCATAAACATTAACTTAACTAACAATAACTTAACTCATGAATATTCTTCTTCAACATTGAACAGAGTTTAACTCTTATAATATTTTAAACGTATTGGCTAATCTCTACTTTTCACATCTTAATTATTTTATATCTGCTTAATTTATTACAATTCACACAAAACATGATGAATTAAATTAAACCTAAACAGGTTTAAACAATTTTAAAGTTAGCAATAAAATAACTTATACTTTATCGCTTTATTTTATTTTTTATTTTATAGTAACTCAATAAAATTATTTTAATTTATTTGAAGAATAAATTTAAATTTGAATTAATATTAATCAGAGTTTAACTCTTCTTTTTTCAGTATTAGCTAATCTTTACCTTTCTCTATCCTCTGCTATTTATTTTTACTTCTTGACGACGATTTTGTTTTCCTAGAAGAAGAAGCGATTGCACACTTAAATTCAACTACAATACTTATAAAAATATTTGGTAGTAGATACGTAACTTCCTACCTTTTGTCAAACATATTTTTAATCTACTTCGCTACCGAGAATTGCATGCGGATAATAAATAATTAAATACTGCTTATACCCGGTTCCTATATTCGATTAACGGTTCGTTTTGCTAACGGACGGTAGAATTTTCTAAGAAAAACAAAAAAAAAATCTACTGTCCGTCATTTTTTTGAATATAGGAACTAGGCATCATTGGCATTAATTCTGTTTACATGTATGCAATACTCAGCTTGCATAAAATATAATAAAAATTAAAAATAAATGAAATAAATAGCAGACAAGTTTTGACCTACACTTACTGACCTTTTTTCGCTAAATATCAACAAAAATGTCAGAGAACAAAAAGAAATTAGCTTGTTATTTTTTATTTTTACATTTACTCGTCTAATACAATGTAATCTGACAAAAGAATCATTGACTATAGCATGTTGAGTAAAGTCTACGCAGACCGACAGATGGACAAAGCCCAGATAAGATTTCACCAGAACAATGCCAACATCTGCGAGCCTCGTGTATAAATTAGTTACAAACAACATATGGACATGGATTACGAACGTATCCGTTTACATTATTGCTATCGAACCGAACCTCGATATTACGAACATAAGTTTTTAATAACTTAACGGCTTGTATAAACTGCGTGTTTAAGAATAAAAGTGATCTTATTCGATAATATTTTGACGACCTCCGTGGCCGAGTGGCGTACACACCGGTGTCCAGGTATCGCCAGCTCTGAGATCCCGAATTCGATCCTCAGACGGGTTTATGTAGGAAACTATTTTTCTACATGGTCTCGGGTCTGAGTGTCTGTGGTACCTTAGTTGTCACTGATTCCATAACAAAAGAGGTTTAGCTACTTAGTTTGAGTTCAGAGCCAAATATGTGATGTACTCGTTTGCTTATAATTTCATCACTATCCCCACTTAGTAGTACCTCATACTATCAATATCCTCAATACCTTAGAAGTCGCAATATTTTTTTCAATGTACAATCAGCAACAAAGTTTGATGGACATAATCAGATTTACAAAACACGTTATCACACGAAAATGCCGTAAGTTGTTGGTGCTACAATAAAAAAATAGCCTTATCACTAATGGTTAGCGCTATTATATCTATAAAAGCCAACTTGTAGCATAGTGTTTCTAAGTGTTTTGAAAAAAATTTGACTGTGTTGATCAACTTTAATTACTGACTGTACATCTAGGACACGTCTCGTACAGTCTAAAACACAATTCGATGTTTGTTATTTATTCCTCATATTCCTTTATCCACTAGTAGGACAATTGCGAACTGGCATTATTATTTTAATTGTTGAACTGTAGAGGTGAAGGCAGACTACCGCCTACCTTGCAATACCATAATTAGTTACTTAAACGCTATGTGTGGACATTTATAATGGATACAAGCCCCGTACGTGGCACACATTGTGCTAATAAATTAGACAATGTTTAATTTTACTCATTCGCATATGTATCTATTAGCATATGCGACGATCAAGTGAGACTATTTACGCATGTTGTTTTCAATTTACTGGTCAAACCAATGTTATGCTAATGCATTGTTAGCCGGCCAAAACGGTTTCACAAAAAACAAATTGGTATAACCATTGTTTCCTACTACTGTTATTTGTAAACGTGACCCGACTCGTGTAAATTTCATAATTGATGTAATACTTAACAAGGCCTAAGAAATAATGTGACGTGTTTTGTCTTTTCAGAGTTCGCTACGAGAATGGGGGCAAGGTCCCGGGAGTTAGTACTGCTCCTGGCAGTATGCGCGCTGGCACTCAGCGAGCCCGTCAACAAGGTCGCCGACACCAAGAAAGAAGACGCAGACAACTTCCTCTACCAGTATGACGACTTCGACGCGGCTGATGACCAGGAAGTGCTCTTCAATGAGAACAGGCCGTGCCCAAGGGACTGCATATGCACTGTATCCCAAGGATACAGAACAGCCAAGTGCGATCGTCTTGAAATCGGCACACAGAAGTTCGGTGATGATATCACTGACCTTGTAATTGAGAATGCTGACCCGAGGTTCCCTATTCAGTTGACAGACATGATCTTCAAGAAACTCGGACTTCATCAAATAACAACAGTGAAGATCGTGAACAGCTCGATTGACTTTATTGCTCCTAATGCATTCCATGGCCTACCTAATCTGTATGCAGTGAACTTATCTAACGATAGACTGAAAGTTTTGCACCCAGAGACATTCGCACACAACAAGAAATTGGTGCTTTTGACTCTCTCGAATAACCCTCTTAAATTCCCTGCTGCGGATTCACAGGATTATTTCTTAAATACTTCATCCATTCAAGAGCTCGATATTTCTTATTGTAACATGAAATATATTGCAGCTAACACATTCACAAACATGCCCGGCGTGATGTACTTGAACCTGGCTGGAAACAACCTGTCCAACATGGATCGTAACACATTTAAGAAGCTATTGGACTTGGAGGAACTCGACCTCAGTGACAACGATATCAAGTCATTACCAGATGAAATCTTCTCTGAGAACAACGAGCTCGCCACTCTCCACATTTCAAGGAATCCTGTAGACACTGTTTACGGCTTACAGATCTCTGACTTGCTGACCCTTAACGCTGGACAAACTAACATCAGATTCGTTGGACCGTCTATGTTTAACGGTATGACGTACATTGCCAATCTCAATCTCAGTGGCAACAACATTGAAAAGATCCACAACCAAGCATTCCACAAACTTGTAGAACTTAACTATCTGGACTTGTCTTATAACGACCTAGACTTTATTTCCAACATTCTCATTAAAGAAAACATTGAACTTGATATCTTCAAAATCTCAAACAATCCAAAATTGGCACACTTACCTGCTGAAGGTTTCGAATGTTCCGTCGATCAATTCAACATTTACTTGTTTGATGCATCTCACTGTGGTCTAAAAGAAATTTACGACAATTCTTTAAGAACCTTCTCTGCATTGTCCGTTGTTAATTTGTCAAATAACGAGATCAAAACGATCGGAACTAAGGTATTCTCAATGTGCCCCAAACTTGTTGAAATCAATCTGTCGTACAATTTCCTAACGACGTTAGATGCTAAAGTTTTTGAGAAGAATAATGAGTTAGGTAAGCTTTATCTTCAGGGCAATCCACTGAAAGTATTCTCTGCAGAGGTGTTCGTCCACACGCCAATGATTACATACCTAGATATGAGCCACGCTGAATTGACTTCTCTATGGAAAGCAGACAAAAATCGCTCTCCAACGCTCCTTAGTAACTTGACATTCCTGAATGTTTCACACAACCGCATTACTGAAATCAAACAAACTGAACTCGATCACTTAAACAAACTAAACGCACTTGATATCAGTAACAACCCACTTGCGTGCAGTCGTGACTTTGAGAATCTTATGACTTGGTTAAGCAATCGTAAAGTGTCACCAAATGCCGGTGCAAGCAGCAGCATTGCCAACCTAGCTAGGGATATCAAGGACGAAGATGTCGGAACCTATAGCTGGGAGTTCCTCACCCGCAAGACTTGCGGAACTGCTATAGTACATCCAGTTGAGCCTCTGCCATCGGTTTCCGATGAAGATATTTGGGAGAGAATTAACAATGACGATGAGGGCAACTTCGATTTGAAGAACACTTTGGATGACGTTAAGATTGCTGTTGATACCAAAACACAGAAAGACGGTTTCTTGGGTAACGACATAGTTGATGACGATGACAAAGACGACAATGATGATGATGATGACACTGGCGACGAAGATGACGAAGAAGCGGACGACGAGGACGACGCCAGCGAGGACTACGATGGCGACGATGATGTCGATCTCAAGGTTAAACTAATCGAGAAACCTTCAACTACTACTGAGGACTACGTCGCCAGTACCAAGGCTAGTGCGGTCGCAAATGAAGAAATTGACATCAAATTATTCGAACACGAAATTATTAATGAAGAGTCATCAAATAACTTATACGTACAAGAGTCTATTCAATCTGAAGAGGAACACGGTCACTACGGTTACTTGTGGCCTATTTCTATCGCCATCTTGGGCGCTCTACTGCTGCTCATCGTCATTGCCAAGGTGGTAATGCTCATGTGCACTAAGAAGAACAAGCAAGTCAGATACAACAGTGCCATAATCGCTGCCATGAGTCAGTCCGGGCGCACGAAGAAGGACTGCGGGCTTGTGTACCAACAGCTGACGGAGGACCTGGCTAGCCCGGCCACGCCCAAGCTCAGCCGCTACACGCCGCTGCATAGCGTCACGGTCAATGCCTCTAACATGTCCTACGAGAGCAGTCCATTCCACCACAGCAACATCGTGCCCGAAGCGGTGTGAGACGAACAAAAACGTACATATGTCAGAGTTAAAACTCGATACTAACAACTGCGTTAACTCTTACATAAGCAGTAAGTGATAGTTGTAAGCGCTAGTCACAACCGAATACATATCTAACAAACATTTCTTAGTACAGTGCCTTTACGATCACTCTCGAACAATCGCGACAATGTTTTCAATCTAGCGCTTTTAAAATATAAAGTAAAGTAACAAATGGAAGTCAAATTACAACAAATTAATTTAAGATTATACATATTATATATTATACAAATTAGTTGATAGGTTTATTTTATGTACTTAAAATTATTAAAAATTAAACACTAACTATTTTTGTTTTTGTTGAATTAATCTACTGTAATGCCTTTCCATTTTCTCGTCAATGTAATAATTAATTAGATCATAGGAGAATAAGGTATAGCGACAGAATTAGAAAACAAATTAATAAACATAATAACAATAAACCAAACCATTTAATAAAAACAATATAATAACATTTTCATAACACTTCATATAGTCTACATATAACAAAAACATTTTGTATCCTTAAATCTATACTTATCACATGTAGGCATAATCGGCAATTCACCATCGAGAGCTGGTGTGGCAAAACCTGTTATCGATTAAAATCTGATCGATTAATATATAGTAAGAGAATCTTGTAACAATTGCGATAAATCATCTTCTGTCTGCGACAATGGAGACAAACTCAACAAACGTTTCTGAAACAAAAAATATGTAAAACATATTAATTATGTAAGTACACAAATTTCAAAAAAGTATCTAAAGTAAACCAAATGTTTACAATTAATCGAATTGGTTGCTGAAGCAGAGGCCGAGTGTTTATTTATTAATACTTAATGCAATTTGTGCACAAGCGAACTGAATGCCATGAGGCATTTACTATTTTATTTTCTTCAGGGTTTCTGACAAAAGTTAGGCTGCGATAGGCTGAGTTGACAATTGATCGCCAAATTTTTATACAAGATTAGAAACAGCATAGCTCACTCTATTTCATTGAATTGAAAGCATTTGGTGTTTAAAACTCGCTTACAACTTTTTAAGTCTGGTTATTGATACATGTGACTGCTCGAAATGTTTATAAATTGTTCCCACGATGCAGTATCCACGTGCCTAAGTTATCGCGTGTCTATATTTTAAACGTATAAACATTCTTCGATCACAAGCCTCCTAATCTTTTAAATATTCGTCGTCACATATTTGTATAGTATTTTCGGCCTTGGATTATGCTAAGTTATTCTTGATGACCTATTGCATCCGTAGGAAATCGAAGCGATGTGTGAAGGTCAACTCGATTTGAAGATGTTTGTCTCCATCTATTTATCAATAGATATCGAGCGATAATAAATTTTGGAAGAATTTAAAAAGGACCTAAAAGAAGCAGGATATGCCACAGAGATGGGCCATATGATAAATAAATAAATAAAAACACTAATCTAAGTAAAAATTTTTGTACAGAATATTACCTGAGGCAAAGCTCCTTTAACCAAATCTGGTATATCAGCTTCACTGTACCCTAGCGACTTCAATCCATTATCTATCTTCATGGTCTCCATATATTTAAGGATTGTGTCTGCCAGTAAAGCGCCGGCGTCAGCTTGCTTCGCGTTTGATACATCGGCACCGAGGATTCCAGCTGCTTCTAGATGTTTGTCAGGGTCACTTGGGGCCGTGAAACGGAACACAGCGGGCGCTGTCATCACTACCGATAGTCCATGAGGTATGATAGGCTCTGAACTGGAGAAAAAATGTGTTATAGTTTTAAGATATTTACCTAGGTCTCGTTTTAATGCAGCTAACTACAAAATAATAATGGTTGAGACGAGAATGGATTTGAACTTACTATTACTTTTTAAATATATTTTCTAAAGGGAACACAATTGGCACTTTGGTTGCTGGTAAGCGATTTTGTTTTCAAACTATTGCCAACTTAATCTTCTGTTCTGTTCAACAGGCTTGTAAAATATCAAATCAAAGAGTTTTTATAACATATTTACCACTTACAGAATAATAAAATACTCTAGTTGTCTAGTTACACGGTAGGTATAGTAGGAACTGGCCACATTTTTTCTTTCAGGTGGCAATTTCCATGCGTTATCGCCTCTTCAATGTTGGTTTAACGAATTCAATAGCGCGGAAACAGGTCGCCAGCCTATTGTCTTAAGGCACCGTAACAACACATTTCCTTTTAACTCACAATCGACGTGAAATGGTAAACAGTCGATTACTTCTTCTAATTCTACAACACAAGGATGTTTTGTAGGTCACGGGTAGTTTAAGCTTAGTTCCAAAATAAAAATGTGTCTAAATTGCCTTGAAATTTTATACGAACCCTATTAAGACAACACACACACGGCCATCTGATCCTAAACTAGGCAGAGCCTGTATTATGGAAACCAGACAACTGATGAACATGCTTATATATTACTAAATACATATATAAAATATAAATTACACCCTGTCTCAGAACAAATGATCATGCTTATGACACAAAGATTTGTCCTGGGTGATATATCGAACCCACGACCTTCGGTTCAGCAGTCAGGGTCACTAAACACTAAGCCAACAGGCCAGTCATGTGAATGTTTATTAGAAATAAAAAAGTAACGATTTTCTACTCTACTTGCGCGGTTCCAAAACGTTCATTGCTGTAGAGAACTGGCAAGGAATTCCATAGGTTATTGTTTTCTCTAGTTTATTTAGTAAAATTTGTTTTTAGTACTCAAGATAGATTATTAGATTCAATATAAGGAAAATTACAGTTGCAACTTAGAATTGAAAATATTTATGACCTCATTTTACTCATCTTCTGTAGATTTCAATGAACGGGCTAGATAAGAGGGTATGAAAAGTTCAAATCAAATATTTATCTGTCAGTTAGTTAATGAAAAAATATAAGACACTTATTTATACTTTCGACTCAAAGTTTAGACGTTGGTGCCAATGATGTCATGATTGCGTACAAAATGCACGAAATTATGACGTCCGAATAAATGTCTCTTCGTGAGTTTTTGGCTACGTAAAATAAGAAAAAATATTTGTTTAATATTTTTTTAATACTATCCGACAGACATATTGAAAATTTGTCATCTACCCCATTTAAGTTAGGAGAAAAATGCATTAAGTAAATAACTTAGTTTACCTGCATGTGCTGAGGCAATAGGGACCCAACAATGTGAATGAGAAATGAATCATAGCCGATAACGAATACTTTTATTATGATAGAAATAACAGGTAATACAAATAATACCTATTACTAAGAAAACATGACGTAATAAGGAATTAGTATTATTTTATTCAGAAGTTTGTATGAATTGCTTAATTGTATTCATTTTTTTAGTTATTATTATTCACTGCCGACGGCAAATATTTAAACGACTCGACATAGAAGAAAATGAAGTCTAATTTTCTATCTCTTCAATATTTAGTCAAAAAAGTACTACTTGACATACTTCACATTACAAAATCCTATACAGGAACGTTCTAGAACTTCTACAAACTTTTGTTACTTACCCATAATCCTTAGGGATAAAAGACTTAACGTTTCCGGCAATGGGATACGCCAGTCCATGGCACAAATGAACCCCAGCATTGCCGATACCGACACCGGCCATTGTGGCCGCTAGATGCATACAAGAACGAGCTTCCAAATCATCAGGCCGGTACACGGAGCGGGCAAAGTATTTTTGAAGAGTCTGGGAACGAAAACAAATGACTTCTGTTTATAACTTCAACTAACAGTTTAGTATTTTTTATCAAAAAATGGATATGAACCACTAGGATACGAATCTAATACAAGTCAGCCTCTAAACTGAAATCATATGTCAGAAAATTGGCACAAATTATAGCAACCTGCTGATTTACATTACGACGAAACTCGCAATACTCTTTAATCGAGAAGTATGGAAGCTGACAGCGATTTGGGAGTCGCAAAATAAGTATCAATTAACTTCTAATAAGGAAGCAGTGATTTACGCTTGGGAAACAAACGGCTTAAACCATATGAAGATCACAATGGCATCTAATAAATATTCACGTCTTGTTTTTGCACAATTTACTACCTACATGCCAATGTCGCATTAAACGTCCCAATGCAACGGCATTGAATTTAAACGCTGCATGTGAACACAAATCGCGGATGTTGGATTTAAAGTTTGGTTGAAATGGAACTGGGCTGGGCACACTGTTGTATGTCTGACAACTTGTGGGCCAAAGTGACAGCAATGTGGATTCTATCAAATATCAAGAGAATTCGTAGCTGTCGTAAGAGATGGCGGGATGAAATATAATCCTTTTCGAAATTATGGACAATAATAGCCCAGGACTGAGACAAGTGGAAGAAAAAAGGGAGTTGTGTGAGATTTTTAAAAACATTTGCGTACGTTTTTTTTTTATTTGCCTTGTTCTTTTAATAAGAAACAACAAAAAAAAATATCCGAAGTTATGGCGTGACTAAGGGAAATCGGAATTAATTTTTAAATCTATAGATCGATAATATATTCGTTCTGAATATCAAATTCGTAACAAATCATGTTGGTAATATTAGTGGCCGAGATACGAGACGCTTAGTTACGTCAATATCAGTCGGTTATTCCTTTCGAACCGGTTTCGCTAATTACGTTTAATTTGGACCGAAATGTTCTTGTTGATTCACCTTTTTTTAGATCACAAATCGTTAGGTCCGTTCGGTTGTTTCCAAGTATACGAAATATAAGTGAGTCATTTAATTTTTACAGCTAACTGGTTTTTTGGAAGGAAAAGTAAAGCAATTTTAAAAGTTACAAAAACTCAGATTTGATTTGAGGTAATAAAAAAAATCCATCCGGAAATATTATTAATACAGTTATTAATGATATTTTATCTGAATAGCATTAACAGTTTAGCGTATTATTATGTGAATTTTAATCTGAGACGTCATTCAACACCAATGTGATTGACTTTCATGACCTAGCATAAGGAAAACCCTGCATACATGTTATCTCCCACATTTAAACGTTTTAATGGCATGCAATGAAAATCTACGTCATATTGTGATAATATTCATTAGTTATCAACCCGGTTATGTATACCGGGATCTTCTACCGAGTTATACATGAATGAACTTGACCGTAATTTTCGTAAAATCTAAGTACATAATAAGTATATAAAAATGAATTCCTATTTCCCTTGGTTACGCCATAATTTTGAGAAGGACTTTACTTTCTTTTTCAACTTTTTATATTGTTTGTATAAAGTTCTTACGGAAAGAAAAATTTAGGAACTTTTTAAAATTTCGTTTTTTGAGAGTTCGTTCAATTAACAATTTTGTGTATCAAAAAGTATATTAATATACACCATGTTTTTAAAATATTATTATTTATTTCAGTTCAAATTGAATATTCATAGCAACAAACAAGACAACGTCTGTCGGGTCAGGCAGTGGATTAATAGTAATCGCTGTTTCTGAAGATTTTGAGGATCGTATATTCTTTGAACTAGTAAGTTTGTCCTATTTAGCTACAAGTCAAGACCGAACCTACATTTGGAGGATCTGAGAACGAAACAATAAATGCCTTTTGATAATAATTAACACTAATAGTGTATATTGTATGGGTTTTTTTTTTAATAAGAATCTCCGACAGTAACTTTACATGCTCGGAATTGTTTTATTAAACGACTGCTCCTCTAGGGGATAATTTAAGATGGTACAAGTCAAAAACAGTGTAAAGTACCTGTATGTTTTTTAGAGCGATAGCAACATATTCAAGCACTGTTTAAGCGCTCTCTCTCTCTGATTCGGTTTTGCTAGCTTAATTTGTTATTAAATACTGACCTGTAAACAGAATCTGGCCCATACATCTGAGATGGGATTACTTCCTTGATACGTCGGCCTTAACGCAGGGTTTGTTGGAGCTGGCCCTCTTTCATTATAAGGCACAGCCGTGAAGCTCTCCAATGCATGACAGAAGATATCAAAACCAGAGAAGTTTGATACCTGTAATTAAATAATGTAATGTTGGTTTGGGAATATAGCTCAAAATGAGGTTGGTTGTTTTAAAAGGTCGGTGTAATTTAGAGTAAAGAAAAATCTGCTCTGACTTTGATATAAGTGGCCACTATTTACAGTACTTGGTTGAACTCGCAGATATAGATAGAGCTTATATCACGATCTATATAAAAAAAAAAAAAAAAACGAAAAAAAACCAAGCATGCCCTTTTTAACTACCATTATGACGTCAATATTTAGTGCTGATTTTAAACTAGAATCAACTTAAAAATATGATGTAGGTACGATTTGTTTGTCAGTACAGACTGAGCGCGACAGTAGCCATGTTAAGCATATTATGCTTAAACCGGGCACGCGAAATGGCACGAAGTGAATGCTCGCGCGGTATCTAGGCCTATTTACATCTGTTACTAATGCCATTTCATAAAAGACTTAGGAATAAATAGTGAGAACAATTTCTTCTATCATAAAGAGTGTGCACAGTAGGTAAGAATGATGGTCCAATTAAAAATCATCTTTTACATTCGTTATTGCGTCTGCTGCGCTGGTTTTATCTGAACTTGTTTTTGCTTATTCATCTACGTACCTTCTCCGGCATAGTAAGAGTATGTAGAGGGTCTATCATGGCTAGCACGGGACGCAGAGCGCCATGAGATATTCCTGTCTTAGCGTGTATCGATTCGTAGTCGAAGATACTGACACCCGTCGTCTCACTGCCAGTGCCGCTTGTTGTTGGTACTGAAATAAAGTTTATTTTGTATTAAAAATAAAATTCGTATAATAAACACTCTGATATTTTATTTTTCTAGGTCTAATGGTTGGTGGCCCTAACTGCTAAACTAGAGGTTGTGGGTTTGATTCCCAGCAAAGACAAATCTTGGTGTGATGAGCATGATCAATTTTGTTCAGAGTCTGGGTGTAATTTATCTATACACACATATACAAATACATACATATTGTATGTATTCAGAAATATATTAGTATGTTTATCCATTGTCTAGTTGCCATAATACAGGCATAGGGATCAGATGGCCATGTGTTATTATTATTATTATATTATCTTATGTCTGAACTTCTACAATAGAATAGTTTGATCCAAATTGATACTTAAAGCTGTCTTTGGGTAATTTGGGTATAATACTTCAACAGTAATAAAAATATCTCTTACTGGCAATCATAGGCTTCAAATTAACCTCAACAGGTTTTCCCTTCCCCACAGGAGCATTTACATAATCCAGAAAGTCAGCATTAGGGTCTAAAGAGTACAGATTTGCAGCTTTACATGTGTCCATCACGGAGCCACCACCAACAGCCACAAAACTGTCGAAATTGTTCTCCTTCGCGAAGGCTATTGCCTCTTTGAAACTGTTGAAAGCAATAAGATATTACAAAATGGTAGAACAGAATTTTTTTTAGATTATAAAACCTCAAATATTTGCAATTTCAAGGATTACATAGAAAAACTAGTTAGCTGACCTAACTCTGGTAAATTTTGAGCAGAAAAATCAAACTGTTTTGGTGGCCTAGTAATTCAGTAAAAGGAAATTGTGTGCACAAGGTTGCCGGTTCGAACCCATTACAGGTCAAGTACTAATGCAACTTTTTCAAAGTTATTAATTATGTACTTTCTAAATAATTCTAAGAAAATTGGAGAAAAAAACGTGTGACGAAACCTAAAATTGCCAACCCATTGGGAGCAAGTGTGATGATCAATGCTCATTCCATCTCTATATGAGAAGAGGCCTGTGCCCAGCAACGGGACACAATATATAGATTGGTATATAAGCATATAAGTAAAAATTATACAAAACCTAAAAAGATAAAAATGCTGATTCAACATAAAGCTATAATACATTTGGGCTTGTTTATCAAAAAGCTAGTTACTGCTTCACTTGCCTGGTGTCTGTAGGCTCAACACGGACTTTGTCATACACTTTATAATTGACCCCATTCTTTGTAAGGGAGTCTAGAGTCATCTTCACAGGACTCAAGTTCACAAGATTAGGGTCTGTCATCACACACACATTATTTGAACTCATGTTCACCAAGTCTTGGCCAACCTCCCGTGTGACGCCAAGTCCATATCTCACTGTAGAGCATTTTATCTGTAGATATAAAAATATGGATCATATTAAAAAGTGAGACAACACCATGAAGTTTAAAAACATCACAGTTCTGGCACTATAGTGTTAAATGTATAACCCACCAACGAAACAAATGTACAATGTATAGTATTTCAAAACTTACTTCAAATGCATAGTCTTTTATAGGAGTAGCATTTGACACTTGTATATTTCCCCTATGCCCATGTGCTGGACATTGACACCTACAAAGATAAACAATAATTAAATTAATTAGTTCTAGCCTGTAACCACAATAGAAATTAAACTATTATATTAATTAATACACAAATACTTACGAAGCTACGTTCATAGTTCTCAACAAATCAAACACTCTTTTACGATGTCCCATTTTTTCGTATGTCCTTTACAACTAACAAAATCTATTATTTATTATGGACTTTATCAGTGAGCTTGTCACAAGAAAATACGCGTGACAATATTGATAAGAATACCTATTCTATTTATGTTGTAATGAGAACGATGCTATAACGATCATTTTTCAACTTTTTGGTGTAAATATTATTTTGCCTACAGGTTATCTAGTATGACCTTATCAGCTTATCGCAAGACAATAATTATACATTTTTAAGCTTGCTTTGTTTGTCATAAATTTTGATGGGCAATATTTCGTATTCCCGCACTGACGCACAGTAGGTATTTTTTCAATTTCCATTCCAAGTTCCAAACTTCAAACTTCCAATCATTTGACATTTCAATCGCACTATTCGCAGTGTCAAGTTGACAAATCATCTCTTATAATTAAATGGATCTAACATAAATCAATTTAAATTTAATTGTTGACCTATTAGTCAAGACTAGGGGTCAACAATTAAATTTAAACGTAATGTAAGCATTACATCACAGAGTACTTTTATATATACGGAAATGCATCACATAGGGTAATGTATAATTTTTTTTGGAAGAGGTCTACTGCAGTTAGCCTGAGCGCAGGCTTTGACTGCTTCACCGGACTTTGATAGGGTAATGTAGGTGTCTAATAAGATACCGCGGTAGTGCAGTCCAGTGGTTTTAGCCAGTAAGAGTCAGTTTTTCCATCTTCCCCAGGGCATAGGATTTCCCCCCATGTAAAAAAGTTGTCTAAAAAGATAAATGGTAATAAAAAGGCTTAAGGCATACTACATTTGCGACATAGTTGTTTTACAACTGGTTGTTACAGATATAATAAAGACTACGAATCCATATCTAAGACTACGAATCCATATCTAATTTTGATTTGAGATTTAGCCCTACGGAAACTATATAACAGTTTACCTACCTACAGAGTGTGCCGGAACTTCTTGATTGAATTATGTGTAAAGTGTCAACATAGTTAAGCGCAGGCCACACTGCCAGCTAGCGGGCGGGCGGGCTAGGCGGGTGGGCGAAGCGAACGAAGGAAACTATACAAACTACGCGAAATATTGGCGAGCTAAACTATGGGGTTCACACCGAAAACTACGGACAGACAAGCGACGGGCGGAGCGCGCGGAGCGGGCGGAGCGGGCGAAGCGGGGGACGCGGATGGGAGAGCGAGAGGTTAGCGTTCTATCTGTCGATTCTATTCGATACTCTATTCGATATTTATCATATGATGTTCTATTCGTCGATATATGACATATTCATCGTTCACAAACGTAAACACTACACTGCTATTCGAAAGACGAGCGTCGACTAGTCTACTCGAAACGGGGAGGACGGACGAACGAACCGGGCGAGCGTCGAGCGGGCTGGCGGGCGAGCTAAGCTAGCGAAGCGCGGGCGCGCCAACGAGGTGAACGAGTAGCTTCGCTGGAATCGTCGGATATTTCGTTAGCTTAGCTCGTTAGGTTAGTCGGTAGCTCGCGGTGTGAACCGAAGTATGTAAAGAGGTGAAACGATGTTCGCCCGCCTAGCCCGCCCGCCCGCTAGCTGGCGGTGTGGCCTGCGCTTCAGACTGTAGCTATCATTTCATTTCTCGCACCTTCGTAAATGGGTAAAATAAAATTCAGAGTAGACATCCAAGTGATGTATTAATAAATTCATACAGATTTCGTTCACATAATACACAATAGAAAAAACGATTTCAACTACAACTTGACCATAAAGAATAAAACATCTTACACACTATTAGCATCATTTGGTTACATAACTTTTAATAAGTAACGTACTGACAGGCTAAAATGGCATTAAAATATTTCATCACAATTAGATTTCACAATATATTATCGAATAAATATAATTTATACGCAAGACGAACATAAAACATGTTTCAGTATATTCTTAAATAATATCTAGAAATAATTATATAAATTATAATTCTTTTGCATATTTAATAACTAATAGGTAAAATATTATATTTACATCTGCAGTGTTGCTATACTACATGCAAAATTCATTAATGGCAACCGATAATAACAATCACATTTATACAAAGATTCCATCGCGAAGATCCTTCCTGCGGGCTTATGGACTATAGCGGTTGACAACACAAGCGATAATCACAGGATACAAAAAAACTAAGAAAAGGGAAATTTCTTATCGGCTAACATCGCCATCGAAATAAGACTTTACGAAATTTGCGTTTTGAGCGTCATTTGTATCCTTGAGTTGTCAACTGGAGATAGCCAATAGGCCTGGAGAAGAAGTAACTTGATAGCTATTTTGAATCATGTGATTCGAATGTGAGCCTGCACGCAACGATTGATCATTAAATATGATTTATAATGCTAAAATTATTTATATTTTAGGTAATAAAATGTGTGTAGTTCGCTCACTTTTAGTTAATACTAATGTATGGCAACGCGCGCGGTATGTAGGTAACTATATTGTATGAAGGTATTAGCAGTATCACTATCTATGAATATAAGTGATTTGTTTAAGAACTTAATATACAGAAAAACTACGATTATAAATATATGGGAATGTGTTGTGAGTACATGGTACCTGCTCAAATCGTAACAATGGAAAAATAATGTGAATATAATAATTATATAATTACATTTGATATCTTAAATTATCTTTCGTCGTCATACAAACGCGAATACCTATTGCTATTATTAAGATATTTTCGTCTATTAAAATGTGGAAAGTGTTAAAATGTAACATGTAACAACAATTTTCAGTGTTTCTCGTCATTTGAGAGACCATAGGCGAAAAATATCCGAATATAAACTATAAAGAATTTCTTTGGTCCATATTGAATAACGGTAGCATATGAATCAGCTTAAATGTACCGAATAAATCGTTTTATACATATATACGAATATACACATGTAGTATAATTTTATTTTTCGGCCTATAGTCCCGCAGTAAGAACACGATCTATAGACAGCATGCACCAACAATCTAAGACACCTCAATATCATCTACTAGAACAAACTAGGCAACAAACAGTCACTGGTCCGATAGTTTGTCGCTGATATAAACCTATATCTTTCACTACTCATCACATTTACATATTTGGCAAATCTAACTGAGCTGTAAACACATATATTGCTTCGTTAAGCGAGGCTAAATAATGGTGTTACAAAACTATTACGTTTAATAACTTACAAACATTTACAACTTTTGTAGAATGGAATTATAAACTTCTGATTGCTAATAAAACTGAAATAAACAAGAAACTGCCGTAGTAAGGGGTCCCGTAGTTTATCTTTTTTGTTTAAATTAAATACTATACTTCATTGGAGGTGATGTTTAAATTATTGACAGAAGAAAGTATAAAATTCTTTTAATATTAGCCATAATATATTAAAAATATATTTATTTCGTTAATGTATTATGGTTGACTCATCTATATTTCATTAAACTTTCGGCAAGTCGATTTTTGTAAGCTCTTAAATTACTACGGAACCGAAATTTATGTACTAACTAATATAGGCCATGTATTGTAAATCAATACTGCGGTATATATTAACTGAACTAATATCGATTAATGTTACTCCAGATGCTACTAAGACTGATTAAAATTTTAAGCTAGGATATCGCATCATGACAAACCAAATGATCACACCATCAATCAATAAGGCAATCATTGGAATTTGTCACATTGAGATCTAAAATCTAGCTCAACAACATTCTACACGAACAAGTAGAATTACTCAATATACAACATCAAACTTTACTAAGAAATATTTCGGAATTATTTTAAATGAGTGAGCAATTGAGCTTTGACTCTTAACAAACATAGCAATCAAATTACACGCTACAAAACTATACAAGATACATACATATAGAAGTTTTTGATACGATTGACGAACATAAATAATATATAAATATAAAAATCCGCGTCAGGACGGACCGTCTACTGGCAAAACTTACAATATTGGTGTTTTTAATTATTAGCGACGCTAAAGCCGTAACTATAGTGTAAAGAAATGATTTAACAATGACAGTACATGTGTACAGACGATTATCCAAATGTGGAATGGTTAAAATGTTTGAGTAATAAAGTTGTGTATATTAACAACGATATACAGTTTTAAACAGTAGTATAATACTGAACAATATACTAGTACCGTAATATTGTAATGTCAAAGTGTAGTGCTTCATACAAAATGTGACTCATCACTTACAAATACCGTTGATTTTGAATATCTCTGCTAATAAACTTAATTAAAAAGTTGGAGAAAATATTCAATCTCGAACATAGTGTTTTACCAATACAAAGATTTTTACAAACTTGTGTTTTTTAGGCCTATTTTGTATGCAGACACTAACTAAACTTTTGTAAAATATGTTTGTATGCAGTAAATTTAACAAAATAGTTATTACAACAATAACCTAAAAAAGTGATAGCATAGTATTGAACTTTGTATAAAATACTAGAATAAATAAGCTCGTAGCTATACAAAGAAAAAGCCTTAGGCCAGATCCAGAGGAAAATATTGCTGAAATCCATCTTAGTTTCAAGATCGATATACGCTGGTGTTTCGCAGTACTTTGAACACATGATCCATTCAGTCAGACTCATCAAAAACCCCTCACTACTTTACCGAATATTTGGTATTCAAAAAATTTACGAATATATACATTTTCAAGTATTTAAAATTTTCCGTTACAACGGCACTCCATAGATACTTTTCCATATACTCCCAAATACTGACTGAACTTTGAACTTGTCAGTTTTATGGCCTTGGGTTCAGCTTTTTAAGCAGGAATACAGTGTCAAGCTTGCATTACTGCGGCTGCTGACGTTATATACGTGGGTAATACCGATATATGTTTAACATAGGTTTTGTACGAACATTGGCGTTGTGACCTGTTGACCTATGTCTCGTTGCTGCCAGAGTCCGTGTCTTTCGCTCCCTAGTCCGGGAGCATGTGTACGAATGAGACGGGGAACATGCCCCGCCGGACAGTGCCTTCGACTTGTCCCTCCATCCAGTTGTCGTCTTCAGTGCGTTCGTTTATCACGACTATGACTTCTCCTTCGCGGAATGATAGTTCGTCTTCGTTGTCTGCTGAGCAGTCGTACAGGGCGCGACACCGTCGCAACCCTCCCATCTGAATACAAATAAAACAATTTATCAGACACTTCTGTTATAAAATATTATATTTATGTATAATTATATATAGTACTGAAAGTTAAGAATTCTTAAATCTTTCGTCAAAATTTTCTATAGAAAAAGCCGATAACTTCTTAATTGTCAATTGAACATTCTTGATTTAGTCCGGTGGCGGCTGACAAACAAAAAATAAAAATCAGTTGACGAATTTGGGAGTCGCGATGCCACGGACAGATTACATTATTTATGCTTTTTGTTTTAAATTCACTGACCATAGTAATAGAGGCGGAAGGCGACCTCGAATGCACGCTGGACGTATCAGACACGTCGAGCGAGCGACTGTCGCTGCGGCGCGAACGTTCGCGCGAGCGCGAGCTCTCGCACGACAGCGCGGACTGCAGGCGGCTGTCGTCCAGGCACGACTCCGTCATGTCGCACAGCTCCAGCGACGAGTCTTGACTAGAACATTCCTGGAATATTGCAAATCATTTAATTAGGAATCTATTTTATATTTACTAACGATAACTAATGGTTCTTTTTTTATTCTAATCTATTTTACTATTTTTCTGATATAATTTAATTTAAAAGCGCTTACTGTGTCTTTTAAGTTAACCACTTTCTAAAATATGTGTTTGATAGTTTTAATTAAGTGTCCCATGCAGAACAATATTTAAAGTTTATTGATGTTCCACACAGTGTTAGGTGTTGTGTAAATGTTAATAGGAATAAAAATAAGTGTTTAATATAAAATACTTATGATATTAACATTACGTAATAAAACCTAAAATATTATCTACTTAGTATTACATCTAAGTATTCTATGAAAGGATTTAAAACAAAAGGGCTTGTTTATTGAAAATACAAGAAAGCCGAAAGCTGTTAGATAAATACATGCAGTGAACTCGAAATTAATTAAATTATCCATAAAATATACATACACAATATAATGCATAGTTTATGGTTTAACTTCAGGAACCGATTGTCAAGAGCATTTTTTCGCCAATCTAGGGATCTTTCTAATAAACCAGAGGTTCCAAAGCTGCAAACTAAACAGATTAATTTGCATGATATCTTTAATTTAAGCGATTATAGTAAGTCTTCGCTTGTAAATAAAAGCTATAACAGCGTGACAATATTTGTGTTTGGTTATAGGAGTAATTTTGTGGCGGTCTCTTGACAATAAAACAATATTAATGTAAGGGCGTAAATCAAACAAGGGTAAGCGATTAAGTACACTAAGTTCTTTGTCAGACGTTCTTTACCCTTTTCAGTTTCGCTTTCACAGCCTTTTCCAGGTGCAATCTATTTTTCTTCTGTAGCAAAAACAAATATAACCCTGTACTATTTTCAACATTATGTTAGTAGCTATGTTTTTATTAATATTAGTAATATTTATATCTTACCAATAATTTTAATATATTAGGCATTGTATTTACATAATTTCGATAAAATCCCTCCTGCCTATCTAGCCTGTATGCTGAATATCTGTTAATTTTATTTAAATCAAAGTAAGTATACGAAAATACATTTACTTGTTGCCTTAATCTCGTTATCTTCCATGTAAATAATTGAAAACATAGTTGGTAAGGGTTCATAATAATACATACATATTTATTTTTCTCTCAACAAAACTTACAATGCATATACAAAACTTCGGTACATGTACACAAAAATGACAAAATCTATTGATAAAAATAGGGAATATGCACGATTTTTTTTATGTGATCACTAGTAGACATAACATTATAATAAAAAGATAATATGCTATACGATATCAAAATAACCATTAGTTCTCACATAAGATTTATAGCATTTGAAACAGGCGCCATGTTCTCTGCCTTTTGTTGCGTACACTGACGACAAGATGACGTCAGAGTCGATGTCAACACGGAAAACGCGTATGCGGCACGGATCGTGTCGTCATTTTTGTAAACAAATGCGTATCGTTTTGATAATTCATAAATCCCACGTATATTGTGATTTTTTAGACACAATATGCGGCGAAGGCATCAAACAGCCCGCAAACGGGCCCCATCGACTAATGAAAACGGTTACACCCCGATTGCGGGATCTAACGACTAATAAAAATGAGCCTTAGAACTGAAATAGCATTAGATATAGAAAAATTAGATATAAAAATGTATATAAAAATTTGAACCAAATCGGTGATTAGTGCGTATTCCCTACTCCAATACATTAGGAATCAAGTATATATTATAGGCTGATTAACGCCAATTCCCGGTAGATTTAGCAGACATATGAAGTGAGTGTTTACCTTCCTGGGAGGCGGCGTGGGCTCGTCCCGGTGATGCGCCCCGTTGTGCAGCGGCGGCGTCGGCGGCGGCTGCTGCGGCCGCGGCTTCACCACTCCGCCCACCACTAAACACAACACGACAATGTTTTTATACTATTGTCGATTTCACTCTACAGCGTCACTGTGCGATAATATACCATACATTAGAATATATATATACATTTTCGTAAATTGGTAAATTTTATCGCAGATTGCAGCTACCATAAAATGAGTGATATCCCATTTGATTTTATCAAATCAAATTAAATCAAATCAAAATATTTTTATTTCGAGTAGGCCTTTTCAGGCACTTTCAAAACGTTAAATGACTCTAGTTGCGCGCTTCTAAAATGTCACTCCTATGGAGAAGAACCGGCAAGAAACTCCATAGGTTACTCTTTTAAAAAAAAGGTAATATGTTGTATAAAGATCATTTGGTATACATCCGCCCTGCTACCGAGAAACAATGTCGCAAAGTTCGTTCTAGCTGGCATGAAAGTGAGTCATATGTGATGTGACAGCTTATAGAAGTTCTCATTTAGTAGAATATTGTTGATGTTTCGTACCATGTAAAGATCGCGCACTATCGGCGGAGGGCGAGGGCGTGGAGCGCGGCTGCGGCGGCTGCGACAGCGACACGCCGGGCGGCAGCGGAGCCGCGCGCTTCTTCAGGCTGCCGATGTTGTCTGGAACAGGACATGTTGCTATGACAACTGTGCTAGCTTCATAACAAACTCGATGAGAAGAACATATTGATGATTACATAGCAAGTTTATAAAGGGAAGATATGGATATGCAATAAATACCGTCGCATAAACGAACTGGACGTTGGATGAAACTAAAAAGAAGGATTTAAATCAGATACCTCAAAGTAGTCTGCTGGCTTGGTCTGTGTAGATTATACTTATCATTTCATAATGGACCTTAAACGCTTGTTTATTTGGCGCGGTCCCTAAATTATGTTTTTGTATTATTGTTATTAGAAAGACAGCGTGCTGCTGTGGAGTTTGTTGCGCCGTTTCTTCTCCACAGCTAGAGCACTTAGCAAGCGGTGTAGGGTGGGCGAATCTGGGTGCTGTCTATTTTATTATTTTGACATCTAAAAAGTGCTACTTTGCCTATTTTAAATAAATGTAATTTTCATTTTTATTTTGACTAGTGAAAATCAAATAAGATTAAACATTTACATGTTCGTCGGACGACTGTAATGTTTTATGGAGTGTGGTGGTACTCACAGACGTTAGGTTTCCTGGGCAGCGTGGTGGGCGTGGGCGGCGCGTGGTGCAGCGAGTCGCACGTGGAGGAGCGCGAGCGCAGCACGGGCGAGTCGCCCGCCGCCGCCGCGCCGCCCAGGTACGACGGCGGCCGCGAGCGCGGACACTTCTTCTCCGGGGTCACGCTGCCGTTTTGCTATACAAAAGTCAACCTTGTTTTAATACAAGTCAATTTCGTCCATGTAGAGCTCTAATGCTCATATAAGTAAGAGCTATAAGAAAAAATACACATTTTATTGTATGGGGATGTATATTATACATTTATTTAAAACAAAATACTTTACTTTACTCACGCATATTCTCGGGATCGCCCGACTAGTTTCAGACTCAGTAGGTGTCCCTAATCCCTAAGAAGTCGAACTCACAGTTCGACTCGCGTCACCACCGCCGTCATACTCCTCACGGAAGTTATTATACAGATGTATATATTATCATGATTTCTTAAGAAATATCTCTTATCAAGTTTAAAACTTATCTTACTTAAGTTTCACGCTAAAAACCTGTCTATTATGAAAAAAAATATATGATCTCTGGTACTTACTCGTTCATCTATAACTGTATCATCATCTGAGAAGTCGGTTGAGCCGTCGTCGTGTGATAGATTCCAGTCTATGTTAATGTTCTCAAATATACTCTTCTCTCGTTTGTCGACATTTTCCAACTGGAAAAAAAACATTACAATTTAAAACTTCTGCCAAAGGAAATAAGGTTTAATTTACAAGTTACTGTTAACAATACATACCAATTCTAAACAGCCTAGGTGTCCGTATTGCCTTGCGATTTGTAAAGCAGTTCTCCCACTAGCATCCTTTATAGTAGAGTCAGCCCCAGCCTTGAGCAATAACTTCATTGGTTCAGTTCTGTCGGTGGCAGCACACAAGTGCAAAGCCGTCATACCCTGAGAGTTGGGTTTGTCTAACAACTGTGACCCACCGTTTTGGACTAGAAAATCGACTATATGTAAGGCGGAACCGTCGCCGAGTTCCCGCGATATCGCTAAATGAAGTGACGTTTCGCCGAGATCCTAAAAAAAAATAAAAAAATGTTAGGGAATACTAGAAAAATAAATCTATACTAATATTATAAAGCTGAAGAGTTTGTTTGTTTGAACGCGCTAATCTCAGGAACTAGAGGTAAGATTTTTTTTTTTTTGTATTGGACAGTCCGTTTATTGAGGAAGGCTATAGGCTATATAACATCCCGCTACGACCAATAGGAGCGGAGCATAAATGAATAATGTTGCAAAAATTAAAAACCTTTGAAACTAAAACACGCGAACAAAGTCGCGGGGGACAGCTAGTATATTCATATACCAGATGAAGCCATTAACTAATTGAAGATGCAGTATACTGATGGAGAAGGGTGGCGACTAGCAAGTAAGCCTACCGTTATGCTATCGACTTTTTAGTGGTTGGCAAAGCTTCAAGAGCACGGTGTACTCACAGAGCCAGGCAGCGGCGCGGCGAGGTCTGCGCCCTCTGCGTAGGCCTGCAGCAGGTTCTGCAGGTGGCCGTTGTTGACGGCGTGCTCCACCTCGGACAGGCGCTCGGCCGCGTCGCAGCACGTGGCCGCCGCCCACGCGCGGTACACATACTTCTCGCGGATGAACCGGAGGCGCTCCTCCCTAGGAACACGTTTGTCAAAATCGTATAAGAAAGCGATATACATCAATCCTATATTGCACTAGGTTTATATACTGAAATTCATAGATAGTTCTTACAGGTCGTATATGTTGTTATCTAGAATAGCAACATATTATGCGAGTAAGTTAAATATCAAACTCTGGAAATTTATAAAGAGGGGTCAAATCTTAGGATACTTCAGGTACAAGACTGCATTGCAGAGATTTTTACAAAAATACACACGATTTTTACGAAAATTTCAACTCTGAATGGCAATAAATGATGGAGTATTGAGTATTATTCATGAGATACAGTCCGCTGACGGACAGACGGACGGATAGCGAAGGCTCAGTAATAAAGTCCCGATGGAAACCTTTGGGCACAGAACCCTAAAAATAGTGCAAAGCATGATAATAAGGTAGTTTTGAAAGTAAATGGCTCTCTTTGGTCAATAGTCTAGATATAATCTTCATAAAATCTTTTAGTACGCAGTGTTTTGTGCTACCCTCTTTGCACACAAACAATTTACTTTGTCATTTTTAATTCTGATAAACATCCGCTATTTACTTCAAGTATCACGCCACACTTATAATAGCAAACAACAGCCACTTACATAGTACTCTCAGGTGTGAGCTTATCTCTTTCGTCGAGAGTGCCCTCCATTACTTCATTAAACATCTGGTTCCCCATATGCCGCGCGAGCAACAGTTGCGACGTGCTCAGCCGGTCTAGAGTCAACGATTGTATACGAGATATATGCACACCCAATTCTCGGTGACTCCCAGAACACTCGATACATACAATGACACCGAAGTTAGTTGATAACCAGGTAGGATCTGAAAAAAAAATAGATATTTCAATTTCAATATTTATTTGCATTCCACAATGTGAACCTTAGGTGGTAACTTAAAACTATGAGATCATAAAATTAAAAATGATAGTAAAATTTTGCAATAGGAGGAAAAGTAATCTATACTATAATATTATAAAGCTGAAGAGTTTGTTTGTTTGAACGCGCTAATCTCAGGAACTACTGGTTCGAATTGAAAAATTCTTTTTGTATTGGATAGTCCGTTTATTGAGGAAGGCTATAGGCTATATAACATCACGCTACGACCAATAGGAGCGGAGCATAAATGAAAAATGTTGCAAAAATGAAAAACCGTTGAAACTAAAACACGCGAACAAAGTCGCGGGGGACAGCTAGTATTTTATAAAACAAATTTTAAGACATGTGTACCTTATCAACTATATTATATTTCCTATGATTTTTTTTAATAAATCATTAAATCTTAAATAATATTTTTTAAGATCTTAACTGCCGTATTTAATGACGGTAATGGTTACTTAGGGATTCCTTATTACTTACGATTACTTTAATTTAAGTAAACAACGTCAAGCCCCATAAAGGTATTTATGGATGTTTGCGCTAATTATCGTTTCATAATATCATTATAAACAGCGATAGTTCAAAGTTGGTATTTCATCATAATTAACGTAACTTAGCCATATTTTAGGTAATTAACTTTATCACCATAACCAAGCCATTAACGTTGTGGTTGACATGCTTCATGGTTCTAAGTCAAACAGTGAACGTAGATCGATATAATACGCACATTTATTTGTTAATATATTGTATACTAGCTGTCCCCCGCGACTTTGTTCGCGTGTTTTAGTTTCAACGGTTTTACATTTTTGCAACATTTTTCATTAATGCTCAACTCCTCTTGGTCGTAGCGTGATGATATATAGCCTATAGCATTCCTCAATAAACGGACTATCCAATACAAAAAGAATTTTTCAATTTGAACCAGTAGTTCCTGAGATTAGCGCGTTCAAACAAACAAACAAACTCTTCAGCTTTATAATATTATTAGTATAGATTACTGTATATTATTACTGTATATTTAAAAATATAGCGTGTCATTTGGACAAAATATTATGTATTGTATAAAAATTTGAAGGTTACAGTATCTAAAACGGAAGGATGTCTTATTCCTGTTTTATGTCGCATACTATTCAATGTCATTCGATGTGCGTTGAATATTAATTATCGAAATGGTTATCATAAAAATAATCATTACATTTTCATACAACTAAAGCGCACTTCAGACCACGCTATAATATAATAGCATTATAGCATATAGTTTATAGCACAACAATATCGCTCACCATACATTAATTAAGAACACGTTCATACTTAGCTTTAATATATACCTATTATATTAGCTTGCTTTTAATTTTGTACTATATAGCAGAATAATATGTCTGAAATGCTCTTATAGATCTCTGGGTATTTCCGTTGATGAAATGTCAATATAACTTACAAATATAATAATAAATGGTAGAGTACTATTAGCACACATTTGCATACTGACTGAGTAAACTACAAAAATTGTATTTGTTTACTATGAGGTAGTCGTCTAACATTCCTAATTCTCAATGTCGACTAGGTGCTAGCTCTAACTGAGGTAAGCCGTTTATCATCGTCAGAGATTTTATACCTTTCCATCACCACGAAGAAAGTGGTGTGTTATAAGTTTATCTTGTGTATCTCTGTCTGTGGCATCATAGCTCACAAACAAACGGATCGATTTTGATGTTGTTTTATTGTTTGAAACATATGTGGATATTCAATATTTGGCCAATGTAGATTATCGATAAGTGTCATATTAGTTGGGAGTTTCTTAAATTTTTTATTTAATGACATCATTTCGTACCGTTAGTGGATCCGCAGTCAGCACAGACTTGGTTTCCCGGCATGGCCCGCACCGCCCGTATGATGGACCGCTGCAGGTCTAACAGCGAGTGCCCCGAGTCATTACTCTCTCCAGCTTGCTGATGAAACGCCCTCATTAAAGCCCCCTCCTTACAATTCACGAGAACCGACGTCCAAGCCCGTTGCTCATTCTCGTCTTCAGCTTGGAAATGGTACGTTCGGTTATCTGTAAATCCATAAATATTGAGTAACACTAGTTTATGATTCTTTGAAGTAATAGGTAGTTAAATAATAAATGAAAGTTAGATAACTTCTGCCCGCGTGGAATAGAAGTGACAAGTTTTGATAGCTCCTAAGTTATAACTTGACTAAATGAAGTACGAAAGATGGTGTAAGAAACTACTAAAATATGCTAGTTTACTCACATGAGACTAGATCAAACGCCCTTTTATCGTCAGTAGCAACTTTTATTTGACAGGTTAGAAGATTGACTCTGGCTGGTGTTTTATTTTCATCTGCATGAAAGATGTCCAGGAAACCTTCGGCAGTGACTCGGCACCGGCGCTTCTGCCAAACGCGACGCACCTTGCCTTCAGATTTCTTGAGCAAGTAACCACTCCGACTGACACCGTGTTGTTTGTCCCCTTGCATCTGGTGTAGAGAGTAGCCACCCACTGACGACACCACCTGCAAAAACACAACATATCTTGAGAAAATGTTATGGAAAGGATAGTCGATAATGTTGTTCTAGAATTAAACATATTATCATCAAACTTTGATTTTTGTCGAATGAGTCTAATTAAAACTAAAAAAACTGGCAACTCATGATGATTTTAATATAAACTTGCTACGTCACATTTATAAGTATAATCATGAGGTAATTTACCTCTCTATCCTGGGGTGCAGCCGCTCGCAACATGTTCCTCAACTCGAGCAACCTCCGTCGTTCGTCGTCTTGCTGCTGTCTGATCTTCTGCAGTTGTACACTCAAGTCTGCTACGTAAACACCGAAATGTTCAATAGTCTTCAGGCCGTCTTGAAAGTAATTCGTCTGTGCGTGGTAATACTCCACCAAATGTTGGAGAAGCTCGATCCCTTTCTTCGTCTTTATCTCGTTGAACTTTATCAGGTACTGCAACAACAGCATCAGTTAACACAGCGGTCAAAAGGGCCGGACACAACAACGTTCAAAAATGGAATGGAGCCAGTTTGTTAGGCAGACACAACGACGCCGAAAACACAGCGTGGGCACGAGCATGCTTATTACTTCATCAGAGACCGTGTCTAATGGAACGCCAGACAGGCACGAGCGGCTCCCGGGACTGTGGAAACGCACCGATAATACTACGTGCCCTTCCGCGAGTTAAAATTATACTTGATGACGCACGCGCACGCGCATTTGCGGTATAGTGGATCCAGATTTGTCTTGCACAGTTGTGTAATAATAATAAAGCTCAGCGCGCGACCTTGCACAACTTTCTTGGCGTCTCGCCGACCGACTTTTGTTTTTTCTTATTTTAATAACAATGTATTAATTACATTCCTATGATGTGTACTTGATAGCAGTTCACTTGTTAGAACGGCCGCAGCAGTTGCGGGCCAACAGAGGCAAAGCGTGGGCTGTGGGTATTTGCACCGAGTGAGACGTGAACAAAGCGAGGGTCAGCGCGTCGTCGGCCCTGCGCGGCGCAAGGCCGGTCGACGACCTGACGCGCGCCTCCGCAGTACCGCACCGTCCCAACGGCCATAGGGCTTCTAGGTTTCTTTTTTTAGTCCCTTACAATACAGGTTATTGTTGTTAACGAATTTTAAATCATTGCTAAATCACTGCTTTACAATACATTTAATATTTTAATAAGCACTAACTGGGTACATACAGACAGTTGATAGTCTTACTAAGTTTCGTTTTATCCAACAGCCAGACTTAGTAAACATCCTAACTAAACTATGTTTTAATTGGTTCGTTTAAGAAACTTCGCAAGTCAAAACATCAAACCAGTAGGGTCGCTACCCGCTACTCGTAACAAACACAATAAACAATGAAATTAAATACTAATTAACACCACACTTGTTTGGCTACGTTATTTACTCATTAACAATAAACATTAAGTACTAACTGGTACTACAAAGTTAACAGTACATAGTCTTGTATAATAACTAATATGTTATTAATTGAAGTTGTAATTATTTATTTTAATGTAGTAATTAACATAGCAAATTAACAACAACAGTAATTCGTACAAATGTAACCTAAAAATTATTTATAAACATTATCCTAATGATTATTAATTACCATGGAAACGACTCAATTTAGGTTACTAATTAAAATATACGTATGTAGGTACCTTCAGCGTTTTATTTTCTGTATATTTTATTTTATGCCTACCAATGATATTATACATGCAAAAAAGAGGATGCCTACATAAATAATTAACACGACTTCCTGTTAGTCACACCCTTAAAATTTTTCCACCTTTTATTATGAAATTATAGTGATCTGTACTTTTGTTGTAAGTACATCATTCACACACAGTAAGTTTTTTTAGCACCAACAATATTATATGCTTAGCGACACGGTTCTAAAGTCGACTTGTGAAATTTAAATACTATTATACCATAAAATAAAACACACACATTTGTGTTTTATACAAGTTTTTATGTTTTTTGCTATGTAGGCAGTGTGGTCATAAAAATTCGTAGGATAGAATGTAAACAAACCTACAAAGAGTTAAGTTTAAAATACAAAGAACGTAATATTTTTTGCAAGCTTCAAACAAGTTACTTTATTTTTATTGTGTACAGAAAGTAGCCATAAAGTTTTGATTTCGTTTCACAGGTCATTTACCTCGTAAGTTCGTAACGTCAAAACCCAATTTTATCAAAACGGAGAAAAAAATCAATGACACGGAAAATAAAGCTCCGAGATGCGTGAACTTCCAGAGTTCATACGTTATTTTGCGGAATGTTGTAGTATGATATGATAGGTGGCTTGTTTTACGCTAAAACTTGTTTATGGCTCACGAATTTCTCTTAGGAATCGTAGAGGATTCCGAGGAGGAAAACTGTTAACTTGCCCAGCTGGGCAGGTGTTTGCCTTTATGAAACATCTGAATATCACATAGGTTGTTACAGTTTATGATAGACTTCAACTGGCTGTTTTATGAGTTTTGTATTTCATAGCTTTATTTATTGGGTAATATTCCATTTTTTTTCCCCAAATTCCTTCGCTTACTCATTTTAAGAATAGAGTAATTCTTAAATATAAATGATTTTGTACGGATACTGAAACCTATTTCTACAACTTCTTTATCCATCCTTTACGAATGTATAGTAGCGGTAACAGCGCACTGACTAAGAGGTTCTCAGAATATCACCTCTTTCTCGAAATTAGCAGTAAACGTAGTGTTTCAACAAACATCTCTTCGTCATTTCATTGGCTTCTTCAGCCGTCAGTCGTGAGTCGTGACGGAGCAATCTGCCCTGCGCCCGTGAACCCTGCCTGTATATACCATTTGGCATGTTTGTCACAGCCAAAGATATTTCCCGAGACATTTGGCATTGCATTCTGCACTAGAGATAGACGTGCACATTATGCAAGCGACGATTGGCACTCGTAGTTTCATATATTCCGTCTGACAGACCATCATACGATATCACACTAACAATAAGTCAGCTTTTTTTTTTGGTAGATATTTACGCAGTTAGAATGAGCGCAGGCTTTGACTGCTTCACCGGACTTTTAATAAGTCAGCATGACTTTTTTTAATCGTCCATAGTTCTAAAAACTGATTCATAAATACAGTTTTTCGTGCTATCTAGTGCAATCCTTAAAAAAACAATTTTGTGTTTTTTTTTTTTATCTAATCACGTAGATTATATTATAATGTAATCGTCAACAATGTTAAACAACAGGTAAATAACGTGTTTGTATAGATAGCAATAAAGTGCATGGTTTCAGTTTATTCAAAGCAAAATCAAATTACAGATTGTCTGAAATTAAATATTTATGTTCAGGCTTTAGTGCGATGTTAAAGTTACTTTCATGTTGGTGTCGGTTACTGATTTGCATTACAGGAATTATGCGAGCGCACGTACTGTCATAAAATCACTATAAATCTCATTATGCTTTGTAACACCAAGTAACAATGTTTAAAGATAAATTAAAAATAAACTTTAGCCAGAATGTTGACCACATCTGGGTTATTTTGTACACCAATTTATAATGGACATGTGACGTTTTGTTACCGCAGGTTATGAGGCTAACGGCAGTAGTAGTGTCCACAATATCTCCTATTGTGTAGAGACAGTAAAGCTGCGTAGGTAAATGGCTGTCACGGACAAATATATTGTTACACGCGCATTGTTAATTGCATTCTAGGGCACAAAGCGCGGTACACATGATGTGCGACAGTTATTCTTTCGGTCATTACTCTTGGATGCCCGACACGGACAAAGACTACCTGTCTTTGCTCAAGGCATGCTTAGTTTAGCTTATCTCTAACAGCGATCCTTACGGTAGTCAGTTTATTAGATAAAGGTTTTACAAACAGACAACTAAAATGAATGTAAATACGTTTTATTTGTAAAAAAAAAACCCGACTGCCCTGCTAAGAAACATTGAGATCTGCTAAGGCAAGGCTTTAAATTATCATTTTAGAGTTTTTCATTGTTATTTACATTTAAACATACAAGTTTCTTTGGTTAAAAAAAATATTAACGACTTACAATTTATTGCTTAAATTCCGCGATTTTAATATTGTTCTAAAACACATATCTAGGTTTTTACATGTATGTTGGTACATTTGCATATAAAGGTAATAAAGAAATTTACAAACATACATGATACGCGCAAAAAACCATAGCCCTTCCTTGGCAGTCGGGAAAAATGTAATAAAGATATAGGAACTAGGAACTCTCTCGAATAAGCTTTCTTTGAAGTAATATTGAAATGATGTTATTGGTGCATATACATTGACCCAAATATTAATAGCATACATCAAAGACAATACCAGAACAATAAAATTATGTATGTATGGCCAATAACGTGTGGCTGGCATGCACAGTAACATTTATCACGCGATATTTCATTAATGTTTAATTTACAAGCTGGGACCAGTAAAAGGTTACGTAAAATATGGCTGACTAGAATTGTGTTAAGTTTAGGACTCAAACATTTGTGTCGAATGAGAAGTTCCACAATCCTAATGATTTATCAATTTGAATAAGTAGGCCATAAGATAATATTAAAATATGTACAAGTACATCGCTAGCACTAAAGTTGCGACTGTTGAGAGTAATCCATAAACGCTTCTGACAACGAAGTTGAACAAGAGCTTTTGCCCCGTGATGAGATTGAAAAAACTGATAAGATTAAAGGAGGGTCTGTTGACCCTTCCTTACAAAAATGCGAAAAGCAAACCCACTTGTAAAAATCAATACCCCAAGTCTGAATTTCCCTAAATTCTATGTAACAAAGCACCGTCATTTGTTACTGGCTGTTCGCCCCAAAGCGATTATTTACAAAGAATAACGAGCAGGCGTTCGTTTACCGGCGTAATATGAGTATAAAATTACTTATTGAAATGGTCAGTGACCAACAGGTCCAAGCCCACGGGGCGTGTGAAATGAAGCCACAAATTGCTCACCAGCAATTATTAATTATCCACCTTTTGACTTAGCTCGGCTACCGGCCAAATTTCAGCCACACAATTCGTGGAAAGGCAAACCTAATAAATAATATCTTTGTGTATCTAGTGGTTATTAAAAATGTATTATTATTATTATGGAGAATTTAATGTGATATTAAATCACATCGACATGCAAGTGAACTGCACGTTGTTGTGTTTGACTTCTAAAGCTGAGTTCCTTACCATTCAGTAAATCTTTAAAAGCTGCTATATAAAATCTATTAGACGTCAGTTTTATTCCACCAATAAAAATATCTGGTGACAGAAAAAGTCATAAAAGAGGTGCACTAAATACAACCCTACACAAAAACACTTGATGACATTACAATTTATTGAATACCCAAGTTCTAATACCAATGAAACATTTTACTGCAAATGCGTAAAAACTGAGCTTTACAGACCATTTTAGTTCGAGACAATGATCATAAAGTTCAACATAGATTAGCATTGGAATGTCCTAAAATTGTTCTAAGATTGTCGTATTTGCATAAACCGTGTTCGTATTTAGTAATAAAACTAGTCGAACGGTATCATAAAAGGCAAGGTTTATTACTGCTAATAAACAGTAAACGGATAATCTTTCGTAACTATTTTCAACAAAAGTATCGTTTGCTAAGAATCGTCTTTAATCAAGACTAAAATTGGAAATTTACAGAAGAAGATATTGAAAGTACTTGTTTCATTAGAACATGAGTAAAATCTCTGAGGAGTAATGAAACTGCCACATAAAATAAATAAGGGGAAGGTCGTTATGGTAAACAAATGGTAAGTTTTATTTATACTTAAAGTCCGTAAAGTCTAAATACTTTTAGATTTGTTTTAAAGTTAACAGTGATATGGGGTTTTATGTGAGTATTTATGTTAACACGTTTTAAACAGCTTACCTCACACATTTGCAACTGAAACAATCTTCTTTCTTTTTCCATTTCGTCGGCTATTTCAGCAGGTGTTACTTCACTACGAATGAGACCAGCCTCTTTGGCCTGCGACTTCTTTTCTTTCTCAATTTTCAGGTACTTTGATTCATAGTCTTTGGAGGCTTTGTCAAAAGGCCTTTTAAGATCACCCTTAACACCTCGCAGGTCACCTTTCAGAAGACTATCAACAGGAAACATGACTATGTTGTTTATATTTTGCATCTGAAACAATAAATAAGATCAAGATCAAGGCGATTAAGATTACCTTCAATTTTTTTTATTGGTTTTTAACAGTTAACTATACTGAGAGGTAGACCAGTTACAAGTTATTTTTTATTCTCCTTGGAATCGGGAAAGCCTGTTATGTGAAACCTACAGCTTTCGTATTCAGATTTTTGCACAAAAACTGCATATACATTTTGTTTGTTCCATTTGCCAGAATTGCTTCACCTGCGTAGGTTTGTCAGACACTGTATGAAGTTGCAAATACATAGCCCGAATAGGCGCCAAACGTGGCGTCGCGAACTGAATAGTGATGCCAGGTTGAGAAACCTAATGTGCATTTAAGTATGAGTAAGCATCGTTGGCAAAAGTGTATTGAACGTAAACCTTGACTTCAATGTACAACGTAATACTTAAACCTATCAATACATTTTAATTATAAAAACGTTCATATGTAATTACATCACAGTGAAGATTACTTTAACTGTATTGCTACATGAGAACAAAACGTAATGTAGCGTGCATCATTAAGAACGTCAGTAACGATAATAGGTTTAACAGATAGAGTAATTAAACAGATAAAAACAAAAAGCTAACACGCTATACGAGTCGCCATTCAAAGAGGGTCGATTATGAAATCATTGAAGTGAATGCATCTGTCAGGCGAGACTCGGGAGGGACAAAAGGGTTGAAGTACATAATGAAACCCTTCCTAAACATTGTAGCTGGCTATTCAATGTTCCGCTAATTAAGTCACAAGCAAATTGTCGGGATGTTTGGTTCAAAATTGCAAGAATAGCCAAAGTCTTCCTGTTCACTAATATATATTGTTTGGTTTAAAACCTCAAATATAAATTGATTGTTTTTGTAACAGTCGTCTTAAATAAGTTTAAGGATGTACATATATACCTACGTATCATTGTTTTTTAAAGTGGTTTGCTTTGCTATTTCTGCACAGCACACACAGTACACACCCACGCGTCGACGAAAAAAGTGAAATGGTAAGTAAAACTATGATGATATGATGCAATGAGTGTAATACATGAATAGTTTAGCAGTAAAGTATGACGTATTACGTACTACATATTATGGAGTAATCATATGTACAAATAATTAATTAAGAGTAGGTACAACTTAATGCATGTTTACTGTTACTTTTGTGTTATATTAGCGAATAGTCTGTGTCGCGTTTTCAGCATGAATAATAAGCCGGTATAATGTTATAAATACGGGAAACAGAGATAGCGTGAAAATCGAATACTGTGATAAATTCGTGTTCCACAAGGTTAAACAAATCAATGAATGTGTGGCACATGGTTGCGGGCTGGAAACATAGCCTGACTCAATCTCGATAACATGTTATTTATACGCGATACTCCTGACGCGGCACTCGGCACGTCACAAACACGCTTGATTAGTCGCGAAACGCTCATCTGATCACAGATTTTAATTACCAGTGTTGGTTTCGCTTTCCGCGTTCTGTAAAGTCGTATGGTTATCACCAGGATCAAGTTATAAGTACAGCGTGAGAAAGTACGTTGACGTAACTAACGTTATATTTCAAGGATCAAAATAAGCAAATGTTACATTCATTCACTTAAAAAATCCAAAATTAACTTCTAGAGTTGCAGGAAAATAATGAATATTTATAACTGAACTACTATACTGATTATTGACTAGGTAATAAATAGATAAAACCGATCGAGGATGTCAACTGCATACATTTAATCAATACACAGAAAGCGATATGATAAACAGCGGCTATGATAATGATTTTGTTATGTCATTCTGTATTATTTATCGGAGTTTCCAGCTATAATTAATATGACAGTCGGCACACTCTAATCTCAAGTACAAAATAGGTGCAAAGTGAACTTTTTGCCCCTGTATGTTACGTTAAGTAACAATGATCATTGTTTCAATTGAGAGCACGTGCGATCTGTACGCTTTACTATATTGTATGGTAATTTTAAGTCGCACGGTCAAACATCGGTAACGCAATTTGTTACTCGTACTTAAATAAAGCTTGTGGTGTATTTGTTTTTTCCTCATAATGACATAACCATTCCGATCAACTCGAACTTATTTTAACGCTGTTTAAAACAGAACCAATGTACGTAAAACATTACCTTCTTTTGCCTAGCCAACCTATGTTGGGGTCGACTTCCAGTCTTACCGGATTTAGCTGAATACCATTTTACTGGGTAACACAGTATTCCACGGTAAGACTGGTTGTCAGAGATGTAATGACTTAACGACTGCCAAAGATCGACGTATGACAGTCGGGACCAAAGGTTTAACGTGCTTTCCGAGGCATGGATGTGTCTCGGTACACGTAAAACAGACAAAAGGTTTCAATGTAAGAAATAAATAAACAGCACAATAGGCGGCCTTATCCCTTACAGTTCTCCCAAACAACCTTTATATACTGGACTCATTTGAAAAATTAATTGAAGGGAGTATGTTATCAAATGGTCACCCATCCACGGATCAACCGTGGCGAGCTCGGCTTAACCTTTATTATCGGTCAAATCGTAAGACTTACACTTAGCCACGAGCCACTCTATATAAAACATTATTAAACATTTTAATTTAATTAACCGCTACACATAATAAGAACATTTTATACATTCTTGTCCAATTTTAGAAGAATGTAATAAATTAATTCTAGTATTTGTAAATATTGCCACTTGAGACTTTGAGGTTGAATGTTACTCCGAAAATTTAATGATCTATCAAAACGGTAGCACGGTAATGTTATCTGACTGTAGTTCATTTAACTACACTAATTGTAAGAGGACTTCAATATTGTAACTTTATTCATAGCAATGTCACTTACTGAAAACATTAAGTGGTTTTGTACATTTTCTACTAAAAGGATATTTATTTTATAAATTTTTGGAGCTCTAGATGCTTGTGCGATTCCGGCAAAACGTAAGCAAAACTTTTTAAACATAATGTCTCCTGGGAGATACAGAGGATATTTAGGTAGTTTGTTTTCCATAATGCAAAGAACTTTTGCGGCAGAATCGCTTCAAGTAAAAGAGACTCGTATTTATAAACAACTCAGAAGAAAAACCGTTGTTAACACTCAAACTTTTATAATTTATTATTTAAGTTACATTTACATTTTTATACACTGCTCATCTACTAACTTTATTAATTTATTCAGGATTACAATAAAGATTTCATTACGAATAATTTTACAAGAATTAATGAAATTAATTAATTAACATGGACTCGTAATTCCTAAAAGCAAAACAAAGTGGACTTAAAAGCCTTCATTAAAGGTTCGCAAATAAATTAAATATTAACAGGACCTCCGCCGGTTTTGCTCATTAAATATTGAAGCACTGCATACAAAAATACTAATAAGAAAATTATAATATTAAGGCGTGAAATGCTTAATTTTCGTAATTAATTCCATAATTTCCTACCTGGTACAAATTGTAAGGTAGAGTCTGTTTAGGTAGAGCCTATGTTCATTTTTCTTGCTGTAGGTATATCCTTATTCCCGTGTTTCATCTGCTGACCATTTTTTCCACGTTCACGAACATTTTACAAATTTTAAAGTTCATTTCAGAATCGTCAGATCATGTATTGAAAGGGTTCATGCCAAACAATTGAAACGTTAACATGGCAATCAATCATATGAATGGAATTCAAATAAATTGAATATGCGTCAGCTTGACCGATTCAAACAGAAATTCGCATGTTGTTTGATTCAACTTCGAGTTAGACATCATAAGAAATGATTACATGTAGATACAGAAACAAATCGTGCAAAATGGCTGAATATACTGATAAAACAAGGTCATAAAACTGCATGAAATATCAGTAGTTTGGTATGTAAATAGATGTCAGATATTTAACACAGTGATTATTCTAGACAAACACCATAACATAAGCGAGTTTAGTCATACATATGATAACTGTTAACAAAGACAATTCGGAGTGGTTAACGGAGCGAAGAGCAGGAATCTCTTCATGCGAAACGCGACAAGTTGTCGAGTCATCGGTGAATAATACCGGACAAGTTTTACCTTGAAACGATGCAGTTTCAAATATCATATAAAAACATAACATGAAAAAAAATAAGAACGAGAAATATAATCTTGGTAATTGTACCTATGTAAGACTAAAATCGACAAGGCTTCGCAATATTGTTTGAAGCCATATAGGAATATAATAAATATGTGATGCGTATAAACAGTAACACGCTCTTGCCCTGTTTGAACACGCATAGCACTTATTTAACCTGGTTAATAAATACAATTTCCATGTTTGATATTTTGCTGATATCATTCATAAACATTGATTTAATCACAATAATAAAATACGTGTACGGAATCACAAAGTAGGTACAAAGAATCGCGTAACCCTCTTTATATTCACGAATACAATCAATAATAAGAAACGGAGACCTTTCCAATCTTATTTCCTTTATTAAGGTCTGTAACCTTTGAAAAAGGCGTCTCAGTTTTAGAAATATATTCAAATGTATTTGGGGCGGAAATATTCACAGATTTTTGCCCGTCTTTTTTGGCTAAACGAATAAGGATTGTGACTTTATTACTCAAATAACATACCTATATTTTTTTACCCGTGTGTAATTTTTACTACATTTCCGAAATATAATATTACGTTACGTTGCAAATAATCAGGGAGGCTAGGAAGGACAAAGGAGCCACATGTCAAGGACAGGTCGAGGATTCTGCGCAGTACAGATTTGAGGGACCGGCACGTTTTACGAGAACTGCAGAAATGGAGCGAGGCTAACTCCTAGTTTTGAACTATAATTATTAGTCTTTTATTAAAGTATTTGATTCAACTTCGTATATAGTGTTAAATAGGTAGAAGGGCCTTCGATGAGTAAAGTAAAAGGAAGATTCCTAATAAGTAAAGTAACAAGTAAATAAATAATGCATCTACTGCACAAAAAGGCATTCATTGTTGTTATGCAAAAGAGGCAACAGACATTGGCTTTTTTCTACACGGCCACATATTATATATGTCTACAGTTAACACGCAAAAACCACAATTGCGACATAGTCACCTACAATAAACAGGTTATTTATGGAAATTAGGATTGGTTAGCAATGATTTCCGCGGCCTATTTAGGTTAGTAGTTGGAACTAATGCAAATACGCCTATTAGTAAAGTAATTACGATCACGAAGCAAAACAGTAGACGTTTTACAAAACAGGATTTCGTTTACGATACAACATCGAGTGTATTTACTGGCTAGCAACATTAGCCGGGTCGTGTCATCACCCTGACCCATTTACAAGCAAATCTGCCGTGCGCCTACGCACCGGTATCAACGTCAACCGCCAGTTATCGCTAGCTCTAAACTCAACATTTAAATTTAATGGCATCACGTTCTAAGAAGGACGGTACGTTTAAATGCTAACATCAAGATCTAATTACACTAAACTATTTAGAGGGTGTTTATAATGTAAGCACATATTCTGAGTAATACAATTTCCAATAAACCGTTGATTTGAATTTGTAGAAGTGAGTTGATAGCCCGCAACTTAATTAAACAAACCTTCCGTTTACCATTGATTACCATAAACGGTCAAACAGAATAAATGTTGATTAATACTATATATATATATCTAGAGAACATTAAGAATACCGCAAGATATTTCTACGTCTTGTTGAAATAATGACATACAAAAGAAAGGTATGGTCAGTTAGAGCCTATTGAGCCCATCTCAGGTGGCGAAGTTTATTTTTATGTTGTCACGAGATGGACAGGTTATCCAACATATTGAAGGCCGCTACATCAATTACAGGGGAGAGTTGATTAATGTCAGCATGATAGTAGATTGAATACAATGCTCTATTACCGAGATGATAACGATGTTCAATTAATTTTATACGTGACGTTGATGATACGGGATTAACCTTAATGTCGTCATAAACCTCGTTAGGTTTTAAAACCGTTGAATAAATGCAAGTTGGTAAACTGCTACAGTTACGATTATCGAGTAATAAGACCACGAATGTTCAATGACTGCTAATAAAATAACAGAAAGAAAAATATTAGAAGCTAAAATTCATTGCTATTACTTTAGCGAGATAGAAAAAGGTTATAAATCAGTAATAAAAATGTCGCCGTTTTTCAATTAATTTTGAGTGATGACGTATAAACGAGCCCATTCCGTTCGATGGCGATTTATATTTGATTCGGCAGGATCGTTTCCTCCTCACAACGAGATGTTCGCGAGACATCCGCCGCAAGCTCCCTCAATAGTA